>CM062817.1:239717814-241037814 GCA_031772625.1 Pinus tabuliformis
GACCTGAGTTATTGCGGCTGAACCCTGACGGTTCTACACCAGCCTATACTTTTGTGCCTTTGTCAGTTATTTATCCTATGGCAGAGTATGAGACCTCTTTACCTTCTGCATCGGCAGTATCAACTGCCATGTCATCATTACCACCTCTTAGCGTGGCTATACCCACTCCTCTGTCCACACCTCTCACTTCTTCTTGGGGCATTCTACCAATTTCTTCTATAACTCCCACAAATTTCTTGAATGTTTCCATGCCCACACCATCTCCTATGTCGACCATGGTGCCTCAGCCTAGTCAGCTGGTAGGTTCAAGAATCTTTGCACCACACTTTTCCCAACCAACTATTCTTGTTCCTCAGTTAGGCATTTCTTCTTCTAGTAATATGTGGGGGGGATCACCAGTTTTTCCTATTCAGCCTGGGGGAAACGCTGCTTCTAGTATGTCACAAGCCTGGTACAATTCGCTCTTTGGAGGGGCGCCACCTACTAGTACTTTTCCTCGAGGGGCACCACCTATTAGTACTTTTCTTGGAGGGGCTAGTTTACCTGGGGGAAACCCCGTTACTAGTGTAGTATATCACACGAGTTATCCTCCTTATGTTGGTCCTACTGCGCAGAGTGGTCCTTATTTTATTCCTGGGTAGAACCCCATAAGCAACCATGCTCTTAGGGGTCCTTTTCTCTTTGGAGGAACTTACCCCGGGGGCAACATCCATTTACTAGTCATTTTGGCCCGCAACGGTCTTATGCTGGGGCGAACCCTTTTCTTTACCAACAAGTGCATAATTCTACTCCTTACAAGGGGGGACCGCAAGGTTGGTCAGGGGTTTCTCCTACCATTGATCCATTTAGTCAACTCCATAATCCATTCCTATCCTCTCTTGATTTACCGGACTTGGCAAAATTGACTAACGAACCCATCCGTCATGATCCCTAGTGGCCACCTATGCCCGCCAAATTGCCATATGATATTCCCAAGTTTGAAGGGAAGCCTGGGGAGAATCCATCCACTCACATTACCACCTATCATTTATGGTGCTCATCTAATTATTTGGTGGATGATTCCATTAAACTTCACTTATTCCAACGTACATTAACTGGGGATGCCACAAAGTGGTATATCAAGTTAGATACTGCATCCTACGGTGACTTTGCCTCCCTAGCTCAAACCTTCTTGACACACTTCTAGTTGCCTACTCGGTATGATATCGACTCTGACCTCTTGTCCAACTTCAAACAAGATGATGCCACGTTAATTTCTGATCACATTCATGAGTGGTGTCATCGCAAGAGGTTAGTGAGAACCAAGTTACCTAATGAAATATTACGTAAATGGTTCATTCGTTCTCTCTGACCCCAAATTGCCAAATATGTGTCCATGTTTCGAGCTGTTACTGAGGAACAAGCCATTTTATCTTCCCAACAGTTGGATCTTATCTATTCACAATCGGGTACGCTCTACGAAGTGTTTCCTAATGCCCCTAGGCCTTCTATTAACCCTCCCAAACTTGTTCTTGGTCCACATGTCGATGGCGTGATTGGGTATATTTCCAATTCCATAAGCCAACTTGCTGCCCAACTTGGGCAGTTGATTGTAACATCTCAATCCCTCACAAGTGCGTTTGGATTTGCTAAAGCACCCTCTCCTAAGCAGTCCATCGATGTTCTAACAGTGAAGTCCACTCAACCAAAGAACAACCAACAATCTGGTGGTAAAAAGAATAATAAGAGAAATAAACAAAAAAACCAAAATGATCAGGAATCCCGAACCAACCCTCAGAATCAGGGGGGGTTCCACTGAACATTGTCGTAAAATCAAATTCCCTTGTAAAATTTGTCAAGGTGACCACCTCACTCATGAGTGCCCTCGAATGGATGAAGTCCATAGGCTTCTTTCACCACCATCTACTCAATAGCTTGCCGTTTTGACTCATCTGTTCCCTACACAATCTCAACAATAGATGGTTGCTCAACCTCCTCTACCTCTACAAAGGGACAATGAGGGGTCATCTTCTCATCCCCCCCATAGTTCATCTGTCTTTATGTGCAAGGAAGATGTAAATGTGACTACGCGAGCTAAATCCTATGATGTTCCTGAGTCAAGTTATCTCTCTAAGGACTCACCAACTCCACCTACCCCCACCGGACCTCTCACTTGGGATAAGCGTATGGAACCTATCTATCGCCCCCTTAAGGGTGTTCTTTGTAAGACGACACACAATCCTTATGCCAGGGATGCTCAGCGTTACAATATTGTTGAAGATCTTTCCCAGGCTCCTTGTGCCATGTCTGCCTTGGAGGTCTTGCAAATATTTCCTCAGCAGTGCAAGGCCTTGTTATCTGCCATTGGTGGAGTCAATATGTCTGACTCTAGACTCATTGCATTTAGTGCCAAAAAAACCGCTCCTTGCCTTGCCCATCAGATTGCTTTTCAAATCATTGTGTGGATTTTCCACAAGAATATTCATCGCACTTTGGTGGATGAAGGCTCTTCCATGTGTGTTATGTTAGTATCCTGCTGGAAGGCTCTTGGCTCTCCGACGCTTGCTACGTCCAACACCACTCTCGAAGCCTTTGACTATCACAACTTCGTACCTAAAGGGGTTCTTCCAATTTCTTTCAGAGTTAGGAGGGAAAAATGTATATGTTGATGTCGAAGTTGTTAATGCCTCATTAGATTAAAACCTACTCCTTGGCCATATTTAGTTTTATACGATGACCGCAGTCTTCTTGTCTGTGTTCTGTTTACCTTGCTTTCCTCATGAAGGCAAAATTGTCACTATTGATCAACTTGACTATTGCGTGCCATCAACCCAAATTTCCACCACTGGGAATTCTGTACCACTCGTGGGAGATCACCCTAGTCAATTTCAGAGTGTCGGAGTGGGACTCTTTAAAAATTCCACTCTTATGGGAGTTTTTTGCCAACTCCCTTTGCCCAACACTCCTACTCCTACCATTGCTCACTGCCATATGATCTCTTCTGGCACCTGTGGACCCCATAGATCCCCTGATCCTTGGGTGCTCACTCTTGCTCCTATGGAAGTTGATCAAGCTATTGAGAACCCTTTGCCACCTATTGTGGAAGAGATTTCCTCTCCGGAAGTCCCTTCAGTACCTCCCGACGCTGGTAAAAAACTCCATCACAATATGGAATATGACCAAGTTCCTTTGCCCACACGGGTTGTCACTCTGCTTGTTCCAAGTGACTCCCTTCATGTCAAGTCTTCTTCTCGAAAAGTCATCTTGGAGGTCATGGATTCACATATTTATCATCCTAGGGAGGTTACACCTCTTCACGCCTCTAATCTCCCCGATGTGGAACGAGTAGAGCCAAGCACTTTAAACCTTGAATTGAACCAAGGGGTACCTCCTTGACCTTCCTTGGAAATGCCACCCATGGACTGAGTCAAGTCTTGGGATTCTACTACTGAACTTGCCCATGAAATGTCAAACTCCTTACCACCTGTTGACGAGAGTCTTGTACCTACTTTATGTCTTGATCCTCCCTTATGTCTTCATGTTGATTTCAAGAGTGTGACTATGTTAGACTGTCCCTGACATGGTCAACCTTTCTGGATTGGGAATTTTTATTTCCTTTGGAATGACTCCACATTGGCAAGCCTTATGGTCCCCTCATCCTTGATAAGTTTTTGTATAAAAACCCTTGGCCTGTGCTTTGCTGTGGGCACACATTAGTGTGACCTATTGGACTGCATTGCGCTTGTACATATTGTACATAAGAGTGTGATCCTTTATCTATTTTTTGGTTTGGTGTGTGATGTGAGTATTTTTCATGCCTTATTTATGCCAAAAATCCAAAAAAATTATAAAATTCAAAAAATAAAAAACGTGGTCTTGTTTTTACTGAATCCATGGGTCTAGTCTTTCTTGATGGTTTTTACAAGATAGGGTGGTGTTTCTATTGTGACATCTGTTGGACCTTAGGTGTGTTTCTCTTGAACTTGGCATATAGGGCTAGGTCATCTATCACTATCACCAATGCATTATTGACCGTCAGTGCCATATTTTTGCCTTAGGTCCGACCCCGTCAAGTTGCGAATTTAGCCACTTTCCATTATGCATGTTGTCGCTTGGCGATAGAGCTTGCCCGCTCACTTATACCCTAGTTAGAACATTTTTTCCGAGTTGGTGTTCATGCTGTCATTTTTTACTCCTTTTCAGAATCCCTCCTAACCCTCCATGACCTAGAATCTAAGCCTTGTGTCCTCTTATTCGTCTCTTTTCTAGCTATACCCCAGGAGGATTCCACCATTTTTATCCCTTGTGATTTCCACTTTTTATCAGCCTAAATCTACATGATGAGAATTGGTTTCTCTCTTGCATTGTCATCATCTGCTTGGCCTACCATCCACTTTCACTTGGTGTTTACCATTTCTTAGAGGAACCACTGCAGTGAGTGGTCCTATTAGCGTGCCTGTTGTCCTCACAGTGTCATGAGAAGTTCCAACACTACCAGAACTAGTTGCTACCCTCTATACCATTTGTTCCTCCAAGAAGAGTTTTCTTTAGGCTCTTTTCAGACTCCTTAATTTAGAAAAGATTACCGAGTGAACTTGTTTGCTTCATGCTCGTTAAAGTACCTAAAGTGTTGTCTACCCAGTATAAGTTTAACCCTTTTCCAGACTGGGATAGACTAGTTACGAAAAAGGAATACCCTAGTCTACTGTGGCTAGGAGGTTCCCCCTTGTATAATTTGATTTTTATTTATTTTTTAATTAATTAATAAATTTTATTTATTTATTATTATTATTATTTTTTTTCCGTGCTTGGGGGACAAATTTACGAAAAAGGAACTTATAAAAAGAGAAGGGAGGTCTTTTTCCATGAGTCATCGAAATGGCAACATTAGTTACGTCACCCTTGAACATGGCACATGTTTGTTTCATTATCTCATAATTAGGTTTTAGCTTTCCTAGGAGCCGTACCATCCATATGAATCTCTTTACTCCTTTGGTTGGTTACTCTTCCAGTCATATGGAGCGTGCTTTGATGCCTCTTGCATCATTGCATGATATCACATGGTGCTCATTAGTCATGTTGCCAAGTCACTATTGTGTCGTGCAACTATGTGTTCAAAGGAAGTCTCAGCCTGTGTCAGCCATCTGCAATAGCCTGTTGACATTTTTGCGTCAAACATCCTTGTGTCAGTTGTACTTCATTGCTTCATGACTTCATCCATACATCACATTATCCTGGTCTATTCTATGTCGATTGATGGGGGATACAATAAGGCCCTCCTTCGATGGATATTCTCCTGTCAACTTCAGCTCATTATCCAGGAGCTTGATCTAGGAATGAGTAGTACCTTGGAGCTTGCAGACCTTAGTGGTAGGCTTCCTCACGATCAAAAGTGGGTTTACATCATTGGCTCTTGATCAGTCGAGTTCACTGGTGTTTGACGTCAACCCATTTATTCACATTTAGTGGATTGTACTAGGTACCTTGGGATGATTTTCCTCATTGGTGGATTCCCTCATGTCTGTTATTGGTTTACCTCATTGGATAGTAATCAGATGGTTTCTACCATGCTTGAAATCAGCTCATATATTCACATTATGTAGATTCCAACCATCAGGGTTATGCTAAAGACCGTGGGTTAGGAACATATCAATCTTATATGGAATCCTTCCCAAGATGTGTTGGAGTTATGTATCATTCATGTGCTTTGAGGATTACCCTAGGACACTTTTCTGTCTGTCATGTGTCCATAGTCCTACTGGTGTATACTGTCACATAGATCCACATTGTATTTGCTAGTGGCTGTTGGAAATAATACTGGGAGGGGGGGTGAATCAGTATTATTAAGTCAAATATTTTTTATTTCACACCCAGATCATATACCCTACTCCAGTTAAAGAAAACTGCGTATATACGCAACTTCAGATAAGGAAACCAGTGTATACCATGCAGACTTATAATTTAATGTATTCTACAGATGTTGATCATTAATCTATGCATAAACAGTAACCAGGAACAGTAAAAATAGAGTAGAAGACAATCACACACAAGGACACAAGATATAAGGAGGAAACCCAATGTGGGTGAAAACTACCTGCTGCAATTTGTTTCTATCTTCTTTTAATTAGAAACTTCTTTTTACAATGATTCTGTATTGGTGCAGACTTATACTAGTACGCAGGATACAACCTGCAGAGAGCTACAACCCTCTCTCGTTCTCCAGCTTCTCCTGGAAGGGAGCTACAACCCCCTTAGCTCTTGTACTAGCTGAGATACTAGTACGTAGGTGCTGACCTACAGAAGGCTACAACCTTCTCTTCTCTTCCAGGGACCACGTTTCATCAATTTTCAGACTGGATCCATGAATATCAAACAAACATCAAGTATATGTGCATCAACCAATCTCCTTTCCACAAACAACTACTGAATCAACCAATAACTGCTCAGAATGCTGTAACCAGAAAAACAATACTAGTAACCAGACACCAATGCTGAACCCAGAACACTGCAGTAATCCACAGAAGCAGCTAGAACATATTTCAAGAGACGTACGCTACTTCACTATGTATAAACCTGCATACATACGCAGCTGAATCAAGGTCAACCAGCGTATACGCTTTCTTCTCTTGCTGAACCTGCGTGTATACGCGCCTTTTCAGAGCCGAACCTGTGTATAGATCTATAAAAGACAATTCACCCTTTACACTTAAACAGACTTCAGTTATACTCAGATTATCAGATTTATAGATCTAATTATGCGCGGATTATAATTGATCAAATCACAAAAAGATATTACTATTCAAGCCTTGAGATTTCGACCCATCAATAGAACTTATCTATCTTGTAATGCTTAGGTTCCTCCTTGATTCAGATCCAGCCACACAAACCAATCACTTTCACATCTTCAGATATTCAATACATAAGATAATCCTTGCCTAATGATCTCCTTCCTCTTTTATAGTCTTAGGCCTTTCACAATACCATGGTCCAAAACCATAACAAACCAATACCATGGACCCAATACTTGGAATCAACACATCTGACGAGATATTATGGTCCAAAACCATAGTTTCAAATACCAAGGACTAAATACCACGGACCAAAAATGAGTGCTCCCAAATGTACGCACTTTTCCTTGCGTGAAAGTGCGTGTATACGCATATGCGTCTTTGGAATGCATAACCTGCATGTATACGCGGCTTGGTCACGATGAACCTGCGTATATATATTTTTTCTCCATTCTGAGAGTTTGAACTGAGATCTGTCACCAGAGTGAGTTGCCATCAAGGACAACACCTGTTCCATAGCGCTAAACCTGTGTCATAATGCCAACAATCTCCCCCTTTGGACTTGATGGCAACCCCAAGATCCTCAAAGTCATTCTCCCCCTTTGTCATCAAGGGCAAAGGGTTATGCTCCCCCTGAGTACATGCTGGAATCTCTGCTCTGCTGTGCTGACCATGCTCCCCCTGACTGTAGGCAAGATCTGCAAAAATATGTTCTTCAAGAACCATGACTTATACATCATAAAAGACCTTCCTATCACCAAAAGACTCTATACAAACATCCTTCGCCCAACCAAGTGGGGATCATCCACCCAACCAAGTGGGGATACATCAGAAGTTTACATATGACAGCCAAGTACATTACATCATTCATCCCAGGCATAGTGGGGAAACCAAAAATAGGCTGTTACATGACCTTGATAATAAAAGATATACATGACATAGAGACGAAAAATTTAGAGCAAGACTATGAAGGTCACCAATAACTAATATCAGCAGCACTATTCAGATCAACAACCATGTTCTCCTTCTGCAGCTGATCCACCTGAACCCAAAACAACTTGTGTACTCGAACCAAGAGCTTCTAATGTAATGCCAACAATGCATTATTAGAAGATTAACTGCTCCCCCTGAACCTGTGCCAGATGGTCTCTCGTCAGACCCATATCAAACTCTCTTCAACCAGAGTCTGTCCCCACTGATTTCCTTCAAACTACCATATACACGACTGTATCTGCATAAATCGGTGTATGTACACGGATCCTCCTCATGCAACTCGCGTACAACCACATTTCTCTGAAACAGACAGGTTTCAACAGCAAGATGATGCATCAACTACCCCCAGCTTCTGTCTGAGGTATTCAAATGTCTCCCTGGGCAGTGGTTTGGTGAGAATATCAACAACTTGTTCCTTAGAGGGAACGTACTCCAATTTGAACTTTTGTTCAAGCACTTGTTCCCGAAGAAAATGGTATTTGATAGGTATGTGCTTGGTCTTTGAATGCATGACATGATTCTTTGAAATGCTGATTGCACTTGTATTATCACAAAAAATGGAAATAGGTGGAGTACAAGTGATTTGAAGATCTTGCAATGTTTGCATCATCCAAAGGAGTTGTGTGCAACAAGATGCAACAGCTACATACTCTGCTTCAGCTGTAGATAATGCAATGGAACTTTGTTTCTTGCTGAACCATGATACTAATCTAGGACCCATGAAGAATGCACCACCACTAGTGCTTTTCCTGTCATCCACGCTACCTGCCTAATCTGCATCTGTATATGCATGAAGTGTGATATCTGTATCTCTAGGATACCATAAACCATAGTTTTGAGTCCCTTGAAGGTATTTGAAAATTCTCTTGACTGCTTGAAGATGAGTTTCCTTTGGATTTGCCTGAAACCTTCCAACTATCCCTACTGCATGCATAATGTCTGGTCGGGTACCTGTTAGATAGAGTAGACTACCAACCATGGATCTATAGGTAGGTTTATGTACAACTGTTGATTCATCATTTGTGATGAGATTGCATCTCGTAACCATAGGAGTACATACTGGTTTCGAATCCTCCATCCCATATTTCTTCAAGATCTGCTTGAGATACTTGGTTTGTGATAAAAAAATGCCGTCTTTGTTTTTTTGGACTTGTCAACCAAGAAAATATGTGAGCTCACCAAGCATGGACATTTCAAACTCCTTTTGCATTACCAAGGCAAAGTTTTGACTCATGTCTTCTTCATTGCTGCCAAAAATGATATCATCAACATACACAACAAGTATTAGCAACTTTTCATTGTCAACCTTTATATATAGATTGCTGTCTGTTGATCCTTTTGCAAAACCTTGTTGATGAAGGTACTCATCCAACCGAAAATACCAGGCCCTTGGAGCTTGTTTAAGACCATAGAGAACCTTTTTGAGTCTGCATATAAGATTTGGATCATTTCCAAGGATGAACCCATCTGGTTGTCCAATGTACACTTCTTCATTCAAGTCTCCATTCAGAAAGGCAGATTTTACGTCTATCTGAAATACTTTGAACTTTTGAAAGCTAGAGAGTGCAAGGAACATTCTTATAGCCTCAAGTCTAGCCACTGGTGCAAAGGTTTCTTCAAAGTCTATGCCTTCTTGTTGCGCATATCCTTTACAAACAAGTCTTGCCTTGTTTCTAACCACATCTCCATTTTCATTCAGCTTATTTTTGAAAATCCACTTTGTCCCTATGACATTCTTATCTTTTGGTCTAGGAACCAACTCCCAAGTGTTATTCCTTTCAATCCGCTCAAGTTCTTCATTCATTTCCTTGACCCAACATTCATCTTTGCATGCTTCTCTTACATTTTGCGGTTCGGTGGAGGAGAGCAATGCTAGATAGCTTGAAGCTTCTGAAATGGTTTTCCTTGTTTATACACCTGCCTCTTTCTGCCCCAAAATTTGAGATTCTGGATGATTCTTCTGAACGTATCTGGATGGATTATTTTCTTCTATTCTTATTTGTTCTTCTGGTGCCTCATGAGTTTCTTCATCATGAATCTGATTTGACGTTGAGGGATAGTCCTCATCATCTTCGAAAACTTCAAATCTTTCCTGCCTAGAGGTATTTCCTTCTTCATCAATCACTACATCAATACTTTCAATAATTTTTCCAAGTCGTTTATTGTAACACTTATATGCTTTGCTATGGAGAGAGTAACCAAGGAGAATGCCTTCATCTGCTCTAGGTTCAAACTTGCCAAGATTTTCATCAGTCCTTTTAATGTAGCATTTGCTTCCAAAATTTTTGAAGTATTTCACTGTGGGAGTCTTACCATACCAAAGTTCATGAGGAGTCTGAGTGCCGTTTACCCGAACATTTGTCTTGTTAAGAATAGTTACTGCAGCAAATGTGGCTTCACCCCAAAAGGTTGCGGGAGTTCCAGATTCATCGAGCATAGCACGAGCCATTTGTTGAACCGTTCTGTTCATCCTTTCCACTACTCCATTTTGTTGAGGTGTCCTTGCAGCAGAAAATTCCCTTCTTATGCCATGTTCTTCACAAAAATAGAAAAATTCATCTGAGGTAAATTCTCCTCCTCGATCAGATCTGAGACATTTGATTCGTCGATCTGATTCGTTTTCAACCAAGGCTTTGAATGATTTGAACTTTTCGAAAGCTTCATCTTTATACTTCATGAGTCCTAACCAACACATCCTTGAAAATTTGTCAATAAACAATATGAAGTACTCTTCACCTCGAGGTGACTTCTTCCTAGTTGGACCACATATATCAGTATGGACAAGTTCAAGTGGCCTGCTAGCTGATCCTTCCTTCTCAGGGAAATTAGTTCTGGTTTGCTTACCAAACTGACATGATTTTCATATTGTATTGTCTGGAATTCTGATGTCAGGAAGATCATGAACCGCCTGATATTTGCATGCTTTCCTTATCTGAGAGAAGCTAAGATGCCCCAATATTCTGTGCCATAGCCAGTGTTCATCATTCTTGCTTAGATAGCATTGATGTTGTCCTTCTTTGAATATGTATAAATTATTTGGAGTTCTTATGCCTTTGATCACTGTTTTTCCTGTATCAAGATCACGAACACTACATCCATTTGATCGAAATATTACCTCAGTTCCTTGATCGCACATCTGACTGACACTCAATAGATTATGCTTTAAGCCATCAACATACATAACATTTCTAGCTTTGACCTTTTCTTTCAATTGAACAGAACCTTTACCTTTTATGAACGCAGGGGTGTCATTTCCAAATGAGACCTTCTTTGCCTTTTCTAAGGCACTATATGATTGAAGCTTCTCTTTATCACTTGTCATATGTTTCGAACATCCACTGTCGATATACCATTGATTTTCTTGTCCTTCTGCATATAAGGCTATCCCACATCTTTCCGGTTGCGGTTCTTTCATTCTCCATGTTTTGGCACTTGAGACTTGTTCCTTCTGAGTTGTCTGCCGAAACCTGCTCCTGCATTCAAAATCTTCATGATTGAAGTTGTTACAAATAGAACATTCTATTTCATTTTCAAGAGTAGAAAAGCTATTGTAGGTCCTTTTCATGATCCCAGTCATACTTCTTTGTTTTTGAGCTTCTCTAGTCATGATTGTCTTATAGGCAACACATTGAGCTGCTTTGTGACAAAATTTATGACAAGAGAAACACTGGCCATTGAAGAAACTCTTGCGATTATCAAATCTACCAACCGAATGATTGTAGTTTCTATTGACATCCATTCTTGAGGCAAATTGAGGATGTTTTACCTGTGGTTGGTTGTAGCTTCTGTTCATCCTTAAAGTAGATTGCCCCCGATTTACCTGGTAGTCTCTGTTCATTCTTGAGGTAAATTGTCCCTGATTTACCTGGTGATCTCAATTGTGCCTTTGCTATCGATTGTCAATTTGTTCACTCCTCCTTGCTGCATCAATATAAATTTTGGAGGTGGATGGCTCTTGTGCTTGAGACGCTTCTTCATTATATCCCAAACCTGTCTTGATTAGTGGAGAATGCTGCACTTTGATAATCTCATCTAAAGTTTCAGATCCTTTAGAAAATATGAGATTAAGGGCTTTTGTTTTCTCAATTTCTTTTCTAAGTCCCACAATTTCACATTCTAACTTTTCATTGTATTTATCTTTCTCGGTAAGTTGGAATGTTAGAGTATCTATAATCATATTCTTTTCCTCTAAACAAACTTTAAGTCTAGAAATTTCTTCATAAAGACCTTCTTCATTTATAGCATCCAAGAAATCATCATCTTCAAAAGCCATCAAAAGTCTATCATCATTACCTCGTTCATCTTCATCACTATTTGACAATCCATCACTGTCTTCATGTGTGTAATAGCTCTTCTTATTCTGCTTTCTGTTCCATCTGACAGGTTCCTTACCCTTGTCTAGTTTATCTTTATGAGGACATTTTGCAGCATAATGACCGACTCTTCCACAAGCAAAGCATTTGAAAGGCAGCTTACCTCTGAATCTTCCAGTTCCCCGTTGGAGGTTCTTGACAAAATTTGATTCTTCCTCTTCTTCTGACATATGTCCTGACTCATAGTAATCTCCTTTGCCTGAAGCCTTGAATGCAGCTTCTCTCCTGTCTGATGGTCCTCCTTTTCTCATTTCGTAAGCAGTTAGAATTCCGTGCAGTTGTGACATGGTAAGGCTCTATAGATTATGCTTTTCTTCTATGGAAGAAAATTTTGATTCAAACTTAGAAGACAAAGATCTTAGAACCTTTTCAACCAAAACAACCTCTTTTATTTCTTCACCCAAGTTTTTCATACAATTAGCAATCTCATCTATACGAAGGAAATGGTTAGCCACATTTTCATCATTGTGCATTCTGAGATTTTCATACTGAATTCTGAGGGTTTGAAGTTTTGCTCGTTTTACCTGTTCATCTCCTTCATAGCTCAAAATGATCTTGTCCCATATTTCTTTTGCAGTTTTGAGCTGCATAACCTTGACGAATTCTGTTTGAGATAGACTCCCTAATAGAGTATTGACAACCTTTGCATTTGTTTCATACTGCTTCTTCCCAGCCAGATCTGTAGGAGTTGCTGATGGAAATGTGTACCCTGTATCTATGATATCCCAGACTTATGTACCAAGAGATTGAAGATAGGCTGTAATTCTTACCTTCCAATAGACGAAGTTGGTCCCATAAAAAATTGGTGGCCTGATTGAGGCTTCTCTCTCATAGTTGCTCATGATGATAAATCTTCCTTCAAGCGATCAAGCTTCTTCTGAAGGACTTGCTCTGATACCAATTGTTGGAAATAATACTGAGAGGGGGGGTGAATCAGTATTATTAAGTCAAATATTTTTTATTTCACACCCAGATCATATACGCTACTTCAGTTAGAGAAAACCGCGTATATACGCAACTTCGGATAAGGAAACCAACGTATACCATGCAGAATTACAATTTAATGTATTATACAGATGTTGATCATTAATCTGTGCATAAACAGTAACCAGGAATAGTAAAAACAGAGTAGAAGACAATCACACACAAGAACACAAGATATAAGGTGGAAACCCAATGTGGGTGAAAACCACCTGCTGCAATTCATCTCTATCTTCTTTTAATTAGAAACTTCTTTTTACAATGATTTTGTACTGGTGCAGACTTATACCAGTACGCAGGCTACAACCTACAGAGAGCTACAACCCTCTCTCGTTCTCCAGCTTCTCCTGGAAGGGAGTTACAACCCCCTTAGCTCTTGTACTAGCTGAGATACTAGTACGTAGGTGCTGACCTACAGAAGGCTACAACCTTCTCTTCTCTTCCAGGGACCACGTTTCATCAATTTTCAAACTGGATCCATGAATATCAAACAAACATCAAGTATATGTGCATCGACCAATCTCCTTTCCATAAACAACTACTGAATCAACCAATAACTGCTCAAAATGCTGTAACCAGAAAAACAATACTAGTAACCAGACACCAATGCTGAACCCAGAACACTGCAGTAATCCACAGAAGCAACTAGAACATATTTCAAGAGACGTACGCTACTTCAATATGTATAAACCTGCGTACATATGCAGCTGAATCAAGGTCAACCAGCGTATACGCTTTCTTCTCTTGCTGAACCTGCGTGTATACGCGCTTTTTTAGAGCCGTACCTGCGTATAGATCTATAAAAGACAATTCACCCTTTACACTTAAACAAACTTCAGTTATACTCAGATTATCAGATTTATAGATCTAATTATGCGCGCATTATAACAGATCAAATCACAAAAATATATTACTATTCAAGCCTTGAGATTTCGACCCATCAATAGAACTTATCTATCTTGTAATGCTTAGGTTCCTCCTTGATTCAGATCCAGCCACACAAACCAATCACTTGCACGTCTTCAGATATTCAATACATAAGATAATCCTTGCCTAATGATATCATTCCTCTTTTATAGTCTTAGGCCTTTCACAATACCACGGTCCAAAACCATAACAAACCAATACCATGGACCCAATACTTGGAATCAACACATCTGACGAGATATTATGGTCCAAAACCATAGGTTCAAATACCAAAGACTAAATACCACGGACCAAAAATGAGTGCTCCCAAATGTACGTGCTTTTCCTTGCGTGAAAGTGTGTGTATACGCATATGCATCTTTGGAATGCATAACCCGCGTGTATACGAGGCTTGGTCACGATGAACCCGCGTATATATATATATATATATTTTATTCATTCTGAGAGTCTGAACTGAGATCTGTCACCAAAGTGAGTTGCCATCAAGGACAACCCCTGTGCCATAGCGCCAAACCTGTGTCATAATGCCAACAGTGGCTATGCTCTATCTGTTGAGTCACATTGATACCCTATGTATGTTTTCATGGCCATGTTCTATCATTTCATGTCATGGATCCGCAATGTATTTTATGGTGGCCATGTTCAGTATCTTTTTATGACCGAGCATGGGTATGCCTGCCTTGGGAATGTTATCAGCAAAATTGAGACTTCAACACTTGATTTCCTTCAATCAAGATTCGTAATCTTGGATCCTTCCTCCCATTTTGAGCATTGAGTATTATTGTAATGCATTTCGGCCATCAGTTTCTCTTCTGACCTCATGCATTAGTGGACATCTTTTATAACCCTATTTACCACTCCATTATAATGAGAGAAACCCAATATCAACTTACCTCAGTTGTTTGACTAAAATTCATTTCTTTTCACCTTTTATTTTACTTATGTGAGATTTATCCCATGATAAAAGGGTGGAATTACATGAATGATTTGTTTCTCATAATTAATTTTCCAAAATATTAAAATTATGAGATACTAATTATTTCATAATTGAGATAATTGAGAAAACACTCATAATTGTGAAAAATGTTTCTAGAGTTTTCCATTCCCAAGGAGATCAACTTGACCCACTTGTGTATGAGTTGGCTAGGGTTCCATTATTATAGAAGTTTCCTAACTTCTCAACCCCCTAGGTGTCTAGATACGTTCTCCTAGAGGATAAAATGAGTCTATATAATCTCACCAAAAGGAAAGGAAAAGGGAGTATCCAAAATATAGTGTGAGAGCTATGTTGTATTGGGAGAGGAAACCATATTACAAGCAGGATGAGAGGATCTTATTTTTTGAAGGTATATTGATGTACTTTCACTTATATTCTTAATAGAAACATATGTTGCTTCTCTGTATCTATTTGTATTCAACATGCTTTATAGTTGTTCCTATGATATTTTGATCTAACGATCTTCCGAGGAAGGTAACTTCTTGTTTCCATTTATTTGTGGTTGTGTGTAGGGATCGAGATCAAATTTGGATGAGGTAGATCGCTTAAGTGGAGCGTTCGAATCTACATCAAACCCAAAATCCTTCCCCAACCTGTGAGGAGGTCAGGTGCACACATACTTCCTTATAGTATATAGAACCGTCTGCTTGATGCATATTTGATCATTTGGGTTGGGACACTATTATATCTCTATTGGTCTTTTCTTTTGTTGCCTGGTGATCTCAATTGGGGATGAGATCGCGGAGCAATAGCTCCTTGCATAATTAAATGAAAAACTTCCCTTTTCCTCTAGGTGATTGGATGCTAGAGATTTATGCTTCTTCCTTTGGAGTTTGGAATATTTTTCTGTTGGAAGATCCCTTTTCCTTTGCTGGATTCCTTCCTCTGTTTTTTAAGCTTTATTTTTTAATTAATTTATTCCCCCTCTCTTAAAGCTACTTGGTAGGCATCCTCCATTGTCTTCAAGGGAAACATACCAATCTCATATTGGATATCATATCTTATGCCATTTATGTATCTAACCACCTTTTCAACATATTCCTCTATGTGGTTTGCTTTGATGTTTAATCTATAGAATTCTTCAATGTCCTCCTTTACTCTCATGGTTTTCTGCCTTATATTTTGTAGTTGTCTAAACAAATTTAACTAGTAATACTCAAGCATGAACTTGATTTTTAAACTTGGCCACATTATATCCCAACTTTTGATTTTGACCTTTTCTTTTCTTTTCGTATCAACCTACAGCTCATCCCACTATAAGGCTACATAACCCTTTAACATGTTCAATGCTAACTTGACCTTTTGGTCATCCTCCACATCTTCATAGTCAAAGTATTTGTCCATTGCATGGACCCAATCGAGAAATTCATCCACGTTTATATTGCCATCATAAACAAGAACTTCCATTTTTGGTTTGGATCCCACCTTCGTAATCAACCTTATTAACTGCTCCTCTATCGACCCTTCTCCTGGTGCTCCCTCTATTTCCTCTTTGAAGCTTGTATCTTCACTCTCATTGACATCTCCTGCATCGAGTTCCATTCTTTGAGCTTCCTCCATGGCTTCAATCCTGGATTGGATGCACCTAAACTCCAACTGAAGCTCGAAAGTGACTCCCCTTCTTCCTTGGCCTTCTTGTCTGGGAAACATGTTCACTGTAACATCTATTTTTCTTCCTTAAGTACCATATAGAAATCTACTCTTATACCACTTGGCATAACAAAACCCATTTCTTTATTTTTGTTGGAGCTTTGTGTGCATTGGTTTTGCTAGCGCACAATCCTATGTTATTCCACAGGACCCAACTCCCTAGGTGGCTTTCCTTGCTTACCCTAACTTGTTTCAAATGACTACGATCAACTAGAGTAAATCCATCGTGTCGGTGGATTACCAGGGGGGTGTGAAACCCAAATTATAACTACATTGTGAATGCGCAAACCTGGAACTATTCCTTACCTTAGAGCTGTCAATGTGGCCACTCAAGCTCGCTTGACACTTTCACAAGTGACTTGTTTAATGGGTGGATGGACGAACATGATTCTACTACTGTGAAACTTCTCAGTTGGTGATTCCAACCATTCCACGGTCTCCCGTTAGACCTTCTTGCATTGGGATTTATGCATTGGTTAATTAATGTTGATTTTGGTTGTCTCTCCCCACTAGAGGAAATTTCAACCTAAAAGTGCCCATGAAATTTTCACGTAATCAAAATCCTTTAAATTTAAAAAGAGGTACATGTAAATATTTTGGAGGGGAAAAAAACTACTTTTCTTTTAATTGTATTTCTGGCTTATCTCCTTATACACTTACTCAAATTTCAAGTGTAGACACTTGTTGGATGTAGAATTGAATTCCACATCCAATGAGTACTCTAATGCATACTTTTGAGAAGAACCACAGTGATAAAAAATGAAGATACATTAAAAAACGGTGTTCAACACACTTTTTTAATGTATCTTCAATTTTTATCAATATGGATCTTCTCAAAAAATGCATAATGGGTACTCGTTGGATGCAAAATTTAATTCAACATGCAACGCGTATCTACACTTTTGAGTGAGCCTATAAGGAGATAATAAAAAAATACATTAAAAAATAGTTTTCTTCTTTCCCCTCCAATTTTTTTATCTCTTATTTTATTATTTTCCTTAGGAGGTCACTTTTAGGCTGAAATTTCCTCTAATGTTTATTTTTAGACGTAAATGAAACACCGGTTCAGACAAAAAATAAAACAAAGAAAACACACACAACTTTGGTTTTATTTGCGTTGTAGAAATTTACATAGGCAGGGGAACATTCACAGGCCAAAGACAACTCTTTTAACATCAAATATCTTCTCCTCTATATCTCTCGTTTCCTAACAAAATATATCTTAAGACAAAAATGGGGTTGTAACTAACATCCTTTTCATTTGATTACATATTTCCCTAATTCTAGAAGCTAGATGCCACTTAATACTATCAATTATTTACATCTGTCCTCTAGGGACACTGCAATGAAAGTAACACATTCCTATCTCTTAAAAGATCTCTATAGACATACAAAATTTCATGGGTACTACAAAATTCAAGGTAATAGCTTAGCCCTATAGTTTTAAGCCCTTTCATCACTTAGATCCTTAACCCCTTTTCCCACTTGTGGAGTCCTATCCCCCCATACTCTCTTGTTTGACTTGGTATGCATCAACACAATATTTTATTAGTATGCGTGTGATTATATAGTTACAAAGCTAGGCTCTTTGGCCATTTTTCACATTATTAGGTTCATTGGCCTAAAATCACACATGAACTTCAACTTTAAAACATATAAACATAGATAATCTGGCCTAAAACATATATATACATAAGCATGCATGCCCAAAAATATTTCCTGGCTCACCATCATAAATTAAAAATGTGCAATAAACATAGGGGTTATCCTTGGGGCGTTACAATAATAGGTATATCTAATTGCTAGCAAAACATCCATAATATATGTCCATTTGTGCTTCCTTTCATTTTGATGCTTCATATGTTTGTGAATTCCTTATTTTTCAAATATTGGCATTACACTATGTGAAGTTAGATCCTCTGAGCAAATAGCACAATATTGCACAAATATAAAAAGGCATAGGTTTTCATCATCTAGTTTCGAGCAATCCAAAATTATCATTGCGCCATGTGAGTCTAGCTTGCATGGGAAAACACAAATACAATCTTGCATAACCATGAACATAGATATTATTGATCATATAGTGAAAAACACACACACATAACTTATGTACAAATAAACACAATACATCAAAGTTTGTCACTACCATTTAATAAGTTTATGCATTGTAAACTCCATAAATATCTTGATCACTTAAATATTTTATATCTGTATTGCCTATATCAATTTGCTTACTTTATATCAAAGAACAAATGCATGCCAAATACATATGAATGATAGAAAAATAAAGTACAATTGCAAATGTCATTGCATTTTGGAGGGCTATAACAAGTAATACCACACAATGAGTCAATGTTTTATATAAATGGGAATTTTTTATCATGGGAACATATTTCTATAATCATATATGTAGAGATTATTGCGACAATGGAAAAGTCATACACAATCTTGATATGTGGCTAAGTGTATGATAACACATGAAACACCCATCGGTCTTACAACTATGTTGCTTTCTCACATTTCTCTTTGATGCCGAGAGAATATAAAACACTACCTCTTGCTTCGATTTCGTTGAATTATCTAAGCTTTGATGACCCAAAACATTCATTTATATAGCTAAATTATTGTCCAATAAAATCCTCTACGTAGGGGTGTGCTAGCTTTGATGAATCAACACTTTGACAAAAGATAAAGTTTAATGGATACAATATGATATCATGGTTCACTAATTCATGGAAACAAGCTTTCACTTAGTTTGTTCATTCTTTATAATCTTTCTGTTACTCATTTGTTTTCCTTTGCGAAGGTTAGAATTATGAGCTTACTAGAGAAAAAATGCTTATAATAATGCTCATGGAAGTAGATGTCATAACAAATTTGAATAATGTTTGTGATAATCTAGTTATGAACACATAAAAACATAAAATGTCATAGATTTTATAATGTGGACAGTTATGAGTTTCTTTCCTTGCGATAAGTTCATTATCTTTTAATATTTAGATGGGCAGATGAAATTTATTCCCCAAAATGCACGCACTATAAAGGAAAATCAAAGTGTTTTATTAGAGTCCTAACATTATTCCTTCTCCCGTTGTTGATATGCCTTGCATATGCATTCCACTTCTTTACATTATCATGGACGACATTTGGCTTCCTCACATGCCTTTGTTCAAGGTGTTTAGTCCACAAAGGATCACAACAAAGAGGGATAAATTCCTCAAGTGGATTCCTCAGCCTCCTTGTGGCAACTTTGTTATTTTAAGCACTTGAATTCTACTGGGGCACAATAAGCACAATTCACACTAGTGTGCTCTATCTCTTTGGTCCCAAAATTTCTTATTATTTTATGCAAAAATAAGTGGACATGTAAGTTCTCTATGAAAACTTAATCCATGGGGACTAATATAATTGAATGAGCCTAATAATTTATGGGCATGGGAATATTTTAGTCAATTTCCCAAAATGATTAAATTTAAATACAATGTTTTCGTGTTATTCTCTGTATGTGACATTGCACATTAGTTCATTCTCATGTATGCATATAATTCCCTTCCCGATATAAGACTTGTTATTTATCAACATTATTAGCTTTGCAGTAAGCTCCTCCTTGTTGTAGAGTATTAATTTATGTTGTTGAAATTTGAAGATTCATTGTAAAATACATTTCTTCCCCTTTTTAGTATCTATACAACTGTTATGCTGAATTTTCACGATTGCGGACAAAGGTGAATTCACAAGATATAGTGGTCTGATCTAGAACACTAAAATACAAAAAGGGTCGAGTTTTCTTTATATAAATTAGAAGATGGGAAAGAAGCCTACCTGGAATCTGAAGTTAGCTTTCCTCTCCTCCTCGCTTGTAAGCTCCAACTCTAGCTCCAAGTGCTATAATTAGAACCTTCACACACGACTAAAACAAACAAAGGATCCACAACATCTATGTAGCATAGTCTAATATCTCTACTCAATGAATCAACATGGCATTGAAATACATGAGTGCAAACATAACATAACAAATATAGAAAAACAATATACTCTTTGTATTAACAAATATAAGAGAGAGTTTATAACCATAATAGTAGCCGAATTTGTAGATGTCTCCCCATGTTGACTTGTCCTTCCTTGTCACAAAGCACACCTAAATATCAACCCTAATGCATGAATATGATGACTCCTTTATGTTCAAAGCAACAACATAAGGGCACTATCAATATCCAAAAGCCAACCCAAACCTTTATGGGAGGAAGTAAATTTATAGGATGATTGTGGTAGTTTAGGATTTACCATTATGAGCTTGAGATACACATATAATGGGAGGATGAGCTCAAGGGATAAGAGATAAGGTCTCCAAGATAGGATCAGATAGGAATTTGAGCTCTCTATCTGAGGTAAATAGTTAAAACTATTTTGGAAGCTTCTAGAAAAGGAAGCTTCAAATATTTTTGTATTTTTCTTGAATTTCTAGAATTAGCGCACCTACAGAAGGGATGAACATGTCCTGAACAACGCTGGTGCACAAACATGCAACATGCACTGAACGCAAGTGACCAAGAGGGCAGGAAGTGTTGGGGCTAAAATCAATGTTTTTGAGATTTTTTCGAGAAACTCAAACATTTTGGAGAAGTGATGCTTAAGGCTTTGTGAAGGGACGATGAAAAAATGTTCATGGATATTGATTGATCTGGTTTGTATGCCTTTTGGGTTGATATGAAAAAATGGCCTGTAACAGTTTGCCCCCTAAAGTGCAAAGTCAGAAGCAATAACTGATGACTGAAGTGCTTTACCTTGTTCCAAGTTCAGATTAGGAACAACTGGTCGAGCTCATCATATGTTACAATAAATTTTCATCATGATATATTTTTGCTGAGGGAGGCATACCCATGCTCAACATATTAGCCAATATTACATGTACACTAATCAAGTAGTCTCGTCCATTGATGACAGAGTGTGAACCCATGTTTGTGTTAGAAAATTATATATTACAGAGCAATGGAACACATAAAATATTGGAGAAATAAACATAGAAAACGCATAAAACAAGAGAGACACAGATATACGTGGTTCACCCAATTTGGGCTACGTCCACGAAGAAACAACTAATCCTTCCTTTATATTATCCAACAAACTGAAGAGATACAACCTACAACCCATCCACTGTAATTTCCTCTTCACTCTCACACAATCTCCTCTGTATTTCTTGCTTGGAATACACATCTACATAGCCACAATAAAATTCTCTCATATATAATGTAGAGCCTCATGAATGCTTCATCTTGACACTCTTCTTCACTCATTTTCCTTCTCCTTGCCCCTTTCTTTTAACTTGATAGGCATAAAATTGCAGGATTTTGACACAGGTAAGGTAGTAATTATCCTATTTTTTATATTTCTTAAATGTTCCTTATTATTAAGTTAAATTTTGCATTGGCTACCAGATTCATGCAATTCTGTAGCTAACATCCGTTTCTGTAGCCAACTCCATTGTTGAATAGGGTCCGAGGTGCCATTCAAGGAAAGAGAAATATGGGAAGAAAGAGGTTGATCCCCTCAACGATCTCCTCCTATTCATCTACAACAAATCGTTAGAATAATTCCCGAATCACGACTGGTCAAAGGCAACAGTCAACACGTAGCTGGAACAAGCGAGTGAGCGTCCGAGATGAAAACGCCTCATGATTTGCTTTCCCGAATAGAAAATCGTGAGCGAATCATTATCTATTTCTTAGTTTGATAGTTAAATTAGAACTTTGTTAGCCGAAAGTAGGCATGAAAGCCTCAAACAATGATTAAATGGATTTTATAAATATCGTAAGGAAAGACAAAACAGGGGATGACGTTGGTGACTGTAATTGTTTTAAAACTCTGTGTTTTTATTTAATGGAAGCGCCTTTGAAGACTTGATGCACAGTTAATTTTTCATTAGAGCTTGTGACCGCCTGTTTGTGGAGGGCCCCTGCAAATAGTGAGGGTTTTTAACTTATAGATTTCCATTTTTGTTATTATTTGCTATAGTATTTTCGTACATGTTCATTTCATAATTCTTAGTTTGATTTTAGATTGGATATCAGCATTGATATTTCTTTTAAATTGGAAAAGAAGTAGTGAAGTTCTTCATTAGTTGTTTTTGGATCATCGAATATTAATCCTGGCCATTTATAGTTTTGATATTCTTATGATAGCATTACAAATCTCTTTTATAGTTTATGCAGTTTATTTGATTCATTAAAATACCAGTGGTTTCCTTGTGATTTCTTTGGAATTTCATCAAAAATCATTTCAACTTCATAGCATAATATGTTTCTCTCTATAGATTTAGGTATATAGATTCCTCTCAGCTTTATGTTCAGAGCATTTTTTTCAAAAGTATTCTTAGTTTAATTTCAAAAATAAGTGTGGTTTGATTGTAGTTACTTTCTTGAACTTTCAATTTTGAAGCAAGTGTGAGTTAATATAGTTTTCATTCAGAAAGTGTGAGTTAATATAGTTTTCATTCAACAAGTGTGAGTTAATCTAGTTTTCATTCTGCAAGTGTGAGTTAATATAGTTTTCATTCAACAAGTGTGAGTTAATCTAGTTTTCATTCTGCAAGTGTGAGTTCTTTATAGTTTCATTTTTCAAGAAAGGAATATTGCTTTAGATTCAAAATCATTTTATTTTCACTAGATAGCAATGTTAATTTCATTTTTAAAATAGGAATACAAAACTTAAAAACACATTTCCAATAACTCAATCAATTAATAAATCCAACTTAATAAAAAGGCTTCTAGCATATATTGTGCACTTGCACTTCACAAGTTTACCAACTCCAGTCGATAATTTATGTAATCAATTTAAGACAATTAAATTGACAAACATTTTGGCATCGTTGCTGGGGAGGTGTAAATAGAAGTCTTGATTTCTTTTGGATAAAAAAAACAAACAAACAATAAAAACAAAAACATGATATGCATAGGGAAAGAGACTCTAGGGGTAGATTTGTAGGTAGAGGAAAGAGCTTAATTCCAACAACATCACTTACCCCACCACGACCTCGTAGTGCCACACCACCCACACAAACTCAAATTCCATCCATAGCAGGAAAACATAAACTCCCTGAGGTATTAAGATCCGAAATCCAACCTAGAGATTCACCAACTTCATCAACGAAACCATAATAGAAGAAGAAGATCCCATATCCCCAACAACAGGAGTAATTTTCCTATCTTCAACTGAAGAACAACTTCTAGCTCAAGAGTTGGAAGTTCCTACTGAATAAGAGGAAGAAGAAACCTATTTCAAATCATTGATAGAGGAACCAGAGGAACTAGAGGAACTTGAAAACCCAATATTAGAACTAGAACCCTATATTAGTTCTGAAGAATCTACAATGGCTTGATAAGGGGGAGGAGAGGTACATAATTTGAATGGTGAACAAACTAGGATTGGAGGTGGAAGAGGAGGTGGAAGAGGTGGAGGAAGAGGAAGAGGAGAAGATATAAATCTAGAACCCTTTGGATTTCCTATCCTCGATGAAGATACAATTGTGACAATGAAAAATATCTCACCCTCTATCCTTCCAAACTTTCATGGATTAAGGAGTGAAGATCTTGACACATTTATCTTTGAATTTGAAGTCTTCTGTAGATCATAAGATTATCTGCATGATGCTCAAAAGTTGAAATTATTCCTTGCAACCCTTAAAGATGCAACATTAAAATGGTTTATGAGTTTAGGAATAAACTCCATAAGAACATGGGAACAAATGAAAACTACATTCTTAGAGAAATATAAGGACTACTGTATGCCCCATAATATTAAGGATGAAGTCTTTAAAATGGTACAGAAAGAAGATGAAAATCTTGAAGACTTCGTTGAAATATTTTCTTATAATGTTAAAAGGGAAAAAATGAATAATCTAGATGAGGAAACTTTGAAAGCTCTCTTATTGAAATCCATTAGAGATGAGTGGATTGATCTTCTCAATCTAATGGGTAAGGGAGACATTTCTTAGTTGTCACTAGGAGAGATTTGTGAATTGTGCATACACATTTCAAGAGGCAAAGCAAGAACCGGGAAAATTCCAAGAGATCCTATTTTATCAAGGATTAATAAATCTGCAACTGGGATAGTAAGTAGAGCAAAATTAGGAAATTTTCTTGATAATTTAAAAAAATATATTTTAGGGAGTCTTAGTGAAAAAATTCACACCCTTAAAATAAAAAATAAACAAAAAAATGCTGCATTTTCCATTTTTTTCCTAAGTGCAGAAAGAAACATGCCCTGAGAGAATGTCCTCTTGATTTAAAGAGTAGAGAAATTTGTGTTATTTGTGCAGAAAATCATGATACAAAAGAATGTCCCTCAATACTAGGTCTTACAGTCGTCTATCAAGAAGAAGGTGTACCAAATCAAGTAGATCCTCTTTGTTTTTTTGCTAAAAGACCTTGGCAGAATCCACAGACAAATACAACTCAAGGTTTTAACACTCAACCATTTGCATAATCTTCACAAAGTAATTGGATTGCCCCAATTCCTTGTTAATTTTGGCCACAACCTTGGTCACAAGGATGGAAAAATCCTTATGGAAAATACCCTCAATATATTCAATATCCTCAATTTCCACAATTTCAACAATCATATCCTACTTTTCCTCCATAATATTATCTTCAACCCGTACAACAAACTCAACCTCACAATTTGAATCCACAACTTTCATTACCATTTCCTCAAAGACCAAAGCAATTGCCCACCCAACCACTCCCAAATCCGATCAATAATAAAAATTCACAACTTGTTCACAATATGGAAGGACAAAATTTTCAAACTTACATGATAACTCCACTAGATCTAAACAATGTTCAACTTAGATATGGTAGAATATTAGAAAAGAAGTCCCCATCAGTTATTATTCAAGAAAGTGAAAAAGAAAAGATCTCTGAAGAAGAAAAGTCTCTTAATGAAAAAGAAAAAAATTCAAAAACAAGTTACTCCAACACATTCAAATAACTCAACTCCTATTATGAAACAACCTTCAGTATCTGTTTCAAAACCACCTTTCCCCGAGAGATTAAAAATTGATGAAGGGGTAGAAAAACATATTTTATTGCCTGATTACAACATGTTAGATGAACTGAAGAATGTTTGAATAAATATTCCTTTGCTACAAGCCATTAAGAAAATACCAATTTTCGCAAAGACAATTAGGGACTTGAGCATAAAAAGACCTGGAAGAAAGAAAAAAGAAATCAAAAGAATCCAACTAGTTGGAAAAATTGCAGATATCATGATGGGTAAGATAACAATTCAAAAATATCTTCTTCTAGGAAGTCCCATTGTGAAAACACACATAAATGGTATGGAGATCTCAAATACATTGATTGATCTAGGAGTAGCCATAAATATCACGAGTAAACAAAATATGAATCAAATAAAACTTTCTAATCTTCAATATAGACCTACATTGTTACAATTGGCAGATATATCTTAAATCAAACTTGATGGTGTATTAGAAGATATATATGTATCCTTAGATTCTTGGGAATACCCTATCAATTTTATGATTTTAACACCCAAGAATAACTTATGAGGACATCCATTGATTTTAGGAAGACCATGGCTAGCTACAACTGATGCTATGCTCATTTTTGATGGGAGCACAACAAAGAAATTCACACTGTATCCACCGGGAAAAACAACAGTAGAGGTTGAAAATAAAGAATGGATAGATGATGACATTGATATAAGAACAATCTTTTCTACTTCACAAATAGTTGAGGAAGATGAAATTTTGAATTTTATGGAAAATAATGAATCTTCATCATATTGTGAATATAGTCAGAATTTTCAAGAACAATGCAATATTGAATATTTATCATATTTTCAACTATCCTTGCATTCTATGGAAAAATTTGGAAATTCTACAATTGAAATCTTTCAAGGAAAAACTTGGAATATCAACAATAATTTGGAAGAATTTCAAAAGAAATACTTAATAAATATGTTACAACAACATTCCTCTGCTTATGCATGGGAATATACCGACATGAACAGAATTAATCCTAATACTTGTATACATCATATCTACATTGAAGAAAACGCCAAACCAATTCGATAACCTCAAAGAAGAATGAATTCAAATCTAAGGAAATTGTTAAGGAAGAACTACAAAAATTGTTGAATGTCAATTTCATCTATCTAATATCAAACAGTTAGTGGGTTTCACCCTTAGTAATTGTTCCTAAAAAGAATGAAAAATGGAGAGTGTGTATTGACTATAGGGAATTGAATAAAGCCACTTTAAAATATCACTTTCCACTCCCTTTCAAAGATCAAGTTCTAGATACATTGGCAGGAAATAAATATTTTTCATTCTTAGATGGTTTTAGTGGGTATAACTAAATCAAAGTAGCCCCAGAAGACCAAGATAAAACTACCTTTACCTACCCATGGGGAACTTATGCTTACCGAGTACTTCCTTTTGGATTATGTAATGCATCTGCAACATTCCAAAGAGAGGTATTAGGCATTTTTTTCTGATCTAATTCATGATTGTGTGGAAGTGTATATGGACAATTTTACAGTTTATGGAAATTATTTTGAAGAAGCTCTTAAAAATTTGGAAAAAAGTTCTCATTAGATGTAAAGAGGCAAATCTCTCATTAATACATGAAAAATGTTTTATGATGTTTACTGAGGGAATTGTTTTAGGACACCATATTTCAGGAAATGGAATTAGAGTGGACACATCTAAGGTAGAAGTTATTTATAAATTATCAATTCCAACCTGTCAACAAGATGTTAGAAGTTTTCTTGGTTTCACTGGTTATTATAGAAGATTCATAGAAAACTTTACAAAAATTTCATCTCCACTTTTCAAACTGCTCACAAAAGACTATGAATTCAATTGGAATTCTGATTTCCAAAAGGCCTTTGAGTCATTAAAAGAGAAAATCTCTGAAGCACCCACTCTTAGAGGACCAAATTGGAAATCACATTTTCACATTTCAACTGATGCTTCAGATACAACTTTAGGAGCTATACTAGAACAAAATGACTTAACTCCATATGCCATTTATTACACCAGTAAAAATTTGACTCCTGCAGAGTTAAATTACACTGTCACAAAAAAGGAGTTTTTAGCTGTTGTTCATGCCATCAATTAATTCAGAAATTATATTATTGGCTATGAAAATTTTGTACATATTGATCATCATGCAATTAGATACTTAATGAATACACCAATCACTAATGGAAGAATCACTAGATGGTTGTTGTTGTTACAAGAGTTTAACATTACTATTTTGGATCAACCTGGAAAACAAAATACAGTTGCTGACTTTTTATCAAGGATTCAAAATGATAACAATGACATGCCTGTAGAAGATAACTTGCCAAATGAATATCTTTTTGCAGTATCTACTAAATGTCCATGGTTTAG
This sequence comes from Pinus tabuliformis, assembly GCA_031772625.1. NCBI lineage: Eukaryota > Viridiplantae > Streptophyta > Pinopsida > Pinales > Pinaceae > Pinus > Pinus tabuliformis. The sequence goes on from CM062817.1 coordinate 239,745,919, forward strand.
AGATATTTCTAACTATTTGGCTACAGGGAAATCACCATCATATTTGTCTCCTCGAGAAAAAAAACGAAGCTAATTCAAATTAGTGCATCTTATTCATGGATAAATGAAGAATTGTATAAAACAGGGCCAGATCTGATCATTCGAAGGTGTGTTAGAGAAGATGAAGTACCAAAGATATTGAAAGCTTGTCATGATGAGCCATGTGGAGGACACTTCGCTGACAAAAGAAATTCTTACAAAGTCCTTCTCTTAGGATACTATTGGCCTTCCATTTTTAAGGATGCCAGGGAGTATGTTAAGAGATGTGATCACTGTCAAAGGATGGGGAAACCTGTTCCTTTTGATGAGATGCCTCTACAACCTCAGGTACTTTTTGAAAAATGGGCTTTGGATTTTGTTGGTCCAATAAATCCACCATCGAGACAAAAAAGGTACATTCTTGTTTGCACTGATTATGCTATAAAATGGGTAGAATCTAAAGCACTTCCTTTTGCTACTGAAAATGATGTTGTTTCATTTCTTTTTGAGGATATCTTTACTTGTTTTTGTGTCCCAAGAGAAATTGTAACAGATAAAGGTACTCAATTCACATCCATTTTGGTACAAAAGATAATGGATGGATAAAAAATAAAACATTAGAAGTCTACTCCATATCATCCTCAAGCAAATGGACAGGTGGAGTCCACCAATACAGTCGTTGAGGCAGTTCTCACTAAAACTGTGCATCTGCATAGAAGAGATTGGGTAGAAAAGCTTCTAGAAGATTTATGGGCATACCATATCACATGGAGAAATACTATATGACATACTCCCTATGAGCTTGTTTATGGGAAGCAAGTCCTGTTTCCTATTAAGTTTCAAGCCAAAACTTTCAAGACATTAGTCAAATTGGGTCTCGATCTTTTAGAGGCACAAAAACAAAGAATGGACCAACTGAATGAACTTGATGAGATAAGATAAGATGCAATCCAAAGAACCAATCTAGTCCATCAATAGAGATACATATGGCATGAAAAATATATCAAAGAGAGAAAGTTTCAGCTAGGAGATTGGGCATTATTGTTTGATTCAAAGTTCAAAGATTTCCAAGGGAAATTTCAAACTCATTGGATTGGACCTTATGAGATTGAAACAATATTTGATAATGGTGTAGTTAGGATTAGAAATATTGATGAAGAAAGGACCAAATTTCTTGTGAATGGTCATCGAATGAGAGTCTATCATAAGCCAGTGACAAAGGGAGAATTTATCAAATATTTGCAAGATAATACCGATTTAAAGTTGCTGACGATGGATGTTCCTTCTTCCCCAACTTCATCTCCAAAAGACTTTTTCTTTATATATATATATATATATATATATATATATATATATATATATATATATATATATATATATAGATATATAATAATAATGTATAAAATTGAAAACCAACAATGGTTGGCATGTTTATACAGAAAATCTAAGGTGAAAATCAAATTTTGACACCTTAAATTTTCCTCATACCTTTTCTAAACCCATTTTCTTTATATCCCACTCTTTTCTTTTCAAAAATAAAATAGCTACAAAATCGGAAGAAATCTGCAACTTTTACAGAATTCTGCAGCTGATGTTTGACATGAACCACCAATTGGGTAATTGAAGCAGTGATCAAATCATCCTTGAAAGCAGCCGAAGACAATGAGGAAAGGAGAAAACAAAGGTCAGAAATATCAATGTAAAGGTATTCAAACATTTAATTTAGTAATAAGGATAAAAAAAACATTTAGTATATGAATTTTATGATGATTGTACCACTAGTTAAAAACCATCATTGCCTAAGGTTGAAAGATATTTTGGTCATATCACCATAACACTGCCATTGTCTCCAATCATTTCACAACACTCCCAACTCAAATTCGAATTCATTGAAGAGATCGCCGAAATTGCCAACTCACATTCATTAAATCCTCCAGAATGGTCATTTCATTCATTCCTCTCTCGTCCTCATTTTCATTTATACCCTTACTGAAACCCCTCATTTGAAACCTTGATCCATTTTCAGTCAAGAAGCAAGTCAGAGGCAAAAATTTCTGATCATGGGGATCATTTTGAGGTCTGATCCGGATGGAAGAAAGTTCATGGAAGGTTACCCACAAGTGAAAGAGATGTTGCAAAAAGTGCAGTGGCTACATTTCGTGGAGAAATTTGATGGTTTAAAAAAAGAGGTGACCAAATCCTTCACTAGAGATTTTGATGGAGTAGAAGTTGATATTGGAGATATCAAATTCGCAGTGACATATTCCCTTATTGCTGAAACTAAGGGCCTATCTAGAGGAGGAGAACGATGGTTTAAAAATAGAGGCATAGAAAGTGAAGAGTGGAGAATTTTCTTAAAGAATCCAGGTATGGACGTATCCATTTTCAAGAAAGGAATCCCAAGCACTGCACTTAAAAGTAAATGGAGAAATATATTACTGGTTATTCAAAAAATTATCTCTTGTGAAGGAAGGTTTGGCTGCATGTTCTTTGGATGTATTTTCTGGAAGGGAATGAGATCAATCTCCCATACTTTTTGCTGAATAGATTAAGAAAAATGTCAAGAAATGTAAAAAAAAACATTGAATTTATAGAAATCACTATGTATCATCATGGCTTCATCAAAATTCTTATTGAGTTCCACCTTAAGGGTTTAGGAGATGACTGGGAAAACTTCTTACTTAGAAACCATTTTAAGGAAGAAAACGAGGAACAAGCCAATAATAATAGAGGAAGAAGAGGGAGAAAAAGAGTATCTGAAAGACCAATTCAAAAGTTACCTCAAAAACAATCCCAAGAACAATCAGAGGATGAAATTCCTGTTGCAAAATTTTTAGGAAGCATCAAAAAGCAATCTGTTAGAAGAGAGAAAGCCAATAAAGAAGAAGAAAACACATCCAAGGAGATAGAAGAGGTCAAAAAAGAAAAGAAAAGAATTCAAATAAAAAACCCTCCTCCGTTTGAGCATTTTTTCGAAATACTCAGACCTTTTGGAGAAGTGATTCTTAGGGCTTTGTGAAGGGATGATGACAAAATGTTCATGGATATTGATTGATCTGGTTTATAGGCCTTTTGGGTTGATATGAAAAAATGGCCTGTAACAGATTACCCCCTAAAGTGCAAAGTCAAAAGCAATCACTGATGACTGAATTACTTTACCTTGTTCCAAGTCCGGATCAGGAACAACTGGTCGAGCTCATCATCTGTTACAATACATTTTTATCATGATATCATTTTGTTGAGGGAGGCATACCCATGCTAAACATATAAGCCAATATTACAAGTATAATGATCAAGTAGTCTCGTCCACTGATGACAAAGTGTGAACCCATGTTTGTGTTAGAAAATTATATATTACAGAGCAATGGAACACATAAATTATTGCAAAACTATAAACACATAAAACACATAAAACAAGAGAGACATAGATATATGTGGTTCACCCATTTTGGATTACATCCACGGAGAAACAACCAGTCCTTCCTTTATATTATCCAACAAAATGAAGAGATACAACCTATAACCGATCTGCTATAATTTCCTCTTCTTTCTCACACAATATCCTCTCTCTTTCTCGCTCAGAATACACATCTACATAGCCGCACTAAAATTCCCTCATATATAGTGTAGAGCCTAATGAATGCTTCATCTTGACACTTTTCTTCACTCATTTTCCTTCTCCTTGACCATTTCTTTTAACTTAATAGGCATCAAATTGCAGATTTTTGACATAGGTAAGGTAGTAATTATCCTATTTTTCATATTTCTTAAATGTTCCTTATTATTAAGTTAAATTTTTCATTGGCTACCAGATTCGTGCAATTCTGCAGCTAACATCGATTTCTGCATCCAAATCCATTGTTGAATAGGGTCAGAGGCACCATTCAAGGAAAGATATATATGGGAAGAAAGAGGTTGATCCCCTCAATGATCTCCTCCTATTCATTTGCACCAAATCATTAGAAGAAAGCCCAAATCATGTGGTCAAAGGAAACGGTCAACACATAGTTGGAACAAGCAAGCGGGAGTCCGCGATGAAAACACCTCATGATTTGCTTTGCCGAATAGAAAATCGTGAGCGAATCATTATCTATTTCTCAGTTTGATAGTTAAATTAGAACTCTGTTAGTCGAAAGTAGGCAGGAAAGCCTCAAACAATTATTAAATGGCTTTTATAAATACCGTAAGGCAAGACAAAATAGGGGACGACATGAATGAATTTCTAGTGATTGTAATCGTTTTAAAACTCTGTGTTTTTATTTAATGGAAGCACCTTTGAAGAATTCATGAATAGTTAATTATTCATTGAAGCTTGTGACCGCCTGTTTGTGGAGGGTCCCTGCAAATAGTGAGGGTTTTTAACTTATAGATTTCCCTTTCTGTTATTATTTATTGTAGTATTTTCGTACATGTTCATTTCATAATTATTAGTTTGATTTTAGATTGGATAGCAACAATGATATTTATTTTAAATTGGAAAAACAGTAGTGAAGTTCTTCATTAGTTATTTTTGGATAATCAAATATTAATCCTAACCATTTATAGTTTTGATCTTCTTATGATAGAATTACAAATCTCTTTTATAGTTTATGCAATTGATTTGACTCATTAAAATACTAGTGGTTTCCTTGTGATTTCTTTTGATTTTCATCAAAAATCATTTCAACTTCATAGCATAATATGTTTCTCTCTACAAATTTAGATATATAGATTCCTCTCAGCTTTATGTTCAAAGCATTTTTATTCAAAAGTTTTCTTAGTTTAATTTAAAAAAGAAGTGCGGTTTGATTGTAGTTACTTTCTTGAATTTTCAATTTTGAAGCAAGTGTGAGTTCTTTATAGTTTCATTTTTCAAGAAAGGAATATTGCTTTAGATTCAAAATCATTTTATTTTCACAAGATAGCAATGTTAATTTCATTTTTAAAATAGGAATACAAAACTTAAAAACGCATTTCCAATAACTCAATCAATTAATAAATCCAACTTAATAAAAAGGATTCTAGCATATATTGTGCACTTGCACTTCACAAGTTTACCAACTTCAGTCGATAATTTATGTAATAAATTTAAGACAATCAAATTGACAAACATATAGCAAGGGGTTACCTTCTAGGGCAAAAAACCCTAAATTAAAATAACTTCTACCGTTAGATCATCTGCCTAATGAACGAATCAAATTGACTATGAAATTACAATATTTTACGAGGCAATTTTACATCTATTTTTAGCTTCAGGGGCGCTGCCCCCGAACCCCGGTCAGGGGGGGGGGTGTGTGGGGCTCATAAAATCACCATCGCTCCCCCACCCTAGAACCCCCTGACAACAATTAAATGACGGGTGACATTGCCTCCCTGTTACGAACTGGGGTCCAACATGGCGATACCTCTGAATAAAGAAGATAATCAGGCTCCGCACCCAACAATCTCCCACTTGGAGATTGATGACAAAAACTCTAGCACTGCTTCATTTGCTAGACAATGACTCCACTTTGAACCTAGCTGTTTCTCATCTTCATCATCCTACTTGAAGACCAATTGAAACTGAGCAGAATCTTAGTTTCTCCCTGGTTACAATTTTTGTTAACATATCTGCAGGATTCTGGCTAGTGTGTATCTTTTCCATCTTCAAGTGTCCATCTTCCAAAACTAGCCATATGAAATGGTACTTGAGCTGTATATGTTTAGTCTTGGAATGAAATGCAGAGTTATTTGCAAGATGAATGGCACTCTGGCCATCACTGTATAACATGCCCAACTCCTTCTTCTTACCCATTTCATCCAGAAACCTTTGTAACCAAATCATTTTTTACTAGCCTCTGTAATAGCAACATACTCTACTTCTGTCGCCGAGAGTGCAACAACACTTTGCAATTTTGAAACCCAACTGACAGTTGTTCCACCTACAGTAAACACATACCCTATGGTTCTCCTCCTGTTATCTCTATCACTTGCCATATCTGCATCAACATATCCTTGTAGATAAATATTTGAACCACCAAAGCATAATTCTTGATTTAAGGTACCTCTCAAATACCTGAGAATGCACTTCACTACCATCCAATGTTATTTTCCTGGATTTTTCATGTACCTTCTTGCAACTCCCACTACATGTGCAATATCAGGCCTTGTGTAGACCATTGCATACATTAAGCTTCCAATTGCTGATGCATATGGAACTTTAGACATATAAGCCATCTCTTCTTGAGTCTTGGGACACATCTCTTTACTTAGTTTGAAATGGCTAGCCAAGGTGCAGTAACTGTTTTTGCATTCTGCATATTAAATATTTTCAGCACCTTTTGTATATACTCACTCTGAGACAATGTTAATTTGCGATTTTTACTATCTCTAGTTATTCTCATACCAAGGATTTGTTTTGCAGCACCCAAATCCTTCATTTCAAATGAATTTTACAATTTTCCTTTGAGCACGTTTATTTCCTGCATGTTAGAACCTGCAACAAGCATGTCATCTACATAAAATAACAATATAATATCGCTTCCATCATTTTGTCTTTTGAGATAAACACAATGATCAGAGTGACATCTAGTATAACCTTGTTCACACATAAACCTGTCAAATTTTAGATGCCACTGCCTTGGAGCCTATTTTAAGCCATGCAACCTCTTCTTCAACCTGCACGCCAGTTTCTCCTTCCCTTTGTCCTCATTCCTTGTGGTTGCTGCATATAAATCTCTTCCTCCAAATCCCCATGGAGAAAGGCCATATTTACATCTAACTGCTCAAGATGCAAATCTTCTGCTGCTATTAGACTTAAAATAGTTCTGATTGAAGTCATTTTAACAACAGGAGAAAATATCTCATCAAAGTCTATACCTTTTTTCTGTGTTAACGCCTTCACCACAAGTCTAGCTTTATACCTTTTTCTACCTCCATCTTCTTCCTTCAACTTGTAAACCCATTTATTCTACAATGTTGTTTTCCTGCAGGCAACCTGACTAAGTCCCAAGTCTGGTTATGTACCAAGGAGTCCATCTCTTCTTTCATGGCTAGCTCTCACTTCTTCTTGGTTTCTACCAACACTGCTTCTTCATAACATTCTGGTTCACCAGAATTAACCAACAATACATAATATAATGAAGAAGAGTATCGTTCAGGGGGGACTGCTTATTCTGGTAGATCTTCTAACACCAATTTCAAGTGTTTGAGGTGCATGTTGCTGTTGTGGTTGTTGTTGTTATGGTTGTTGATCATTATGATTTTCAGGCACCTTTACTCTGTGATCTCATCAAGCACTGTGTATTCTCTATTTTCTTTTTCTTGTTTCTTTTCCTTCATCCGATCCTTATAAAAAACCTTTTCATTGAATATGAAATCTCTGCTCCTAATGATTTTGTGATTTTCATAATCATATAAGGGATAACCAAAATCATTAACACCATATCAAATAAAGGTACATTTATTTGATTTTGCCTCAACCTTCATTCTATTTTCTTTACTAATGTGGACAAAGGATTCACAACCAAAAGTCTTTAAAAATGGGTAGTTAAGCTTTTTACCTGTCCATGCCTCCTCTAGAATACCACCATCCAAGGAACTTGAAGGCCCTCCGCTTATTAGATAAATAACAATATCTATAACATCTGCCCAAAATTATAAGGGAAATCCTGTATGCAATGTCATGCACATTGCACGCTCCATGATTGTCCGGTTCATCCTTTATGACATACCATTTTCTTGTGTTGTTCCTGGAACTGTCTTCTCTCTACGATTTCAATTATATGAACAATACTTATCAAAATATTTGCTGCAATATTCACCTCAATTCTCTGATCTGAGACACTTCAACCTTTTTCCTGTCTCATTTTCAACCAAAGCTTTCCATTTCTTGAAAGTATCTATTGGGTGTGGAGCCTGATTATATTCTTTATTTAGAGGTATCACCGCATTGGACCCCAGTTTTAAATGTGGCGGCAACGCTGCCCGTAATATTTGCACTGCAAGGGGGGTCCGGGGTGGGCGGAGTAGATGTAAAATTTCCTTGTAAAATGTTGTAATTTCATAGTCAATCTGGGCCATTCATTAGGCGGAGATCTGATGGTAAAAGTTATGTTTAATTTAGGGTTTTTTGCCCTAGAAGGCAACCCCTCACTATATATGAGGGAATTGTATTGTGTCTATGTAGATCTGTATTCTGAGTGCAAAAGAGAGAGGAGATTGTGTGAGAGAGAAGAGGGAATTACAACGGATCTGCTGTAAGTTGTATCTCTTCAGTTTGTTGAATAATATAAAAGGAAGGATTGGATGTTTCTCCATGGAGGTAGCCCAAATTGGGTGAACCATGTATATCTGCGTCTCTCTTGTTTTATGTGTTTGTATTTTTGCAATATATATTATATGTTCCATTGCTCTATAATATATAATTTTCTAACAACTGGTATCAGAGCCGAAGGTTTATTTGGCTGGTAAAATCGCAGGAGAGAAGGGTTCTTGGTTCGAGTGGGAGCAATGGCGGAAGATGGTAGGTTTAGGGTCAAAAAATTTAACGGACAAAACTACCAGCTATGGAAGATGCAGATGGAAGATTATCTGTATCAGAAAGATCTGTACCTACCATTGAGCAGAAAGACAAAGAAGCCGATGAGTATGAAAGATACAGAATGGGATATTCTTGACAGAAAGGCAATTGGAACAATACGGCTATGCCTAGAGGCGTGGGTAGCATTTAATATTTCAAAGGAAACGACAACAGAGGGTTTAATGTAGGCATTGGCCAAACTATATGAAAAACCCTCGGCCTCAAATAAGGTATTTCTTATGAAGCATTTATTTAATATGAAGATGTCAGAAGGTGGATCTGTTGCTGGTCATTTAAATGAATTTAATATAGTCACCAGTCAGTTAAGTTCTGTAGGGGTAACTTTTGATGATGAAGTTAGGGCTCTGTTATTTCTATGCTCATTTCCAGAAATTTGGAATGGCTTAGTTATGGCCATTAGTAACTCTGTCTCTAGATCTAGTACTTTAAAGTTTGCTGATGTTGGCGATGCAATCCTTAGCGAGGAAATGCAACGGAAAAGCTCCGGTGAGACATCAGGTAATTCTTTGACTGCAGAGACTAGGGGAAGAAAAATGGAAAGAGGAAAGATCCCAGGATATCACTGTAAGTCAAGGGAAGGTACATCCAAGTCCAGATCGGGGATAGTGTGTTGGAAATGCGGGAAGAAAGGACACATGAAGAAAGACTGCAAGTCTCGGAAGGGAAAAGAAGGATATGCGCAGCAAGAAAACAATCATGAAGTGAATGTGAAAGGTAATGTGTTGCAAGACGCTTTGATTCTTTCATTAGAAAATATTAGTGATGCTTGGGTGGTAGATTCAGGGGCCTCATTCCATGCCGCACCTGATAGGAAACATTTTCATGATTATGTTCAAGGAGATTTTGGACAGGTTCCATTCGGTGATGATAAACCTTGTAAAATCATTAGAATGGGTACAATTTTCATAAAACAACAGAATGGAAATCGATGGCTATTGAAGGAGGTACGACATGTTCTAGATCTGAAGAAAAGTCTAATTTCAATAGGGAAGTTGGGAGGTGAAGGCTGTGTGACTACTTTTACAGATAAAACCTGGAAGGTCACAAAAGGATCCCTGGTAGTAGCACAAGGAGAAAAGGTTGGTACATTGTATTTATGCAATGGTATTTATAATTATGTTAATGCTTTAACATCTACAGGAGAAGATACGACATTGTGGCATCATAGGCTTGGGCACATGAGTGAGAAGAGGATGTAGATTCTTCACTCAAGAAATTTGTTGCCAAGTTTGAAGCATGTTGATTTAAAATTATGTGAGAATTGTGTTTATGGAAAAAAGAAGAGAGTCAGATTCCTTAGAGTCGGGAAAGAAAAGAAAAGCGAAAAATTAGAGCTTGTGCATACAGATGTATGGGGAGCTGCTCAGGTATCATCTCTTAGTGGCTCTCGCTATTATGTTACTTTTATTGATGACGCAACCAGAAAAACCTGGATTTATTGTATTCAAAATAAATATGATGTATTTGATACTTTTAAGAAATGGAAAGATTTGGTTGAAAATGAGACAGGAAAATGGTTAAAGTGTCTCAGATCAGACAATGGAGGTGAATATTGCAGCAAAGAGTTTGATAGGTACTATTCAGAGAATTGAATTCGTAGAGAGAAGACAGTTCCAGGAACACCACAAGAAAATGGTGTGACAGAAAGGATGAACAAGACAATCATGGAGCGTGTAAGGTGCATGAGATTGCATGCATGATTTCCTTTACAATTTTGGGAAGATGCTGTAGATACTACTATTTATCTTATAAACAGAGGGCCTTCAATTTCCTTGGATGGTGGTATTCCAGAGGAGGCATGGATAGGTAAAAAGGTAAACTACTCATTTTTAAAGACTTTTGGTTGTGAAGCCTTTGTTCACATTAATAAAGAAAATAGAACAAAGCTTGAGGCAAAATCAAAGAAATGTACCTTTATTGGATATGGTGTTAATGATTTTGGTTATTTCTTTTATGATTATGAAAAACACAAAATCATTAGGAGCAGAGATGTCATATTCAATGAAAAGGTTTTGTATAAGGATCAGATGCAGGAAAAGAAATAGGAAAAATAAAACAGAGAATACACGGTGCTTGATGAGATCACAACAAAAGTGAAGGTGCTTGAAAATCATAATGATCAACAGCCAGAACAACAACAACAACCACAACAACAAAAAGCACCTCAAACACCTGAAAGTGGTGTTAGAAGATCTACCAGGATAAGTAGACCCCCTGAATGATACTCTCCTTCATTATATTATGTATTGTTGACTGATTCTGGTGAACCAGAATGTTATGAAGTAGTGCAGGTAGAAACCAGGAAGAAGTGGGAGCAATCCATGAAAGAAGATATGGACTCCTTAGCACATAACCAGACTTGGGACTTAGTCAGGTTGCCTGCAGGTAAAAAAAATTGCAGAATAAATGGGTTTACAGGTTGAAGGAAGAAGATGGAGGTAGAAAAAGGTATAAAGCTAGACTTGTGGTGAAGGGGTTTGCACAGAAAAAGGGTATAGACTTTGATGAGATATTTTATCCTGTTGTTAAAATGACTTCAATCAGAACTATTTTAAGTCTAGTAGCAGCTGAAGATTTTCATCTTGAGCAGTTAGATGTAAAGACAACCTTTATCCATGGGGATTTGGAGAAAGAGATATATATGAAAAAACCACAAGGATATGAGGTAAAAGGGAAAGAGAAACTAGTGTGCAGGTTGAAGAAGAGGTTGTATGGCTTAAAACAGAATCCAAGGCAATGGTATCTAAAATTTGACAGGTTTATGTCTGAACAAGGTTATACTATATGTCACTCTGATCATTTTGTTTATCTGAAAAGGAAAAATGATGGCAGCTATATTATATTGTTATTGTATGTAGATGACATGCTTGTTGCATGTTATAACATGCAGGAAATAAATGTGCTCAAAAGAAAATTGGCAAACCCATTTGTAATGAAGGATTTGGGCGCTGAAAAACAAATCCTTGGTATGAGAATAACTAGAGAAAGGAAGAATCAAAAATTAACATTGTCTCAGAGTGAGTACATAGAAAAGGTATTGAAAAGATTTAATATGCAAAATGCAAAACCAGTTAGTATACCTTTGGCTAGCCATTTCAAACTAAGTAAGGAGGTGTGTCCCAAGACTCAGGAATAAATGGCTTATATGTCTAAAGTTCCATATGCATCAACAGTTGGAAGCTTAATGTATGCAATGGTCTGCACAAGGCCTGATATTGCACATGCAGTGGGAGTTGTAAGAAGGTACATGAACAATCCAGGAAAAGAACATTGGATGGCGTTGAAGTGGATTCTCAGGTATTTGAGAGGTACCACAAATCAAGCATTATGCTTTGGTGGTTCAAACATTACTCTACAAGGATATGTTGATGCAGATATGGCGGGTGATAGAGATAACATGAGGAGCACCACAGGGTATGTGTTTACTGTAGGTGGAACAATTGTCAGTTGGGTTTCAAAACTGCAAAGTGTTGTTGCACTCTCAACAACGGAAGCAGAGTATGTTTCTGCTACAGAGGCTAGTAAAGAAATGATTTGGTTACAAAGGTTTCTGGATGAATTGGGTAAGAAGCAGGAGTTGGGCAAGTTATACAGTGACAACCAGAGTGCCATACATCTTGCAAAGAACTCTGAATTTCATTCCAAGACTAAACATATACAACTAAAGTACCATTTCATATGGTCAGTGTTGGAAGATGGACAATTGAAGCTGAAAAAGATACACACTAGCCAGAATCCTGCAGATATGTTAACAAAAGTTATAACCAGGGAGAAGCTGAGATTCTGCTAAGTTTCAATTGGTCTTCAAGTATGATGAAGAAGATGAGAAAAAACTAGGTCCAAAGTGGAGTCATTGTCCATCAAATGAAGAAACTATGGAGTTGCTATAATCTGTCTCCAAGTGGGAGATTGTTGGGTCTGGAGCATGATTATCTTCTTTATTCAGAGGTATCACCACATTGGACCCCATTTCTAAATGTGGCGGCAACACCACATGTAATATTTTCACTTCAAGGGGGGTCCAGGGGGGTGGAATAGATGTAAAATTGCCTTGTAAAATGTTGTAATTTCGTAGTCAATCTGGACCATTCATTAGGCAGAGATCTGACGTTATAAGTTATGTTTAATTTAGGGTTTTTTGTCCCAGAAGGAAATGCCTCAATATATATGAGGGAATTGTATTGCGTCTATGTAGATCTGTATTCTGAGTGTAAAAGAGATAGGAGATTGTGTGAGAGCTGTTAGAGCCTAGATTTTCCTCAGGCTGAAAAGACAAGGTTCTAGGTCCACATCAAACCACGCTCAGCTTCGTAGCTAGCCCTACGAGCACAGGAGAGGGCTCTCTCCGGGTCGATCTCGACAAAAGACAAGCAATGAGGCTCGAGATTACTGAAATAAAAGCTAATTTTAGGCTAGGTATGAAGTACAAAGGTTTGATTTGAGTTTTTTGGGGTTTTGTGCTGGAAACAAGGAAAGGCAAATTTGGGTCCGGGGATGAGGCACAATTTCTGCAGAGTTCTGATTAGGGCAAGGAAGGCAATCATTTTGATGCTTTAAGTTGAGTGAATGGATAGACCAGACTGGTGAGGAGCTAAGGAGAGCAAGAGAGTCTCAAGAATTCTCCTTAAACAGATGAAAACATGGAAATTTAAACAAATTCAAAGGCAGAGCATAACAGTTAATGGATTCTACCTTAATCACTCATTTGTTCAAATTCAGAAGAAGGGACAGGAAAATGATACACATAACACTAATGAACTTACAATTACTTAGAGAAGAACACCATCAAAACATAAAGCCACATGGATCCCAAATAGTGTTGCAAAACCCTGGTCTTTCCTTAGCCAAAAATGCAGAGATAGAATGTACAATGATATGCCAAAGCAATCCCTAGTGTCCAACCCTGAAAATGACTTAGGAATTACATGATATAGAATAGCCCAACCCATTCCCTTGCCTCTAGGGGTTGAGATCATAATTCTAGGAGCTATTTCAACCAATTCTAAACAAAGCACTAAAATCTAGGCAATCAAAACAACTTGCCTCTATAAGGTAGGAAACTGATTCATTCATTAAATTTTCACTTTTTAGTGAATGAATCATCTAGAACAAGTAAATAAGTGCCAAAATTACATCAAGTTTATCCAATTACATTAATATAGATCAAAAATTACATCTAAAAGCAAAACTAGTCAAACTGGCCGAATTTTTGAGCTGGAAGGTGAAAAATTGAGCAAAAATCCTCTATGCGCCGTGCCAAATCCTCTATGCATTGCGCCACTTTGAGGCTGAGTTTGAGGCACTTCCTGAAGTCCAAATTGATCCCAAGATAGCTCATTGGAAATCCCTGCCTGTCTACTTTCCAACCCAAGTGGAATTTTTCAATTTGGATGTAATTTGCCCCTCCAAAACTGCAATCTCCCAGGACAGCTTCCTGTGTGTCAAAATAGGGGCAGTGAGGTCATTTTTTGAGTGTTTTTGACCTCCTGAGAACTCAAAACTTGCCCAAAATTCTTGGACATGCACTAGCAGTCATGATTTTTCATTAAAAATCTAAAAATGTGAACTTTTTTCAATTTGGAGCTCCCTAACAAAAGCGCGCGCCATGTGGCGCAGCGCACAGGGAGAAAAACCCTGTTTTTTGTACCAAAATTTGTCAAAATGCCAAAAATGCCCCAAATTTCTTGAAATTTGGGCTGGAGCTTCTTCATTAAGTGCCATGCTGAGCTAAAGAGGCTTCAGCCAATATCTGAAGACGATCAAGCTCCCTTTGCCTCTTTTTCTTCCTTATTGCCTTCCTCAATTTTGCCTTTAAATTCCTGATTCGTGCCTTGTAGACCTTGTTCCGCGCCATGTAGTGGAAAGCCATGTGTCTCAGCAATGCATGGTCCTTATCAGACTTTTCCAGCAGTCTCTCCAAGTGGATGTTGATTCTCTCAAGATTTGACTCCCGATCCTCATTAATTTCTTGCTCCAATGACGTGAGCTCAATTCTTCTCCTTTGTGCAGCTTGGCGATTCTCGCGGATGTTTTGTAACTCCATGATTGCTTGCTGATCTTCAAGCTATTTTTTCCTCTGCTCCAAATACTTCATAGTCCACTTAGCTCTCTCCAAGTCAAGGGATAAGGCTTGGATCTCTGTTTGCTACTCCTGGATGATCTCTCTAAGCTGCGCACTTTGCGGGCCCGTATCTGTATCATCATCATGAAGGAGAATGAAGTTGGTCTCTCGTTCACCTGATGGCCCCTCATCCTGCATTGGCCTCTTGCCTTTGTCCTATACCTGTGGTGCTGATGTCGAAAACGAGGCCCCTTCCACCCTGGGTGGAGATAACACTCGCTTTGCTGCTGCAAACAAATGTCTAGTGCCTCTCTGATATGTGATGAATACTAGCACACTAGCGGTCTCATGGCGCTCATACTGATGAGAAGGTCCACCTTCATGCTTAACCTCTAATAATCCCTGTGAAGCTCTGAAGAAGTCACGGGAGATGAAATCATCCCAAGTGATGCCCTGTGATCCAAGCTGATGAACCACCAAAATCTTAATAAGAGCAAAATGATAAACACTGTTAAGTTGCTGTTGAGGAGTTTTGTGCTGCACAAGGATGGTCATCCTCTCTATGTTCCGGCAAATGAAATACGGAATGTTCATCATCCCTACCCTGGTGAAATGCATGAGAAACCTGATGTGATAAGCGTATAAACGAGAGAACCGTCCCTCACAGCTGAAATACTTCATGATCAATTTCATTAGTGGAGCATATTCATCTTTCAGATATTGGAATGTAAACACTCTCTTGAGCTGCCTCAAAAAGCCGGTTTTAATGTATGGCTCATAATGCTGCCAGTCAATATTCTGCTTCTTGTTCCATGGTTCTCCAATGTTCGGTATGCCAGTTGCTAATGAGACAGATTCTGGTGTAAGTGTGAAGGTGACACCGGCTAAGATAGCTTGATCTCCATGTAAGTGCAGCATAAATAGACGAGCCAACTCATGATGAAATTGAACACTAGCCACCTTTTGACAAAACTCATAGCATGATTGATGCTGGAAACACAACATAGCAGGAGGGCAGACCTGCAATTCTGTAAGGGTGGTCACTTCTTCTCTAACATGTCTGCCACTTTTATGAGGCCTCCGAGGTGCCTGTTCTTCCAAGGGTGAGTCACTTTGGGTTTCCACTTCATAGTCCGATGAATGCTCAGATGCCATGACTGCTGTTTTTCAACTGCCTTAGAGAAAAAGATGCTGGTGTAGGAAAACTGTGCTGAACTGCTCTTTTAGTGATGTGTTCAAATTCTGCCACCAAGGGGAAACAAATGAAACAAGGGACTGTTAGGAATAGGGAAAGTAGTAAGGGATTAGGGACTATTGGGACTATAGGGATTAGGGAAATGTAGGAGGGTTTTGAGGGATTTGATGTATAGGGTTAGGAATTGTTGTGTAGGGTTTGAGGTGTGAGATTAGAGAATTTGGGATAGAGCATTTAGAGGAAGGAATTAATGAGCTCAGGGGGGGTAGGAAATTAGGGAATGATAAATACAAGGGAGGAATGGGAAGGAGGAGTGACAACTTTGGTAGCAAAACACTGATTTTGAAACCCACAGCAATTTCTTTTGAGGCACGTTGAAGTAGGGTTTGGATTTTTGTTTCAATTATTAGCATCCATAAACCACCATCACTCAGCACAAAAATGGATGAAACATTAAGATGTCGACCCTACCTGGCAAATCCACGCAAATAAATGGCAATTTGGAGAAATTTCAAACGTTTTCGGGCTTTCAGGTGTATGCGCCGCGCCGTCCCAGTGTGCCGCGCCTGTTCAGAATTACACTGGACAATTTCTTCTAGTGCGTCGCGCCTCCCCTGTGCGCTGCGCCACCTGCTCTGTGTGCCGCGTTGGCCAAGTTTCCTCCAACTTCACCCAAATCGCACACTAACACAACCAATTTGATTTGAGCGGCTTCTCTTTGGTCTTGGCATGCAAATGACATTGATCTTCATGAAAATATATTTATAAAGACATGGATTTGATTTTTGACTCTCCAAGACCCATATTTGTAATGTTTTGGAATTGGTACTTTTTCCATTTTAATACAACTCTATTTTAAATTTCCTTTTTGATTTTTTGACTGAAATAATGAAATTCTTGGCAATTTTGTAGGGATAGCTGACATGAAATTTGGCAAAGGAGACCAGGGCTGCGCCTGAAGAAATCAACTGAAAAACTTTTGAAAATTATTACAAAAGACAAAATGTTGACTTTTCTTCAAAACAGAGTTTTGAAGAACAGTCATAATTCATCAATATGACGATGAAATTCGCGAAGTAAAAAACATGTGTAGAACCTCCCTCTGGCCTGCTGGCATTTGGACACTTTAACGACTCAATTTGTGAAACCCTAGACCTATAATTGACATGACTCTTTGCCCATTAAAAGATCAAACATTGACTATCATGGACTTTAATAAACATTGATGAAAAGACCTAAGCCAACGGGTACAAGACATGAGGGGGATGAATGACAAAGCCCTTCCGTCAGATTTATGGCATGCTCCTAATGGAATGCAACTGAGTGAATCGAGCGAGACACCTAAAAATGAAATGCAAAAAGGGAAATGATCTCTGACGGAGGGATGTAAAGACTGACTCTAACAAGAGCGAAGAGGGAATTACAACGGATCTATTGTAGGTTGTATCTCTTCAGTTTGTTGGATAATATAAAAGGAAGGACTAGCCGTTTCTCCATGGATGTAGCCCAAATTGGGTGAACCACGTATATCTGTGTCTCTCTTGTTTTATGTGTTTTATGTGTTTATATTTCTACAATATATTTTATGTGTTCCATTGCTCTGTAATATATAATTTTCTAAGAGTATCAAATACATCATATCTATTTCGAATATAATAAATCCAGGTTTTTCTGGTTGCATCATCAATAAAAGTAACATAATTACGAGAACCATTGAGAGATGATACCTGAGAAAGTCCTCATACATCTGTATGCATAAGCTCTAATTTTTTACTCTTCTTTTCTTTCCCAACTTTGAGGAATCTGACTCTCTTTTGTTTTCCATAAACACAATTCTCACAGAATTCCAAATCGATATGCTTCAAACCTGGAAACAGATTTCTCAAGTGAAGAATCTTCATCCCCTTCTCACTCATGTGCCTGAGCCTATGATGCCACAATGTTGTATATGCTCGTGTAGAGGTTAAAGCATTAACATAATTATAAATACCATTTCTTAAATATAATGTACCAACCTTTTCTCCTTTTGCTATTACCAGGGCCCCTTTAGTGACCTTCCAGGTTTTATTTGTAAAAGTAGTTACACAACCTTCACCTCCCAACTACCTTGTTGAAATTATATTTTTCTTCAGATCTTGAATATGCCTTACCTCCTTCAATAGCCATTGGTTTCCATTCTATTGTTTTATGAAAACTTTACCCATTCCAATGATTTTATAGGGTTTATCATCACCCAAACAAACTTGTCCAAAATCTCCTTAATCATAATCATGGAAATGTTTCCTATCAGGTGTGGCATGGAATGAGGCCCCTGAATCTACCACCCAGGCATCAATAATATTTTCTAAAGAAAGAATCAAATCATCTTGCAACACATCACCTGTCGCATTTGCTTCATGATTGTTTTCTTGCTGTGCGTCTCCTTTTCTTACTGTCTTTTCTTCCCGCATTTCCAGCACACTATCCCTGATCTGGACTTGGATCTACCTTTCCTTTACTTACTGCGATATCCTGGGCTCTTTCCTCTTTCCATTTTTCTTCCCCTAGTCTCTGCAGTCAAAGCATTACCTGATGTCTCACCAGAGCTTTTCCATCGCATTTCCTTGCTAAGGATTGCACCAAAAACATCATCAAACTTTAAAGTACTAGATCTAGAGGTTGAGTTACTAATGGCCATAACTAAACCATTCCAAATTTCTGGCAATGAGCACAGAAATAACATATCCCTAACTTGATCATCAAAATTTACCCCTACAGAACTTAACTGATTGGTAACCGTATTAAATTCATTTAAATGATCAGCAATAGATCCACCTTCTGACATATTCATATTAAATATTCACTTCATAAGAAATATCTTATTTGAGGCCGACGGTTTTTCATATAATTTGGCCAATGCCGACATTAAACTCTCTGTTGTTGTTATCTTTGAAATATTAAAGGATATCGACACTGCTAGGCACAACTGTATTGTTCCAAGTGTCTTTTTGTCAAGAATATCTCATTCTGTGTTTGTCATACTCTTTGGCTTCATTGTCTTTCCACTCAATGGTAGGTATAAATCTTTCTGATACAGATAATATTCCATCTACATCTTCCATAGATGGTAGTTTTGGCTATTAATTTTTTCGATCTGAAACCTACCATCTTCCGCCATTGCTCACACTTGAACCAGGAACCCTTCTCTCCTGCGAGTATCAGCCAAATAGACCTTCGACTTTGATACCAGTTCTTAGAAAATTATATATTACAGAGCAATGGAACACATAAAATATTGCAAAAATATAAACACAGAAAATGCATAAAGCAAGAGAGACACAAATATACGTGGTTCACCCAATTTGGGCTACGTCCATGAAGAAACGACCAGTCTTTCCTTTATATTATCCAACAAAATGAAGAGATACAACCTACAGCCGATCCACTGTAATTTCCTCTTCTCTCTCACACAATCTCCTCTCTCTTTCTCGCTCAGAATACACATCTAGATAGCCGCAATACAATTCCCTCATATATAGCGAGGGGTTGCCTTCTAGGGGAAAAACCCTAAATTAAACATAACTTCTACCGTCAGATCATCTGCCTAATGGATGGCTCAGATTTAATACAAAATTACAATATTTTACAAGACAATTTTACATCTATTTTTAGCTTCGAGGGTGCCGCCCCGAACCCCTTCCGGGGGGGGGGGGGGGCTCATAAAATTGTCGTTTCCTCCCCTAGACCCCCCTGACGGTGATTAAACGACGAGCAGCGTTTCCACCCCATTACGAACTGGGGTCCAACGTGGCGATACCTCTAAATAAAGAAGATAATCAGGCTCCACACCCAACAGTTTGGATGACTGTCTAACTGATCATAGCCATCATACTTTGTGATCTTGTATTAATCCTGAAATTGCAACCCAGATGGATAGAACTAGATTGGCGGTCTCCTATCTCATTCACTCGATCACTTAATGTACGAGTCTAACCATGCGAATAAATGAGTTGGAGTCGAACATGGTAGAGATCATCTGATTAACGACCAATGATGTAAGTCGTTAACAAATGCAAGAGAAACCACTGATGATGTTAATTTCTCTCAAGGTACATTTGTATGGTGTGAATAAATAAGTTGAAGTTGAATACCACACAAAATCTTCTGATCAAAGGCCAGTGATGAGAACCTGTTGCCGAGAGTGAGGAAAATTATGATTGATGTATGCAAGCCCCAAGGTACCAAAGGGAGTCTCTAAGTCAACTTCCAGGATAATGGGCTGATGTCGATAGGAAGCAACTTGTTGCTAGAGGGCCTTGATGTGTCCCCCATCAATGACACGAAACAAGTATCAAGATTTGAGACAAAATGATGCTGATGAGGAACTGGTTCAAGAACAAAAGATATGAACGGAGGCTTAAGGGTATTACAATAGATATCAATTGAAGTACTTCCCTTCAACACATCAACGACACTCTATGGAGTTGGAAACATTGACCCAAAACCAAATATGGAGGCTTTTGATATGGTGTGATGAACCAAAGAGGCAAGCAGATTTCCCAACCCAACAGTCACAGAGATGAAGTGAAAGAGTGTCATGTTCAAGAGCGACTCACTACCATTAATAGGTTAAAAGTACATTGTTTTCCCAATTTCCCCAACCATTTCTGGTTAGTACCTCTTTATTTTTGACAAGATGGAGGAGGATAACATAATCTTGATCTGTAAGTTCATCCTTCAGATGAATCCCTTAGAGTATTTTTAACGAAACTTGAGAAGGACTCATTCATTCCCGTCATGTTTGACGAGTCCATCATTGTTTAATGCTTTCACGAGTCCAACAAAGGCGTAACTCAACTTCTTTTTCATGTTTAGAGAGTTTGAAAAAGAGGCGAAAAAGAAAACTCCGAAGGTTCCTTTTTGTAAAATTGTCTCGAGTCCAAAAAGGCAGAAAATAATATCGAGGAGAACCTCTTAGCCACATTCGACTAAGGTATTCCTTTTTCGTAAATAATCTATCTTTGTTTGGAAAAGGGTTAAACATAAACTAAGTCAATGCCTTTTCATTTACTTTAATGAGTTCGAAAAGACAAGGGCTCGATAATTTTTTCATGTTTAGGGAGTCTAAAAAGAGCTGAAAGAGGACTCCTCTTGGAAGAAAAAGTGGTATAAAGGGGTATCAACTAGTTCCGTTCATGGTGGAAATTCTCAAAATATGTAGAGGCCAAGAGGTTGGCTAATAATACCACTCATCATAATGGTTCCTTGCGAAAGGTTAAAAAAGCCAAGTAAAAGCGTATGATCATCCAAATAGATGGTGATGATGGAATGAAAAAAACAAGCCTCATATGGAGAAACAGGTTGATAAAAAATGGCAATCACGAGGATAGGATGAGAATGGTTTCATTTTTTATAGAATCTTGAAACATGGGAAAATATGATTGAAATTGGTTGCATTTTTACACAAGATTGAAACAAAGGAAAACTATGCTTGAGAGTGGTTTCATTTTTACACAAGCTTGAAACATGAGAAAAACTATGCTTGAGAGTGGTTTCATTTTTACACAAGCTTGAAACACGAGAAAAACTATGCTTGAGATAATTTTTTATGCCCCCAGCATAATAACACAGTTCTAGGTACATGCCCCCCCAATATTTCTTTCATTCACCTAAATAGCCTAATGGTTACTAATAGATGGATTGAATGAAGGTTTATTTACGAGATCAAGTGAGAGACTTGACAGGGAATTTATGAGATCTAATTAAAGACTCGAATTGGAAGGGGATCTATTTCATTTTTTAAGGAGCTTGACACAAGAGAAGAACTATTCTCATGACACCTTGTTTCATTTTTTAACGAGCTTGACATAAGAAAAGGAACTCTGCTATGGGAGATTGCTTCATTTTTTAACGAGCTTGACACAAGAAAAATAACCCTGCTCCGAGGGGTTCCTTGTTTGATTTTTTAATGAGCTTGACACAAGAAAAGGAACTCTGGTCATGGCACCTTGATCATGACCTCTAGGAGGCCATGAATTCCAAGAGGTTCTCATCAAATGGAAGAACAATTCTCTGGAAGGTTTCAAGTGATCTATGGAAATATCAAACTCTAATGCCCCCAGTAAATGATTTACCATATCACCTTTTGGATCTAGGTCAAAAAAACAAGAAAAAATAGTGAAAGGCTCATCTTCATCAATAGGTACGGGAATGGGACTGGTTGCCACATAATTAACCTGTCGCAGAGGAGATATCACTTGCATATAAAAACCATTTATGGAAGCTGGTTGATTGGGAGTCAAATTAGGACCAACAAAAGAAAGTTGGTCAATGGTCATGATTCTTCCTTCATGCAGGAAACACGTCACACGAAAGACGAAAGAGACAAGAGCTCCCATGTCATAAACATAGTCACGACCGAGGAGTAAATTAAAATCCAAAGGGTCTTGGACTACAATCACATTGATATAGATAGTATTTCCTCCCAAATTAATAGGCAACTGAGGAAGGATCCCTAACAATTGTCTGGTTCCTCGGTTAAATGCCAACAGATTATGGGTAACGAGCACAAGCTGCGGAGAACCTACAACTTTCCAAATAGTTGAGGACAAAATACTAAAAAATGCGCTTTCATCTATGACTGTTCCAGGTAAGACCATATTATAAGAATGTACTATGATCTGGAAGGGCATGTAAGGAGGAAGACAATATCCTTCTAGTCGACTCCAATCAAAGGAAGTGACCATACAACTTGTGGATGGGGTGGGGGTGCTGTGGGAATGAGATAATTGCTCCCTTGCACTATGGGAATGGGAAAAATTCTCCCCTGTGTTGTGGGAAAGAGAGGATTTCCCCCTTGTGTCATGGGAATGGAGGATTGTCCCCTTGTGCCATTAGAAAGGGAGGATTTCCCCCTAGTTCATTGGAACTTGAAGAAACAAGAAGAACATGAGCAGTATGAGACTCACTCTCTATAGGAAAAGTCCGATGAAAGGAAGGTGGAATCGAGTCAACCTTTTTCTCAACCAAGGGTTGCTCAGGAACAAACTCATGGGATTCATGTTAAGAGAGTGGGATTGGCTGTAGACATATTCTGATCAATCACTTCATCAACTAATGGAGGATTGGGAGAAAGCATTTGATAACCAACAAAAAGACAAGGATGAGAAACAATAAGGTTTTCCAATGCCTTTGAGGCTTCATCCATATAAGGAAAAAGGTGAATAAGATGATTCCCTTCACATAACCTATAGGGAAACTTAAATTTACCCTTTTTCCCGTGGATCTTACTATCACTAGTTTATGGTTTGTCACCAGCATGATCTCCAAAGGCTGATGACCAGGGTTGATGTGAGCTTGTGGACCACACTTTTAATACTTGTGGAATACCAAGGAAATCTCTAAGAAGGTGGTAACCCTACATAACTTGCAAGGGAATTTCACTTTGCAGGGATGATTGGAAGGTTTCTCCATACTAGTTGCATTGGTAGCAATGGTTGCTTGGTTCCCCCCTACTTATTTTGCTTCTTCTTCTTCATCTTTTTCTTCTTCTTCTTAGCTTCCTAGTTACTAGAATCAAGAATTTCGCTAGGTGAAGAGGAAGAAAGGGATGAAAAAAAAATAGGTGAAGAAGCCAAAGGGTCAAATTTAGGATCAACTTGAGGTTGATGTTGTTCAGGTGGAGGAGAACTTAGTTGAGAAAAAGTTTGGACATTCGAAACCATAGGGATCGAAAACAACCAAACTGGAAAACCAATGGTAAATCCGGGAAGGGACACCATTTCCATATAAGGAGCACCAATATTTCCAAAAGTAGGAAAAGGAACTTGTGTCTAGGCTTGAACATATACTTCTGCATATGCCTTGTGTTTAGGCATGCGAGAGTTGCCCACATTCTCCTTAGAACACTTGCTATAGTGTGAGAAAGTTGTTGATGTAACTTAGCCTAAGTCTAACTTAGGAAAAAACACATAATAGTATGTTGGCTTATTGAGCTAAAATAAAATTAAGAAAAGTAAAGTAATTTACTTAAGTGACTTTGTTTTAGTCCCAACCGTTGATCTCAAGTGAGGCAATATCTCATCTTGGCCATTGATCACTTTAATATTAATGTTAGGGTTAGGGATTTAACTTAATGTAAAGTTATAAAAGCAAGGTTGAGCAGAGGAGAAAGACACACTACAACAACACAAAATTGAGAGGGGCATCTTAGTGAGAAATGCGCTGGGTTCGAGGGTGTGTAGAGAGGTTGGAGATAAATACTTGTAGGAAATATTGAGCACCGATATAGGGTAGATCATTTGGATCAAATACAGGTTACTTGTATTATGTATTTTCTCATTTGGGCCATTATCCCAGGACAAGAGCCAAAATAGGTTTTGAGTCATTTTTTTAATGATGGACTGATTTGATTGGGAAAAAATATGTGTGTCATTGAGTTGTTTTATTTGATTGGTATATTTACTTCCATTGAATTTTATTATGTTAAGAACCTACGTGTGTATTTATTTAGTAAATCAATTTTTTTGCCAGGAATTAAGCGCTAGGTGCCAAGTTTGCAGGGAATTTGTTGACACCTAATCATATGGATTGGGTGAATAAGTGTAACTAATGTAAATAAATAATAAGAAATATGAATAGTCACCGGGAGATGAAGTGAACAGTCTCTCCCTCATGTATATAATAAAGATCAACCTGAATGAATAAATGTGAATTAATTTCGAGGAGTTACTGCCTGGTTTGACAGAATTGAACATGGTATCAGAGCAGAAACTTTGAAAACCAACCTTGGAATTACAAGAAGCTAAGGTTTTTATATGATCGTTGGGAAAGGGTTGACTACGATCATGCAAAGGCAATTTATTTTTAGGGCTGAAGTAAATTGGCAGAACAATTGAACAGATTTTTTTTGCTTTCGAACAAGCACAAAGTAGGGCCAATTTCTTTCATGATTAAGAAAATAAAGACAAAAAATACAAAATAGGGTAGAGTGGTTGATGGGATAGGGGCACCCAACCACCAAACACATAAGGTCATAGAGTTTCCATTCCCGAACATGGAAGGGAATAGAGCCATCGGTCGCCAGATGAAAAAGGGCATAGAGTTGCCAACCACTAGACTGATAAAGGAGACAATGAAGTGGCTTGACGCAGGAAATCGACAATGGTCTATAGGTATTGTGTTGACAGACTATGAGAAGCACAACCACTAGGACAAAGTCTTTGATTGGGCTACGGGCAAATGTAATGAAAATTGGAAGAGGTAAAACTAGTTGAAGTCATTGAGGGTCGCGCTGAAAAGTTAACCTACAAGTGACAACATAACAGGCTCATGCAGAGGAGGAGATCAAATTTATTCTTCATCAATAAAAAATGTTTTTAGCAGGGTTTTATAAGTTGGAAAAATATGGCTATTGGTCTCACTTTTTAAGATCGTTTGGATGGGTCATCTAACTACATCATCTAGAAGGAGAGAATTGTGTTGGTGTTAGAGGAGAACAAGATATTGGATTTTGTAGAACAAATTCAAATTACTCCTACCAATGAAACACTTCTTGGCACCCATAAGAAGAAGGATGTGAAAGGTAGGAGAATTGCCTTGGACAAAGTGAAGGATCACATAGTTCTTCATGTGTCTGGGAAGAAAACCGTTAGAAAAATGTGGGAGGAATTGACCAAGCTTTACCAAAGTGATAACTACAACAGGAAAATTGTTGGATGATGTTGTTATTGCTATCAATCCCTAGAGTTTGACTGGGTTTGACTTTGAGTAAAACACTATTCATTGATGTCAAATTGATAACAAATGCTTCTTATAATTGTTTGGATTACATCAGGTTGGAAGCTCCACTATTGGATGGTTGAAAAGCCTAGTCCTAGGGTTTTCGTTCCCTATACTTAAGACATACCCTGAATTTTTCAAGGGTTTTTGAAGTGAAAAATAATTTATTTTGGCTTTGATATCCATGTCATTGGATTCTCCTCATCGAGATGTTTCTGGTGGTATGTGGTATGCCTTGAGAGGCCTCTTGGTTTGAGAGATATTCAAGTTTGAAGTTAATGACCCCAATTTCTAGGCTAAAACCTGAAGGGGTGGTGACATGAAACTCTTTTATTGGTTATTGATCATCAAACATAGATCATAAGGGTTATCTATCACGAATTATGTAGCTGTTAGCTTTGCTATTGATTTCGCTGCTTAAAGGGTCGAATTGTGGTTGGTTTGTGCCGAGGGAGCTTGCTGCAATTCGTTTCCTCCTCCTCCTTCATTCTTCTTTGATTCTCATAACCCTCATTATCCCTGTTCTACTCCACAATCTCTGGTTAAACTCATTTTTGTTTAATTCCTGCTACCTCTGTTTTCCGCCGAGTTTCCCTATAAACCTGCGTAAACTCTGCATAACCCATTTGCTATAACGCCCGGACGCTTAACACATGAACCTGTGCTAAGATAGCCCTCTGTCATGTTTTAAGTCTCCGTCGTTGATCGCATCCGATCTAACGATTTCCATGTCACCCGCCCGATCATTAAACCCTGCGCATCTTCCCCTCCATCTGACCGTCCATCGCCAGATCGACGGTAGTCGCAAGCCCTCTTCCTGTGACTTGCGTGCCCGTTAGTGAGCGGGGGCGGTGGTTTTGGGCTGCCACATGACGCTTTCTTATTGCATCGCTTCTCCATATACGGAACCGCCTAGCGCCAATAGGCGGTGCGGGGAAAACCATGCGCCAATGAAACTGTCGTCCTGTACGATTCCCCTGACCGTTAACCTATGTGTGCCTTCCGATAGCGATCACCATCGAATTTGGCGCATCCAGATCCAACGGCCCTCGCTGTCCCGATCTCGTTTACCTCCGATAGCCCGCTTAAATCGATCTCGGCCGTTGAGTTTTATGATCCGACGGCCAATATTTGTTTTCTCCTTCTGCTCATGCTTCCGCCACTCTGTTCTCGCCCGTAACCTGTGTTATTCACCCGAAGGATGAAGAGGATGATCTACTTGCTCTCTGCGCGTTAAGACTCCAACAACTGCAATTAAAGAGCAACATGGCTGAGGACAAACAGGACGCCATCGAGCAGTTCAACCATTTATCAGTGATTAAGCCTTGTAACAGTCAGTACGCCACCTGCTCTAAGGAGAACTGCAAAGCATTAGCAAAGGCCGATTTTGTTCATTTAAACATTCAAATTTTAGTAGAGCCCCATTTCTAAATGTAAATGTGGTTGGTGGTCATTTATTGACTCCTCCACGCTTAATGTAGCAGACTGTTTGTAAACCAACCTCTATATAAACCCGATAGACACAATGTAATAGGTTGATGAGTGGTTGGATGAGTGTTATTTTACTCTAAGGTTCAACTTCTGGAGATTGTAACTGCTATGATACCTGCAGTGTTTGGTCTTCATTTTCAGCTAATGCAAGCTTCTTTTGCTATTACTTGCTCACCGTCCACTTCTTCTTCTTTTTATAGTCTGTTCCTGTCTTGCATTTATTCATGTGTTGTTAATGTTAGCATTAGAGGGGCTGTCATCCCACCTCTGTGTTACGATTTAGCATGTATCATTGAATTTGTATGCAGGTTTCTGTTCTTTTAGTGCCAGAGAGCTGTCATCCTGTCTGTGTATTAGAAAACAGATTTATAGACCTTTTAACTGGTTGCAGCCAGCCATCACAGGATCTTGTGCATTTGCTGGTGTTGTCAATCTTCTCCATTATCACCTTATCCTCAAACTGAGTAATTGGTGGTCTAAAGCCTTGTAGTCTGGGGTGTTCACCCATGTCTTGGGTCAAGCACAGTAGAAGTGGTTATCTGGCTTGAATATGCAGCATTTCTTGCATTCATCCACCATTTTCCAACATTTTTGTTGAGTTTGTAATGTTCCCAAGCATCTCTAATATAAAACCTAGGAGAGTTTCTTGGGGTGATAACAGTAGCCATAAATGTATTAAATGGAATGAAGCTATTATGCACCCACATATGACATCTCTCCTTAATTAGAAGCTTAATTCCTTACCATAAGGGCAACACATTCCTTTTAATTTAGGGCTTAAGATAATTAATAAATAATGTAGTCAATAATTAAAGGAGTTTGAGTGTATAAACCTCCTCCAATTTCTACCTTTTTAAGCCCTATCCAAATTTATAAAATGGAGACTTATTCATCCTCAAACCATCAATTCTCAACAATTTATGTTGGTTTTGTCTCTGAAATAATTCATATTCTTGAGGAAAACAAAAAATTTCTTAAGAACAACAAGGGTTTTGATTTAAGAAAAAGGTTTAGGTTTTCATTAAGTATTTGTTTTGGTTGTTAGTCACATTGTTTGAAGAACGAAGGTGCCTTTTCTTCTGGCTCTCAACAATAGGTTTGTTTAAGACCTCGACCTCCATTTATGGTAGTCCATCACAAACCTTGACTTCAACCTCTTAAAATTAACTTCGGACTTGTGTGATGGTTTCAAGGTAAGGGTTTTAACTTTGTGTTCTTTCATTTTTCTTTGGTGCAATGGGATTCAATGGGATGTCCTCAATTGTAGGCCAAAAACCTTGAGGAACCTCCCTCTTGTGACAACCCTAAAACAATTGCTTTATTTTATTTTTGTGGTTGGATATTCACTTGGGTAGAATTGTTGGTTGTTTGAAGCTCCTTTTACAAGAAACTGAGGTATTTTACCTAGCTCAAAATTCAATCTTACTAGGGAACATAAAACTACAAATCTGAGCTTGGAATTGTCCCTAATCTCTTTGTGGCTAGGGTCATTTATTTGGGTATTAAAAACATTGTGTCCAGGGTTACTCCTAGCATTGCTATGTCTTGAACTGTAACTAAGCTTTGCCTTTGTGTTGCGGCCTTATTTCTCTATAACTAGGGCTCGGTCTATATATCCTTTTCGAAGGCTCTGCAACCTATACCCTCAATCAAGCTGACCTCTATTTTTGTTGAAACCTATAAAATTTTTGACAAGTATTACGTGACAATGGTATTGTAATAAGAATGTGACAACCCTTCTATGACAATAACGCTTGTTGTGTCTTGACCTAATAATAATAGTGATCATTTATCGTGAGTTGAGTTCATCAGAGTGGAAGCTTGATGAGAGCCTTCACATAACTAAGAACTCGCAAGTCATAAATTTTGTGATGATCATCACAATTATTGTGAAAACGAGACTGTGGCTGAAATCCTTGATAAGAATTGACAATACAGTGACCTACTACAACAACTACAAGTCTTAGTGACATAATTGTTATTATGGCAATCACTTTGTTATGGCAATAAGTTGACTTGATAGTCATGATAGTATAGTTGTGAACTGCGAGATGAGTTTTTATTGTTGCATATAGATTTGAACAAGATATATACATGCAAGGGTGATACATATGGTAGTGACGATAGTGATATAATGACAATACTTGATCGATGGCCTTTTGGTGAAACAAGTGTTGAATAGTGAAACATTGTGATTATGTTCTAATTGACAATAAAACAGTGAGACAGTGACCTAGATATGTATAACAATCATCCAAGGTTGACTTGACAGTGATGCAATTACAATTGTGATGGCAGTGATTTGATTTGAAAAATATCACTATGATGTTTTGACTTGACTTGGAAACATTGTATGACAATCTGGAAGGTGTTTCATAACCATATTTGAGCTAGCTATAAAACCCATGTTGGTAACATTCATTGGGTAGTGTTTGAGAGCATAACTAGTAGGTCATAGGGATAACCTGAGGAACCTGGGTTTGGGCCATCATTTGGCAAAAATGCCCAACACTTGCAACAATATAAGCAATTTGGTACATTGATGTGGGTTGATTGCTTCATGATCCCTTGAATGCATATTCATATGTGAGCAGTACAATACAATGCAGTCGCAATAGTGTGTTGTGCAGTTGATGTGACAATGTTGATAGTTAGAGTTTGATGTACAATGGTTGAGCAATGTTTTGAAGTGATCAGGTTGAGCAGTATTTTGTAGTGATCAGTGTGAGTAGCATTGTGAAGCGATTAAGTTTAGCAATATTGTGCAGTGATCAGGTTGAACAATATAGCACAGTGATCAATTTGAGAAATGTTGCGAAAAGATTACTTAGAGTAGTGTTGTGCAGTGAAGCTACCTACCTAATGAGCAGAGCAACATTATTGCACCGAGAGACTCATTCTACAGCCTAGTGTGAAGGCAATGTGTAAGTATGTTCATCCTTCTTAAAATAAAAATAAGATATTTTCTAAATAGAAAAGTAATGTTAGCTATAATGAAAAATACAAAAAATATACTATGCATCTTTAATTAGTTGTCCATATGACCTAATGTAATTTCATGTAAAGCAATTAGAAGTAAAAAAATATGTGAGTTATATATCTATATAGAAAAAAATGTTAAAAGAATATATTTTAATGTTGTATAAAATAAAATATCCAATGTGAGTTATGAATAAAATATTTTAATATGAATTAATATTGACATATACTTAAAATATATATTAATAATAATAAAAAAGTTTAATATGCGCTGATAAAATGGCTCAATGCACATGCTATCTAATCTCTATAACATTCAAAAATACAATTTAAACAAAAAAAATTACACATTGTTTTTTGCACTCTAAAATAAGTTTGATCCCTCTCGACTCATGTTAGATCCATTCTTAAGATGGATCTATGTTGGTCTTCATTACAACTTTTTGTTGAAGAATCTAGGGAAAATTAAGTTAATGAGATTCTTCTTGCCATGATAACTATTTGTGAGGTATTTTAACTTTTTCTTCTTAGCACAGTATTTGCTTGTTATTATTAGAGTGTGTCTTCTCAATTCATCAAATAGTTACCGAAACGAAAGAGACAAGAACACAAGATGTTGGATTTTTTTTAGGGCCAAAACCTCTCACTCTTTGAGAGGAAAAACCACACGAAAAATATTCATATAAAGATTCCAATTGACGAATACCAAGAACATGACCCTTGACATATTTGGCCAATCCAAGACCAAGACACCAATCCTCTTCTTCATCACTGCTACTGAAGTCATCACTGCTCCTACACTGAAGTCATCATTATTGTATCACTGAGATCATTGCACCTTGTTGCACCTTCACCTTCACATTATGCTGATATTATGACCATGTCTTGTATGACGAGAGTGTATTACTGTGGGACCAATTAGATCCTCATCATCATAACTAGGCTGAGATTGTGACTGAGTTTTTCTCCCTGCATCGAGATCATCATAGGTATGACAAGACTGTCTAGTATGTTGAGACAACAATTGTGTTCTCTCCACATATGAAGTCTTCATCATCACATATATGCCAATACTATGGTCCTCATATGAAAACATAGATTCTTATCCGAAACACTAAACTACTGTACCCATCCCAAGTTTTTGATCTTGTGGACAGAACTCCAAAGTGACATCCAAAATTCTTCCTGTAAGTGTCCTCCTGTACTTCCTGTACCCATCTGTCAATCATAGAGATTTCGAGTTCTGTTCTATACTTTTGTGTAGAACCTAGCTGGGTATTTATAGAAGTTTGTCCTCCATAAATGAGCTGACGTGTCATGATGAACGGGTGTGTCTCCATAGGTGAGCCGACATGACTTCTTTTAATTCGATTTTCTGGCCGACTTATTCAAGAGGGATTGTTCTTGTCTTTGGAGGGCTGTTAGATATTTCTATAGACTTGTATACATTAAACATAGGCTCAAGAAGAGCTTCTTCATACATAACATTTACTCTTTGACTTATTAATAAATCCTAAGGATCTTAATGGGAGCCACTACCAAATAAACCTCTTGCTCATCAAACCCATGCAGCAAGGCATACAAAAATATTTTTATTTCTTTTATTTCATCATTTATAAAGATCATGTCATTATGAAGATAGAACCTCGTTACACTTTCTTCAACACTTCCTCATAACTAGGGATGTATTCATAATGGTACTTGGTCATTCTCAATATGAAGAATTTCTCATAAGAAGAATAAGATTGGTAACCCATCTGTATATCATCATAGTAACCAAAATTGTTTCCACAACAAGGCCTTGACTGACAGTTCTATCTCTCATCATATCAGAGCACAATGTTGGTGAGACCAATGACTATAGACACCTTCATCATTGTCTATCAAGGTACATATCCACATGGGTGTTCATTGAGTATGACCTTCTAGGGCTATTCTTATCTTGGGTTCCTAGCCTTCAAATAATATCGGTCCTCTTGCCTACTCTTATCTTGGATGCCCTACACATCCTCAAAGAGCATCGGATGCCAGATGATTACCCAATCCTCCATTCTTTCTTCTCAACTGAAGACCAGAATGATGTGTCTATCTCTCCCTCTCAAATAGGGAGGACATATTCCACAAAGGAATGTACTCATTCCTATACAAGGAATGTACCTAAGCTCCCTCTTGGCTTAGGAATT
Source organism: Pinus tabuliformis (assembly GCA_031772625.1). Taxonomy (NCBI): domain Eukaryota; kingdom Viridiplantae; phylum Streptophyta; class Pinopsida; order Pinales; family Pinaceae; genus Pinus; species Pinus tabuliformis. Next base: position 239,778,165 of record CM062817.1, read on the forward strand.
ACCAAGTTTCTTCCAAGTAAGAAACTTATTACCAGGCTCCCTCTTAATCAGGGACCTGCAACAACAATGATGAAAACACCCAGCTGCTCATGAAAAGCTCCTTCCTTCGATGTCATGAATTTCTTCGATGTTGAGGAGTCTTCATCTTTGGGATCTCTTCATTAGGGCATAGATCATCCATCACTTTCATCCACGAGTCATGTCTTCCTTCTGTCAGAAAGTGATCCATTAATCTTCTCATCTGGTCTAGCTTCATGTCATGCTGCTCTCCTTTGGACCATATTTCTTTCAAGGATATTTCATCCTGCCATATGGTTATCAACTGTGGAAGACATATACTTCCCTTTGGTAGCCCTGCATAAGCTCATAAGATATTATTCAATTATAAAAATCACAAGTTACCTTAGTGATGATATTTCATCATGACATCTTTCTGTAGGCATTGTCATCCTGAATGCACGTTGACACATCTCCCAAAGATATCCATTGTCAAGGATCTTCATCTTTTACATCAAAGTCTTAATATATTTTTGGGAAATTTCCTAGTCAAGTCTTCTTGGTCTTTTGGATGTTAATTGGCTTCATCATGGTTGCATATCTCACGATCTCTTCCTTCCTCACACATTCCATTCCCAAGAGCTTTCAATCAGAGTTTCTTAATTGTAGTCAACCACCTTGTACTTCATATGAGGACATATTTTGTTGATTTCATCTAGTGTGACTTATGCCTTCCTGCATCCTTTCAGAGGAGGAGATCCTTTTTCTCTTAATCATGCTTCTCAGGATAGAAGTAATGATCCATGTTACTTGCAACCATATGACATGACATTATAATATTAAATACAATCACACGTACCTCATTTTACCTTTAAATCATCTAGGCTTCTTTCAACAGTTTCCTTGATTGAAGTGTCTTCAACCCCTTGATTTTCTTATTCTCTTATGTCACCATAACATCATCCATGAATTCCACAAGTTGGAGTTCTTGATGAAGCACTTTCTTCTTCTCTATATTAGTGAACCCTTCGATGAGGATTCCATCAGAGAATCTTGAGGATCTTGTATATCCCCATCTGGAAGATGTTTCCTTTTCGACTTGATGTATGATGAGACTTGTCCTAGATGACTTATTCCTTTCCTTCAATGTACAATGAGGTTCCCAAGAGCTCTATCCTTCATGTTTGATTGCCATAGATTATGTCCTTCATGATTCCCATTGTGATGTCACAAGCTCTTGTTTATAATGCTTCCATGATGCCACGATGCATATTATTATCATGGTCATATCTATAACATAAGATTTATGATCTTATGATAGGACCCTTTTGTGAGGGATACCATCTCACTCATAGTAGAGATTTGTTACTCCCTCTTTCCTTGGCCCTTTTCTTCAACTCCCTCCATCTTTCCTATGGTATGAGATTTATTTTCATAAGCTTTCCATAGCATTGTTCTATCTTGTTTGAGGACAAGTTTTCAAATGAGGTAACTTTCTTGTTTATGGACATTTGTTACCTTGCTTATCAGTTAGTGCATTTTAGAACAATGATGATTATCTTCTTATCATCTCTCCCAGATCTCCCAATTGAGATCTTATGAATATATTCCTTCATTTTTTGATACCTTCAATCTTGTAGAGAATAGGTCTAAGTGATATGACCTTCTTTATTGCATTTTTCAGAGAATATGTCTTCTAGTATGTCATATATCTCTTTGATATCTCCTTTGAGGCTACATAGGGATGAGAGGACCTTTGACTGATTTCATAAGAATCCTATGAGTCCATTGATCATTTTACATGAATTCAAACAATGGTTGACCTTCAGAGACTTTTCCATAGACATCAATGACTTCTCTTCATGGGACTATATCTATCCTCCTTTGTTATGCAAGGCATTTCGATGACCTAATCAATTTATAGATCTCCTTGCACACACGAAGTCATTTAACCAAACTTGATTATAAAATGAAAGATACTTACTTGACAAGTGAAGATGAACTCTTCTACTTGATCACTTTGATGATGGTTGAAGAGTATGTATTAGAGCCTCCTCTTGGATGATCTTCTTTCAGATGAAAAATATTTCCTTCAATAGAAAAGGTTGCTCCTTTTGATGAAGATTATTTGCTACTTCTTCGGATGATCTTCTTCTAGGGAAAGGAGATGATCCTTGCTTGTTCTTATAACATTGAAGATGACAATGCCTAATTTCCTTCAATATGCTTTGCCTTCTTTTGTAGTGTATATTAGGACTACTTCTAGGGTTTCAACCTTTTCCAAGATGATGTGATCTTTATTTTTGAGGTCCTTCAAGCTACCTTGCATTGTAGACAACTTGATGAGGGTCTTGGTGTCATTTTGATGATGATTGTGGAAACAAAATCTCTTAATGTTGTAGACTGCTTCCTTGATCTAGGGTTTGATAAAAATTAGGGTTTGATTCTTCAATGTAGATCTTGATCCTTTTCTTTGATATCCTTTAACTTGTTTTGATTCCCTTCTTGAAACTTGATCCTTGAATGTCTCTTTTATTCCCTTCCTTTGAGTTCAACACCTTAGCTCTGATACCATGTTGAAGAATCTAGGGAAAATTAAGTTAATGAGATTCTTCTTGCCATGATAACTATTTGTGAGGTATTTTAACTTTTTATTCTTAGCATAATATTTTCTTGCTATTTTTAGGGTGTTTCTTTTCAATTCATCAAATAGTTACCAAAACAAAAGAGACAAGAACACAAGATGTTGGCTTTCTCCCAGGGACAAAACCTCTCACTCTTTGTGAGGAAAACCCACACAAAAATTCTTCTTATAGAGATTCCAATTGACGAAAACAAAGACCATGACCCTTGACCTATTAGGCCATTCCAAGACCAAGACACCAATCCTCTTCTTCATCATTGTTGAGATCATCATCACTGCTACTGAAGTCATCACTGTTGCTACACTGAAGTCATCATTGTTGCATCACTGAGATCATTGCACCTTGCTGCACCTTCACCTTCACATTATGATGAGATTATGACTGTGTCTAGTATGCCGAGAGTGTATTACTGTGGGACCACTTCAATCCTCATCATCATAACTAGGCCGAGACTGTGACTAAGTTTTTCTCCTTGCACCGAGATCATCATAGGTATGTTGAGACTGTCTAGTATGCCGAGACAATGATTTTTTCTCTCCACATCCGAAGTCTTCATTATCACAGATATGCCAAGACTATGGTACTCATCTGAAAATATATATGCTTATCCGAAACACTGAACTACTGTAACCATCCAAAGATTCTGAGCTTGTGGACAGACCTTCGAAGTGACATCTAAAATTCTTCTTGTAACTGTCCTCCTATACTTCCTATACCCATCCAAAAATCAAATAGAATCCGAGTTCTGCTCTGTACTTTTGTGCAGACCCTAGTTGGGTATTTATAATAGTTTGTCCTCCGTAATGAGCTGATGTGTCATGAAGAATGGGTGTGTCTCCATAGGTGAGCCGACATGACTTATTTTAATTTGATTTGCTGGCCAACTTCTTCAAGAGGGATTGTGCTTGTCTTTGGAGGGTTGTTAGACATTTCTATAGACTTGTATACATTAAACATAGGCTCAAGAAGAGCTTCTTCATACATGACATTGACTCTTTGACTTATTAATAAATCCTAAGGCTCTCAATGGGATCCACTACCAAATAAACCTCTTGCTCATGAAACCCATGCAACAAGGCATACAAAATTAATTTTATTTCTTTTATTTCATCATTACAAAGATCATGTAATTATGAAGATCGAACCTAGTTACACTTTCTTCAACACTTTCCTATATTGATTCAAAGCATAGAGGGATCCAATCTAAAAATTGTGAAATGTGGTCTGTTGACTCTTTAGGGTGGTAGGGTGGTACAAGACAGGTGATTGAAGTCACCTTTAGGTTGGAGCATGAGAACACTTCAGGGTGTTAGGGTGGGGTTAGGGCAGGTCATAACCTGGACACGGCGTCGGAGAATCCTTTCATAAATCACAGGGTATTGGAGCATCCTTCCAATAGAAGTAGGTACACAAATTATTATAGAACTCGTTAGGTTGGGGTCTGGAATCTAGGGCATTGGGGCTTCCTTATGGTTGCAACAAGTTAATAAGGAGTAGAAGAATCCTACAGGTTTGAGCCTATAAATCAGGGGGTTTGAGCCTCCTTTAATTGGAGTTGAAAACTTGATGTAATTAATTATTTCAAAGAGAAGAAGACAATTACTAAGAAGCGTTCGGTGGTTTTTGACCTAGAGGGGATTTTCCACCTAAAAATACGTTTGTGTCTATGATATCTATCTTTATGCATTGTTGTATGGTGTTGTTTATTATTGATGAATGTTTATGATTATCTAAAGATACTAATAACAATACTGTTGAATATTAACTAATGCTCTGCATTCTTTTAATAAGTGCTAATTGCTAAGAAATATTGATTCACCCCCCTATCGGTATTTCCAACAAAAATGGTGTTGAGAGAGAAACTGAGGAGCACGAAGATGTTTAAGACCAAGAAATTTTCTTGTTATATCACTCAAATATATAAAGTACAAGAAGATATTTTTATAGTAAAGGAGAAAGTGTCAGACTCAAAATTGGTAAGGACAACTTTGAATAGGTTCAGAGAATGGTGGGGTACTTTCATTAAGGGAGTTATGGCACATGGTAATCTCTCAACTTGGGATAGGTTGTGGGATGACTTCACTAAAGAGGATACTCGCGGGGAGGCTCTATATTGTAGCCAGGTAAAAGGTGAAGGGGATGAGGAGAATGTTTCTCTTCCTGGTCATGCAAGAAAGGGAAAATGGACTGCCAAACTGAAAAAATTAGAGGAAGGATCCTCTCATGATGGGACGAATAAGGACATGAGAAAAGTCAAGTGCTTTTTCCTTCACATGGTAGGGCATTATGTGAGCTATTGTACAAACATAAAGAAAGAAAAAAGGATAACACATGTTGCAACATCAACAGATATTGAAGAGTTTGCTTCAAAATATGAGGAAGAGTTCTCATTGGTGGCTATTTTTCTTTCTAGAATAGTGTTAGAATGTCTAGTTTGTGGGAAATGATGCATGGTTCATGTATAGTGGAGAATGTTTCCATATGATGAGAATGAGAAAATTATTCCTTAGTGTTTCAAAGAAAAATTTAGACATGCATGTGAAAGTTGGTATGAGTACCATACATGCATTGAAAGGGGTTGGAACAATGTTATTCCAGCTAGAATTAGGAGGATCTCTAGAGGTGGAAAAGGTATTATATTTCCCAGATCTTAAGATGAACTTGCTCTTAGTCTCATCTCTCGTAGACAAAGGGTATGTTGTCGTGTTCCAGAAAGGACAAGTATTCTTATGTTTAGAGGGATCTACCTAGGACACAATAGTAAGGCTTGGTGTCAAGAAATGTAAGTTGTTTAGCCTGTTGAAAATAGCAACAAGAAATGCTAAAAATAGCATTGCTATAGATAGCATTTCAGGATATATTCCAATTTTAATTGGTCCTTGAATTAAAATTCGAATTTAGTCTCACCAGCTGTTTGAAAAATAATTAATTAATTCATCTTGAGTTAATTAGTTGGTGAAGATCAAACATGAAGTCTTTGTGAAGACATGCAACAGTTATCCCTTTTATTGAGGAAGTTATCGCTTAATTAAGGAGGAAAGGATGAGTTGTATTTAGTTAGCTCAATTAACTAAGTTAAGTCCAGTTAGATTAGTTCCAAGCAGTTTGTGGAACTGATTGTGAGTTTAGTTAGTTATTGCATGCATGCATGCAACTAGTGTACTTCAGATAACTGAATATTCTCTCATAAATAACTCATGCATGTCAGTTCAGACAAAGACCCAATTTAGATAAAGGAAGGGACAATGTACTATCAGTTACTGGAATATTCCCATGAGGATATCTCTTGCATGCAGAAGGAATTCATTCCTTGAGGATTGCGCAGTCACTACAGAGGTTAGAGCAGTGTGTGAGGTGAGAATCACACAGGTGGTAGCTGGAGGACCTAGGAGAAACTGTGCAAGGAAATTGGAGGCTTGGAGGACTAAAGGAAGGCATATGTGTTGTCTGTTATGTCTATGAGCAGCAGTGAGGGATTGTACTGAGAGTTGGATAGCTTGTGAGCTAAAGCTTTGTGTAATCCTGAGATATTTCCACTTGTATGATAATGCAAATAGCGGGGTTTTTAGCTGAGGCTTTCCTCAGAGTATTCTTCTATGTTTCATGTGTGATTGAATCTTCTTCTCTGTAATATGTGTTCTGTTTGATCTTGCTCAAAATCGATTAAGCTTCCGCAAGTTTGATTGTAGAAGTAGATTAAGTATTTTGCTTTAGTACATTGCATAATCAGTTTAATCTACAGAGAGATTTTCTACATAGCCTACAAGGTTAACTTGTAGGTAGATCCAACGGGATATTGGATCAAGGATCAATGTTAGTGACAAAAAATGAGTAGGAGGCTTTGAACATTGAGTTGAGACCCGAGACTCAATTTTCTAATATGGAAGATGGGAAGGAAGCCTCTTCTAGATATATTAGAATTAGTTTGTATGAGCTAACATTGATGGATGCTCAAGAGTAGGCTAATACTCCTAGGATCATGGTTGGGTGAAGTAAGTCTCTAGTGAAAGTAGTAGGGAAGTCTTCCAGTTTAGAGGGAGTAGACACAACAACAGATGATTTAGTGGGATTGGAGACAGATTCGAGTGGAGGAGTTTCTACTCGAAGTACCTCCCTCGCTAAGAGGGAGTGTTGTTTTTTGTAGCTCGGAAAGGTACTTCAACACAAGCCTTGTGTCTAGTCATGCATAAGTCACCCACATTCTCCTTAAAACACTTGTTCTAGTGTGAGAAAGTTGCTAATGTAACTTATAATAATTCTAACATAGGAGAAAGCACATATTAGTATGTTGGTTGGTTAAGCTAAAGGCAACTTAAGAAAAGTAAAGTAATTTACTTTAATGATTTTGTTTTAAGTCTAGCCATTGATCTCAAGTGAGGTAAGATATACCTTGGTCATAAATCACTTCGAGATTAGGTTTAGGGTTAGGGATTTAGCTCAATGTGAAGTTATAAAAGAAAGGTCGAGGAGAGGAGATACACACACTACAAAGACACATGATGGAGATAGAAAATTTAGTGAGTGGTATGTTAGGTCAGAGGGAGTGCATAGAGGTTGGAGATATAGATATGCAAGAAAGATCAAGCATCGGTCTAGGGCATATTTATTGGATCATATCCAGGTTGTTTGTATCATGTATTTTCTTAGCTGGGCCATTATCCCAGAGCAGGAGCCCAAGTAGGTTCTGAGTTATTTTTTTAATGATGAACTAATTTGATTGAGAATAAATATGTGTGTGTCATTGTGTTGTTTTATGTGATAGGTATATTTTCTTTTGCTGAAATTTATTATGTTAGGAACCTAAATATGTATTTATTTAATAGATCCATTTTCTGCTAAGAATTTAGTGGTGGGTGCTAGGTTTGCAAGAAATTTAACATGTACAACTATGTTGTTTAAAATACATTACTATTGAAAGAGTATCCTAAATTTGCTTTCCATTGACAATTTTTGCACTAAAACAACAAAGTATTTATAAAATTTGTTTATGCCCCTATAGATAAGCTAAGAAAATAATATATAAGCTTATGATTATTTATGATACTATACAAGGAAATACATTGTCTTCTACAAGAGAAACTCCTCAACAACATCTCATAACATGCTTCTATTCATGTCATTGAAATAATACTTATGTTCTCCTCCCTCTAATAACTAACCCCTAACCAAATATTTGTGTAGACTTTAAAAATAATACCATAAATGTAGTTTTGATCAAATACACATTTTTCTTCATCTTCTTTTTAATTGTTGTGTAGTGGACCACATGTGTTTTATGGTAAGATTGGATAAAAATACAAAAATACTAATGTGAAAATCCATAAGTTTATCAACCACCATAGATGGATTTTTAAACAATTCACTCATTATCTCAAACAACTCAAAACATGAGCAATGATTGATCCAAAAAGGATCCAAGAAACCCTCTAAGTCTTCATAAATAAAAAACAATCGCAAAAGAAGAAGTTTTAGAAATATCGGATAACACTATCGGGCATGAAAAACATGAAGAAATCAGTGAAATAAGGCTTATCGGAGGCTTACAACAACTTTGCATCAGAGCCGTCGGATCTGGCCGATCAACGGTCCAGATCCGATCGGCCAATCGCAATTGGCGGTGGCAAGTGGGGGCTATCGGCGGAGACCACACGGAATATGCGATAGCGATCAGCGTGGGTCAACGAGGACTGTCGATCAAGTGCGCAGATCGACGACCCATGTTAACGCGCGATATCGCAATTGGAAAACACAGAGGAGCGATTACAATCGGCCCGGGATATGTGCGATATGCGATTGCGATCAATCGCATCGCAACATTGCATCGGAACATTACAACGGAGCGGGGCCACGATAGCTGGACCTGATAACATTATAGACGATATTCTATATATTTTGAAGTCCGGAAAACGTCAATTTCCTTTGTATTTCACATTTCCGCCAAATGAATGGATTACAAAGGTATTAATGCTGTTGAACACTATTTCAAGTTCGATATGAGCAGGATTTCATGTTTTAATGTATTTTGAATATAAAAGGGAAATCACAAAACAGGAAGGATTTCGGGAGGACCCAAGGTGATAAATGGTTTGGGCCGGGCTCCACTTGATCCCATACAATGGCTGCCACCTGTCCAGGCTGAGGAGAGAGGAAACCACCCTTATCAGGCAGTTAACCTCCATACAAAAGAGCCGCCCGAAATGAACCACAACATTGGATCTGGATCTCCCAGATCAACGGTGGAGATGCGATAAGTGCTATAAAGGCAGACTCGATAGGAGTTATAAGGCAGATTCATAATATTTCAAATCTGACGAACATTGATTTGGCAGATTTTCCCGTGTTTTGCAGCGTTTCTCTGTGTAAACATAAAATGACCAATTTTGGGATTTCAAAGGCTCGATGATCCATTTCATTACAGAACAGGTGGCCACCATCCCTGGAAGAATTTAGCAATGATTGCTAACGCTCAGAAATGGATCTGAGCAGACAAAGGTCGGGAAGCCAGAGAGCCCGAGAAGGAGAGTCGAACAGACAGCGCAGATTAGCTTTAAAGCCACAGAAGACAGAAGACAGGGGCAGGCAGTGCTGAGACAAAGCAATAGAGATAGAGAGTCAGTGAGGAGAGTCTGTGTATTCAGAAGAGTCTTGGGGGATCCAAGTAAAGCCTTATTGTTTTGTATCTGTTGTGTGAGGCTCAAATTGAGCTCACTGTTGTAAAACTCTGTTTTGAAGAGACAATAGAGAGGTCACCGCTGAAGGCTGGACCAGGAGATGTAGCCCAGGAGTGTTGGGTGAAATCCTTATTAAACTTGCTGTGTTTATGCGTGTTGTATATTATGTTTCTTTTACTGCTTCATTGTCTATGTATTTCACAATCTTATTGATCCATTGCACAAAGTAACATAGGCATATCCATGCACATGAGTCTATAATACCTTAATAATTATCTTAGATCTCATTATCAGATCAAGTGGTATCAGAGCTTTAGGTTTGCTAAGGTTAGACAAGCTTGTGCTGGATTGGTGAATGCTAACTAGGTCAAAGCTCAAATTAGGAGAAGGAGAACTGGTTGAGACTAACCCAGAAATAGGAAGAGTCTATCCTAGGAGGAAAATGGCAGAAGAAAGTCCCTTGGAATCAGACCCTCAGTTCATGGACAGTTTCATGACCATGAGAGCCATGGTAGAAAAGATGTATCAAGCATTTAAGGAAGGTCGAGGTGAAGATACTTCAACCTCAAAACAAGACAAAGGAATAGAGGAACCTCTTCTAGATGGCCATTCTGAAGGCAAAGGGAAAGGAAAAGAGCCTCCTCTATCAACACCTCCTTCTAGCCCTTTGATTAAATTAGATGTAAAATTTGATTTGCCAATGCATGATGGAGAATTAAATGCAGAAAAGCTAGATAACTGAATTAGACAGATTGATGTATATTGTAGGGTGCATAACATCGATTCAGAAAGGAGAAAGATTCAATTGGCCAGTCTTCGCCTTGGAGGAATTGCCCTATTGTGGTGGGAAGGTAGGACCCAAGCTGATTTGAAGAAGCATGGTAAAATTCTTTCTACCTGGAGTGAATTTGTTTCTGCCATTAAAAAACAGTTCTATCCACTAGCTTATATGGAGCAAGCGATGATGAGTTGGCAAACTCTTTGCCAATTAAAGGGGCAAAGTGTACAAAGCTATACCCAGGAATTTAGAAAAAGAGATTTAATTCTAGGCATTTCTCTAGACTCACCTGAAAATTTGTTGAAGTATATAGGTGGTCTACACAGCTATTTGAGGCACACCATTCTCATGTTTAACCCTACTAGCATAGATGAGGTATCAGTTCAGGCTACACATCTGGAGGCTAGAGGCAAGAATGTGAACCCAGAGATTGGGGGATCATCAAAACCCACTACCAGCAAGAACAAGGAAAAGGGGAAGCAGAATTGGAAAGAGAGGAAGGCAAACGATGTACATAAAGACAAACCTTCATGCACTCACTACAAGAAGGGTGGACACGATGATGAAAACTGCTGGTCTTTACATTTGGAGTTGAAACCCAAGAAGTTTGATGGCAACAAGAAGAAGACTGCTGCTGCTATTCAAAAGGATTTGGGGTCAGACTCAGGTGATGAAACAACAGTCACAACTATAGGTATGAAAGGTAAAAATTCTGAAGCATCTACTAGTAATTCTGCACAATCTATTGATAATGAAGAAAATGAGAGGAAAAGACATGATCTTTTTCATATTAGAGTTATTTCCAAGCATCAAAAGATTGATAGTTTATTTGATAGTGGTTCACAAGTAAACTTGATTTCTGAAGCAATTGTAAAGAAGTTGGGACTACTAACCACACCTCACAAGAATCCATATACATTGGGTTGGGTATGTGATAAAGCATAGCTACAAGTGACTAGACAATGTAAACTTAGGTTTGCTTTTGGGTCAACATTTATAGATGAGGTTGAGTTAGATATAGTTCCCTTGGATATCTGTGGTATTGTTTTAGGAAGTACTTACTTGTATGATAGAAAAGCCATTTTCTATAGAGCTGAAAATAAGTATCAACTCACAAAAGATGGAATAGAATATATTGTCAGAGCTCATCAACTCAAAAATAATTATACTCTCATAAACTCAGGGAAGATGAAAAGAATTGTAAATTCATGAAAGTAATTTTTACTAATGGTTGTAAAGGAAAAGAAACCTAATAAAACCAATGTATTTGAGGGCTGTGATGCTAAATAGAAAGCTGATTTAGAAAAAGTTGTTTCAGAATATGATATCCTATTTCAAGAACCTAAAGGTTTGCCACCCAAAAGGGAAATTGTACATGATATTCATTTGCAGCAAGATGCTCCATTTCCTAACATCGTAATGTACAGGTTATCCGCTTTAGAGAATGAAAAGATCAAGAAGCGGGTACAAGAGATGCTTGAGAAAGGGTTCATAATACCAAGCACATCACCATGCGGATCTCCAATTGTGTTGGTGAGAAAGAAAGATGGTTCGTGGAGGATGTGCATTGATTACAGAGCACTGAATAAAATAATGATCAAGAATCGTTATCCCCTTCCTCGCATAGATGATCTATTAGATCAGTTGAAAGAAGTTGTTTACTTTTCCAAGTTGGACTTGCGTAGTGGCTACCATCAGGTCAGAGTTGCAGAACAAGATGCATGGAAGACTGCTTTCAAAACAAAGCAAGGGTTGTATGAATGGCTAGTTATGCCTTTTGGCTTAACTAATGCTCCTGCCACTTTCATGAGAGTTATGAATGATGTACTCCAACCTTTTATTGATGATTTTGTAATTGTATATTTAGATGACATTCTTGTTTTCAGTAAAACATGGGAAGAACATTTGAAGCATGTAAAGCAGACTCTAGATGTTTTGAAAAAAGAAAATCTCTATGTTAAGTTATCAAAATGTGAATTTGGCAAAACATCTTTGAATTATTTGGGTCATATTGTAGGGGGTGGTGAATTGAAGATAGATCCCTCTAAGGTCGAAGTCATTGTGAACTGGCCTAAACCCAAATCTGCTACAGAAGTTAGAAGCTTCCTAGGAGCAGCACAATATTGGAGAAAGTTTATTGCTAACTTTTCATTGATTGAAGCTCCCTTACATGCTTTAACAGGATTGAATAAGGTGTTTCAGTGGGGAGGCAAACAACAGAAATCCTTTGACACCTTGAAAGAAAGAATTAGTACAATACCAGTACTAGCATTGCCAGATCTTCAAAGACCATTTGAGATTGAAACAGATGCCAATGACTATGCCATGGGAGCAATGTTGATGCAACATGGTAAACCCATATGTTATCATTATGAGACATTTAATTCTGAAGTAGTTAATTATCCCACATATGATAAAGAATTGTATGCAGTAGTACAGAGTGTGAAAAGGCGGAAACATTACTTGTTGGGCAAAGAAACAGTTATACATACTGATCATCAACCACTTCAATATTTGCACTCACAAACTAAATTGCAGCAATCAAGACACTATAGGTGGATGGGGTTTCTACAAAAGTTTCATCTTGTCATTAGATATAAGAAAGGCATACACAATAAGGTTGCAGATATGTTGTCCAGACCAATCATAAATGCATCTACTATACTATAGCATAATTCAGTATTGCATGAAAGCTACATTGAACAATATGCTCAAGATGTAGATTTTAAAGATGTATATGCAACTTTAAGTCATGACAAACAAGAAGAAGAATTGGATTATCATGTTAAGGACCAACTCTTGTATCATTTGGGAAATTTATGCATTCGTCAAACTGAAAGAGTTAACATAATCCGAGAAGCAAATACTTCTCTAATGAGGTCATTTTGGTGTAAGTAAAATAGTTGCACAGCTGCAAAGATTCTGCTATTGGCCAAGAATGCATGAAACCATTTCTAGATATATTAAAGGGTGTACCATGTGTGCTAAAAGCAAGCCTAGCAATAGAAAACTAGGCTTGTACACTCCACTTCCAGTTCCTTCTCATCCTTGGGAAAGTGTTTCCATGGACTTTGTTGGGGGACTGCCAAAATCTAGAAAAGGTCATGATTATTTATATGTTATTGTGGACAGGTTCAGCAAAATGTGTATTTTAATACCTTGTAATAAGCAGATTACAGCTGAACAAACAACAAAGTTGTTCTTTCAACATGTATGGGTTCATTTTGGATTACCCATTTCTATTGTATCTGATCGAGATTCCCAATTTGTTGGAAAGTTTTGGTTAAGCCTATGGGAGTTGATGGACACCAGACTGAAGAAGAGCACAACCTTTCATCCACAAACAGATGCCAAATAGAGGTGGTCAACAAGAAAGTGATCCAGTTGCTTAGGGGCTATTGCAGCAAGCATCCCAAACTTTGGGATGAACATTTACGTTATGTGCAACATGCTTACAACCGTGCTAAACACTCTTCTACACAAAGATCTCCTTTTGAGACTTGTTTTGGTTTTACACCAAGGTCTCCCTTGGATTTTGTCTTTAGTAAAGACATAGTAGTTGATGGACATAGTGATGTGGACAAAGCAACCAAGTTCATTGAACAGATCCAAGAAATTCACTAGGCAGTGCAGGAACAACTGGAAAAGAGCCAAGCCAAGTACAAGGCAAGGCATGATAAGCATCGAATTGAGCATAGCTTCCAAGTTGGTGATCAAGTATGGCTGTACATCAGCAAAGACAGAATGCAAGATGAAGGAAAGAAGTTGAAGCCAATAAGGTATGGGCCTTTCAAGATACTTGAGAAAATTGGTGAGAACACTTTTCGCCTTGATTTACCAGCTTACATGCACATCTATTCAGTAGTTAATGCAAAGAACTTGAGACTATTTGAACCTTCATTGATTGAAGATCCCGAAGAGCAAAGTCAGTTGCCTTCTGTTGATGATCTGTTGCCTGAATATCTCAATGAGTTGCAGGAAGACACGGTTCTGGACAGGAAGGTGAGAACTACACGCAGTGGGGAGGTTGAGTACCTGAGAATTGGATTCAAAGGTTCAAAACCAAGTAGTGCAAAATGAATAGAGATTGGACAAGTGAGGAAGCTATATACTCACTTGATTGATGCTTAAAAACCAACTTTTGGTGGTCCAAAAGCTTTTTCAGTGGGAAGGCGTGATCCAAAAAGGATCCAAGAAACCCTCTAAGTCTTCATAAATAAAAAACAATTGCAAAAGAAGAAATTTTAGAAATATCGGATAACACTATCGGGCATGAAAAACATGAAGAAATTAGTAAAATAAGGCTTATCAGAGGCTTATAGAAACTTTGCATCAAAGCAGTCGAATCTGGCTGATCAACGGTCTAGAGCCGATCGGCCAATCGCAATTGGCAGTGGCAAGCGGGGGCTATCGGCGGAGACCACACGGAATATGCGATAGCGATCAGCGCGGGTCAACAAGGACCATTGATCAAGCGCACAGATCGACGACCCATGTTAACGTGCGATATCGCAATCGGAAAATACAGAGAGGCAATTATAATCGGCCTGGGATATGTACGATATGCAATTGCGATCAATCGCATCAGAAAATTAAAACGGAGCGGGGCCGCGATAGCCGACCCGATAACATTATAGATGATATTCTATATATTTTGAAGTCCGGAAAACGTCAATTTCCTTTGTATTTCGCATTTCCGCCAAATGAATGGATTACAAAGGAAATATGCCTGATGTAATATTGCAGACCTGAAAGGGTTTATTAATGCTGTTGAACACTATTTCAAGTCCGATATGAGCGAGATTTCATGTTTTAATGTATTTTTAATATAAAAGGGAAATCACAAAACAGGAAGGATTTCAGGAGGACCCAAGGTGGTAAATGGTTTGGGCCGGGCTCCGCTCGATCCCATACAATGGCTGCCACGTGTCCAAGCTGAGGAGAGAGGAAACCACCCTTATCGGGTGGTTAACCTCTGTATGAAAGAGCTACCCAAAATGAACCACAACCGTTGGATCTGGATCTCCTAGATCAACGGTGGAGATGCGATAAGCGCTATAAAGGTGGACTCAATAGGAGTTATAAGGCAGATTCATAATATTTCAAATCCGATGAACAATGATTTGGCAGATTTTCCCGTGTTTTGCAGTGTTTCTCTGTGTAAATAGAAAACGACCAATTTTGGGATTTCAAAGGCCCGATGACCCATTCCGTTACAGAACAGGTGGCCACCATCCCTAGAAGCATTTAGCAATGATTTCTAATGCTCAGAAATGGATCTGAGCAGATAGAGGTCGGGAAGCCAAAGAGCCTGAGAAGGAGAGTCGAACAAACAACACATATTAGCTTTAAAGCGACAAAAGACAGAAGACAAGGGCAGGCAGTGTTGAGACAGAGCAACAGAGACAAAGAGTCAGTGAGGAGAGTCAGTGTACTCAGAAGAGACTTGGGGGATCCAAGTAAAGCCTTATTGTTTTGTATCTGTTGTGTGAGGCTCAAATTGAGCTCACTGTTGTAAAACTCTGTTTTGAAGACATAATAGAGAGGTCACCATTGAAGGCTGGACCAAGAGATGTAGCCTAGGAGTGTTGGGTGAACTCCTTATTAAACTTGCTGTGTTTATGTGTGTTGTCTATTATGTTTCTTTTATTGCTTCATTGTCTATGTATTTCGCAATCTTATCGATCCATTGCACAAAGTAACATAGGAATATCCATGCACATGAGTCTGTAATACCTTAATAATTGTCTTAGATCTCATTATCAGATCAATGATGAAGGTATGAAATGAGAGAATAGTGACACGTAATGCTTGTCCTCTACAAGTATTCCTTTATTCCATATACAACCAATTTGAGCTATCTTTAGAGGGAACCATGAATATCATTGTTGTGAAACATGTGAAGTAGGTGCTGTTAGTGTCAGTCTTTCCAGCCTTCCTCCAGTGATCAAATATGCTCTTACAAAGTGGTCTCTGAGTGTCAAGGTCAAATTTTGTCATTTCAAAGAGTTTTTCAAGCAAAATTTGGTCACTAGGCATTAGGTCTAGGGTTTGCTTTCACTCCTTTCAAAATTGCCCAAATGTCAATCTATGTCACTATTCAGCTGAGTCTATCATTATTCATAGGGTTGTCATTATCATGTCAGTGTCTAATGGGTCATGTTACACCTTGTTCATGCTTCAGTTGCGCCTAGGTAAGTTCATTTCCCTCTCCTAGGGTTTTGAAGGCAATTTCTCTTGGGCAGCCAAATCATCGGCAAAACTTGTATCCTGATGTTCATACACCTTCCCCTATCCTTAAAGTACATTATCAAACACTTCCCATCACTGAGATCCCCCAAATTCCTCATTTTTGCACAAACCCTAGTTTCTAGCTACAACCTGGCAATTTTCTAGGTTTGGCCTGTGTTTTTCCCTTTTGGACACCTTCCCCTCACTCAATCTCTGAGATTCCACTTTCCCCTACTTCCTAACATCCCTTCCCACTCCCAAAAATTTCCCCAAGAATTTAGAAGCCCCCTATCCCCTTCATTTCGCTTCATTTCGACAGAATTCCTTGTTTCACACATCGGGATAAGTTTCACTCAAAAGATGTTTTAGAGAAATAAAAGATGAATTTTGGGAAAATTAGAGAGGTTTTTGTCCAAAACATTCCAAAGAAGAAAAACCTCCTTCACTTTTTGCACAGGTGTCATGGTTTGAGAGAACTGTCAAGAATACCGTTGCCTCAGGAGAATCAAAGACACCTCTGAAGTGACCTTGGGAAAATCAAGTTTTCTCCTAGCTTGGTTGGCCAAATGATTTTCTTGATGGGTAAAATGATAACTAAACACAAAGCACTTTCTAATGAGCTATCATGAGCTCAATTTGGGGTTGAGGAAGGCATTCAAAAGTTGACTGCAACAACACTCTTCCTTGAGGCAGCCTCATTTGGCACATTTTGACCAGTCTTGGGAGATTTGATTTTTGATAGGGAAAATGAACTCCAAATTGAAAAATTCCAGTTGGATTGGAAAGTAGACTCAAAGACCTTTCCAACGAGCTATCTTGCGCCCGATTTTGACACCAGGAAGGCCTCCAAAAGCCTCCTGCAAAACGCGACCCGTTGAGCCTGGCGCGCGACCCATCAGGGTGCCTTTGCTAGTGCAAAAATTACACTGGTGCGACCCATTGAGGGCGCGTGACCCGTTGGGCAGTGTGCGCGACCCATCAGGATTCACCTACAGAAATTTTTCAGTGAGCCACAAATCAACTTCTTTCTCCTAAATTTCTTCAGGTAGGCCTCTAAATCATGGTGATTTTGCTTGGTAAAGAAAAAATGAGCATGGAAGATGTGTCAAATGCCATCAAGATGAAATGGGAAATTCATGTGTATTGTGCTTAAAAAGGTCAAAGTGCAAGTAAAGCTAGGGTTTTGTTTTGCTGTGCTCAAGGTCATCCTTTTCATCCCCACTTTTTCCCCACATTCCGTTATCACCTCCCTTATCATTTTTACCCAATCTCCCTACCAAAAATACTAAAAGCCCTAAAACCCTACCCCTCTTCCCTGAAAAATGAAAAATTAAGCCCTAACCCTACCTCTCATTACCCATGTAAACAATGTATATAATGATGCATATGCAATGATTTTTGCAATGTTTTTTCCCTTGAATCCCTGTTTTATATATTTATTCCCATTTTCCCTTTAAAAGTGTCCCTCCCCTAACATTCCCCTCGTGCTCCTTGTCCCCTTGAAACATCATTTCAAAACAGCTAAAACAACAGATTTCAAAGCAGAAGCAACAGTACATTTCAGCCACTTTGCCCCTGAAACCATGTCAGAAACCAAAACCGACTATGAGAAAAGTGATGACCGTGAGTTAACACCAGAAGTTGAGCCTGCTCCGGAACATGAAAAAACACTATTGGGCGAGGATGCACGTGTGCAAGGCAAAGATGAAGATGTTCCAAAGGCGGTTGGCCAAGGCACAAAAATGGAGAAAAAGGCCCGATCCCCTCCATATCTTGGCCGAGGCTTCACTGAAGGAGCAAGGCACTAAATAGCCTAGCCACAGCACAAATCCCAAGAAATTTTGAGCATTTTGGGTAAATTTTGGTTTTTTCAGGCAATTTACAGGTTTTCTCCATTAACGGGTCTCACCCCCCGCGCGACCCTTCATCCTGGAAACTACATTTTGAAAAAACTCAGCATTTCCAGATTTTTCATGAGAAGTTACATATGCTCATCAATGGACAAGAGATTTTATGAAGTTTTGGGCCTCCAGAAAGTCAAAAAACAAGCAAAAAATGACTTTCTGCCACATTTTTGAGACACAGAAAGCAGTCTTGGGAGATTGCAATTTTGGAGGGGCAAATGACCACCAAATTCAGAAATTCCAGTTGGGTTGGAAAGTAGACTCACAGAACTTTCCAACAAGCCTACTCTTGCTCAATTTGGACACCTGGAAGTGCCCCAAAAGTGGTCCCAAAGGCGCGTGACCTATCAGACAATTTTCTCAAAATTTCACTGTACAGCTCAGAAAAACGCAGATTTGACCATGTTTGACTTTTTGGAGTGGATTGTTATCCTCCTTGATGTAAATAATGTAATTTTTTGATACTTTTACACTTATGTATCTCTTCTAGAAGATTCATTCATGAAATGGGTGAAAATTAAATGAATGAATTGGTTTCCTAGCTTATAGAGGCAAGTTGTTTTGACTGCCTAGATTTTAGTGCTCAGTTTAGAATTGGTTGAAACAGCTCCTAGAAGGATGAGCTCGACCCCTAGAGGCAGGGAAAGATGTTAGATGATCTATATTATGTACTTTCTTGCTCATTTTCATGGTTGGACTCTTGAGGGAAAAGCTATCATTGTATTATTCACTGTATCTCTACAATTTTTGGCTAAGGAAGACCAGGGTTTTGCAGTCCTTTTTGGGATTCTTGTGGTTACATGTATTGATGGTGTGTTTCTCTATGTACTTGTAAGTGTGTTATGTGAATCATTTCCTTTCTTTTCCTTCTGCACATTAAGCAAACGAAGTGTTAAAGTAAGAATTCATGACTGTCATGCTCTGCTTTTAAGTTTGTTTAATTTCAATGTTTTCTACTGTTTAAGGAGAATTCAAAGTTATTGTTTGCTCTCCTTAGCTCCTCACCTGTTATTCCTGACCATCCACCTCAATCAAAGTCATCAATACTGTCTCCTATCTCGCCCCAAAGAACCCCCTGCAGAAACTGTGTCCAATCCCCGCACCCAAAATTGCCATCCCCTCAATTTGCCACCAAAAAACCCTAAAAACCCCAAATCAACCTTTTTGATCAGTTTACTAGCCTAAAATCAGTGTTACCCTATTGGTCATCTCATCCATTGAATATCTCACCGAGATAGACCAGAGAGAGCCCTCTCCTGCCCCGTAGGTCTAGCTACGAGGCGAAGTGGTTTGATGTTGCCTTGAGGTTTACCTTTCTCAGCCTGAGGTGAAATTTCAAGCGCTAACATATTGGCGACCATACTGGGGAGAACAAACTTGTTTGTGGATTGATGTGTTTGTTTCATAAGTCTTAGACAGAGCCTGAAGTTATGCCAGGTAGCCTTCGAAACGCTTTTTCTTTGCATAAGCAGAAGTACATAAACGCTGCTTCAGTCCATCTCCGTGAGCTTGTGAATACGGCCACTTCATTTGCATTTTACCCCAGTACATGTATCAAGTTCAGATCTGATTGTTGATGGTGGACAACGATCAGACACTTGAAAGGCTGAAATCATTCACTTGGCGACTCTAAATCAGTTTTGAGATCAGATCCAAAGACTCCACTGGAGGATGATCCCAACCAGCAGAAACATGGAAGGAGAATATGGCAAGATCAGGTACTCAAGTTGGAATTTCATCCAAGACATCTTGTTCTTTGTCATAAATTATTTCTTCTCTTTTCCCAAGTATGTCAAGAAGGCTTTGCAAAGTATATTGTATTTGAGAAGAGATCCTCGGCCTGTAGTTGATTCTTTCCCTTTGAAGATTGTGAATACCAAAGATTTGCATACCTTTGAGCTTGATCAAGACCTTTCTTCTAAATTTTGTGACGACCATCTTCAGATTGATGAACCTCAAGAGACCAAGACTGATTCTATACCTGCTGTACATACCCCTACACCTTGTAAAATTCCAGATCGGTATAAACCTCTTGTTTTACCTTCTGTTCTCCATGCTTTCCCCAAAAACTATGATCTATACTTGCCGAGGTTTGATGGTGAAAGTAAGAATGTCAATGCCGAGCAACATGTGCAGAATGTTGAGAATTTTCTAGATCTTTTTGAAGTTGATGAAGAGGATGTCAGTATAAGGCTTTTTGCTCTTTCTTTGCAAGCCAAAGTGAAGAGTTGGTTCAAAACCCTACCTGATGCGAGCATCTCAGATTTCTAGCAGTTCGTCAAAGTTTTTCTCGACAGGTGGATGATCGGGCATAACCTTTTCTTGATTGTAGAAGAGTATAACCAGCTGAAAACATTGCCAGGGGAGACAGTACAACAGTTTTCAGCCAGGTTTAATCAAGTTTATTATTCAATGCCAATTGATATAAGGCCTACTCATAGATCGGCTCTCTTGCACTATCCGGGTGCCTTTGATCCGGAGATGGAGTTTCAGCTGAGAGAAAGGGATATTGCAACACTTCACGAGATGCAAAACAGTGCAGTAAATGTAGAGGCTCATCTACTGATCCGAAGGGCAAGGATGAAGGAAGAAGAGATGAAAAACATAGATCCGGCCAAATCGACATCTCTAGAGGTAAAGTTTGACATTTTGGTAAGTGCAGTGGAAAAGATGATGGAGAAAGTCACCGCAAGAAATGCTTATGATGTTCAAGCCCATGGCTCGCTGATTGAAGAAGAACAAGTTGCTGACCCAAAACATTTTGTTTCTGATCCCAGTTGTCATAGTGATTATTTTATAGATCATTGTGAAGAAGAAAGAGCTGTTGATATGATGTGTATGTTTGATGATGATTTGCCTCAGTATGATCAGTATGATGATGATTATGTTCTCCAAACAGAAGCTAATCTTGTAGACAAATCAGCGGCTAGTTTGTGGGTGGAGGAAGTTCATTTTCAGCAGCTCGAATACAATGTTCAGCCATCACATATCAGCTATGACAGTGATGAGGAAAGTGCAACAAAGTTTGAAGTAATTTAAGGATCTTTGCCTTTTTGTTTTGATTCATGTCAGTTCATTAGTGACAACTTCCATGAACTTAGAAATCAGCTGTCAACAAGTCTTGATCTAGACCATTTTGAAGGCAATAAAAACCTTGTTCCAAACTTCTCATATTCAGATTTGCAGCCCCCAAATGCCATTGGTTGTCAAGTTGCAGATGAAAGCATGGAAGCTGACATATTTGATCAAATGATACAAGAAGGTTCCCTACCATTCTGTTTTGAATCATTTCAGTATTTGAAGGGAAATTTGCATAGTCCATCTTCAGTGAAGAATGAGCAGCATGTAGGCAATCATGTAATCACATTGGAACCAATAGAAAATGGGTTGCAACAGTCTTTTCAAGCTTTTCATGATCCAATAGCTGATGTTTTGGATGAGGTTTGCAGTCAAAGTTTTTCTCCATTGTCTATATGTGAGCTTGAAACATGTGCTGATATGAACTTGATCCGGCAGCCGGTTTCTTTGTCATTTTCAGCAGAGGTCTCGTCACAAGGCTCAGATCAAAGTTTGAAAAAGAGAAGTAATCCATTGGATGAGCTAAGTTCCGGTGTGCTTGAATTTCAAGATCCTTATGCAGTGTTTTTGGAGGTGGATAGAGAATTCATATCATTCCACGGATTTGTTTCTATGTTGTCATGGGAGTTGCTTTTCAGTAGTTCTCTCTTGTTATTCATAAGCGAGAACTTGTGGAGAATCCAACCAGCAGACGTGATACTTACTTGGTTGCATTGGTTGTTTCATTTCACTTGATCAGGTGATGAATGAAACTGTTAGAGTAGGTTTTGATGAATAAGCTCAAACTTGAGCATCATTTCAGTTTGTCGGTTGTGTTTAAGTATTAAGTCAGTCATGAGTCATTTGTGAGTTAGTTTTCAGTCATGTAGGTTTCATAATTGAGTCGGTTTGAATCAAGTTTCAGTCAATAAATGAGTCAAAGTCTTGTATTGTTTGTCAAATAATGACTCCATTTCCCAATGATGATAAAGCACTGGTCTGCTCTCCCAGAGGTCTGCGGTTCTTGGCACCTCCAAGGAGCTACCATCCCCATTGGAGCCAATGTTAGTGTCAGTCTTTCTAGCCTTCCTCCAGTGATCAAATATGCTCTTACAAAGTGGTCTCTGAGTGTCAAGGTCAAATTTTGTCATTTCAAAGAGTTTTTCAAGCAAAATTTGGTCACTAGGCATTAGGTCTAGGGTTTGCTTTCACTCCTTTCAAAATTGCCCAAATGTCAATATATGTCACTATTCAGCTGAGTCTATCATTATTCATAGGGTTTTCATTATCATGTCAGTGTCTAATGGGTCATGTTACACCTTGTTCATGCTTCAGTTGTGCCTAGGTAAGTTCATTTCCCTCTCCTAGGGTTTTGAAGGCAATTTCTCTTGGGCGGCCAAATCATCGGCAAAACTTGTATCTTGATGTTCATACACCTTCCCCTATCCTTAAAGTACATTATCAAACACTTCCCATCACTGAGATCCCCAAAATTCCTCATTTTTGCACAAACCCTAGTTTCTAGCTACAACCTGGCAATTTTCTAGGTTTGGCCTGTGTTTTGCCCTTTTGGACCCCTTCCCCTCGCTCAATCTCTGAGATTCAACTTTCCCCTGCTTCCTAACATCCCTCCCCACTCCCAAAAATTTCCCCAAGAATTTAGAAGCCTCCTATCCCCTTCATTTCGCTTCATTTCGACAAAATTCCTTGTTTCACACATCGAGATAAGTTTCACTCAAAAGATGTTTTATAGAAATAAAAGATGAATTTTGGGAAACTGAGAGAGGTTTTTTTTTCCACAACATTCCAAATAAGAAAAACCTCCTTCACTTTTTGCACAGGTGTCATGGTTTGAGAGAAATGTCAAGAATACCGTTGCCTCAGGAGAATCAAAGACACCTCTGAAGTGACCTTGGGAAAATCAATTTTTCTCCTAGCTTTGTTGGCCAAATGATTTTCTTGATGGGTAAAATGATAACTAAACACAAATAGCTTTCCAATGAGCTATCATGAGCTCAATTTGGGGTTGAGGAAGGCATTCAAAAGTTGACTGCAACAACACTCTTCCTTGAGGCAGCCTCATTTGGCACATTTTGACCAGTCTTGGGAGATTTGATTTTTGACAGGGAAAATAAACTCTAAATTGAAAAATTCTAGTTGGGTTGGAAATTAGACTCAAAGACCTTTCCAACGAGCTATCCTGCGCCCAATTTTGACACCGAGAAGGCCTCCAAAAGCCTCCTGCAAAACGCGACCTGTTGAGCCTGGCGCGCGACCCATCAGGGTGCCTTTGCTAGTGCAAAAATTACACTGGTGCGACCCATTGAGGGCGCGCGACCCGTTGGGCAGTGCACGCGACCCATCAGGATTCACCTACAGAAATTTTCCAGTGAGCCACAAATCAACTTCTTTCTCCTAAATTTCTTCAGGTAGGCCTCTAAATCATGGTGATTTTGCTTGGTAAAGAAAAAATGAGTATGTAAGATGTGTCAAATGCCATCAAGATGAAATGGGAAATTCATGTGTATTGTGCTTAAAAAGGTCAAAGTGCAAGTAAAGCTAGGGTTTTGTTTTGCTGTGCTCAAGGTCATCCTTTTCATCCCCACTTTTCCCCACATTCCGTTATCACCTCCCTTATCATTTTTACCCAATCTCCCTACCAAAAATACTAAAAGCCCTAAAACCCTACCCCTCTTCCCTGAAAAATGAAAAATTAAGCCCTAACCCTACCTCTCATTACCCATGTAAACAATGTATATAATGATGCATATGCAATGATTTTTGCAATGTTTTTTCCCTTGAATCCCTGTTTTATATATTTATTCCCATTTTCCCTTTAAAAGTGTCCCTCCCCTAACATTCCCCTCGTGCTCCTTGTCCCCTTGAAACAACATTTCAAAACAGTTAAAACAGCAGATTTCAAAGCAAAAGCAGCAGTACATTTCAGCCACTTTGCCCCTGAAACCATGTCAGAAACCGAAACCGACTATGAGCAAAGTGATGACCGTGAGTTAACACCAGAAGTTGAGCCTGCTCCGGAACATGAAAAACCACTATTGGGCGAGGATGCACGTGTGCAAGGCAAAGATGAAGATGTTCCAAAGGCGGTTGGCCAAGGCACAAAAACGGAGAAAAAGGCCCGATCCCCTCCATATCTTGGCCGAGGCTTCACTGAAGGAGCAAGGCACTAAATAGCCTAGCCACAACACAAATCCCAAGAAATTTTGAGCATTTTGAGTAAATTTTGGTTTTTTCAGGCAATTTACAGGTTTTCTCCATTAACGGGTCTCACCCCCCGTGCGACCCTTCATCCTGGCAACTCCATTTTGCAAAAACTCAGCATTTCTAGATTTTTCATGAGAAGTTACATATGCTCATCAATGGACAAGAGATTTTATGAAGTTTTGGGCCTCCAGAAAGTCAAAAAACAAGCAAAAAATGACTTTCTACCACATTTTTGAGACACAGAAAGCAGTCTTGGGAGATTGCAATTTTGGAGGGGAAAATGACTACCAAATTCAGAAATTCCAGTTGGGTTGGAAAGTAGACTCATAGACCTTTCCAACAAGCCTACTCTTGCTCAATTTGGACACCTGAAAGTGCCCTAAAAGTGGTCCCAAAGGCGCGCAACCTGTCAGGCAGAGGCGCGCGACCTATCAGGCAATTTTCTCAAAATTTCACTGTACAGCTCAGAAAAACGCAGATTTGACCATGTTTGACTTTTTGGAGTGGATTGTTATCCTCCTTGATGTAAATAATGTAATTTTTTGATACTTTTACACTTATGTATCTCTTCTAGAAGATTCATTCATGAAATGGGTGAAAATTAAATGAATGAATTGGTTTCCTAGCTTATAGAGGCAAGTTGTTTTGACTGCCTAGATTTTAGTGCTTAGTTTAGAATTGGTTGAAACAGCTCCTAGAAGGATGAGCTCGACCCCTAGAGGCAGGGAAAGATGTTAGATGATCTATATTATGTACTTTCTTGCTCATTTTCATGGTTGGACTCTTGAGGGAAATGCTATCATTGTATTATTCACTGTATCTCTGCAATTTTTGGCTAAGGAAGACCAGGGTTTTGCAGTCCTTTTTGGGATTCTTGTGGTTACATGTATTGATGGTGTGTTTCTCTATGTACTTGTAAGTGTGTTATGTGAATCATTTCCTTTCTTTTCCTTCTGCACATTAAGCAAACGAAGTGTTAAAGTAAGAATTCATGACTGTCATGCTCTGCTTTTAAGTTTGTTTAATTTCAATGTTTTCTACTGTTTAAGGAGAATTCAAAGTTATTGTTTGCTCTCCTTAGCTCCTCACCTGTCATTCCTGACCATCCACCTCAATCAAAGGCATCAATACTGTCTCCTATCTCGCCCCAAAGAACCCCCTGCAGAAACTGTGTCCAATCCCCGCACCCAAAATTGCCATCCCCTCAATTTGCCACCAAAAAACCTTAAAAACCCCAAATCAACCTTTTTGATCAGTTTACTAGCCTAAAATCAGTGTTACCCTATTGGTCATCTCATCCATTGAAGATCTTACCGAGATAGACCGGAGAGAGCCCTCTCCCGCCCCGTAGGGCTAGCTACGAGGCGAAGTGGTTTGATGTTGCCTTGAGGTTTACCTTTCTCAGCCTGAGGTGTAATTTCAAGCGCTAACAGGTGCAACCAATGGAGAGACCATGATACACATGCTTTTCCAAATTTAAAACTGATACAATGTTGTGAAGTTAAGGCACTACATAAATAGAATCTTTAAATAATGTTACAGAAATAAAACTTTGTTTATTATATTTGAAAGAGCTATTATGATTTTTATACAAATATTTATCATGAAACAACAAGCCATTTTAAGAAATGAACTTGTAAGTTGAAATTTACAAACTAAAGGACTCCTTGAAAATAATGTAGTAAATTAATTTTCATTTAAAAGGTCTACTAATGAATTTCATTTTACATGCAATAATTGCTTAATACAATATGACGATTCAAATAATAAATATTATAACCAATTTATTATAGGTATGGTAGCATAAAAGAATGATCATTAATATGTCAAGATTATTTCGTTAAATGCTTAGATATAAATCACATATAGAGTTGGTTACAAGTCTAGGACACATGATTAAAGTGCATAAAATGGCACGCCATTTATTTTTTGAAAATGATTAATTAACTTATAGGTGACACTAAATGATGACATTAAAGTCAATTAATAGCATAAGGTAACATTTAATCATGTTTAATAGGTTGTCATAATGTAATGGCCAACAAAACCTATATAAATTAACTCTCAAATTTTTAATGATAAAATTAATATGGAATTTAGGAGGTGTTACCTCTTGAATGAGTGGTAAATGTGTGATGTTCATCACATGATGAATTTGTAGGGGTAACTTTGTAATCTACCTAGGGAGGATAATATGAGGTACCTAGGGAGGTACTCAAGGGGATAATGGATGTAATGTGGCCATAATAATAGAATCAACCCACTTTGTAATTAAAAGGAAATAATATAATAATAAAGGGGATTTGGCAGAAACCCCTAAGAATACATATGAGAAAGTATGAATACATGAGTATCATTGTATTGTATGTGTGTTGAAATGGATTGTCTTGTAGCAAGCATGACTTGTGCAATGATTCCTTCCATAAGGAGTATTTGATGGTGTTACCCTACCTCTAGGGTTCTCTCTATATCCTTATGTTGTTTATTGTGAATATCTTAGATATATTTGGTTATTAAGGGTTTATCTTAGAATTTTTTATGATGAATTCTCTCTTATATTGTTGAAGTTTTACTAAAAGTGGTGTAGAACTATTTCTTGGGCATGACATCAAAGAATTTTTGGGCACAAATTTGCAGTTTTGTTTTGTTTTTTTGTTTGTTTTGTTTTTTTTTGACAGGAAAAAATTGTATAATTCAAGTCAAAACCTATTTTTTTTTTGTTCAAAATTTTAAGAATCCAATCTAATGAATGAAATTATCTCAAGAAATACCCAATTTTTGAAAAATAACTTCTAAAACAAATTTCAGGAAGTGAAGTTATCAACAATTGAAGATCGACAATTTTTTAGCGTTTTTAGGTGACTACGATGAATTAATTGGGAGAATTTAAATAAATTTATGAAACTTTTTTTGTAGAATTTGAAGAATACAATTCAAGGATCCAGAAGATAGATATCTAAATATATAAAATTCCTCTTGAAAAAATAGCCAAATTAAAAAATTACTAAAAGAATCCAAAGTAGAGTATGAGAAGTGAAGTTATCAACAATTTAAAATTGACATTTTTGAAGGGTTTCTTTTGGTGAAAACCATGAATTTTTCAAACGCAAGTCAGCTTGGAATCACTAGCATATAAGAACATGAACATGAGGTCACAAAGGTTCCATTTGAGATGAGATCTAAGGGCATGGAGGAGTAGGCGTGGTCCATCTCCATCTTTATCTATATATAATAGAGAGAGAGCCCATTCCTTATCCATATGGATATCCCGATGCAGATCCAGACAAGGGTAAAGGTAGCTATGATAATGGACTTAGAATTGAACATTTACTATTTACCATAGTACACTTTTAATAATTAATATTTGTAATATTTGAACACAGTGAATTTTTTTAATCTACTTAAAAAATGGTACTAGTAACTAGGAATGTGAACAAAAAAAAGGAAAGAGTGATATCAATTCCCTCTTGCAATCAACGGGTCTAGCCTTAAATAAGAGATTCACATAAACAAAACTCAATAGTATCTAGTTTCACCTTTCCCACCTATGAAGAAATGGGTTTCAAGCTTAGTTGTTCTAGAGTCAACTAATGGAGGAAAAAATGCATTTATATTCACAATTTTAAGACATCATGTAAATGAGATCTTAAGACGGGGATAGGAATAGGGAGGGAAACCTTTAGATAGAGAGAGGGTCGCATTGGCCATGAATTTTTACCTAAGACTCAAACTTGGAATTAGACTCAACCATCAATTTGTAAGACTCGATAGATTCATATATCAAGACTTGGCCATTGGGAAGAAAATGTTTTCTAGTATGACCTAGTCATGATCAAAGTCCATGATGACTTGGTTTGAGGCTACTTGCTATGAATTAGGAAAATATGCCCCTGGTCAAGCGTACAAATTCATGATCTTATATTTTTAAGATTAAGTCTCTCCCTATACTCAAAACTATCTCCTTCTCCCTATTCTAAGGCATCAAACCAACAGTAATATGAATTCGTCTACTTTTCAAAAAGGGTATGCTCTACAAAATGTTCTATGTTACTACATAGATAAAATAATTATGAAGCTTAACAGTTATTAATATGTATAATTTTAGGCTGAATACTAAACCTTTTCTCTAGGTCATTTATGTGGGTAGTCAACCAACCTTAAAGAAATAAGGGTTACACACCAGGGATAATTCTTAGAAAAGTGCTTTTAGGTCGAGGATGTTGAGGGTTTGAAGCATCTTCATAGTTGTTGTCTAGGTATGTCTAATTTTGGTAATCCCAAATGCATGATAACCTTGAATCCATGATAGTCCATTCTTGGTCCATGCATGTATGGTAATCCTGAATGCATGTTGTTACCTTTCCATGTAAAGGGGTAGAGTTCCTTCATTCTCATTCAAGCTAGAGATTTGATCTAACCTCTCCTCTACATATACTTTCCTTCGAGGTCCTTCATAGAAAAAATCCCAAATCATGCAACAAAACTCAATATTCCACCAATGTGAAATATATCATGGTTAATAAACTTACTTCAAAATTGGTGAAATCTCAATCTTGTTCATTTATATAGATCCAACGTGAACGATATCGTATAGTTATTCATCATGTAGATATCTCATTTTTGATGCAACATACCATTGGTTCTAGCCAATAGTTAAAACAATATCTTGTTATAAACCTATTATCCCACACACAACTATTATTGAACTCCACTAACAAGAATTCAAGCCTATTACAATATGTTGTGGATAACACAACTATGTTTCATTCCATAACCCTAGATATATCACTTAGGGCAGAGAAAGGTTGTACTGTAGTGATAGTAAGGTGCATGACATGTTTTTTTTAAATTAAACCAGTCCCCATTACCACTAAAGTAGCATTGACACATAAATGGTCGATCCAACAACTAAAAGCAATTGACCTAAATTTCTCTATACTTGCCAATATTTGTTTTCAAAGGTCAATCTCAGAGAGTGATACCCAACAGATAATGAATTGGGATAGATCGGGAGGTTGAGGTCTTGGTTGGTTGCACTATATATAAGATCTCTTTGTTTAGTTTTCAGGGAGTGACAACCAGCCAGGGAAATTATAATTACACTAAACCTTTTCATTCAAAAGGAGAGGCAGAAGGGGCTTGTCTCCTATCTTCTGTCTAATTGGATTGCTAAAAACAAGAGTATGCTAGAGGTATAGTTGAGAAAGGGATTGTATCTTATCTTTTGTCTACTTGGATTGCTCAAATCGAGAGTATGAATAATATCTTCTATCTAGTTTCCCCATTTTTGCATATAAAAATGGTACATTCAAATGTTGGTCTCTAGTATTTTATCCTCATATTCACCAAGTGATGTCATTGTTTGAGTAAAAAAAATGGATTGAAATCTAATGGACAACGTTGATTTAGAAGTAATTGGTGTAAATCATATCTAGTTAGAGAGTCAATTTCAGATCCTTTTGATTCAAATCTGTTGTCGCTACTACAACACCCTCCAAAATTTTGGCCTGCACCAAATTTCAGAGCCTACCTTGGTCTTGCATATTGTCGTTGCAAACATTGAAATCCATTGTATGTGTTTTCTCTAAGTTTTTTGGTCCCTTTTGCAAGAAAATAAAAATGTCGTCTTTTCACATGTTAAGTGTCGCACAATGTATATGAGCTTGTTTTGGTGGTTTCAAGGGGTTACCTTTGTGTAAATGAGTTGATATTACCATGTAAACATCCATCACACTCATTCCCAAAGTTTGTAAGCAATGTCGCACAAGTGTCATCATAGTTGTCACAAAGTGTATCTTTAGTGTCACACTTCTTGTCAGTCGTCACAAAGTTGTTGCACTGAGGGAAGTATGTTGTTCATGTGTCTTTGATAATATATGTTGTT
Organism: Pinus tabuliformis; assembly: GCA_031772625.1. NCBI lineage: Eukaryota > Viridiplantae > Streptophyta > Pinopsida > Pinales > Pinaceae > Pinus > Pinus tabuliformis. The sequence continues at coordinate 239,808,557 of CM062817.1, forward strand.
TTATCATCAAGTGTTCTAAGTGTGTGATCACAGTTAATTCTTATCAGTGTTCACAACAGCTTCATTGATCCCACACTTAGTCAAATTCCGAAAGCTCTCCAACAAAGAAACTTAGCCTCATCCAACCCTCCTAAACTGTGAATTTTGGAGTCTCATCCATATAGTTGCAACCCTACCTCTTGACACTGCGTAATGCACAGTTCATGCTCCTAAGATTGTGCACTGCGCAATTCCAGTTCTCAAGCCCAAACCTTGGTCTCCAAAACTGCACACTTCAACCCTCCAACCTAGCATCAACTGTGCATTGTGCAGTCTCAGACCTCAATCCTAGTCCTTGAGCTCCTGAGCTGCACAATTTCACAGTCACCCAACCTCCTCTGCCTTCCAAAACTGCGTAGTACGCTGAATCAATATTCAACTCCTCAACCTGGCTCACTGAGCTCCAAAACTACGTAATTTTCTTCCTTAGTGTAGCCTGAACTGTGCATTACGTAGTCTCAAGGCTCAAGCTTCACCCCTGGCTGCTTGAGTTGCATAATTACACAATCATTTAGCCTCTCCCTTGGCCTACCACCCATTCCAGCTCAATCAATGGATCAACGTGAAACATCTTAAACTAGGGGTTTATCACAATGATGTTGTCATGTCATGAGTGAATTGCAGATGATGGTAATCTATCATGCCATGAAAAGATGATTAAGAAGGAGACGGAGAAGGGAATCATGCTAGAATAAATAATTGTAGCTGATTATGCACTTTGATCAACCAAGAGAAAGTAAAAGGACACTAGTTTGCGACCACAGCTCAAGACTTGATATCAGTCAAGACTCCTTACTTCTAATCCATATGGAGGTGGAGAAAAGAGTATTCCCATGAAGACACATAGCAAGGAGAAACGACAATAGCTTGGCATTGCCATGTCATTAAGAAGCCCATGTCAGCAGTGTCATGTCATGTCATGTCATGAGTCGTCATATGCCACATCATTCTTGTGGATTATGTAATTTATTATTCAAAAATGTATTGTAAAGTGGAAGTCCAAAGGACATGTACTAAATATGAAGAGTCATAGGAAGTCAAATAGTCATGAGGGTAGTGAAAGTCACAAGGGAGGTGAAGCATCTCCCCATTGGTTATATATACACCCTCATTGTATGAGCAAAGGGATTTTTCACCTCGGCTTCTCCCATAAGGCATTAGAGAGACAAAGTTAGTACTTTTCGGGAGCAATTCGTGGCTCCAACGCTCCACTATTGGAGCTAGTGATGTTTGTTGTATACAGGTGCCCTAAAACATTTACTTAACATATGAAGCCTGATGGGAAGTACATTCTTCATGCATGAATTATGAATGTTTATAAGACTATTATGTGAATGTTTATGATTCGTGTTTTTTTTTCACCTATACTAAAGTAGTTGAACTATTTCGGTTATTTTAATGCTCACCATATTGAGAATGTGTTGTTCTAGTTGCAATGACCGTCGCATCTTTGTGGACTATTCCATTGGATGCTTGACGTATCTTTCTGCTTGTATTGGTTACATGACTATCACATCTTTGTGGACTATTCCGCTAGATGTTATAAAAATATTTCTTGTTTGTGTGTGTCTCTAATAGGGTGGTACTATTACCTCTCTCTTAGGGGCTCACCTCTTTTTCTCTCCGTAGTAGAATAACCTTGACACACCTACAGTCGAACACTCACCAGGCACACTCACTTACTCTTCAAAGGCACATATGCGATCCTCTATCTTTCCGATAGCTAAAGCCAAGGAAAATATATAAGAATATATGGAAACCAAGACGATACTATAGATGGGTCTCCTATTCCAAATATTTTAAGGTCTAATTGGGACTTCAAATCAGGGATACCCCCTTGGTTGATGAATTTTTAGTATCATCAACAAAATGGCCCTAAAAGGGTGGCTAGATGATAGGTTGTGCTCATTGAGTCTGCTTTGAATTGCTTATTCAAAATGAATCTTACCCAAATCATAATCCCAAGATGTTTTTCTAAAGAGATTAATCTTACCATCCTCGCAGAAGTTTTCCATAACTTATCCCAATTTAAGTTTTATGGCGAGGGTGAATTAACACTCCGTGAACATATGTTTCAATTTGTCCATTTTTTCCTTTCTAACAGAATATGTTGAAAGGATGCCATGGCTAGATTTCTCACCCTCAAATTTGAAGGTTGTGTTAATCGATGGTGTCATACATTACCCGTGTTGGCATTGATTTCAACAAGGTCATGGTCATGATTTCGATGTGCATATGTGTTTGGCTTGGTGGTCCTATTAGTTGGCATTGATGTATTGAGAATGCGATAGTTGTGTTGGCATTGATTTCAACTCTTGAGGTCATGCACTTATGTCAATCTCATGATGATGTAGATTGATGGACTATGCTAGTGTCGATATGTGTTGGTATTGATGATTGATCCTATTGATGACGACACACTTGATGGCATGGTATCATGTGATGGAATTGATGGAGCTTGATGATAGCATGTTGGTCATGGAGGAGTTAGCATGTACATTGATAGACATGTCATGATGTGTTGATGTTGCTACAGGTATATGATTATGATACATATTGATCATGCAGATCTACATGTGATGGAGATAGTACATGGCACACTAGTTGAGTTTTCAACTAATAGCTGCATGCAAGGATCAAGAAAAAATATTGCAGATTTGTGATGATAAGGAGGCCCAGCTCAAGGAGGAGATTGTGACCTTAACATTTTAATTGGTTGAATCTGAAAGAGTTGAGGAAGGTATGAGGAAAAAATTTCAAGAGAGAAAAAGAGATTGAGAAATTAGAAGCCGAATTTGTTTCCTTGAGAAAGCAATGAAAGATGGATAAGAGCATGGTAGCCTTGGATAATTTTCTTGAGATCCAAATATCACCACTAGATAAATCTGGTCTTAGATTTCAAAAGGGTGAGTCTAGTTTGCATGCAGGAAAAAATACCAAAGTTGAACCCAAGAAACCTGTAGCAAATAATACCATAAATAAAAGTGAGATCCAAGGAAACAAGGAGTAGATCCAACATCCAGTTAGGAAACAAAAGAACCAGTAGCAGATCAAGCAGCAAAACCAACAACAAAGAAGAAAATCTCAAGGAGCACCTACATTCAAAAGATCCTTTTCTCCTAGAGATGATCGTGACAAATTTGTAAGGTTTCAAAGGAATCAAATTCCTTTTGTCCCTTTTGTGCATAATGTAGAGGGTTACAACTGTCACAAGTTTGGGCATATTGTAGAAAATTGCTAGAGCATATCGTATACACCATTTCAACAAATATTCTAGCAATTCCATTAGTCAAGGAGAATGGCCAATATGTATACTTGTGTTTTTTATGGTTATTGTTAATCATGTCACTTGTTTTTCCATAAGGCAAAAGATTTCAGGTCTAACAATTGGAGGAGAGACATATTTCATGCACGGTTTAGATCTGGCATGAGCATAAGAAGAGTTGATCCTCTTAGCCATGTGGAGTGTTGTCTTTGCCATATATTTTGCCACATGGCAAGAGATTGTTAGCTGCCTCGTTAAATAAGTCAAAATGTCAAAAGAAACAAAAACAAAGAGGATCTAGCTCAAAACTAGTGAACCAAGGAACGAAGCAAGAGAAGCAAGAGAAGAAGTGGATCAAAGAGGAGAAGAAGCAACCCAAAACCGTGGAGAAAGAATGAGTGACAACTCTTCATCTAGTAAAGAGAATTCCCTCCTAGAATCCATGATTATTCATGCATGCTTATAAAGGATTGCAGATCATGAGAGGTGGATAACCTTAGAGGAAGCATATGATGGAGTTCACAACAAGCATATGATGAGTTCTTTTTAGCCTCATGCACATTCAGGTACACAGGATCAACCTGTGTATTGGAGGTATATTGATCTCGGGGGGAGCTATTCATGGTATGATATTTTGCCTAGATTATTTAGAATTTTCTCATTATTTTCAGTCAGTCATTTATGGCAGATTTACATATGTATTCATGAGTGAAAATGAGCACATTTTTCAGCCATGTATATGCTTTTGGTTTCCACTAACAACCGGTTGAAAATATGTGCAAGCGTGCATAGATTGTGATCATGACTCCATAATGTATTGAGATGAATTATGACATGGACCAGCCATGTATGAGTTGTTGTATGCTTATTACTACAACCATGTACTTGTTATTGTTTCATCATTTTATGATGGTATTGAGTCCAATCAACAGTGGTTGAGTCATGTTGATGATAAGCATGTTTTGGAGGACTCATATGGAGTCATTTTGCAGCCACATGTATGGGAAAATGATGATGTAATAGTCATGATGTATTATCTTCTTGAGTCATTGGTCCATAGGATATGATCATAGTAGCCATGTATTCATTGAACATCTATGTATAATGCTCATGGAGCCATGTACTTACAATGTATTATCATTTGGGTCATTTAATCATGAGTCACGAGGACATGTCATGGTCATATGAGTTATGTATGAGGTCTATGTATCACTTCTACAACCATGTATTTATCATTGTATATGTCCCTTGAGTCATGGTCACGTGGATTCTTAGTCCATATGGTGCTTCTATTGGTCAAAGGAAGCATTGTTTGCAGCGGAAGTGATCATTTCATCCCAACAATTGGTATCTCTACAGTTTGGTGATGGCATGTGTTCAAGGGGAGAATTATTTGTTCCTATTTATTTCAGCCATACTTTGTTGGCATTATGGTCTGCTTGGAGGTGTTCATGCTATGCCTTATACTATGCTATGACAGTGGGTTTCTTGCTCTCATGTGATGAGATATCTTGGTAGTTGCTGCTATGTAGTCATCGTGGAGATTGTGTGTGGTTACCGCATATGATGTTTCTATGGAGAGGAGTGTTGGATGATGCATATGCATGTTTGATGCATATGCTTGATGTTGCTCATTATTGCTATTATGTTGCGTATGTTGATGAAGGTTATCTTATGTTGGTATGCTGCTACTTATTGCTAGTAGTTGTTGGTTAGTATTCTGCTATGAATGGTTATTGGATATTATGATTCTTGTTGCTTATATGGAGACATGGATAATTTTTGAAGCATTATATTTCAACGGTGTAGATATGTATGCTCTAGTATGTACTTCAGTTCTTGTTTCCTATTCATATGGAGTTGACCCTTTTCCATTGATGTCAAAGGGGGGGAAGAATTTGGATGGATAGAGATAGTGTCACATGTTGATGAGGTTGAAATCAATGCCAACGAGGGAGTTTGTTGGCATTTTTGTGTTGGCATTAATGTCAACAAGGTCATGGTCATGCTTGTCATGTGCATATATGTTTGGCTTGGTGGTCCTATTGGTTGGCATTGATGTATTGACATTGAGATGGTTGTGTTGGCATTGATGTCAAATCTTGAGGCCATGCATTTATGTCAACCTCATGATGATGTATATTGATGGACCATGGTGTGTGTCGGTACGTGTTGGCATTGATGATTGATCCTATTCACAATGACACACTTGATGGAATGGTATCATGTGATGGCATTGTTTGATCTTGATGGTAGCATGTTGGTCATGGAGGAGTTGGCATGTGTTGTCATGTACATTGATGGACATGTCATGATGTGTTGATGTTGCTACAGGTAGAGATGCTACTACATGTTGATTATGTAGATCTACATGTGATGGAGATCGTTCATGGTACAATAGTTAAGTTGTCAACTAGGTCTTCATTAGGTATTCATGTCTATGCCTATGAAAATGACTTATTGTAGTGATGCGATGGATTAATGATGGTCCTACAGAGATGTTTATAGGTCTGACAAAGGTGTTGCAACTTGTGGTTAATATTGATGGGGAGTGGAGGATTTGTTGGCACACTTTCCAACCTTGTTTGTTGGCCCTTATAGGTCAACCCGACAGTGACACTTGGGATGAATGTTTGGTCTACTTTCTTGTGTGTCAGAGGCCATGTCAGAGTTCTATAGGCTAGTAAAGATGTTGGAGAAGAGGATGGAACAGATGGTAGAGGTCCTAAGTTGAAGAATTGATGGTTTCGCTCAGTTTTAGCCATAGTCACATGCACATAAGCTTATGGGAGTGGTTGGAATCCTATAGTCACATGGAGAAAGGCTCAAGGGAGTGGTTATAGGCCTAGTTAAGTTAAGACATTGTCAAGGGAGCGACTATGAGATTTCACGAGATTTCCTCCACATTCCTCGCGTTGCTCGAAAGCAAATTAGATTGGAAATTCCTAGAGGCTTTCAAAATAAGTGAAAATGGTCGTAAACGGTTTGAAAAGCTACTCTCATGATGTGAATGCATTTAGTGCACTAGTAGTGACCTTAGTGGATTGATTTGGTCCAATTGGTGCACCTTTGATCCTAGCCCCAAGCTCAATTTCGACCTACATGTTTTATATACTTGATCTTGGAGCTATGTGATGGTTGATTGAGTTGAGGATGATTGTATTGATTGAGTGACAAGGTATCAGTGAAAGAGATTATGATTCAGACCTATTGGAGAGCCTAGATGCTTCAATCCATGAGTGTTCGTGACTAAATAATGAGAAGATCTGAAGCATGCTACATAATAGATCAAAATTGGAGCTGCTGGTGTAGAGTTTGAATTGGATAGTTTTGTATGTTGCTAGATTATATGTTGGTGATCCTCTCACACTTGTTTTGTAGGAGTTGTTGATGCATTTAACACATATCCAGGTGTCTTATGATTTTATTTGTATTATGCATCATTTTAATGCTGTGAGGGTTTGATGTATTCAAATTTGTGTGGCCACAATTTTCTATTGGAGAGAACATGTTTTGTGCATTGTTTTATATTGATTTGATGATGAGATCTTGCTGTTGAGAGAATATATGCAAAGATGATTTCTTTTTGATTATAGTTTCTTTGGATCCAATTTGAAAATACATGAAAGGATGTCCACATAGTGGAAAGGAGTAGTGACTTCATGAGAGAGGAGCAGGGATAATGAATAGAGTATTTTGAGTTGATCAGTAGAATCGAGTCTCCTAGCCAATGGGAGTTGGAATTATGTATATGAGGCCGAATCTCCATGTTGATAGGAGTCAACAAGCTATGTAAAGGACCAATTTCTTGACTAATAGAAATTCAGAGAATAATAGTGGCAACAAGGGTGTTTTTTCTCCTGGAAGGGTTTCCACTATAAATATTGTGTCTCATGTGCGATGATGTGATTATTTATTGTTTATGTTTCTTACATGGTTTATTATTTAGCTTCTTATATGTTTATATGCATGGAATATAATGAGTTGCTGGTGCATGTATGTGTGATTCAGTAAGTAAAGTTAATAATTGGAAAAAATCGTATATAGATCACAGTACTGATTCAACCCCCCTAGTAGTGCTCAAAGGTTTCCAACAACCGCTGCTTCTATCCATTCATTTGACAAACTTGCGAAGGATATTCATAAATCATTTTACAGGTATGATTACCATAATGTTCTTAAAATAACTAATTAACTAAGAATGAAACCTAATGAATCAGTTGAGGATTTTTCTGATTGATTTCTTCACCTTTGTTATGAATTGTCGGGAGAAGGCACAAACTGGGATTTGGTTAAACAAAAGTTTAAGAGTTTGGTTCATATCTCTTTTCATGGTGAATTTGAACCCCCTTATGATTTTACCTCCCTGACTTTTGTAAATCATGAGACACCTCGAATTTCAGAGGAGGAAAATACTACCCCTTTTGTTCTTTCTCCTCCTCCTTTTCTTGTACCGATATGGGTTACTCCTTGAGATAATAATAAATTTTGGAAATCCAAAAATCAAATTCCTAATCCATCTCTTCATCCTCCTTCTACTTCTCATGATTCATATCTAACGAAAGAAAATTCGGAGTGGCTCATGGAGCCCAAGGTGAAGACTAATCCTTTCATTCCTCAAGATGACATTAACACTCTTAGCATCAATCTTGAATCTGGTTCCATCAAAGTGTTACTTATTCAAGGGGCATATTTCATCCTCTACCATCTACATGTCACGACTCTACGTATCATGATATGCGTGATCAATCTACTCCACCAACTATCCCTTCACGCTCTCTTACTTTTCGAGTTGTTGGTTCAAATTGTGATCAGATACAAAGCAGTCACATTACACTGGTAAAGGAGGAGGAAAGTGAAGAGACTTTTTATCTCCCTTCCTATTTTAAAAGTACCCCATATCAAGATGATGCACTTCCATTCTTGGGTGATTTTCAATCTACTAATCTCGGTAGTAAATTAAATGCTAAAAATTCTTCTGATCGATTCATAGCCTTGGGTAACAATCATTCCAATGATGTTGACTTTGTTGATGTATGCTATCATGAATTCCCAAGTACATCAATTCATCTTTCATTTTTTCAAGAAGCTTCTATTTTGAAAGATCTAGATCTTAAACTATTTCGTCAAAGAATATTTTCTTATGAACAATTCTTCCTCTTCACTCCCTATCATTTGTCCTCTACTCTTTACAATGCATCAACTTGCGATGGAGACTCTCAATGCTATTCAAATTTGTTATCTCATGAGTTTAATCTTGAAATGACACATGATAGTGAGAATATCCATGATGAAGAAAAAACGATGAAACTATAAAACATCCATTCCATCCCTTATCATCTCCTTTTCTTATGGAGGAAAATCTTCGAATCAGTGTGATAACAAGACTTTTCCAATTCATAAATCCTTTGATTTTCAATTAGAGGAATACTATGGATTGAGTAATATGTTTGTTGAAGTTGGAAAATATGATCAAATTAGTGATGTAGATAACTTCCATACAGAAAATGGTGATCTTGTTAACTTAATCAATAACAGTTGTCCACATGCAATTTTTGATCTAACTCAGTTTATAAAATGTTCTTACCTATCTTTCCAACGCTTTAGATTGATCACGCAGATCATGATACGTAGAGTCGTGACATGTAGATGGTAGAGGATGAAATATGCCCCTTGAATAAGTAACACTTTGATGGAACCAGATTCAAGATTGATGCTAAGAGTGTTAATGTCATCTTGAGGAATGAAAGGATTAGTCTTCACCTTGGGCTCCATGAGCCACTCCGAATTTTCTTTCGTTAGATATGAATCATGAGAAGTAGAAGGAGGATGAAGAGATGGATTAGGAATTTGATTTTTGGATTTCTAGCCAACGCTTTCCCTTACAAATTATATCTCTAAGATTACAATTTTTATTTCTTGGATTTGCAACTCATATCAATGACTTTGTTTCCTGTGGATGAGTTCCATTAAGGATTTGAAATGTTGATTAAAATGAAACCAGACTAAAAGCTTAATTAACATAAATCTTTAAATGCACATGAGATAACTTAAAGAACATAAAATAAATAATGACACCATCGTAAACATTCACACAATACACACAGATTTTATCTAGAAAACCCTTAACCAAAAAAACCAACCAAACTTTTAGCTTCACTACTCTTATATTATTGATCAAATATTACAATCAGATTATACTGAATGCAACCTTGGTCCACACTTTAGACCTAATGTGCTCATACATCACCCAATCTCTACTAATCGTGATTATTCATCATTTCATCATCTCTCTCTCTCTCTCTCTCGATTATTCATCATTTCATCATCTCTCTCTCTCTCTCGATTATTCATCATTTCATCATCTCTCTCTCTCTCTCTCTCTCGATTATTCATCATTTCATCATCTCTCTCTCTCACACACACACACACACACACAGACATCATCCTTCATAATTCTCTCTCTCTCTCTCTCTCTCTCTCTCTCTAAAACTTCTTGACCATTTGACCATAAGTCTTAGTCGACTATGTGTGTGCCCAAATACAATCCTTTCAACTTCTCCAATCGATTGTGGACTTTGTTGGTTGCTCGAATGCCTATCGACATCGAATGAGGTAACTGCTCTTGATTTGACCATCATCCTATTTACTTGATCATAAACTTGTCCTCTCATTAACTTGACTTTGACCATCTCATCAACTTATTTTCCCTAGTCGTCTATTATTGACCAGACTTGTTGAAGTTCATTCCTAATTGTCTTACCCAACCAATCACTTAATTGATTGAAATCCATTCAACTGAGATTACCTGCAAAGAATCTAACACTCAACAATATTTATCCATGGAAACATTCAAATATTAAAATTTTGAATATTTTCACCCTCAACCTATGTGCTTTGAATATTTTTTTTGGGAACTTACAATATTTTATCCAAGTTAACATTAATTAAATTATGTTTGCACCTAGGGTTAATAGAAACAACAATATCCTCTTGTTAAATACATCCATGACCCTATAATATGAATTTATCATGTGAAAATAAATCCCTAATTCTCTTCTTATCTATCTTCACAACATGAGACCACTTATCGAGAAATGTTTTTTTTTTATTTTTAATTTCCATCTAGAATTTCTAATACGTTTCCATGCTTAACTTATTTCCACCATATGATTAAATCATCTTTTCAATTCATATATACCCACAATTTTGATCCCTTTTTCCCTTTAGATTTCATTTTTTAATGTATTCTTCAATACTAAGACCATCATATTTTGATGCCAAATACTTCTTACTTAAAAACCCAGAAATAGAACTAGGGTTTCAAAGAGAATCACATGTTTTTCAATGGAGCTCTCTTATGTAGTTAGCGTTCAAGACCGAATATGTAAAATAATCATAACTTGTGTTGTACACCTCAGATTTTTTATTATGACCCCAATTATGAAATTCCACCACTTCTCTAGATATTGTGGCACTAGTTTAACTAAAATTTGTCTATAAAGGTTCGTTCTTATACTCAATTTAGAACTTAAAAAATAGAATTGAGCAAGGTTGTAGAAGTAAAGTCCTTATTATATATGGATTAATTTAATTAAGGATGAACTAGTGCAACCCCAATTGTTGTTGTCTATTGATCTTGTTTAATTGAATCTGTGTTGTTTGGATTTTGTTGACGGTGCTGAAAATATGTCAACCAAGGGGGTATCCCTGATGTGAAGTCCCAATTAGATCTCACACCGTTTGGAATAGGATCCCCATCCAGAGTATCAGAATGGTTTTTATATATTCTTATGGATTTTCCTTAGTTTTAGCTGTCATAAAAATACAGGATCGTATATGTGCCTTTGAAGAGCAAGTGAGTGTGCCTGGTGAGTATTTGATTGTAGGTGTGTCAAGGTTCTTCTACTATGGAAAGAAAAAGAGGTGAGCCCCTAAGCGAGAGTTAATAGTACCACCTTAGTAGATACACACACAAACAAGAAATATTTGTCTAACATCCAATGGAATAGTCCACAAAGATGTGACATTCATATAACCAATACAAGCAGAAAGATTTGTCTATCATCCAGCGGAATAGTCCACAAATATGTGATGGTCATTGCAACTAGTACAACACATTCTCAATATGATGAGAACTAAAATAACCAAAATAGTTCAACTACTTTAGTATAGGTGAAAAACAAACATAAATCATAAACATTCACAGAACAATATTATAAACATTCATAATTCGTGCATGAAGAATGTATTGGCCATCAAACTTCATATATGAAGTAAAATTTCCAGGACATGTATACAACGAACATCACTAGCTCCAATAGTGGAGAGTTGGAGCCACGACTTGCTCCCCAAAAGTAATAACTTTGTATCTTTGATTCTGTTGAGAATGCAACAAGATGATGGAGCTTAGTGGAAAGGAGTCGCCTTCACTAAGTGGGCCCGCAGGGTATTTTTGGCGCAAAGTCTATTTTTAGACTATGTCAATTTTTAGACATATGGATCATGGTCTATGAGTTGCAGGATGCTATTTTTGGATGATTGGTCATGTTGGTAAAAATAGATGGACTTCTATTTTTAGACATATGGGCAGGTTTCTATTTTTAGACTGGTAGGCTAAAAACAGAACAGTCGAATATTATTGTCTCATAATAATATTTGGACTATAAACATTATCTTATCCTCTTGGAGCACTTCAGTTTGAGCTACAGATGTGGCACATGCAGCTTTCAGAAGGAAATACGCTTTCTTTGTGGGTCAGTTGAGCTATTGCATGTAGGACTTCAGTTAGAACTCATGTGGTTGAGTTTGGTGGAGTTGATTGTGGAGTTGATGGAGTTGCGTTCAGTTTGAATTGGTTGAACTAGTTGTATTTTAGTCTAACTAAAGAATACACTAGTGATGAGTTGTGTGAATTAATTATTAATTAATTCACTAATTATTAACTCATAAAGCAACTGAAGAATACATCAGTTAACTCAGTGCATGTACAGTTCAGTGGAGACAGGTGTTAGAGGTTGAGATTGCTATCAGTTGTGACTATAGTTGTGCATGAGATTTGCACATGCATGGATGGAGATTTCCCATGAGGCTTGCGTAGTATAACCAAAGGAATTTGATTTCACAGAGTGATTGATTCTCTTGCAGGATTGCGCAGTGGAGGCAGGCAAACAGTGGAGGAGATTTGAGGCTTCAGATCTGAGCTAGTTTGTGTGTAACAGGTGGAGATAGTACTGAGTACTTGTGAGGAGTATTGTACTATGTATTGTTACATGTTCTCTATCATTATAATATACAGATAGTGTGGGGTTTTCAGCTGTATGCTTTCCCCGTGTTACATACTATGTTAATGTGTGCATGCGATTGATGTTTCATTGTTTTTGATGCTGCTAAATTGATGATCAACATAGAGGAGATTATGTATTGTGCATGTATTCCGCAATAGTGTATAATCGGGATAATCTCTGTGAATAAGTGATTAATTATTCAAAATTTCTACATGGTATGAGAGTTGTTGATCATCAGATCTATTATTCAAAAAGTGTTTACATTTTATTTCTTTAGGCAGAGTCTGTAATCGGGCCAGGTAGCCTCTGGATTCATCCTTCCTTTGGAAGGTGAGATATCCAGTAAAAGCCCATACAGTCAACCTCTGTACAAGAAATACTTTGTTCTCACGAATTTTAGATCTGAGGCTGATCCGGATTTAAGCAGGAACGCAATAGATTACAGAGATAACCATAAATACAGAGATGCGATAACCATAAAATAGAGATGCAGCGGAAATAATACTTCATTTCATTGATGTGAAATACTGAAATATGCTTACAAATAGAAATAACCCAGCTAGGGCGATGGTAGCTTATCTATGAGAAGAGATGTGTCGGCTACATGCCTCTGAACTGTTTCGAACTGTGTTACAATGATGCTCGAGGGCCTATTTATTGTTGAGAAACAATGGAAAACCCTTCACATTCCAAAACCTAACCCTAGAAGATGAAACGCCAAATTGTGGGCCCCGTTTTTTGGTAAGTTGGTACATCAACTTCCCGGGGTCGCGAATTGGTCGTACTATCTCCGTTTGACGCGCATGATAGCGCGTTGGAAAGATCTCTCCGAGGACTATGACGAAAAAGATGATTTTTAGACAGAAAAATCGCTGGCGGTGGATTTCCCAAAAAACGTCATTTAGGGCCTCAAAACGGCTCCGGAAGTTTAGGACCTGAAAAACTGCTAAAAATAGTAAATTGTGCTATAATTAAGGAAACATAAAAAACTAAAAGAGACAGTTGTGGGGGTCCAAATAGGTGGGTGGCCACCAACATCCACTTGGATCAGAGGCGGTTGAGTTTTTTGAGCTGGTGGAATTCGAATTTGCAGCAGTGTTTTCTTGGTGTCAACGTGGCAATGTCTTTCAACGGATTGTGATTGGAGTATGCTCTTGAGGGCAGCTCAAACTATATTGCATGGAAGGACAGGATGGAGGTGGTGTTGGATGATAATGGGCTGAAGGAGTTCATAGAGGCTGAGGTCCCAAAGCCTACTGATACTGCGCAAGTTGATGCTTGGCAAAAGAAAAAAACAAAGTGTCGAAGGATTCTGTTAGAGGGCGTGAAGGATCACATTGTGTCCAACCTGCATGGTAAGACTTCTCCATACTTGATGTGGAAAGCGTTGACAGATCTATTCCAAAGCAAGAGTGATCAGAGGAAGCTGGTGCTCAAGGATAAACTCAGAAACATTAAATGCGATAAGGGAGACAGTATGCCCAAGTACCTCACGAAGTTCACTCAGTGCAGGGATGAGCTGGGAATTGTGGGGGTGACTGTCGATGATGAGGACTTGGTGAGCTTGGCTCTCCTTGATCTTCTGAAGAGTTGGCATTCCTATCAGGACTCTGTCAATGGTCGAGAGAAATTACCAGGATGGGAGAGACTTTGGTCAGATCTTGTGCAGGAGGAGATCAGGCGGAATACCAGGGAGGAATCTTCATCAAAGGCAACTGATGAAGAAAATTGCGCTTTGGCTGCCAAAGAAACGGAGGGGAAGAGCAAGAAAGCTTCTCATTCCGGTGCAAAAGGCAAGAAGCAGGACATGTCCAAGGTGAAGTGTTTTCACTGTCACCAGCACGGACACTATGCCACTAATTGTCCGCAGAAGTAGAAGAACAAGCAAGCTGCTGGATCTGCAACAGGAGAGGCTCTAGCCTCGCAGTTTGAGCTTGATTTTTCATTGATCGCATGCTTGGTATCAAGTGTGATGGGATCGGTATGGTTCTTGGACAGTGGTGCGTCTTTTCACATGACAGGAGATCGAGATTTGTTTTCTGATCTGGATGAGAAAGATCTTGGAGTGCACATCGAGATGGGCGATGATGGTAGATACCGTGTGACTGGTATCAGTACCATTTCCTTTGAGAGGGAGTCTGGAAAACCCTTCGTATTGAAGGAAGTAATGCATGTTCTAAGATTGAAGAAAAATCTTATCTCTGTGGTGATGTTAGAAGATAAGGGATATGATGTTGTTTTCAGCGAGGGAAAGGCTTTCCTGCGCAGTAAGACAACTAGAGAAACCCGGAAGATAGGGGTTCGAGTCAAAAACCTTTATCAGTTGCATGTAGATGGTTGTGCAGCAATGGCATACAAGGCAAAAGGATTGGTGAGTCAGGATGATGGCAAGCTGTGGCACAGGAGATTGGGTCACCTTCACCATGGAGCCTTGAAGATACTGCAGCAGATCACTACAGGGCTTCCTAAAGGCACACTTGCACAGTCAGATCAGTGCAAGGGGTGTACTTTGGGAAAGTTTGTGACAGCCACATTTCACGAGAAGGATAGTCGTGCCACGACGATCCTTGAGAGAATTCACACAGACGTGTGTGGACCTTTCTCAGTAGCTTCGACAGCAAAACACAGGTATTATGTGATCTTTGTTGATGATTTCTCTCGTAAGTGATGGATCTTCTTCATGCAGAAGAAGAGCAAGACATACTCAAAGTTCTGTGAATTCAAAGCAATGGTTGAGAAGGAGTTGGGGAAGAAGGTGAAGGCTCTTAGGAGCGATAATGGTTGTGAATACATCTCTAGTGAGTTCAAGGATTTCTACAGTGCAGAAGGGATTCGAAGAGAGCTCATAGCTCCCCATAACCCACAGCAGAACGGGGTTCCTGAGTGGAAGAACAGAACGATCGTGGGTGTTGCACGGGCAATGTTGCATGATCAGGGCATACCCCTTCACTTGTGGGCGGAAGCATGCAATAATGCAGTATATGTGCAGAACCGTTGTCCTCACAAGATACTTGGCATGAGTACACCCGAGGAGGCTTATTCTGGTAAGAGGCCTAATATTTCTCATTTGAGGATTTTTGGTGCTAACATTTACATGCATGTGACGAAGGATGCCAAGAAGAAGCTAGAGCCGACCACAGAGGTTGGGATATTTTTGGGGTACACTAATACACCCCACAACTATCGTGTGTATTTTCCAGACAATGGCAAGACTGTTGTGCGACAGGATATAAAATTTCAGGAGGAGAAAGCCATGAAGTGTTCGCTTGAGAGGGAGCCACAATTGCATGCAGATGAGGAGCTATTAGTTCCTAAGGATGAGCTTCAGGACGTGGATCAGCCACAGGACAAAGTTCATGGAGTGGAAGAGACCACTCATGCAGCGCCAACCATCAAAGGGCAAAAGCACTTGACAGAAGCTGAGCGACTGGCTCAAGATGCAGAGAAGGTTGTAGGACCACCTACAGCTCAACGTACACAGAGACAGTCACCTGATCAGTACACTAGATACATGGCTCTTATGAGCAAATGTGTTGTGACTGATCCATCCTCTTTCGAGGAAGCTGTGGAGGATCTCGCATGGGTAGATGCCATGGTGGAAGAGTATGATTCGATTGTCAGAAACAGTGCTTGGGAGATTGTCCCAAGACCGGAAGAGAAATTAGTGGTGGGTTCGAAATGGATCTACAAAGTTAAGCAGGCAACTAACAGGAGTGTGGAGAAGTACAAGGCAAGATTTGTTGCCCGAGGCTTTTCACAGATAGAGGGGATCGATTATGAGGAGACCTTTGCACCTGTCGCAAGGTATTCTTCCATACGGACGATTCTTGCTCTCTCAGCACAGATGGGGTGGCACATTCATCAGATGGATGTGAAGACTGCATTCCTTAATGGAGTCATTGAGGAGTAGGTGTACATAGAGTAGCCCAAAGGTTTTGAGATCTTTAGTAGCGAGTCGCATGTGTGCAGGCTCAAGAGAGCGTTGTATGGGTTGAAACAAGCACCACATGCTTGGTACACACGAATAGGCAGTTATTGCACCGGACTTGGATTCTCCAAGAGTGAGGCGAATCCTAACCTATACCAGATTGTGGTGGAGGGTAAGTTTCTTATCATTTTACTTTATGTAGATGATTTGATTCTAATAGGTGATGATCTGTTGATACTTTCATGCAAGGATGATCTTGCTAAGGAGTTTGAGATGAAGGACTTGGGCCTCCTTCATTATTTCCTGGGATTGGAAATTTGGCAGCGCAGTGATGGACTATTTGTTTCTCAGGGTAAGCATGCTCGGGAGATACTGGAGAAGTTCAACATGCATGGCTGCAAGCCTGTTGATACTCCTCTTCCTGGAGGTTGGAGGAAGGAGGATGCCACTTCAGCAGAAGAAGTGAATGCCACTGTTTATCGACAGTTGGTGGGGTCGCTTATGTATCTGGTCAATACACGACCTGATATATGCTATGCCATTAACCAGCTTTCACAAGCTATGGTTAAGCCAACCAAGCTCTACTGGAAGGCATGCAAGCATGTATTGCTTTATCTCAGAGGCACATCGGGATATGGATTGTGGTACAGACAGGAGGATGAGGTGAAGCCATGTGGCTTCACAGATGCAGATTGGGCAAGGAGCCCAACAGACAGAAAGAGCACATCAAGAGGGGTCTTCAGTATCGGGTCGACAGCAGTTTCTTGGTACAGCAAGAAGCAGAGATTCGTGGCACTCAGTTCAACAGAGGCCGAGTATATGGCAGCAAGTTTGGCTGCATGCGAGGCTATATGGATGAGGAATATCCTGGTCAGTTTGTTCGGTTCTCACTTGGAGCCTACGGTGATTTATTGTGATAACCAGAGTTGCATTAAACTCTCGGCTAATCCAGTATTTCATGATAGATCCAAGCACATTGACATCAGGTACCATCATATCAGAGATTGTGTGCAGCGGAGAGTCATGTTACTTTCATACATTCCAATGGAGGATCAGGATGCTGATATCTTGATGAAGGCGCTCACCAGGAGAAAATTCGAATACCACTGAGGCAGGATAGGGATTGCTGATAATCCATATCTTTTTGAGAGGGAGTGTTGAGAATGCAACAAGATGATGGAGCTTAGTGTAAAGGAGTCGCCTTCACTAAGTGGGCCCGCAGGGTATTTTTGGCGCAAAGTCTATTTTTAGACTATGTCTATTTTTAGACATATGGATCATGATCTATGAGTTGCAGGATGCTATTTGTGGATGATTGGTCATGTTGGTAAAAATAGATGGACTTCTATTTTTAGACATATGGGCAGGTTTCTATTTTTAGACTGCCATGCTAAAAATAGAACAGTCGAATATTATTGTCTCATAATAATATTTGGACTATAAACATTATCTTATCCTCTTGGAGCACTTCAGTTTGAGCTACAGATGTGGCACATGCAGCTGTCAAAAGGAAATATGCTTTCTTTGTGGGTCAGTTGAGCTATTGCATGCAGGACTTCAGTTAGAACTTATGTGGTTGAGTTTGGTGGAGTTGATTGTGGAGTTGATGGAGTTGTGTTCAGTTTGACTTGGTTGAACTAGTTGTATTTTAGTCTAACTAAAGAATACACTAGTGATGAGTTGTGTGAATTAATTATTAATTAATTCACTAATTATTAACTCATAATGCAACTGAAGAATACATCAGTTAACTCAGTGCATGTACAGTTCAGTGGAGACAGGTGTTAGAGGTTGAGATTGCTATCAGTTGTGACTATAGAAGTGACTATAGTTGTGCATGAGATTTGCACATGTATGGATGGAGATTGCCCATGAGGCTTGCGTAGTATAACCAAAGGAATTTGATTTCACAGAGTGATTGATTCTCTTGCAGAATTGCGCAGTGGAGGCAGGCAAACAGTGGAGGAGATTTGAGGCTTCATATCTGAGCTAGTTTGTGTGTAACAGGTGGAGATAGTACTGAGTACTTGTGAGGAGTAGTGTACTATGTATTGTTACATGTTCTCTATCATTATAATATACAGATAGTGTGGTTCTTTCAGTTGTATGCTTTCCCCAGGTTACATACTGTGTTAATGTGTGCATGCGATTGATGTTTCATTGTTTTTTATGCTGCTAAATTGATGATTAACGTAGAGGAGATTATGTATTTTGCATGTATTCCGCAATAGCGTATAATCGGGATAATCTCTGTGAATAAGTGATTAATGATTCAAAATTTCTACAGATGCCTTATGGGAGAAGCCAAGGTGAAAAGATCATTTTCTCATACAATGAGGGTGTATATATAACCAATGGGGTGGTGCTTCACCTCCCTTGTGACTCTTTGACTACCCTCATGATTGTTTGACTTCTTATGACTTTTCTACTTTACATGAATCTTCATATTATTAACATATCCTTTCAACTACCACTTTACATTACATTTTCGAATAATAAATTACATAATCCACAAGAATGATGTGGAATATGACAACTCATGACATGCCACTGCTGACATGGACTTCTTAATAACATGGGAATGTCAAGCCATTCTTGTTGCTCCTTGTTATGTGTCTTCATGGGAATTATCTTCTTTCCACCTCCACATGACTTTGAACTAAGGATTTTTCAGTGATATTAGGTATTGAGCTGCGGTCGCAAACTAGAGTCCTTTTTCTTTCTCTTGATTGATTAGATTGCATAATAAACTACAAATATGTCTCACAACATGTTTCCATTCTCCATCTCCTTCTTCATCATCTTATCATGGCATGATAGAGTACCTACATCTGCAATTCAGTCATAACATGTTAGGTCCCTATACTACTAGTGTAACCCCTTATAGTTATTAGTACAACCCCCTTATTATATTTTTGTGCCCATGTAGTCCCCATATTGTTATTATTGTGCCCCAGAAGCCCACTATTGTTATTATTGTGCCCTTACATTATTATTGTTATTTCGGCTCTGATTATATTATGACCCCTTAGACTCCTATATATAGAAAGGAGGTCTTGTCATTTGTATCATCCAATAATTGTTGATTTGTGTAATGTAAAGGAGGTTTCCCCCTCGAAGAGGCTTATTTATAAGGCTTTCATCTATCTTTTCTATCTTTTTGTGAGCTGGTTTCATAACATTTGGTATCAAAGCTTTGGATTATTGGGTTTTGCTGCTCCAAACAAGTCATCATGGAATTTTCGCTATAACTTGTTTTCTGTGACGTTTCAGAAGCTAAAACCAAAACCCGTTTGAGACGAAATCTTGCTGAATTGCGGGTCTGAATTTTATATCTTGTTTCTCTATATTTTTGGAGATACAATCCAAGACATTTATGGTTTTTGCAGGCTCTCGAATTACATCCCAAACAGGTGACCTGGGGAAAATCGTCATAACTGTCTCTCTGAGCATCAGATTGAAATTTCATAAGAAGTTACAGAAAGAGGACAGACTGTAGTTTTTTTTGTGTATTTTTCATATCCAAAGGTCAAAACGGTGACACGTGGCACTTCGATAAGACTGGTGGCATTGGAAAGAGGACACAGAGGGCTACTACAATTCGCGATTTCAGAACTAGAATATCTGAAATTACAGAGTTACAGTCTTTTCAAGATCAAGCTCCTAAAATTAAGAAAAGGCAATATGAGGAAGTTTGATGGCAGGGATCCGGTAAATTGGATACTATAGATGGAGCAATATTTTGATCTACATGAGGTGCAACTTCAACTCTTGTTGATGATTATGTTAGGTTCTCGCGATCCTGGTAAAATTCCTGAACCATGTCAGATTTGGATTTTATTACACAATTATTTCATTCGTATTGTTTCACTAGATGCAAACTCATTCTTGATGGATTTTGGAATTCCTAGTTACAATTTTCCTATTTCTAAATATTGGGTTTCTAATCATACTATTGTATTAAATTCATCCTCATGCAAATATCTTGTATTTAATTCAGGTTTGGAGTGTATACCTTTCATAAATGTGCAGAATCACGAAGCTGATCAATTTGGAGATCACATTTGGATGAAAAGTATATATCCGTTGAATGCTATGGTGAATAATCAACTCCTAGTTTTTCTTTTGAATGTCTTTACGACACCAAAAATACTTTTAAGTGCTGGAAAGCACTTGAGCTATTTGTTAAATCGGGTTCCTCTTTTTCATCCATTACATCCTAGCTAGTTTTGTATGTTTGTTATACTAGCATTCCTTTTCAATTCTTTTGATGATTACGATGCTTGTATAGTTTGTCACCAGTTACAGGAAAATGGTTTATCACATTTGACATGCGAGGAAGTTGATTATATTATTCTTAATATTTGTAGATATGTTCATTTTGATTTATCTTTGTTAACTACAAATCAATAATCTGATGTTTTAATCAGTCCATTTGATCATTATTCTATCTCTAATGACTGCCATTCAACTTACCATTTTCCCCTCATCACATCCAATGACAATTGTTTTACATCCTTTGATCTTCATGGTTTAACATCTCATCCTCCGAGTACTTGTCAAGCGGTCGAGGCACTTTAGCCTTCACTGATGGTCATGTCAGGATCTCATTGTCTTGACAAACTGACTGAATATGATCAGATCAATTGTCTCTCACAATATTCTCATTCAGACCTTGCGATTCTAATTGAAAATTCATCTTTTCAAAGATTCTGGGGTTTTCAATAGGATTGTTTCGAATTTCATAATCCAATCTATGATTTCCTGGAAGCATCTTTCTTAGTAAGCCCTTTGGCTAATAGCAAGTTTCGGTCTTTTCTCATCCTTGCTAAGAAGGATGACACAGATGAAGGTGCATTCACAAGAAGATTTCATGGTTTGTCTTCTTATAATGGTCAACAAAAAGGTAAGAATGTGAATTGGTTAGAAGTAGTGGCTATCACCTATATATCTGCTGCCACGCAAGACCTTCTATTTATTGTGAAAGTTTTTCAAGCTCTTATCTTTTTTGTGGAACAATATTTTATATTTTTTTTAATTGCTGACATCTTTGTGTATGCAGGCCAGGAGCAACAACAATGGCTTCACTGGAAATTTCACTACACTAGACCTTGACCTTATAACTATTTAGGTTAGGAGTAGGATTAGTTGCATGTTAGTTTCCCCCCTCTTGCACTCATCCTGCACTTGTTCTCCTTAATATTTCTTGTGTTTTCCTACTTTTGCACCAAAGTGGCATTATCCTTTAAAAGTTGGAGAGCTTGTTCTTGATGCTCGATGTGATCTTTCACTTCTTGAATCTTTTTCTTCTTGATAATGTGTCCTTCTATCTTTAGAGTTTGAGGAGTGGTAATTTCTTCCAATGCATTGAAAGATATGGTCGGATCATTTCTTGATGCTCGATATGATCTTTCACTTCTTGAACATTTTTCTTCTTGATATGTCCTTCTATCTTGATAGTTTGAGGAGTGGTAATTCCGGCCAATGCATTACAAGATATGGTTGGATTCATTTCTTCTTTCTCGATGTGATATTTCACTTCTTGAACCTTTTTCTTTGTGATATGTCCTTCTATCTTGAGAGTTTGAGGAGTGGTAATTCTTGCCATTGATTTACAATATATGGTCAGATTCATTTCTTCTTTCTCTGGGGTTGGTTCCTGGTGTATATCCTCTTCTTTTGATGTTTCTTGATCCTTTTGTTCCTCCTCTTCACAATCAATGTAAAATAATTTCTTCTCAGCACACTTATGACCTTTAATGTATTTGTTATCACAATTGTAACAAAGTTCTTTTGCTCTTTTTTCTTCCAATTGTTGTGGTGTTAACCTTATAGGTTGTGGAAGGCTAGGAGAAACAACACTTCCATATCGATAGTTGTGAGGGATAGAATTCCTTGTTGCCATAATTTTTCTTTCCACTTTTCTTGCCAACCTGAATGCATTCTCCAATGAATCAGGTTCCCAAAGACGAACCTCATGTTGAATGTTATCCTTTAAAGTTCCCTATGGAGACATCAATCCTTTGCTTCTCTGGAATACCATTTTCCCTTATATTCAATTTTTGAAAGTCCTCAATGTGATCTTCCATTGAACAATTTTGTTTGAGATTTATCAATTGGCTAAAGAAGGTGTTTCTCTTTGTATCCTCATATTGTGCTATCATTTCCTCCATGAAAATTGACCACGTAACAAGTGGTTTACAAGAACAAAACCCTTTATACCATAAAAATTGATCTGGTTCCAAATATGAAGATGCAATACATACCTTTTGTAACAGTTGCACCTCATGTAGATCAAAATATTGCTCCATCTATAGTATCCAATTTACCGGATCCCTGCCATCAAACTTCCTCATATTGCCTTTTCTTGATTTTAGGAGATTGATCTTGAAAAGACTGTAACTCTGTAATTTCAGATATTCTAGTTCTGAAATCGCGAATTGTAGTAGCCCTCTGTGTCCTCTTTCCAATGCCACCAGTCTTATCGAAGTGCCACATGTCACCGTTTTGACCTTTGGATATGAAAAATACACAAAAAAAACTACAGTCCGTCCTCTTTCTGTAACTTCTTATGAAATTTCAATCTGATGCTCAGAGAGACAGTTATGACGATTTTCCCTAGGTCACCTGTTTGGGATGTAATTCGGGAGCCTGCAAAAACCATAAATGTCTTGGATTGTATCTCCGAAAATATAGAGAAACAAGATATAAAATTCAGACCCGCAATTCAGCAAGATTTCGTCTCAAACAGGTTTTGGTTTTAGCTTCTGAAACGTCACAGAAAACAAGTTATAGCGAAAATTCCATGATGACTTGTTTGGAGCAGCAAAACCCAATAATCCAAAGCTTTGATACCAAATGTTATGAAACCAGCTCACAAAAAGATAGAAAAGATAGATGAAAGCCTTATAAATAAGCCTCTTCGAGGGGGAAACCTCCTTTACATTACACAAATCAACAATTATTGGATGATACAAATGACAAGACCTCCTTTCTATATATAGGAGTCTAAGGGGTCATAATATAATCAGAGCCGAAATAACAATAATAATGTAAGGGCACAATAATAACAATAGTGGGCTTCTGGGGCACAATAATAACAATATGGGGACTACATGGGCACAAAAATATAATAAGGGGGTTGTACTAATAACTATAAGGGGTTACACTAGTAGTATAGGGACCTAACATGTCATGACTGAATTGCAGATGTAGGTACTCTATCATGCCATGATAAGATGATGAAGAAGGAGATGGAGAATGGAAACATGTTGTGAGACATATTTGTAGTTTATTATGCAATCTAATCAATCAAGAGAAAGAAAAAGGACTCTAGTTTGCGACCGCAGCTCAATACCTAATATCACTGAAAAATCCTTAGTTCAAAGCCATGTGGAGGTGGAAAGAAGATAATTCCCATGAAGACACATAACAAGGAGCAACAAGAATGGCTTGACATTCCCATGTTAATAAGAAGTCCATGTCAGCAGTGGCATGTCATGAGTTGTCATATTCCACATCATTCTTGTGGATTATGTAATTTATTATTCGAAAATGTAATGTAAAGTGGTAGTTGAAAGGATATGTTAATAATATGAAGAGTCATGTAAAGTAGAAAAGTCATAAGAAGTCAAACAATCATGAGGGTAGTCAAAGAGTCACAAGGGAGGTGAAGCACCACCCCATTGGTTATATATACACCCTCATTGTATGAGAAAATGATCTTTTCACCTTGGCTTCTCCCATAAGGCATCTGTAGAAATTTTGAATCATTAATCACTTATTCACAGAGATTATCCCGATTATACGCTATTGCGGAATACATGCAAAATACATAATCTCCTCTACGTTAATCATCAATTTAGCAGCATAAAAAACAATGAAACATCAATCGCATGCACACATTAACACAGTATGTAACCCGGGGAAAGCATACAACTGAAAGAACCACACTATCTGTATATTATAATGATAGAGAACATGTAACAATACATAGTACACTACTCCTCACAAGTACTCAGTACTATCTCCACCTGTTACACACAAACTAGCTCAGATATGAAGCCTCAAATCTCCTCCACTGTTTGCCTGCCTCCACTGCGCAATTCTGCAAGAGAATCAATCACTCTGTGAAATCAAATTCCTTTGGTTATACTACGCAAGCCTCATGGGCAATCTCCATCCATACATGTGCAAATCTCATGCACAAATATAGTCACTTCTATAGTCACAACTGATAGCAATCTCAACCTCTAACACCTATCTCCACTGAACTGTACATGCACTGAGTTAACTGATGTATTCTTCAGTTGCATTATGAGTTAATAATTAGTGAATTAATTAATAATTAATTCACACAACTCATCACTAGTGTATTCTTTAGTTAGACTAAAATACAACTAGTTCAACCAAGTCAAACTGAACACACCTCCATCAACTCCACAATCAACTCCACCAAACTCAACCACATAAGTTCTAACTGAAGTCCTGCATGCAATAGCTCAACTGACCCACAAAGAAAGCATATTTCATTTTGACAGCTGCATGTGCCACATCTGTAGCTCAAATTGAAGTGCTCCAAGAGGATAAGATAATGTTTATAGTCCAAATATTATTATGAGATAATAATATTCGACTGTTCTATTTTTAGCATGGCAGTCTAAAAATAGAAACCTGCCCATATGTCTAAAAATAGAAGTCCATCTATTTTTACCAACATGACCAATCATCCACAAATAGCATCCTGCAACTCATAGATCATGATCCATATGTCTAAAAATAGACATAGTCTAAAAATAGACTTTGCGCCAAAAATACCCTGCGGGCCCACTTAGTGAAGGCGACTCCTTTACACTAAGCTCCATCATCTTGTTGCATTCTCAACACTCCCTCTCAAAAAGATATGGATTATCAGCAATCCCTATCCTGCCTCAGTGGTATTCGAATTTTCTCCTGGTGAGCGCCTTCATCAAGATATCAGCATCCTGATCCTCCATTGGAATGTATGAAAGTAACATGACTCTCCGCTGCACACAATCTCTGATATGATGGTACCTGATGTCAATGTGCTTGGATCTATCATGAAATACTGGATTAGCCGAGAGTTTAATGCAACTTTGGTTATCACAATAAATCACCGTAGGCTCCAAGTGAGAACCGAACAAACTGACCAGGATATTCCTCATCCATATAGCCTCGCATGCAGCCAAACTTGCTGCCATATACTCGGCCTCTGTTGAACTGAGTGCCACGAATCTCTGCTTCTTGCTGTACCAAGAAACTGCTGTCGACCCGATACTGAAGACCCCTCTTGATGTGCTCTTTCTGTCCGTTGGGCTCCTTACCCAATCTGCATCTGTGAAGCCACATGGCTTCACCTCATCCTCCTATCTGTACCACAATCCATATCCCGATGTGCCTCTGAGATAAAGCAATACATGCTTGCCTGCCTTCCAGTAGAGCTTGGTTGGCTTAACCATAGCTTGTGAAAGCTGGTTAATGGCATAGCATATATCAGGTCGTGTATTGACCAGATACATAAGCGACCCCACCAACTGTCGATAAACAGTGGCATTCACTTCTTCTGCTGAAGTGGCATCCTCCTTCCTCCAACCTCCAGGAAGAGGAGTATCAATAGGCTTGCAGCCATGCATGTTGAACTTCTCCAGTATCTCCCGAGCATGCTTACCCTGAGAAACAAATAGTCCATCACTGCGCTGCCAAATTTCCAATCCCAGGAAATAATGAAGGAGGCCCAAGTCCTTCATCTCAAACTCCTTAGCAAGATCATCCTTGCATGAAAGTATCAACAGATCATCACCTATTAGAATCAAATCATCTACATAAAGTAAAATGATAAGAAACTTACCCTCCACCACAATCTGGTATAGGTTAGGATTCGCCTCACTCTTGGAGAATCCAAGTCCGGTGCAATAACTGCCTATTCGTGTGTACCAAGCACGTGGTGCTTGTTTCAACCCATACAACGCTCTCTTGAGCCTGCACACATGCGACTCGCTACTGAAGATCTCAAAACCTTTGGGCTACTCTATGTACACCTACTCCTCAATGACTCCATTGAGGAATGCAGTCTTCACATCCATCTGATGAATGTGCCACCCCATCTGTGCTGAGAGAGCAAGAATCGTCCGTATGGAAGAATACCTTGCGACAGGTGCAAAGGTCTCCTCATAATCGATCCCCTCTATCTGTGAAAAGCCTCGGGCAACAAATCTTGCCTTGTACTTCTCCACACTCCTATTAGTTGCCTGCTTAA
This sequence comes from Pinus tabuliformis, assembly GCA_031772625.1. NCBI lineage: Eukaryota > Viridiplantae > Streptophyta > Pinopsida > Pinales > Pinaceae > Pinus > Pinus tabuliformis. Next base: position 239,835,352 of record CM062817.1, read on the forward strand.
CTTTGTAGATCCATTTCGAACCCACCACTAATTTCTCTTCCGGTCTTGGGACAATCTCCCAAGCACTGTTTCTGACAATCGAATCATACTCTTCCACCATGGAATCTACCCATGCGAGATCCTCCACAGCTTCCTCGAAAGAGGATGGATCAGTCACAACACATTTGCTCATAAGAGCCATGTATCTAGTGTACTGATCATGTGACTGTCTCTGTGTACGTTGAGCTGTAGGTGGTCCTACAACCTTCTCTGCATCTTGAGCCAGTCGCTCAGCTTCTGTCAAGTGCTTTTGCCCTTTGATGGTTGGCGCTGCATGAGTGGTCTCTTCCACTCCATGAACTTTGTCCTGTGGCTGATCCACGTCCTGAAGCTCATCCTTAGGAACTAATAGCTCCTCATCTGCATGCAATTGTGGCTCCCTCTCAAGCGAACACTTCATGGCTTTCTCCTCCTGAAATTTTATATCCTGTCGCACAACAGTCTTGCCATTGTCTGGAAAATACACACGATAGTTGTGGGGTGTATTAGTGTACCCCACAAATATCCCAACCTCTGTGGTCGGCTCTAGCTTCTTCTTGGCATCCTTCGTCACATGCATGTAAATGTTAGCACCAAAAATCCTCAAATGAGAAATATTAGGCCTCTTACCAGAATAAGCCTCCTCGGGTGTACTCATGCCAAGTATCTTGTGAGGACAACGGTTCTGCACATATACTGCATTATTGCATGCTTCCGCCCACAAGTGAAGGGGTATGCCCTGATCATGCAACATTGCCCGTGCAACACCCACGATCGTTCTGTTCTTCCACTCGGGAACCCCGTTCTGCTGTGGGTTATGGGGAGCTATGAGCTCTCTTCGAATCCCTTCTGCACTGTAGAAATCCTTGAACTCACTAGAGATGTATTCACAACCATTATCGCTCCTAAGAGCCTTCACCTTCTTCCCCAACTCCTTCTCAACCAGTGCTTTGAATTCACAGAACTTTGAGTATGTCTTGCTCTTCTTCTGCATGAAGAAGATCCATCACTTACGAGAGAAATCATCAACAAAGATGACATAATACCTGTGTTTTGCTGTCGAAGCTACTGAGAAAGGTCCACACACGTCTGTGTGAATTCTCTCAAGGATCGTCGTGGCACGACTATCCTTCTCGTGAAATGTGGCTGTCACAAACTTTCCCAAAGTACACCCCTTGCACTGATCTGACTGCGCAAGTGTGCCTTTAGGAAGCCCTGTAGTGATCTGCTGCAGTATCTTCAAGGCTCCATGGTGAAGGTGACCCAATCTCCTGTGCCACAGCTTGCCATCATCCTGACTCACCAATCCTTTTGCCTTGTATGCCATTGCTGCACAACCATCTACATGCAACTGATAAAGGTTCCTGACTCGAACCCCTATCTTCCGGGTTTCTCTAGTTGTCTTACTGTGCAGGAAAGCCTTTCCCTCGCTGAAAACAACATCATATCCCTTATCTTCTAACATCACCATAGAGATAAGATTTTTCTTCAATCCTAGAACATGCATTACTTCCTTCAATACGAAGGGTTTTCCAGACTCCCTCTCAAAGGAAATGGTACTGATACCAGTCACACGGTATCTACCATCATCGCCCATTTCGATGTGCACTCCAAGATCTTTCTCATCCAGATCAGAAAACAAATCTCGATCTCCTGTCATGTGAAAAGACGCACCACTGTCCAAGAACCATACCGATCCCATCACACTTGATACCAAGCATGCGATCAATGAAAAATCAAGCTCAAACTGCGAGGCTAGAGCCTCTCCTGTTGCAGATCTAGCAGCTTGCTTGTTCTTCTACTTCTGCGGACAATTAGTGGCATAGTGTTCGTGCTGGTGACAGTGAAAACACTTCACCTTGGACATGTCCTGCTTCTTGCCTTTTGCACCAGAATGAGAAGCTTTCTTGCTCTTCCCCTCCTTTTCTTTGGCAGCCAAAGCGAAATTTTCTTCATCAGTTGCCTTTGATGAAGATTCCTCCCTGGTATTCCGCCTGATCTCCTCCTGCACAAGATCTGACCAAAGTCTCTCCCATCCTGGTAATTTCTCTCGACCATTGACAGAGTCCTGATAGGAATGCCAACTCTTCAGAAGATCAAGGAGAGCCAAGCTCACCAAGTCCTCATCATCGACAGTCACCCCCACAATTCCCAGCTCATCCCTGCACTGAGTGAACTTCGTGAGGTACTTGGGCATACTGTCTCCTTATCGCATTTAATGTTTCTGAGTTTATCCTTGAGCACCAGCTTCCTCTGATCGCTCTTGCTTTGGAATAGATCTGTCAACGCTTTCCACATCAAGTATGGAGAAGTCTTACCATGCAGGTTGGACACAATGTGATCCTTCACGCACTCTAACAAAATCCTTCGACACTTTGTTGTCTTCTTTTGCCAAGCATCAACTTGCGCAGTATCAGTAGGCTTTGGGACCTCAGCCTCTATGAACTCCTTCAGCCCATTATCATCCAACACCACCTCCATCCTGTCCTTCCATGCAATATAGTTTGAGCTGCCCTCAAGAGCATACTCCAATCACAATCCGTTGAAAGACATTGCCACGTTGACACCAAGAAAACACTGCTGCAAATTCGAATTCCACCAGCTCAAAAAACTCAACCGCCTCTGATCCAAGTGGATGTTGGTGGCCACCCACCTATTTGGACCCCCACAACTATCTCTTTTAGTTTTTTCTGTTTCCTTAATTATAGCACAATTTACTATTTTTAGCAGTTTTTCGTCTTTTCCGTCGTAGTCCTCGGAGAGATCTTTCCAACGCGCTATCATGCGCGTCAAACGGAGATAGTACGACCAATTCGCGACCCCGGGAAGTTGATGTACCAACTTACCAAAAAACGGGGCCCACAATTTGGCGTTTCATCTTCTAGGGTTAGGTTTTGGAATGTGAAGGGTTTTCCATTGTTTCTCAACAATAAATAGGCCCTCGAGCATCATTGTAACACAGTTCGAAACAGTTCAGAGGCATGTAGCCGACACATCTCTTCTCAGAGATAAGCTACCATCGCCCTAGCTGGGTTATTTCTATTTGTAAGCATATTTCAGTATTTCACATCAATGAAATGAAGTATTATTTCCACTGCATCTCTATTTTTATGGTTATCGCATCTCTGTATTTATGGTTATCTCTGTAATCTATTGCGTTCCTGCTTAAATCCGGATCAGCCTCAGATCTAAAATTCGTGAGAACAAAGTATTTCTTGTACAGAGGTTGACTGTATGGGCTTTTACTGGATATCTCACCTTCCAAAGGAAGGATGAATCCAGAGGCTACCTGGCCCGATTACAGACTCTGCCTGAAGAAATAAAATGTAAACACTTTTTGAATAATAGATCTGATGATCAACAACTCTCATACCATGTAGAAATTTTGAATAATTAATCACTTATTCACAGAGATTATCCCGATTATACACTATTGCGGAATACATGCACAATACATAATCTCCTCTATGTTGATCATCAATTTAGCAGCATCAAAAACAAAGAAACATCAATCGCATGCACACATTAACATAGTATGTAACACGGGGAAAGCATACAGCTGAAAACCCCACACTATCTGTATATTATAATGATAGAGAACATGTAACAATACGTAGTACAATACTCCTCACAAGTACTCAATACTATCTCCACCTGTTACACACAAACTAGCTCAGATCTGAAGCCTCAAATCTCCTCCACTGTTTGCCTGCCTCCACTGCGCAATCCTGCAAGAGAATCAATCACTCCGTGAAATCAAATTCCTTTGGTTATACTACGCAAGCCTCATGGGCAATCTCCATCCATGCATGTGCAAATCTCATGCACAACTAGAGTCACAACTGATAACAATCTCAACCTCTAACACCTGTCTCCACTGAACTGTACATGCACTGAGTTAACTGATGTATTCTTCAGTTGCATTATGAGTTAATAATTAGTGAATTAATTAATAATTAATTCACACAACTCATCACTAGTGTATTCTTTAGTTAGACTAAAATACAACTAGTTCAACCAATTCAAACTGAACGCAACTCCATCAACTCCACAATCAACTCCACCAAACTCAACCACATGAGTTCTAACTGAAGTCCTACATGCAATAGCTCAACTGACCCACAAAGAAAGCGTATTTCCTTCTGAAAGCTGCATGTGCCACATCTGTAGCTCAAACTGAAGTGCTCCAAGAGGATAAGATAATGTTTATAGTCCAAATATTATTATGAGACAATAATATTCGACTGTTCTGTTTTTAGCCCACCAGTCTAAAAATAGAAACCTGCCCATATGTCTAAAAATAGAAGTCCATCTATTTTTACCAACATGACCAATCATCCAAAAATAGCATCCTGCAACTCATAGACCATGATCCATATGTCTAAAAATTGACATAGTCTAAAAATAGACTTTGCGCCAAAAATACCCTGCGGGCCCACTTAGTGAAGGCGACTCCTTTCCACTAAGCTCCATCATCTTGTTGCATTCTCAACAGAATCAAAGATACAAAGTTATTACTTTTGGGGAGCAAGTCGTGGCTCCAACTCTCCACTATTGGAGCTAGTGATGTTCGTTGTATACATGTCCTGGAAATTTTACTTCATATATGAAGTTTGATGGCCAATACATTCTTCATGCACGAATTATGAATGTTTATAATATTGTTCTGTGAATGTTTATGATTTATGTTTGTTTTTCACCTATACTAAAGTAGTTGAACTATTTTGGTTATTTTAGTTCTCATCATATTGAGAATGTGTTGTACTAGTTGCAATGACCATCACATATTTGTGGACTATTCCGCTGGATGATAGACAAATCTTTCTGCTTGTATTGGTTATATGAATGTCACATCTTTGTGGACTATTCCATTGGATGTTAGACAAATATTTCTTGTTTGTGTGTGTATCTACTAAGGTGGTACTATTAACTCTCGCTTAGGGGCTCACCTCTTTTTCTTTCCATAGTAGAAGAACCTTGACACACCTACAATCAAATACTCACCAGGCACACTCACTTGCTCTTCGAAGGCACATATACGATCCTGTATTTTTATGACAGCTAAAACTAAGGAAAATCCATAAGAATATATAAAAACCATTCTGATACTCTGGATGGGGATCCTATTCCAAATGGTGTGAGATCTAATTGGGACTTCACATCAGGGATACCCCCTTGGTTGACATATTTTCAGCACCGTCAACAAAATCCAAACAACACAGATTCAATTAAACAAGATCAATAGACAACAACAATTGGGGTTACACTAGTTCATCCTTAATTAAATTAATCCATATATAATAAGGACTTTACCTCTACAACCTTGCTCAATTCTATTTTTTAAGTTCTAAATTGAGTATAAGAACGAACCTTTATAGACAAATTTTAGTTAAACTAGTGCCACAATATCTAGAGAAGTGGTGGCATTTCATAATTGGGGTCATAATAAAAAATCTGAGGTGTACAACACAAGTTATTATTATTTTACATATTCGGTCTTGAACGCTAACTACATAAGAGAGCTCCATTGAAAAACATGTGATTCTCTTTGAAACCCTAGTTCTATTTCTGGGTTTTTAAGTAAGAAGTATTTGGCATCAAAATATGATGGTCTTAGTATTGAAGAATACATTAAAAAATGAAATCTAAAGGGAAAAAGGGATCAAAATTGTGGGTATATATGAATTGAAAAGATGATTTAATCATATGGTGGAAATAAGTTAAGCATGGAAACGTATTAGAAATTCTAGATGGAAATTAAAAAAAAAAAACATTTCTCGATAAGTGGTCTCATGTTGTGAAGATAGATAAGAAGAGAATTAGGGATTTATTTTCACGTGATAAATTCATATTATAGGGTCATGGATGTATTTAACAAGAGGATATTGTTGTTTCTATTAACCCTAGGTGCAAACATAATTTAATTAATGTTAACTTGGATAAAATATTGTAAGTTCCCATAAAAAATATTCAGAGCAAATAGGTTGAGGGTGAAAATATTCAAAATTTTAATATTTGAATGTTTCCATGGATAAATATTGTTGAGTGTTAGATTCTTTGCAGGTAATCTCAGTTGAATGGATTTCAATCAATTAAGTGATTGGTTGGGTAAGACAATTAGGAATGAACTTCAACAAGTCTGGTCAATAATAGACGACTAGGGAAAATAAGTTGATGAGATGGTCAAAGTCAAGTTAATGAGAGGACAAGTTTATGATCAAGTAAATAGGATGATGGTCAAATCAAGAGCAGTTACCTCATTCGATGTCGATAGGCATTCGAGCAACCAACAAAGTCCACAATCGATTGGAGAAGTTGAAAGGATTGTATTTGGGCACACACATAGTCGACTAAGACTTATGGTCAAATGGTCAAGAAGTTTTAGAGAGAGAGAGAGAATTATGAAGGATGATGTCTGTGTGTGTGTGTGAGAGAGAGAGAGAGAGAGAGAGAGAGAGAGAATTATGAAGGATGATGTTTGTGTGTGTGTGTGTGTGTGTGAGAGAGAGAGAGAGAGAGAGAGAGAGAGAGAGAGAGAGAGAGAGATGATGAAATGATGAATAATCGAGAGAGAGAGAGAGAGAGAGAGAGAGAGAGAGAGAGAGAGAGAGAGAGAGAGAGAGAGAGAGAGATGATGAAAATGAATAATAGAGAGAGAGAGAGAGAGAGAGAGAGAGAGAGAGAGAGAGAGAGAGAGAGAGAGAGAGAGAGAGAGAGAGAGAGAGAGAGAGAGAGAGAGAGAGAGAGAGAGAGAGAGAGAGAGAGAGAGAGAGAGAGAGAGAGAGAGAGAGAGAGAGAGAGAGAGAGAGAGAGAGAGAGAGAGAGAGAGAGAGAGAGAGAGAGAGAGAGAGAGAGAGAGAGAGAGAGAGAGAGAGAGAGAGAGAGAGAGAGAGAGAGAGAGAGAGAGAGAGAGATGATGAAATGATGAATAATCACGATTAGTAGAGATTGGGTGATGTATGAGCACATTAGGTCTAAAGTGTGGACCAAGGTTGCATTCAGTATAATCTGATTGTAATATTTGATCAATAATATAAGAGTAGTGAAGCTAAAAGTTTGGTTGGTTTTTTTGGTTAAGGGTTTTCTAGATAAAATCTGTGTGTATTGTGTGAATGTTTACAATGGTGTCATTATTTATTTTATGTTCTTTAAGTTATCTCATGTGCATTTAAAGATTTATGTTAATTAAGCTTTTAGTCTGGTTTCATTTTAATCAACATTTCAAATCCTTAATGGAACTCATCCACAGGAAACAAAGTCATTGATATGAGTTGCAAATCCAAGAAATAAAAATTGTAATCTTAGAGATATAATTTGTAAGGGAAAGCGTTGGCTAGAAACCCTGAGACAAACACGATGCAAGGATTGGAAAACCAAAACCCAAAACCATAAAATATGACAAATAAAACTAATAAGGAAAAGATTAGGGTAATAAATTAAATGAAAATAAGGGAGGACACCAAAAATTAAAATAAAACTTAAATTTAAAGGAAATATGAGAACATCAATGAGAAGGGGCGACGATGAACCTAAGATAAGGGGAATAAATAATAGAATTAAAGGACATGCAAAGCAAAAATGAAGAAGAATGATAAATAAATGATGATAAGAATAATTAAGTAAATACAAAATTGAGGAAGACGAGAGAACAATAAGAACTAATACAAACACAAAAATGAAAGGGTAAAGATCAAAGGAGAATAAAAAAATGGGGAAACCAAGAGAGATGGGTCACACTTGATTGTTACAACCATGATCATTAGTTATTTGGGAGTTGATCAATGGTGCCCAATTCCTACTAACTCGAGACTACCATCCCTATTTATATTATTTATAGTATCCCATATATCATATATATATTTATAGTCTCCCATATGGAGCTTGTGAAGAAGGTTAAGAGCATGCTTGGGATATGAAACAAAGTTCCCATTCTTGTATGAATATGGCCTAAGTCAAACATCTCATACGAAGTCAAATGAATATGCTTCATAAGTATGGTCATGGACATAGAGTACAATGGCTAGGAGTGCACCATTAACAAATTTGGTGTAGATATTGAGATGTAATTCACACCTCAAAAATAGAATTGAGAAAGGAACTGCTTATCCTCTCATACAAGGCTCAAGGAGTTTGCTTGATACCATAAAGCGATATTTTGAGGAAACAAACAAGGTGGAGTCACTTTGCAAAAAATAGGAGGTTGTTATTGGGAATACATTATATTGTTTGCATAGTTATCTTCATGCATTGTTTTTATGCACCAGGTGCATCATGGAAGTTGTAATGAGGGGTGGGTCGATGAATAGGTCCCACCTAATTGGAGTTGAAGAGTAAATCCCCCAATTTTTTGGGGGCAATGTTATTTTTGGTCCACTTATGGATTATTTCACCAACAATTTTTCATCCCATTGTAATCTAATCACATTTAAGGGATTAGGGTTTTAATCTAATTTACGTTAATGGATTATGGTTTTAGATGTTGTATAATACCTAAATATTGTATTATGTATAGACACATTGATACCATGAATAAGGGAGAGGTGTGACTCTAAGTTTTTTTGGTTTTCTCAATTAAGAGTTTCCAAGCTAAATCTTTGTGTACTATGTGTATGTCATTATTGTTCATTCTATTTTTCTTTAGAATCTATATGCATTATTTCACTTAATAGGTATAAAACTTATATTTGGCATTAGAGTGATATTATTGGCTTAAGGGGGATGCCTTTGTTGTTAAGGGATCGACTTATCTTTTATAGAGAAAGCTTATATTGGGTTTGTGATAAAACTGATTTTAGTGGGAGCTCTATGGTGGGGATTCTTGTGTTGAAAGATAAATGTGAGCAGTTATAAGATTGATATTGAAAAAATTAATGGTCAAGGATTTGAGCTATGGAATCTCAATATGGAGGACATTTTTTTATAAAAATAATAATCAGTAATTGAGGATCCTTGTACTACACATATGGGTATAGTAACAAAAAACTAGATGAAGTTGGATAGGAAGGAAGATACTACAACCTAGTTGTGCCTTTCATGTTTAGTGTTATTGAATGTATCAAGATAATAGTATATCCAAGTTGTTATTTGATAAGTTTGGGACTTTGTATCACTCTAAGTCAGTGGTAAACAAATATCTTCTTCAAAATTTGTATTTCCTAAGGATGAATGATGAATATTATGTAACAAAGCATATAGATGCCTTTAACACCATGATAAATTAGTTGTAGTATGTTGACATTAAAATTTATAATAAAGATAAGTGAATTAGTTTACTACATTATTTTCTAGATTCACGGGATAGGCTAGTTTTAGCTATTGGAGGGAATGTAGCCACATTAAAGTTTGATGTGGTTGCATCCTTGCCATTGAAATAAATGAGATTGAAAAACCATGTATAACTGCAATATGAATTCCTTATATATAAGATATCAATTCCAAGATAGAAATAAAAATAATTTTTTTGGGGGAAATATAAATCTAGAGGTAGATCTAAAACTCTAGGAAAATCCTTGAATAAATGCTAAAAGTGTGGTAAAACTAGGAATTATAAAAAGGATTGTAGACATAAAAGTGTTGATAAAGGAATGACATATTATGATATTTCTTTCATAGAAGGGAAGATATCCTCATCAGAAGGATGCATTGATTATTTGGCTTGTTAAAGCACACATTTAAACATGATGTATGACTTATAAACTTGGGTGTTTCTTTTCATATGACTACTCATAAGGAGTGGTTTGTGAATATGAAAAATATAATGGAGGTGATATTTTCTTAGGAGATAACTTGACATCTAGAACCATAGGATTTGGAAGATTTAAGTCGTTGCTTAAGGATGGAAGGATTAGAACACTTCTTTGGGTTTTGCACATTCAAGATGTTTTTAGAAATTAATATCCATAAAGAATATGAGTGATGTAGGCTTAGATTTTGTTTTTAGAAAGGAACCTACAAAATGATTTGAGGAGTGATGTGTTGATGGGAGGATTTTAAAATGGAAATCCGTAAAATCTATTAGAATCACTATCATTGATGGGTGTAATGGTTCTATTGTTCTTGACGTTGGAAATAGAGAAAATATAATTCCTACTATCTCTAGAGAAAAGACAATGATATAGCATCAAGGATCAGGACATAATGGAGACAAGGCCCATTGACAATTACATGGTAAAGGTATGGTTGAAGGTATGCTTGATTGCACATTGATTTCAATTTCTATGAAGTTGCATATATGATAAATAAAAAATAGTAAAACTATAAGACGAGATTACAAAATCAATGGGAATCTTAGAATTGATATACAATGATGTGTTCAAACCCATTCTTATTTCATCATTAACTAATATTTATACTATGTTTCATTCATACATTATTTCTCAAAGAATACATGCATTTATTTCCTTCAAAAGAAATATCATGTATTTGATAAATTTAAAAAGTTTAAGGCTCTTGTAGATAAAATAAAGGTATTGAGTATAGATAATGGTGGAGAGTTACATGGAAATGTATTCAAGGAATTATATAAATGTGTGGAATATAAAATCAAAATACAACTCCATGCAAACCTCAATTGAATGAGCTGCAAAAAGAATGAATAAGATGTCGATGGAAAAGTCATTAGAGGAAATTTCAGCCTAAAAGTGCCCATGAAATTTTCACGTACATGATATGTAAACCAATCAAAATGATTTAAATTTAAAAAGAGGTAAATGTAAAATATTTTGGAGGGAAAACAAGAAAAAAATACTTTTTTAATTGTATTTTTGGCTTATCTCCTTACAAGTTTACTCAATTTTCACGAGTAGATACTCGTTGGATTCAAAATTAAATTCTACATCCAATGAGTACCAATTATATATGCTTTTGAGAATACTCACATTGATAAAAATTGAAGATACATTAAAAAAAATGTTCAACACATTTTTTTAATGTGTTATCACTCAGGGAAAACCTTGGCTATAGGGAAAAACCCTAAGGTAACCTCAGAACCTCTTATAGGTTGAAGTTGTCCCTTCAACTTGGAGAGGGATCTCTCCATAAAGCTCAACGACCCTATTGTCACTGTAGTAGAAGATTTTGTGCAATTGAATTCCGGTGGCCAAATTTAGGTCTAGGGACAAATTCGTTGGGTGATATTCAAAACCATTAGGCATGGAGTCCAACTGCTAAACAAATGAGGTCACAACTCCAATGACGAGGTGTACAAAGCATGAAAGTCACAAGTCCTTTGACTGTTTGGGAGATTTGGAAGACATATTATTGAAGGAAACAAAGTTTATAGATGACTAGAACAACCATAATATTAATGACTAATAATTTTAAGAAAGGAGCATCAACGAAATCCAATCTCATAAACTAACATTCTTAGACATTGAAGAAAACAATTACATAACATAGAAATACTGATAGGGAGAAGTAACACATGAATTTCCTACTAACTTCTTGTTAAACACTGTGAATACATTCAAGATTTGCTCAAATATATTTGGACTACAAGTGTTTTTCCAATAAAAGCCAACCTCGTTTACATATTCATAAACTGTTTATATAGTGCTTACATAACAATTTGCAAAAGAATAGTCATCACATAATTACATAAATTGAGATATTTTAAATATCTGTCAAGTTCATGTATGCAAAATATAAACTTAAAAATATTTTGTCTTTCCTAGAATAAATATAGGAAAATATGCTTGTATTTAGGAAAAAAGAAATATCTAGCCAACTACCTCCCTTGAAGTAGAACAGGTCCCTAAACTGCAGTTTACCATTTCTGCTAGTATAACAGGTTCCTTTGCAATAATCCATCAAAACTGCTCCTTTGTTCTTCTTTAATTCTGCTGGAAAATCTTTAGTCTTCAAATCTGGAAATTGGTTCATTAATGCTGATCCTTTGTCTTGGAATTTAGAGTGGTTGAAGTGGTTTTCTAAAAAACTTGTTGACTGTCCATTCAAACTACTAACCCCTCTTTTCCTGCAATTCAACAGTTATCGACTCATACGCCTTCCACTCTTTGTATGTTATTATCGGAGAAATTTCCACCTTATTACTTCACCGATACTCCTCAATCCCTTGTGCTTTTATCCTTTGGCATTTGTTTTTTTATATGACTGGGCCAATGATTATCGACTTAATGCCATATCAGAGCCCCTTTATAACGTAACTTAACCCGAAGTTCCAATTTTTTCCTCGCTCACTTTTCTTTATCCCTTCCCACATTTCTTACCATAGGACCGAGGGTTGTGACCCACTGCTTAGCCTTGAGGTGCTAGGGTGTTTTCTTCACTGTCGGGGGCTATTTTTCCTTTTTTAAGTGCTCAGTGCCCGAGTTTCTTTAAATTTCCTCTCGACCATGTGCCAACCCAATATCAGAGACCCTCTCATCAGAAGTTTCCAATAGAGGATTTACTTTGGAGTTGTGATATTTGTCAACCTTTGATATGTGATCTCTGATATGACGTCATCATTCCACGTGGCACCTCGTGAGTGGTGACATGTGTCACCTAGATTTGTCCCCTTAGGTCCCCTCAAAACACCAAAAGTGCCTACCACGTGTCCTTCCTTACCGCCATCATGTTGACGTTAGATGCCACTATAGCTTATCGGGACCAATCATATGTTGCCACGTGTCCCGCTAGAGGAGAGAGAAAAGGGATCATCCACCTATGGTTCCATAATGAAATCCTTTGTTAATTCTTTATCGACCTTCCTCGGTGTTTTTAACACTATCAACACATTTTCATATCACAACTTCTTAAGGTTGTCACCTTAAGAAGTTCCGATTTTCGACTTTTCGATTTCCGATTCTCTGATTCACCAATTGCCAATATGCTCTGGACCTCCGATATGCAATCACTGATGTCTCTTTCCTTCCTAATGCTTCAAACCTTGAAACTTCAACAGACCATATCTTTTGATCCAGGAGTCCATTTTTGGACTTCCACATACTGTTAGAAAGCTTATTCAGAGCATTTTCCAATGGAAAGGGTCCAATGTAGGCTTTGAGTCCTTCTGCTGCTTAGAAGATGACTACAAAATTCTCTGCTTATTTACTTGGATTTCCAAAAAATGTTGGCAACCTTGCTATCAAGAAATTTTCCCTGTTTATTACAATTTTAAATACTGACACTACAACTGTCAACATTTTCCAAAAAATATTTAAAAATGCAAAATATTTATTGTGATAAAATAATGTATCTTCAATTTTTTATCAATGTGGGTATTCTCAAAATCATGAATAATGGGTACTCATTGGATGTGGAATTTAATTCTGCATCCAACAAGTGTCTACACTTGAAATTTGAGTAATTATATAAGGAGATAAGCCAAAAATACAATGAAAAAAACAATTTTCTTCTTTTCCCTCTAAAATTCATAACTATTATTTTATTATTTTTCCTTAGGAGGTCACTTTTAGGCTGAAATTTCCTCTAATGCATGAAGCATACTCTGGTGCCAAGTTATGTCAAGAATGTTCAACACAAAATTATATTGGGGGGTAGGGGGGTTTGGGAGATGAATTGGTATAAGACAATTTTTACTTATTTAAACATTCATGAATCATAAGCGTGATAGCCCTTATTGCTATTCCTCTTGTAAACCCAAGCCAATATATTTATTTCATGACCTATATTATCCCTTATGAATTTATGGCATTGCTAGTGTAAGAATTGAATTCAGGAAAGGGCTTCATGAGTGAAGGGTGAGATCATGTAGTCTTGATTCTCGTGGAATGCGTGGGAGTGGTCAACACATAAGGAAGGGATGTGAAAAAAAGTCTCAATGGGAGAAAGGGGAGATGGTATACAAGAAGTTGTGCAGACATAAAGCATGGGGGGGAATGTAAGGGAATGCAAAGCGCAAAATTGGTAGTGAATGTGAATCTACGAGGGAGAAATAACCTTTTTTAGCTTGTGTTCTCTTTTTGGGATGGTATTCCCTGTTTTATGCTAAAGCTAGTGTGTGAACCTGTAAATCGGTTGGCCAATGAAAGTTCAATGGTGTTGAATCATATAGTGCTAGCCTTGGGGCTGATAAACCATTGGAGTGCTAGATGAAAGGAACCGATAAACAACTAAGTGCTAGCTTCAAGGTCGATAAACCACTTATGTGTTGGTTCACTAAGTCGATAAACCGCTTGAAAGGCTGAGACACCTAGTTGCTAGCTCAAAGGACCTAATAAACGACTAAGTGCTAGCCTTAAGGATGATAAACCACTTATGTATTGGTTCAATAAGCCGATAAACCACCTAGACATTAGCTCTTGACTCCTGCAGTGCTAGCTTGGAGAAGAGGCCACCCATGTCATTGTATTTATCCTCCTGGAATTGAACTGCATGTAACTGAGCCTTGGGTGAATCCTTGTGATTGATTTCTTCTATGGTATAGGTCACTTTGGTGCTTGTTTTAGGAGGCAGTTGATAAACCACCTAAACAATGGACTTCTCTTCTTGATTATTTGGTTGACCGGTATCAATGTGAATACCCTTGAGCACTTAACTCCTTAGAGTTAAATCCGGCTCGAGGGTGGTCAACTACAAGAAATATTGAAGTGCAATTGACTTATGGTTGGGTGGAGAGTTGAATTCCATCCTCCAGTTGCCAATTATTCAAAGTTATACAAATAAGTGTGTTCACTTATACTTATGTTGCATTGTAAATAATGGATGATGTTGTTATGTTTTTTTAACATTGCATGTATATTAACAATTTTATGAAGGAATGTGATATTCCTGTCTATCTACAATGAGATGTTTATGTTAATGTTCTCATGGTTATGAGAAATTACATATCCCTGTGGTGATTAATACCTTTACCTAAATTTCATGAGCATGTATGGTTGTCTTATGTACTTAGATAATTATTATAATGTACAGTATCCATTACTGACATAGTCATGGATATGTGAAAGGTCAAGACTAATGTTTTTCTTCACACTGCAATGTATGTTTATTAGTGGATATGGTGGAACTATGTGTACTCTACTCTATGGAATGATGTGTTGTTGTTGAATATGTATTTATTGAGTCATGTTAGTTATGGATTGATCTATTAATAGGCATGGTGAGCCCCAATATTACAACAAGAATGTTATAACTCCTAAGTCTATCAACTTTAATTATCAATACAAAGTTCGTACAAACTTAAGAGGTGTTGGCATTATGTGTGCAGAAGGCAATGTGTCCTGCTTTCACTAATATGATGCAATGAAGGGAATGAATATGCACATAGACCACTACGTTATAAGTCTATCTTAACTTTGTAGGGAAAGGAATGGTTGAAATATATCCTATTCTATTATAGAGAATTAAATGGAAAGAAAGAAACCCTAATCTAATTGCATTAAAGTAAATGACAAAAGAGTAAACCTAATATATTTTGCAGAAAATAAATGACAGAAAAGTAAACCTAATCCATTTTGCAGAAAAGAAATTACAGGAAAGAAAACCTAATAAATTTTGCAAAAAAAATGATTTGTTCTATTCCAGAAAAGGAAAATCAAATTATATTCTACTTGTAAGAATAAAATCAAATTCTCAAGAATGTTAAAGGTAAATCCCTTTCATTCTATTTAACTCATAACAAAATCAACAAAACCTAGTCGTAGAATGAAAATACGACTATGAAAGAAAAGTTCCTAGGGTGTTTATGGTCTTCTCAAATCCATATTAAAGGCTTAAATGATGTTTTGGAGCGGTGAGGAATGAGAAACAAGCTTTGGAGGAAATTATGTAATCGATTTGAAGAAATCTATGCATTGCTACAAGATTGCTACAAGATGCTTGTTTCTTGAGCTAACCTACTAAATGCCCAAGCTAATAAAATGAAAAAACTGTGGAGTATTTTTTTTTTTATTAATTTAAATGTTCTCAGGCTTCAATTCAAGTGGAATTAACTGAAAACCAGACATTCCAAAACAGTGAACTAGTAAGCTGATCTAAGTACCCCATGCCTAAGCTAATCAAGTGAAAATGTTATGGGGTGATTTTTGTTATTAAGTTGGATGTATTTAGAATTAAATCCAAGTGGAATAAAATTGAAATAAGCTCATTAACACGTGCTAAAATTCAACAAAAAATTATTACTAAAACCAGAAATTCTAGAATTGTGAACTAGTAAACCAGTCTAAGTAGGTCAATGATGACTGTGAATTTGCAAAGTTGTTCTAAGGGTTCATCGTGCTCTTACCTATATAAATGACCCACAAAAAATCTTACTTCAATCATATAACCATTTTAACCTACAAAAAATGAAGCATGGATACTAAATGCAGAAATAGGAAATACAAGAATAAGAGATGCAAATGAATAAGAAATGCAAAGAAGATAAATAAATTGTACATCAAGGCATATTCAGAATCCAATTAAGGAAACCATGCCTTAGAAGCTTAAAATGAAACAAAACTTTATTATTAGAATAAATTCAAGTACATCCTTGCTAGAAATGAAAGTAGAACTATTAACTAACAAGTTTTCTTCACAAGAAGACTAAAAAATACACACCCCTAGAAGCAAATTCGAATTGGTACTTATACAAATTTATGGAGAATCAACATCCTTAAAAGGAGGCAATTTTCCCCTCCAAAATCCCTCAAAAAGTGGATCTTATTCGCAACAATAGGAATCTTCATTAAATACCGAGTTCTGGCTTCTCTAGTAGAAGGGAACACATCCCTAGATTTTCTTAATCAATAGATCTTCAAAATTTACTCAATATTCTGGAAAATAAATAATATTAAGTGCATAATAAGAAGTTATATATAAACCTCCCTAGAAACTTATTAAAGCTAATAAAACATTATTAAGTTTAGGAGAGATTTAATATAGCCTTTATGTGCCTAGGAAAGGTTAGATGGTCCTTATTCTGCACCTAATTGAGAGGCCCATAATACCCCCTACTGAAATTGTTGCTTAGCCTTTGAGCAACCTATTCATTCTCCTTGCCATATTGTTCTTCACGTATGACTCTGATGAATTTTCTAACATCTCATGCTAATGTGGATGTAGCTTCCCTTGATGGATGGAAGCCTGCAGACTCTTCAATTTCTTCCTTTGTCTTTGGCTTAGCCTCTATTTCTACTTTTTTGTTTTTGTTTTCTTGTTTTTTCTTAGGATTATTTCTTTTATTCATCCCCTTCAATCTCAACTTCTTCTTTTGCTAAATCCTCCTCCCATGGCTTCAATTTTTTTATTATTAGAGTGGAACAAGGATTTTCTCTTTTATGCTATAGGATCATAAGATGTCTTGTGCAATGGAGGTTATTGAAATAATGGCAAATTGGAAATTTTGTTTGATAATGATGAGGGGAGAGAAAAATTCAAAATGTAGATCAATATACTCTATTATTTCATCCCACCATATTTATGACATAAATACTCAGTAATTCACTTACTTCCCTTACTGAAATTTAAGAATTGTGGTAATTACAGGGCCTTCTTTTGAGACTTGAAAGAGTTTTTCAAGTTCTTATATCAAATTGTGGTGAGGAAAATTCATACTTACCCTCTCCTTGATGATTTCCCTCTATTCCTCAGGGTTGGATGGCAATTCTGTCCAAAATTGAGCTCCCTATAGAATCCTATGACTTTCCTATAACACTGGTTTGCAGACCTTGCAGCTTCCTGTAGCACCCTGTGACTTTCTTATTAGCACTAGTTTGCAAAAACTATAGGTTCCTGTATAGTGGAGGTTGTTATAGCAAAATATTTTTTTGAGAGTATTGTTTCAAGGTTGAGGAAAGAAAAATTACAACATGCACCCACTTCCTCTAATATTTCCATGCTTCTCAAGGCTATGATGGATGTTTTGGGCGGAATTTTCTTTCCTGTAGCACTATGTCAGCTTCTTGTAGCAAACTATAGGATCTTGTAGTAGTATGTCTATTTCCTATAGAAACATCTGTAGGTTCCTGTAGCAACCAATTTTCATGTCGAGAGATGGTAGGTCCACCATTTTATTTTAGTTATTTTCTTTCTTTTTCCCTTTTTCATATAAATAATATTGCATGCTAAATAAACTTGGAGTGATTTGATTTAACTCAGATGTCCCCCACATATCGCCTCATACTTTTCCTATATCAGGACTAAATGATAACAACCCACTTTCTCAAGTCCTTTTTTACTTTTTTCTTGTTCCTCTCCCACATGTGTGGGTGTCTCGGTGGAAAAGTGAAGTCCACTGCTAGATTTGTCCAAGACCTTATGTTACTAAGTTTGGCAATAAAAACCTCTTCCTCCTTACTCTTTTAATGTTTTCTCAAGCTAGAATAGGTTCAAAGGGTAAGGTTTGAGATTTTTCATACCCGTTCCCTACCTGGTTATCACTTTGCAGGTGTGGAGTTGGTGATTTGACTATTTGAAACTTTGATGTGATTGTTGGAACTTGATGTGACTGTTGGAAATTTGATGTAATTGTTGGAATTCCTCCTAATGGTCATTAAGTGTTTGGTGATGTAATCTGTAAGCTTCAGTAGTCCCCTCATTTCCTTTGGAGGTGTTTTATATTTTTTATTGCTGATGGATTTTGCGTGGTCCAGGTTGTTAGAGTATTGGTGTTGTATTCGACTTGATGTTGTTGCTTCTTGATGGTTAAGGGTCTTGTAGAAGCCTACAAGAAATCATGTAGCTACTCATGCCTGTTTTTTGAGCCTCCTGAAGTTTTGTGGTCTTCAAAGTTCTCAGACTTGTAAAAATTCCTACATTGGAATCCTATTGCAGCAACTGGTATTATTTTTCCTAATTGCTAATTAATTTAACAATTTATTTTCTACAACAAATATCGAAATAAACACATTGAAACCTTCATAAATAAAATTAAGTGGAAAATAAATAGCCCTGGAATATGAGTATTACTAGCACACACACATAAAATTTGACACCATTATTTTTGGATAAATGTCCCTGGAAAAACCCAATGCGGGAAAACTGATGCAACAACTGAGGGTTTTATTATTATGCAACAATGAGATATTCTGAGTACAATTGGATGCTGGAATCTGGCTATCCTACAGAGAAAAATATGGGCAAAATTTTAGTGAGGAATTTCCTCACCCCATAGGAAAACCCCAACATAAATTGCTTTTAGAAAACTCGGCCCTCTGACCCTTTGCGTCATCCTCTGTGCTGCATTACAAAACCTTCTTGACGTCAAGCCTCTGACTAGTCTCTGATGAATTCTTTCTACTTTGTGTTGGATGGGAAAACTCCTCTTCGCCACTTTGGGACTCCTTCCTGACATCTGGAACTAAAGATGTCTTTCTCTCTCAGAAAATCGAACTTACCTCTAGAAGTTGTTGCACAATCCCTACGTCAGGTTCTTTGTGGCTCTTATTCCTCTCTAAAAATGCACTCAATAGATATGGAACACTTCCTCTAGCCTCATTGTCTCTGCCCCTCTCTCACTGCTTCGATCTCTAACTCTCTCCGACAGCTGACTACTGCTACTCTGGAAATCTATCTGCCAAGAAATCGAAATACTCAAGTGACTTCTCCATCACCACATCGATCTCCTCTTATAATCCTCTGTTAGATCACCAACTACCAAGATTAAAACATAATCGATGGCTAGGATCATTTCTGGATCGATCTGTGTGAGTTTCTAGATGATTCTTGCCTTGACTTAATTAATATTTATTAGTTAACCTGTTTTCCTAAGTTTAGACTTAGGAAACATTAAAAAATTGGTCAATAATCTAATTAAGTCACTTCTGGGCAGAATTTACAGAAATTATTTATGGGTTCTAGATATCTCATGTATTCTAGCCTCTACACAAAGTTTCGTGGCTAGAACAGATCTAATGCTACATAAAACTAACACTCCCCCTTAGTGAGGAATGCGTTCTAATGCTGCTGCACAACCTGTAGCAACACCCTATCTCTGCATCATCTACTGTCATGTTGATGATGTTTGGCTTCTAGTTCCCACCAACTACTGTGCAACTCTAATATACATTGCATCTGTACTGTTGCTAACCCTGCTAAACTGCGGCCAACACTGCATCTATACTGCAACTTTGTTGTTGCTGCTACTGCAACATCTGCAACTGAAAAACATCCAAAATATTTAATCAACTATGATCAGCATAATGCATCTATCACCCAAGTCTCTGGCTGCTACTAGCCTCTGCACTATCTCTGAAGGATCTACGTTGTTGTTGGCTCTTTATTGTTTCCAACTCTGCACTACACTCCCTAGCATCTGAATGGTACTAGTCTCTGTAACTATCACTCTAGTATCTAACTTCATGTACTGCCACCGATCCATCCTGCTACTACGTACTTTGGGCCCCCATAGAAAGGTACAGATCCATGAGGTGGAATCCTCAAGGACCATGCCCATTTGTATCTCTCTGGGGCTACAACACCAAGTCACCCCACCTCACTCCTAGAGGTATATCAATGAACATAGTGAAGTCTTCCTCCAATATGGAGGAAAGCCTATTGATCTTTGTTGAAGATGCTTGCTTGTCCTGCCTCTCCTCCTTGTCCTTCTTCTTGAGAGGAAACTGGGTATTGTAGTGACCAATATCACCACACCTGAAGCACTTGACCTTTGATAGGTCCTTCTTCTTCTCCGTCTACTCCCCCTATCCCTAACTAGGACCCTGAGATGTGAGGGCCACATTCTCCTCCTCCTTCACCATCTTCGATCTACTACTATTTCTGCCATTGATGGAGCTCTTTGGAAGAGCTCACCTCAATCCCTCTTGATGCAAGTCATCCCACATCCTGTCCCACTATGGTAGCTTGTCTCTACCCAATATGCTTTGGATAAAGACTTGCCAGTCGTTTGAGACACTGTTGAGTGCCAATCTCACAAACTTCATGGGTTGAGGCGCTACCCCAATAGCTGATAGCTGGCCTCGGACCTCCTGAATCTTGATAAGGTAGGGGTCTATTCCTTCCCTTTCTACATCTGAATGAGTCTCAACTTCTCCTCTAGTTACTTCTTCCGCTGCTTGGAAGTACCATGGTATAACGTGGAGAGAGCATCACACATTTTTTTGGAAGTATCTTTGCTAGATTTATGTGAGACTATATGATCCCAGACTCCATTCAGGATCAATTGCTCCGCCCTCGCCATTTCCTTCCTATATTCCTTCAACTAATATGCATCATGAGGAACCGCCACTGTATTATCAATGTAGGCTTTCATACCAAATTCATCTAGAAGGAAGGACATCCTTGCCTTCCAGATGATGTAGTTGGAAGCTCCATCCAACCTGTCCTAATCACAAAACCCAACAGTGGCCATCTCAATGAATTGTTGAAAAATACATCTTTCCTTCTGCTCGGTTTTTGCACTGTTACTCGCACTCCCTTATGGAGTGAGAAGTTATGCTCACAACTACTGCCAATCTACAAGGAAAATTGAACTTCTTAAGACTAGAAGTTCCCTCATGAAATTTTTTCCTCAATGTGTGCTCTTCTCTCTTCTACCTTGACATTGGTCCTGCTTCAACGTACTACTGCAAAACCCTCTGCGTCTAGCTAGAGATTTTCCCAATGAAATGACTAAGTTGATCCCTCTGCCCTTGGAATCACTCGATCTGGAAGGATCAATGTTTTTTGCTCCTCTCTCAAAAAAATGAAGCTTCCTCAAGCCACTTGGCGTCTTGGCAAAAAGACTACGTTGCCACTAAGAATTTTGGCCTACTACCCTTGCTGAGCAACACAATTCATTTCCTTCATTTATGATCTCTCCAGCTAATCAACTGCGCTCTAATACCATGTGAAAATTCCTACACTGGAATCCTATTACAACAATTGGTATTTTTTCTCCTAATTGTTGATTAGTTTAACAATTTATTTGCTACAACAAATATCGAAATAAACACACTACAACCTTCACAAATAAAATTCTATGACAAATAAATAACGCTAGAATTTGAGAAATTACTAGCACACACACATAAAATTTGACACCATTATTTTTGGACAAATGTCCATGGAAAAACCTAATGCGGGAAAAACGTTGCAGCAGTTGAGGGTTTTATTATTATGAGCAGTGAGAAATTCTGAGAACAGATGGATGCAAAAATCTAGCAATCCTACATAGAAAAATACTGGCGAAAATTCTAGTGAGGAATTTCCTCAACCCACAGGGAAAACCTCAACACAACTTTCCTTTAGAAAACCTAACCCACTGACCCTTTGCGTCAGCCTCTGCCCTACAATGTGATACCTTCTTGATGTCAAGCCTATGACTGATCTGTGATGAAGTCATTATGCCTTTTGCTGGCTCAGAAAAATCTTCTTCGATACTCTGGAACTCCTTCTCAGCCTCTAGAACTGAAGGTGTCTTTCCCTCTCAGCAAATCGAACTTGCCTCTAGAAGTTCATGCACAAGCCCCACATCAGCTTCTCTGTGGTTCTTCTGCCTCTCTACAAATGCACTCAATGGATCTGGAATAATTCCTCTAGCCTCACTGTTTCTGCCCCTCTCTCACTTCTTCGATCTTTGTCTCTCTCCAACAACTGACTGTTGCTACTATGGAAATCGATCTACTAAGAAATTGAACTACTCAAGTGACTTCTCCATCACCACGTCGATCTCCTCTTATAATCTTTTGTTGGAGCACCAACGACCAAGATTAAAACATAATCGATGGCTAGGATTATTTCGTGATCGATCCATGTGAGTTTCTAGATGATTCTCGCCTTGACTTAATTAATATTGATTAATTAACCTATTTTCATACGTTTAGACTTAGGAAACATTAAAAAATTGTTAAATAATATAATTAAGTCACTTCTAGGCATAATTTCCAGAAACGATTTATTGGTTCTTGAGATCTCATGTATTCTAGCCTCTCCATAAAGTTTCGTGGCTAGAACGCATTCAATGCTACAAAAAACTAACAAGACTCGTGCTACAAATTCGATCCTTTAGGGTATATGTAGACTGCTACAGGACTGTGTGTCTTCGTATAGTAGCAACATAAGCTCCTCATGTTCATAATTTTCTCTTAGTGAGGCCTTCAAAAATTTTGATAAGTCAAGGTGAGATTGTTGGTGGTGGTTGGTGTTACACGTCATTTTGTTACATTAGGCAAGTGAACGTCAGTTTGGATCTCTCACTATCCACAAATGTGTCTCAAGAACATTCCCGTGCAAAGTTAGAATCTAATCATCCCAAAGAAAGTGGAATTCCTATATCCCATGGTACAAAACCCTGTTTTTTGCTACTTGCACAGTTCCATAGTTAATTTATGCAAATAGTTTAGGGGATTCCGCAAACAATTGTCAAAAAACTTGTCCAAGGAATTACTGAAACACCTGTTTAGCAGCTGACTCAATGACCTATTCAGATTTCTCCATAGACACCTGTTCAAATACCTATTTCGCAGCAAGTTCCAAGTTTTCCTCAGACACCTATTCCAGGAGTATCACAAATGACCATTCTAGTTACCCCTCAAATATTTGTTTCTCAAACTACTCAGGCAATCTTGTAGGCTTTTTCTTATCAATTTGTTCCTACGGTCCAATCTATACCATTGATTCCTATTAGGCAACCCATTGTAGGAACAGTGCAAACATCTTTTCCAGGTTAAGCTTTTCAAAGCCCACCCTTTCAAGGTGAAGCTTACTAGGTTCCACCTTTTCAAGGACAAGTTTTTCAAAGTCCACCTTTCCAAGGTCATACTTTCCAAAACCCACCTTTTCAAGTTCAATTTATTCAAAATAAACCTATTCAAAGTCAATTTGTTCAAGGTCAACCTTTGCATGTTGAACCTGTACAGGGGAAATATTACTTAGGTCAAATTGGTCAAGCTCAACCTTTTAAGAGTCAAACATACCCCGGTCATACTTATCAAGTCCTTATTCAACCTCAACCCAGTATGGCTCACCTTGGTTACCCTGGCAGAATTCAAATTCCAACTACACAGGTTATTCAAGGATATCCTAGGTATCCTCCTCTAGGGCTTGGTCTTAACCCACAAGGTTATCAAACTTTACCACAAGACTATTAGGTACCTATACTACTAGTTTATCCCCTTATTTTTATTAGTGAAACCACTTATTGTATTGTTGTGCCCATGTAGAAGCCCACTACTGTTATTGTTGTGCCCTTAGAATATTATTGTTATGTAGGCTTTGATTATATTGTGACCCCTTAGACTCCTATATATAGAAAGGAGGTCTTGTCATTTGTATCATCCAAGAATTGTTCATTTGTGTAATGTAAAGGAGGTTCCCCCCTCTAAGAGTCTAATTTTGAAGTCGTTCTATTTTGTGAGCTGGTTGCATAACATTTCATGTCAGAGCTTTGGATTCTAGGGTTTTTGTGCTTCAAACAGGTCATCGTGTAATTTTCGCTATAGATTTTTTTGTACAAAGCTTCAGAATTTGAAATTAAAACACATTTGAGCTAAAATCTTGGTGAACCTTGTGTACGAATTTTAGAACTTGTGTCACTATATTTTCAGAGATATGATCTGAGGAAGTTAGGGTTTTTGCAGGCTCCATAATTCGATCTCAAATAGGTGACTTTGGGAAAATCATCATAACTTTCTCTCTCAGCATCGTATTTAAATTTCATAAAAAGTGACAAAATAGGATGAATTGTAGTTTGTTGGGTATTGTTTTCAGGGCCAAAGGTCAAAACAATGATACATGGCACTGCATACTATTTAGCTCTACTGAACTATTCTATAATCAAGTCATCATAAGAGACTGGGAATAACTCTTTCTTAAAGAATACAATCTCGATTAGACTTGTGGGGTTGTAAATAGGACTCATATGGATACCACAAGAAGACATTTCAGACCTTGGTGATATGAAATTACAGAGATTCAATAGATTGAATATCGAGCTTCTACAAAGCAAAAAAATGTGTGTAGTCTTTTTAAAAATTTGCATATGTTTTGTTTGAAAAATTAGTTTGAAGTGATTTAAAGGGAACAGTGAAGCACAATTATTATTAATTGATGCCCCGAAGAAAGAAAATGGAAACACCTAGTAATCAACCCAAAATCTCTACTATGAATCATGGAGAAGAGGAAGAAATGCAACATGATATATCAAAATTACGAGACGAAGTGAATAATTACATGGAAGCTAAGATGGATGGTTTTGAAGCAAAACGGAAAGGAAACATTTAAGATTTGGAGAAAGACATGGAAGGTTTGAAGGGAAGTTTGGCAAAGTTTCTACAAGAAATGCTTCCTAATGGCTAAAAGGTAGTATAGGAAACTCATGATGAGAACAAAAGAAATTTTAATCATGATTTCATAGACTCTAATGTCAGATTGAAGACGCACCATATTCCAAATATAGATATGAGGAAGTTTTATGGCAAGGATCCCGTAACATGGATACTACAGATGGAGCAATATTTTGATCTCCATAATGTGAAAAACACACAAAAGGTACGCATTGCAACTTTATATTTAGAACCCAATCAGTTTGTATGGTATTGATGGATTTTCTCTCATAAACAAATTGTCACTTGGTCAATTTTTGCAAAGGAAATGATAAAACATTATGAGGATACAAAGAACAACACCTTCTTTAGCAAATTGATAAATCTCAAACAAAAGGGTTCAATAGTGGAGCACATTGAGAACTTCCAAAAATTGAATATAAGGTTAAATGATATTCCAGAGGAGCATATGATTGATGTCTTCATAGGTACTTTAAAGGATAATATCCAACATGAGGTTCGTCTTTGGGAACCTGATTCATTGGAGAAGGCATTCAGGTTGGCAAGAAAAATTGAAAGAAAAATTATGGCAACAAGGAATCCTACCACTCACAACTATAAATATGGAAGTGTTGTTGCGCCTAGCCTTCCAAAACCTACAAGGTTTCCACCACAAAAATTGGAAGAAAAAGGAGAAAAAGGGCTCTATTACAGTTGTGATAGAAAATACACTAAAGGTGATAAGTGTGCTGGGAAGAAATTAATTTACATAAATTGGGAAGAGGAGGAAGAAAAGGAACAAGAAAAGTCAAAAGAAGAGGATATATGCCAAGAACCAACCCCAAAGAAATAAGAAATGAATGTGACCATATCTTGTAATGCATTGACAGGAATTACCACTCCTCAAACTCTCAATATAGAAGGACATATCAAGAATAAAAAGGTAATAGTGTTGATTGATTTGGGTAGTACCCATAATTTTATTCATTGTAAGATAGATAAGGAATTGAATTGCTCCCTATATCCAACACTAGAGTGTCAAGTGATGATTGCAAATGGAGGAACCATAAATTGCTTTGGAAAGTGCCATAATATCAAGCTATCCATGGGAGAATATGTATTGAATAGTACAATGCTTTCCATTCCAATGGGTGGTGTTGATGTTGTACTAGGATTCCAATGGTTACAATATTTGGGGAAACCAGGAAAGATAATCAACTCTAATGGCATGAAAAAGCTTCTAAAGAAAGAACAACAATGTGTAATTGCACAATTATGTTCACTAGAGGTTCAAATAACGAAATCATCTATTTCTACAGATATCCAAAAAGTATTGGAAAATCATTCTAAGGTTCAAGCAGTGGAATATCACATCGAGTATCAACAACAAGTTCTCCAACTCTTAAAGGATAACCTCACTTTGGCGCAGAATCGATTGAAAGAACAAGCAGATCAACATCACAAAGAAAGAATTTTTGATGTAGGCAATTAGGTATTTTACGGCTACAACCATATAAACAAATATCCCTCAAGCAAGCTAAGAAGGATAATAAATTATCAACAAAGTACTATGGTCCTTACAAGGTGATGCAAAATATTGGTACTATGGCATACAAATTGGAGCTTCTTGCATCTTCCCGAGAGCACCTAGTTTTCCATGTTTCATGCTTTAAAAAGGTTATATGTGACAAGATCCCAATTCAAACAATATTGCCGAAACTTGACGAGGAAGGAAAAATCATATTGGAACCTGAAGCAGTCACGGAAACAAGAACACGACAACTACGAAATCGATCAATTTTATAGTATAGTATCTCATCAAGTGGAAGAACTTACCCAATGAAGCTTCCACAAGGAAGGATGAGAATTGTATACAAAAGCATCCAGAACTACTCAAGCATTGAGGAAAACACTTTTATGAAGGAAAGTGACATGGTAGGTCCCTATACTACTAGTGTAGCCTCTTATTGTTATTACTGCAACCCCCTTATTGTATTATTGTTCCCATGTAGAAGCCCACTATTGTTATTTTTGTCCCCTTAGAATATTATTGTTATGTAGGCTTTGATCATATTGTGACCCCTTAGACTCCTATATATAGAAAGGAGGCGTTGTCATTTTTATCATCCAAAAATTGTTCATTTGTGTAATGTAAAAGAGGTTGCCCCGTCGAAGAAGCTAATTTTGAAGTCGTTGATATATCTCTTCTTTTATTTTGTGAGCTAGTTGTATAACAAAGACCCTAACCAACATTTATAATTTATTGTAACCCTAGATTTACCAGATCTATCCTGGTTAACAAACGATCCTATTTATTATTATCCTTATTGGCTGGCAATTTCTACCAAGCTAACAAGTGACATACCCAAATTTGAAGGCAAATCGGGAGAATCCACATCCAATCATGTGATGACATATCATCTTTGATGTGCATTGAATTATTTAATCAATGATTCCATAGGCGTCTTCGCCTTTTCCAACAAAATTTAACCGGTTTTGCAGCCAAATGGTACATTGAGCTACCTCACACTTCTTTCCATAACTTCAACTCCCTGGAAACAACATTCTTAACCCACTTTCAGTTACTGATCCATTATGATACTAGTACCAAACTATTGACTTCTTTAAAACAATCAAAATCAACTCACATTTCTGATCATATCCATGAATGGAGGCGTAAACGTCGATTAGTCAAAATTTTTATTCCAGATCAGATTTTAGTTGAATGGTTTAAAAAGTCGCTTCTTCCCGTTATTAAGGAAGAATTTTCTAAGGGAGGTGTCGTCATGAAAGAGAAGGTAATCTCTCGTGCCTAGTACTTAGACTTAGTCTACACTCAATCTGGCACTTTGTAGGAGAAAATCCCAAATTTACCACGCCCTACAGGTGAGCCAATCATTACATCTCCTACAAGATCTAATGCTGTTGATGGTATAATAGGTTTCGTTATCCAATAGTCTAAGGGGAAAAATAAAAATTCTAAAAATACTCAAACTTTGGCGATACAAGATACTCTATCTGAAACCATTTTTCCAGAAACTATTTTCGAGATTAATGTTGTAGAATGATCTACCAGCAAGTCAAAATAAACCAGAGGTAAAAAAAAGGGGAAAGGTAAATCGAAGCAAAATGATTCTTCAAAAGAGGAACCTATTAAAACTAAGCCTATTGATGAAAAACTAAAACCTCACTATCCTTGCCTTATTTGAAATGAGGATCACTATATGAAGGAATGCCCACATCGGGCAGAGGTTTCCAAATTCATTAAAGGTTCTTCAACTCCCGTTGTTTTGAATTATCCATTTCCTTCTCAAGATAGAAAAATGGTTTCTCATAACACATCTTGCTCTTCCATATCACAAGATATCATGATGATGTCTCCGCAGCAAGTTATGGTAGCTACGTGATCAAAAGATTACAGATCTAAGGGTTGTTGGCTTAGTGGGGCCTGACCCAGGTTCGGAAGTGATTTAGCCAAGAAAATCCCGGTACTACTGGCCCTTTCGGCAACAGTCCACGGAGCGCGGACTGAGGTCTCACTCAAAGTAGTATGGGAGGGTGTTGGAACCAGGTTTCTGCACCCTAGGGATGTCTTGATGAAGTTTCTGGAGGTTCGCGGTCCAACCTTGCGCGCTTGCACTACTTCGCACAGCTGTCTATCCTCCGCGACCTATGCCAGTACCTCCGTGTACCTCTGTAAGGGTGCGAAGAAAGTACTATCCTTATCTATATTCTTACTGCGCTATTATATGAGTGCTTAACTTAAATTGTGAGGGCCCAATATTCTTATTACTTCATTCAACATTCAGGTAAGTGCGTGTAATCATAAACAATATAAATGCATAAATATAAATAGAAACATAGATGCAAAATATTCTGAATCAAACTTATCTTTATTAGTATTCCTTTTCAAGTACAATCCCACTTACAAACCCGACTCCGCCCTGCGCACTTAGTAGCAGGGGTCCGTGCACTCAGCTGCGGACTCTACTAGGCCTCTGTGCACTCAGCTGCAGAGCCTCTTCCTACTACTATGACCTAGCACACTTCAGATTCCAATCTAGGTTCTAACCATGCCTTCGCTATTCTATTCTCATCTACTTCTAAGTTATCTTTACAGTTAGAGCCTCGCTCTATTTATACAATCCCATGGTCTGTAGACCATGTGTAGGCTGACACAACTTTACATTAAATTACAATTCTTAGGGCGGACAACCCTATGACTCATCCTAGACTTTTGCACTCCGCGCCCGCACTTTGCGGAGCTTTACAATACAATTGACCAAAACTCGTGGTTTAAGCCCCAAAACCTACTGTGGGGGATCCCATGCCCAGCAGGCCCCCAACACAATCATCGTGACTTGTCCCGAGTCACTCTGCTGGTGTGGTGATCTTGGCACAGAGCCCCTCCAACTATGGCTATGCTACACGAAGGTCTGCAGCACACTGTTCTACCGTCTGCTGGATCTGCTCTACTCTTTCTACTGAATGCTCACTGCCAGGGGCAGATCCCTGTCTTAAGGCATGCATCACCTACATTTGTGTGAGCTTCCCTTTGATATTGGCAGTGATGCGGAAGGCCTCATCAATCCACAACTGGATGTGTGCTTTAAGTACTGCCTCTTTCTGTCGCACGACATCCACCTGTTCCTTCAACGCCTTCGCTTGTTGTAGCTTCGTCAACTACTGGGTCAAGACAACTGTTTGCACCATTTCGCGCACACTCTCATACTGCACTTGAAGCTCCCGCACTTTTGTTTCTAGGCGCTGTATGGTGGGGTCCTCCTGTAAGGAAGTGAGGACTGCGAGGGATTCTTCCAACATCCTAGTACAATCCTACACTGCCTTTCCTATTTCCTCCAGCCCCTTTTGGATAGCACCAATGTGTTGTTCCCTAACTTCCGGGGGCGTGGATGACTGCGCCTTTAATCGCAGTTCGGCAATCTGAAGGTTGAGGTCCAGCTGTATCCTCATTTGCTTCCTCCTTTGCCTCACGGAATCCACTAGCCAATCTGTGAATTCACACTCCAACTGGTAGGTCTGTCGCAATTTCTAACTCTGGAGCGCGACGACATGCTTCCTCTACTATCTACTCTAGCTGTTGATTCTGCACCAGTGCTTCATCACGTTGTAGACTAAGCTGCTCAATGTTGATTCGCTGTTTGCTAAGCATTTGTACCGCATGTCCTTCCCTAGCACAGAGTTCTGTTGTCGCTCCGTCTTGTAGCTGGTATAATATATCTCGCGGAAGGGCAGCCAAGTTTAGGCCAAGTCCCTTGATCTGGCCCACTGCAGCTCTGTCCTCCATGCTGTCCACTGTCAGTGCTCCTTCTGGCAGTGCGATGGTGTTAGCCATCTTGGCCTGCAACAACTGCTCTGTTGCCGATGTACCTGTGGCACCGTAGGCGGCTACCATTCCCTCCTGTGGGGGCCACACCTGAAGTTGTTGCAGCTGCACCCTGAGGGCCCCCAACACATTCTGCTGATTCGTCTTTGCTTCTTGGAGTGCTTCCCTGGTGACCTCGTGAACTGTGTCACCGATGTCATAGAGGTCACTCTCTATTAGTGTAATAGGTTCACTATCCAGTTTGGAATCCTTGGTCTTCTTCTGTAGGCTTGCTCATTCCATACCACGCAGCCGTTTTAGTTGTGCAGATGTTGTGCTTGGGTCCATGCCTTCCGTTGTGCCCTCTATTCCTTATCCTGTGGTCAAGTCTGGGCCTCCTTCCTCCTGCGTCATGGTGGCCCTTGTTACTGGTGTTGCTGTTGCTTTTTCGGCGACCTTGGTATGCTCTATGGCGGCCTTCGCTGCCTTGTGGGAAGCCCTTAACTCCTCGGCTAATTGCTCACTACACTTCTGCTGTGCCAATAGCTTGGTGGTATCCTTCTATTTTTGTATCGCTTTCTTGTCGCACGCCGCCAGATCTAGGGCATGCCACTCGGGTGGCCATGAGTTGAGCACAACAAAAATGGCATGATCAATCGCGATGAAAGGAAGTTTGGTCCAATTCTACGCCGGATCCTTACGTGCCTTGATATACACATTGTGCATATCCGCCTTGAAGTTTGTAAAGCTTTGCAGACTGCCATACAGTGTGGGGGATGGGCGCGGCCTTTTGTTGATCCACATCTGGACGCTTGCCTCCATGAGCACCCAGAAGATCTTGGTCTCGCAGATTTGCGTGGCGTCCTTCGTCGCCCAGAGCGATGCGTATCTTGCTGCCTGTAGCAAGTCCTATTCAAGGGGAGGGAACTGACTGTCCTCAAGTAGTTCCCCTGCCACCAATAATATAGAAAAGAGCAACCACGGGTAGTGGAAGGTCTTGCCCTGCTCATGAGCTTCTTTGCAGTTGGTTAGGCCCAGTTGAATTGGACCCCCTCCGCGTATTGTTTGGCCAGCGCGACGAACATCGCTGGTACCTCGTTGCTGCTACATTTCCTCATCACCTTCCCGGCCAGCAATTGGGTGGCTACGCACACCCCTTTGTCTTGAATGATACTAATTACGTAGCCTCTCTACTTCTTTTCCAAATTGTATTTCTTCTTCATGGCCTCTACGAGCATCAAATCTTCGCTTTTGGCAGCTATTTCCACAGGGTTCCTTCCCGTACAGGGAAGCTGAGAAATCCTATGAATAAGCTCCGCCGTGATGGGAATAGGCTCCTCTAGCCATAAGTACCCATCATGCACTAGGAAGAGAAGTTTCCTGATGACAAAGATCGTGATCGGTGCCCGGTGAAAGTGTGGAATCCATAGTAGGTGGAGTAGCCCAGCCTCCTCCACACTGCGCAACCATTTCCGTGGCTCTAGCACTGTAACTGACCCATCCTTGCTCTGTTTCATGAGGTTGCTAGTCTCCAAATGTGGGAACTTTTCGTTGTCCACAAGGTCCCAATCTTCAAATTTCATCATGGGCATGCGGCCCAGAACTGAACCTTCAAACAGGATTCCATCTGGGAGGAGCAGGGTTTGGAGTGAGCTCTTAATGACATCCAAATCCTTGGGTACTTTTTCTTTCCCTTTCCGCGAAGGGACATACTTGGGTAGTTTTGCTACAATGCGCACCAGTTGAATGTCTTCCTCCATTTCTCATCTGCCTTGATCTCTTCTATGAAATCCTGGAGGTCCTCCTCCTCATCATCTATCTCAATATTAATAGTCTTGCCCTTGTCTTCCATAGAAAGTTTACCAAACCGTGGATTTCGCGGAGACATACGGATTGGTCCTGCTGCCTGTGGATCCTTTTTGGGCCTCGACATCCGGGGTGATTTTGGAATCTCTGGTGCATCCCCCCCTGCAGTGTAGGGCTTTGCGTGACTTCCTCAGTTGTCTACATCATTCTATTCAGGAGGTATTGTGTCTCCTTCGGCAATGTCTCAAACATTGGACTTGCTCTCAAAGCCTCCAAATTCGTAAGGTCCATAACCACATGATAGCGCAACAACTGAATTCTCAAAATGCCAAGGGTTGTTCCTGGATAGCCATCTGTGATTCATAGGCCTTTTTGAATTCAAATTCGACTGTTCCCCCCATATTCGGCACATTAATGCTAGATTGACGGCAGATCGTCCCAAATCTAGTTTTGACTTCGTGTCTTAATTGCCTGCCGCCCGCTCTTCTTTGCCTTAAATTGGACATCTTGTCATGAACAGTGACACCAATGGTCACCTCCAAGCCTACTCGCATGGTAGCGTAGCCCCCTATGCGCGAGCGCGACCCCTGTGACATACTGATCCTGCGTGCAACCTCCTTATTGCACAACTCCCACATAGACACTTTTATAGTCCTGCGCTCTCTTTCAACTGCTTGGAGTGCTGAGACTGTGATTCCTACGGATAGTCAGGTGGTTGCACCACCTATGTGAGACTGAAATTCACCTTCTAGCCTAACCGATGGGCACTTCTCAATTATCCTTGCGACAGTCATCACCGTGCGTTCTTCCTTATGCGGTGCGCTCCCCTGGTTACTTTGTCTGGTAAGGTGCGATCGTAGCCATGGTAGTAGAGTCACAAATTCTCGGCGACAATCTTCTAATGCAGTAGTATGATTGTCAGTATCTTGTCTTGTCATTATTCATTTATCGACGAGACGTTCTTGCACGATTTTGCGTTCTAGTTTTTTGATCTTTGCATCCATTAACATGCTTTTCTTCCTTAGTCATACCCGTTCTTCTTCGAGTTTGCGAAGCTTAAGGTTCCCTCGCAGAATGGCTTCTTGAATCTGCACATGTTTTCCCTCGGGTAGCTACATACTTCCTTCATCTTGGTCCCCACGTACTATCCCAATCATGGGAGCTATTGCGTGAGAGTTCCTTTCCTCCAAAACTATGGTCTCGACTCTACTCCTCAACTTCGAAATCGTCTTTGCACTCAATTTTTTACACATGGCCTTATAGGCCCATCGAATCACTGGCATGCGCAAGTCCCAATCAGTTCGTCTCACCTGGTGAAATCTGTTGAGGATTCCGCATACCTTCTTGAATGCTTCTATGTGGAACGTTTGTGGTGCGTGTCACCTCTCCTGTTGCTGTGTCCTGTTATGATTTTCGATCCTGAATTTGGGGTGTGCTTGTGTGGACTACACAACACATGTCTATACCCATCGAGACAGGTGGGTGCACAAGTTGTTCCATCCTCGCTGACCAACTTTTGTTCAAAGCTTGGGGCTTCCAAATCATAGGTGCATCATCCTTCTACATCCATGCCAGTCCACAAAGTTTTCCTGATGGGTACCCCACCATCATGCGGGTGTTGCGCATAGTGCCCATTTCAATGCATTGAACCGCTACTGTTCGGGTACCATGCTTCCAAATTTGCTCAGGAATTCATCCACCGATGTTAATCCATCATATGTCGGTAGATCTCTTGCCTATGTTGTCATGCAACGCAGTGATCTAATCATCATGTTGCAATTCAGTGTTGTCACTTCGTGCAAACGATTCTTCCATCGCTCTACTTCTTCGTTTGAATCCGAAGTGCAGGAGCTTTCACGCTCCCATGAGATCCTCCCATCTGTAGTTAGATTCACCCAATCCTAGTCTCGCGTAGTTATCTTATAAATACGATCAAGATCACCATTGCTTTCATCATCGCGCACTGGTTCAGTGTAGCACGCTCCTTCGGCTGGGTCTAGTGGGACTACTACGTGTAGTGACTTTTTCTCGAAGATCATTTTGCACTTCTTCAGGTTGATGACTCCATTCATATTGGTGGCCCATTCTATTCCTAACAACGTGGGATAGGTATTGTTGTCAACAACAATCTCTATTACTTCAAAATCCGCCTGCACGCTCACACCTTCAATATCAACCGTTACCCGTTGCAACGTCCCCATGGGAAAAATCTTTTGTTGGTTCGCCATTCGTAATTGAATAGGGGACCATTGTAATGTGGACCTGCCCATGCGTTCCCATGTTTGCTTCGGTAATAAATTCACGTCCGAACCCAGATCTAGGATTACTTGATCCATTTCATATTCCCCAATCTGCGAAGTCAACCTCATTTCCCTTCCAGTGCGCAATGCATGCTTCCCCAGTTTCTGGACAACACGTGGTTACCCTGACCCCGCGCACCTAGTGATTAGTTATTGTAGTCCTTTAACTGCCTTGTTGTCGCACAACAGTTTCATGCATGTCTCCAAAAAGGTAGTGAGAATTGAAGGATCCATTCCTGGCTCTAGTTGATCCTTACTACCTGAAGTGGAGGCCTCCGTGAAGCTCTTCTTAGCTTCCGTGAATGTCTCCTTTGCACGTTCTAAGTCAAACTCGAGTTCCTTTGCAGGAGCCTTACAAACCCATGTACTTTCCTTTGGTTTCTTCCCCATATCCTCTCTCGTGGCCGTACCGCTTCTGAGCATCATGTTTACATTCGGGTCCTCTTCGCGCGGCTCAAATCTCATCATTTGTATATTCTGAGTTGGGGGAGGCTAGAATACCCTTTTTTGCACATCTTTGTGATCAACGTAGGATAGTATATTGTTTCATGATCAAACTAAGCACAATACAAATAGGATATCCTCGTCGGGTTGATACAATCGCGGGCATAGTGCCCTAGTCCTCCGCAATTGCAACAAATTAACTGTCTGCGGCCCCTCCCTGGTCCCATTCCACCTCGTCCCCGACCTCACCCCTGAAATCTATCACTCGCCATCCCCGCATCTGGGTCAACGGCTCGTGTTTTGGTCTGCATCCTATAGGCTGGGGTCCAATCCATCATTAGCTCATAACTGTGGCAAGTGCACTCATCATGGCCTACCGACCTGCAAAAATTACAAAACAATTGCTGGGGTGTATGTGTATATTTTTGTAGCAAATGACAATTGTTTGTTGTGTGTTTTCCTCCTAGTTGATAGATCGTGCACCATAAAGTAGGTGCCGCACTCAGCCCTGCTTCTGCCTACGGTCTCAACGGCATTGGCCCTCCTCCTGCCAAGTAGTTCGCGAACACTGGACAATGATCCTTGTCATGGCCCTGGCCTTTGCTTTTTATGTACCATACTTCCTTGCGTGCCTATGGCCGCGGTGCCCTATCCTGCTTCAAGCTTTGAATTTCCAAACATAGATTCTGTAGTTGTGCATGGGTTTGTTGAACTCCCAACGCAGGGTCTTGTATCGAGGTCTCATGTAATCTCATTGCCATCTCCAATGCTTCGGTCTCGGTAGAAAGTTTCTGTTGTGATAGTGTCGTCATCCAGTGTGGTGTAAAAGATGCTACAAACCATGCATGATGTTGTGCTTCTGTTAGCGTCATATTGGCCTCACGAATCATACTCTTTAGCCTTTGGTCCAGATCCCAGGGGGTCTCACCTGGAAGCATCGCGATCTCTTTAAACCCAATGATTGACTGCGTCTCTGATTTTGGCCTGCTAAATTCTCCGTTCAACGCATTCTGGATCTCTTCTATCCCTCCGTTTGGGTGGTTGTTAGAGTGCTTGATGTACCATGTTGATGCGCGATCCTGCAGTGCGCTCACCAATGTAGCCTTCTTAGTGTTGTCTACCGTGACACCTTGTGCTTCCCATACTGCTCTTACCACGAACCAAAATTGGTCCGGATCCTCATTCCCTACTCCTCTGAATACTGGTAGTTTGATCGCGCTCACCATGCTGAACCATGGAGGTGGTGGAGGTGGAGTGGGTGGAGATGGAGGTGAGGGAGATGAAGTGGGTGGCGGTGTCGGTGGGGGTGGTAATCGCGGAATCCCTGCCTTATCAAACTGACTGCGCTGCTCGAAGAAACCTTCGCGAGCTTGTCCTCACTCTCTCGTGAGGGTGAAATTAAGGGACTGTTTTCTAATTCTTCATTACTTCTGCTTCTGTAGCTCCTTCTGCTCCGCGTAGTCAAAAACATTAATTTATTCGCATAACCCGCTTTTCACATAACAACATCTTAATCTAGGTATTCAAGGACTTAATATACTTGCCTCGTGGTCCTTGGAGAAAGCTTCACTCTCCCTCACTGTAACTAATGGTCGTGTCCATCGTGAACTCAGTGATAAATCCTCCTATTATTCGGTCGATCCAATGGTCCACAACTCACGCTACCTTATCCTTTGAGGCTTCTAGTCTATGAACTAGTTCAGGAGTCCACACTATTGGTTCGTCGAGCCTACACCTTCCTTGGCTGTCTGCTAACCTCGTGATCCAGTCATACAACTCTTACGGAAAGTATGCAAAGAAAATCTCGTGGATTTCAGTGTACACATAGCGATCCAACCACTTTTCCTCGGATACTTGGAGATTTATGTTTTCTTGCGCCACGAACTCGTGAATCTTCTTATCCAACCACTCTTCAATTTCTTTCTTTGTAGGATTCCAGTGGCACGACATCAGACATCCCTTATGCAGATCCCGGTCCCGGCAACAGAGCCATTTGTTGGCTTAGTGGGGCCTAACCTAGGTTTGGAAGTGATTTAGCTAAGAAAATCCCGATACTACTGGCCCTTTCGGCAACAGTCCGCGGAGCGCGGACTGAAATCTCACCCGAAGTAGTATGGGAGGGTGCTGGAACCAGGTTTCTGCACCCTAGGGATGTCTTGATGAAGTTTCTGGAGGTTCGCGGTCCAACCCTGTGCGCTTGCGCTACTCCGCGCAGCTGTCTATCCTCCGCGACCTGTGCCACTACCTCCGCGTACCTCTGTAAGGGTGCGAAGAAAGTACTATCCTAATCTCTATTCTTACTGCGCTATTATATGAGTGCTTAATTTAAATTGTGAGGCCCCAATATTCTTATTACTTCATTCAACATTTAGGTAAGTGCACATAATCATAAACAATATAAATGCATAAAGATAAATAGAAACATAGATGCACAATATTTCGAATCAAACTTATCTTTATTAGTATTCCTTTTCAAGTACAATCGCACTTACAGACCTGACTTCGCCCTGCACACTCAGCTGCAGACTCTACTAGGCCTCTGTGCACTCAGTTGCAGAGCCTCTTCCTACTACTACGACCCAGCACACTTTAGATTCCACTCTAGGTTCTAACCATGCCTTCGTTATTCTATTCTCATCTACTTCTAAGTTATCTTTACACTTAGAGCCTCACTTTATTTATACAATCCCATGGTCTGCAGACCATGGGTAGGCCGACACAACTTTACATTAAATTACAATTCTTAGGGCTGACAACCCTATGACTCATCCTAGACTTTCGTGCTCTGCGCCCGCACTTCGCGGAGCCTTACAATACAATTGACCAAACCTTGGGCTTTAAGCCCCAAAACTTGCTGCGGGGGATCCCATGCCCAACAAGGGTCTTGTTGACAACAAAAATGAGGCTAGTTCATCTGGTCAACCTTCCAATTCAATTCCTCCTTCTCCTTCTGAACCATTATAGATTGAGAAATCAAATCCTAACATGATGATCTGACTGAATCCCAAAGGTGTGCTTAGAAAATCAACTTTCAACCCACATGCTAGAACTGCACAACATTATAACATTATTGAAGATCTGCCTATGTTTCCTTCCACAATGTCAGCTCTGGAGGTGTTGCAAACATGCCTGACATACTGAAATATTTTATTGTCAGCCATAGGAGGTATTGATCCGCAAGATTCTAACCTAATTATATTTGATCTTGAGAGTCATATTTTGAGTCTCCCTCGTCAACTAGCATTCCAGATTCTATTTTTTGCTGACGAGTATTTCGCACAATTGTTGACAAAGGAGCTTCTATGTGCATTATGTAAATTTCTTGTTGGAAAGATTTAGATTCTCCAACTATCAATCAATCACCTACCACTTTGAAATCCTTTGATGGAAGCGGTTTTCATCCTTATGGAATCCTGAACGATTTGCTCATAGAGCTAGAGGGAAAAACAGTTTCCATTGAAGTTGAAGTTGTTGATGCTCAACTCAATTACTACCTTTTTCTTGGTCGAAGTTGGACCTATTCTATGTCAACAGTGGTATCTTCACTTTTTCGAATGATCTCACAAAGGGAAAATTGTCAAAGTACACCAGTTGTCTTACTACACTTCGTATCCTAACTCTACGGGTAATATATCTTTTATCAGAAAAACGGATACTCTTTATGAAGATATTGGTGTTGGTTTGCTCAAAGGCTCATCACTTATGGGAAAATTTTCGATGCCCCCACCAGATTTTCCTTCTAATCTTGCCGAGGTTAACATGATTACAAAAATCACTATGGAATCTTCTGATCCATGGATAGTGCCTTTAGAGTCTGAATTAGCCTCCTATGGTAATTAGATTCCTTTGAGCCCTTTTGAATTGGCTTATTAGGTAGCACAGTAATTTTCCAACCGTTAATTTTTTATATTGATCCAGTGGATACGATCAATGATGATTATTCTCCTCTACCTCGGTTAGAACCAGTTTCACTCCCTGATCCTTTCAACTAAACATTTCCAATTGACGAAAGTATCATGGAGGTCATGAACTTAGATGAAATGCCATGGAACAATTACTATCATCGATCATATTTTCTACCTAATCTTGATAAAATCGAGAGCAATTTTGCGACTATGTTTTCACCTGAGATAGTAAATAGTCTAGAATCGCCCATTTCATTTTTTCAAGACGAGTCCGAAAGGAATTTGAGGAATATATCTACAACAATTACCATTGACATCTCAGTTAAAACATGGATTATTGAAAATATTCACATAGGCGCTTCATGCTCAATCGAATAAATTTGGAAATATAAGGCCCTATTTCAAGAATTCCATGACATTTTTTCTTGGTCCTATGAGGAAAAGCCAGGAATTGACCCAAGCATTGTAGTACATGATATTAAGACTTACCTGGATGCCAAACCTATCATACATATATTATGTCCAGTGCATCCACAAAAATTTGTTGTGATTAAAGCTGAGGTCGAGAAACTGCTTCAAGCAGGCTTCATCTACCTGGTTCCCTTAACTGATTGGGTGTCCAATATCGTACCTATTAACAAGAAATAGGGAACCATTAGAGCATGCGTCGATTATAGGGATATCAATAAATCTTTTCCAAAAGGCAATTATCCTACTCTCTATATCGATCAAATCATTGACGAATGTGCCATAAATGAAATGTTTTCATTTATGGACCGATTTTATGGCTATAGTCAAATCAGCATACTCCTAGCCGATCAACACATAACAACATTCATCTTCCCATGGGGAACTTTTGCCTATCGAAAACTCCCATTTGGTTTGAATAATGCTGGTGAAAATTTTCAACGGGCAATGTCTTATGCATTTAATGATATCAAGCATATTGTGCAACCTTATTTTGGATGAATTTCTAGCTCATTCACTAAGACAGAAAGACCATCCAATGTATTTGAGAGCAATCTTGATCAGATGTCGTCATTAAAATATTCAATTGAATTCACATAAGTGTTTTTTCTGTGGGCAATCTTGTTGATTGCTATGATTTTTGGTTTTAAGGGAAGGCATTTGTGTCGATCCATTGAAGGTTGAGTCTATTCTGAATCTACCTCCTCCTTCCAATCTTTGCCAACTCCAAAGTTTGCAAGGGAAGGAAAACTTTCTTCGTTGATTCATCCGAAACTACGCTGAGTTGACTAAAGGTTTTACTTGACTTTTGAAAAAGTGCATCTCATTTATTTGGGACAAAGTGGATCAAAATGCCTTTGATGCACTTAAATATGCATTGAACCACACACCACTGTTGCATCCTCCCAATTATCACCGAGACTACTTTTTATACGTAGCTGCGTCCAATGCCACCATAGGCATGGTTCTCATTCAGGGAGATGAATTGAACGAAGAGCATGTGATATATTAATTAAGTCATAATTTGACCAAAACTGAAGCAAAATACGCACATGTGGAAAAATTGGCCTTGACAGCAGTTCAAGTTGTCCAACATTTCCGTCACTACATTTTACTGCGCAAAAATATTGTGATTTCTAATTGTAACCCCATGGTTTATATTCTTACCAAACAATTGCTGGGAGACAAGTATTCCAAATGGATAGTCATCCTACAAGAATTCGATTTGGAATTTATTAAATCGAAATCTAAGAAATCATTGGTATTTGCTGAACTATTGTGTGACTCTCCCCATACTGAAATTGAAAACGTGGCAAAGGATTCTCTTCTACATGAATCTCTCTTTCTAATTAGTACATTAGATCCCTAGTATGGATATATCATCATTTATCTTCAGACCTATACATTTCAGCTAGCACTAAGTCGAACTAATCGTCATCATATCCGGTATCAATCCCAACAATATAATATTGTTGGTGATACACTTTATCGTCGTGGTTTCGATTCTATCTTCAGATGATGTTTAACTCATGAGGAAGTAGAAAAGGCATTAAATGACTACCATTATGGAGCTTGTGGTGGTCGTATGTCAAGGTTTTCCGCTGCTCAAAAGATTATACACGCAGGGTATTTTTGGCCTTCTATGTTCAAAGACTCTATAACTATGGTCCGAATATTCCATAATTGTCAATTCTATGATCGAAAAATGTGTGCACATCTAGCTCCTCTTCACCCAATCATTGTTTTCAGTCCTTTTGCTAAATGGGGCATTGACTTTATTACATGTAACCCTAACTCGGTCAGGGGGCATGGGTACATTATAATTGCAGTAGATTATTTTACAAAATGGGTCGAGACGATGCCTACATATAAGGATTATGGTTAAACAACATCCATTTTCATGTTCAATCATGTAATTGCTCGGTTCAGAGTTCCACAAGCCATCGTCATGGACCATGGTATCCATTTTCGAAACTATATGATGACCGATCTTACCATGAAGCTAGGCCTGTGTCATGACAGTTATACTCCATATTACTCACAAGAAAATGGCCAAGTGGAAGCCGTTAACAAGGTTTTAATTACCATGATTAAATGGATTATCGAGACTCATAAATGAGATTGGAATCTACTGCTTTATCCAACCTTGTGGGCATACCATAACACAACAAAAAATTCAACTGGTTTTACTCCTTTCCAACTTGTCTACGGCATGGAAGCAGTTCTACTGATTGAATGCGAGATACCGTCTTTGAAACTGGCAATTGAATTATTACAAGCCACTTATGCTAAAGAAGAACACTTCTTGTACTTAGCACGTCTCAATGAGACTCGCTGTGATGTTGCATTAACTAATGAAGCCCAAAAGAAACGAGTTAAATCACAATATGAAAAAATTTCAAACGTCGTTTGTATGCAGAAGGTGATTTAGTCTTGGTTTATGATCAAGAACGTGATAAGTTAGCCACTGGTAAATTCGAGCCTATTTGGCATGGTCCTTATATTGTAAAATGTGCATTGGAAAAAGGGGCCTTTGAACTAGTTTATTATGATGGAATTCCTTTGGGAAATCCCAGAAATGTTCTTTACCTTAAGAGATATTATGCTTAGATTGTTTGGTGAAAATTTGTATATTACTGTACCATAGTTTATGTGTGATAGTTTTTAGTTGCTTTTTACGATTTTCCACTACTTCTCCTGCTCATGTTGTGTTACACTTGATTTGTAGATGTCAACATTCCCTCAAACTTACATTGGATTCGTTGATGGTGCTAGTCGTAGTTCTCAAAATTTATCTTCCGCAACCTGGGTCATTTATTCACCCACATATGAGTTAGTTTCTATTCATGGGATATTCCTTGGTCTAAAAATGAACAATATTGCAGAATATACCACAGTGATTGAGCTATTATCTGGTTCCATTTCATTTGACATTCGTCGGTTGATATTTAGGTTAGATTCACAACTCATGGTATTAAATTTGAACGATGTTTATTCAGTTATAAGTGTTTCCATGTTAAGGATATTTTTGCGATTTCATCTCTTCGAAAGGGAATTTTATTATATTGAGTATCAACATATTCCGAGAAATTTAAACAAATTAATAGATGCATCAGCTAATTATGTGTTAAATTGGCACTTGTAAAACATTTCTAAATAAATCAATGCAATTTTCATTCATATATTGTACAAGATAGACAAAAATAGAAGTAGTAGCTTTCATTAGATAAGAGTCTGTAAAAAGTGTGGCTTTTACAAATAATGTCATCCAAAGACATGAGACCCTGTGGCCTTGATTTTCCGAACATGTCGATACATCATCAAAAATAAAACATCTATCCCTCAGACTAGCGACTATGCATGATGACGATCATGTTAGCATACAATAGCACATGCTACTCATCGTAGAAAATAGAAAATAGGTCTAGGAACCCCTACAGTATGCTGATGAGCCTCATAAATGCGTAATTATATGGGCTTATTTTACCTCCTAACCTAGTCAAATCAACCATTCTCTTAGCTTATTGTATGATTTTCTGATTATATTTATGCTTATGGAGTGAGTTGAGTTAGTTATGATGCCATGTGGTCTAACATGTGTTTAATGTAGATTATTGATGAATTTTGAGGTCAAAGTCAAGGATCTAGTGGACAAATGGCAGCAATAACTCGAAGTGGACAAAGGAGAAGACTTATAGGAGGGAATCTCCCTCATTTATTATTCCTCACTTTGAATTCCCCTTCATTCAGCTAGGAGTACAAGTAGCCAAATCATGCACTAGAAGGTAGTCAAGCAAGTGGAGGATGACTGATGATTATCTCGAGTTTTGGGAGCCAAGCCTTCCTGATTTTAAGGAAGTTGTTGGTAGCTTCATTTGTATAAGTAGAGTTCTAATCAGAACCATTGATGATGAAGCCATCCCCATGCTTGTTAATGGACACCAGTTTAA
This sequence comes from Pinus tabuliformis, assembly GCA_031772625.1. Lineage (NCBI taxonomy): Eukaryota > Viridiplantae > Streptophyta > Pinopsida > Pinales > Pinaceae > Pinus > Pinus tabuliformis. Next base: position 239,878,714 of record CM062817.1, read on the forward strand.
AGTCTACAAGAAACACCTCTCCAAGTGAGAGTTCATTGAAGATTTGAATAAGACAGTGATGGTAGTGGAGCATGTCTTAGCCTCCACTTCACCCACTCACTGAAGAAAAAGAAAAAATAAAAAAAATAAGGACTCAAGTGAAAACCTCCATGAGGCGCTTGAGTCCCATCATTGGGTTGAAAACCTCTTCTGAGGTGGCCCAGTGATGTAAAAGAAAAAGAGAGAAAAATAAGATCCCTGGGTGAAAACCTCCCTTGGAGGCACCCAAGGCAAGCAATTAGGGTGAAAACCTCCCTAAGGTGCCATAGTTGTTTAAAAAAAAATAAAAAAAATAAAAGAGAGAAAAAGAAAAATGAATTTTCATTTGCAATGCAGGTTTGCAGGAGGACTACCGGAAGCAGCAGAAGGTGCTAAAGGAGCCCTGAAACCAACACCAACTTCTGTCCTACCTTCCCACACTTTTCTCCATCATTCTTGGCATTTCTTTCACCTCACTGTGCTTCTTTTTCAAGAACTGTGTTTTCTACAGGAGGCTCTGTGTTTTCTACAGGAGGCTCCTGTAGGAATTACAGAGAGCTAGAAATGGGTATAAAAGGCAATTTGAGGGACATGGAAGCTTCATAAAGAACCTATAAACCCTCCTATAGTCTTCAAACCTCCTTGCCATCATTTCTGAGCCTGCATCACACCCCAAGCATCATTCTTCTTCTTGTCCAAAAAAAAATAAAATAAAATAAAATAAAAATAAGAAAGGAAAAAACACCATCCACCTCACCTAAAGCCTACCTATTACCTCTCCATCTCTATCTACATCTCTAGCATCATCCTCACAGCTCCAAGCACAAAAAGAAGTTGAAGTTTCAAGGGGGGAAGCAGCTACAGGAGCTTCTGTAGGAATTCCTGTAGTAGCTGATCCCATTAAAATCCAACATCAGCAGCAAGAGAGTGCAAACATGAAGGTTGAAGAAGACACCTGAAGCTCAGATCTAGCCAGAGAAGAACCTGCACAAGACACAACCACACATCAGCAAGAAGACAACATGCATCAAAAGAAACAAAGGCATGCAACAGAGAGAGAGAGAGCCGTAACACCTCACAGCAAATACATTCGGATCTGAGGTAAGTAACTAACCCGCTCCTTTGTTTGCATTTGTGTAATTAGAAGGCATGAAAAAGTAATGGTATGGTTGAGGTTGAACGAGGGAAAGGTGGCCAGCTAACTTGGCCACCTTCATCTAGTTGACTCCACTCATCCGAAGATGTCACCCACACAAGCGCACTGTCAACTTAAGAAAGATGTCAAGGACAGGTAGTGGAGGAAGTGTGAACTCCGATGCAATCATGAGGGATGATTACGAGGAGGGGCCATGATGACAAGGCAGGTGGGGACCAACGGTCTAAATATAGCCAACGTATACTCTGCCAGCTCACCCTCCATCACGGAAATATCCATAAAGGGCAATAAGTACTCCTCTCTGAGCACTCTCACCACCTTTTCCTTCATTCTCTCCTTGAAACTCAGCTATAACAGTTTCTTTGTGCCCCCACAGCCTCATAACCATCATTCTCCATTGATCTCTCCCATATTCCTGCTCTCGGCATTTTCTACAGGAGCACTTACAGGTTCTACAGGAGCACCTACAAGAATTCTACAGGAGGGACAACAGGCTTCTACAGGAGGGGCAGTGAGTTGTTTGAAGGGAGAAAACACGGGTTTTAGCACGATTTTCAATCTGAGGAGGTAGGTTCCATGCATGCCCCCATTGAATATCAATATATGCAAGCAGTGGTTTCAATTTGAGGAGGAGATAAACCCTTTAGGAGGAGAAAATACATAAAGGAATTTCTGCTCTTTTTTTTTAAAACACAGTCTCCTCTGTTTCTCTGTTTTTCTCAAAAATTGTTGTCTCCATCTCCACATTTGGTTTCCCAAAGGAGTATAAACAAAATGATAGGAGGATTTATGAGGAAGGAGCCCACCAAATCCTCCAGGCTCCATGCACATCCCCAAGTAGTGGACATCTTCACAAGAGGAAATTGGATGAACTTTTTTGAGAAATTTTGAGGGTTTGATGAGGAAATTTCCCAAGAATTTGCCCACTCTTTGGTCCCCCACTCAAGAACACATGCCACTGTCACCTTTAGAGGTTTTTCCATGGAGACAACGCTTGAATTTATCAGTAGAGTCACTACCATTCCTCTTGGGTTGCCTTGGAGTAAGGATGAGAAACCAATTGGCCAGGTTGCTAAGAAAAACTTTTTCCAAAACAATGAAACCCCTGTAGAGGATAAAAATGGAATTATAAGGGCTAGCATACCATATCCTTGGGATGAATTTAGTTATCAAATAATCAAATACATTTCTTGTGAGGGGAGGTACAACATTGTCTATGGTTATCACTTTAGAATCCTCCATGAATTAAGGTATGGGATGGACACTCCAGCACCTCAGAAGCTCAACATCCCCTACTTCCTCCTGTAGTCCCTCATTGACTCCAACACTAAGGTTCAAGCAGGAAATTCAGAGTAGCTAGCTCACCATGGGTTAATTAAAATTTTAGTGGAAGAAGCCCTCCATACATTTACACTCCCTATAGCATGGGAAATCTTCCGAAACATGACAGCTGAGGATGACATAAAGACCCTAACCTATGATATCAGTCCTACTGGCAGTGAGGAGGAAGAGAAACAAGGGGGAGAAGGTGAAGCAACTGGTGACTTAGTAGAACAAGAAAGGAAGGAGGAAGAAACTAAGATAGAGGAGGAGAAAGCTGAAGAAACAGAACCAGAAAAAACAAAGAAAAAAAAAGAGACAAAAGGAGGAGAGGAAGAAGCGGAAAAGACAGAACAAGGAGAAGTGTCCCCTGAGACTCTAGAAAGAGAGGTAGCAGCTGCTCTCACTACCCTCAGTACACCAATCAAGCCAAAACAAAAGAGGAAAAGGTAGGCCTCCATGTATTTCAGGGCTAGGAAGAGCACAAGAATCAAAACAGGGAAACCTCAACCCTCTTCAAAAGTGCCAATTACAATTGAAGATTCACCCTCTGCCCAAGGAAAAGAATCCCCTTCCAAGGAACCTATCACATATGAAAGGGGGACTCCTAGATCTCCCACATGGAAAGAAAAGGTAGAACTACAGGACCCAAAAACAGTCCTACAGGAGGCTCAGACAATTCTACAGGAGACACTGTCAAAACTACAGGAGACCAAAGAGCTTGAGAAAGAAATGGAAGGACAACCATAGGTAAAGGAGGAAGAAACAGAGCTACAAGAACCTAATCCCCAACCTAGTATTGCCTCCTACTACAACCTTCTGGAGGGAGGAAGAATAATTCCACAAAAATTTGCAATTCCACTATTCTTTGAATTAGAGAAAGAGAGAATAAGAACACATAGGTGGATGCAAATAGCCAAATCCAAAGGAGTTGAGGATATTGGCCATATGGAGAACAAACTCAGAGAAATGGGTAGAGAGTTGAGTGCTATCAGACACAGGGAAGCAATTACAAGAAGCCACCTTGAAACTGAAAATGAATTGCTAAGGAGGCAGCTGCAAGAGAAAGAGACCCAACTGGCATGCATGGCCAACTTATCCATGGAGGCATTGCAATGTAGAACACCAACAAAATCCTATGGCCTATATCTCAAGGACCAATGGTTGCAATTTCAGATAAAGAATTTGGCACAAAGAGGCACAATGCCTTTCCAAGATTACAGGCAGTTTATGGACCTGTGTGACCAAAGCACATCAGAAGATAAGGCCAATATGCCATACATAACATGGCTCTCATAGACATGAATGTGTGGGACCCCAATGCCAGGCTAGGGGAACTGCAACTAATGGCAATGGCCTCATGGATGAGCCATGAAGAGTTGAGGGAAATAGAAATAAGAAGGTTGGTGATAAAATAGTAGAATGAGCCATTAATGATCAGAGCTGAGCCATCAGATCTAATGACACTCATCAACACACATAACCTACTTGCCAATAATCCTCATATTGCCCCTAGATATATAAGTGATCAGGCACAAGCCATTGCACACTTTGAGGATATGCAAAGGCTACTTGGGGATGATTATGTGCATGCATGCATGAGGAGATGGAACACCTTACCAAACAGCCCGCAAATCAGGGAATATCATTCCCCCATGAGGATGAAGGAGGCATTAAGAAGAGTGCCAATGTACAAGCGCTCCATGCAGAGGCTGAAGGTCAATTGGATTGGCCTCAAATTGAGTCCCCCACTACTGCTAGGCATGCTAGAAGGCAGAAGAGAAGAAGAAGAGGAGGAGCAGTGGGAAGAGATAGAAAGGAAGGCATGATTCTATGACAAATAAGAGGAGACCACATCATAGGCTTGGGATGCTAGGGAGGCCACCAGGGCCATAAAAGATGAGGAGATGGACTAAGTTGCTCAGAGGATGAGCAACACTTTCAGTAGGGGGGTGTTATGAAACCAGCTCAAGAAAAGATAGAAAAGATAGATCAACGCCTTAGAATTCAGCCTCTTCGAGGGGAAACCTCCTTTACATTACATAAATGAAAAATTATTGGATGATACAAATGACAAAACCTCCTTTCTATATATAGGATTCTAAGGAGTCACAATATAATCCAGCCGACCTAACAATAATAATATAAAGCCACAAAAATAACAATAGAGGGATTCTATGGGGCACAGAAATAAAAATATGGGGGTAATACGGGCACAACAATATAAATAAGGGGTATAACTACAATAGTAATGGGGTAATTACTAGTATTATAGGGACCCAACATGCCCCTCTCCTTCAAAAAAGTATTGTCCTCAACGCTTGAGTAGTTCTGGATACTTCCGCATAAAATTCTCATCCTCCCATGTGGAATCTTCAGCGGATAAGTTCTTCCACTTGATAAGATACTCTGAAATTGATCGATTTCATAGCTGTCGAGTTCTTGTTTTTGTGACTACTTCCGGTTCCAATATAATTTTCCTTCCTCGTCAAGTTCTGGCAATATTGTTTGAATTGGGAGCTTGTTGCCTATAACCTTCTTTAAACATGAAACATGGAAAACTGGGTGCAATCGAGAAGCTGCAGGAAGCTCCAATTTGTATGCCATAGTACCAATCTTTTGCAACACCTTGTACGGACCATAATACTTTGGTGATAATTTATTATCCTTCTTAGCTTGCTTTAGGGACATTTTCTTATATGGTTGTAGCCGTAGGAATACCCAATCACCTACATCAAAACTTCTTTCACTACGATGTTGATCTGCCTGTTGTTTCATTCTATTTTGTGCCAACACAAGGTTATCCTTTAAGAGTTGGAGGACTTGTTGTTGATGTTCAATGTGATGTTCCACTGCCTGAACGTTAGAATTTTCTCTTAAATATGATGTGATGGATGGTGGTTGATACCCATAAAGTGCCATAAATGGGGTCATTTTTGTTGCTATATGGAAGGAAGTGTTATACCACCATTAAGCCAGAGGCAACCATTTGACCCATTGTGTCTGTTTATCAGATACAAAGCAACGAAGATATCCTTCCAAACATTTGTTTACTATCTCAGTTTGCCCATCAGATTGAGGATGATAAGATGAGCTATGAGCTAACTGAGTACCAAGATAAGAAAATAATTCTGTCCAAAAATTTCCAGTGAAAATGGGATCTCTGTCACTTACAATAATCTTTGGGTTTCCATGTAGCTTTTGAACTATTTCCATAAATGCAGTAGAAATTGTACTGGCTTTAAATGGATGTGATAATGCACAAAAGTGTGCATACTTGGTAAGTCTGTCAACTACCACCATGATGACACTCTTTCCCTCAGACTTGGGTAAACCTGTGATAAAATCCATTGAAACCTCCTCCCAACGTTGGCTTGGAATGGATAAAGGTTGTTGTTGTGGAGGTAAATCCCCTCTGTCCGGTAAATCCCCTCTGCGGACAGAGGCGATCCCTACTAGCCTAGACCGGGTCTAGTAACAATCAAACAATGCTATCACGCAAGTTCCTAATTGCAAATTAAAGGTGGATGATGAGAACCTACTTGGATTCCAACGCTAATATTCGTAGAAGAGACGTCGCTCTCATTCCTTTGCTTCGGCCGGTCACGATCCCCACGATCTCCGTGATTGGACACCTGCACATGCAAAGAACAACACAAATATAAGCATAAAATCCAATAGATGCAATTATATATTAGTCAGAAAAGATATAACTCAACATCAAACATGAGACAATGAGAGTGGAACCATAATGATAGTCATCTATTATTAATAAATAACAAAGAAGAATACAACCATTGTTCTGACGTCAAATCCTCCTTTGGCTGGGTGATCAGCTACACAAGTCTTGCAAAGCTTGTTGGGATGAGGAACAAGCCTCTCTCTCTTTGGGTGACAAGAATCTCCTTACTTAGATTTGGCCTTATGGGTGCAAAGAAGGTTCCTGCAGCTTCAAACTCTCTATCACTATGCTGGGACCAGAACTACTGTAACTAGCTTGCTCAAGGCATAGAGGCAAGCTTTTATAGATAGAGAAGGAAGAGATAGGATCAACCAAAATATTCATGGGATTGGCTTTATCACTTGGAAACTTCCATGAAAGGTGGCAAACCACTTTCCCTTCTATGGAGATTCGAAGCCAAACCATCCTAGCTCAACATAGATTCAGTTGGTGAATGGGTTGAAGAGAACCTTCGGGAGTTTGGTGGTTGAAAACTTTACTCAATTCGGTTGGCACGAGTGTGACTTTGGGACAGAGCGCCAATGGCGCGCCCTTTATAGAGTATTTCCCTCATTGGCGCAGGCAGTGAACTGTGAACTCGCCCTAATGTAAAAAGAGCTGTTTTCATGAGGATTTTGCAGGAGATGTCTTTAGGGCAAATGAAGCTCATACTAAGAGGAATATGATGCAAGTGATTTCAGGTCATGTCACTTCTCACAGGTCCCGGAATGAGTCCTCCAATGTACGGGTGAGGGGTAACAGGGACGGTGACAAATTGCTGTGTAACAGATGCCCCCTAAAGCATGAGGCCCGAGAGAGAGAGGGGTGAAATGCTTTACAAGAACATGCGTGACTGAAAACACGGCCGCCGGAGAACCTGCGTAAAGAAGTACAACTGATATCTCAAGTACATGATATATGTGTGGTATGGGCGCAGCCATCTGTAACAAAGTACATAATAATCTATATCCAAGGTATGGACGCAGCCATCCAGAGAGGATCGATAAATAGACTCAGGCATGGTCGCAGCCATCCAGTGAGTGAGTCATGTAATGATCATAATAAGCCACAAATCGCAGCCTAGATCCCAATGGACAAAATCCAGGGTCTTGCGCTCCATCTCGACCCGAACAGAGTACAAGTTCAAGCATGCGAATACATGAGTTGAAGTCGAACATGCATGAACATCGTCTAATTACCAGTCAATGATGAAAACTGTTAACAGACGCGAGAGGTACCACCAATAATGACAATGGTCCTCAAGGTACTATAGGTACAATCTACGGCGTGTGAATCAATGAGCTGGCGTCGAACACCCGTAGAATCATTCGATCAGAGGCCAATGATGAAAACCTCTCGTCGAACACGAAGAACCTGAAATTGAGGCATGCAGGCTCCAAGGCACCGAAGGGAGTCTCTAGACCAACTTCCCGGATAATGAGCTGAAGTCGACAGGAAGTGACCTTGATCAAAGGTGGGCCATAATGTTTCCCACATCATTGACACGAGACAGAGGAAGAATGTTGTGGTGAATCAAAATTACGTGAGGTATCAGAGGTAGGTTGTAATTCTAGCAGAGGTCAACTTCTCTTGAACATATCGGCGGCACGACAGCGGACTTGGCAGTATTTGACATCAAATGAGCAGAGGTCATGGTGACAAGGCAATGAGCAGATGAGAGGTCAAAATAGGATAACCCAAACCCATGGAGGCTAATGTGAAACAAGATGAGATGTCCCCACCCAGACACGAATGCAGACTAGTGCCATGTTCAAGAGCGACATACTGCCGACGCGACAATTATTACGGTTCCATTTTCCCCACCATTTCTGGCGAGTACCCCGGTTATTTTTAACAAGCTTGATGGGGATAGCATATGCTTGTGGGTGTCATTACGACAGAATCCGATGTCATTAAGTTTTAACGAGCCTGACAAAGGAAGAACTCGGCGTCTTTTCCTATTTAGAGAGTCTGAAAAGACAGCAGAAAAGTGAACTCCAGGGGGGGTCCTTTTTCTTAAAGTTGTGTCTCCCAAGCCCGAAAAAGTATAAAACAATGCTCGAAAGAACCACCCGATCATTACGATCGAGGAGTATTTTTCATATGTAGTGACATTGACCTGAAAAAGTAAAAAAGCGATCGATATCACGTCGTTTCGTCACCGTTAACGAACCTGAAACGACAAGGATCCGACAATCTTTTTGCATTTATACGGTCGGAAAAGAGCTTAAAGGCGACCGCCTCTTATTTACGTTTAACGAGTCAAGAGGGAAAACTCAGCAATATTTTCATCTTTAAACGGTCGGAAAAGAGCTGAAAGCAGACCTCCATTTTTATTCTCTTTAACGAGTCAAAAAGGGAAAAATACTCGGCAATCTTTTCATATTTTACGAGTCAGAAAAGAGCTTAAAGGTGACTCATCCTAGAGGAACGAGTGGTATAAAGGGTAGCAACTGGTTCCGGTTATGGTGGAACTGCTCAAAACATGTAATGGTCAAGAGGCTGGCTAATAAAACCACTCATCGTTGCGGTTCCTCAGGAAAAAACAACTAAGTGAGAGCATATGATCGGCCAAAGAGATGGCGGCGATGGAATGAAAACAACCAAGGCTCATCTAGCAGAATTCAGCGGATAAAAATGGCAATCACGAGATGTAAATCGGGTATGGGTTCATTTTTACACCAGCTTGAACCATGGAGAACTTTGCTTGGATTCGGTTTCATGTTTACACAAGCTTGAAACGAAAAACTATGCTTGTTATGAGCTCGCATGCCCCCAGCATAATGATGCAAATCGAGGTACATGCCCCCCCCAAGCTTCATTGCATTCAACAAAGTGGATGGAATGAAGGTTCACTCTCGAGATCGATGAAAGACTCGACTTGTATTTTACGAGATCGTAATCAAAAGACTCGATTTGGAAAGGGAGTTGTTTCATTTTTTAATGAGGTTGACACAGTAAAAGAACTATCCTCATAACCCTTGTTTCATTTTTTAACGATGTCGACATAAGATCAAAACTATCCTCGTAACCCTTGTTTCATTTTTTAACGAGCTTGACACAAGATTAGGAACTATGTTCGAACACTTTGTTTCGTTTTTTAACGAGGTCGTCACAAGATCAAAACTATCCTCGGGACACATTGTTTCATTTTTTAACGAGGTCGCCACAAGATCAAAACTATCCTTGGGACACATTGTTTCATTTTTTAAGGAGCTTGACATTGGAAAGGAACTATGCTCCGACCCAAACTTCATCATAATGAATAGAAAGTCGGAGCTTCCAAGATCACCACTCCCGATGGAAGGGAAACATCTTGGAAGTCAGGGCCCAATGCCCCCAGGACACTATGCATGACAGCGGCATCACGGGATCCAGGCACGGGATAGGTGGCCATGTAGTTGATCTGTGGTGGAGTAGATGCAACTGGCGGATGAAAACTATGAGGGGACGACAATGGCGCAGGAGGCATCGGGGGACTAACAAAGGACAATTGATCGATAGTCACAATTCTTCCATCGTGCGGAAAGCAAACCACACGGAAAAGCGAAGAAACGAGGGCCCCCATGGCGTAAACATAGTCGTGACCAAGGAGAAGACTAAAGTCTAAAACACCTTGGGTAACCAAGACGTCTATATAGACGGTTTTGCCTCCCAAAGTAATAGGGAACTTTGGGAGAACTCCTAGAGATGGACAGGCTCCTCCGTCGAAGGCCAACAGATTCTGAGTGACTGGCCCAAGCTGCAGGGAACCTAAAGCTTGCCAAGTAGTGTACGGCATAAGACTGACAGACGCCCCTTCATCCAAAACAGTGCCAGGTACTGCCTTAGCACAGGCATGTACTGTGACCTGGAAAGGCATATGGGATGGAAGGCGACCGGCGATCAGGCGATTCCAATCAAAGGAAGCGACCAGACTACTTGGTGGGGGAATCGTATGATTGCCCCCATGTGCTAAAGGAACCGAAGGAGAACCTTTGGGAGCAGCTGGGTTAGGAGAGTCATTTCGGGACTCAGGAGAATCTGAAGAGACGAGAAGAACATGGGCGTGATTCTCTTCCGAAACAGAGTGAGCGAGCGGCGGACTCGAGTCGACACTCTTTCTGACCAATGGTTGATCTGGAACAGGCTGGGGACAGCCAGGTTCGGGAAGAGGAGGCTGGACAAGAGAAGAATATGAATCAATCTCTTTGTCAGCAGGGGAACGATTTGCGGTTGCAAAGAGACGTTGATAGCCAACGGGGAATTGGGGTGAAGGAGTTGTGAGACTTTCCAAGACAACGGAGGCTTTATCCATGAGAGGACAAAGGTGAAGGGGATGATTTCCTTCACAAAGTCTACAGGGGATTCGAATCTTCCCTTTTTCCTTACCATTTCCAACCGAGAAGGTAGCATCGCCGTGAGCTTCAGAGGACGATGAGGGGCGGGCCGGATCGCGAGACCACACTTCTAAGACCCTGGGGATGCCAGGACAATCACGAAGAAGATGGTCCTCCTTGCATAATCGACAAGGAAACTTGACCTTCCGCGGAGGAGCGGAAGGGGGCCCGACTTCAGGTGTACTCGAGGGAGTAGCTACACTTGTAACCTCTCCTTTAGGAGCCTTCTTCTTCTTCGTCTTCTTCTTCTTCTTCTTAGCCACCGGGTTACTCGAATCGAGACTTTCACCAGGCGAAGTAGAAGATGAGGACGTAGAAGTAGGTGTAGAAGGGGAGAGGTCCACCTTAGAATCAACATGATGTTGTTCAGGTGGAGGGACTGATTGACCAGTAGTTGATACGGTAGGGACCAAAGAGGTTGAGAACAACCAAACAAACACCCAACAGTTAACCCTGGGAGGGACAACGTTGCCATGTAAGGAGCACCAACATTCCCAAAAGGAGGGAAGTGACCAGGGTTCCCGTCAGAGGGGATCGCTGGGTTGGTGAACCCTGGAAAAGTTGCCATCAAAAAAGAAACCTACTCAAGCTAACGCACACAAGATCTAACCAGGTAATGTTTATCGTGGCCAAATGAATTTTAAGACGCAAAGACACAACTTGACCTTTTCATGTTTTAAGAGTCGAGAAAAGGACAAAAAGGTGACTCTAGTCACCTTCGAATGTTTTATGAGCACGAAGTGACAAACTGCTCAAGTGAGCCTTTTCGTTTAAGGAGTCTGAAAAGGATCAAAAGTGACTACTCTGGAGAGACTAGGCAAAGGGTTTACCAAACAAATCCGTAAAACTGCATATACACCTTGGCAGTCATATGAAAACCAAGGACTTCCCGTACGGCAGTCAATCTTCCCGAATGCTGTGTTCGGTGCGTTACGGCTTGTAAGGCGGCAGACACGGCTTCCTGTGGATAAAGGATGATAACCTAGTGGGGTCTCCCCTATATACACGACGATACGTGGGAGCTCAAATCCGTGCTAGACCACTATCGAGTCACAAAAGGAGGAATCACCCAACCGTAGTGTGAAACAACAGTGACTAGGTTTAACGACGCCAGAGCACGTCTCTAGCCTAGACCTCTAATCAGTGAGCGTTATGTTCCAATGCATTTTTAAGTTCATTCAGTTCATTTTATGGTTGATCTTTGATTAAGTTTCAGTTTCAGGTCCTACCGTATGTAATCTCTCACAATTCCCTAAATGCAAGCTATATGCCAAAGAATATCATTTCATTCGATGAATTCTAACTACGGGAGAGTTGAGAATTTTTCAATCAAACCAAATGACCACAAACAATCAAGAACCACTCTAATGCAGCTAATGGAAATAAACGAAACTTTTCTTTAAAGTCACTAATCAATGAAAAGCTCTAATTTCCATTAACTAATTCAACGCAAAAGGGACTGTTCGTTTTCCTTTCAATGGCAAAGTGCACTAAACAAATTTTGAGAGATAATAACACCAAGTAAAAGAGACAAATTTCACTCAATGAGAACACAATCGAATCCCCAAAACACCAAAACAGTCCTTCAAGAAGAAAACACAAAGACCCCTATGAGCTATGTAATCTAAGCCCAAACGAAGCCAAGTGAAACCCAAGCGAAAAAGAAACAAATCACTCGGAAAAAGCTTTAACAACTACCGAGCAAACGCAAAAGTAATCGCAAAGTAGACTGGACGATCAAAGAACCCAAGACTCCTACGGAAGGCTCGATGCACCAAGCCACTAGATGCCCTAGGGCTAAAAAGTGTAATCGATAGAAAAAGGCAAACACCCGAAGGATGAAGGTCTAAAACCAGTCAAACCAGGATCAAATACACTCCAGTAATTGAAAAAGACACAGCAAGACACAAAATCCAAGCTCAGAGGGCTTAAGGACAAGCAAACTGAAAAGTTGACAGGCCTGGCGCGACTGTCAGGCTGCAACTCACGCTTTTATAGGATTGGCGCGGGTTGTCTTTGAGCAACTTGCGCCAATTGGCGCTACTGTAAGGCTAAAAAGTGCGCTAATCGAGTTGGCTTAGTCAAAACAAAAGCAAGCGACTCAGGGCTTGAAGACAATATCTAGGCAAACTAGGAAGCAAGAAACAGCAAGAAATCCAACCCAGAAAGCTATCTAAGAAATCAAAGCAAGAAAAACCAAAGAGACAAGACAAACTCCAGGTTGTTTAGTCCGTAAACCAAACTGGAGATTGACTGAAGTGGCGTTGATCTACTTCGCTAATGCAAAGCAATAGCGTTTCGAAGGCTATCTCGCCGTACTTCAGGCTCCGTCTAAAGTTTACAAATCAAACAACAAGATCTCCCCAGTTGAGTCGCCAAATTGTTGTGGAGGTAAATCCCCTCTGCGGACAGAGGCGATCCCTACTAGCCCAGACCGGGTCTAGCAACAATCAAACAATGCTATCACGCAAGTTCCTAATTGCAAATTAAAGGTGGATGATGAGAACCTACTTGGATTCCAACGCTAACATTCGTAGAAGAGACGTCGCTCTCATTCCTTTGCTTCGGCCGGTCATGATCCCCACGATCTCCGTGATTGGACACCTGCACATGCAAAGAACAACACAAATACAAGCATAAAATCCAATAGATGCAATTATATATCAGTCAGAAAAGATATAACTCAACATCAAACATGAGACAATGAGAGTGGAACCATAATGATAGTCATCTATTATTAATAAATAACAAAGAAGAATAAAACCATTGTTCTGACGTCAAATCCTCCTTTGGCTGGGTGATCAGCTACACAAGTCTTGCAAAGCTTGTTGGGATGAGGAACAAGCCTCTCTCTTTTTGGGTGACAAGAATCTCCTTACTTAGATTTGGCCTTATGGGTGCAAAGAAGGTTCCTGCAGCTTCAAACTCTCTATCACTATGCTGGGACCAGAACTACTGTAACTAGCTTGCTCAAGGCATAGAGGAAAGCTTTTATAGATAGAGAAGGAAGAGATAGGATCAACCACAATATTCATGGGATTGGCTTTATCACTTGGAAACTTCCATGAAAGGTGGCAAACCACTTTCCCTTCTATGGAGATTCGAAGCCAAACCATCCTAGCTCAACATAGATTCAGTTGGTGAATGGGTTGAAGAGAACCTTTGGGAGTTTGGTGGTTGAAAACTTTACTCAATTCGGTTGGCGCGAGTGCAACTCTGGGACAGAGCGCCAATGGTGTGCCCTTTATAGAGTATTTCCCTCATTGGCGCGGGCAGTGAACTGTGAACCCGCGCTAATGTAAAAAGAGTTGTTTTCATGAGGATTTTGTAGGAGATGTCTTCAGGGCAAATGAAGCTCATACTAAGAGGAATATGATGCAAGTGATTTCAAGTCATGTCACTTCTCACAGGTCTCGGAATGAGTCCTCCAATGTACGGGTGAGGGGTAACAGGGACGGTGACAAATTGCTGTGTAACAGTTGTAATAGACCCGGTCTTAATTGTTTCAACTTTATTTTGTTGGCAAACCAAACATTCCGCCACAAACTTTTGAATATCTGATTTAAGGCCATCCCAAAAAAATTCCTTCTTAACCCTATGGTAAGTTTTTAAAAATCCTGAGTGCCCTCCTAAGGGAGAAGTGTGCAATTCCATAAGAATCTTTGTTTTAGCTGGGAATTCTTACAGAGGTATAAGCGATCTTTGTACCATAACGAATCATTTTGCCAGCTAAATGTATCAGAAGTACTGGAATCTTTTTGTAGCTTTCGAATAAGTTCCCACACTTCTTCGTCATTCTTCCATTCCTCCCTTGCTTCATTTATCCAATCTAGTTGGATAATAGAAATGGCACACAACAATGCTTCCACATCCTCATCCTTTCTTAAGAGTGCATCTGCCACCACATTTTGCTTCCCTTTTTTGTAAATGATTTCAAAGTCATAACCCAACATCTTTGTGACCCACTTTTGTTGCTCTTCAAAGGATAATATTTGTTCTAAAAAGTATTTAAGGCTATCATGATCCGTTTTTACCTTGAAGTGTCTTCCCATTAGGTAGGGTTGCCATTTCTTAAGTGCATGGAGTATTGCCAACATTTCCTTCTCATAAATAGCTTTGCTTAAAAACTTTCCCTTGATTGGACGACTTTCAAAAGCAACGAGTCTTTCATCTTGCATTAGAACAGCACCAATTCCATTTCCTGAAGCATCACATTCCACAATAAAGGTTTTTGTGAAGTCCGGTGTAGCTAAGACTGGTGCTTGGCACATTGCCTCTTTAAGATGTTCAAAGGCCTTTGTTGCTTCCGGAGTCCATGAAAATGAATCTTTCTTCAATAATGTTGTTAGAGGTGCTGCTATTCTCCCATAATTCTTAACAAACTTGCGATAATACCCTGTCCACCCAAGAAATCCTTGCAGATGCTTTATGGATGTGGGGATTTTCCATTCCTTAATGGCTTTAATTTTGCTAGGGTATACCTTAACTCCTTGATGAGATACAATATGACCCAAATATTCCACCTCCTGGACTCCAAAGAAACATTTGGATCTTTTTGCATATAATTGTTTCTCCTCCAATAGTTGTAGCACCCTATCAACATGTTCAACATGATCCTTCCAAGACTTGCTGTAGATTAGTATATCATCAAAAAATACTAACACAAATTTTCTAAGGAATGGTTTGAAAATTGAATTCATCAAACATTGAAATGTTGAAGGTGCATTGGTAAGGCCAAAAGGCATGACCAAAAATTCATAATGACCCTCATGAGTTCTAAATGTCGTTTTCGGAATGTATTCAATCTTCATTCTGATTTGATGATATCCCGAACGAAGATCCAACTTGGTGAAGTAAATTGATCCATGCAATTCATCCAGTAATTCATCAATGATAGGAATGGGAACTTATCTTTAATAGTGAGCTTGTTGAGCTCCCTATAATCCAGACACATGCGCCATGATCCATCCTTCTTGTGCACCAATACTACTGGAGCTAAGAAAGAACTTTGACTCGGTTGAATTATACCAGCCTCTAGCATTTCTGCAACTGTACGTTCAATTTCACTTTTTTTGACATAGGGATATATGTACGGCCTGATGTTTGGAGGAACACTTCCTGGAATCAGATGAATAGCATGATCATGATCATGCATAGGTGGGAGACCTTTGGGAGTCTCAAATACCTTGGAATGATTGTCCAGGACTTTTTGGAGATCTGGAGAAATAGATGATTCCAATGTGGAAACATCTAGCGAACATAATTGTGCAATTACACCTCTTTGCTCCTTTTTTAGAAGCTTTCTCATGCCATTAGAACTGATTATCTTTCCCAGTTTCCCTGCATGTTAGGATATTCCGACACATAGGATATAGTTAAGTTCAACTTGGTCTAGTATAGAGTTAGGTTAGAGTTAGGTAAAGTGTGTTTCTTTACCGTTGTACATTTTGTAACTTACAATCCGACGGTCACGATATGTAGTGATCCGACGGTTCACTCTCACCTCGGTATTACCGACACTTGATCCGTGGCTTGACACCCGATTGGTCCATGAGTTCTATTTAAAGCGCATGGAGGGTCATTGTTCGGGTAATCCGTGCATGAGAGAAGCTTATGTAAATTTTCATTCTTTGATTAATAAATTGTCTGTACCCACGTTGGGACAGGCCGTGGACTGTTTCCCTCCTTGCACTCTGAGGGTTTTAACCACGTCAAAAATACTGGTGTATTGATTTGAGATCTGGTTGTGAGCGGTGTCCTTTTGGTATTCTTCTGTGGAACTTACCCTGTAAATTCCTACATGGTATCAGAGCTATTTGAGGGCCGCGTCCGTTGGTGATCCAAATCTGAAGCCGGTAGAACTGCATGCGGCTGTCGTTTCCTAGATCTGCTGTTTCTGACTGCTTTCGGGCCGAGAGGACTGCTCTGTTGCATTCGGAGCATCTGTTTCAGTGAGGAACCCCTTTCGTTTCACGCGAAAAGGTTTCCGGTAGCCCTAGCTGCGTCATTTTTCAGATCGGGAGGTATACAGTGTTTTTTTTTTTTGCAGTTTACTGTCATTTTCTCTCTGCTTATTTCGGTTTCGGTTTATTTAGCCTCTTTTTTTTCCCGGATCTATACCTTTCATTTCTGCGTATGCTCTTTGCCCTGCGACTCTGTGCGATCTGGGCAAATCAGAAACAGAAAGAAAGGATTTTTTCTCATGCGTATGCTCTTTTCCCTGCACCTTAGTGTGATCTCGGAAAATCAGAAACATTGAGAAAATATTTAGTTTTTCGGCTAAAAGCTAACTTTGAGATTTTTTTTAAAATTTCTAGTTTTTTGGCTAAAGCTAACTTCGAGCCGTAAGGTTCGTTTTTCTTTGGATATTCGTGTTGGGTTTTGTGTTTTGTGTTTTGTAGGGGAAAAGAGTCTTCCCAAGGCAAGCACGCAAATCGAGGCCCCCCCCCCCCCCCCCCCCCCCCCCCCCCCCCCCCCCCCCCCCCCCCCCTCTCTCTCTCTCTCTCTCTCTCTCTCTCTCTCAAATCTTTTGTATAGATCAATTGGTTCAAAGACCTTTTAAGAGAGTAGAGGTCTTGGGTTCAAGTCTCCATTTTGTGGGGGCGGATTTTTTCATTCCCGCACATTCGCGCACTTTGCCGGCAACGTCAACAATTTTTTTTTCAAAAAGCCATAACTTCTTCATCCGGAAGCCTTTTTCAGAGCCGTTTTTTTTAAAACCGCCTATTTTTTCGAGATCTATCCATTGGACCACTCACTTTCAGCATCTTCAGCTTCAGTTGTTTTTCAAAAATGGAAAGTCCATGCCAAGTCATTCTTGACAGCACTAACTACTTCCAATGGGTCGCCTACATGGGAGATTTACTTAGAAGTAAAGGTCTCTTCAGAATAGCCACAGACCAAGAGAAGAAACCCAAAGATGAAGACAAGGCCGAAAAATGGGAAAATCGACAAGATCAAGCACGTGGCTTGATAGGAATGTCTGTTTCTCCTGATCTTAGATTCCACATTGCAGAAATTGAAACTCCTCATGAAGCATTAGAAAAACTTGCTAAAGTTTTTGGGATTAAAAATGAAATTAGATCCCATCAACTTGAAAATGAGCTGCTTACTTTGGATCCTAATAATTTTTCTTGCATTGAAGATTTCTTGTCAAAATTCAAGAACCTTAGATATCTCTTGGAAGGTGTTAAAGTTAAGAAAGATGATGGTAACCTTATTTATTCCATCCTCACTAAGTTAGGGCCAGCCTACTCTGTATTTGTTTCCACTTTCCATTCTACCAGGGAAGCTTTCATTTGTCAAGGCAAAGACTACAAGCCCCCTTCCTTTGACTCCTTTTGTGATTCCTTAATAAGAGAACAAGAAAAACTCTTACACCTTGGTCTTCTTAATCTTGGAAACTCTTCCACAAAAGCGTTAGCCGCCCAGCAGTATCCAAATTCAAAGAATCCTAAGAAGTCTTATCCTCAAAGGAATGGTCCTAAACCAACTCAGCCTCAAGATGAAAGATCATTTCAGCAATATGATAAGCCCAATAAAAACAAATGGAAGAAGACTGAAAGACATTGTAACTTTTGTAATCGAGATGGCCACTTAGAATCTAAATGCTTTAAGAAGATGGAAGCCTTGGAAGCCGCAATGAAGAAACATAACATCCATCTGGAGCCTACTTCAACTTCAACTTCCGGAACGGCATTTTCTGCATGTCATCGTCAATCATCTCAGTCTAGTTATGCATTAAATGTATCTTCTTCTTCTTCTCATTCTCATGAGTGGCTCATTGATTCTGGAGCCTCTTGTCACATGGCCAAAAACCAAGCCATGTTTTCCTCTTTAAATGATTGTAACACCAAAAATATATATGTTGGTGATGATAGATCTCTTAATGTTGTAGGGACTGGAACTGTTCATCTAGACAATGGTCAGTTCAATGATGTATTATGTGTTCCAAACTTATCCTGCAACCTTCTATCTGTCTATCAGATAACTCATTCAGGTGAAGGTAAAATCGTTGAATTTTCACCTCATGATGTTGTAATCAAGGATCTAAAAGATCCTAAACAGATTCTAGCTACTGGTCTTGCTGATGATTCCAAAAGGTTGTATAAGTTTCACAACTTTGGGTCATCCCATCTTCCCTCAGTATTTGTTGCTCATAATGATGAAGTGAGCAAACTTTGGCATGAGCGGTATGGTCACTTAAACTATCGCTCCCTTCAGCATCTCTGTAAAGAAAACATGGTGACAGGTCTTCCTATGGTATCTTGCAAAGATGGTGTTTGTTCCGGATGTGTACTCGGAAAACATCATCGGGACAGTTTTGACAAACGTGCCTCTTGGCACGCCTCAGCCCCTTTACAGCTTGTGCACAGTGATTTATGTGGTCCTCTTCCTGTTGCTTCATTCTCTGGCTGCAAGTACTTCTTAACTTTCATTGATGATTTCTCTAGACGCACTTGGGTATACTTCTTAAAACTCAAGAGCGAAGTATTTACCACCTTTTTGGCCTTCAAAGCATTCGTTGAAAAACAATCTGGACATCAAATTCTTAAGCTAAGAACTGATAATGGTGGAGAATATGTTAAAAATGCATTCATCACCTTTTGCACCGAAAATGGCATTCAAATGCAACATACTGTTCCATACACTCCACAACAAAATGGTGTAGCTGAAAGGAAAAATCGCACTTTAAAGGAAATGGCTAATTGTATGCTGCAATCTAAAGGACTCAGTCTTAGTTTTTGGGCCGAAGCAATTAATTGTGCAAATTATATAATCAATCGCACTCCTACTAAGGTTCTAGAGAATATCACTCCAGAAGAAGCTTGGAGTTCCATTAAACCAGATGTAAGTCACTTTCGTGTGTTTGGAAGTGAAGCATGGGCCCATATTCCAGATGAAAAGCATAAAGCCTTAGAACCTAAGAGTGATAAATGTACTTTTGTTGGATATTCTGAAGATGTAAAAGGCTATAGACTTATTCCATTTAAGTCCAAAAATGTTATCATTAGAAGAAATGTAAAATTTGATGAAAATAAATCGGCCTGCGAGCCTAGTCCGGCGGATGTGCCACCTCTTCCCATCTCTTCTATCTTTGAGAACATTTCTTCTTCTGATGATGAAAGCGAGGATGATAATCCTTCCCCACCTTCTCAGGATCCTCAACTTCCAAGATGGGTCCGTGCTACTCGGGATGCAGCAGGTGATCTTGCCGGTGATCCTACAGATCAGCGACGTACACGTTCTCAGTTTGAAAGAGCCTCTTCTTTACTGGCTCAAGCTCCAGTGAATCATGATCCTGACACTTTTGCAGAAGCTTCAGGCCATCCACATTGGGAAACAGCTATGAATGAAGAATATCATTCATTGATGACAAATGATACCTGGGATCTTGTTCCTCTACCAAAGGGACGCAAACTTGTTAGATGCAAATGGGTTTACAGAACCAAGTATGGACCAGATGGGAAAGTTAACAAACATAAAGCTCGTCTAGTTGCTAAGGGCTTTTCACAGGTTGAAGGCATTGACTACACTGAAACCTTCTCTCCAGTTGCCAAAATGAACTCTATCCGCCTTGTTCTTTCCCTTGCTGCCTCTTTAAAATGGGAAGTACATCAAATGGATGTTAAATCTGCCTTCTTGCATGGGGACTTGCAGGAAGAAATCTATATGGAACAACCCATTGGCTTCATACAAACAGACTCCAGCCTCGTTTGTCGCCTTAAGAAATCCCTTTATGGCCTCAAGCAAGCTCCTCGAGCTTGGTATGCCAAAATGGATAGCTTTCTTTTAGAATCTGGCTTTTCTAGGTGTCATTCTGACAATACTGTCTACACCAAGAAAGTGGGCAACTCTCTCATCATCCTTGTTCTTTATGTTGATGATCTTATTCTTACTGGTAGTGATCCCAACCTTATAAACCATGTGAAGTCCAGCCTTAAAAAGAAATTTGAAATGACAGACTTAGGACACTTACACTATTTTCTCGGTCTTCAAGTCTTGCAATCCCAAGAGGGTATTTTCCTTTCCCAGTCCAAGTATGCTTGTGATATTCTTCGTCATTTTCACATGGAAGACTGTAAGCCAGCCCCTTCTCCCTTTCAGTCTGGAGTCAAACTTTCAGTCTCTTGTACTTCTCCTGAAGTTGATGCTACCTTATACCGTCAACTTGTCGGAAAACTCTTGTATTTAACCCATACTCGTCCTGATCTTTCCTTTGTTGTTGGCCTTGTTGCTCGTTTTATGCAAAACCCCCGTGAAAGTCATTGGAAAGCAGCTAAAAGAATACTTCGTTATGTTCGAGGTACAATACAGTTTGGGATTCATTACAGTGCCAAAGCAGCTCCTCTGTTAGTTGGTTTCACTGATTCTGATTGGGCTGGTGACCTTGATGATCGGAAGTCTACTGCCGGTTATGTCTTCACTCTTGGTTCAGGACCTATTACATGGGCTTGTAAGAAACAGGCTGCCCTTTCTCTTTCGTCAGCAGAAGCAGAGTATCGTGGTGCCGTGGAAGCTAGTAAGGAAGCCTTGTGGCTTCGTCAGATCCTATCAGAGTTTGGCTTTGAGCAGCAGCATCCAACCACACTTTGGTGTGATAATCAAAGTGCCATTCAGCTATGCAAAGATCCAGTCCAGCATCAGCGCAGCAAACACATTGAACTTCACATGCACTTCATCAGAAAGCTCATTCTTGACCATGTTCTTGAAGTGCAATATTGTCCAACGGATGATCAGGTTGCAGACATCTTCACAAAGGCTCTCACAGAGGCGAAGTTCACTAAACTTCGATATATGCTTGGAGTTCAGGAAGTTGTCACTAAGGGGGGATAGGCTCTAGTGCCTCCTTCCTTCTCCTATTGTGTCATATTTGTAAATCCTTCAATCCTATCCCAAGTTGTTCTTAAGGGGGGATGTTAGGATATTCCGACACATAGGATATAGTTAAGTTCAACTTGGTCTAGTATAGAGTTAGGTTAGAGTTAGGTAAAGTGTGTTTCTTTACCGTTGTACATTTTGTAACTTACAATCCGACGGTCACGATATGTAGTGATCCGACGGTTCACTCTCACCTCGGTATTACCGACACTTGATCCGTGGCTTGACACCCGATTGGTCCATGAGTTCTATTTAAAGCGCATGGAGGGTCATTGTTCGGGTAATCCGTGCATGAGAGAAGCTTATGTAAATTTTCATTCTTTGATTAATAAATTGTCTGTACCCACGTTGGGACAGGCCGTGGACTGTTTCCCTCCTTGCACTCTGAGGGTTTTAACCACGTCAAAAATACTGGTGTATTGATTTGAGATCTGGTTGTGAGCGGTGTCCTTTTGGTATTCTTCTGTGGAACTTACCCTGTAAATTCCTACACTGCAATACCCCTTAATTCAACTTCCTTTCCTTCCATAGAAAATTTGATGGAAAGTTCTTGAAAATTAAAAGCTATTGTACCCAAGGATTGTATCCATTGGACTCCTAGTACAACATCAGCACCTCCCATTGGAATGGAAAGCATTGGGCTAGTCAATACATATTCTCCCATGGATAGCTTGATATTATGGCACTTTCCAGAGAAATTTATTGTTCCTCCATTTGCAATCATCACTTGACACTCTGGTGCTGGATATAGGAAGCAATTCAATTCTTTTGCTACCCTACAATGAATAAAATTGTGGGTGCTTCCTGAATCAATCAACACTATTACCTTTTTCTTCTTGATTTGTCCTTCTATCTTGATGGTTTGAGGAGTGGTAATTCCCACCAATGCATTACAAGATATGGTCGGATTTATTTTTTCTTCATCTAGGCTTTGTTCCTGGAGTATATCCTCTTCTTTTGACCTTTCTTGCTCCTTTTCTTCTTCCTCTTCACAATCTATGTAGAATAATTTCTTCTCAGCACACTTATGACCTTTTGTGTATTTGCTATCACAATTGTAACAAAGACCTTTTGCTCTTTTTTCTTCCAATTGTTGTGGTGTCAACCTTGTAGGTTGTGGAAGACTAGGGGCAACAACACTTCCGTCTTTATAGTTGTGAATGGTATGCTTCCTAGTTGCCATAATTTTGCTTTCCATTTTTCTCGCTAACCTGAATGGCTTCTCTAATGAATCAGGTTCCCAAAGGCAAACATCATGTTGGATATTATCCTTTAAAAACCCTATGAACACATCAATCCTATGCTCCTCTGGAATATCTTTTACCCTTATGTTCAATTTTTGGAACTCCTCAATGTGCTCCATTATTGAACCCTTTTGTTTGAAACTTATCAATTGGCTAAAAAAAGTGTTACTTTTTGTATCCTCATAATGTGCTATCAATTCTTCCGTAAAAATTGCCCAAGTGATAAATTGTTTATGAGAACAAAGCCATTGATACCATACAAACTGATTTGGTTCCAAATATACAGTTTCTGTACGTACCTTTTGTGCGTTTTGCACATTATTGAGATCGAAGAATTGCTCCATCTGTAATATCCATGTGGCGGGATCCTTGCCATCAAAATTCCTCATATCAATTTTTGGAATATGGTGATTCTTCGATCCAACATTAGCGTCTATGGAATCATGATTAACATTTCTTTTGTTCTCATCATGATTTTCCTTTACTACCTTTTCACCATTAGTAAGTATTTCTTGTAGAAAATTTGTCAAATCTGTCTTCAAATCTGCCATGCTTGTCTTCAAATTTGTGTTCAAATCTATCTTCAAATTGTCCATCTTAACTTCCATGCCATTCATTTTAGCTTCCACGCCATTTATCTTAGCTTCTGTTAACTTTTGTGAGCGTGACATTTGTTGCACTTGTTCTTGTAATTTTGATATATCATGTAGCATTTCTTCCTCTTCTTCATGAGTCATGCTAGAGCTTTCAAGTTCCTTACTAGGTGTTTGCATTTTCTTTCCTCGGGGCATCAGTTACCAATAATAATGCTCTACTATGCCCTTTGAATTCCTTCAAAATAAATTTTTAAACCAAGCTTAAGCAAAAATTTAAAAAAATCTACACACCTTTTTTCACTTTGTAGGAGCCTGATATTGCCTCTGATGTATCTCTGTACTTTCCAATCATCTAGTTCTGAATTTGTGATCTATAGTAGCTCTCTGTGTCCTCTTTCCAATGCCACCAGTCTGATCCGAATTTGATTCTCCAAGAAAGAGTTATGCACAATCTCCCAAGATGACCTGATTATAGACCTTTCCAGAAGAGCGAACTTGTATGAAGTGCCACATGTACAATTTTCGATCTTTGGTTCCGAAAAAGATATACAAGAAACTAAAGTACATCCTCTTTCTGTACCTTGTGACAAAATTTCAATCTGATTCCCAAAGAGAAAGTTATGACGATTTTCCCTAGGTCACTTGTTTTAAATGTAATTCAGGAGTCTGCAAAAAGACCAACTTCCTTAGATCATATCTCCGCAAATATCGTGCTAAAAGCTCTGAAATTTAGACCCAAGGTTCAACATGATTTCTTCTCAAATGGGTTTTTTTTGCGGCTTCTGAAACGTCACAGAAACAAAGTTATAGCGAAAATTCCACGATGACCTGTTTGGAGCAGCGAAACCCTAGAATCCAAAGCTCTGATACCAAATGTTATGAAACCAGCTCAAGAAAAGATAGAAAAGATAGATCAACGCCTTATAATTCAGCCTCTTCGAGGGGGCAACGTCCTTTACATTACATAAATGAACAATTATTGGATGATACAAATGACAAAACCTCCTTTCTAAATATAGGAGTCTAAGGAGTCACAATATAATCTAGCCGACCTAACAATAATAATATAAAGCCACAAAAATAAGAATAGAGGGATTCTATGGGGCACAGAAATAAAAATATGGGTGTAATAGGGGCACAACAATATAAATAAGGGGTATAACTACAATAGTAATGGGGTAATCACTAGTATTATAGGGACCCAACAGGGGGTGATGATGAGCCTTATAAATGGGTAATTATATGGGCTCATTTTACCTCATAACCTAGTCAAATCAACCATTCTCTTAGCTTATTGTATGATTTTCTGATTATATTTATGCTTATGGAGTGAGTTGAGTTAGTTATGATGCTGGTCTAACATGTGTTTAATGCAGATTATTGATAAATTTTGAGGTCAAAGTCAAGGATCTAGTGGAAAAATGGTAGCAATAACTCGAAGTGGACAAAGGAGAGGACTTATAGGAGGGAATCCCCCTCATTTATTACTCCTCACTTCGAATTCCCCTTCATTCAGCTTGGAGTACAAGCAGCCAAATCATGCACTAGAAGGTAGTCGAGCAAGTGGAGGATGACTGATGATTATCTCAAGTTTTGGGAGCCAAGCCTCCCTGATTTTAAGGAAGCTATTGGTAGCTTCATCTGTATAAGTAGAGAGGCCTTGGGCCTCACGAGGGTCGAATTTTTGTTGAATTTTTGCTTATGTAAACTCTGCTCCAACTTTGAGCTCATTATTTTTGGGACAGTTTCATGTAATCTTGTTATTGTTTTGATAATAAAGATGGAATCCTTTTTGAGCTAGCACTGAGTTACCTTAGAGGGCTGAAGCTCTTGGGTTAGGGCCCAATCCAAGTAGCCAAGCTCCTCTTTACTTTTATTTTTATGTTTTATTTCAGTTTGTAGATTAGGTTGCTGTTAGATGTATTTCTTTTATGGTTAAGAATAGGTTGCTTTTGATGATTCAGTAGTTTGCTTCCATTTGTGCTTTCTATAGCAGGTTAAGCAGTGATAAAGAAAATATTCAAAAGGCTAGTAACAGTGCCTTGGCCTCTCTTCCTCCCTTTGGGACCACGATTTGAGGGAAAGACCCTCTTGCTACCCCAAAAACACAAATTTTCCTCATTCATAGGACTTCTAGTGTTTGCAACTTTTTAGTGGTTAATAGTCTAGTTTTTCTTTGCTTCAGAACTTCTTCATCATTCTCACTTCTTTATTTAAAATATTATTCTTTCATGCTTTCCTTTCTTGCAGTATTTATCAACATTTCCTTCCATAGATCATATTTTAGACTATTTTGATGCAAAACTCTGTTTTCCTAGATACACTCATTTCATTGCTTGCTTGATTTCCTTGGTTGACTATCAGTTTTGTTATGCAGCAGATCTCTTCTAGTAGTAAGCCAGCCTATCAATCATCCCATCCTCCATCTGATCCATGCCCTATAGGTCACCCAAGTCTCCCCTCAATTCTGCCATAGTTTCCTGCATTTTCCGTAGAACTCCTTCCTCTCTCCTTGAGCAAACCCAATCATCTTTCTCTCTCCTGGTGATTCTTTGTAGACCCTAGGTGCCCTAACACCTCATTCCAACCTTCATCCACATTTTCTACCCTCTCTCACACCCTCAAAATAGTGAAAACTGCTCTCAGCCTCCAGTAGAATGTTGTTTTTCCTCTTGTAGATTTCCTGTGTCCTCCTGTAGATTTTCATGTAGGCTTTCTTTTGAAGGCCAAGTGTGGTAAAAGCCTCTAGAAGGCCACTTGAGACCTACTAGGACCCATCCATACCATCCTACATCCTCTCAAGTCCTAAAACCACTCTCCAACGCCACCTATTCATTGCCACACTCACAAACAATAAATTACATGCATGTCAAATCCACATAAAAATACATAAAAATCCAAAAAGATGTCTTTTGCTCATTTAATTCTAGAAATAGCCTAGTTAGATGTTGTTTACTTCCTTGAGTAGGTAATGGAATTATTTTCATGGTTTTCATAGTGCTTTCTGCAAAAGTTGGATTAGTTGGTTAATTTGGGTTTACTAGTTTTGCTTTACATTTCAGACTTTCTCCTTTCTGTAGTTAGAGTAGTATCTGTATAGGCTTTCTCTCCTTTCATCACATATAGAGCTTCTTCTGGAATCCATAAAAGTTGGCTTGAGCTCCTAGTGATCTTGCGCCGACTAACCAATTGACAACCTGCAGTAAGAACTAGTACTTGTGCATACAACACCGTCGCTTCCAAGTTTGTTACGAACTACCGGGTTGATAAGAGTAAAATAGGCAGCCCAGGAGTTGTAGCAATATTGCTGCAATACTGGTGCTCACCATATGCCTCTGGTAGAGTTGAGGCAAATCATCTATCGCGACATTTGGGATGTCCAAGGTCAACCTCCCAAGGTTGTGCTCTATCTTTGTCAATGCCTCTGCCACATCCAGGTTCTATACTATGGGAGCTACTGGATGATCACCACGTTGATCATATATACATAATCCAATTGGTCTTACTAGAGCCACATCTGCATGATCATTTCAGATAATTAGTTTTGAATGCCAAAAAATAACAAAAAAATGAAATTTTCAAAAATCAACCAAAATGTGAAGTGTTACCTATAGCACCCCATTGCATCCCTGGAGGAAGTGGCATGTCCAAATCTCCTGTGTAGTCCATCCCTGCATATGGAAAATATTCAATCATAATGATATGATTTTCCAGCCACTCAAAGAAGTTAGGAGTAAGCCTGATTGTTGGTCCTTCACCATCTCCATGGTGTTCCATAAGTGTAACCCATTTTAGCATGCGAGGGTCACAAGGCCCTCCTCTCTCTATAACTACCTGTGGAGCCAGAAGAGGAATCTGCTCCAAAGGAAATGAAATAACGAGGGCACCATACCCAAATTTTTTGTGTTTTCCCATTCTGACCCTGGTTAGTTTCCCCTTCAGATTGGAAACTACAACCTCACTCCAGTTAAATATGGTAGATTTCAAATACTCTACAACAGTTTGCATCTGAGTCTTCGTGAGAAAATGTAAAGCTGCACTACCACATAGCCATGCAATAGTGAACCCAATAAATTTCAAAATAATTTGTGCTATCGTCTTGATGTCAATCCTGCCATATTTGAGAGCAACCCCTCGAGTACAATGTTGTAGAAAATAGGTGGCATTGGTTTCACCACCTCGCCTATGCCCATATAGGTTGATTTCCATCCCATGGCGTGGAAGTCTACTTAAGAAGTAAATGTCATCAACATCAATGACAAGTCTATGGTCTCCGACTATGAAGCATTCTTCCTGAATGTTCCATGCTTGGATTGGTAAAAAACTTGTACACGCCACAATTTTTCAAGGCCTATATTAGTGCTGGATCATTTACAACATCTATATATTGCTCTTCATGCTCTCCATTCCATGTTTGCGGTTCAAAATCCTGCAATTAAACATAAAATATCATTCAAAGAAATCATGGAGAAACTTAGAAAACAATTTGGGCATTTTCTATTTTATTTTTCATGCCCTCGGCGCTATGCACAATCGACTATTGTGAAAAATGTGCATGTGCATGGTTTCTTCCTTAGGAACTGCGCATATAGCGTTAAAAAACTAGTCGATGTACGCATGCTTGATAAGGGCGACCTGTGCACATTGAGGGAAAAACTTATTTTGAAAACCCTACCCAAGAAACTAAAATATATGGTGAAAAGCTAAATAAAAGGCATGAGAATGAAGAGCTTGGAGAGATAATCTACCTGGAGAAGACAATTCGAAATTTTTCCCAACAGTTTTCCCGGAATCAGCTTCGGAAGTTTCTAGAAAAAATGACCTCTATCACTCTCAAAAGGTTAAAAACACAAATGGTGATTTTTTTTACTTTCTGGGCTTTTTATAAGTTTTGAGGCCTATTTAAATATTATTTTTTGCCTATTGAATTTTCAAAATCCAATTTTATAATGTTTTTCATTTTGTTTTGAGCAGAGATAATTATTTTGAGTCTAAGTGTGCAAGTTACTGGTTATTTACAGAAACATATCATTTTGGTATTGAGTACATTTTTATCACTTTTCAAATTCGTTAAAAAATTACGAAAAAGAGAAACCCTAGAGTTCTCTTTACACCCTTTTTAGACTCCTTAAAAACGAAAAGATCACCGAGTACTTTATTGTTTGAACTCGTAAAAGTAAATGAAAAACCATCTATTCAATATAAGTTTACCCCTTTTACGGACTGAACTAGAATATTTACAAAAAAGGTATACGTTGACTAATCATGGTCAATAGAGTTCTCTCCTACATTATTTTATCCTTTTTCGGCCTTTAGGGACTAAATTTACGAAAAAGAACACTGTGGAGTTTACTTATGTTTTTCTCCTGACTCCTTAAAACTCAAAAACACTAAACTTTACTTTCTTTGGGCTCGTTAAAATTTATGTTGAAAGAGTTGAATGAGTTTTTTTTCTTTTTCTTTTCAAACTCTTTAAACATGAAAAAGACATTGAATTACCCCTTCACTGGACTTGTAAAAATTAAATAGTGTAGGACTCTTTAAGCATAATGAGACCGAACCACTCCTTCTTAGGGTTCGTTAAAAATACTTCGAAGAACTCGTCTGAAGCCTTGAGCTTACATGACAAGCATATCTATCCTCCTCAAGATTGTAAAACATAAAGAGGTACTTGCCATTAATGGTGGGGGAAAAGTGAGAAAGAATATTTTTTTTGTATTTATAAAATGCAGTATGTCGCTCTTGAACATGACACTCCATCACTTTTGTGTCTAGGTTGGGAAATCCATTTTCCTCTCAGTTTGCCATACCTCATTGAAAGTCTTCAGTTGGTTTGGGTTTTATTTTTGAGTCAAATGATTCCAAGTCATTATGTCATGTCTCTGATATGTTCAAGATAATTTCAACCTCAGTCAAATTACTTTGCCAGTCTTAGCCTTCAGTTGTGTTGACCATCCCTAGTCAATCCTAGATTACTCCAAAATTGATATTCTTCAAAACTTGACATGAGTTTCGTGTCATAGGCCCTCCTACGACATATCACTTCCTATCGACTTCAACTCACTATCTAGGAAGTTGATCTAGAGACCTTCAATACCTTGAGGACTGCATGCCTTAATGGAATTTTTTTCGACTTCGATGACATGGTCTCATCATTGACCTTCGATCAAACGATTGTATGAGTGTTCGACGTCAACACATCTATTCACACTTCATAGATTATACTGAAAGTACCTTGAGATCCATTTTCATTATTGGAGGTTTCTCTCGCACTTGTTAACGGTTCACATCATTGACCGGTAATCAAGTGGTTTCTACCATGTTCAACTACGAGGCATTCATTTGAATGGCTAGATTCATACTATGGATCAAAAGATGGAGATCAAGACCATGTATCTAGTTTCATCCATCGACGCTACATGGAGTTATTAAATATTCATGATTGTAAACATAGATCCATTGATGGCTGCGTCCATATTGTGCCATCTATTGACATGGATCTTCAGATGTATTTCCGTACTGTACTTTGAGACATTTATGTTCTGAGTATGGGAATACCTACCTCAGCCATGATATTATATATTGCATTGTAACTTCCTTTGATTGTTTGAGGTCTCCAACTACAGTCTCTAACCCAAACCTTTGCATGATAAATCACTTCAATCATCAAAATATTTTCTTCTGACTTTGTGTTTTAGGGGGAAATCTGTTACATGTCATTTTGTCACATTAGGCAAATGACCGTGAGTTTGGATCTCTCGCTATCCACAAATGTGTCTCAAGAACATTCCCCTGCAAATTTAGAATCTAAATCATCCCAAAGAAAGTGGAATTCCTTGATCCCATGGTACAAAACCCTATTTTTGAATACCTACTCAGTTCCCTAGTTGAGTTTTGTGCATACACAGAGAAAACCATTAATATATGTGCATAAGTACACACTATCTTACACTACGAACTCTGAACATGATTTAACAAATGTAAAAATAAAAAATAAAGTCTAGAAGCATTGTTGGTAGCATCTATCCCAACCAACAAGCTTCAAATGGGTGCCTATTCAGTACTAATCCATCCCATCATAGAGAAAATCCCCTTCCCTTGTGGAACCTCTATCCCACTATTAGTGGATCTCATCCCTTGGAGAATGGATCCAAAACTTCCCATTCTTGGCCTATAAAGCTACTATAGGTCTGAGGATTTTGGTCAGATTGTTGGAAGTACGTTTACACTGTTGAGATTAGTTTAGAAGGTTATTTTTGCAAGGGAGAAAGTTGGAGATTGTAGAAGGGACTTGCAACATCAAGGCTATATGGTCATCTCTTTCAGGATAATATGGAGAAGCTATGGGAAGCAACAAGAATATATCTAAATCATCGAAGATCAAATAGACGAAAGCTTGGAAGGGGACTTCTTCAATCATTTTGTTAAATCATTAAGAGGCCTCTATCTTTGTATTTTCTTTTAGTCAATCAAAGTCTAGAGAAAGGTAGCCGTTCTTGTTTGTTTGTTACTAGGGTTCTTTTAAGTCTAGGGAGATTGCTCTTGTCTGCAACACGGATAAGTCCACATAACAGTGGGAGGGTATTTCTTTGATGGTGATGAGTGAAAAAGAGATGGAGGGTTGATTTTTTGGTGGATGGTTAGTGGGAAAGTGGTGATAAAGTGAAGGATGATGGAATGGATAGGTGTTAGGGGCTTTCACAGGTTTCCTCTCTTGCCTGCAAGTGAGAAACTTCTAATATTCACCTCCTTTATATGTTTAAAAACTTTATAGAGCAATACATGGGGATTTCCTGTATCATTTCAGGACACTGGTAGAAATGAATGAGAGGGACTTGTTAATGATAGAAGAAGCTTGGAAAAGGTGAGGAAATGAGTGGAATGGATGCAAAGAGGCTTGGTTGAAGGTATTGAAGGTGAATGTTGAGGCATTGAAGCTGATATATTTTTACTACTTGCTAGAATCATGCTGCACCTGCATCATTACGGGGCTACTTGATGGTGCCTTGGAGCTGAAGAATGTGTTGCAGGTGCCTCCTGGAGGCTTGCTTCTTCATT
Organism: Pinus tabuliformis; assembly: GCA_031772625.1. Taxonomy (NCBI): domain Eukaryota; kingdom Viridiplantae; phylum Streptophyta; class Pinopsida; order Pinales; family Pinaceae; genus Pinus; species Pinus tabuliformis. Next base: position 239,910,087 of record CM062817.1, read on the forward strand.
TCTAACTGCACAGAGGTATGCTTCCTATTTTCGGCTTCATTGAGATTTGGTTTTTTCATTACTTCCCAACCTTCTTCTTCTCATTATTGGGGTCCTTTCGTGATCAATTTGGTGATGGCAAGGCCCTCCTAGCCTTTATTCTCCAATTTGTGTTAGTGAATGGGGGCTCTATTGGGTCCTTAAAGGTTGCTACAAGAGACATAGTTTCTTGTAGAAGTCACAAAGGCTTCCATAAAATCACCATTTCTTGGAGTTGTGACCATTTTGGATACTTCATGGAGATCAGGTAAGAGTGTTTTGTAGGGATACATGGTAAAAAATGAGAAATGGAAAAGTCAAATCATGGCTTTGGTAAAAAACTAGCCCATACAAAAATGCCAAATTTTGAAAGTATTGGGATTTTAATTTTTCTTTATTAGATCAATGAGGATGATAATTAGAGACATGGTGGTGACTTATTTTTCCTCAAAAAGTGAAAAAAAGCTAGATATGATTTTTTTTGTAAAACAAGATTAAATGTATGGGATTTGTTGTGGTTTTTTAGACCAGTTTTGAAAGTGCTCAGATCCCGGTTTTGACTTGGGGGATTGATGAGGTATTAAATTATAATTCTAATGACACATTTCCCCAACCAAATAGGTGAGAAAAAGTTGTTGTTGTATCTTTTTCCTAAAACAGGCTTATAAATAAGACCACAGTGAACTTGTAGAGGTAATGCAAAGAGATGGGATCTACTTTTTGACACATGGAGGTAGTGTAGAATTTTTTTTTGAGACTATGGGTGCCTTCCTCCCCAAGACAAATTATAGAAGTGATTTAGGAAAATATGTGTGCTACTATAGGGTTTCTATAGGATGCCCTGTTTAGCTATAGGAAAGCATTCGAGAGAAATTATATGGGATTTAGGAGCAGTTTGAAGAGGAATAAAGGTGGTGGAAGGATATATAAGGGTGTAATAGATATTAACAAGTTCATGTCCACTCAGTGAACTAACTTATGCAGGGAAGAAACATGACTAGAAATTTTTTGTAGCTTGGTGAGGCAATTTTCAGCATATAGACAATTCGCAGAAATAGGGGTAGTGAAGGGAAAGGTGATGAGGGAGGTTTGATAATTAAAGTGCGGGCTATATATTTTTCTTTTGCAGGTGGAGAGTACCTGCATACAAACAAAGAGAGATACATGGAGCAAAGGATCATTTTTTCTTTTCTTTTTCTTCATTTTTTTCTCTTTTTTCCTAGGCCTACTAGCTGCCTCAATGGGGTTTTCAACTAGTAGGTTGTCCGAGGTGCCTCAAATGCGGTTTACAGCTAGGATCTGATTTCCTTTTTTTTGTTTTTTCTCTCCTTTTCCAACCCACTGACAACCTCATAGAGGTTTTCAATCAGTGAGCCAATCTCAAATGCCTCAAAGAAGGTTTTCACATGAGATTTTATTTTCTCCTCTTCTTTTTTTTTTTTTCTTTTTTGATTTTTTATTTCTTTTTTCTATCATACTCTACTTGAAAATATATATATATATCAAGTATAGGAATACTTCCAATGGATCCATGTACATACTAGGATGGAAAATAAACTCATATGTAGGTTTAAAAGATATGCTCTGATATATACCAGAATATGAGAGATCAACTACTTTGATTGAGATGATATCAAGAACTGTTGAAGAGTAGTGTGGTGCCCCAGCTTAATGATTGTTTGGAACAAATGTTCAATATAGTTGTGATGCCATTGGTTCTCTTGCTCATCTATATCACCCTCTATATCCTCTTCAGCCATGACATTCATATCTTTTACGTTTTGTTGATTATTCCTTTGAACACATAAAGAATCTAATGATAAGCATAGTATAAATTCTTCAATCCTAGGCTCCAATGGATTCTCTTCATCAAATGTAGTCCATGATTATTTAGTCTCCTCTGGATATTCTTCTTCTAGATGTTTTTCATTGATGGCATTAGGAGGATCTTATTTTTTCAATACTTTTCCTGATCTAAGATGAATATCATTTAGATCAAGAGTTATTTGGAGATTTCGTACTTCGTCATTGTAAGTGGGATGAGTTACTTTATTGTTTGGGTTCGGAAATGGTTGTGCAGGTAGTTGAGTGGGAGTAGATATTTGATATGGATATGGTGTAGGTTGTGGTGGAGGTGGATGGTATGGATAGCATTGAGTTTGGTATGGAGGATATTGAGGAAAAGATTGAGGATATTGTGGATTTATCTGATAAGGTCCTTGCCAACCTTGTTTCCAATATTGGTTTTGGGGTTAAGATGGCCAAGGTTTCCAAGGACATACCAATTACTTTGAGATTGTTGTGCATAACCTTGAAATTGTGAATTAGGATATTGCATCATACCGGGTTGACTAGGTTTCCATGGTCTTTTTGAAGCTACATCATAGAGCTAGTCTGGTCTCTACTATCCTCCTGGTAAAATTCCTTCAACCCTGGTAATGATGGGAAATATTTAATAACATGTGATTTTTCACAAATAACACAAATTTCATCATTCTCTTTTTTCTCATTTTTCATTCTTAACATATCTATTTGTTCACTTAGATTGCTAAGAATTTCTATTTTAAATTTATGTAGCAAATTACCAAGTTCATCTTGACTTACCGGTCTCGATGTTGATTTTCTTACTCTTGTCCTTCATCTTGATATGTGTTTGCATATTTCACAAATTTATTCAAATGATAATTGGTATACATCCCCTCTACTCATTAGATCAAGGAGATCAATCCACTCTTTTCTGGTTGTTCTAAGTAGGAGGGTTTTTAGTGTGTCAAATCCTAAATTATGCAAGTTTTCCCTCCTAACATTATACATAAATCTCTCTATCATATCCTCAAGGCTCTCATCTTATTTTTGAGTCATTCTAAATATTTCCTCTTTAAGATCATGATATATACAATAGTCTTTATATTTTTCTAGAAATATCCTTTGCATATCATTCCATGATCTTATTGAATTAATCCCTAAAATCATGAACAATTTAAGAGCTTTATCCTTCAATGTTTTTGGAAATAATCTCAATTTTTTAGTGTTTAAGAAGTAACTATAAGATCTACGAAGTATTTAAAATTTGAGGAGAAAGGTTTCTAGATATTCTGACCTCATACCATGGAAGTTGGGAATAAAAGATGGAGGGATGTTTCTCATATGAACATTGATATCAGTATCTTGGATGGGAAATCCAAGAAGATATTCCTCATTATCATCATCTTCATCCATTTCTACTAGCTTCTTTGCCACCACTTCTTCTTCTACCTGCAAAAGTGGATGGTGAAGTGGTTGTTATTGCACCACATGATCAAGTGGGGGTTTTGTGGTATTGGAGAAGTATTTTTTAGTTTTTGTAAATTTTTGAGTGAGAATTCTAATGCAATGTAATTTTATTTTTTTTAAATGAATAATGCCTAATTCTTATTTTTTTGTTTTTATCCAAAGTAAAAGAAGTGAATTAACTAGGGAAGGAAACAATGCACACTTTGACATCTCCTCGAAAATGATTCCAAAAAGTGATGAGCCTAGATATTACAACAATAATGTTGCAACTCCCAAGGCTACCAACTTTAATTATCAATATGGAGTTCATACAAACTTAAGAGGCATCGACACTATGTGTGCAACATGCAATGTGTCCTTCTTTCATTGATTTGATGCAATGAAGTGAATGAAGACACACAAAGACCATTATGTTATAAGCCTATCTTAACTTTGCAGGGAAATGAATGAATGAAATATAGCCTATTCTATTTCAAAGAATCAAATGGCAAGAAATAAACCCTAATCTAATTGCATGAAAGTAAATGACAAAAGAGTAAACCTAATCTATTTTGTAGAAAGGAAATGACAGAAAAGTAAACCTAATCCATTTTGCAGAAAGGAAATTACAGGAAAGTAAACCTAATCTATTTTGCAAAAAATAGACCTATTCTATTACAGGAAAGGAAAAAAAATTCTATTCTACTTGCAAGAAGAAAATCAAATGCTCAAGAATGTTGAAGGTAAATCACTTTCATTCTATTTAACTCATAACATAAACAACATAACCTAGTTGTAGAATGAAACTATGACTATGAATGAAAAGTGCCTAGGGGGTATCTGGTCTTCTCAAATCCATCATCATGACTTAAATGATGTCATGGAGTGATGAGTAATGAGAAATAAGTTTTGGAAGTAATTCTAGAATCAATTTGAAGAAATGTATGTGTTGCTACAATATTGCTAGAAGATTGCTACAGGATATATGTTTCTTGAGTTACCCTGCTAAATGGCCAAGATAATCAAATGAAATGCTATGGGATAAATTTTATTATTAATTTCAATGTTTTTAGGCTTCAATACAAGTGGAATAAACTTGAAATAATTTCGTTAACATGTGCTAAAATTCAACATAAATTTATTACTAAAACTAGAAATTTCAAAACAATGAACTAATGAGTTGATCTAAGTACCTAAATTCCTAAGCTAATCAAGTGAAAATGTTATGGGGTAAATTTTGTTATTAATTTGTATGTTTTTAGACTTAAATACAATTGGAATCAACTCAAAATAAGCTAATTAACACATGAGAAAATTAAGCATAAACTTATTAGTAAAACCAGAAATTCCAGAATTGTGAACTAGTAAACCAATTGGAGAATGTGAATTTGTAGAGCTATTATAAGGATGCATCATGCTTTCACATGTATAAATTAACTTCAAAACAATTTACTTCAATCATTTAACCAACCTAGCCTACAAAAAATGAAGTATGAATACTAAATGCAGAAATAAGAAATGCAAGTGAATAAGAAATGCAAATAAGATAAAGAAATTGAACATCAGGGCTCTCAGGATCTTGGGGTAACCAATTCCAAGGATACTTAGAGTCTTGTGAAGGAAACCAAGCCTTAGAAGTTGGAAATGAAACCAAACTTCATTATTAGAATAAATTCAAGTGCATCCATGCTAGAAATGAAAGTAAAACTGCTAAATAACAAGTCTTCTTCACAAGAAGACTAAAAAATCCATACTCCTAGAGGCTAATTCAAATTGGAAATGAGGAAAATTTCCCATCCAAAATCCCTTAAAAAGTGGATATTTTTCCAAACAATAGGAATCTTAATTGAATATTGAGTTTTGACTTCTCCTGTAGCAAGGAACACATCCCTAGATTTTCTCAATCAACAAATCTTCAAAATTTACTCAATATTCTACAAAATAAATAATATTAGGCACATAATAAAAAATCATCTATAAACCTTTATAACAAATTATTAAAGCTAACAAAACATTATTAAGTGTAGAAGGATATGTTGGAAATAATACTGAGAGGGGGGGTGAATCAGTATTATCTGATTAATCAAACTTTTTAAATGCTCAGAAACATATACGCTACTTCAGTTAAGTGAACCAGCGTGTACACGCTACTGTGACGAAGTAAAACAGCGTATAGGAAGAAAACTCACAATTTAGTTAGCTTTTTCTTCAATTAAGTGCATCAGGACATTATTCATCACATTAACAGTAAACATGTGCAGTAAAACAGAACAGATAAAAAGCCACACACATGAACACCAAGATATAAGGTGGAAACCCAATGTGGGTGAAAACCACCTGCTGCAAGTTGTCTCTATCTTTCTTTAACATGAAACTTCAGTTTACAATCTTTTGTACTGGTGCAGCCTTATACCAGTACGCAGGCTACAACCTGCAGAAGGCTTCAACCTTCTCTCGTTCTCCAAACTTCCTTGGAAGGGAGCTCCAACCCCCTTTGCTCTTGTACTAGCCAAGATACTAGTACGTAGGTGCTGACCTACAATCTTCCTTCTTTCAGATATCACTTTTCATACATTTTCAGACTTGGATATTCCTGAAGCACAACATTACAATCTGAAGACCACAAATCATTCAATTTCCACAACAGATCATTGAAGCATAAAACAACCAAACTTTGAATCACTGAACCACTGAACCCTGTCAATCACCAGTTACCAGAACACAGAGCAGACTACAGAATTCTGCAATATCAGTCAGACCCCACTGTAAACCCAAAATCAAGCTTCAAAAGATATACGCTACTTCAATGAGCAAAACCCGCGTATACACGCTCTTTTACCGAAGCCAACCTGCGTATAGATCTAAAAATAAACTTTCTCAATTTGCAGCTGTACCAGACATTAGTTAGATCCAAAACGTAACATTGCGACAATATGCAGATCTAGAAATACGCATAATCAACCATATCATGATAGTGCATTTCAAACCATTAGATCCCGATCTATCCTTAGATCTAGTCTTCCATCAACCGATGTGATCTCTCCTTGGCTTAGATCAAGCAACCCAGAACCTGCATATCAGATCTCTTTCTCTCTTAGATATTCAAGCCTTGTCGAAAGATGATTTTGCCTAATGATCTTCTTCTCCTTATATAGTCTTAGGCCTAACTCAATACCAAGAGCCAAAACCATAGTAACACAATACCATCAACTTCAAAACTAGGGATCGACACGCCCGTCGAGACACAGTGGTCCGAAATCATAGGCACAACTTCCAAGGACTAACCACCATGGACCAAAGGAACCTTTCCACATACACGCGCTTTTTATGAATCGAACTTGCGTGTACACGCGACTTGGGCTTAACGAAACGGCGTGTATGAGCTTCCTTGGTATGCTGTACTGAGATCTGTCTTCTGATTAAGTTGCCATCACCTGTACCAACCTCTGAGCACCTGTACCATCCTCTAAGTGAGTTGCCATCAAGGACAACACTTGAATCATAATGCCAACAATCTCCCCCTTTGGACTTGATGGCAACCATCACACCAAGTCACTCTCCCCCTTTGACATCAAGGGCAAAGGGTTGTGCTCCCCTGAGGACATGCTGATATCTCTGTTTGGCTGTGCTGACTTGTGCTCCCCTGACCGAAGGCCAGATCTGCAAACGATGTTCTTCAACAAGAACCAAGACTTATACACCATAAGGGACCTTCCTATCACCAAAAGACTCAATACATACATCCATACTCCCTACCAAGAGGGGACATAACAGAAACAACCAATTATATTACAGCATTCATCCCAGGCATAGTGGGGAAACCAACAAAGGCCGTTACATGACCTTGATACCATAAAAGAGATATGACAAGAGAGATACATGACATAGAGACAACAGATCTAGACCAAGACTTAGGAAAGACACCAGCAGCATCTGATAGACATCTTGTTAGATCAGCAACCAGAATTTCTTTCTGAGCTCCTTCTCCTGAAACCAACAACCAAAACATCTGAATGCCAACAATGCTTTATGAGACTTTTGAGCTGCTCCCCCTGAACCTGTGCCTGTTGCACTCCCTGAAACTGTGCCTGAAGAATTCTGACATTCCTATTGCTGTTCAGAACTTCAGAGTTTTCCCTTGCTGTTCAGAACTTCATATACGCGTTTTATCCTGTACAAAACAGCGTATGTACGCGGATATTCTTTCTGCAACAAGCGTCCAGCATACACGCGACTTACCCGGCATGAATCCGCGTGTATACGCTCATATCCCTTCCGTAACCTGCGTATACCAAATTTTCTGTAGAACAAACAAACTTCAACAACAGGATGAAGCATCAACTACTCCCAGCTTTTGTCTGAGATATTCAAAAGTTTCCCTGGGCAGTGGTTTTGTGAGAATATCAGCAACTTGCTCTTTAGAAGGAACATACTCCAACTTGACCTTCTGCTCAAGCACTTGTTCCCGAAGAAAATGGTACTTGATTGGTATGTGCTTGGTCTTTGAGTGCATGATAGGATTCTTTGAAATGCTGATTGCACTTGTATTATCACATAAGATAGAGACAGGTGGAGTGCAAGTGATTTGAAAGTCCTGCAAGGTCTGCATCATCCAAAGAAGTTGTGTGCAACAAGATGCTGCAGCCACATATTCTGCTTCAGCTGTAGATAAGGCAATCGAACTTTGTTTCTTGCTGAACCAAGATACTAATCTGGAACCCATGAAGAAAGCACCTCCACTTGTGCTTTTCCTATCATCCACACTTCCAGCCCAATCTGCATCTGTGTAAGCATGAAGAGTGAGATCAGTATTTCTAGGATACCATAAGCCATAGTTTTGGGTCCCTTGAAGATATTTGAAGATTCTTTTGACTGCCTGAAGATGAGTTTCCTTTGGGTTGGCTTGAAATCTTCCAACCATTCCTATTGCATGTGTAATATCTGGTCGAGTACCTGTCAAATAAAGCAAACTCCCAATCATGGATCTATAAGTGGGTTGATGGACTGCTGCTGATTCATCATTTGCACTGAGGCTGCATCCTGTAACCATGGGTGTACATACTGGCTTTGACTCTTCCATGCCATACTTCTTCAAGATCTGCTTGAGGTATTTGGTTTGAGACAAGAAGATACCTCCTTCACTTTGTTGGATTTGCAATCCAAGAAAATATGTCAATTCTCCAAGAAGTGACATTTCGAATTCTTTCTGCATAACCAAGGCAAAGTTTTGACTCATGGTCTCTTCATTGCTGCCAAAAATAATATCATCTACATAAACAACAAGAATTAGCAATTTGTTATTTTCAACTTTTATATAGAGATTGCTATCTGCTGATCCTTTTGAAAAGCCTTGTTGGTGAAGATATTTGTCCAACCGATAGTACCAAGCCCTTGGAGCTTGTTTGAGCCCATAGAGTGCCTTTTTCAATCTGCATACAAGGTTTGGATCATTTCCAATAATGAACCCATCTGGCTGCTCAATATATACTTCTTCTTCTAAGTCTCCATTCAGGAAGGCTGATTTCACGTCCATTTGAAATACCTTGAAGTTTTGAAAGCTTGAGAGAGCAAGGAACATTCGGATGGCCTCTAGTCTTGCCACAGGAGCAAAGGTCTCTTCAAAATCTATTCCTTCTTGCTGTGCATACCCTTTACAAACAAGTCTGGCCTTGTTTCTAATTACTTCTCCATTTTCATTTAACTTGTTCTTGAAGACCCATTTTGTTCCTATTACATTCTTATCTTTTGGTCTAGGAACTAATTCCCAAGTGTTGTTCCTTTCGATTTGCTCAAGTTCTTCATCCATTGCTTTGACCCAACATTCATCTTTGCATGCTTCTTTCACATTTTGTGGTTCAATGGAGGAGAGTAGAGCCAAGTAGCTTGAAGCTTCTGCAAGTGTCCTTCTTGTTTGTACTCCTGCTTCTTTCTGCCCCACAATCTGAGTTTCTGGATGATTCTTTTGGACATATCTGGATGGAGTCTTCTCTTCTATTCTTGTCTGCTCCACTGGTTCTTCTTGAGATTCTTCTTCTTCTTGAGGTTCTTCTTCTTCATCATTTCGCCTTTGAGAGTAACCTTCATCTTCTTCAATGTCTTCATGATGAACTTGCCTAGGAATATATCCCTTCTCATCAACCACTATATCAATACTGTCAACAATTCTGCCAAGTCTTTTATTGTAGCACTTGTATGCTTTGCTATGTGGAGAATAACCAAGAAGAATGCCCTCATCTGCTCTAGGTTCAAGTTTGCCAAGTTGCTCATCAGTGTTCTTAATATAACATTTGCTCCCAAAGATTTTGAAATGCTTCACGGAAGGAGTTTTACCACTCCAAAGCTCATGAGGTGTTTGAGTGCTGTTTACTCGAACATTTGTTTTGTTAAGAATGATAACAGCAGCATGTGCAGCTTCACCCCAGAAGGTTGCAGGAGTACCTGATTCATCGAGCATAGCACGAGCCATTTGTTGGATAGTTCTGTTCATTCTTTCCACAACCCCATTTTGCTGAGGAGTTCTAGCTGTAGAGAATTCTCTTCTTATCCCATGTTCATCGCAGAAATCGAAAAATTCATTTGATGTGAACTCCCCACCTCTGTCAGATCTGAGGCACGTAATTTTGTGTCCTGATTCATTTTCAGCCAATGCTTTGAAGGATTTGAATTTTTCGAATGCTTCATCTTTGTGCTTCATAAGCCCTAACCAAACAAACCTTGAGAAATCATCAATGAATAATATCAGATATTCTTCTCCTCGAGGTGTCCTTTTCCTAAATGGACCACATACATCTGTATGGACTAGCTCAAGAGGCAAGCTAGCTGATCCTTCCTTCTCTGGAAAGTTAGTTCTGGTTTGCTTTCCAAACTGACAAGATTTGCATATGGTGTTGTCTGGAATTTTGATATCTGGAAGATCGCGAACTGCCTGATATTTGCATGCTTTCCTTATTTGTGAAAAGCTTAGATGTCCCAACCTTCGATGCCATAACCAGTGCTCTTCATCCTTGCTAAGATAGCATTGTTGTTGTCCTTCTTCAAATATGTACAGATTATTTGGAGTTCTTTTGCCTTTGAGAACTGTTTTACCTGTATCAAGATCACGAACAAGACATCCATTCGATCTGAAAATAACCTCGGTTTTTTGATCACACATCTGGCTGACACTTAGAAGATTATGCTTCAATCCATCAACATACAAAACATTTCCAGCCTTAACCTTTTCTTTCAAAGGAGCAATACCTTTTCCTTTTATAGTTGCAGGAGTATCATTTCCAAAAGAAACTTTCTTTCCCTTTTCTAAAGTAGAATAAGATTCGAGTTTTTCTTTATCACCTGTCATATGTTTCGAACATCCACTGTCAATGTACCATAGATTTTCCTGTCCTTCTGCATAAAACGCTATCCCACATCTTTCTGTCTGAGGTTCTTTTATTCTCCATTTTTTGGTGCTCGTGGCTTGTTCCTTTTTCTCCTGAAACCTGCTCCTGCATTCAGACTCTTTATGACCAAAATTATTGCAAATAGAACATTCAACTTCATTTTCAAGAATTGAAAAGTTGTTATAGGTCCTCTTTGTAATCCCTGTCATACTTCTTTGTTTTTGAGCTTCCCTAGTCATGATTGTTTTATATGCAACACATTGAGCTGCTTTGTGACCAAAGTTATGGCAAGAAAAGCATTGTCCATTGAAGAAGCTTCTGCGGTTATTGAATCTACCAGCCAACTGATTGTAATTTCTATTTTCATCTATTCTTGTGCCAAACTGAGAAGATTTTACCTGTGGTTGGTTGTAGCTTTTGTTCACCCTTAAGAAGGATTGTCCCTGATAGTTTCTGTTTGTAATTCGTCCCTGCTTTACCTGATTATCTTCATTGTTCTTCTGCTCATTTCTTCTTGCTGCATCAAGATAACTTTTTGAGGTGGATGCTTGAGAGGTTTCTCCATTATAGCCCAAACCTGTCTTGTTTAGAGGAGACCGCTGCACATTGATAATCTCATCCAAAGTTTCAGATCCTTTGACAAACTTAAGATTAATAGTTTTTGTTTTCTCAATTTCTTTTCTGAGACCAACAATTTCACCTTCTAGTTTTTCAAGATGTTTTTCCTTTTCATCAATTTGAAATTGCAAAGTATCAATGATCACACTCTTTTCTTCTATGCATCTCTTGAGTCTAGTAATTTCATTATAGAGATTATCCACATCTACAGCATCCTCATAATCATCATCTTCAAATGCCATTAATAGCTTATATTTATTACCTTGTTCATCTTCTTCATAGCTAGTGATCATTTTGTCCCATATCTCTTTTGCTGATTTGAAGTGCATGACCTTCATGAATTCTGTTTGAGATATACTTCCTAATAGAGTACTGACTGCTTTTGCATTTGTTTCATATGCCTTTTTCTCAGCTGGATCTGTAGGAGTAGCTGAAGGAAAAGCATAGCCTGTTTCTACAATGTCCCAAACTTCTGTACCAAGAGATTGAAGATATGCAGTAACTCTTACCTTCCAATAATTGAAATTTGTTCCATCAAAAACCGGTGGCCTGATTGATGCTTCTTTCTCGTAGTTGCTCATGATGAATGATCTTCCTTCAAGCGATCAAGCTTCTCTGAAGGACCTGCTCCGATACCAATTGTTGGAAATAATACTGAGAGGGGGGGTGAATCAGTATTATCTGATTAATCAAACTTTTTAAATGCTCAGAAACATATACGCTACTTCAGTTAAGTGAACCAGCGTGTACACGCTACTGTGACGAAGTAAAACAGCGTATAGGAAGAAAACTCACAATTTAGTTAGCTTTTTCTTCAATTAAGTGCATCAGGACATTATTCATCACATTAACAGTAAACATGTGCAGTAAAACAGAACAGATAAAAAGCCACACACATGAACACCAAGATATAAGGTGGAAACCCAATGTGGGTGAAAACCACCTGCTGCAAGTTGTCTCTATCTTTCTTTAACATGAAACTTCAGTTTACAATCTTTTGTACTGGTGCAGCCTTATACCAGTACGCAGGCTACAACCTGCAGAAGGCTTCAACCTTCTCTCGTTCTCCAAACTTCCTTGGAAGGGAGCTCCAACCCCCTTTGCTCTTGTACTAGCCAAGATACTAGTACGTAGGTGCTGACCTACAATCTTCCTTCTTTCAGATATCACTTTTCATACATTTTCAGACTTGGATATTCCTGAAGCACAACATTACAATCTGAAGACCACAAATCATTCAATTTCCACAACAGATCATTGAAGCATAAAACAACCAAACTTTGAATCACTGAACCACTGAACCCTGTCAATCACCAGTTACCAGAACACAGAGCAGACTACAGAATTCTGCAATATCAGTCAGACCCCACTGTAAACCCAAAATCAAGCTTCAAAAGATATACGCTACTTCAATGAGCAAAACCCGCGTATACACGCTCTTTTACCGAAGCCAACCTGCGTATAGATCTAAAAATAAACTTTCTCAATTTGCAGCTGTACCAGACATTAGTTAGATCCAAAACGTAACATTGCGACAATATGCAGATCTAGAAATACGCATAATCAACCATATCATGATAGTGCATTTCAAACCATTAGATCCCGATCTATCCTTAGATCTAGTCTTCCATCAACCGATGTGATCTCTCCTTGGCTTAGATCAAGCAACCCAGAACCTGCATATCAGATCTCTTTCTCTCTTAGATATTCAAGCCTTGTCGAAAGATGATTTTGCCTAATGATCTTCTTCTCCTTATATAGTCTTAGGCCTAACTCAATACCAAGAGCCAAAACCATAGTAACACAATACCATCAACTTCAAAACTAGGGATCGACACGCCCGTCGAGACACAGTGGTCCGAAATCATAGGCACAACTTCCAAGGACTAACCACCATGGACCAAAGGAACCTTTCCACATACACGCGCTTTTTATGAATCGAACTTGCGTGTACACGCGACTTGGGCTTAACGAAACGGCGTGTATGAGCTTCCTTGGTATGCTGTACTGAGATCTGTCTTCTGATTAAGTTGCCATCACCTGTACCAACCTCTGAGCACCTGTACCATCCTCTAAGTGAGTTGCCATCAAGGACAACACTTGAATCATAATGCCAACAGGATAGATTTAATATAACCTTTATGTGCACAGGAAAGGTTAGATGGGTCTTATTTTGCACCTAATTGGGAGGCCCATCAAGGCATGTTGATAGCCTTGTTGCTTACATCATGGTTAAGAATGGTGTTATAGTGTTCGGGTTTGAATGAAGACTTCATTATGGAATAAATCTATGTTTCAAGGCCAGAATTGTATTCGGGGCCACGTAAGCCTTGTTAATTTTGTAAAGAGAACTTGAGAAATTGCACAAGGTAGAGTACTTTACTTAATCATGAGATTTTCTGCTAATTTCTTAGTTAAACCTGCCATTGGACTTTAATCAACACTAATTTACACTATGCAGACCATGCCAAGCACAATGTGTGCCCTCGATGGGATTGGGCACTATTAGCGGAGCATGGGAGGGGAACATTCTCGTTACCCAACATAAAATTTTATGTCGTGTTGCACCCCTTGTGAGTAAAGGCCTTTATGTAATAAGGTGTTTTGGCGTAGTGGTGATATGAGAAATTCTTCGTCCCAAGGAATGGAGAGTGATATGGAATGTAATGGGAATTCTACCTCGACACCAAAACTGATTATAACGTAGAAATGCGAATTAACGCAAAGGGTTTAGCCTTATAGGACTAACCCCATATTACGTTGAGGTGGAAGAAGCCACATAGCCCAAGTAGGGCCACATGCCAGTGACTTGTTGCCAGTGACTTGTTGATGTGGCAAGAGTGAATTGGGTAATCTTTGAAAGGGCATAAATTTCGATATGCACATTAGATTGAGATAAAATTTATATCGTTGGAAATATCTCGACAAGTTGAATGTGATGGTGTTCTCTAAAGTTGATTCCACTAACTTTGGAAAATAATAAAACTTGTAACTCCATTTTCATAATGAGACTTTAGATATTGGGTTAATTAAAAGCAACACCTCCCATCAACCTAGGAAGTCCAATGGGATGTGAGATAGAGCTACATAAGAAATAATGACATATGATATCTATTAGATGTAGTACATGGAACACAAGAATTAAGTGGAAACCCTTTCATGAGAAATTACTCAAAACTACTTTTTAAAATTATTTATAGGCACCAACCTATTGTTACAAATATTTGTAGGCACCAACCTACTAGAGACACTAATCCCCACTATTGAAAACCACAATAGGAACCAACCTACTAGAGACACTAATCCCCACTATTGCAAACCATAATAGTCACCAACCTAATAGAGACACCGACCCCCATTAGTAAAAACAATAGTAGGCACCAACCTACCCTTCCAAATCTTTATATATAACAATCTACTATAGACACTAATCCTCACTACTAAGAACCAACTTAAAAATAAACAACAATATCTTTGTTTGTGCAACACGAACTTGTATATAGCTTCTTAAAAAATGATCTGCTCACTGAAACACCAAATCTACTTACAGTTTCTTTATACATTATCACCACTTCACTAAATTTGATGTGTCATGTGAAAGTTATAGCAAATTTTCAAAAACTTGTTATTTTTTGCCTCTTCCTAAGAGAAAACTTGTATATTGTGCCAGATGTCAAATTACTTATACTGATTCTAAAATTTTTACCTGAGCAACTTCAGTATGTCTCCTCAAATATCTAAAAAATTCATAGTCTTGAGTGTTCCAGAAAAAAAAATTATATCAAAAATTCCATGACCACTCTTTTGAAATTGATTTCAAGGCCGTTAAAACACCCTAACTTCCATACGTACCTTGAGATTTTTTCTCAATATGATAAAAATTTCACGGTCTGATTCTTCACAAAAAGAGAATTATAGGAAAGGTTCCAAGATCACTAATTTAAAATTGATTTCAGGATCATTCACAAACCCTAAACTCCACAAGGTATATCTCCAAAATTATTGAGTGAGCCAAAATATGATTTTTTTTAGGCATACCTTCTGATTTCTTCTCGATCTAATCCAAATTTCATAGTTTGAAACATCCAAGAAAAGAAATTATAGAAAAGATACCAAGTTATCTCTTTTGAAACAGATTTTATGACCAATTACAAATCCTAACTTCCACAATATATATTTTTGAAAGTACAGTGAACCAAAACTTGAAATTTTAATCAAATGTTCCCCTCAATATCTCCTCAATGTGCTCAAAATGTCACCATCTAAAGCATCCAAGAAAATTGTTATAGAAAAATGCTAAGATGACTCATTCACTCCCAAAATTACAAATTTACACACACCCAATTTCCTTCCAGTAATTTTTCCTTCAATATATGTTATCATAACCCTTTGTGAAGAGATATGTTATTTCAAAAAGACACATCAATCCATTCATCAAATAATTAATTCCCTTTTATTTCACTTTTTCAAATATGATGGGAAAATGTTATGGTAAAATACGATGGGTTTGAAACCACCATTTTGCTTTTTATTTTGACTTCAGCTTTTCACGAGCACCCCCCCTTTTGTATATATCAAAGAAATGCTTATGTACATGTTTGATAGAAAAATAAGAGTAAATAGGATATTAAAATTGAAAAATGTATCTTTATTGGTTATAAATATTTATAAACTTTGGAAACTAGTAACTATGAATACCATTTATAGTTAGGATGTTATTTTTAGATAGATTAAAAGTGTTTCCAAATAGGAACTCCTACTAAGGGGAAAATAACTAGAAATAATAGAGTTTAAGTTAGATGACGAAGAATCTAAATCAACAAAATAAGATGAGATCGAAGAAGAAGAACCTCACACTCCATCTTGGAGGATCCCAGTTCAAGAAAGAAGGAAATCAAAAGAGTACACTCCACCTAATTTTCATTTTACTTTTGTTGTATATATTACTAGTGGTGATCCTAAATATATTAGGGATTTAGTGGGTTTAGAGGGTAGTAAACTCTGGAAGAAGGCCATGGTTGATGGAATGGCTACCTTCGATAAGAATGAAGATTGGGATCTAGTTGAGCTTCTAGCTAGAAAAAAACCCATTGGTAGAAAATGAATGATTAGGAAGAAGGTAAAGTGGATAAGTACAAAGCTCACTTAGCAACAATGGGTTATTCCAATGATCCAAGGGATAAAAAATATACTAAAAAATCAAAGTACTCAAAATCACTCGAAACCAATGCCTAATCATAGATCTTGTAGTTATGATTCCAACGACGCTTAAATTGCCTCAATCCAACATCGTATGTGAAAGTTATCGCGTTATGAAGTTTTTGGAAAAAAACTAAAAGGCCAACTTGTACGGTTGGTTGGGCAAGTCGTACGATGACATTAGTAGCTGACTGGGTAGTACAGTGTGTAGTACAAACTAGTCTTGTGTTGACACATGGCAGGTTGTACAGGTCTTAGTGGCATTTTTTGATTGGTTATTGTGTTTGGGTGTGGCCAATCCAGAGGTGCCACATGGCCCAATGGGATGGTGCTACATGGTCCTCGAGTCTCAAACTAAATTAGATTATGGGTCTGACTGACCTATTGGGGGTTGACCTAATGACCTTTGGCGTGCAAACCAAGTGTCTTACCATTGAACTACATATGTTTCTTATTATATATAGGCTTGATGATTCTATTTAACGTGATATGGTTTGGTGTTTACAGAGGGGGATGGGTATGTGGCCCCAAACCCAGTCACATGTAACACTGGACGACCATAGTGCGAAGGTGGAGGTTCCAGGTGGTTAACCCTGGCCCTAGGTCACGTTCAAATCCCTAAGTCGTCAATGGAGGGCTTGCAACATAGGGTTGGTGCATGGCCCAACCCACAACCACATGGCTCACATACGATTAGGTGCGACGGATTCGGCGGGTACGTGGACTTTGGCTCATGCCCTTGACCATATTACATGCCACATGACCGAAATCGAAGGCGGAATTTGGGCCAATGGCGCCCAACTAACCATCCTACATTTTGCACCAGTTGTGGCGAGATTCACACTGAAAACGCGCAAAATCGTCGCTTGGCGGTTCTTCCAAAGGAAGAGCTTTGTTTCTTGGTTAGCCAGTTTGGTCATTTACAGGATATATAGCATAGAAATGGACAAAGAGGCCTAACCTGATCATTTTTCAGCCTTTTTGAGCCCAAGAAGAGCCTGCACAAGGGGTTTTTGGGTGTTCTGGACCCAATGGAAACATTATTTTTGTGATTTGAGCATTGCATGTTGAGCATGTAATATAAAGGGCCAACATTGGAAGCTAGACCCAGAGACGTAGCCCAGGAAGGATTAACTCCGTCATCAAATTGTTGTTTGTGTGATGCTACATATTGTCTATTTTTCTCTAATTATATCTGCAAAATTTAACTCAAATCAATAAGTTTATCTGCTTTTGCAAATTGATCCATTGCCCACAATACATAAACTAGCTTGCAAACTTTTTCAAGAAACCTTCAAGTTTTTAATTTCAGTTCAATTTAGTATTAGAGCATGGTCATTTTGAAGGTTTAACTATTTTTTCAAGTGCTTTTGAATGTTAACAAGGTCTAAATTGAGGAGAGGAGGAGTGCTTTCTAGAACAAAATCCTTAAATTGGTTCAAGGAGGTCAAAAAATATAAAATCTCCACTAGTCATGGCACATGAAGAAGGACAAGAGCTGATGTCTGAGGATGAGATAACTTTTAAAAAGACTTTCTATGATATGTCAGAGATGATAAAAGTGTTATACAATGAAAGGAAAACAAGGTTGCAAGGAGAGGGTTCAAACCATCCAAAAGGTAATGGTGGTGTTGGGAGCAAGCCTCATTCCCTCCACCACCTCCTCCTTCACCTCCATCTTCATCTTCATTCTCACCTCCTTCACCTCCTTCAACAACTAGACATACTCCTCCTAGATATCCAAAAGTATATGCTAAGTCTCCTTTGCTTAAGCTTCACGTCAAGTTTGAATTGCCTATGTACAATGGGGAAGCAAATGTTGAAGAGTTGGATAAATGGGTTCATCAAATTGAAGTCTATTGTAGGATTCAAAGGATTAAGGATGATGTTACAGAGATCTAGTTTACTTATCTTCATTTTGAAAGTACAACCCTCATTTGGTGGGAGGCAAGAACTCAAGAAGATTTGAAGAAAAGTGGTAAAATTATCTCTTCTTGGAAAAATTTTGTAGTTGCATTAATAAGGAAATTTTATCCATTAGATTATATGAAAAATAAATTATGGATTGGAAAAATTTTAGACAAGCTAAAGGTTAGAGTGTCGAAATTTACACAAAAGAATTTAGAAAAATAAAGTTAATCTTGGGTTTTGATTTGTATTCATAAGACACTCTCCTTAAATACATAGGTGGATTACATAGTTATTTGAGGCATACTTACTTATGTTTAATCCCACCAATCTAGATAAAGTATGTGTTCAGGAAACTCATTTAGAAGCAAGAGGAAAGAATGTTCCTCAAGAGACTAGCAAGAAACCATCCAAATATGGAGACAAGGACAATGGGAAGTTTAAAGGCAAAGGCATAAATAATGCCACAGTCAAGAAAGAGGGAGAGAAACTTACCTGTAAACATTGTTCAAAAGAAGGCCATTATGAAAACCATTGTTGGAAATTACATCCAGAAATGAGACCAAAGAAGTTAAAAAACAAGGGGAAACAAAAGAGTGTTGCTACAACTCAACAAGATCTACGATATGATTCAGGTGATGAAACCAAAATCACAGCCATGGGAATGAAAGGGAAAGCTTC
The DNA here is from genome assembly GCA_031772625.1 of Pinus tabuliformis. Taxonomy (NCBI): domain Eukaryota; kingdom Viridiplantae; phylum Streptophyta; class Pinopsida; order Pinales; family Pinaceae; genus Pinus; species Pinus tabuliformis. The sequence continues at coordinate 239,929,142 of CM062817.1, forward strand.
TATTGAAAGTACTAGTTCTTCTAGTAAGCCTATTGAGTCCCAAAATGATAAATAAAGAATTGATCTTTTTCATATAAGGGTCATTATAAAACAAACCAAAGTTGATACCTTGTTTGATTGTGGATCCCAAGTCAACCTTATTCCTGAAGAAATTGTCAAGAAACTAAATTAAGAAATTACACCTCATCCTAAACCTTACCCTTTGGGTTGGATATATGAAAATTCCAAATTGCAAGTGACAAGAAAATGTAAACTTAAATTTGCCATCACTGCAAACTTTATTGATGAGGTAGAGCTTGATGTTGTACCACTTGACACATGTGGAATTTTTTTAGGGAGTCCATACTTGTATGACCGACAAAAATATTCTATATTCATGAGAAAAAATACCATCTTTTTAAATATGGAGTTGAGTATATTGTTAGAGTAAATCACAAGAAGATGAAATTATCTCTTGTAAGTGTTGGTCAAATGAAAATGCTTGTAAATGCTAGTAAGAATTTTGTGTTGTTGAAGATTAAAGCTAAAGATATTGCTGAATCTGAAGCTTTCACAGGATGTGATTCAAAAATCAAGCATGATTTGGTTGAAGTTGTTAATACATATGACAAGATGTTTCAGGAACTTGAAGGGTTACCTCCTAAGAGAGGAATCCAACATGAGATTGATTTTTAGCAGGATGCACCACTTCTAAACATTGGCAAGTATAGAATGTCAGTTTTGGAGAATGAAAAAATCAAGAACCAAATTCAAGAGCTGGTTTACAAAGGGGTCTTCGGGCCTAGCACATCTCCTTGTGTGTCTCCTATTGTCTTGGTTCCAAATAAAGATGGTACATGGAGCATGTGTGTGGATTTTAGAGTTTTGAAAAAAATCATGGTAAAGAATCATTATCCTCTTCCTCACATTGATGATTTGCTAGATCAATTGAAGGATGGTGTTTACTTCACTAAGTTAGATTTGAGAAATAGTTATTATCAGATAAGGATTGTTGAAGGTGATATTTGGAAAACTGCTTTCAACACAAAACAAGGTTTGTTTGAATGGTTAGTTATGTCTTTTAGGATTTGCAATGCACCTGCAACATTCATGAGAGTTATGAATGATGTGTTGAGACCATTCCTTGATGATTGTTTCATAGTATACTTAGATTATATTATGTTTTTCAGTAAGACTTGTGAAGAGCATGTCAAGTATGTGAAACAAGTTTTATATGTCTTGAAGAAAGAGAAATTGTATTTGAAGATGTCTAAGTGTGAATCTAGGAAAACCTGTTTGCTTTATTGGGTCATATTGTAGGAGGGGGTGAATTGAAGATTGATCTCTCAAAATTTGAATTCATTGTGAATTGGCCTAAACCCAACAATGTAACAAAAGTTAGGAGTTGTTTGGGACCAACTCAATATTGGAGAAAATTTATAGCTAACTTCTCACTCATTGCAACAACATTACATGCTTTGAAAAGTGTGAAATAGGTTTTTCAATGGGGAGGTAAGCAGCATAAAGCCTTCGAAACTTTGAAATAAAAATCAATACAACATCAGTTCTAGCACTTCCAGATTTTAAACATCCATTTGAGATTCAAACCAATGTAAGTGATTATGCCATGGGAGCAATTTTGATACAACATGGTAAGCCTGTTTTTTATCATTATGAAACTTTTACCAATGCAGTAATTAATTATCCAACTTATGATAAAGAGTTGTATGATTTGGTAAAAAGTGTGAAGAAATGGAAGCACTATTTAATGGGTAAAGAAATGATTATTCATTCTGACCATCAAACTTTGCAATATTTATAATCAGAAACCAAGCTATAACAAGCTAGGCATTTCAGGTGGATGGGATTCCTTCAACAATTTAATTTCATATTCAGGTACAAGAAAGGTGTATACAACAAAGTTTTTGATATGTTATCAGGCCTATTGTTAATGCATCTGTCATTCTTAAACATAACCCAATCATGAATGAAAGTTATATTGAACAATATGCTCAAGATGATGATTTTAAAGATGTTTATGCAACTTTGATTCAAGGTAATCATGTTGAGGAGCTAGATTATCATGTTCATAACAAGTTGTTATATCATATTGGCAAGTTATGTGTTCCATAAGGTGAGAGAGTCAATGTCATAAGGGAAACCCACACTTCTCTTATTGTTGGTCACTTTGGTGTAGGAAAAACAATTGCACAAATTCAGAGGTATTGTTATTGGCCTCGCATGAATGAAATTGTTTCAAGATATGTAAAGGGATGTTCCATGTGTGCTACTAGCAAGCCTAGCAATAGGAAATTGGGTTTTTATACCCCACTTCATGTTCCTTCTCATCCTTGGGAAAGTATTTCTATGGATTTTGAAGGGGGGCTACCAATGTCTAAGACACGAGCTTCACTCAATGAACCTCTAACATATCATGTGTATTTGTGGCATATTAAACAATACCCTTACTTTGACTACATATTGGAAAATACCTCTAAAAATCACATTATTTAACCCCCTACCAATAAACAACGTAAACTTTTAAATGGGAACTGATACGATTACTTGTTTTTTTTAGGTAGCAAAAAAATCATCTGATTTTGAAAAGTGTTGATTCAGAATATATATATATATAGCATAGTTTTTGACACTTTAAATTTTTTTATGTACATTATTTTTAAAATGTTAGTGATTTTCATGTTGATTTTAAAAAGTGTTGATGCAGCGTCAAGCCCTTTTTTTAGAAGACTTATTTTTTGACTTTAAATTTTTTAATGTATTAAATGTGAATAATTATTTTCTAAATTTAACAAATTTTGGAGTATTCCTCTTCTTCATATTTTTTTGTTTTTGTTTTATTTTTTTTTGTAGCGAGATCTTTATTTTTTTGCATAGTTAAAAAAAAAAGGTCGATATTTAAAACTTTCGATGTTCTATATATATTTATATATTGTTAATTAATATTTCAATGCACATCAAATAATTGTCTCTAAAAAACAATAATTTTTAACAGTTGACATAAAAATACACATTTTGAATATAAATATAACAAAAAAATTACACATTTTGAGACTTTTTTGCTAAAAATGACATGTCAAATAAACAATTTTTATAGGAAAAATTAACAAAAAATGGTTAAATAATAGCAATTTTTATGAATTTCATGTCAAAAAATAATAATAATCACAATTTTTTTCAAAAAATAATGATTCACATAAAAATTAAAGTGAAAAATACATAATACAAATAGACATATAACTACAATAATTGAATACCCATTCTTCTCATAAAATGTCAAAGTCAAAACATTACAAGTATAACTAATTAATAGTTACAAAAAATGAGCTTGATTTCCAAGCATAACTTAAATTTAATGAATAATATCACGAAATCCATACTCTTCATCTTCTAGAGTTTTATCATTGTATTCTTCCATAATATTTCCTGCTTCAGTTTGCTCATTTTCCTCTTTTTGATGGGTTTTTGATATCTGCGAATCTCCCAATGTATGCTTTTCCAATCATTTCATATAATGGTGCTTGAGGTTCCTTTGCCTTTTTTTTCCACATGTGATTCATTAAAATCCGTTATCCTTAGACCGACTCCCGCATTGTATCTGGAAGAAATTGAAAAAAATAATTATTTGTTTAATAAAATTGCACTATACTGGGTCTTTTTCAATGACAATGCAATTTCTTTCTTTTTGTAGGCCACATGCTAGTGTTGTACCTGATCATCAAGTACAAAATAAACAATGAAGTAAATTAATATAATCACATAAAAATTTAAAAAGAATATATTGAAATTCAATTTTATATAATAAAACTCACTTAAGCCTGAGAATAAATCCAAAACCCAATCTCCTTCATTTCATCATAAATTTATAAGATAGTTAATCAATGACTGTGGTTTTTGATAAATATTAACTATCTCTCCTTTTTCTTCCTTATCTTCATATGTTAGTTTTTTTACAATAGCATCATAAACTAGTAGTTGAGTATAAATCTTTCCATCTGCCTGATTAAGAAGCATAGACTTATAGCTATCATTTTTTATCCAACTTTCAACATAGATGAACTCACAAACACTTATAATTGGTTGATCTCCACAGTTAATAATATTTGAATTTTGCCTGTAACATGAAATAGTAAAATTTCAATTAACTTGTACATAAATGTTTTTTAACATTAATCAAACATACAATTTCAACGTTTTACCATGGAAGTTGCATCCTTGAGTTTTCTTTTACATTGAAGCTTCTCAATAACATTGCAAATTGTGTGTCTAAATGAAATTTCACAAATCTCCATAATGGTGATGTTGTGACTCCTACAAATCCCACAACCACTTTACTAAGAGCTTGATAAGTATAAGGGTCACTATCATACTCAATGTTTAGGATATCGGAACTATGAGGAATATCTACAATAACAAGGGAATAATCCCTTCTAGGTATGAGTTTTGCAATGCCTTCACAATATAATTGTATTATTTGATATTGGATAGTCTTGAGCCCATTCCAAATGAAATGAGTAAGACTAGGGTCAAGTTCAACATTACTAAGACATTTCTTTCGTAGTATTTCCATCTTAATTTTTTCAATAAATCTTCTGAAACTATTTGGTGCTCCCTTTGCATCCTTCTTCATCTTTAATGAAATAAACAAATATATGTATAACTTATAAAATAAAAATAGTATACACATGAATAAAAATGAATGCATAAATCAACATACCTTTTTAAATGCAAGATAAAAATATTTTAGTGTTGATGTAGAAATTGAATTTGGATAGTTGTGTACAACATTATCTCAATTATCTTCATTCAACTACTTAACCATTTGTTCGTGTATTCTCACATAAACCAGCCTGCACGCCTGTTGTGTCATGTGCAGGCACGCCCACGGTCGGGTGCACCCGCCCACAAGCACAGGCACTGTGCCTATGCCTGTGGGCAGGCACACTCAGTCGTGGGTGTGCCCACTTGCGGCAGAGAAGCCCCCTGATAGGATGGGGGCTGATTTTGAGCCCCTTGCATGCCAAGGGCTGATTAAGTGGTTGATTTTGAGAATCGGCCCCTCGCAGGCTAGGGGGATGATTAGGCACCCTGCCTTCCAAGGGGTGGATTCCCAGAATCGGTCCTCAGAAGGTCAGGGGGTCACTGTGCCCTAGGTGAGCGCACCCATCGATAACACAACAACCCCCTAGCAGGCAGGAGGATGCTATGCTCCAGGAAGGCGCGCCCACTGGCACCATTGTAGCCCCCTAGTAGGCAGGGGATTGATTCTAGGAATTGGCCCCGTTTTACCGCCAGTGGGTGCACTTGCCTGGAAGGCAGGGGAGAATCTGCCCTTTGCCTATTAGGGGGCCATTGTGCCCCAGGCGGGCGCACCCAGCCGTGGGATGGATTCCCGTGGCACGACGAGCGTGCATGCCAGCATGATGGGAGTGCAAGTCAGCACGTCCGTTGTGCCATGGGTGGGCACATCCACGGCCAGGCGCGCACTCCAAGGCACAGGCATGCCTGACCCCCCAAGGCACATGCACTATGCCTATTAGTTGAGCGGGCACGCCCAGCCGTGGGCGTGCTCGCTCATGGCACAGTGGGCGTGCAGGTTGCATGCCCGTGACACAGTGGGCGTGCAAGCTGCATGCCACAATGCCTCTAGGGATCCATTGTGCCCCAAGCAGGCGCGCCTAACCTTGGGGGTGCCCGCGTAGGCAGGGGGTCGTTGGGCCCCAAACAGGCACACCTACTGACGACAAAATGACCCCTTGACAAGCAGGGGGTTGATTTTGGGAATCAGTCCCCTGGCCTACCAGGGCTCGATTCTCAGAATCTCCCCGGTGGAAGAAAGGGGACTAATTCTTAGAATCGACCCACTGCCTAGAAGGGTGTCGTTGTGATGTCGGTGGGTGTGTTGTCCCAGGGCACAACGCCCCCCTCATAACCAAGGGGCCAATTCTCAGAATCAACCCCTACTTGCCAGGGGGTGGATTATGAGAATAAACCCCATGCCTACCAAGGGGTTGTTATGCCCTGGGCGAATGCGTGATGAGCCCCAAAAATGGACAAATATTTGGGCTCATCCAACCTCCTAATTTGACTTAATCCACCATTCTCATTTGTTTATTGCATGTTTTGATTATATTTATGTTAATAGAGTGAATTTGGTTAGTCATTATGCCAACAAGTCTAATGGGTGCTTTGTGTAGCCTTTTTGGTCAACTTAGAGGCAAATTTGAAGGTCTTAATGAGCACTTGGCAGCCAAATTCGTGGGAGAACAAGCTAGAGGATTTGTAGGAAGGTGTCCCCCTCATTTATGGGCCCTTACCTCGAATTCTCCACCATCAGCTCGGAGTTCAAGGGCCACCGAATCAATCAGCTCAAGGGCAGCCAAGCAAGTCAAGTTGGACTGCTGTTAACTACAAGTCTTGGGCAGCCAAGCCCCTAACTTTTAGGAGGAATGTTGAGTCCTCAAATTGTATAAATAAGAAGGCTTGGGGCCTCATTTTGGTTAGCTAGTTAGTAGTCATTTTGTAGCTAGTAGTTAGTCATTCTTGGGATTAGCTAGTTAGTCATTTCGGTTAGCCAATTAGTTTTTTCTTTGTAAGCCAGTTTTGGCATGATATTAGACTTTTGATTATGAATAAAGGCAGCAGATTTTGATCTAATTCTGAGTTTCTAAGATAGCAATAGATCTCCTCGGTGTTGTAATGTTGTGTGCATTTCGTTTCAGCCCTTTGAGTTTTTACTTTCACATGCAATTTGAATTACAGGTTGTTAATTTAGTCTTTTTCATGAGTTTAGATAGGATTTGCTTATGGTGAATTGGTTTCCAGTTGCTTAGGTTAGCAGAGGATAGATATAATCTATTGGAGCTCCAGCAAAAAGGTTGTTAAGGCTCACTGCCATCTCATTTGGGATTGGGGTGCAGTCCATAACTAACCACCAAAAATACGCATTTCTCCACTTGATGATTGCTGCAACACAGTCACGGTTATGTTAGATGCTTCCATGTAATTCACACCTGCACCACACTCCTTTGCCACAGCTTCATGCACATTCTTCTTCACGTTTTGGATTGCTGTTCATTTAATTCATAAGCACAGGTAGTCTAGGTTAATGCATTTTCGGTTTGGTGACAGTCACAAGCATTTGTTTCATTTACACTGCTTTCCCTCGTTCCATTACCTTCTCCTCCATCTTGATCACGCATGCAAACACATCTTTGACCTCTGCTCCGCTCTGTTATCTCCCAAAGTCTTTCACTCCTCACGTAGCTTCACTCTTTAGCCCTTTCTTTGACATAGCCCTCTATCTTCCAACCCACTCCCTACACTCACTCCCCATCCTATTCCTCCACTTCTGAGCCATCACCAGCCTTATTCCTACCTTACAAATCTCCCCCTACCATTCCATCACTCCTCCATCACTTCAAACACTCACGGTAGGTCATCCTGTAGCATTTTGTAGACATCCTGTAGAAACCAGAGTATCCTATAGGATCCCCTATAGACATCCTGTAGGAGGCCACTCACTCGGTTGCTGAGCTTCTGAACGTGAGGAACCTCTGTGGATGGATGCTAAGGATCCCTAGGGACCTCTCCTAGCCTCCCCAACCTTTCCCACGCTTTCCTTCCTTCTCCATCCCATCTGCACAACCAAACCCTAGTTAGCACAAAATCACAATCATCCCACACACTTAAAGAAAAAATACAAAAACATGTCTTTTATGATGCAAGTAGCTTAGATCCATGCATTTGCACTTATTAGAGGTAATGAAAGCATTGGTAGAAGTTGCATTTACATTCTTTGCATTGTAGAGGTTAGACTAGTCAAATTAGGGTTTCCTAGGTTTACATGCTTTGATTTGCTTTCAGTTCATTTTTGTCAAGTAAAGTAGCTTTCCTTTGAGATTAGCTTTCGTCCATCAATTAGCAAGCTTCTTCTGAGAGCCTACAGAAGTTGGCTTGAGCCCTAGCGGACTTGTGCCAGCTGACCAAGTGACAGCTGGGACAAGAGCTAGTACTTGTGCATACAACACCGTCGCTTCCAAGTTTGTACGAACTACCAGGTTGATAAAATTAGAGATAGGAAGCTCCAGGAGTTGTAGCATTATTGCTACAATACTGGAGCCCACCAATGCGCTCGGCCATAGGCGTGTGTCTTTGCCTTAGGTGGGTGCACCTGGCTTTGGCCTTGTGTCTATGCCTTGGGTGGGCGCTCTCGACTGTGGGCTTGTGCCTGTGCCTTGGGCGGGCGTGCCCAGTTGTGGGTGTTCCCGCCCACAGCACAGTCAGTGTGCCAGACTACAAGTCCACTATGCTGTAAGTGGTCACACCCAAGGCCTGGCGCATACACCCGGGGCACATCAACCCCCTGGCAGGCAGGGGACCGATTCTCATAATCGACCACCCTTGCCTACCACGGGGTCATTGTGGCCCAGGCCGGTGCACCGACTGGTGGCATAGTGGCCCCCTGGCAGGTAGGGGGCTGGTTCTCAGAATCGACCAGGGACCAATTCCGTGAATTGTCCCCTCTCAGGTCAGGGGGTCATTGTGCTCTAGGCGGGTGCGCCCACTGGAAGCACAACGCCCCCTGGAAGGCAGAGGGTCGATTTTGAGCTAGGAGACCACTGTGCCCTAGGCGAGCACACCCACCGGTGGCACAACAACCCCTTGGCAGGAAGGGGGCCGACAGGGGAATGATTTTGGGCCCCTAGCAGGCCAGGGGGCTGATTTTGAGAATCGTCGCCCTTCCTGCTAAGGGATCATTGTGCCGCCGGTGGGCACGCCCATCTGGTAGGTAGGGGGTCGTTGTGCCGCGAGAGGGTGCCCCTGGCCATGGACGTGCCCACTCGCGGCATGGTGAGCATCTAAGTCGACATGCCCGTTATGCCATGGGCGAGAATGGACATAGTCAGGCGTGCATTCCTAGGGCACAATGTTGTGCAGGAAATCCTTTTTGCGGACATGAGAGATCCCTCTAGTCCTATGGGAGGATCTAGCAACAACATATACAAATATATGAAAACTTTCCTAGTTTATATCAGAAAATATAAAGGAAGATAAATTACCTGCCTCACTCTAATGCTAATGCCCATTGATGTTGTTCTCAATCTTCTCGCTTCCAAGTTCAATCCTCTCTATGTCGTTGTGCATGAATACCTGCAAGGAAGATCAAACAGAGATGACAAAGGAATACATATCATTATTCATTCTAACATAAACTATGCGACATATCAAGGAGTATCACACTAAATGAGCAATGATTTACACACTTATGGAAAGCAAATACATAATGTATTATTAATAAAAAGTAAGGGAAGCATACAACCACTTAAGCCTTGGTGTTGGAAGCCTCCTTTGGATGAGTTTTCAAGTCCTAGCCAAGGCCTTCAAACACTCTTTTCTCCTTAGCAAAATGGGCAACATTTAGGCATAGTTTTAGCATAGGAAGGCAACCAAGAAATAACCAACCAACAACTAACCATAAGTAGATGGTAGGGGTTTGATTTATAGGGAAGGGGAGGGAGTTGAGGATCCATAAAAGGAGGGAGAGGTTCCAAATTCAAGGGGAATATCTATGAAAGTAGGATCAAGAACAGAGAATGGGAGGTCTTGCTCTAATCCTCATTCAAATGCAACCAACTCGCCATTCTCAATACTTCTAGTAGGAGAAGATTCTCCTCCATTTTAGGAAAAACTTCCTAAATATGGCCAACATAAATTTTCCTACGAAAAGGTGCTCTGCTAGCGTTAGTCTCTAGTTAGACAAAAGGTTACCAACACAGATTATCTACTAAAAGTAGCGTTGAGCTTGCAAAACAAGGTTTTGAACAAGTTCTTCATAATTTCTTCAAGGCAAGTCTTCTTCTTCCTTCAGGGATGCTTCTGAACATGTTTCATGGTGAATTCATTTTTTTTGACAGCTTTCATTACTCTGTGACACTTGTGACATTAACGAAACAAAGTGAGACACTTAGGATATGAGACTGGGAGCGCGACAAAATATTGTATAACAGATTCCCCCTAAATCATGAAGGTAGAACGGGAAGTGATGGTTAAAATGATTTAAAAGTCAAGGTAAGGACTCAGAGAAACATTGTCGAGACCTACAAATCAAGCATGATACAACATATCTAACATCTCTATTGTAAGAATGCCTATTAATACATCTTTGAGTAGGCATCTAACAATACATGAATCCACGACATGGACATAATCATCTGAATAGAAAGGATCATGTGTAGAGATCCATGGCATGGGCATAGTGATCCGAATAGAAAGGATCATGTGTATGGATCCACGACATGGACGCATCCATCCGAATGGAAAGGATCATGTGTACAATCATGAATAACTCCACACATCCTATATTTATCAGACGAAACCCAGGGTATTCATTTTTGTCTCGATCCAACCAAAGTATGAATCCCACCGTGTGAATAGATCTGTCAGAGTCGAACATGGTAAAAAAACCACCTGATCACCAGTCAATGATGGAAACCATTAACAGTCACGAGAGAAACCACCAATAATGGCGATGGCTCTCAAGGTACGACAACACAATCCACGAGTGTGAACAAGGAAGATGAAGGCGAACACTCGCATAATCATTGAATCGAAGGCCAGTGATGTGAACCTATCATCAAATGCGAAGAACCTGCCATTGAGGCATGAAAGCTCCATGGTACTGAAAGGGATTTTTTAGATCGTCTTCCTGGATAATGAGTTGGAGTCGACAGGAAGTGATCCGTCGAAGGAGGGCCATAATGTTTCCCACATCATCGACATGAAACATAGGATTTTATAGGGTTGGCAAGAGTGATTCAAGATTGTTTCAAAAAAGTAAAATAAGGTATAAGGGGTTTAAATTGCAGATGGTACTTCTCTTGAACATATCGGCAATACGACTCTTGAATTTGGCAACATTGGACTCAACATAGGATCAAAGGTCATGGTGACAATAGGATGTAATCATATGAGAGGAAAATGGATTTCCCAAAACCTAGTAAGGAAAGTGACAAAGTGAGGATAACCCAAACCCGACACAAGATACATACAAGTTTCATGTTCAAGAGCGACATGATTCCTCTATACAAAATACAAGATATATGTTTACTTCCATTTTTCCCCACTATTTCTAGCGAGTACCTCATTATTTTTAATCTCAAGCTTGAAGAGGATACCATATGCATGTTGTATAATTTCATCCTTTGGATGAATCCATCCTATTATTTTTAAAGATCCCTAGGAAGGAGTAGCTCGGCCTCGTCATGGTGGAAAGTCCTTTGTCATTTCAGTTTTACGATTTCGATAGAAGGGTAACTCGACACCTTTTTCATGTTTAGAGATTTTGAAAAAGAGGCAAAAAGAAAACTTGAGAGGTCCCTTTTTGTAGATAGTCTCTCGAATCTGAAAAGGTAGAAAACAATATTCAAGAGAACCTCTTAGCCACGTGTGACCAAGGTATTCCTTTTTCGTACATTAGTCTATCTCATTCCAGAAAAGGGTTAAACTAATACTGAGTATACGTCTTTTAATTTACTTTTGCGAGTTCGAAAAGGAAAGTTCTTGACAATCTTTTTGTATTTTTGGTGTCTAAAGAGTTGAAAGAGGACTCCACCTGGAGGAACAAGTGGTATAGAAGGATAGAAACTGGTTGTGGTCATGATGAAACTTCTCAAAACATGTAAAGGTCAAGAGGCTGGCTAATAAGATCACTCATCGAAGATGTTTTTAAGGCAAGGGTAAAACAACAAAGTGAAAGTGTATGATCGGCCAAAGAGATGGTGATGATGGGATCAATAAAATGAAGGCTCATATGGAAAAAAAACGCTGATAAAAATGGCAATCATGAGAGGTAAAGTGGGAATGGATTCATTTTTACACAAGCTTAAAACATGGGAAACTATGCTTGAGTATACTTGAAGATGGTTTCATTTTTTGACAAGCTTGAAACATGGGAAAAAACTATGCTTGGATTTGGTTTCATTTTTACACAAGCTTGAAACAAAGATATACTATGCTTGAATTTGGTTTCATTTGTACACGAGATTGAAGCAAAGATAAACTATGATTGAGATAAATTTTCATGCCCTCAACATAATGACTCAATTTGAGGAAATTCCCCCCAAACTTCATTTCATTCACCTAAGTAGACTACTAGTTACTAACAAGTGGATGGAATGAAGGTTCACTTATGAGATCAAGTGAAAGACTCGACTGGGAATTTATGAGATCTAATCAAAGACTCAAATTGGAAGGGGATTTGTTTCAATTTTTAATGAGATTGACACAGGAAAATAACCATGATCATGAAACCTTGTTTAATTTTTTAACGAGCTTGACACAAGTAAAGAATTTTGCTCATGACACCTTGTTTCATTTTTAACGAGCTTGACACAAGTAAAGGAACTCTGCTCCGACACCTTGTTTCATTTTTTAACGAGCTTGATACAAGTAAAGGAACTCTACTCTGACACCTTGTTTCATTTTTTAACGAGCTTGACACAAGTAAAGGAACTTTGCTTAGACACTTTGTTTCATTTTTTAACGAGTTTGACACAAGAAAATAAGCATGCTCAAACACTTTGTTTCATTTTTTAAGGAGTTTGACATAAGAAAAGAACCATGCTCATAGGGACCTATTTCATTTTTTAACAAGGTTGACATAGTAAAAGAACTATCCTCATGGTACCTTGATTACAACCTATAATAGGTCATAGATTCCAAGAGGTTCTCATCATATGGGAGAACAACACTCTAGAAGGGATACATGTCAAGTGATCTAATGGAAAGATCAGGTTCCAATTCCCTCAGTACATGACACACTATATCACTGACTAGATCATCAGTAGACGTGGGGATGGAACAAGTGGCCACATAATTAACCTGTGGTAGGGGCGATACCACTTGCATAAAAGGACCATTTAGGGAATATGGTTGATCGGGAGTCAAATTAGGACCAACAAACAAAATTTGATCAATGGCCACAATTCTTCCTTCATGCGGGAAACATATCACACGAAAGAGAGAAGAGATAAGAGCTCCCATGACATAAACATAGTTATGATTGAGGAGTAAATTAAAGTCAAAAGGGACTTGGACAACCATCACATCGAGATAGATGATTTTTCCTCCCAAAATAATAGGCAACTTCGGAAGGATCCCTAAGGGTTGATTGGTTCCTCTGTTAAAAGCTAACAGATTCTGGGTAATGGGCACAAGCTGCGAAGAAACTAAAGCTTTCCAAGTAGCTGAGGATAGAATACTAACATATGCACCTTCATTTATGATTGTGCCACGTACAAGTATATTATAAGCATGTACCATGATCTGAAAGGGAACATAGGAAGGAAGACGATATCCTATCAGTCGACTCCAATCAAAGAATATGACTAAACTACTTGGAGAGGGTTCCATCGGAATGGGAGGACTACCCTCTTGTGTTACGGGAACATGAGGATCCCCTCTGTACCGTGGGAATACGAGGATCACTCCCTTGTACTGTGGGAACAGGAGGATTGCCTCCTAATTCTTTGGAATCTGAAGAAACCCGAATAACTTAAGCAATACAAACTTCACTCTCTACTTAATATATATGATTAACTAAAAGCGTAATCAGGTCAACCATTTTTTCCACCAATGGTTGGTCGGAAACAAACTCATGGGATTCTCTTTCAGAGAGAGTGGGATTGACTAGAGATGTGTTTTGATCAATCACTTGATCAACTAGTGGAGGATCAAGGGAAAGCTTATGATAACCAGTCAGAAGAAGAGGTTGAGAAGTGGTAAGGTTATCCAACGCGTTAGAGGCTTTATCCATATAATGAAAAAGGTGAATAGGATGATTCCCTTCACATAACCAAAAGGGAAATTTGACTTTTCCATTTTTCCCATGGGCTTTACTGTCACTAGTCGAAGATTTATCACTAGCATGATATCCAGGGGCTGATGACAAAGGTCGATGTGAACCTAGGAACCGCACTTCTAATATATTGGGAATACTAGGACATCCTCGAAGAAGGTGGTCACCCTTACAAATATTGCAAGGGAATCTCACTTTACGCTATTCATTGGAAGATTTTTCAACATCAGTAGAATTTGTAGCAATGGTCGCTTGGTTGGCCCTTTTCTTATTTTTATTATTATTAATATTCCTTTTCTTCTTATTCTTATGCACCTGGTTACTAGCTTGCAGGCTTTCACCAGGCGAAGAGGAAGAAGATGAAGAAGACCGAACAAGTAAAGAAGGAAAAGAGTCAACTTTAGGCTCAACAGGAGGTTGATACTATTCACGTGGAGGAGAGCCTGGATGAGGAGAATTTTGGACATTCGGAACCATAGGGGTCGAAAATAATTAAACTAAAAAATCAATGGTAAACCTGGGAATGGACAACGTTGCCATATAGGGAGCACCAACATTTCCAAAATAAGGAAAAGGAATAGGATTCTTGTCAGATCGTTTCCCTGGTTGGCGAACTCGGGAACTATTTCCATTATTCTCAACCTAAGATCTACTAAGGAGTATTTAAACAAGAAGGATTTTTTCCTGAGGTCAATTAATTGTTTTAGAACTTAACAAAAATAAATAAAAAAGTGGTAACTAGGCATAAAGGTTTACCAAGAAACTGTGAACTACAATATACACCTTGGCAAACCAAGGACTTAATGTATGGTAGCCAATATCCCCAAATGTTTTGTTCGGTGTATGACAATATACAAGGCGTCAGACTTGGTTACCTATGGATAGCAACCTATTGAAGACTCCCGAAACATATGCAATGGTATGTGGGAGTGCAATCCATAGTAGTGTTGTCTAATGCGTAACCGTTCGATGAGAGTGTTCACATATACTTACCATGCATGGAGCGCCTCCAATATACCCAAAAGTACTGGAGAACAGTCCTATACACTTTCGTACATGGAACAAGATTACACCCCTGGGATACAATGCTAGAAAATAATGACAACTCCTACATTTAACGATGCCGAACATGTCCCTAGCCTAGACCTCTAAATGTTTTCGTTAATGTTCCAAATCCTCCTTAGGTTAATTGAGGTAAATTTTAACATTGATCTTGGATTAAGTTTTAGCTTTAAGGATCAAAGATCGATGTCACCTGAACACACCTATGATGCAACTAATATGAGAAAAAAGGATTATTTTGATTTCGATGAAAGCTATCTAGTGTAGGGAAAAAAAACAAACATTGATGCAACAATCAAGTATGCAAAAAACAAAGCTTCCTAACTAGAATTTTTGCTTTCACTATTCCAATGCACGTACCAAAAGTAAAATGATATTTTTTACTTCTCAATGGATGAAAATGCGCTTTTCAACTTTCAACACTAAGCAATGTAATCTATGCTCAATGATAATCCCAAAAAAGTTTTTTCAGTGCAATGTAATCTAATGCAATTCGAAAAGTAAACTTTGAGATGAAATCTAAGCAAATGCAAATGTGATTTCTTTTATGGTTTTCAAAATAACTAATAATGCTTTAATCAATAACAAATTAGTATTCCTTCCACACATACAAGCATAAAACAGTAAATTCAATTGACCCAATAACTAAACACTCAACCAAAATTCATTTTCACCACTTTAAAAAATGGGATGGTCTTTTTCAAACCAATAAGAAATCAACAAAAATAATGGAAAATTCTATGCACACAGAGCATGATAACACTTCAGCGATCAAGATACACTAGATATTTCTGATAAAAACCCTAAAAAAATCTCATTTTTTGGATCAACGCTACTTTTATGTTAAAAATTTTGCGCTGATAAGAGAGATCTAGACTTGACTTGACACTCCAAATAATGTACTACTCAGAATGTAGACCCAAAATGACCCTAAATCATAGATCACAAGTAGGTTGGTCAAACTAATAAAAAACAACAAACATAAAAAGGATGTTTGAAGGCTTAGAAGCTCCCCAGTGGAGTCGCCATTTTGTTTTTCAGGCAATCCTTTCTGTGAATAGAAACGATCCCTCTAGTTGTATGGGAAGATCTATCAAAAAACTAGACAAAATATACAAACTTTCCTAGTTTATATCAAAAAATAAAAAGGAAGATAGATGAGATACCTCACTCTGATGCTAACACCTATTGATTTTGTTCTAGATCTTCTCGCTTCCAATTTCAATCCTATCTACGCCGTTGTGGATGAATACCTTCAAGGAAGATCAAATAGAAACGACAAAGGCATACCTAGAATAATTCATTCTAACATAAACTATGTGACATATCAAGGAGTCTCACACTAAATGAGCAATGATTTACACACTTATGAAAAGAAAACACATAATGTGTTATTAATAGAAAGTAACGGAAGCATACAACCACTTAATCCTTCATGTTGGAACCTCCTTTAGGTGAGTTTCCAAGTCCTAGCCTTAACCTTCAAGCGTGACTCCTTTATCCTTAGCAAAATGGGCAACATTTAGGCATAATTTTAGCATAGGAAGGCAACCAAGAAATAGCCAACCAAAATTTAACCAAAAGTAGATGGTAGGGGTTTGATTTATAGGGAAGGAGAGGGATTTGAGGATCCATAAAAGGACGAAGAGGTTCCACATTTCAAGGGGATGATCCATGAAAGTAGGATCAAGAACTGAGAATGGGAGGTCTCGTTCTAATCCTCATTCAACTACAACCAACTCGTTGTTCCCGAAACTTCTAGTAGGAGAAGCTTCTCCTCCATTTTAGGAAAAACTGCCTGAGGAGGGTCAATCTAGATTTTCCTATGAAAGGGTGCACTACCAGTGCTAGTTGCTTGTTAGACAAAAGGTTACCATCACGGGTTTGTTTGCTAAAAGTAGTGTTGGGCTTGAAAAACAAGGTTTTGGAAAAGTTCTTCATAATTTCTCAAGGAAAGTATTCTTCTTCCTTCATGAATGCTTTTGAACATGTTTCATGGTGAATATATTCTTTTTTATAGCTTTTGTTACTTTACGACACTTTTGACGTTGATGAAATAAAGTGTGACACTTAGGATATGAGACTAGGAGTGCGACAAAATACTGTATAACACACAACAACCCCTTGGCAGGTAGGGGGCGATTATGAGAATAGGCCCCCTGCCTGCCAAGGGGCTAATCAGAATCGACCCCTGCCTTCTAGGGGGACGTTGTGCCCTGAGCAAGTGCACCCACCGATGGCACAACGTCCCTCTAGCAGGGAAGGGGCTAATTCTCATAATCGACCACCTGCCTTCTAGGGGGCCGATTCTAGGAATCGGTCCCTGGAAGGCTAGGGGATGATTATGATAATCAACCACCTAGCTTGCTAGGGGCTGATTCCCAGAATCAATCCCCTGGTCTGGCAGGGGCTGATTCTTGGAATCGACCCCTTAGCCTGCCAGGGGTCGATTACTAGAATTGTCCCTTGGCAGGCCAAGGGGCAGACCAGGGGGCTAATTCCACCTAGCATTGCAGGGGGTCACTGTGTGACCAGTGGATGTGCCCGCCCAAGGCACACCGGTCCCCTGGCAAGCAGGGGGTCGATTCTCCTGATAGGCAGGGGTTGATTCTCCTGACAAGAAAGGGTTGATTCTTAGAATCAACCCCTGATTGCCAGGGGTCTAATTCTCGAAATTGGGCCCCTAGCATGTCGGTAGGCCAAGGGATTGATTGGGATGATCCTCACAATCACCCCCTAGCAAGGAGGGTGTTGATTCTTAGAATCGCCCCCCTAGCCTGCCAAGGGTTGATTCTCAGAATCAAACCCCTGGGATCCGACCCCCTGGCAAGCTGGGGGCCGATTCTTAGAATTCATCTCCTGGTAGGCAGGGGGTTGATTCTCAGCTAATTCTGAGAATTGACCCCCCTACCTGCTAGGGAATCGACCCACTGGTAGGCAGGGGACAATTCTTAGAATCGACCCCTGCCTGTCAGGGGGCTGATTCTCACCGATTTTGAGAATCAGCCCCTCGCAGAATCATCCCCCTATCCTACCAGCAGCTGAAATCAACCCCTTGCCTACCAAGGGGCTGATGTGCCCTGGTCAGGTGCACCTGGCCCTGGGTGTGTCTACCTGAGGCATAATGGGTGTCACGGCCCTATCCTTGTGGTACTCTTTCAACCACGTATAGTTGGTGTAACACCACTATACTTTTTCTTTTTACCAATACTCATGTATATGGACTACGCCTAACCAAACACTTAACCAAATTTATCTTCAAGTGTTATAAATGCAGCAGAAATAAACTTCTTCAATTAACCATATAACCAATATATATGCACAACGGAAATCATAAACACATAACCATATGTGGGAGGGGCAACTCCCATGTAATTGAGTTTGCCCAATATCAATATATTAAGTTTTGTAATTCTATTGTACAAAAATACTTTACAATGTCATGCAACTGACAATGCTTGACCTGCACACTTCCTTCATCAAGCGTGACTAAAAAATTCCAAGTCGTGCTTCTCATGCACACCTCACACGGTCTACTGAATTACTGGGCACGTCGTGCCTACTCGTTCACTAACATGCGACCCTTGCTACACTTTCGGCCTTGTTGCAATTATGCATGCCCGATTCAACATTAGTGCTCTAATCATGCCCATTGTTCACCTACTGAACTCTGCAATATGGTGGGCCCACCTACAGGTCCACTGTAGTGGCCTTGACTTCCTGAGTCACTACTGCCCATGGTTCACACGGCCCAATTATTAACACAGTCGGGTCGCCCTACTTCAGTTCTGGCCAACACATCATCGGGTTATACTCGACCCGCTCGACACACACTATAGTGGTGATATGCCTGCAACTCATCCATGCAACACGACCATGCCTGTGACATGCTCTTCCATTCGTTTCATATGCAGAAACCCAAAATCCTACATGCAGCTATACTTCGGCCCTGCAATGCACACTCCATCTGTATGCCCAGTTCGTTGTTCTTCCTTCGCTCTGCTCCTTGTTTGATGTTGTTATGTCGAATGAATTGATGCCTTTAAGCTCCCACGCCATCTCCAATATATATGGGTTGGTATAGACCCATGTCCTACCAACCGTCGCACCACTTCTCCTTCCTTAGTCGACCCAAATGACAACCAATATGTCAGCCTATACATAAGATATATGTCGGCCCAACTTCATAATTTCACCATGTCATTATCTATCATGTAGATTGTTGCCTCTTGAGTCAGTCATGCCACCCGCTTGCCCAAATCGCACGTTAGTTCTAGACATGGTCACCTCACCCACCTTGGGTGTACGCTCACCCAAGCACCCGACTCAAGTTTCCTGATGCGTCCTCACATAATGTGCCTAATCGCCCACCATGCATGTCTCCAACTCATCCAGCGGTCACTCGTCGCACTCCATTGCATGACTCGTCAGTAATAATGTGTTAGGGTCCAACCCTAACCCCCTTATTGATGTAATAAGATTGAGTCATAGCTATAGTTAAGTAAAGAGTCAATAAAGCCCATATTAATAATTGTAAGTGGTTGACCTGCATTTAAAGAAGGCACCATAGTTAGTTGTAAATGGGCCATGGTATTAGATAGATGGTATTAATAAGAACCATGAGATTGACCCATGGTATTGCATGTATGAATCCTATATAAAGGATAGATACTCCCCTCGAGGAGCATCGTGTCTTATTTTTTTGAGCCCAACTCTATTGGAGGTTGCCCCCTCGAAGAGGCAAGTGAACATTGCTTTCTGAATAATAAAATACTTGGTGTTATTTCTTATTGTTCTGTGATCTGGGTATATTTCTTCGCATATTTGGTATTCTAGTATCTTCTTGCAGGTTAAGAGCATAACAAGTGGTATCAGAGCACTTTCTAGGGCTAGTGGGATCTCCAATTTTTAGCATTTTTTTTTTGGCTAGAGACGTGTTTCGGTGTATTTAAACCACGGGATCTGTCATTGAGCACATAAAACTGCAAATTTGGGGAGCCATTCATGCAAGAAATACAAGAGGTGGTCATGCTTGTTGGACTCCCTTGTAACCCCTATGGGTACCCCTTCGAGTAGTAGTGCATTAGACAGAACCACACACAGACTGTCTTCCAAGTACCCTCTGGGTATATCGGAAGCCCCCTAATCTCTCTTGAAACCTCGCCATAGATAAACCGTCAGCTGTCTTGCTGCTATAGTACACCGA
Source organism: Pinus tabuliformis (assembly GCA_031772625.1). Classification (NCBI taxonomy): domain Eukaryota; kingdom Viridiplantae; phylum Streptophyta; class Pinopsida; order Pinales; family Pinaceae; genus Pinus; species Pinus tabuliformis. Next base: position 239,949,265 of record CM062817.1, read on the forward strand.
GAACAGCACTTGGGGAGATTACTGGTGTGTACAATAGGGTAGTCGGGTTGTACAGCGAAGGGTACGGTTGATCCTCCTTGGTTAGTGCCCTAAAAGATTGGGCTGAGTAATACTGTCAGACTCTTATGTATATTGTGATCTGTAGCACCTGACACTCCTTGTGACCATAGTTCCTGTGTCTCTCTCTGGATCACACATCATCTTTGCCAGATCAGATCTATCAGGTGGGGTTCTGTCACAGCAGCAACAATCAGCTCCACCATTCAGAACTGTCCAATCCGCCATTCAGATCCATCAGATCTGCCAATTAGATCTATCAGATCCGCCATCTAGATCTAGCAGTTGCAACAATCAGATCTACCATTCAGATCTAGCAGCAGGGGTTCATCACTGCCACATTCCTACTCATACTCTGTAGTGGAGGGTTCGGACAGATCTGACTATTTGTGTGGGCTCCTATACCTGGGGATGATTCTCGCAGGACTTTGGGCAGCATTGACTTTTCTGGGACGCTTATAGGAGACTTAGCCCATAAGAATCAGGATGACGAGCTGAGCAAGGTGGTACCATTCAATTGTTAGTGCCAAAAAAAAATTTGGGCGGTCCCAAATTTTAAGTACATCAGAGCGGTGCATGGTACAAACTAGAGCTCAAGCTATGGCCAATGAGAAAATCGACAACTTGGAATCAACATTGAACGAGGTATTGTCGTCGTTGAAGACCTTAGTTAACACACTCTCAAAGGGAAAGATGGAGGAACGCGAGGAGACATATAATGAAAACATTGAGGGAGAGTCTAGCCATTCTCTTCACCTCTTTGGCAACCACTAACAATCTTAGATGCGACCACCCAAGCTAGACATGTATAAATTTGATGGCTGTCATCCGACCACATGGATAGCACAAATGGAGCAATATTTCACACTGAATCACATCAAAGATGATGCGACTCAACTTAGTGTGGAAGCATGTACTTGGACAATGAAAGATGGCAATGGTGGCAATGGCATCAACATTGTTATGGAAGGCCCGTGACTTGGCAGACATTCACAAAAGCTCTTACAGATCGCTTTGACCATGAATCTAACTTTTTGGGTCGTCTCACTAAGCTTCGATAGACAGGAACAGTGAACGAATATATTACAGCCTTTGAAGCCTTAGCTTTCTGCACAGGAGGTCTACAAGATGAGTTCTACTTGGAATGTTTTGTCAGTAGTCTCAAAGAAGCCATACAAGCCCACGTCCGACTGCAACACCCTATCTCATGGCTGCATGATTGAAGGATAACTCGTGAAGTATAACGTGCGTTAGCAGCCCAGTCCAATCACCCAAATTTCATAGCCAAGGGTCGCCCCGCCCAGGCTCAAAGCACTACCCAAACACTCAAGGTTCAAAAGGTGTCACCTACGGAAATGGCGGAAAGAAGAAAGCAAGGATTGTGTTACTATTGTGATGAGAAATACTCCCTCGGGAATAAATTCAAGGAGCCCAAATTCTTTCAAATTGATGCTACTGATAAAAGTTCATTGGAGGAAGCCCCACCACTGGAGGAACCAGAGGAGGAAGATGGGGACAACCAGCTAGACAATGTACCTGAAGAACCAGTTATCTTGCTACATGCTTTGGTAGGGATTTCTTCTCCCCAAACTCTCAAAATCAGAGGTTTTATTAAGCATCGCATGGTAGTAGTCTTGATTGATAGTGGTAGTACACATAACTTTATCCATCAAAGAGTCATGGAAGTAGTGCATTGTTTTGTCGGAGCAGTTTCTAATTTCCAGGTCCAAATTGCTGATGGGGGGACAATGAAATGTGAAGGCCGCTGTGAAAATGTCAATCTTCAAATGGGGGATTATCAGTTAAAGACCTGCATGTTTGCCATACACATGGGAGGGTACGACATTGTCCTAGGTGCTAAATGGCTTTGCACACTTGGCCTAATCACAATGGATTTCTAGGAGTTATATATGAGCTTTAAGCAGAACAACCACACGCATACCCTCCGCGGACTCCAGGCGGGTGATCCCTCTATCATTAGCTCACATAGGATGGAAAATTTGTTAAAAAAGGGCCACCATGGAGTTATAGCCCAATTTAATGCCATCCAGGCCTTCGAACCCACTTCTCTTCATATTCATCCTGAGATGCAACAGTTCTTAAACAACCATCTGCCAGTCTTTGACAAGCCTCATAAGCTACCACCCTCGAGAGGGGAACATGATCATAGCATTACTTTGGTCCCAGGGGTCCAACCACCAAATGTGCGCCCATATAGATATCCGTTCACCCAAAAGAAATAAATTGAAAAAATCATCAAGGAACTCTTGGAAGCAGGCATCATTCATCCCAGCATTAGTCCTTATTCATCGCCTGTGGTCATGGTGCTCAAGAAAGATGGGGAATGGCGTGTGTGTCCAGACTTTAGGGCCCTCAACAAGTTGACGGTCAAAGATAAATTCCCCATCCCGGTTGTCGATGATTTGCTGGACGAACTAAATGGGGCTCAATTCTTTACTAAGCTCGACCTTCGCTTGGGCTATCACCAAATTTGCATGAAAGAAGTAGACATTCCAAAGACTACTTTATGAACTCATGAATGCCATTATGAGTTCCTAGTCATGCCATTTGGTCTTTGTAATGCCCCCTCCACTTTTTAGAGCCTTATGAACCACCTGCTCAAACCATATCTCAGAAATTTGTCCTTGTTTTCTTTGATGACATCCTCATCTATAGCCGCACCTAGGCCACACATCTTCAGAATGTAGATTTTCTCTTGCAACTGCTCTAGAAGCATAAATTATTTGTCAAGATGTCCAAGTGCTCTTTTGGCATGGAATAAGTTGAGTATTTGGGCCACATTATGGGGCTTGAAGGTGTTAGGGTGGACCCCAAAAAGATCTAGGCAATTCAGGATTGGCCTCAACCAAAGACCTTGAAGAGCTTGAGAGGATTTTTGGGTCTCATAGGCTACTATCGCAAATTTGTCTGCAATTATGGTCACATTGCTAGACCCCTCACTCAACTCCTCAAGAAAAATTCATTTCTCTGGAATGATGAAGCACAAAAGGCCTTTATAGCTCTCAAACATGCCATGTGTTCCACTCTCGTATTAGCACTACCCGACTTCAACAAATCTTTTGTGATTGAGTGTGATGCTTCAGGTATGAGTATTGGGGCGGTCTTAATGTAGGAAGGTCGACCCTTGGCCTTCACTAGACAACAACTAAGTGGGAAAAATCTTGGACAATCTACCTATGAGAAGGAGATGATGGCCATCTTACATGCAGTAGATACCTGGCGACCATACATATTGGGGCAACGTTTCCAAATCTGCACAGACCATCAAAGCCTTAAATATTTTTTGGAGCAATGCCTATCCTCGCCACAACAAAATAAATGGCTCTCCAAAATGGTGGGATATGATTATGAGATAATTTACAAGAAAGGGCGTGAAAATATTGTAGCAGATGTGTTATCACGCCAATTTGAGGAAAGCACCCTTCTCGCAATCTCCCTTCCCATTCCAGAATGGATTGAAGAGGCTCGCAAGGAATGGTTTTCACATCCCTGGCTCTCCCAACTCATTAATCAATTGCAGGCGAATCCAAATTCCATAGCGGGCTACTCTTGGCAGGATGAGATTCTTTGCTATAAGGACAAAGTCGTCATATCACCAACATCCACCCTCAAAAACCGCATTTTGGCGGAGTTGCACTCATCTCCCACTACAGCACATTCAGGCTTTCAGAAGACTTATGCTCGCACTTGACGATCATTCTTTTGGACAAGCATGAAAAAGGATATTCTTACTTTTGTAGCTGAGTGCGACGTCTTTCAGCACCACAAAGGAGAAACAGTCAAATCCCCAGGCACATTACAGCCATTGCCAATCCCGGCCTCAATCTAGACAGAGGTTTCTATGGATTTCATTACGGGTCTTCCAAATTTAGGTAACAAATCCATCATCATGGTGGTTGTGGACAGACTTTCTAAGTATGCTCATTTTTGGGCCCTACCCCACCCTTTTACACCAACTTTGGTCGCTCAATATTTCATGGACCAAATCTTCAAATTGCATGGCATGCCCACTTCCATTGTGTCTGATCGTGACCCGATCTTCACCAGTAACTTTTGGCAGGAACTCTTCAGGCTACAAGGTATCCAACTTCAACTCAGTACTTCCTATCATCCACAGACTGATGGTCAAACTGAAGCAGTCAACAAATGTCTGTAGACCTACCTTAGGTGTTTCACTTCAGAAAAGCAACACCTATGGGTACAGTGGTTACCTCTAGCTGAATGGTGGTATAACACCAACTATTATGCCACCACGAAAATGACTCCATATGAAGCAGTTTATGGTCAACTCCCTCCTTCCCCTACTTCTTATCTCAAGGGATGCTCGAAGGTACAAGCAGTGGATCAACTGCTACAGAACCGCACAACCACGCTGGCCCACCTTAGAGAGAATCTTCATCAAGCCCAAAACCGCATGAAGCAATAGGCAGATCAACATCGCTCAGAACACCAATTTCAAGAAGGGGACCAGGTATTTTTGAGGCTGCAACCATATAAGAAAACATCACTCAAAGACAAGGGTTGTCAGAAATTATCTCCAAAATTCTACGGACTGTAACAAGTACTTCAGCGCATTGGAAAAGTCGCCTACAAGCTAGCTTTGCCACCCACTGCAAAAGTCCATCCAGTCTTCCATGTCTCATGCCTCAATAAAGTGATTGGGAACCATTGCCAAATTCAAACTAGTCTACCTAACTTGGATGAAGAAGGGTCAATCTGGCTCGAACCTGAATAGGGCCTTGACACACGAGAATGGCACTTGTGTGGTTGCACGATCAAGGAAGTCCTCGTCAAGTGGAAAGACACCTCTCTGGAAGATGCAACCTGGGAACCAGCCACTATCCTTCAGCAGTTTCCGCAGCTTCAGCCTTGAGGACAAGGCTATTCTTATGGGGGAGGGAATGTTAGGGTCCAACACTAACCCCCTTATTGATGTAATAGGATCGAGTCATAGTTATAGTTAAGTAAAGAGTTAATAAAGCCCATATTAATAATTGTAAGTGGTTGACCCTCATTTAAAGAAGGGACCACAGTTAGTTGTAAATGGGCCATGGTATTAGATAGATGGTATTAATAAGAACCATGGTATCGACCCATGGTATTGCATGTATGAATCCTGTATAAAGGATAGAGACTCCCCTCGAGGAGCATCATGTCTTATTTTTGTAATTGAGCCCAGCTCTATTGGAGGTTGCCCCCTCGAAGAGGCAAGTGAACATTGCTTTCTGAATAATAAAATACTTGCTGTTATTTCTTATTTTTCTATGTTCTAGGTATATTTCTTTGCATATTTGGTATTCTGGTATCTTCTTGCAGGTTAAGAGCATAACATAATGGGTGGGTTTCTTCCCAACATGGCGCACCCGTCGTCACACATAACCAAACATCCACCTTCGAGCCACCTTTAACCGAATTCTCCAACCTGAGTTTCCTTTAGCCTAAGGCAAATAGCTGCCACACATCTTGGGCGCGCCCGCACACCTTTAACCATGTGTTAATTTTTCATAAGGCGACATTGTTCTTTGCTATGATAGTTGAATTTCATCATTAATACATTAAATTCACCCCATATCATCATTACATTATTCAGATCTACACCATTGTACATCAACCTATGCAATTATATAGAAAGAAACAACATCACCATCATAATCAATTCATCAGAATATAAAAGGAATAGTAGAAGAAAGCCTACATACACATAGAGACACTAGGATTGGTCAAAGACATGGAAAACCCCACTATGGGGAAAACCCTTACAAATATTATTCTTATTAGACCGTCATCAAATGATGTAGAAAAACAATAATGATATCTATGAAATAGATCTAATCATGTTAGGAATCAGAATCCTCATACTAATGGTTGTAATGTGCTATCACAAACTGATGTCAACTGCTGTATATTGTTGTCACTGTGTTGAATACTGTTGAGCACTGATGTCACTGTCAATGAGACCAATACATATGTTTGTAGTGGAAACTAAAAAATTAGATCTAAAGATCTATAGATCTATATAATAGTAGATAGAAACCCAGATCTACGAGATCACTGAAGTCAACTAAGATGTCAAACCTGAGATCTGAATTCTGGTCGCCCTCATCACAATTGTCTGTGTGTGACCAAAACTCCCTAGTCACTCTCTTGGTCATTGTATGCTGGCTAATGTGACTACACGGTAACTCTCAGGGAGTCTTTATGCATGTGACTATGACACAATACACCTAAATCCTAGAGTCTCTTCCTTACAGTTGTTGTGTGAGCGACTAAGATGTCCTGGTTGCTCTCAAGACTACCTTTTGCAAGCAATCGGGGACCTGAACCTTCCAATCTACCTCTGAAGTGATATTCACTCCCATAAGCCTATGTTCCAACATCCAAGGGTCTATAGTCACTCTCATAGGTTATGTTCTAGCATCTAGGGACCAAAATGCCATGTTCTATGCTAGCAACTAAGATCCATAAGACCTTAACCCAAAGTGAACCTTTCGCCTGTGATTTCGGACCCTTGAGCAAACTCCTTACATCAAACCTATACAAACCAAGACAAAAGAGAAGAGAATATGTGTCCAAATGATCTTGAGGTATCTTCTATTTATAGGATTTCCTGAGGGTTCACTTAGGGTTAAGGCTGACCCAAGCAATTATTCATGTGGTTAGAACCGACCCATTCCGTAATGCATGTATGAATAAAATAATTCATCACTCAACTTCTACTTAACCAAATTGTGTGATATTTAGGTTGATTTTGGTCCTCTAGAAAAGAGGAATCCAATGAAATCATTCTCTCAGTAATTTGAGCTATCCAAGGTGAAATTATACCACATTTTCAAAAATTAACACTCCCTCTCAACTAGGGATAATTCCACCTGCCAATATCTTTCCATTGAACAATATTCCATTTTGGAATCTTCGAATGTCATCACGTATCATCTCTGTCATGTATTCATTATAACATGTACATCTCAAATGTCTCATCATCACAAATCATCATTGTACATCTCGATCTTTCCTTTTCTTATTCCTGCTTATCTCTTAATTGTTCCTACACATATGCTAAACATTCTCGGATCTAGAAGAAGAATAATTTGATACCAGAGAGGAGATCAAGATACCACCCTCTATCCATAAAGCTGCTATCTAGAATCTTTGTCGGCGAGCTGCTATCTGGAATGTTTTCATCAGAGAGCATATTATTAGGGAGAACATCTCAACTTGGAATCACATCGGGGAGCAATAACTTCCACCCATACCAAGCAATAGGATACCTCATCACACAGGGGAGTAAACGCTCGACCCTGGAATTTCATCAGGGAGTTATACCCTCAACCTAGAATCATATCGGGTCATCTCAACCCACAGGTCATCTCAACCCATCCTATTTCCTACTGATATTCCCATCGATGACCCAGAATAGTCATGTGGTAGAACACATACATCATAATTGCCTTGGGTTGTACACCCCCAAGTACACTCTCAAATCATTCGCCAGACAAGGAGCGGTACTCCCAACAAGGCCATCTTGTGAGTATGATTCCAACTAGGGTATACCCTGCAAAGAACAAGATAGGGTGATCTACAACTCCAACCCCATAGGTAAAAGATAGGGGTAACTTCCTGTTGTCTAGAGACAGATAGGGTAACGCCCTATTGTCCAGAGTTCCGTCAACCCTAGGTGCCCTCCATCTTAATTCCTCAAAATGGGAGCTCAAACAAGGTAAGAAGAGTTGGCTCAGTGTCCTCTATCAACACAACCCCTCATCCAGAGGGAACGCTCTCTGAAAACCAAGAAATTTCTCTTTGGAAATTCCTTTGTAGAGAATATCTGAAATCTACTTGTCTCAATGGTAGTTGTTTCCTATTCATACAGAACAACAAATCAAATATCATGCCAGATCGTATATAATAATATAAATGGAAAAAGGATACCTTAATCATCCTCCCTCTCATGGAGGTGCCAACCACAAGCTTGAGCTTGTTTCGAGCAACTACACTATCTCAATATGTGAGAGTATCTCGGTCCCAACTGTCATATCCAGATCATGCTCAAACAACTCTCTAAGGAGTTTTTGTATCATGCCTTACAACTAGTAGCATCCAAATGTGCTTATCAACAATAATCTCATATATCAGCAATACATCCATGCATAAACATACCATAGGAGAAATATCTCATTCTCAAAATACAATATCTCATGCAGATATTTCAAATCATCCTTAGTGGAAACGCTATGTGAGTGAAGTAGCTCAATCATGAATTTATTCAGGTTCTATGCACATCATATATACAGATTGTTGTTCAAAAAAGGAATCAACAATACTTCAATCAACTGTCAGATTTCATGCCGAGTTCAACAACATCTTTGAACTTCAAATTAGAGTATCAAGGATTTACAGAAAGATTTCCCAATAGCTTTGCAATATGGAATTTCTTTGCCAAATTCCAGAAATCTATTCATCATGCCAAGATACATCATTTATGGCCTCAGAATTCTATCTCCCTTTGATTTAGATCATCAAAGCCTCATCACATGTCACAAGTGGATCATCAGGATAAAATAAAAACCATAATTAATATCAAAGCCATACCTTGGAACTCATCATCCTAACTTCATCAGATAATTGTCATAAAAAAATGTTGTATCATTATATCAGTAAAATCCTCTTATCATAATTTAGAAGCCAGATTACAGCCATAATCAAAGTCATCATTATCATAATATTAATACTTTCAACCAGGATTCAGGTAGAGCTCATATCAAGTCTGAATTTGATTATGCAATATAAGTCAAGGATTCATCAAGTCATTCTCATAATCATAAATATCATTATTTCAACCATTGTTCTAAGAACAAGGAGACCAATTTCTACATAAGTCATCATGCCCACATAGCTTTGATATCATGAAAAATAAGCAATCATCAAATCAAATCACTAGACATTAGGTCAAGTCCAAATTACTATTGTAGAGAGATGTATAGTCAAAGCACATCTCAATCATCAATTCAAAGTTATTGTCAAGCATCATGTCAAAACACTTTTCATATATGTCAGTAATGCCAAATCATGCCAACCTCTTGTAGCACAAACATAGTGACATATCTATATGTATGTTCCGGTCACCTGCAAATACAAGTTCAATATGCATGTTTGTGTTATGGAAAATATTCAAGCTTTTCTTGCCAACAGATCTTCTTGTTATCTGCAATACATCTATGGTATTGACATCTTCCAGGCTTTGGGCGCGGGATTCCCCAAGGGCTGTTTTGGGGCTTAGAGCCCAGGTTTTGGTCCAATGTTGTAATTCCAATGTAAAGACTTCGCATTTTGTGGGCGCGGAGCGCGTAGTTGTTAAAGAGTCATAGGGTTGTCCACCCTTATTTTGATAATGTAATGTTGCCTATAGAAGATCTACCCATGGTCCGCGGACCATGGAATTGCATAAATAGAGCTAAGCTATAATTAGTTAGACACACAATGTTGAAGTAATGAAGATGTATGTGAGATAGCTTTGAAGTGTAAGTCTAGGTATTGGTTCGTAGCATAGGTAGAGGCTCTGCAGCTGAGTGCGCAGAGACCTAGTAGTCCGTAGTTGAGTGCACAGACCCTTGCAGCTAAGTGCGCAGGGCGAGTCGAGTATGTAACCGTCAAGAATCATTAATAAAGAGAAGTTTTCTATCATTATGTGTATTTATTTCCTGTTTATGCATCTGTTATATTGGGTCTAAATTTCACTTCTAATGCTTATATGATGCACAAATGTGTATAAATATATTGGTTAAGTGAACGCAAGTAAGAACATCTGTTTGTGCGAAGCTAACTAAGATATGCTAATAAGATAAGTAAGATACTTAACCTAGTTTGAGAGACAACGCAAATCACTTCTCTAGCAGCGCGGAAGGACTGCAACCCTTGGTTAGGGTTGCACGAAAGTCGATTGTAACACTTCACAAAGGTACTGAAGGATATAATAGAGAAAAAAGCTACCTGCGCGAAGGCAGGTATAGTTGGAATAAACCGACATCACAACCATCTCAAGGGTGCAGAAACTTGGTTCCAGCATCCCCCCATACTGTTGTGGGTGAGACTTCAGTTCGCGCTTCATGGGCTGATGCCAAAAGGGCCAGTAGTGTAGGGATTTGTTTGGTTAACTAACGCTGAACCTAGGTCAGGCCCCCTCAAGCCAACAAATGGTTCCGTTTCTGGGACCAGAATCTGCATAAGAGATGTGTGATGTCGTATCATTAGAATCCAACTAAGAAAGAAATCAAAGGCTGGTTGGACAAAAGAATTCACGAGTTTGCAGCGCAGGAAAATAGAAACCCGTGACTATCAAAAGAATAGTGGTTAGATAGCTACCTGTATACAGAGATCCACAAATTCTTTTTTGCCTCCTTTCCTACTAAGCTATATGAGTGGATCACGAAGTTAGTAGACGGCCAAGGGAGGTGGAAACTTGACGGTCCTATTGTGTGGACCTCGGAGCTAGTGCGAAGGTTGGAAGCATTGGAGGATAAGATTGCATGTGTCGTCAATCATTGGCTCGATTGCATTATAAGAAGATTTGTTACTGAGTTCGCAGATGACACCTCAATTAGCTACAGCGAGGCAGAGCGATGCTTTCTCAAAGGACTGCGAGGTAAGTACGTAAAGTATTTGAATACTTGGATTAAAATGTTGTTGTGAAAAAGTGGGTTATCCAGTTACCTTAATATTCGGGGCTACGTGAAGCGGAAAGGTTTATAGGAACGAAGGAAATAAGGGTAAAAAAAATAGCCCCTTGATTTCACCTCCACGAGGGGACAAGAAATAGCTCGCGAAGGTCTCTCTGTGAAGTGGTATTCATCTGATAAGACAAAGAATTCCACGAATACCACCCCCGCCCACACCACCATCGGCTTCACCGCCATCACCTCCATCTTCACCCATACCACCCCCACCACCACCACGATTCAGTATGGCGAACATAGTGAAGTTGCCTTTGTTCAAAGGCTTGGGAAATGAGGATCCAGACCAATTCTAGTTCGTAGTGAAGGTTGTATGGGAAGCTCAAGGTGTTATAGATGACCATATAAAGAAAGCAACACTGGTTAGCGCCTTGCAGGATCGCATGTTGACCTGGTATATTAAGTACTCCAACGATAACTCAAATGCGAGAGTAGCGAACATCGAAGCAACACTGAATAGGGAATTTAGCAGGCCTAAATCTGAAGTGCAATTGATTATTGGATTCAAAGAAATCACGATGCTACCAGGCGAGATGCCTTGGGAACTAGATCAAAGGCTGAAATGTACGATTTGCGAAGCAAACATGAATCTGACGGATGGACAACATCGTGAGTGGTTTGTAGCTTCGCTACTACCACACTTGAGGAGTGCGTTGTCGCAACAGAAGATAACAACTCAGGCAGAGGCCCTAGAGATTGCCATGAGACTACATGAGACCCCGATGTAAGATCCTAACCTAGGAGTTTAGCTAATCCATACGCAGCTGAATAATCTATGTCTTGAGATGCAAAGCTTAAAGCAGGATAGGACGGTTCGACCAGAAGTGCACGAAGAAGTATGGTGCATGAAATGCAAGAGTCAGGGTCATGACAAAGACCACTGCTCGATATTTACAAATTACCTTGTAGGAGGAGGACCAATGCCTCTAAGGCTGGAAGCTCAAGCAGGACCTAGTGCGACGCCTGCTTTGTGGTGCACTATATATCAAGTAGCCAGAAAACATGCCACGGATAACTGCCACTTGTTACAGAAGTATACAAAAAATCCACAACAGTTGTTCTATAACTTTTGTAGGTCGGTGGGACATGATAAGCGTACTTGCAGGAGCTATGAATTGATGATGGATAAAATTTCCACCTACAGAGTTCAAGCTGAATTGCGGCCCCTTGACCAGAATGCGGGAATGGCGCGGACAGGATTTCAAGGGCACGGAAGAGGCCGAGGTGGAGGAGGACTTGGTAGAGGTTGCAGACAATTGATTTGCTACAATTGCGGAGGGCCAGGACACTATGCCCACGATTGCACTAATACAACACGGCCGTCGTGAAAGTATTGCATGATGTTTGATCATGAGACAGAATATTTTCCTACGCTGATAGCTAGGATCTGTGACAAAGGAGCGCTACCACCTCCCCCGACTCAGAACCTGTAGATGATGAGGTCTAAGCCACGCGAGGAAGATCCAAATGTAAATATAGTGCTCCGAAGTGGAATCACAATGGGAGATGACAAGGGGAAACAACCAGAAGACAGTACTTGGGTTTGCAAAGCCCCAACGAAAGAAGTTGAGTTTGATTTGGAGCGCGCTCAGGAAACCTTCATGGAAGCTAAGAAGAGCTTCGCTGAGGCCTCCACTTCAAGAAGCAAAGATAAGCCTGAGCTGGAGATGGACCCCTCTATGCTCAAAACTTTCTTGGAAACCTGTATGAAGTTACTGCGTGACAGTAAGGCTGTGAAAGGGTTACAGGAACTCATCAACAGATGTGCTGGGACCACACCAGGAGAACCACGCGTAGTCTGGAAGATCGAAAAACATAAAACAAGGACGAGGCGTGAAATGAGACTCACCGCGCAGATCGGAGAATACAAGATGGATCAAGTCATTCTGGATTTGGGATCAGATGCGAATGTTCTACTAAAACAGACATGGGAGAAAATGGGAAGACCTGCGCTGCAATGGTCTCTGATTCAGCTGAGAATGGTGAATCAATAGAAAATCATACCCATGGGGCGATTGCAGGGAATAACTGTGGATATTGAGGGAGCGAGCGCGCTAGCATATTTTGAAGTAATAGAGATTGTTGATGACAGCAATCCCTACCCCGCGCTCTTGGGAATTAACTGGGCCACTGATATGAATGGGGTAATTAATCTGAAGAAGCGGAAGATGATATTTGAGAAGAAGTCATTGCACGTAATAGTACCCCTGGATCCTATTGAAGGATCACGCTATACAGAACCAGTCCGCGACTATGAGAGTGATGATGATCTGGACTGCATCTACAAGATAACAGTGCGAGACCAAGACTGGGTGAATCCCACCGTGGATGGACGGATTACATGGGAGCGCGAGAGTTCTTGCACTTCGGATTTCGACGAAGAAGTAGAACGATGGCAGAATTGGTTACATGAAGTAACTACGTTGAATTGTAATATGATGACCCGGTCGTTGTGCTGCATGTCGACAGAAGTAAGAAATATGCCTACTTATGATGGTCTAAATAAGGTAGATACCTTCTTTGATGCATTTGAAAGGGAGGTTCCAGAGAAGCAACACTTCCAGGCCTTGGATTGGGTGTTGCGCGCTGTGCCCGCAAGATGGTGGGGTACACACAAGGGGATTTTTGATGATTGTCGTGAATGTAGGAGAATGATGCAAGTATGATCTGGGAAGCCTAAGATGTGGCTGACAGACAAGTATGATGGGAAGAATGATTCGCGCACATGGATGCAGGCCTATGGAGAAAAGCCCCAACCTGAGCAAGTGCACCTGTACTTCGCGCTGAAGTACCTAGTCAATAAGCCTGTGTTGGGGGGGGGGCACATTTGCGGGTAGATTTTCTTATTCCAAGAATACGATTTTGAAGTTGTTGTGAAGCCTGGACGATTGAATGCGAGACCAGATCACTTGTCGCACATCAAGACAGGGGAGGAACCTACTAGTTTGGAGGAAGGATTACCTAACGCGCAGCTCTTTGTTGTGCGCATCACAGATGGACATTATGAAGATATAATACACTTTCTAACAATTGGAACTGCGTCGAAAGGATACCCTATCCAGCAAAAGAAGGAATTAGTGGTGTGTGTGGAAGATTTCTCTGTCATTGTTGGGCATCTATACAAGATGGGGAATGATGAAATACTATGATGGTATGTACTTGAGTTTGAACGAAGCAGCATCCTCGCAAACTCTCATGGGGGTGCCACGGGAGGACATTATGTAGGAAGAGAAACCACGCGAAGATTCTACACGCAGGGTTGTGGTGGCCAACCCTTCATCAAGATTCAAAAGCATACTGCAAGGCATGTGATTTATGTCCAAGAACATGCAAGTCATTACGAAGGGATGAAATGCCTTTGAATCCAAAAATGACATTGCAACCTTTCAAAAAGTGGGCAATAGATTTTTTAGGACCTATTAAACCTCAAGGAAAGACAGGCGCGAGGTATATTATAACTGTGACAGAGTATTTGACTCATTGGGCAGAAGCACAGCCGGTGAAGGATTGCACGGGCACAACTGCCACGAAGTTTCTCTTTGAACATGTATTGATGCAATTTGGATGTTCGAAGATCTTGATGAGCGATCATGGTACCCACTTCTTGAATGAGACAATCACCGCACTAACAAAGGAATTTCAGGTGTACCATCAAAAGAGCACACCTTATCACCCATAGGCTAGCAGGACACTGGAGGTATTCAACAAAGTGCTTGAAAGTGCGCTAACCAAGGTATGCAATGCGTAGCGAAGTGATTGGGACCTACACATACCTGCAGTGTTATGGGCTTATCGGACAACATGCAAGAAGCTGACAAGACATACACCTTTTAGGCTTGTCTATGGAGTGGAAGCTGTAATGCCTATGGAATACATCGTGCCTAGTATACGCATAGCAGCGCTCACAGGTATGACGGATCATGGAGCCCTAGAGGAGAGGCTCGCGCAGTTGGATGAGCTTGAAGAAGAACGATTTTTGGCTGGATTTCACCAGCAGGTCCAAAAGCAGCGCGAAAAAGCATGGCATGACCGACATATTAAGCTGCGCACATTCAAGGTAAATGATCTGGTTTTGTTGTATGATAGTAAGTTTGATAAATTCCCCGAAAAATTCAGGATGCACTGGTTAGGACCGTATATTATTAAGGAGATTACCGATGGAGGCGTGGTACAGTTGGTAAAGTTAAATGGAGAACCCTTCCCAGGAACGGTGAATGGCAGCCGATTGAAGCCATACACCGGCGATCCAGCGATGTGACTATATGAAAGTGGCACAGACTTAGTGCTCCAGGCATTTGAAAGGAGGCACGGGACTATAAAATACACTGCCCAGGAGCTGTGCGATGTCAGGACTGTGCGTAGTAGCAAAGTGTCACAGGGTCTGCGACAGCACAAAGAAAGTTGTGTTGGCGCACAGGTCTTCTGAAAAGTGACTGTTAAAGTCACTATTCATGATTTAATGATTGGTTTGAGGCCAAATGGAGTGGGTGGCAGGCATTTAAGGCGAAATTTATGGGTTAGATTCTTGGAAATCTGCTGCCAATCTAGCATTAATGGACTGATTGTGGGGGGAAAGGTTGAATTCAAATTCAAAAGGTGCTATAAATTACAAGTGGCTATCAAGAAAACAACACTTAGCAATTTGAGAACTGAGTTGTTGTGCGCTCAAGTATTCATGAACCGAGACTTATTCAAGACTTTTAAAGTGAATTCGTTGTTTGAGCAACTACTCGAGACACTAAAGGAACTGCCGAGTAGTGCTATGTCAACGCCCAAAGAAGCCATGGACACAGGAGTAGTGACAGCTAAGGAAACCGCGTAGGAAATTACGGAAGTGGAAGCCCTAGAGAGCACCAGAATAATCGTTGAGGTCCCTAAATCATTGTGAACACCGAGACCTAAGAAGGATAAGCAGGCCATGATCCCGGTGCGCATCTCACCCAAAAATCCACTAAGGACCAAGCTCACATTGCAGGAAAAGGGGAAGGCCATTAATCTGGAGGCCGATGAGGAGGAAGAGTTTGAAGAAATCCTGGTGGAGGAGGAGGATGTAGAGATGGACGTTGAAACCCAAGGTGCAGACCCTATTACCCGGTTACCTGAATATGTTCCTCCGCACAAGGGTAAAGTTAAGGTGCTGAAGGACATAGATGAGAGCAAGAGCTCTCTGCAAACTCCGCTACTCCCAAACGATATTATTTTTTAGGGACCGCACTTGGGGTGGGTCCCTGTGTTGAAATTTGAAGATTGGGACCTCACAGACCATGAGAAGTTACCACATTTAGCAACTGTGAAGCTAATGCACCAAGAGATAGACGCGACAGCTGGAATGATTGAATTGGACCCACGCAAATGGCTCAGAGATGTAGAGTAATCTGGGTTGCTAAACCTGCTCTGGGTACTGCATTACCACCACACCCCAGTGACCATCTTCGTCATTAGGCAGCTACTCTGCTTGGTGCATGATGGGTGTTTGTGGCTGGAGGAGCCCATCCCCATCACAAACCATCTAATTCACCGGATTATACGGCTACCCTACTCAGGGGAGGATCCAGCCAACATTTTAGAGGGAAAAGTTAGCGAGTTGGCCCTCTTTGAAGCAATGAAGAATAATTTCAAGCTGGAGAAGAAGAAGCGAGGGTGTGCCATTTCCAGCATTAACAACCCTGCCGTTAAGGACGCGACACAAATATTAGTAGGGAAAGTGATGCGGAAGTGCCACGCGGATGAGGTGCCCACACCAGTAGTTGCACTAGCAACCCAATGTGCAGAAGGAGTCCAGTTCATATGGGTGAAATACCTATGCAGCGAGTTCCTTGTGAACTGTCATGAGGCACAAGAGTAAGGAAAAACGTTTCATTATGCGTGGCTCCTGTTGTCGATTGTACTGGTGGCATGGGAGCTACCTGAAGATAGCCAGTTCTTTTCGGTCGCACCGGTCCTTCCAGAGGCAATGAAATATGCTTCATTGTGGGCGACCAAGGATGCACAGAGGATAAAGGAGAGCAAGATATTTTGGATATTCATGGAGATAAACATCCAGATGGGGATCAATCGCAAGCCGCGGTTATCGCCCACAATCTACAACAGTTTGCAAAGCTTTGCAAAGTTCAAAGCAGATTTCCACCATGTCTTCATCAGGGCACGGAAGGACCCTATGAAGACATGGCATGATTTACCATACGTGGCGACCAATGATGTAATATTTGCAGTCCTTGAGTCTTGGCCGCCAAAGTGGCGCACTCCAGCTAGCTCTGTGGTGGAAACGGAGAAGTTCGTTGTGCAGCGCAAGAAAGAAGAGACAAAACTTCGGATGGCGCAGCTGGCGGAGAAGCACAGAAAGGAAGAAGCAGTGGCTAAGGCCCAGGTAGTGCATGACGCTGCGAAGTTGGCAGAACAGTAGTAGAAAACAGGACAAGAAGAGCGTGAAGGATAGAAGTCACCTTCGCCCGAACCAGAGATAGAAACAAAACAAGGTGGCGCGGACCCGCATAAAACATCCACCCAGCTCAAACATCCACGACCACGAGAGAAAACAGTTCCGTGAAAGAAAAAAAAGGCATCAAAGACATCATTCGACCCAATCACCCTCACTGAGGGGGATTTGCATGATATCGGCGAAACGGTGAGGGATGTCATCGCGGAGGCCCTCCAACAGTTTGAAGAACAACAACAGCTGGTATTGGGGGCTCTTCGGACAGAGTTGCAGGAGTTGCAGGTTTGCACTCCATAGGCTGGCGCAGTGTCCACCAACCTCGTAGTTGACACTTTAGCTGCCAAGGAAATGTTGCACACAAGGGTGACCAATACGATCATGCTACCAGATGGGGCCCTTACTACAGAGAAGGAAGCTGACAGACCCATGGTGAGCAGTTTGAAAGGGGTAGGGTTGAACATGGCTGCGCTCCCTCGGGAGACACTCTACCTCTTACAAGATGGAGTCACCACAGAACTTCGAGCTAGGGAGAGTCACGCTATACAAGTAATGAGCGAGCAATGCATCAACATTGAGCAGTTCAACTTGTAGTGCAACGAAGCAGTAGAGCAGAAAAAACAGATAATGCAAGTCATTGAGGAAGCCTGCCAAATGGTCCTGGAGTTGGCCATTCAAGCAGAGGAATCGGTGGAGGTGCGCGTCCGTAAGCTAGCCACAAGGATGCGCAACGCAAGAGCAGAAATCACCAGGGTTCAACTGGAGCTGAACCTGCAGATCACAGAACTACAGTTGAAGGCTCAGCCTTCAACTCCGCTGGAGGTTAAGGAACAATGTACCACCGCGGTTATGATAGTGATCGCGGTGGTTGGCAATGCAGTCACAGACTGCATGAAGCTATTCAAACAATCATTCAAGGTCCTAACCACCCTGCAGGACGACCTGAATGTGGAGCACCTAGAGATAGAGGTGCGTGAGCTGCAATAGAAACATGATGAGGTAAAAAGGACTGCATAGACGGGTGCCCTTACACAAAGGCTTGCACAGATGCAACAGGCAAAGGCGCTCAAGGAACAGGTGGATGCTGCTCGGCACAAAGAAGCGGTCTTAAAAGCGCACCTACAACCATGGATCGATGAGGCATATAAAATTACAATCTCCATTGAAGCAAAGCTCGTGCAACTACAAGCAACTCAGGAGAGGATTTAGGGCAGCAGTTCAACAACAACGGTCACCGAACAACGTGTGGAGGAAGTCCACTAGGTAGCCGCTCAGTGCGCTACCGAAGTTGCAGTGATCCAAATAAAGGTGGGAGGTCTTCGAGTTAAGATCTTTGCACCTGTAGAGTGACTCAAGGGCAAGTCACAATGTTTGTGTTCGGGGCCTATTGGGCACGGGATCCCCCAAGGGTAATTTTGGGGCTTAGAACCCAGATTTTGGTCCAATGTTGTAATTCCAATGTAAAGCCTCCGCATTTTGTGGGCACGGAGCGCGTAGTTGTTAAAGAGTCATAGGATTGTCTGCCCTTATTTTGATAATGTAATGTCAGTTGTAGAAGATCTTATAAATAGAGCTAAGCTCTAAGTAGTTAGACACACAATTTCGAAGTAATGAAGATGCATGCAAGATAACTTTGAAGTGTAAGTCTAAGTTTTGGGTCATAGCATAGGTAGAGGCTCTACAGCTGAGTGCACAGAGGCCTATTAGTCTACAGCTGAGTACGCAGACCCCTGCAACTGAGTGCGTAGGGCAAGTCGAGTCTGTAACCATCAGGAATCATTAATAAAGAGAAGTTTTGTATCATTCTGCGTATTTATTTCCTGTTTATGCATTTGTTATATTGGGTATGAATTTCACTTATAATGCTTATATGATGTACGAATGTGTATAAATATATTGGTTAAGTGAACGCAAGTAAGAACATCTATTTATGCGAAGCTAACTAAGATTTGCTAATAAGATAAGTAAGATACTTAACCTAGTTTGAGAGACAACACAGATCACTGCTCTAGCAGCGCGAAAGGACTGAAACCGCTAGTTAGGGCTGCATGAAAGATGATTGTAA
This sequence comes from Pinus tabuliformis, assembly GCA_031772625.1. Classification (NCBI taxonomy): domain Eukaryota; kingdom Viridiplantae; phylum Streptophyta; class Pinopsida; order Pinales; family Pinaceae; genus Pinus; species Pinus tabuliformis. The sequence goes on from CM062817.1 coordinate 239,968,568, forward strand.
CACTTCGCGAAGGTACTGAGGATAGAACAGAGCGCGAAGGAACCTGTGCGAAGGCAGGTATAGTTGGAATAAACTGACATCACAACGATCTCAAGGGTGCGGAAATTTGGTTCCAGCATCCCCCCATACTGCTTTGGGTGAGACTTCAGTCCGCGCTCTGCAATCTGATGCTGAAAGGGCTAGTAGTGTAGGGATTTGTTTGGCTAAGTAACGCTGAACCTGGGTCAGGCCCCCTCAAGCCAACACCCGGTGACCATCTAATTTCATGCACAATACTTCATTATATGATCAACAATTTTAGAAATCAGTTAACAGTGGAAGAATATGTCAAAGACACTTTTATTTCGAATTCAAACAACTTCAGATGCATATAAATCATTTTTCAACAACATAGAATACAAATATTAATAAGGGTAAGAATCTTGAGAAGAGATTCTCCCTCTGACTGGGATCTACATCATTCATCTTCATTCATGTAAGTAACCCGTCTCTACCTGAGTCATGCAACAACATATATGTTAGATCATAAACATGTGGCTATCAGCATCATGACATCAATATTTTATCAAAGGTTAGACTCAAAGTAGCAGATAGATGTAATATCATATCTCAAATATTATGAACACAATATCACTTTCTATCAAGTCACTCCATCAAATTAGGATATTCAGTTTAACCACTACCATAGTTAGTAAGAGATCTACTTATCAATCTTACACTTATACTTCTCACATCAAGGTTACTAAGATCCTCAAGACCAATAAGATAAAGCTAGGTCATTCAATAAAGCTTTATCAAAACAACAAGAGTGTCAATCACTCTTTCCTTATGCTTTCATCATGCTTATCGCAAGCATTACCATCAAACTCATGTATAGGAGTCAGTGAACTATCCTCCTATATGAAATCCATCATGGCAAGTATCAAAAGCATCATTTTCTAGAGACAAGGTGCTAACCTTCTTTATAGGATCAAGATATACAACAGATAGATCATAGATGTTAGCTAAACATCAAGTGTACCAATGTATCAACATTATATAGCCTTATAGAATCAAGAAGATCATAAATGTTCAACACTAGGAGAAAATTTTCATTATAGGAGACATAAATCCAAATCACTTTCATATACATGTATGTGTCATTAAAGAAAGATACATTCTCATCATACCTTAGGGCTTAGTGAGCCAATAGATGAAACATACCGTGCATACCTTGTGGTGTTACTTATGCACCTATTCATTAGTCATAGGTCGCTTGAAGTACTTTGTCATATTTTCATCAAGTAACTCTTTGTCTCTTTCTAGATCTACATCTAAAAATGATCCTCCAGAAGGATCTACTCATCACATCTCATCAAGGAGGTTAGATGTTGAAAATAGAAATGCTAAAAATAGAAGTGATAAAAATAGCACTGCTATGAATAGCATTTTGGGATACATTCCAATTTTAGTTAGTCCCTAAACTAAAATTGAGAATTAAAATTCGAATTTGATCTTAGCAGTTGTTTGTAAAATAATTAATTAATTCATCTTGAGTTAATTAGTTGTAGGAAATCAAACATGAAGTCTATGTGAAGACATGTAACAGTTTCTCCATTGATTGAGGAAGTTATCCCTTGATTAAAGGAGATCAGGATGAGTTGTACTTTGAGTTGTAATTAGTTAGCTCAGTTATCTGAGTTAAGTCTAGTTATATTAGTTCCAACAATTTGTGGAACTGATTTTGACTTCAGTTAGTTAATGCATGCATGCATGTAACTGCTGCACTTCAGATAACTAAATATTCTCTCATAAATAACTCATGCATGTCAATTCAGTCAGAGACCCAGTTGAGATCAGATGATGGAACAGTGTACTATCAGTTGCAGGAATATTCCATTGAGGATATCTCTTGCATGCAGAAGGAATTCATTCCTTGGAGATTGCGCAATTACTTTTGAGTTTGATGAGTGTGTGATGAGGCCAATACACACAGGTGGTAGCATTGGACCCCAAGAGAAACTGCGCAAGGAAATAGGAGGCTTGGAGGGCTGAGGGAAAGCATATGTTGTGTCTATTCAGTCTGTGAGCTGCATTGTAGGATTGTACTGAGAGCTGGATAGCTTGTGAGCTAAATCTTTGTGTAATACATATATATTTCCACTTGTATGATAATACAGAGATTGGGGTTTTTAGCTGAGGCTTTCCCCAGAGTATTCTTATATGTTCATGTGTGATTTCTTTCTCATTCTCAGCTATATGTGTTCTATTTGATCTTGCTCAAAATCGATTAAGCTTCCACAAGTTTGTTGTAGAAGTAGATCTTGTATTTTTCTTTAGTGTATTGCATAATCTGTTGATCTACAGCGGGAAATTCTACATGGTATCAAAGCAAAGGTGATCAAAGCGAAGAACAATATACAAAGAAGGGAGAAGTTTGAAGGTTGAAGTTCCTAATTCTAGAAATCAAATTCTTATCACATCTCAAATTTCACCAATGGCATTCAACGGTTTAAGACTCGAGTATGCCCTTGGAAGCAGTATTAGAGGACAACGGTCTAAAGGACTTCATTGATGAAGAAGTCCCCAAGCCGGCAACAGCTAATGCTACATAATTGGCAGAATGGAAGAAATGTGTGGCTAGAGCGAGGAGAATCCTTCTGGAGGGAGTTTGAGACCACATAGTCTCAAGTCTCCATGGGAAGGAGACACCGTTTTCAATGTGGAAAACATTGAAGGATCAATATTAGAACAGCAGCGATCATAGGAAGCTAGAACTGAAAGACAAGCTTTGGAAAATCAAGTGTGAAAAGGGCGACACGATCTCTACATATCTAAACAAGCTCACCACCTGTAGGGATGAGCTTGGAAGTTTAGGGATCACGACAGCTGATGATGACATGGTGAGTCTTGCTCTCCTTGGTTTTCTTGAGAGCTAGCATAGCTACCAAGACTCGGTAAATGGAAGAGAGAAATTGCCAGATTGGGAACGAATTTGGTTGGATCTGATGTAGGAGGAGATAAGAAGAAGCACCAGAGATGGATCTCCATCAAAGCAAGATGATGAAGAAAATAGCCTTAGTTAGTAAGGCGAGGAAAGGGAAAGGGAAGGCGTCCCATTCCAAATCCAGTTCTTCCCATGGTGGGAAGAAGTTTGACAAATTGAAAGTGTGATGCTTTCATTGTCATGAGGTGGGCCATTATGCTACTAATTGTCCACAGAAGAAATCCAAGAAGGAATCCTCGAAGGGATCAGATGGTGAGGCACTGGCCTCATAGTTCGAATTGGATTTTTCTCTCATCGCATGCATGGTTTCATCCATGGTGGGATGTGTTTGGTACCTGGATAGTGGAGCCTCTTTCCACATGTCTGGCAACAAAAATATTTTTAGTACCTTGGAGGAGAAGGCTCTCCAGATGCAGATTAAGATGGGCGATGATGGAAAGTACCGTGTTTTAGGTGAAGGTACGATTGTGTTTCAGAGGGAGCATGGAGCTCCTATCACCTTGATTTATGTAAAGTATGTACCGGGTCTAAAGAAGAATCTTGTGTCTGTCACTATACTAGAAGACAAAGGCTATGATGTAGTCTTTAGTAAAGGAAGGTATTCCTGAGGCATATCGGTACTAGACAGACTAAGAGGATTGGGATTTGAGTTAAGAATCTCTACAAGCTCGAGGTAGACGACTATGTTGTATTGAGATCCAAAGAAGAGATGGTGCAGAGCCAAGATGTTGGTGAGCTATGGCATAGAAGATTGGGCCACTTGCACCATGGGGCCTTAAAGATCATGTAACAGATTTCTACCGAACTTCCCAAGGGAAAACTAGAGCAGACGGATACATGAAAAGCTTGTACCTTAGGTAAGTATGCAAAATATTCCTTTTAGGATCGAGACAGTAGAGCTGGAGAAATCCTAGAGCGAGTTCACACACTTGTGTGTGGACCATTCTCTACAACCTCCACCTCTAAAGAAAGGTACTATGTTATTTTTATTGATGATTTTTCTCGTAGATGTTGGATCTACTTTATGCAAAAGAAGGATCAGACCTTCTTAAGGTTTTGTGAGTTTAAAGCCTTGGAAGAGAAAGAATATGGAAAGAAAATAAAAGCCTTGCGTAGTGAAAATGGTGGTGAGTATGTCTCCCAACAATTTAAGGACTTCTGTGCAACAGAAGGAATTAAACGGGAGTTGATGATACCCCATAACCCACAACAGAATGGGGTGGCAAAAAGGAAGAACATATCAATTGTGGGAGCAGCTCAAGCGATGTTGCATGACCAAAGCCTACCACTTCATTTGTGGGCTAAGGCATGCAATACAATAGTATACTTGCAGAACAGATGCCCACACCGTATACTAGGGATGAAGACACCAATGGAAGTGTTACACAGCAATTTGTCACCATTTGTCACCGTCCCTATTACCTCTCACCCGTACATTGGAGGACTCATTCCGGGACCTGTGAGAAGTGACATGACCTGAAACCACTTGCATCATATTCCTCTAAATATGAGATTCATTTGCCCTGAAGACATCTTCTACAAAATACCCATGAAAACAGCTCTTTTTGCATTAGCGTGGGTCCACAGTTCGCTGCCCGCGCCAATGAGGGAAATCCTCTAAAAAGGGCACGCCATTGGTGCTCTGTCTCAGAGTCGCACTCGCGCCAACCGAATTGAGTAAAGTTTTTAACCAACAAGCTCTCGAAGGTTCTCTTCAACCCATTCACCAACTGAATCTATGTTGAGCTAGGATGGTTTGGCTTCGAATCTCCATAGAAGGGAAAGTGGTTTGCCACCTTTCATGGAAGTTTCCAAGTGATAAAGCCTAATCCCATGAATAATGTGGTTGATCTAATCTCTTTCTTCTCTATCTATAAGAGCTTGCCTCTATGCCTTGAGCAAGCTAGTTAGAATAGTCAGTAGTTCCAGCATAGTGATAGAGAATACTAGGAGTTCAAGAGTTTGAAGCTGCAAGAGCCTTCTTTACACCCATAAGGCCAAATCTAAGTAAGGAGATTCTTGTCACCCAAAGAGAGAGAGGCTTGATCCTCATCCCAACAAGCTTTGCAAGACTTGTGTAGCTGACTACCCAGCCAAAGGAGGATTTGACGTCAGAACAATGGTTGTATTCTTCTTTGTTATTTATTAATAATAGATGACTATCATTATGGTTCCACTCTCATTGTCTTATGATTGATGTTGAGTTATATCTTTTCTGACTGATATATAGTTGCATCCATTGGATTTTATGCTTGTATTTGTGTTGTTCTTTGCATGTGCAGGTGTCCAATCACGAAGATCGTGGGGATCGTGACAGGCCGAGGCAAAGGAACGAGGGCGACATCTCTTCTACGAACACTAGTGTTGGAATCCAAGTAGGTTCTCATCATCCACTTTTATTTGCAATTAGGAACTTGCGTGATAGCATTGTTTGATTGTTGCTAGACCCGGTCTGGGCTAGTAGGGATCGCCTCTGTCCGCAGAGGGGATTTACCTCCACAACAATTTGGCGACTCCGTTGGGGAGTCTTGTCTCTTTGGTTCTCTCGTTTGATTGCTTAGATAGCTTTCTGGGTTGGATTTCTTGCTGTCCCTTGCTTCCTGGTCTGCCTGGATACTGTCGACCAAGCCTTGGACTGCTTGTTTTTATTTTTAAGCTAGCAAACTTGATTGGCGGTCTTTTTTGCATGACAATTGTGCCAATTGGCGCCACTTGCCAGTGTATAGCCCGCGCCAATCCTCAATTGGCGCTAGTTTCCCGCCTGATAGTCGCGCCAGGCCTATAAACTTTTCCAGTTTGCTTGTTTGCAGCCTTCCAAGCTTGGGTTTTGTGTCTAGCTACACCTTTTTCAATCACTTGAGTGTGTCAGAGTCTTGTTTGATTGGTTTTGAGTTTTTTTTGGCAAATTATTAATTTGATTTCCTTTGATCATTGCTTGGAAGTTTGCCTAAGTATTTTCACAATTTTGCATCTTTTTGCTTTTGTTTTTGCAAAAAAATTTCCCCCTCATTCGCCGGGGGGGCTAAATTGTGTATGAGTGTTAATCGCCTTTGAGTGTTTTTAGTTTATGATCTTTGGAACTCACACCCGTTTTTCTTGATTTGCACTTGATTGGTTCTTAGATTACATTAGAATCATCGTGTGTTTGAGAATTCTCTTGCATAGATCACACTTGCATAATTAGAATTCTCATTTTCAGGATATGAATGAAAAGTGTGCATAGATTACATTTGCATACTTTGGGTGTTTGCCATTTTCCACCGATTTCACATTTTAGCCCTAGGGCATCTAGTGGCTTTGTGCATCGAGCCTTCCTTAGGAGTTTTGGTCTTCTATCATTCCAGTCAACTTTTTGGTTACTCTCTTGCACTTGTTCAGTGGTTGTTAAGTATTTTATTGCGTTATTCGAGCGATTTGCTTCTTTTCCGCTTGGATTTCGCTTGGCTTCGTTTGGGCTTATATCACATAGCTCATTGAAGTCTTTGGTGTTTTTCTTCGTTTTGAAGGACTGCCTTGGTATTTCGGGGACTTGATTGTGTTCTCATTGAGTGAAGTTTGTCTCTTTTACTCATCGTTATTATCTCTCAAAATTTGTTTAGTGCACTTTTCCATATGAAAAGAAAACAAACAATCTCTTTTGCTTTCAATTAGTTAATGGAAATTAAAGCTTTTCGTTGTTGTTAGTGATTAGTGACTTTAAAGAAAAGTTTTGTTAATTTCCATTAGCTGCATTAGAGTTGTTGTTGATTGTTTTATGGTCATTTTGTTTGATTGAAAGTTCTCAACTCTCTTGTAGTTAGTGTTCATCGAACGAAATGATACTTTTTAGCATATAGCTTGCATTTAGGGAATTATGAGAGATTACATACGGTAGGACCTGGAAATCGAAACCTAATTCAAGATCAACCGTAAAATGAACTGAATGAACTTAAAAACGCATTGGAACATAACGCTCACTGTTTAGAGGTCTAGGCTAGAGACGTGCTCCGGCGTCGTTAAACCTAGTCACTTTTGTTTCACTTAAAGTTGGGTGATTCCTCCTTCCGTGATGCAACAAGTGGTCTAGCACGGACTTGAGCTCCCACGTACCGTCGAGTATATGGGGAGACCCCACTAGGTTATCATCCTTTATCCACAGGAAGCCGTGTCTGCCGCCTTACAAGCCGTAATGCACCGAACACAACATTCGGGAAGATTGACTGTCATACGGAAAGTCCTTGGTTTTCATATGATTGCCAAGGTGTATATGCAATTTTATGGGTTGTCTGATAAACCCTTTGCCTAGTTCTCCAGAGTAGTCATTTTTTATCCTTTTCGGACTCCCTAAAAGAAAAGGCTCACTTGAGCACTTGTCACTTCGGGCTCATAAAACATTCGAAGGCGACTAGAGTCACCTTTTTGTCCTTTTCTCGACTCTTAAAACATGAAAAGGTCAAGTTCAGTTCCTTTGTATTAAAATTTATTCGGCCGCGTTCACATTTACCCGGTTAGATCTTGTTTGCGTAAGCTTGAGTAGGTTTCTTTTCGTTCTCGATGGCAACTTTTCCGGGGTTCACCAACCTAGGGATCCCCTCTTACGGGAACCCTGGTCATTTCGCTCCTTTTGGAAATGTTGGTACTTATATGGCGACGTTGTCCCTCCCAGGGTTAACTGTTGGGTTGCCGGTTTGGTTGTTCTCAACCTCTTTGGTCCCTGCCGTCTCATCGTCTAGTCAGTCCGTCCCTCCACCTGAACGACATCATGTTGATTCTAAGGTGGATCTCTCCCCTTCTATGCCCACTTCTACGTCCTCATATTCTACTTCACCTGGTGAAAGTCTAGATTCGAGTAACCAGGTGGCTAAGAAGAAGAAGAAGAAGACTCCTAAGGGAGAGGTTACAAGTGCAGCTACCCCCTCGAGTACACCTGAAGTCGGGCCCCCTTCCACTCCTCCGCGGAAGGTCAAGTTTCGTTGTCGATTATGCAAGGAGGACCATCTTCTTCGCGATTGTCCTGGCATTCCCAGGGTACTAGAAGTATGGTCTCACGATCCAGCCCGCCCCTCATCCTCCTCTGAAGCTGACGGCGATGCTACCTTATCAGTTGGGAATGGTAAGGGAAAAGGGAAGATTCGAATCCCCTGTAGACTTTGTGAAGGCAATCATCCCCTTCACCTTTGTCCACTCATGGATAAAGCCTCCATTGTCTTGGAAAGTCTTACAGCTCCTTCACCCCAACTTCGCGTTGGTTATCAACGTCTCTCTGTAGCCGCAGATCGTTCCCCTGCTGACAAAGAGATTGATTCATATTCTTCTCTTGTCCAGCCTCCTCTTCCCGAACCTAGCTATGCCCAGCCTGTTCCAGACCAACCATTGGTCGGAAAGAGTGTCAACTCGAGTTCACCACCCGTCGATCACTCTGTTTTGGACGAGCATCACGCCCATGTTCTTCTCGTCTCTTCAGATTCTCCTGAGTCCCGAAATGACTCTCCTAACCCAGCTACTCCCGAAGGTTCTCCTTCGATTCCTTTAGCAGATGGGGGCGATCATACGATTCCCCCACCAAGTAGTCTGGTCGCTTCCTTTGATTGGAATCGCCTGATCGTCGGTCGCCTTCCATCCCATATGCCTTTCCAGATCACAGTACATGCCTGTGCTAAGGTAGTACCTAGCACTGTTTTAGATGAAGGGGCATCTGTCAGTCTTATGCCGTACACTACTTGGCAAGCTTTAGGTTCCCCGCAGCTTGGACCAGTCACTCAGAATCTGTTGGCCTTCGACGGAGGAGCCTATCCATCTCTAGGAGTTCTCCTGAAGTTCCCTATTACTTTGGGAGGCAAAACCGTCTATATAGACGTCTTGGTTACCCAAGGTGTTTTAGAATTTAGTCTTCTCCTTGGTCGCGACTATGTTTACGCCATGGGGCCCTCGTTTCTTCGCTTTTCCGTGTGGTTTGCTTTCCGCACGATCGAAGAATTGTGACTATCGATCAAGTGTCATTCATTAGTCCCCCGATGCCTCCTGCGTCGTTGTCGTCCCCTCCTAGTTTTCATCCACCAGTTGCATCTACCCCACCACAGATCAACTACGTGGCCACCTATCCCATGCCTGGGTCCAATGATGCTGCCATCGTGCGTAGTGTCCTGGGGGCATTGGGCCTTGACTTCCAAGATGTTTCCCTTCCACCAGGAGTGGCAATCTTGGAAGCCCCGACTTTCTATTCATTATGATGAAGTTCGGGCGGAGCATAGTTCTTTTCCTATGTCAAGCTCCTTAAAAAATGAAACTAGGTCTGGTCGGAGCATAGTTCGTTTTCCTGTGTCAAGCTCCTTAAAAAATGAAACTAGGTGTCCGGAGCATAGTTCCTGATCTTGTGTCAAGCTCGTTAAAAAATGAAACAAGGGTTTTGAGGATAGTTCTTTTACTGTGTCAACCTCATTAAAAAATGAAACAACTCCTTTTCCAAGTCGATTCTTTCATCGATCTCGAGAGTGAACCTTCATTCCATCCACTTTGTTGAATGCAATGAAGCTTGGGGGGCATGTACCTCGATTTGCGTCATTATGCTGGGGGCATGCGAACTTATAACAAGCATAGTTTTTCGTTTCAAGCTTGTGTAAACATGAAACAGAATCCAAGCAAAGTTCTCCATGGTTCAAGCTTCTGTAAAAAATGAACCCATACCCGATTTACATCTCGTGATTGCCATTTTATCCGCTGAATTCTGCTAGATGAGCCTTGGTTGTTTCATTCCATTGCCACCATCTCTTTGGCCGATCATATGCTTTCACTTGGTTGTTTTTCCTTTCCTGAGGAACCGCAGCAATGAGTGGTTTTATTAGCCAGCCTCTTGACCATTACATGTTTTGAGCAGTTCCACCATTGCCGGAACCAGTTGCTACCCTTTATACCACTCGTTCCTCTAGGACGAGTCACCTTTAAGCTCTTTTCTGACTCGTAAAATATGAAAAGATTGTCGAGTATTTTTCCCTTTTTGACTCGTTAAAGAGAATAAAAAATGGAGGTCTGCTTTCAGCTCTTTTCCGACCATTTAAAGACGAAAAGATCGCCGAGTTACCCCTCTTGACTCGTTAAACGTAAATAAGAGGCGGTCGTCTTTAAACCCTTTTCTGACCGTGTAAAAAACGAAAAGATCGTCGGAACTTTGTCGTTTCAGGTTCGTTAATGGTTACGAAACGACATGATGTTGATCGCTTTTTTACTTTTTCAGATCGATGTCACTATAAATGAAAAGTACTCCTCGATCGTAATGGTTGGGCGGTTCTTTCGAGCATTGTTTTATACTTTTTCGGGCTCGGGAGACAAAACTTTACGAAAAAGGACCCCCCTGGAGTTTTCTTTTCTATCGTCTTTTCAGACTCTCTAAACAGGAAAAGACGCTGAGTTCTTCCTTTGTCAGACTCGTTAAAACTTAATGACATCGGGTTCTGTCGTAATGACGCTCACAAGCATATGCTATCCCCGTCAAGCTTGTTAAAAATAACTGGGGTACTCGCCAGAAATGGTGGGGAAAATGGACCCGTAATTATTGTCGTGTCAGCAGTATGTCGCTTTTGAACATGGCACTAGTCTGCATTCGTGTCTGGGTGGGAAAATCTCATCTTGTTTTACACTAGCCTCCGTGGGTTTGGGTGATCCTATTTGACCTCTCATCTGCTCATTGCCTTGTCACCATGACCTCTACTCATTTGATGTCAAATACTGCCAAGTCCACTATCGTGCCGCCAATATGTTCAAGAGAAGTTGACCTCTGTAGAATTACAACCTCCCTCTGATACCTCACATAATTCTGAATCACCACAACATCTTTCCTCTGTCTCGTGTCAATGATGTGGGAAACACTATGGCCCACCTTTGATCAAGGTCACTTCCTGTCGACTTCAGCTCATTATCCAGGAAGCTGATCTAGAGACTCCCTTCGGTGCCTTGGAGCCTGCATGCCTCAATGGCAGGTTCTTCGTGTTCGACGAGAGGTTTTCATCATTGGCCACCCATCGAATGATTCTACGGGTGTTCGACGCCAGCTCATTGATTCGCACGCCGTAGATTGTACCTGTAGTACATTGAGGGCCATTTTCATTATTGGTGGTACCTCTCACGTCTGTTAACATTTTTCATCATTGACTGGTAATCAGACGATGTTCATGCATGTTCGACTTCAACTCCTGTATTCACATGCTTGGACTTGTACTCTGTTCGGGTCGAGATGGAACGCAAGACCTTGGATTTTGTTTGTTGGAATCCAGGCTGCGATTTGTGGCTTATAATGATCATTACATGACTCATTCACTGGATGGCTGCGACCATGCCTGAGTCTATTTATCGATCCTCTCTGGATGGCTGCATCCATGCCTTGGATCAAGATTGTTATGTACTCTGTTACGGATGGCTGCGCCCATACCACATATATCATGTACTTGAGATATCAGTTGTACTTCCTCACGCAGGTTCTCCAGCAGCCGTGTTTTCAATCACGCATGTTCTTGTAAAGCATTTCACCCCTCTCTCTCTCGGGCCTCATGCTTTAGGGGGCATCTGTTACACAGCAATTTTTCACCATTTGTCACCGTCCCTATTACCTCTCACCCGTACATTGGAGGACTCATTCCGGGACCTGTGAGAAGTGACATGACCTGAAACCACTTGCATCATATTCCTCTAAGTATGAGCTTCATTTGCCCTGAAGACATCTTCTGCAAAATACCCATGAAAACAGCTCTTTTTGCATTAGCGCGGGTCCACAGTTCGCTGCCCGCGCCAATGAGGGAAATCCTCTAAAAAGGGCGCGCCATTGGCGCTCTGTCTCAGAGTCGCACTCGCGCCAACCGAATTGAGTAAAGTTTTTAACCAACAAGCTCCCGAAGGTTCTCTTCAACCCATTCACCAACTGAATCTATGTTGAGCTAGGATGGTTTGGCTTCGAATCTCCATAGAAGGGAAAATGGTTTGCCACCTTTCATGGAAGTTTCCAAGTGATAAAGCCCAATCCCATGAATAATGTGGTTGATCTAATCTCTTTCTTCTCTATCTATAAAATCTTGCCTCTATGCCTTGAGCAAGCTAGTTACAATAGTCAGTAGTTCCAGCATAGTGATAGAGAATACCAGGAGTTCAAGAGTTTGAAGCTATAAGAGCCTTCTTTACACCCATAAGGCCAAATCTAAGTAAGGAGATTCTTGTCACCCAAAGAGAGAGGCTTGTTCCTCATCCCAACAAGCTTTTCAAGACTTGTGTAGCTGACTACCCAGCCAAAGGAGGATTTGACGTCAGAACAATGGTTGTATTCTTCTTTGTTATTTATTAATAATAGATGACTATCATTATGGTTCCACTCTCATTGTCTTATGATTGATGTTGAGTTATATCTTTTCTGACTGATATATAGTTGCATCCATTGGATTTTATGCTTGTATTTGTGTTGTTCTTTGCATGTGCAGGTGTCCAATCATGGAGATCGTGGGGATCGTGACCAGCAGAGGCAAAGGAACGAGGGCGACATCTCTTCTACGAACACTAGCGTTGGAATCCAAGTAGGTTCTCATCATCCACTTTTATTTGCAATTAGGAACTTGCGTGATAGCATTGTTTGATTGTTGCTAGACCCGGTCTGGGCTAGTAGGGATCGCCTCTGTCCGCAGAGGGGATTTACCTCCACAACAGGAAGCCTTTTCTGGGAAGCGACGAGATGTGAGTCACTTCAAGATATTTGGATCATCAGTTTATTGCCATGTGAACAAAGATGACTAGAAGAAGCTAGATCCAACAACTGAGTTGGGGATACTTGTGAGGTACACAGATACACCCCACAATTATCAGGTGTTCCTGTCTACTAGTTAGAGGACAGTGGTATGCAGAGATCTGAAGTTCAACAAGCAGAAAGTCATGTGAGTATCACTTGAGAGGGAGCTCAAGTTGCATGCAGAGGAGGAACTTTTAGTTCCTAAGGAGGAGGAGCCTCATACTAATGCGAAACAGCTGCATGCAAAGGATTCGGGAGTGCAGACATCAGAAACGCTCAAGGGAAGCTGACAGGTTGATGATGGATGTGCGAGAGAATGTGGGACAACCATCTTCTCAGCGCAGACAGAGGAGGTCACCCGAGCAGTACACTGGTTACATGGCCCTGGTTGGGGAGTGTGTAGAGTCTGAACCTTCTTCATTCGAGGAGGCAGTGCAGCAACCAGTCTGGGTTGATGCAATGGTAGAGGAGTATGACTCTATCATTCATAACAGTGTGTGGGATGTTGTCCCAAGACCTCAGGAAAAGTCAGTGGTGAGTTCCCGATGGCTTTACAAGGTAAAGCAGGCAACTGATGGTAGTGTTGAGAAACATAAGGCAAGGTTTGTTGCTCGTGGTTTCTCACAGGTCGAGGGGATTGACTACGATGAGATCTTTGCTCCTGTAGCAAGGTATTCATCTATCAGATCGATGTTGGCAGTATCAACTCAGATGGGTTGGAAGATCCATCAGATGGATGTGAAGACAGCGTTCCCCAATGGGAAGATTGAGGAAGAGGTGTACATTAAGTAGCCAAAAGGTTTTGAGACCTTCGATTGTGAGTCACATGTGTGCCGACTCAAGAGGGCTTTGTATGGGCTGAAGCAAGCACCTCGTGCTTGGTACACCAGGATCGACATCTATTTCACCAAGTTGGGATTCACCAAGAGTGAAGCATATGCGAACCTTTACCACATCATGGTAGAAGGTAAGCCATTAATCATTGTTCTTTATGTGGATGATCTGATTTTGACAGGTGATGATCAGTTGATCAAGTCTTGCAAGGAGGACCTTGCAAGAGAGTTCGAGATGAAAGACATGGGTCTTATGCACTACTTTCTAGGTATGGAAGTGTGGCAAAAGGATGGGGAAGTGTTTGTGTCTCAAGGCAAGTATGCCAATGAGATACTCAGGTGGTTCCACATGGAGAAGTGCAAGCCCATGTAGACTCCTTTAGCTGGTAACTGGAGGAAGGAGGATGCTACTTCAGGTGAGGTAGTAGCTGCTACTGTTTATCGGCAGCTTGTGGGTTCACTAATGTATCTAGTGAACACACAACCAAACTTATGCTTTGTAGTGAACCAAATGAGTCAACCTATGGTTCAACCTACCAAGCTGTTTTGGAAGGCAGCGAAGCATGTGCTGAGATACCTCAGAGGCACATCTCAGTATGTATTGTGGTACAGATGGACAGAGGGAGTGAAGCTTCAGAGCTTCACAGATGTAGATTGGGTAGGGAGTCCATCAGACCGGAAGAGCACTTTTGGCGGAATATACAATCTTGGTTCAGCTACAGTTTCCTAGTACAACAGGAAACAGAGGTCAGTTGCACTTAGCTCAGTAGAGGCTGAATACATGGCTACCAGTTAGGCAGCATGTGAGGCCATTTGGATGCAGAAGATTCTAGTGGGATTGTTTGGTTAGAGGATGGATCCAACTGTGATCTAATGCGATAATCAGAGTTGTATCAAACTCTCTAAGAATCCAATTTTTCATGACAGGTCCAAGCACATCGATATTCGGTACCATCATCTTCGAGACTGTGTGGTGAAGAGGATCATGTTGTTGCGATATGTTTCGACCGAGGAACAAGATGTAGATATTTTGACTAAGGCATTGTCAAAATGCAAGTTCGAGTTCCACAAAGATAGGATTGGGGTGACTAATAATCCCTTTCTCGTTGAGAGGGAGTGTTGAAAATAGAAACAAGAAATGCTAAAAATAGAAGTGCTAAAAATAGCACATCTATAAATAGAATTTCGGGATACATTCCAATTTTAGTTAGTCCCTAAACTAAAATTGAGACTTAAAATTCGAATTTGATCTTAACAGTTGTTTGTAAAACAATTAATTAATTCATCTTGATTTAATTAGTTGTAGGAAATCAAACATGAAGTCTATGTGAAGACATGCAACAATTTCTCCATTGATTGATGAAGTTATCCCTTGATTAAAGGAGATTAGGATGAGTTATACTTTGAGTTGTACTTAGTTAGCTCAGTTATCTGAGTTAAGTCCAGTTATATTAGTTCCAATGGTTTGTGGAACTGATTGTGGGTTCAGTTAATTAATGCATGCATGCATGTAACTGCTGCACTTCAGATAACTGAATATTCTCTCATAAATAACTCATGCATGCCAGTTCAGTGAGAGACACAGTTGAGATTAGATGATGGGACAATGTACTATCAGTTGCAGGAATATTCCATTGAGGATATCTCTTGCATGCAGAAAGAATTCATTCCTTGGAGATTGCATAGTTACTTTTGAGTTTGATGAGTGTGTGATGAGGCCAATACACACAGATGGCAACATTGGACCCCAAGAGAAACTGCGCAAGGAAATAGGAGGATTGGAGGGCTGAGGGAAGGCATATGTTGTGTCTATTCAGTCTGTGAGCTGCATTATAGGATTGTACTGAGAGCTAGATAGCTTGTGAGCTAAAGCTTTGTGTAATCTAGACATATTTCCACTTGTATGATAATACAGAGATCAGGGTTTTTAGCTGAGGCTTTCCCCAAAGTATTCTTTTGTGTTCATGTGTGATTGCTTTCTCATTCTTAGTTATATGTGTTCTATTTGATCTTGCTCAAAATCGATTAAGCTTCTGCAAGTTTGTTGTAGAAGTAGATCTTGTATTTTGCTTTATTATATTGCATAATCTGTTGATCTACAGTGGGAAATTCTACATTAGGAACATCCATATACTCAAATACATATGCAAGAAGTACAAGAAATAAACATAATCATAAGATCTAACAAGTAAGAAGCATCATAAATCAAGAAATACTTATCTTCAATGAAAGTTGATATTCTTCCTCTTGAACCAATCTTCAAGAGCCATCAATGTCCATGGTCCATATTGTTGGGTATACGACAAAAGTCCCACATTGACTAGAAGTGGGGAGGATCATGGGTATATAAGGATGGACAAATATCTCCATTGGTATGAGGCCTTTTGGGGTAAAGCCCAAAAACAAATCCATGAGGGCTTAGGCCCAAAGTGGACAATATCATACCATTGTGGAGATATGTGGTGTCCAGAGTCCTAACAAGTGGTATCAGAGCCAAAGTGATAGCCAAAGTGCCATTCATCTTGCAAAGAACTCAGCATTTCATTCTAGGACTAAACACATACAGCTCAAGTACCATTTCATACGATCAGTGTTGGAAGATGGAGAGTTGAAGCTGGAAAAGATACACACTAGCCAGAATCCTACAGATATGCTAACAAAAGTTGTAACCAGGGAGAAACTGAGAATATGCTCAGTTTCAATTGGTCTTCAAGGATGACGATGAAGATGAGAAACAACCAGGTCCAAAGAGGAGTCATTGTCCAGCAAATGAAGCAGCGGTGGAGTTTCTACAATCATTCTCCAAGTGGGAGATTGTTGTGTGTGGAGCATGATTGTTCAGAGGTCTTTGTTTCAGCCGGATGTATACCCTAGGAAGTTTGTACACCCCTCCACGTGGGGGGGTGCGGGGGGACTTGTCCCCCCCACGGGGGTCCGAGGGGGCCGATCCCCCCCGGCTGGGGGGTCCGGGGGCCAGCGATCCCCCGAAGCTAAAAACAAATGTAAAATTGCCTTGTAAAAGTATAGTAATTTCTAGACAATCTGGGTCGTTAATTAGGCAGATGATCTGACGGTAGAACTTATGTTTAGTTTAGGGTTTTTTGCCCTAGAAGGCAACCCCTCTCTTTGTATGAGGGCATTGTATTGGAGGTTGAGATATAGATGTGTATTCTGTGAGCGAGAAATAGAGAGGTGAGACTGTGAGATAAAATAGAGGATATTACAGCAAATTTGTTGTAGGTTGTGTCTCTTCATTTTGCTGGATAATAGAAAGGAAGGACTGGCTGTTCGGGGTGGACGTAGCCCAAACTGGGTGAACCACGTATATCTGTGTCTCTCTTGTTTTGTGCGTTTTCCGTGTTTATATTTCTGCAATATTTTATGTGTTTCATTGCTCCGTAATATATAATTTTCTAACAACTGGTATCAGAGCCGAAGGTCTATTTGGCTGATAAACTCGCAGGAAAGAAGGGTTCCTGGTTCGAGTGGGAGAAATGGTGGAAGATGGTAAGTTTAGGGTCGAGAAATTTAACAGCCAAAACTTCTCGTTGTGGAAGATGCAGATGGAAGATTATCTGTATCAGAAAGATCTGTACCTACCATTGGGCGGAAAAACAAAGATGCCGACGGGTATGACAGATGAAGAATGGAACCTTCTCGATAGAAAGGCACTCGGAACAATACAGTTGTGCCTCGCTGCATCAGTCGCCTTCAACATTTCGAAGGAAACAACAACAGAGGGTTTGATTCAGTTGTTGTCGAAACTATATGAAAAACCCTCGGCCTCAAATAAGGTATTTCTCATGAAACAGTTATTTAATATGAAGATGTCGGAAGGTGGATCTGTTGCAGACCATTTAAATGATTTTAATACTGTTACAAGTCAATTATGTTCTGTAGGGGTAAACTTTGATGATGAAGTTAGAGCTCTGTTATTCTTGTGCTCATTACCAGAAAGTTGGAATGGTTTAGTAATGACCATTAGTAACTCTGTGTCTGGATCTAGTACTTTAAAGTTTGATGATGTTGTCGGTGCTATCCTTAGCGAGGAAATGCGACGGAAAAGCTCCGATGAGACATCGGGTAATGCTTTGAGTGCAGAGTCTAGGGGAAGAAAAATGGAAAGAGGAAAGAGCTCAGGATATCGCAGTAAATCAAGGAAAGGCAGATCTAAGTCCAGATCGGGGATAGTGTGCTGGAAATGTGGAAAGAAAGGACACCTAAAGAAAGACTATAGATCTCGGAAAGGAAAAGAAGGAGATGCACAGCAAGAAAACAATCACGAAGCAAATGTGACAGGTGAGGTGTTACAAGATGCTTTGATTCTTTCTTTCGAAAATATTACTGATTCCTGGGTGGTAGATTCAGGGGCCTCATTCCATGCCACACCTGATAAGAAATACTTTCATGACTATGTTCAAGGAGATTTTGGACAAGTTCGTTTGGGTGATGATAAACCCTGTAAAATTGTTGGAATGGGTAAGGTTCTTGTAAAACAACAGAATGGAAACCAATGGCTACTGAAGGAGGTAAGGCATGTTCCAGATTCAAAGTTAGCCAAGTGGATGAATCCTCAGAATGTCGAACGAAGGTGGTGAGCCCCGGTAATATCACAATGGGATCTGTCGATGAGCTTGGTTAGAGCAAGCTCTCGAGGCAGGTGGTGCTTCCATGTAAGGCGTGTGCTTCCAATGCATTGGAGCAGAGAATCCTAGTTAGTAGAGAGTGGACGGATGGATAATCGTTTGAGGGGAGGCTCGATGGTCCTTTGTTCGAGGGGAGGATCGTTGGGTATACGACCAAAGTCCCACATTGACTAGAAGTGGGGGGGATCATGGGTATATAAGGATGGACAAATATCTCCATTGGTATGAGGCCTTTTGGGGTAAAGCCCAAAAACAAATCCATGAGGGCTTAGGCCCAAAGTGGACAATATCATACCATTGTGGAGATATGTGGTGTCTAGAGTCCTAACACATATATCAATGTTGCCTTCAAGTATCCAACGAAGTATGATAGGGATCATTCCATCTAGGGCTTCATGTCTCATATCATTTCCATAAATTAGGTCTCTCCAACCTTAACCTCATATAATCCATCAAACCCTAATCATCAAGATGCCTATGGTTATCTTCAAACCCTAGAATTATTTTAGGTTTCCACCATCCTCTTCTTTCTTCCATCAAAGGTGTCATCATTAGGGTGATCTCCATGACTTTTCTTCAGCCCAACTCCGATACCATGTTAATTTTTCATAGGGCGACATTGTTCTTTGCTATGATAGTTTAATTTTCTCATTAATACATTAAGTTCACCCCATATAATCATTACATTATTCACGTCTACACTATTATACATTAGCATATGCAATTATATAGAAAGAAACAACATCACCATCATCATCAATGTAGCGGAATATAAAAGGAACAGTGGAAGAAATCATGCACACACATAGAGACACCAGGATTGGTCCAAGACCACGGAAAAACCCACTATGGGGAAAACCCTTGAAAATATTCTTCTTCTTAGATCGTCATCAAATGAAGTAGCAAAAAAATAATGGTATCTATGAAACAAATATAATCATGCTAGGAATCAGAATCCTCATGCTGATGGTTGTAATTTGTTGTCACAAACTAATGTCAATTATTGTATACTGTTGTCACTATGTTGAACACTGTTGAGAACTATTGTCACTGTCAATGAGCCATGTTGTAGTGTTTTTGGAGCATAAGTGTACCAAAATACACCCCCTTAGCAGTAGATTGTTCCCTGCAAAGGATCACAGTCAAAATTCGTGTTGTTAGTGGACAAATTTAAATAAACACAACATTGTAAGTAGTGGAAACAATGCATACATGAACATAAACTAAAAAAAGAGGTACATAAACAAAACGATGCTCAAATGGATCAAACACATCAATAATATATGGAAAAATCTCCCTTTATTGATTGCAGGTGGTAGATGTTGAATACAATTAGAATCTTAGACACTTTAAGAGAATTCTTTGAGCTATGGAGCTCAAAAATCCTCAGCAAGCGGGTTTCTTTCCTCAATCTCTTTGCAACTTTCTCCTCTCTCTCAAAGAAGTGTGAAAAATCTCCAAGGGTGGATTCCTCTTCTCTCACTAAGATGTTGGGTTGCTTAGAATAAATATGGCCAACATGCTAGTGATCTTCACTTCCTTGGCTTCAACAATGCAATGGTGGTTTTCTCAAACAACAATTTGGCCAGCATAACAATGTCTCATGCTTTGGTTCTCCCATGGCCTATTTATATAAAGTTTTTTGAATCCTTCTTCCCTCTCTTGGTACATGTATGATAAAGACACATTAGTAGGACAAGAGGATTCCATTGAGGGCTTCATATCTCCAAGGAAAATCTAATTCAGACGTACTAGAATGATCTCATATCAGTGAGTTGTCCCCAAGTGTGTAAAATTGTCCCAGATCGATGAGTCATCCTCTTATGCCACCGCGCGGCTTTTGGAAGTTATGTCACACGCTCGTTTATTGAAGAAATATATGTGTGACCTTAATTTATTTTCCTTTATAAACTTTGGACCTTATGAGAACTTTGATTTTTTAAACTTCATAATGTATTCAGCTGGAAAAATGTCCACCTGTGCATTCTGCTGGACACTTTTAATGTCTTCTGGATTGTACTAGCAGATGTATGAATTTTCGGTGTTAACAAGTCCAATACATATGTTTGCAATGGAAACTAACAAATCAGATCTACATATCTGTATAGCAGTAGAGAGAAACCCAAATCTACGAGATCACTGAAGTCAACTGAAGCCAAGATTTCAAACCTGAGATCTAAATTATGGTCGCCCTCATCATAGTTGTTTGTTTGTGACCGAAACTCCCTAGTCACTCTCTTGGTCACTGTATGCGAGTGAATGTGACTGCACGGTCACTCTCAAGGATTATTTATGTGGCACAATACACCTAAATCCTAGAGTCTCTCCCTTACAGTTGTTGTGCAAGCAACTAAGATGTATTGGTCGCTCTCAGGACTACCCTATGTGAGCAATCGGGGACCTGAACCTTCTGATCTACCTCTGAAGCCATAGTTGCTCACATAAGCCTTTGTGCCAGCATCCAAGGGTCTATAGTCTCTATCATAGGCTTATGTTCCAGTGTCCAGGGACTAGAATGACTTGTTTGTGTGAGTGACCGAGACCCAAAAGGCCCTAACCCAGAGCGAACCTTTCGCCTATGATTTCGGACCCTTGAGTGAACTCCTTCAGTAAAACCTGTGCGAACCAAGAAAAAATAGAAGAGAAGATGTGACCAAATGATCTTAAGGTCTATTCTATTTATAAGATTTCCTAAGGGTTCACTTTGGGTTAAGATTGACCCAAGCAGTTACTCATGTGGTTAGGGCCAACCCATTCCATAATACATGTATGAATAAAATAATTCATAACTCCACTTCTTAACCAAATTGGGTGATATTTAGGTCGATTTTGGTCCTCTCGAAAAGAGGAATCCAATGAAATAATTATATCTTAAATTCAAGTTTTCCAAGGTGGAATTTTACCGCAGTTTCCATAATTAACACTGTGATCGTCGATTTTTCAACTCTCTCGGGCACTCACCAACTCAAGGCCCTGACATCCTCCACCACTCTGAAAATTTTTTTGTTAGCTCTGCTACATGCTGCTGATTTTCCAAGAGAAGGAATAAGTTTGGTCTTTGGTTGCTGGCTCAGAGATGGTTTATAATGGTTATCATTGTCTCTCCCTTTTTTCCCGCTACCTCCATTTCATCCTTCTCTATCATTTTCCCTTTTCTCCTTATAGCTCCCACACCTTTGTTTCCTCCTTCCCCTTAAATCCTCCTTATTCTCTTTAAACCCCTTTATCCTTGTTTTGGTCTCAAAACCCCATCTAAACCCTTTTCTACCAATTCCCGGGCATATTTTGTGTTTTAACACTACTAAGCCCTGCTAACCATTTATAACCTCGTTACCCTTTATAAAATCCCGATAACCTTTTAAACCCCGCATAAACCTTTAAAACCTCGTTTAAACGCATTTTTTATTTTATTTAATCCCCGGCACTAACCTTTTTTAAGCCATTATAACCGCGCATATAATAAAAAATCACAACCCGCGGCTTTAACTGTCGCATCAACCCTGAAGCACATGCTTTAATTCCATGACCGTCCGATCATCTCCTACAGATCCAATGATCGACACTTCCCCCGCTCCGCCAACCTGCTCGACTGTTAACCCGCAGGGAAGTGGTTTCCCGCCGGCCACGTGTCATATTTTAATTGCATCGCTTGCCCTCATACGGATACCGCCTTTGCCCCAAAAGCGGTGCGGGGAGACCGCTTACCGCCCTTTCGGTATGGTCCCCCGCTCGTTAACCTGTGCGCAGCTCCCGCTCCCGATAGCCATCCAATCTTTCCCGCTGCGATCTGACGGCCCAAATCTGTCTCCGCCCGTCTTCCCTGATAACGCCCTCTGATCCAATCTGCACTGTTCGTTTTCGTGATCCGACGGCTGTTATTGATCCCTGCGCCTTTGTGTCGTCCACCACCGCCCGCCATCAGATCTGGGCCGTCCATTTTGTCATCCAACGGTCAGTATTCATTCACAGGCCATCGTCCATTTTCATGCATTTTTCACTATTTTCGGCCTGTTTTGTGCGCGCGAAGAAGGAAGAGATCATCCGGTACACTGTGCATTGAATTCTCAGCAACCACAGTTAAAGAGACAGCACAGCCAAGGACGAGAAGAATGATCCTTGAGCAGTTCAATGACTGCAGCAGTTATTGAAAGTCATGCAGATGATATTTCACCTGTTTAGGAAGGACATCAAAGTACAGAAAGAGCCATTTTGTTCATTAAAAATAATCAAACTGTATCAGAAGCCCATATCAAATTGTAAATGCGGTTGGTGGTCAGTTATGACCCCTCCACGCATAGCTTAGCAGAGTGTTTCTGTAAACAAATTCTATATATACCCAGAAGAAAGATGGAATGAGGTTGATGAGTGTTATTTTGTTGTAAGGTTCAACTTCTAGAGATTGTAACTGTTGTGATACCTACAGCGTCTGGTCTTCATTTTCAGCTAATGCAAGCTTCTTTTACTATTAATTGCTCATTGTCCACTTCTTTTTCTTGTTCCAGGTTGTGCCTATTTCGCATTTATTGATGTGTTGTTAATGTTTAGCATTAGAGGGGCTATCATTCCACCTCTGTATTAGGATTTAGCATGCATCATTGAATTTGTTTGCAGGTTTCTGTTATTTTAATGCCAGAGAGCTATCATCCTGTCTGTGTATTAGAAAACAGATTTACAAACCTTTTAACTGGTTGCAGCTGGCCATCATAGGGTCCTGTGCATCTGCTGGTGTGATCAATGTTCTCCATCATCACATTTTCTTTAAAGTTGTGAGTAATTGGTGGTTAAAAGCCTTGTAGTCTGGGGGTGTTCACCCATGTTTGGGGTTAAGCATAGTAGAAGTGGTTATCTGGCTTGAATATGCAGCATTTGTTTCATTCATCCACCATTTATCCAACATTTTGTTGAGTTTGTAATGTTCCCGAGCATCTTTGAGATACAACCTAGGAGAGTTTCTTGGGGTGATAACAATTTTCACCCTCGAAAATACCATCTTAGCAACCTCCATCACTAAGACATATCTATGTATGTGGGCACCTAGATAGCTCCACCCATGACCTACTCCATGCTCGAATCTCATCAAACTCTGTAAGAAAATCATGTGTTGGATCCCCCTCTCATGGTGATTAGTTGGGTAGCTAATCCAACCATAATATCGCCTCCACAAGAATGCATGCTACTCACATCATCATGACCTTCTTCACATCCTACTATCAATCGTGTCCATCTCACCCCAAGTGCCTTCTCATAAAGTCATAGAGAGAACTTATTGTCGTAAGTAGAAGATAATGAGCCTCATTCCCATGTCCATCTAGAAAGAGGGAGGGTATGGGAAATCCAATGAATCTCTATCCTCCTTCTCTAATAGCTCAATCCATCTATTTAGATCTTCCTCCTCTAATATCTGCATGTATGCTTCCTGGATCTCCTTCTGAGTCTCTGGTCTAGCATCTTTTTTTCCTTCCACTGCCTCTAGCCTTCCTGTCAAATTGAGGATACTATTAGACCATGCTCTAATAACCTGTGTCTACTCCATGAGTTTTGTCTCTGCAATGGACAACCACTCATAGAGTTCTTCATCCCACTTTATTTCCTCCATATTCATTGCTGTCAATTTGCATACAACTGACATAGCTGCCACGGTAAGTACCCCCAAATGTTCATCCCCCCGTCTGATGTAAATGTACAACTTCTTCATATGTGGCACCATCATAGCCTCATATTGCTTCAAAAATTCCATTCCCAATACTGCTTCATAGTCATCCATCCGCACAATTGTGAAGTCGATCTTCCCAGACCACTCACCAATGTTCACATCCACATTCTCTGTAATGCCAATGACTTTATCTGGTGGAGAGTTCACTGCTTTAAGATGAGCTTGGGTTGGTGAGAACTTCAACCCAACTTTCCTCGCAGCTTCCTCTCTGATGAAGTTATGAGTCACACCACTATCCACCATAGTGAGTAAAGTGCCTTTCCCAACCTTCATGTCAACATACTCCAATTTGTTCCTCTCAGGATCGTGCCTTGGGACAACCTCTATTGTTGCTGCAGCTCCCAAAATCTGCATCATCCTAATCATTGGTTCCTCCTTCTTCTTCTTTGCATCAGTTTGTGTTGCTTCTTCCACAATTGGTCTAGAAGGACAATTCTTCACCGTGTGGTCCTCTCTGCACAACCAAAATTTCAAAGGCTTCTTCATTTTTGGCTTGCCACTCGATCTCAAATGCTCCTCCTTTGTAGTCTTCTCTTTTGGTTTATTGGACTTCTTCTTTTTCTCTTCAGTCCCTTCATCATAATGTTCTACCAGTCTATCAACCGCAACAAATGCTTCTTCTAGAGTCTTGATCTTCTGCCTCTTCACCTCATTGTGTGCCCAAGGTTTCAATCTTATAATGAAGTTGAAAACCTTGTCTTTCTCCGCCATATCAGGTAATTCCAATATCACACTCGAAAAGTCCCATTGATATGCCTGTAGACTCCTTGTTTGCTTAATATACTTAATCTTTATCCTTGCATTCCAAGTCTCATCTTGTGGGCTAAAGTGAGTCTGCAAAGATTTCTTCATATCATCCCAAGTAAATCTGTCATCATCATCACCATGGGAAATCTAACCCAACTTCCGTCTCTACCACATCTTAACATCCTTAGTGAGGAATTGAGTAGCTGCCTTCACCTTGGCTTCATCATAAGGAATTCCCAAGCATTCCAAGTATTGCTCCATATCCCATAATAAATTGCCAAGTGCCTTTGCACTCCTCATCCCATCATAAGAATCAGGTTCCTTGACTTTCACATGAGCAGTCCCTCCAACCGGTCCCTGCCCAACTGCTTTCTTCAAAACAATTATCTCATTCCTTACCTCGCCAATACTTTTCTGCAACTTCAATATTTCATCCAAACCTTAATCTCTAGCAACTCCAATGTTCTTGACTTCCTTCTCTGTTTGCACATACTTCCATTAAGTATACTCATACCATACCTTAAGGTTATCGTAAGCCTCTTCCAACTTCGTGAACCCATCTCTAAGTTCATCATTCTTAGCCTTCAACGAAGCCATCTCTGAAGCAAACTCCTCCATTCGGTCCAATACTTTGTCCATGAAAACTATCTCAGGATTCATGTTGGATTCACCTGTAATATGAGGTTCTTCCACATTGTCTACCATCAATTTTGCTTGTGATCATGTTAATACCATACACTATCTCATTCAACTTTGACCCTGCAAATTGTCCCTATCGAACTTCCTAATATCACACTGCGATCAACTTCCCAGTGCCCAATCTTCAATACCAACTGCAACACTGCCTGTCATATTCCTGCTTCAATCAAATCCCCTTTCTGCAAGTTCCTTTGATACCAACTGTCGTGACCCTATCCTTGTGGTAATATTTTAACCATGTATAGTAGGTGTGGCACCACTATACTTTTTATTTTTACCAATACTCAAGTATATGGACTATGCCTAACCAAACACTTAACGAAATTTATCTTCAAGTGTTATCAATGGAGCGAAAATAAACTTCTTCAATTAATCATATAACCAATATATATGCACAATGGAAATCATAAACACATAACCATATGTGGGAGAGGAAGCTCGCCATGTAATTGAATCTACCCAATATCAATATACTAATTTTTGTAATTCAATTGTACAAAAATAGTTTAAAATGTCGTGTAGTTGGAAATACTCGGCCCGCACACTTCCTTCATAAAACGTACTTGCAAAATTCCAAGTCGTGCCTCTCGTGCACACCTCATCGGTATACCAAACTATTGGGCACATTGTGCCTACTCGTTCACTAACTTGTGGCCTTTGCTACACTTTCGGCCCTATCGCAATTCTACACCCCCCATTCAACACCAGTGCTCTACCCGCACCCATAGTTCACGTACCAAACTCTACAATATGTTGTGCCCACCTACAGGTCTATCGTAGCAGCCTCATCTACCCAGGTCACCACTACCCATGGTTCACGCTACCCAACTATTAACACAATTGGGTCGCCTTACTTCGTTTCCACCCAACACACCTTTGGGTTATACCTGACTCGCTCGGCACATGTTGTAGTGGCGGTTTACCTGTAACTCATTCATGCAGCGTGGCCTTTCCTGTGACACACTCTTTTGTTTGGCTCGTATGCGAAAACCCCAATCCTAACCTGCAACTATACTTCAGCCCTACAATGCACACTTCACTCGTATTCCCATTTCGTTGTTCTTCCTTCACTCTGCCCCTTTTTCGATGTTGTTACATCGAATGACTTGATGCCTTTAAGCTCCCACGCCATCTCCAAATATATGGGTTGGTGTGTACCCGTGTCCACCCAACCATCACACCAATTCACCTTCCTTAGTTGTCCCAAGTGTCAACCAATGTGGCGGCCTGCACACAAGATTTATGTAGGCCCAACTTAATAATTTCACCATGTCATTGTTTTTTGTTTAGATTGCTACCTCTCGGGTTAGTCGTGCCACCCTCTTTCCCAAATTGCACGTCGGTTCCACACAGGGGCATCTCGCCTGCCTTGGGTGTGCACTCACTCGAGCGCTTGGCTCGGGTCGCCTGACGCGCCCTCACCCAACATGAAAAATTTCCCACCTTGCACATCTCCAACTCATCCACCGGTCGCCCATCGCACGACTTTCCTGTCGTAATGGATGGATGCCCGCCCAACATGGCGTGTTCACACATACGTCATCACACATAACCAAACATCCACCTCTGAGTTGCCTTTAACTGAATGCTCCAATTCGAGTCACCTTTAACCAAACACGGGTGCCTGTCGCACATCTCGGGCGCCCCCGCATGCCTTAACCACGATCATTAGGCTTTTTACTCTCTCGAGCGCTCGCCAACTCCAGGCCCTGACAGCGGACATGCCGGCTTGCACGCTCGTTGTATCGTGGGCAGTCACACCCACAACCGGGCACGCTCGCCTGGGGAACATCGGCATCCTAGCAGGTAGGGTGCCGATTCTGAGGCACACCAGGTGAGCACGACCATGACCGGGCACACCCGCCCAAGCCACAAGTTGTGCCTGTTCCCTGGGTGGTCGTGCCCTATTGCAACATATTGACCATGACGGCTTGCGCACCCGCTATGTCGCGGGCGGGCCAGCATGCCTACTACGCTGTGGGCGGGCACACTCGCCCAGGGCACAACATCCCCCTACCTGTTAGGGGTCCGCTGTGCTCCGGGTGGGCATGCCCACCGGAGGCACTACGACCCCTAGCTTGCCAGGGGGCTGATTCTCAGAATGTATTAGATATACATATGAGTACTTTGATATTGATGATTCAGTTTGGTGGGAGTATTTTTTCATATAATCAGAGTGATACCATTTAAATATCAACAAATGATGATATACTTTTGAAGACTCCATTTATTTGGCCACAAAATGTGTCAAATGAACATGAGGAAAGAAACATTGTTGAACAACAACAATCTCAAGGTAATATTAATTCTTCACAGGTAGATGAAAGAGGAATGTATATTGGTTCGAAAAGATCTCGTGCACAACATGAAGCCATTGATGACCTTTATAGGGGTTCAATACATGATATTAAGGAGGGTTGCATGATTGCAGTGTTAGCAGATGGAGATGCCAATGGATATCCATTCTAGGTTGCCAAGGTTATAAAGGTCATTACAAAAAATGAAGATGTTGCAGGTGTTGAAGTACATTGGTATGCCACAAATACACACCCATTCATTGGTGTGTACAAGCTAGAGATGGTAGTTGATAAAAAAATTGGTAGAAAGAGAAAAAGAAAGGGTAGAAATATAAATCGTCACTGCACAGAGCTCTTAAAATTGGAGGATGTTGACATACTTGTTTATGACTTCAATTTAACAAAGAGAGGAACTCTTCACTTCAGGATGATAGAAATTCTGAAGAGGTTGTTGCTAGAAGAAACAATGTTGAGATGGGAGTCTGCTAAACCCAGTCATAGATCTAGAAGACTTTTGAAACCTGAAATGGTGGGCATGCATGTTGACTCATATGGGGCACTAGTTTATGAAAGAGAAGAATATGGAACATCTTCATTTGCATCCAGTCATTCATCTAAAGATGTGAATTCTAATGGTATATGTACAAGAATATATGAGTGATTTTGAATAATTGTCTACGACAATTTATATAATTGATGTTTGCATGGTATCCTAAAATAAAAAATTTAATTTCCATACGATGTTACATGAAGTTATGAGTCATTTTTATGTTTGTTGGATTATATATTTTAATTATGATGAATTTATTTGTTTAGAATATCCACAATGCAACAATAACTTAGAGAAATAATTTATGTTTCATTCAATCTACAAGTATTGATATTTTGATTAATTTAGTCATGTAATTTGTTCATAATGTCATGGTTAAAATATGATGAAAACTTAAAGTTTTTTTAATTCTATGGTTGAAAAATTGTCAATATTTTTTTTATCTTTAATGTTATGGTTGAAAACAATTAGAATTTTAGAAATCTTTAGTGTCATGTTATTATATGTTTAATGACATGGATGAAAATTGTTGGAATTTTAATGTGTGATCCCATTATTTTATCTTTAATGCCATTACTAAGAAATTTTGAAATTATACCTGGGAAAGAAAAATGTTATTCTACCAACAACATTAGTGTATTTTTCATTTATTTTGCACAAAAAAATTGGTTTTATTGCCATTTTTTTTAAATGTTGAAAATTAACCCTAAAAAAAATAAAACATCGTTCCAGAATACACACTTTTCGTTTTTGGGCTGTTTTTCATGTTTTTTGGGGGTTTTTTGGCTAGAGTTCTCATTTTGAGTTTACATTTCCCGTTTCAAAGTTTACATTGTTATTACACACCTAATACACCTTCCCAATTTAAAAATCCCTAATTTCACTAGATATTGTAGGTATTCATTTTTTCATTAACATTTTTTAAACCCCTTTATAATTTTTCACTAACTTTGGGCTCCATTTTTTATACCTACCAATATAAAGACCCTCTACCCCCTATATATCCCCCAATATCTTATGTCATTTTTCCTCAATAAATATCCCCCAATATGAACACATGTGGTATGGTATTTCTCCCCTAGTGGAGCCCCCGTGGTCTAAGAAAGGTAATGATTATCTATATGTTGTTGTGGATCATTTCAAAAAAATGTGTGTGTTGATGCCATGTAAGAAACAAGTTACAACTGAACAAACCACACAGACGTTCCTCCAAAATGTGTGGGTTCACTTTGGGTTGCCCACTTCTATTATTTTTTATTGAAATTATCGATTTGTCAGGAAGTTTCGGTCAAGTTTATGGGAACTCGTGGACACTAAGTTGAAGAAGAGCACAACATTTCATCCACAAACCAACATCCAAACAGAGGTGGTAAATAGAACGTTACTGCATCTCCTTCACAAATATTATGGTAAGCATCCTGAACTTTGGGATGGGCATTTGCATTACATCCAACATACCTACAATCGTGCCAAGCACTCATATATGCAAGTGTTTGGATTATTTACCAAAGTATCCTTTGGATTTCATCTTTGGTAAAGATATTGTAGTAGATGGACATAGTGATGTGGAAAAGGCCAAGAATTTAATTGAACAAATCCAGCTAGTGCATCAAAGAGTACAAGAGAAACTTGAGAAAAGCAAATCCAAGTACAAAGCAAGGCATGACAAGCATCAAATTGATCATGATTTACAAGAGGGAGATCAATTTTGGTTGTATATAAACAAGGAAAGACTTCAAGGTGAAGATAAAAAGCTCAAGCCAACCAGATATGGCCCTTTCAAAATCTTGGAGAAGATTGGTAATAATGTTGTCCGATTGATTTGCCACCTTATATACAAATTTATTCTGTTGTGAATGTGTAAAAATTGGGATTGTATGAGCCTCCAATGATTGATGATCATGAAGAGAATGTTCAGATTCCATCTATTGAATATTTTTCTCTTGAATATTTAGATGAGTTGCAGGAAGACTCAATTCTTGACAAGAGAATCAAGATTTCACGCAGAGGTAATGTGGAGTATCTTCGAGTGGGGCTCAAAGGTACCAATCTAAGTAAATCAAGGTGGATTGAGATAAGGAAAGTGAGGGAGCTATAACCTCACTTACTTGTTGAGTAAAAACAAAGTTTTGGTGGTCCAAAAGCTTCTAGTGGGGAGGAATGACCCAAGGGATAAAAAATATGCTCAAAACTCAAAGTGCTCATAATTTATTGAAACTAGTTCCAAATCGTAGATCTTATTTTTCTGGTTCCAACGACACTTGAATCGCCTCAATCCTACACAGTATGTGAAATTTATCACGTTCGGAAGTTTTTGGAAAACAACTAAAAAGTCAACTTGCAGAGTTGATTGGGTAGGTCATACAATGACGTCAACAACTAATTGGGCGATACAGTGTGTAGTATGGGCCAATCCCGAGCTGACACATGGCAAGTTGTATAGGTCTTGGTGGTGGTTTTTGATTGGTTATTGTGTTTGGGTGTGGCCAATTAGGAGGTGCCACGTGGCCTAATGGGATGGTGCCATGTGGCCCTCAGGGCCCAAACAAAATTTGGTTAGGGGTGCGACCGACTCGGCGGGGGTCAACCCCACGACCTATGGTGTGAAAACCAAGCATCTTACCATTGGACCACATATGTTTCTTATTATATATAGGCCCGATGGTTATATTTAATGTGATATGGTTTTGGAATTGGTGTAGGGGGGCCCAACCCTAGTCACATGTAACACCACATGACCACAGTGCAAAGACGAAGGGGCCCAACGGTTATCCTTGGCTCCGGGTCACATTCAAACCCCATAACCATCGAAAGGGCTCAGAGTAGAGGGTTAGCACGTGGCCCAACTAGCAACCACATGGCCTGCATATGACTAGGTGCGACAGATCTAGTAGGCGCATGACCTTTAGCCCGCACCCCTGGCCATATTACATGCTACGTGACTGAGACTAAAGGCGGAAGTTGGGTTGCAGGCGCCCAACAAACTGTCCTACATTTTGCACCAGCTGTAGCGAGATTCACGCCGAAAACACGTGAAATTGTCTTTCGCCAGTTCTGCTAAAGGAAGAGTTTCGTTGCCTGGTTAGCCAGTTTGGTCATTTTGAAGGACATATAGTAGAAAAATGGAGAAAGAGACCTAACTTGGTCACTTTTTTAGCATTTTGAGCCCAAGAAGAGCATACACAAGGGTTTTCGAGTGTTTTAGACCCAATGGAAACATTATTTTTGTGATTTGAGCATTGTATGTTGATGTAATTTACATTTTGAGCATATAATATAAAGGGCCAACATTGGAAGTTGGACTCGAAGACGTAGCCTAGGAGGGGTGAACTCCGTCATCAAATTGTTGTTTGTGTGATGTTGCATATTGTCTATTTTTCTCTGGTTATATCTGCAAAATTTAACTAAAATCAATAAGTTTATGTGCTTTAGAAAATTGATCCATTGTCCACAAGACATAAACTAGCTTGTAAACTCTTTTAAGAAACCTTCAAGTTTTTAATTTCAGATCATCCAATGAGGTGGGAATTGAATTTGGTGAAATCTTTTCTTGTGTTGATAAATTAACTTCTATTAGAATTATTTTTTTAATTGTTGCTTCTTTTGATCTTAAAGTAGAGTAGATGGATGTGAAAACAACATCCCTACAAGGGGATCTTGACGAAGAAATCTACATGAAACAACCAGAAGGTTTTGCAATGTCTCTATATGGATTAAAACAATCTTCATGAATGTGGTATCAAAATTTTGATACTTATATAAGGAACTTGGATTCTCGAAAAAAAAAGCTATTCACTGTGTATTCCAAGATAGCTAGTAATCATTTTATTTATGCTAAATTTTATGTTACTGATATGTTGTTGAATAGAAACAAAAGGATAATCAATGTTTTCAGAACTCAATTGTCTTCTAAATTTCATATTGAAGATCTTGGTGCTGCAAATTTTATTTGGGGCATGAAAATTAAAAGAGATCAAGCAAAAAATAAACTTTAATTAAACTAGAGGAAATATGTCCAAATAATAATGCAAAGGTTTAATATGTAGGAATGTAAATCAATCAAGATCCTTATTCCTATAAGTGTATAGTTATAAGTTGATAACCAACCCAAGACACAAGAAGAGGAAGAGAACATGTCTTGTGTTTCTTATGCAAGTATCATTGACAATCTAATATATGTATTGGGTCTGCACTAGAGCGAACATTGATCATGCATTATGCATTTTGAGCAAGTATATGTCAAAAATAGGAAAGGAGATCGATATATGTAAACAAGGTTTTTAGGTATATGTGTGGCACTACAAATTATATGGTTTTCTACAAAGGAAGACCTATACTAGACTTAGAGGGGTTGAGAAGTCGAGGAAGCATCACAAGTGCATTGAGAGGAAGTGAGAAATGCTAAACCTTCAATTAGGTGAAAACATAAAATTAAATTAGATTGTGGAAATGAAGGGCTTAGCTCTAGTAGTCACTTCTTAGAGATTGTAGGAATTTAAATGGTAAGTTCCTCAGACAGAACACCAAAGGACACCGCTCACAAACAGATCACAGATCAATACACCAGTATTTTGACGTGGTTAAAACCCTCAAAGAGGGAAACAGTCCACGACCTACGGCCTGAGCCAACACGGCCACTTCAGGCAATTTATTAATAAAAATAATGAAAATTTACATATGCTTCTCTCATAGACGGATTACCCTACAAATGACCCTCCATGCTCTTTAAATAGAGATCATGGACCAATCGGGTGTTAAGCCACAGATCAAGTGTCAGTAATACCGAGGAGAGAATGAACCGTCAGATCACTACATATCATGACCGTCGGATTGTAAGTTACAAAATGTACATAGTAAAGAAACACACTTTACCTAACTCTATACTAGACCAAGTTGTACTTAACTATTTCCTATGTGTCGGAATATCCTAACATCCCCCCTTAAGAACAACTTGGGATAGGATTGAAGGATTTACAAATATGACACAATAGGAGAAGGAAGGAGGCACTAGAGCCTATCCCCCCTTAGTGACAACTTCCTGAACTCCAACCATAAATCGAAGTTTAGTGAACTTCGCCTCTGTGAGAGCCTTTGTAAAGATGTCTGCAACTTGATCATCTGTTGAAAAATATTGCACTTCAAGAACATGGTCATGAATGAGCTTTCTGATGAAGTGCATGTGCAGTTCAATGTGTTTACTGTGCTGATGTTGGACTGGATCTTTGCATAGTTGAATGGCACTTTGATTATCACACCAAAGTGTATTCGGATGCTGCTGCTGAAAGCCAAACTCTAATAGGATCTGACGAAGCCACAAGGCTTCCTTACTAGCTTCTACGGCACCACGATACTCTACTTTTGCTGAAGAAAGAGAAATGGCACCTTGTTTCTTGCAAGCCCATGTAATAGGTCCTGAACCAAGAGTGAACACATAACCTGCAGTAGACTTCCAATCATCAAGGTCACCAGCCCAATCGGAATCAGTGAAACCAACCAATAGAAGAGATGCTTCGGCACTGTAATGAATCCCAAACTGAATTGTGCCTCGAACATAACGAAGTATTCTTTTAGCTGCTTTCCAATGACTTTCACGTGGGTTTTGCATAAACCGAGCAACAAGGCCAACAGCAAAGGAAAGGTCAGGACGAGTATGGGTTAGATACAAAAGTTTTCCTACAAGTTGATGGTATAAGGTAGCATCAACTTCAGGAGAAGTACAAGTGACTGAAAGTTTGACTCCAGACTGAAAGGGAGAAGGGGTTGGCTTACAGTCTTCCATGTGAAAATGGCGTAGAATATCACAGGCATACTTGGATTGGGAAAGGGAAATACCTTCCTTGGATTGCAAGAGTTGAAGACCGAGAAAATAATGTAAGTGTCCTAAGTTTGTCATTTCAAACTTCCTTTTAAGGCTAGACTTCACATGGTTTATAAGGTTGGGATCACTACCAGTCAGGATAAGATCATCAACATAAAGAACAAGAATGATAAGGGACTTGCCCACTTTCTTGGTGTAGACAGTATTGTCAGAATGACACCTAGAAAAGCCATTTTCTAAAAGAAAGTTATCCATTTTGGAATACCAAGCTCGAGGAGCTTGCTTGAGACCATAAAGGGATTTCTTAAGCCGACATACAAGGCTGGAGTCTGTTTGTATAAAGCCAATAGGTTGTTCCATATAGATTTCTTCATGCAAGTACCCATGCAAGAAGGCGAATTTAACATCCATCTGATGGACTTCCCATTTGAAAGAGGCAGCAAGGGAAAGAACAAGGCGGATAGAGTTCATTTTGGAAACAGGGGAGAAGGTTTCAGTATAGTCAATGCCTTCAACTTGTGAAAAACCCTTAGCAACAAGACGAGCTTTATGCTTATCAACTTTCCCATCTGGTCCATACTTGGCTCTGTAAACCCATTTGCATCTAACAAGTTTTCATCCCTTTGGTAGAGGAACAAGATCCCATGTATCATTTGCCAATAATGAATGATATTCTTCATTCATAGCTGCTTCCCAATCTGTATGGCCTGAAGCTTCTGCAAAGGTGTCAGGATCATAATTCACTGAAGCTTGAGCCAGTAAAGAAGAGGCTCTCTCGAACTTAGAACGTCTACGTCGCTGATCTGTAGGATCACCAACAAGATCACCTGCTGCATCCCGAGTAGCACGGACCCATTTTGGAAGCTGAGGAGCTGAAGGAGGATCCTGAGAAGGTGGGGGAGGATTTTCATCCTCGCTTTCATCATCTGAAGAAGAAATATTTTCAAAAGTAGAAGAGATAGGGAGAGGTGGCACATCCGCCGAACTAGGCTCGCAGGCCGATATATTTTCAGCAAACTTTACATCTCTTTTAATGATAACATTTTTGGACTTAAGTGGAATAAGTCTATATCCTTTGACATCTTCAGAATATCCAACAAAAATACATTTTTCACTCTTAGGTTCTAAAGCTTTATGTTTCTCATTTGGAATATGGGCCCATGCGTCACTTCCAAAAACACGAAAGTGACTTACATCTGGTTTGATTGAACTCCATGCTTCTTCTGGAGTGATATTCTTTAAAACCTTAGTCGGAGTGCGATTTATTATGTAATTTGCACAGTTAATTGCTTCTGCCCAATAATTAAGACTAAGTCCTTTAGATTGAAGCATACAATTAGCCATTTCCTTTAAGGTGTGATTCTTCCTTTCAGCTACACCATTTTGTTGTGGAGTATATGGAACAGTATGTTGCATTTGAACTCCATTCTCAGTGCAAAAGTTTATGAATGTGTATTTAACATATTCTCCGCCATTATCAGATCTTAGCTTAAGAATTTGATGTCCAGATTGTTTTTCAACAAAGGCCTTAAAGGCCAAGAACATGTTAAATACTTCACTCTTGAGTTTTAAGAAGTATACCCAAGTGCGTCTGGAGAAATCATCAATGAAAGTTAAGAAATACTTGTAGCCAGAGAATGAAGCAACTAGAAGTGGACCACATAAATCACTATGCACAAGCTGTAAAGGGGTTGAGGCGTGCCAAGAGGCACGTTTTTCAAAATTGTCCTGATGATTTTTTCCGAGTACACATCCGGAACAAACACCATCTCTGCAAGATACCATTGGAAGACCTATCACCATATTTTCTTTACATAGATTCTGAAGAGAGCGATAGTTTAAGTGACCAAATCGCTCATGCCAAAGTTTGCTCACTTCATCATTATGAGCAACAAATACTGAGGGAAGATTTGATGACCCAAAGTTGTGAAACTTATACAACCTTGTAGAATCATCTGCAATGCCAGTAGCTAAAATCTGTCTAGGATCTCTTAGGTCCTTAATTACAACATCGTGAGGTGAAAACTCAACGATTTTACCTTCACCTGAATGAGTTATCTGATATACAGATAGAAGGTTGCAGGATAAGGTTGGAACACATAATACATCATTAAACTGACCATTGTCTAGATGAACAGTTCCAGTCCCTGCAACACTAAGAGATCTATCATCACCAACATATATATTTTTGGTGTTACAATCATTTAAAGAAGAAAACATGGCTTTGTTTTTGGCCATGTGATAAGAAGCTCCAGAATCAATGAGCCACTCATGAGAATGAGAAGAAGAAGATACATTTAGTGCATAGCCAGACCGAGATGCTTGACAGCCACATGCAGAAAGTGCCATTCCTGAAGATGAAGTTGAAGTTGAAGAGTGCTCCAAATGGATGTTATGCTTCTTCATTGTTGCTTCCAAGGCTTCCATCTTCTTAAAGCATTTGGATTCTAAGTGGCCATCTCGATTGCAAAAGTTGCAATGTCTATCAGTCTTCTTCCCTTTGTTTTTATTTGTCTTATCATTTTGTTGAAATGATTTTTCATTTTGAGGCTGAAATTGCTTAGGACCCTTGTTTGGTTTAGGACCATTCTTTTTAGGATACAACTTCTTAGGATTCTTTGGATTTGGTTGCTGCTGGGCGGCTAACGCTTTCTTAGGAGAGTTTCCAAGATGAAGAAGACCAAGGTGTAAGAGTTTTTCTTGTTCTCTTATTAAAGAATCACAAAAGGAATCAAAGGAAGGGGACTTGTAGGTTTGTCCTTGAGAAATGAAGGCTTCTCTTGTAGAATGGAAGGTGGAAACAAACACAGAATAGGCTGGTCCCAACTTAGTAAGAATGGAGTAGATAAGGCTACTATCTTCTTTCTTAACCTTAACACCTTCCAAGAGAAGTCTAAGGGTCTTGAACTTGGACAAAAAATCTTCAATGCAAGAAAAATTATTGGGGTCCAATGTAAGCAATTCATTTTCAAGTTGATGGGCTTTAAGTTCATTTTTAATTCCAAAGACTTTAGTAATCTGTTTCATTGCTTCATCAAGAGTATCAAGTTCTGCAATATGGAATCTAAGATCTGGAGAAATAGACATCCCTATCAACCCACGTGCTTGGTCTTGTCTATTTTCGCATTTAGCTACCTTGTCTTCATCTTTCAGTTTGGTCTCTTGGCCTGTGGCTATTCTGTAAAGACCTTTACTTCTAAGTAAATCCACAATGTAGGACCACCATTGGAAGTAGTTGGTGCTGTTAAGAATAACTTGACATGGACTTTCCATTTAAAAAAAAAACTGAAGCTATAGATGCTGAAACTAAGTGTTTCAATGGAAAGATCTCGAAAAATTAGGCTGTTTAAAAAAAAACAGTTCTGAAAACGACTTCCGGATGAAGAAGTTATGGCTTTTTGAAGAAAATTTGATGAAGTCGCCGACGAAGTGCGGGATGTGCGGAAATGAAAAATTCGCCCCCACAAAATGGAGACTTGAACCCAAGACCTCTACTCTCATAAATTAGCTTTGCACCAAGTGAGCTATACAAAAAGTTAGAGAGAGAGAGAGAGAGGGAGAGACTCTCATAAATTAGCT
Source organism: Pinus tabuliformis (assembly GCA_031772625.1). Classification (NCBI taxonomy): domain Eukaryota; kingdom Viridiplantae; phylum Streptophyta; class Pinopsida; order Pinales; family Pinaceae; genus Pinus; species Pinus tabuliformis. The sequence goes on from CM062817.1 coordinate 240,006,175, forward strand.
TTGCATCAAGTGGGCTATACAAAAAGTTTGAGAGAGAGAGATACTCTCATAAATTAGCTTTGCACCAAGTGAGCTATACAAAAACTTTGAGAGAGAGAGAGAGAGAGATACTCTCATAAATTAGCTTTGCACCAAGTGAGCTATACAAAAAGTTTGAGAGCGAGAGAGAGAGAGAGAGGAGGGGGGGGGGGTTGATGCTTTGGGTTGCGTGCTTGCTTTGAGAAAGCTCTTTTTCCCTACAAAACAAAAAACACAAAACCCAACACGGATATACAAAAAAAAACGAACCTTGCGGCTCGAAGTTAGCTTTAGCCAGAAACTAAATATTTTCAAAAACGAACCTTGCGGCTCGAAGTTAGCTTTAGTCAGAAACTAAATATTTTCCTCAATGTTTCTGATTTTCCGAGATCACACTAAGGCGCAGCGGAAAAGAGCATACGCATGAGAAAAATCCTTCCTTTCTGTTTCTGATTTGCCCAGATCGCACAGAGTCGCAGGGCAAAGAGCATACGCAGAAATGAAAGGTATAGATCCGGTAATAAAAAAAGCTAAATAAACCGAAAACCGAAATAAACAGAGAGAAAATAACTGTAAACTGCAAATAAACACTGTATACCTCCAGATCTTAAAAATGACGCAGCTAGGGCTACCGGAAACCTTTTCGCGTGAAACGAAAGGGGTTCCTCACTGGAACAGATGCTCCCAACACAACAGAGCAGTCCTCTCGGCTCGAAAGGAGTCATAAACAGTAGATCTAGGAAACGGTTGTCGGATGCAGTTCTACCGGCTTAAGATTTGGATCACCAACGGACGCGGCCCTCAAATAGCTCTAATACCATGTAGGAATTTACAGGGCAAGTTCCTCAGATAGAACACCAAAGGACACCGCTCACAAACAGATCACAGATCAATACACCAGTATTTTGATGTGGTTAAAACCCTCAAAGAGGGAAACAGTCAACGGCCTACGGCCTGAGCCAACGCGGCCACTTCAGGCAATTTATTAATAAAAGAATGAAAATTTACATATGCTTCTCTCATAGATGGATTACCCTACAAATGACCCTCCATGCTCTTTAAATAGAGATCATGGACCAATCGGGTGTTAAGCCACTGATCAAGTGTCGGTAATACCAAGGAGAGAATGAACCGTCGGATCACTACATATCGTGATCGTCGGATTGTAAGTTACAAAATGTACATAGTAAAGAAACACACTTTACCTAACTCTATACTAGACCAAGTTGTACTTAACTATTTCCTATGTGTCGGAATATCCTAACAGAGATAATGAGAAGTCAAACTCTAAAGGCTTGGATAAGAAAACAATTTAAAAAATGGTAGGATACACTCATTGAATTTTGATTCTAGTATAATAATGGATGGTATGTATATTGAGGTCTATGGATGAGGCTAACAAAATTCTCCAGAATCTGTTGAAGTGGGGATCCCAACCCTTGTTTATGGAATTATAAGTAATACATTATGAATCTTTTATGAGGTCGATAAATCCTATTGTGAATCTATTTATATGGGGTGGTTTGAATCCTAATAGGAGAGGATTTGACAAGGGTTTTGCAAACTATTCAAAAATAGAAAGGGGATCGATATATTCTATCAACATGTTGATTATGAAGGCATTTCAGTCAAATGTGTTAAATGTCATGTACACAACCATCTACTAATTGAATGTCCATTGTGAGATGGAAGGAACCTTTGGGTGTAAAAGGAGTAGCATGGTGCTAGTATTGAAGGTAGTAAGGGTGGTGCATTGTCTCCTAAGGTTGTGATGGCCATTGAAGGCAATTCAAACAGCATATCTAGTTCTTTTAATGCATATTTCCACAATTGTGAGACATAGTGTAGAAGAAATTTCTAGAGAAAACTATGTGACGAGGAGTTGAAACGTCTGACATTTCGGGTGAACACTTCACCCATCATTAGGAATAAGAAGCAATAAACATAGGTGAAGAGGAGAGATCTAACAAATTTATAAAGAGAATGTTGAGAGAGAGATGTTAGGAGAAAATATTAAAATAAAATTCAAAAGGAATAAACGAAGAGAAATGATTTGAGGAAGCCTATTCTAATATAATAATATTATTGGTATTATTGAATAATTAATAATAATCATTATAATAAAAATAAATCACAATTTATTGTTATTAAAATAGTTATGATATTAATATTATAAAGAGTTATTCTTATTCTAAAAATTTTAAGGCCCCTAAAATATTGTTGAATTAGTAACATAAATTAATTACCATTAATATTGTTAGAATGAAAATTACTATAAATAATATTGTTATTGTTAATTTTAATGATTATTATTATTAACAGGGTAATATATTAAAACTTATTATTATTATTATGAATAATTTTGTTATAATAATAACATTTGCAATAATACCAATGATAATTGTTAGTAATGCAATAAGAATTTTGATTAAGGAATTCAATAATCTTGAAAATATAATATTAATTAAGAATATAGTATTAATGTTAATAATTAAAATGAATCTAAATATTATGATATTATTAAATTTTTTATTATTATTCTAATAACGAGAAGTAACAAAGGTAAAAAATACTATAATCTTAAATAATTATTATACTAACATTTTTATTAATAATAATAAGCTTATAACTATTATGTGATTAATTATTTTCTTATAAATAAATAAATAAAAAGAATAAAAATAAATAAATAAATTTTATAAACCTATAACTCAAGATTTAAGGGAAGTAAAAAAAAGCAAACCAATTAATATATTATTAAGGGACAAGTCTTAATAAATAAAATAAAAGCTTTGGCCTCCACTCCTTGTCGCCCCAATCTTTGGAAAAGGTTTGTCGATGATACTTGTGTCCTGTGGCCCCATGGGCGCGAGAAGTTAGGCCTTTTTCTTGATCATCTGAACTCTCAATCTGACTCCATCAAATTCATAATGGAGGTTGAGGTTGATGGGCGCCTTCCTTTCCTCGATGTTCTTCTCTGCATTTTGGATGATGACTCCTTGTCATACCATGTTTTCCGTAAAAAAAACTCACACAGAACAATATCTTCATGCGAGCTCCCACCATTTTCCGGCCCATAAATTTGGAGTTCTTAATACTCTTGCCACTCAAACCTTCAGGATTTTTGATGGCAGTCACCTTGAGGAGGAGAAATCTCATCTTTTGAAGGTCTTTGAAAATAATGGCTATAACATACATTAAGGTCTTAGGGCTTTTCAAAGTGCTAGTAAGGGACCTAGGGTTAAAAATGATATAGATGGTCCTATTTCCATGGTTAAACTTCCTTTTATCCATGGGACCATTGACAAGATTGCTTATATTCTTAAAAAGCATAATATCCTTGCTACCTTTAACCCCATTAGTACCATCAGAAGCTCCCTTAGGTTTGTTACAGTCTCAGTTGACGCTAAAGACATGAAAGGGGTTTATTCAATTCCTTGCTCTTGTGGGATTTCCTACATTGAGGAAACGGGTCGCTCCATAAATCTTCGTATTCAAGAGCATGCTGCAGACATTAGACACTGGCGTTCTCACTCCTCAGCTATAGTTGAGCATGTAGAGAAAACTACGCACCATGTCTATATTGAGGACTCCTAGGTCATCGCTAGGGTTTATCACTTTCACCATAGGAAGATACGAGAGGCCATTGAAATTGAAAAGCATGTGAGAAATCTTAATAGGGATGATGGTTGGAAATTAAGTAGGAGCTAGTTCCCGCCCTTTCATCTTGACTTGTTGGTTTTTAATATCATTTTATTATTCCTTTTTGTTTTGGTTTTCATGTTTTTTCATTATTTTGGTTTTGTTTTTTATTGATCTGATGTAGGAGCATTTAGACCTAGTCAGCAATGTGATGGTATGATCACATGTTGTGGCTAACAAAGGGTTGTAAGATGAGATTAATTAATTTTATTAATTTAAATGTATGAGAGTGTTTTATTTGTTGTCAAAGTCTGAGCAGAAAACGGTATAAGTGGTTGATTGATCCTCCCTTTGTGGAGATCAGGCCAAGCAGTTAGATTATCTAGTTTGAATAGGATATGAGGGATGTGATAGCTTAAAATAGCATTTGTTTGAGAAAAGAGTGGAGTGAAGAGATTATTTAGGGAAGAATGAAAGATTTATGGATATGAACCAAATGGGTTCATGAATCCGCATTTTGTTTGTAATCTTTTGGAATGAGTGAGGGGTTAGATTCAAATGGAAAGATAAGATGGATGAGCGAGGGAGAACTGAAAATAGTCGAGTGTGACTGTTTCTTCTGTAAGTAGTTATCAATATGAATACAGTGTGGAGTATGTATTTCTTTGTATAATTCAGTATTGAGTGTGTTAGAGTAGGCAGAGTGTGTTACACAGAGGTTAGATAGTGTAGAGAGAACAGATCAGAGCATGAGATGTTTTGTACATTATGTAAAGACTGTTATGAACAAAAGGAGTTTGTGTACAAAGCTTGTTTTGCGTGATCTTTTGTTATGTGATTGGTTTCATAGATCGTAGGCTGAATCCTCTGTAATTACAGTGAACAGTTAAGAGCCTGGATATGTTTTAAGAAACCGGAGTATATAGTTTAGAGACTGACTAACTTGGCGGAAGCGCTAAGTCTTGGCAGAACTTGTTAAATTTGTGAAGAAACCCCAGAATAAATCAAGACCGTCTGTTGGCTGGCAGATCCGACGGTGATCAGCAATTGTGGGGGTAAGAGTGTATGGATTTCTTGATCGTGGTTGAAGCCCCGCACTCACTCCTAGCCGTCGATCTCATATTCAACTCTTAGGTCACAGTCAACTGCGGGAGTTAAGCCGTTTTTAAACCATGTGCTAGTTGAAGTCCCACAAACTGTAGATTTGATGGCCTCTTATATCCAACGGATATCGGGTCATAAAGTGATCGATATTTAATTTCAAAACCGGACCCGAACATTTATAGATCAAGGATTTATATTCCTTATTGGCTTCGTAAGGGCGGTTAAACGTCGCGCATGATCCCCATCCGATATCGCTGCTGACCATTGGATCAAGTGTGTTTTGATCAAACGGTGGGGGATCACTGATTAGGTTGGTTGATCGGGTGAACCATCAACCGTCAGATTGAAAGGGTAAGATCAACGACAGAGAATTAATCCAATAATATTTGTGGGAAAGGTAGATCCGATAAGAATTGAACTGGGATTTATTTTATTTGGGTTCCAGCTGTATGCATTCAGAGTGGGTCCGGCGTTTGTTGGTGGGTTCTGTGTTATTCCGTTGTTTGGTGATTGGTCGGGTTTTGTTAAAATCCACCAATGCAAAGGCTTCCGTTGTATATGTGGACCCATAACTCATAGGTCCACATGGGATTTTTAAAGGATGTCAGTTTTCTGGCATCATTTTTGGTATCAGAGCTAGACCAATGCTCTGTGGAGTTTGGTTGAAGGGCTAAATTTTATTCTCAGCAAGTAGTTGTGACAAAGAAGCGAATGAAGCAATTTCAGCAGAGAAACTATAAGAAAAATTCTTGGAATGATCAAAAGAACATTGTGGATACCTGCCAGAATTCTTAATTAGATGCAGTTAGATATTCTGTCAGAATTGTTGAAATCTGGGAATTACTACAAGATATTGCAAATCTGGTAAGAAGATTATTTTGTGATTTTACAGATTTTTGTTTGAATGTCTAAAGAACAACAAGGGAGTGAAATTTCAGAGGAGAACATGTTTTCCTTTCAGGAAAATGAAATTTCCATGTAAGTTGATTGAATGATTGGTTTGATTTAAAAGGTAAATTGAAGTAAAAGGTTTTGAATTTAAAGTCAAATAGAAGGGTGAATTGTTATGACTAAAATCATTTAAATGATTTGAAGAATTTTAATGACTAAGGATTGCTTAAAGTATTGTTGAAGACAATGATATTGATGGTTGAAAGAACATAGATTGGGTTTGATAGATCTAAAAGAAGGACCACTACAAGGAATGAATTTTGAAATTCGCGAAGCAAGACGGGATTTTCTTACAATAGATTATCAGAAGGAATTTGTAGTGTGTCATAAATTTGTAAATATAGGTGAATTCCAAATTGAATCTTAATTGTAAGATGAAGAATAGTTGTTGACTATATGGAGTCTTTTGAATGGAGAAGTTTAAATGAAATAGTGAACATATGAATCATTTGGCAAAGATTTAACTGATGGAATGGGAATTAGTTTTAAGACATCTTTGAAGGAAAATTGGTAGGTTTGAAAGGTGCTTTGATGTATCTTGAGATAAGATTGTACAGGTCAATGGAAGCAGCGAAATTGTTGGAAAGAAGAATGAATTGTATCAGCATCATAGCACATGAGATACGTTAAAGAAGATGAAGCAAGAAGAACTCTCAAATGAGTAAAGGTGACAGTACCCAACAATGAATGAAATTACTGAGTGAAAGAAGGAAGTGAGCAATTGAAGATGCAACAGCCTAGAGCTAGGAGTGTTCAAGAGAAGCTGAGAACAACTTCCAACTGCGGTTGGGTAGAAGTTGTTGAAGCAGCTCCACAATTTTGATTGTGGGTAGAGTTGTCTTAAAGATAACAATTCCAGCAAGAGGAGTGTTGGGTAGAATTGCTAGTTAGTGGAAGGTTCAAGGAAAGAACCAATAGATGCCAAAAGACTAAACTCGGAAAATTTTGGTGAGGCATGAAGGAGACTTGTTACAGATGAAAGAAAGGGCTAATTGCAGCTCACCAATGAACAAGGGAAGTTCACCAGAGGAAGAAATGGAATTGACTATTGACAGTCATAACAGGGGTACAGAGGAAAGTCACAGATAGAGGAAAAAGAGTGCCAAAGCAGTTGGACTCAAAAGAATGAGTAAAGAAGAAATGGACATAGAGTTGCCTGAGATGAAGGCAGAACTCAGTCATTTGAAGAATCTGGTAAGGAATCAGAGAAGAATGGAAACAAGGATTCTATGTGGGGAAGAGAGTTAAGTGGCCTATCAGAGAATTGTTTGCTGAGAAATTAATACTCCAAAAAGTTGAGGATGAAGGAGTAGAATACATTTGTGAACCAGAGAAAGGATCTCTCCTTGGGGAAGGAGACAGTGATGACAGTGATGATAGTGACGAAGAGATGATCTACACAGATCAGCATGAGAGAAAGGTGCTGGTAGCATCTTCACAGGCAAGAGAATCTCATAATTTTGGGATTAATTATTTGTGTGAATGTAAAGTTGTAGGTATGCAGCCAAATGAAAATGATTCTATGAAAGAGGCAGAGATAAGAAAAATAGAAAAGGAGATGCAGGAAGACTTTCAAGACTTCAATTGGTGGAGAAAAATAAAAGGTATGAGTAAATGGTTGTGGCTTCTCTTAGTGAAAATTTATTAGATCATGTTAGAAGGAATATTAACATGGATAGAAAACCAATGGAAAATGGACAGAGGGAGAGAAGCTAATGCATTGCAAGGTTGTGAAGAGAAGGAGACATTGTTGTCTTATTTGGATAAACTAAGTGCTGGAGAAAATTGTGAAGGACAGGGGGATGTTATGCAGACTTATGATGAAATTGTCAAGCAAAGTCAAGAAGTTGCAGTCCCAGAAGTTTTCTTTGATGAAAAGGAAATCAAAGATGTTGAGGAAGAATTTCTCAATAACTTAGTGAACTATCTGAATAGTTCAAAGGAGCATGAAGGTCTAGTCAATGAGAGTTCAGATGAAGAGCCTTGTATTTTTGAAACTGACATGATGTGTATATTTTCAGGTTTGACAGGTGATGAACAACAATTGGACAATGTGCTCATGCATGTTGATGAAGAAGTGAAACTGTTTGAGGAAATAGTTGAAATAGAAGGATATTTTGAGCATGTATTTAATACTTTTGAGAATGATGGTATTGACAGGGAAATTGTCATGATTAAGGAAGTTGAAGACAAACAAATGGAAATTTGTGATGATAACCAGAATGAAGTATCTTCAGTAGAAAATCCAGACAGTGTGGAAAATGTGAAGGAATGTATGATGATGTTGACAAATACAGAAGTTCAGGAATTCTGTGATTTTAAAGTGGATTATTTTTATGAATCTGTAAACCATGAAGAAGCTTTAGAAAACCAAAATTTTGTTTTTGTTGTAGGTGAAGATGAAACAACATTAATTAGTTGTACAAAAGGTGAAAGGATACTTCACAATGATATATTTCAAGAGATTTTAATTCTTGAATTGTTGAATGACATTTTTGTGTCAAAACAGGGAATATTCTGTAATGAATAGGAAAGTGCTCAAATGAAATTTATTGATAGTTTTATAAATTTTGCAGAGGATCAGTATAAGGACTTGATGGCAGAGTTATCTGTGGAGACTGAAATCCATAGTAACTTTAAATCTGATAATTGTGGCAGAAATTTGGTTTTATATAGGAAAGAGGAGTCATATGCAAATGATATGCTTATTGGAGATGAGGGAAGATTCAAATTACTGGAAAAGTTATTAGATGAACCTGATAAGATGAAGGGGAAGATTATCTTTAATGATAATGAAAGGGAAGTTGTAGAGTACAAGCAATAGTTTGTAAATGACAGAGGTGAAGAAGAATTGGACAAAAATTTCATAATTTCTATGGTAAGGGAGAATGTACAGCAGAAAAATGTTAGTGGAGATCAACTAAGAACAAATTGTAAAGAGGAAGTTGAGAAAGTGTGGAAGATGAAGTCAGTTAAGAAGAGGGACAGCAAGGAAGAGAAATTAACAAAAGAAATTTGTATCAGCAAGGGAAGTGGACAACAACAACATAAGATTTGGAATCCTAGAAGAACATAAGTGACAAAGGCAGAAGAATTGAATCAACAGCATGATGAAAGTGATGACCAGTTACAAAGTGAAGTTTTCGATACTTGATGATCAGCAGAAGAAACACATGACCAGGAGGTCATGAAAACTTTCAACTTTGGGAGTCTGATGTAGGAGCATTTAGACCTAGTTAGCAATGTGATGGTATGATCACATGTTGTGGCTAACAAAGGGTTGGAAGACAAGAGATTAATTAATTTTATTAATTTAAATGTATGAGAGTGTTTTATTTGTTGTCAAAATTTGAGCAGAAAAGGGTATAAGTGGCTGATTGATCCTCCTTGCGTGGAGATCAGGCCAAGTAGTTAGATTATCTGGTTTGAATAGGATATGAGGGATGTGAAAGCTTAAATTAGCATTTGTTTGAGAAAAGAGTGGAGTGAAGAGATTCTTTAGGGAAGAATGAGAGATTTCTAGATCTGAACCAAATGGGTTCATGAATCCACATTTTGTATAAATTGTAATCTTTTGGAATGAGTGAGGGGTTAGATTCAGATGGAAAGATAGGATGGATGAGCGAGGGGAGAACTGAAAACAGTCGAGTGTGACTGTTTCTTCTGTAAATAGTTATCAATATGAATACAGTGTGGATTGTGTATTTCTTTGTGTAATTCAGTATTGAGTGTGTTAGAGTAGGCAGAGTGTGTTACACAGAGGTTAGATAGTGTAGAGAGAACAGATCAGAGCACGAGATGTTCTGTACATTATGTAAAGACTGTTATGAACAAAAGGAGTTTGTGTACAAAGCTTGTTTTGTGTGATCTTTTGTTATGTGATTGGTTTCATAGATCGTAGGTTGAATCCTCTGTAATTACAGTGAACAGTTAAGAGCCTGGATATGTTTTAAGAAACCGGAGTATATAGTTTAGAGACTGACTAACTTGGCAGAAGCGCTAAGTCTTGGCAGAACTTGTTAAATTTGTGAAGAAACCCCAGAATAAATCAGGACCATCCATTGGCTGGCAGATCCGATGGTGATCAGAAATTGCGGGGGTAAGAGTGTACGGATTTCTTGATCGTGGCTGAAGCCCTGCACTCACTCCTAGCCATCGATCTCATATTCAACTCTTAGGTCACAGTCAACTGTGGGAGTTAAGCTGTTTTTAAACCGTGTGCTAGTTGAAGTCCCACAAACCGTAGATTTGATGGCCTCTTATATCCAACGGATATCGGGTCATAAAGTGATCGATCTTTAATTTCAAAACCGGACCCGAAAATTTATAGATCAAGGATTTATATTCCTTATCGGCTTCGTAAGGGCGGTTAAACGTTGCACATGATCCCTATCTGATATCGTTGTTGACCGTTGGATCAAGTGTGTTTTGATCAAACAGTGGGGGATCACCGATTAGGTTGGTTGATCAGGTGAACCATCAACCGTCAGATTGAAAGGGTAAGATCAACAACGGAGAATTAATCTGATAATATTTGTGGGAAAGGCGGATCCAATAAGAATTGAACTGGGATTTATTTTATTTGGGTTCCGGTTGTATGCGTTCGGAGTGGGTCTGGTGTTCGTTGGCGGGTTCTATGTTATTCCGTTGTTTGGTGATTGGTCGGGTTTTGTTAAAATCCACCAATGCAAAGGCTTCCATTGTATATGTGGACCCATAACTCATAGGTCCACATGGGATTTTTAAAGGATGTCAGTTTTCTGGCATCATGATCCTTTCCATTCTTTTCCTCTTTTCTATTTTGTAGCTCTTCTATGTTCCTTCTTTCAATTTAATTTATTTTATTTATTAAGACTTGTCCCTTAATAATATATTAATAGTTTGTTTGTTTGTTTTAATGCCCTTTCGTCTTGACTGATCAGTTTATAAAAAAAATTTATTTATTTATTTTCTTTTTTAGTCGTGTTTTTGGTTTTGGTTTTTCATTAATTTTCATTTTTATTCATTTTCATTTTTAATTTAATTTAATTTGTTTAATTAATTAATTTTATTTATTTTTAAGTTTCTTATTCATTTTTATTTACCCTTATGTAATATATATATATATTAGTAATTTATTAATTAATTATTAATTGTATACTTCTTTTTTTTTAATTGGTTTTCCTTGCTCTTTAAAAGTAGTGTTTGTGAGAGATTTTTCGGCGAAAATCACATGAAATACCATTTGTCGACGTGTTTCGAACCAACTAGTGTGGTTCATCATCAGGACAAGTTGAAGAAATAGATCCAGCTTAGCATGTTAAATAGTCTGAGCAGAGCCTCCAACGACTAACTTGACCAACGGCTAGTTTGACTTTAGGACTGGGGTCAAAATTATTTTAATAATTTTAATTAGTTATATTCAGGACCAATCCCTTAAAAATATATAAAATAATTTTAATGGGTGTTTATTTAAAAAGTATTATTAAAAATTATAAGTTAATTAGTATTTAAATGGAAAATTAGTTACATAAAGGACCTTATAATATATGAATAAATTATATGCATAAATATATAAAGTAATATTAATAGGCTGTTAGGTTAGTTAGAATTAATAAATATAATGAAATGAGAAAACTAATGCAAATAATAATAATAATAATAATAATAAACCCCAATCGGGTGGAGAAAAGGGACATGTATGAAGAAATGATGGAGGTCAGGGCGTGGCAGTACAAGCCACATCTCAAGACAATCATATCAAGGAATGCAGAGATGGTATGCAGGTGCGGCCGAAACCCGAGACAAGGAAGCGAAAGAATAATGGAGAAGGCAGGGGGAAGGACAGAGGCATTCAGTCGGTGGAGTGCAGGATAGGTGGCGATAAATTATTAGGAGCAGGGGAAGGGATTACAGTAGATAAACTGAGGATTAGAAAGGTGGTGAAGGTAGAGGCTATCTGGCAAAGAAACCTTGGTAACTGTCTCCGAAGAGGGCAAGGGGCAATGGCGGAGAGAGGAAAGAAGGCAGGAGAAAACACTGAAGAGGAAGGCAGACGGATGGGCCAGGAAAAGGATCAGCAGGAAGTCCGGAACGTAAGAAAGAATGTTAAGCAGAGGGCAGAGGAGAAAGAAAGTCTGCAGGAGACCAAAAAACACCAGCTATCCAAAGAAAGAGAGGTAAGGTATAACAGGACGGAGAAGGAGCAGATGGAAGAAGAAGGAATTCGCGGGGAAGGAGAAATGGAGAACGGCAAGGAAGAGTGCATGGTGAAGGGGACTTTCGAGGCTGGCCAAGATAGTCAGGGTAACATCAGGGGAAGACCCTCCAGAAGAGGTAAGGGCAGAAGGCGCGGGGGTCGTGGGAGAATTTGGCAAGCAGACCGCTATGAAGCTGAGACGCCACCCCCAAATCGTCAAAACAGAGGTCGACGCACTATGAAGCAGATAGCTCAGGAAGCAGAAAGAGTGTACAATGAAGGGACCAACGCGGAGATAAGAAGAATTATCGAAGAGATGGAGAATAAAGTTCTGCAGGAGGCCTCAGATCCAGAAATGGAGGAATGGGGCATTCTTCTTCCGGACCCAGGGAACACAAGGGGGCGTCTATCTCTGTATAAACAGGCTCTGCATATCTATTGGGTTGTGAAGCGTCTTTTAGCAAAAGCCATGGAACAGGTCGCCGAGGAGATGACGGAAATAGCTCAAGGAATCCCGAACTTAAAAAGGGAGATGAAAAACCTCCAACTCACGCTCCTGATGCAGGACAACAGGCTAGAGGAAATTCAAATTCTGCTGAAAAAGACAACTACCGTGCAGCGCGAGGAGGAGATCAAGCCGGATTTCATGGTAGATTGATGTGTTCTGCTTTGTTTTCAAATGAACTTTCTGTTAGGTCTATGAGAATCAGTTTTGTGGACATGTTATGGAACTGTAATAGCTGATAGGAATATAGCAATAGTATGTTGGTAGGGTTAAGTTTAAGGTTTAAACCTGGTTATGTATTTGCATATGTTATAAGTTGACACTCTCAGACTTATGGTGACCTTCAGACCCGGTTTCCCCTCGGGGCGGGTTGAGGTCATCAATGACTGTACATATTCTTTTTTGGTTGTATATAATAGATAAGATCCTACAGTAGCTTACAAAAAAAATAATAATAATAATAATAATAATAAAATTAAAAAAAAAAAACGATAAAAATAATATTGAGTTAACTTAAAAGTCTTAATATATATATATATATATAAACCAATAATAATAATAATAAATAAATAAACGAAAAAAAAAAAAACCAAGAGGAGGGCGGAAAAACGACTAGGAAGAGAGTGTTGGGACCAACACCTACTGATTTTCCAGCCGTCCTCTCTATTGAGATTGCTTGGCCTCTTTTCAATCTCAAGCGCTTCCCTAAATTTTCGATGATGGAAGTGCGAAACCTTAGCAATAACACTAGCCTCCCCAATACAAACATGATGATTGTTTTTCTCAGCATGTTCAGCTAAAGCAGAAGACTTAGCTCTCCTATGCTTAAGGTCCGCTGCGTGCTCACTAATCCTTTGATTAATGGAGCGACCAGTCTCCCCAATATAGGGGGTCCCACAGGAATAGGAATTCCAGGTGTCCATCTTCCATATGTTCAGGGAACCACTGATAAGATTGGAAGGATTCTCAGGAAGCATAGTGTCCCTGTGACCTTTAGGCCCCTGAACACCATTCGTATGTCCCTCAGATCAGTGAAGGATCCTATCGACCCTAAGGATATGAAAGGTGTTTATATTATCCCCTGTTCCTGTGGGACCCCCTATATTGGGGAGACTGGTCGCTCCATTAATCAAAGGATTAGTGAGCACGCAGCGGACCTTAAGCATAGGAGAGCTAAGTCTTCCGCTTTAGCTGAACATGCTGAGAAAACCAATCATCATGTTTGTATTGAGGAGGCTAGTGTTATTGCTAAGGTTTCGCACTTCCATCATCGAAAATTTAGGGAAGCGCTTGAGATTGAAAAGAGGCCAAGCAATCTCAATAGAGAGGATGGCTGGAAAATCAGTAGGTGTTGGGTCCCAGCACTCTCTTCCTAGTCGTTTTTCCGCCCTCCTCTTGGGTTTTTTTTTCTATTATTATTATTGGTTTATTTATTTATTTTTATTTTTATTTTTATTGTTATATATATATATATATATATATATATATATAAAGCCTTTTAAGTTAACTCAATATTATTTTTCTCGTTTTTTATTTATTTATTTATTATTATTATTATTATTATTATTATTTATTTTTATTTTTTTTAAGTTAATTTTCTCATTTCATTATATTTATTAATTCTAACTAACCTAACAGCCTATTTATATTACTTCATATATTTATGCATATAATTTATTCAGATATTATAAGGTCCTTTATGTAACTAATTTTCCATTTAAATACTAATTAACTTATAATTTTTAATAATACTTTTTAAATAAACACCCCTTAAAATTTATTTTATATAATTTTTAAGGGATTGGTCCTGAATATAACTAATTAAAATTATTAAAATAATTTTGACCCCAGTGCTAAAGTCAAACTAACCGTTGGTCAAGTTAGCCGTTGGGGGCTCTGCTCAGACTATTTAACATGCTAAGCTGGATCTGTTTCTTCAACTTGTCCTGACGATGAACCACACTGGTTGGTTCGAAACGCGTCAACAAATGGTATTTCATGTGATTTTCGCCAAAAAATCTCTCACAAACTTGATATGGATCATAGAAGCCTCAACTCTTTAAAAGTAGTGTTATTATTTATTTTATTAATATAATTTCCTAACTAATTTGAATAGTATTTTGACCTAACTATACATTAACATTCATCTTAAAACTGAAATTATTTAATTTATTAACTAAATTTTCAACGGCTACTTTTGGGACTTGAGGCATTTCTGCTATTTATACCTAATCACTGATCTTGTTTCTTATTTTTTCATCCGTGATTATTCTAAAATACATTTATAATAATAAATATTTTTTAATTATTCAATATGAATTACAAAATGTGAATTCAAAATATAATAATAAATTGTTATAATAACAATTATTATTATCTTAGTTTTAGATCATAGACAGTGCATTAAGTATTTAGTGGAAATTATATTACTTTAAGTTAAACCTTAAAAGTTAAAATTCTAAAATTTAACATTACACATTGAAATTTATTATTATTTTTTTTAATAATTTAATTTATTTATTATTAATCTACTTGACTACTAAATTAAACATAAAGTAAATTAAACATATCATTGTTGATTGCTTTAAACTTTTTACTATACATTTAAGCTAGTTGTTTAATAATTTGATTGTGTACCATCAAATCTTTTCTTAAATCATACGTCTTTAATGCTTTGTTTGACATATAAGTGTTCGGATTCCTGGTATTGGTAAATTCCAAATAACATTGGGATACTTGACAATGGAATTTGGATCTAAGAGTCGGTTACAATAATTTGGATCCATACGTTGGACGATTCCTTTACTTTCGTTACACGCAACAATACTATGTTTAGTGCATAGATATTTACCTTTACACGTGGTAATGGCCAGCTATTGTGGTTTTAATGGAAGATATGACCTTTGTGCTATTTTAATGAAAAATAAATAAATAATTTAAATACAAATTATAATGGTAAAGGTCACATGGACTTATAATATAAGCATGTTTTTATATTTCAAATACTTAATTAATTTATCAAAATACACCAAATATATATATAAATTTATCTATTCATATAAACTTTCACACAAACGATTTGATCCAGTTCATGCAAATCATAATTTAAATCCCAAAGTAAACATGGAGGAATATATATATATATATATATTTTGTGATCATGTATTTAATTAATTTTAAATGTTAATTAATTAATAAAAAATTATATTTTAAAATAAATATAAATTCTAAAAATAATTTGTTCACTTAATAAATTATTATTACTTATATATAAATTTTAATTATTTGTTTATGGTAAATTTTTTATATTTTAATTTCAATTTAATTATATTTAAATCGACTACTATGCACCACTTGGCGTATATAAATTTTTTTCTATTTTGAAAATAACACTTACAAATTAAAAATTATATATAATTTTCAAATACAAGATTATAAATTTTGTGTTGATAATTCTCAAATACAAAATTATTAACACAAGGACATTAAATGTTTGTCCATATAAAATAACTTCTTCAAAATATGGAAAAAATAAATGCAGTAAAGAAAAAACAGAGAATTTGATAATAGGGAGGAAAACAACAAGATCAGCATGGATGAAAAGGGGTGAAGACTCAAATTTGAGTCTTATGTGTCAAACTGTGTAGCAGTCAAATCCTATCTAGCTATACCTAAGTTTAGTTTGTTGGCATTGAATAGGCTACCCTTGGAGGAGCGGACCTGGATTAGGGCCTATTGCGGAAGGTAAAGACATAATTTGTCTCACAGAAACTCATGATCATGATGGTTGCAAAACTCCTGTGTTGGACGGTTATTTGAAGTTAGCAGTTTGGAACAAGGTAGCATAAAATGGCAAAGGTAATGGGGGAATACTAGTTTTAGTGAAAGAAAAAGAAGGTTGTCACATTTAGTTAATTAAAGAAGATGCAAATAAACAATATTTATGGTTCCAAATATCAAAGAATGAGAATCACATCATAATTGCAACATGCTACTTTTCCCCTCAAGTCTCAAAAACTTACAAAAATGAGAGGCTAGACAACAAGGATCCGTATGCAGCTTTAAAGCAAGATATTGTTGCGTACTCTCAACAGGGAGAAGTTCTTTTAGTGGGAGATTTCAATGCTAGAACAACAAATCATCAAGCTAGTATTCTTTGTTGCAAAGAGGATCACAATCCTATTTGGCTCACTGAAGAGGAGAATCCCCAATGGGTGAGGTGTTCAGAAGATGACAAAGTTAACAATCATTTTGGAGAACAGTTGCTTACTATTGGCTTGAGGGTGCCTGACCTAGGTTTAGCGTTAATTAGCCCAACAAATCCCTATACTACTGGCCCTTTTAGCATTAGCCCGCGGAGTGCGGACCAAAGTCTCACCCGAAGTAGTATGGGGGGATATTGGAACCAAGTTTCCGCACCCTGAGATGGTCATGATGTCGGTTTATTCCTCTTAATCTTGCCTTTGCGTAGGTCGCTTAGCTCTAGGGTTTGCCAGACAAGCCCTCTATTCCGCCCTTCAATACCTCCATGAAAGGGCACAATCGACCTTCGCGCAGCCCTAACCTGCAGCTCAGGTACTTTCGTGTTGCTATGGCAGCGTACCGTGCAGATAACCCAAATAAGTCTAAGTGTTTACTTATCTTCTTAGATAATCATCATTAGTACTGTATAAACAGATATCCTTAATTGCATTCAATTTTCTAATGTAATTGCATTCATTCGCGCATCATATAAGAAAGATAAAGGAAATTCATACATAAAATGACAAGATGCATTAACCAGAACAAAGGCACAGGAATTGCATAATATTTCTCTTTATTGATCTCTTCCAAGTGATTACAGACTCTATCCACCCTGCACACATAGCTGCAGGGGTCCACGCACTCAGCTGCGGACTTCCACCCTAGGCCTCTGCGCACTCAGCTGTAGAGCCTCTACCTACACTACGACCCAAGACTTAGACTTCTTACTTCAGAGCTATGACTCTCTTACATTATTGATTGATTACTCTAACTACTTAGAGCTTAGCTCTTTTTATACAATCCCATGGTCCGCGGACCATGGGTAGATCTCTTACAGCCGACTTTACTTTACAAAACTAAGGGCGGACAACCCTTTATGACTTATGACACCTTCACGCTTTGCGACCACAAAATGTGGAGTCTTTACAAGTTTATTACAAAATTTGACCAAAATATGGGCTTTTAGCCCCAAAACTGTCCTTGGGGGATCCCGCTCCCAACAGGTCCCAACACAAACATTGTGACTCGCCCTCGAGTCACTCGATAGACGTGGAGATATTTGCGCAAAGCCCTTCCAGCTCGACCTGTATGGCCACAACTTGGGTTGTGCACATAGCTGTCGCCTGCTTCACGTCTTCCACTGTCTGCTCGGTCACTGCTCTTGCGCTGTCAGCCTAAAGCTTTTGTTGCATTTCCTGCAGAGTCGCAAGCTTGCCTTCGATATTCCTTGTCATTGTGTAAGCCTCCTCCAGCCAGGGCTTTAGTATCGCCTTGAGCACTGCTTCCTTGTGCAATGTTGCGTCCACCTGTTCCTTCAGCTGCTTAGCCTCCTGTAGCTTGGCTAGTCTCTGTGTCAGCGTGACGGTTCGCACTGTGCCCTTAACCTCATCGTAGTGTTGTTGTAGCTCACACGCTTCCGTCTCTAACCTCTGTATATTGGGGTCCTCCTACAAGCTGGTCAGGACCTCAAATGACTATTCAAACAATTGCGTGCACTCTGTTACTGCACTGTCCACCGCTGCTACTGCTTCTGTGACAGTGGTCGCCCGTTGTTCCTTCACTTATGGTGGATTTGAAGGTTGGGCCCTCAATTATAACTCTATAATTTGCAAATTCAACTCCAACTGAACCAGCGCCATCTCTGTCCGAGTGTCACGCACCCCTGAGGCCAACTTGTAGATGTGGACCTCGACTGACTCCTCCTCAGGAATGGCCAATTCTAGGATCATTCGGCATGCCTCCTCAATGACCTGCATAATCTGCTTACTATGATTGGTCGCCTCGGTCACAGCGGTGATGGCAACATTTCTCTGTATGGCCATCTGCTCGTTGTTGATCCACTGCTCACTGATCACCTGGAGGGCATGGTGCCCTCAGGCCCTCAGTTCTGCAATTACTCCATCCTACAAGAGGTGGAGTGCTTCACACGGAAGTGATGCTAGTTTCAACCCTACTCCCTTTAGGGCGCTGACAGTGGGCCTGTTAGCCTCACTATCTACGGTTAGTGCTCCATCCAACAACACTATCGCACTGGAATCCTTCATACGCAGCATATTGGCAGCCTCTTAAGTGTCGATAGCCAGGCTGGTAGATACCATGCTAGCCTGCATTGCATGGGTCTGCAACTCCTGTAACCCTGTCTGGATGGCCCCCAGGATGATCTGTTTCTGCTGCTCAAATTGTTGCAGGGCCTCGCAGTGACATCCCTGACTGTGTCACCAATATCATGTAAATCGCCCTATGTTAATGTGATGGGGTCCAGTGAGGTCTTGGTCACCTTTGATTTCTTCCTGGACCCTCCCTTCTCCAGCTCTCTTGGGCACTTGATGTGGGTGGACGTCTCCTGAGGTCCGCGCCGTGCTGTTTTGTTTCTTCCTCTGTCTCAAGTGAAGGCAACCTCATGCCTTTGTCAGAGCCACGCTCTGTCCCACCTGTCTGCTTCCTTGTCTGTTGTGCGGCCTCGCACTCCGCTTGGGCCTTATCAACAACCTCCTTTTTCCCCTTCTCGTCCAGCTGTGCCATCTTAAGCTTGGCCTCCTCCTATTTCTTCTGCACGGTGGACTTGATCCCACCCACCGCCAAGTCTATGGTAGTGTGCCACTCTACCGTCCATTGATCTAGCACTGCGTCAATGGCATCATCCATTGCTAGATAGGGCAAGTCGTACCATTTCTATGCAAGGTCCTTCCGTGCCCTGATGGATATTCGATGGAAGTCGGCTTTGAATTCAACATAGCCCTAAAAGTTGGCGTACACCGTTGGCGACAATTTCAACTTGTGATTGATGGCCATCTGGATGTTCATCTCCATCAAGATCCAAAAGATCTTGTTGTCCCTGACTCACTGTGTGTCCTTGGTCACCCACAACGAAGCGTACTTCACTGCTTCTAGGAGGTCTGGTGCGACCAAAGGGAACTGGCTGTCCTCTGGCAGCTCCCACGCTACTAGCACAATTGACAGCAAGAGCCACGCGTAGTGGAACGTCTTGCTGAGCTCTTGTGCTTTGCGGCAGTTCGCCAAGAACTCTCTGTGAAGGTAGTCCGACCAGTTGAACTAGACTCCTTCAGCGCATTGTGTTGCGAGCGCAACGACAGGTGCCGACACCTCATCGGTGTGACACTTCCTCATCACCTTCCCTGCTAAGATCTATGTGGCTACCTTCACAGCGGGGTCACAGATGCTAGATATAGCATATCCATGCGGCTTCTTCACCAGTTTAAATTTTTCTTTCATTGATTCTGCGAGAGCTTGCTCGCCACCTTTTCTGCCAAAGATCATGGCCGGATTCTCTCCTGTATATGGCAATCACGTTATCCGGTGAATCAACCTATCTGTGATGGGTATCAGCTCCTCCAGCCACAGACACCCATCATGCACCAAGCACAACAATTACTTGATGACCAAAACTGTCACCGAGGTGCGGTTGTAGTGCGACACCCAGAGCAGGTTGAGCAACCCTGCCTTTTCTACTCCCTTGAGCCACCTCTATGGCTCCAATGCGGTCATTCCCGTATTCGTATCAATGATGTGGTGCATCAGCTGCTCAGTCACTAGGTGTGGGAACTTCTCGTGGTCCGCCAAGTCCCAGTCTTCAAGTTTCAACAACAGCACTCATGCCAAGCGTGGACCGTCGAAAACAATTTCATCTGGTAGTAGAGGGGTTTGCAGGGGAGTCTTACTCTCATCGATGTCCTTTGGTACCTTGGACTTAGGCTTGCATGGAGGGACATACTTTGGAAACCGAGTAATAGGGTCCACACCCTAGGCTTCAACCTCCTCCACTTCAGCGCCCACATCCTCATCATCCATCGGGATGTCTTCAATGTATTCTTCCTTTGGTTCTAAGTTTATGGCCTTGCCTTTCTCCTCTGCAGTGGGTCTTGGTGGGTTTCTCCTTGGCGATGCACGCACCAGCATGGCAAGCTGCTTTCCCTTCTTGTCCTTCACGGTTTCCTTGGTTGGGGTCGGCTTTGGTCGCGACGTTCTCGATGATTTAGGGACCTCTGCCAATACTTCGGCCACTTCCGGAGCAACTACTTCTGCCTCTATTTCCATTTCCTATGCCGACTCCTCTACTACTGTCTCGGTATTTATAATTTCTATGGGTGCCGACATAACGCTTTCTAATAGTCCTCCTGATGTCTCTAGCAAGTTTTCAAATGTGGGAGTCTCTTTGAAAACCTCGAAGAATTCTCGGTTCATGGGTGCCTGAGAGTTGAACAACTCAATTCTCAAAATGCCAAGTGTTTCTTGCTGGACAACCACTTGTAATTTATAGGGCATTTTGAATTCAAATCCGATCATCCCCCCAAATTTGGTTCATTAATGTTGGATTGGCGAGAGATTTTCAAGGATCTGAGCCATAAAGTTTTTCTTAAATGTCGGCCACCCGGTCCATTTGGCCACACTTCTGCCGTCAAATCATGAATAGTGACTTTAATGATCACTTTCTAGCCGACCTGCGCGATTTCTCCTTAGGTAGCGCAACTGCCTCCATGCTACCGCAGACCCTGTGACACTTCCTTGCTTCGCACAAACCTCCAATCACACAGCTACCCAACTCAGGCAGTGTAGTTTATAGTCCTGCACCTCCTTTCAGCTGCCTGAGTGCTAAGACTATGCTACCGTCATCTAGTCACATGGCAGCACTGCCAGTATATGACTTCAAGCAACTGCCATTCACCATTCCTGAGAAGGGTTCTCCATTCAATTTGACCAGCTATACCACTCCTCCGTTGGTAAATTCTTTAATAACATAGGGTCCTAACCAGTGCATTCTGAATTTTCCTGGAAATTTAGCAAACTTACTGTCATATAACAAAACCACGTCATTTACCTTAAAGGTGTGCAGCTTAATGTGTCGATCATGCCATGCCTTTTCACGCTACTTTTGGACCTGTTGGTGAAATCCAGCTAGAAATATTTCTTCCTCAATCTCATCGAGCTATGAGAGCCTTTCCTCCAGGGCTCCACGATCTGTCATACCTATGAGCATCGCTATGCGCAGACTAGGCACAATATATTCCATAGGCATTATCGCTTCAACCCCATAGACAAGCCTAAAGGGGGTTTGTCCAGTCAACTTCTTACATGCAGTTCGATAAGCCATAGTACTGCAAGTATGCGTAGGTCCCAATCACTTCGCTAAGCATTGCAAACCTTGGTGAATGCATTTTCGAGCACTTTATTAAACACTTCCACCGTCCCGTTAGCCTGCGGGTGATAAGGCGTACTCTTCTGGTGATATACCTGAAATTCCTCCATCAGCGCGTTGATAGTCTCATTCAGAAAGTGTGTACCACGATCACTCATCAAGATCTTTGGATAGCCAAATCACGTAAATACATGCTCAAAGAGGAACTTTGCAGTGGTTGCGCCTGTGCAATCCTTCACAGGTTGTACCTCTGCCCAACGGGTCAAATAATCAGTCGCGGTGATAATGTACCTTGCTCCCGTCTTTTCTTGGGGCTGAATGGGTCCCACCAAATCTTCTTCTTCAGTGGTCACGTTATAGAATTCTAGCGCATGACTTAGCTGAGTAGCCCACTCAGGCTAAATCAGGTCCAAAGGATCCTGCGGTGTCCTAAAGATTGTCGCTTTTACCTCTTGTAGCACCTCATTAATACAGTCAAACCCATATT
This sequence comes from Pinus tabuliformis, assembly GCA_031772625.1. Taxonomy (NCBI): domain Eukaryota; kingdom Viridiplantae; phylum Streptophyta; class Pinopsida; order Pinales; family Pinaceae; genus Pinus; species Pinus tabuliformis. The sequence goes on from CM062817.1 coordinate 240,028,457, forward strand.
TAAAATTGAATGTCATTATGAATCCTTCGCGCAGAATATCCCATTCACCTGTACCATGGTGGAGCTCTGTTTCTACGTACCAATTCATTGGGACGACGTCCAAAGTGTGATAGAACAAGTGCACCCACTCAGGTTAGGGCTTTTCTCCATAAGCCTGGGCCAATTTGGCCAAATGCGTGCGCAGATCATCCTGCCCATCATGCTTGTCTGTCATTCGCATCTTCAGATTCCCAAAGCGTGTTCATTATCCTACATTCGCACCAATCATCAAAGCTTCCCTTATGCGTACCCCACCATCTTGCAGGCATAGCGCACAGTGCCCAGTGCAACGCCTAGAAGCGTTGCTTTTCTGGTACCTCCCTTTCAAATGCATCCAAAAAGATATATACGTCATTCAGGCCATCATAAGTAGGCAAATTTCTTACCTCTGAGGACACACAGTGCAGCGACCGAGTCATCATGTTGCAGTTCAGTGTTGTCACTTCATTTAACTGATTCTACCAGCTCTCTAACTCTTCATCGAAGTCCGAGGTGCAGGAACTCTCATGGTCCCATGTAATTCGTCTGTCCGCTGTTGGATTCACCTAGTCTTGTTCTCGCGTTGTTATCTTATATATACAGTCCAGATCATCATTTCTCTCATAATCGCTGACTGGTTCAGTATAGCATGATCCTTCAGTAGGATCTAGGGGTACTATTACGTGTAGTGATTTCTTCTTAAATATCATATTTCACTTCATTATATTGATTACCCCATTCATATCAGTATCCCAATCAATTCCCAAGAGCACAGGATAGGGGTTGTTGTCATCCACTATCTCTATTACTTCAAAGTCAACCAGCGTGCTCGCTCCTTCAATATCCACCATCACCCCTTGTAGCCACCCCATGGGGATGATGTTCTACTGATTCACCATCCTTAGCTGAACCGGAGACCATTGCAACGTGGGTCTCCCCAACTGTTCCCAAGTCTGCTTTGGTAGGACGTTCCCATCTAACCCCAGGTCAAAAATAACATGATCCATTTCATACTCTCCTATCTGCACGGTTAGTCTCATCTCCTATCATGTCCTTGTTTTATGTTTTCCAATCTTTCGTACTATGCACGGTGCTCCTGGAGCATTTCCGGCGCATCTATTTATGAGCTCTTGTAACCCCTTCACAGCCTTACTATCGCGCAGTAACTTCATGCAAGTCTCCAGGAAGGTTGTGAGCATAGAAGGGTCCATTTCCTACTCAGGCTTATCCTTGCTCCCTGAGGTGGAGGCCTCAGTGAAGCTCTTCTTTGCTTCCATGAATGTTTCATGTGCGCGCTACAAATCGAACTCAACCTCCTTCGCTGGAGCTTTGCGAACCCATGTGCTGTCTTCTAGTTGTTTCCCCTTGTCATCTCCTGTTGTGATTCCACTTCTGAGCAATATATTCATGTTTGGATCCTCTTCACATGGCTTAGACCTCATCAGCTATAGGTTCTGATTCGGCGGAGGTGGTAGCACCCCTTTGTCACATATCCTTGCTATCAGCATAGGGAAATCGTCCGTTTCATGAGAAAACAAAGTGCAGTACTTGCATGACGGACGCATTGGGTTAGTGAAATCGCAGGCATAGTGTCCTGGTCCTCCACAATTGCAGCAGATCAACTGTCCTCAACCTCTTCCAGGTCCTCCTCTGCCTTGGCCTCGTCTGCGCCCCTGAAATCTTGTTCGCGCCATCCCTGCGCTCTGGTCAGGGGGCCGTGTTTCTGCCTGAACCCTATAGGCAGGAGTTCTATCCATCCTCAATTCATAACTCCTGCAATTACGCTCATCATGCCCTACCGACCTACAAATTTTGGAGAACAGTTGTTGCAACATCTGTACAAACTTCTACAACAAATGACAGTTATTTGTGGCATGTTTTCATGCTGCTTGGCATATAGCGCACCAAAATGCAGGCCCCGCGCTTGGTCCCGCTTGAGCTTTTGGTCTTAAAGGCATCGGTCCTCCTCCTGCAATATAGTTCGCAAAGACCGGGCAATGGTCCTTCTCATGCCCCTGACTCTTGCATTTCAAGCACCATACCTCCTCGCACACCTCTGGTTGAACCGTTCTGTCCTGCTTCAAACTTTTCATCTCAAGGCACAGATTCTTCAACTGCACATGGATCAGTTGAACCCCCAGATTTGGATCTTGCATCGGTGTTTCATGTAGTCTCATGGAAATCTCCAAGGCCTTTGCCTAAGTTGTTATATTCTATTGTGATAGCACAACCCTTAAGTGTGGTAGTAGCGAAGCCACAAACCACTTGCGATGTTGTCCATCTATCAAATTCATGTTGGCTTCACAGATTGTACACTTCAACCTCTAATCTAGTTCCTAAGGTGTCTCGCCTGGTTGCATCGCGATTTCTTTGATTCCCACAATCGACTGTGCCTCAGATTTAGGCCTACTGAATTCTCTATTTAGTGTTGTTTGGGTGTCTACCACTCCAGCATTCAGGTTATCATTCGAGTACTTGATGTACTAGGTCAGCGCGCGATCCTGCAAAGCACTAACCAATGTCGCCTTCTTTATGTGATCATTTGTAATGCCCTGAGCTTCCCATACAGTGCTTACAACAAACCAGAATTGGTCCGAGTCCTCATTCCCCAAGCCTTTAAACAAAGGCAACTTCACTGAATTTGCCATACTGAACTGCGGTGGAGGTGGAGGTGGTACGGGTGAAGTTGGAGGCGATGGTGGTGAAGTCAAAGGTGGTGTGGGTGGAGGTGGTATTCGCGGGAATCCCTGTTTTATTAATTGAATAGCACTTTGCGGAGAAACCTGCGTTGTTCCTTCATCACCCCGTGGAGGTGAAATTAATGGACTATATTTAGGACCCTTTTTTCCTTCCTTCCTATAAATTTTTCCGCTTCGTGTAGCTCCGAACATCAAGGTAGCTGCATAACCCGTTTTTCGCACAATAGCATTTTAATCCAGGTATTCAAATATTTCACGTAATTACTTCGCGGTCTTTTAAGGAAGCGTCACTTCGCCTCGCTATAGCTGACTGAGGTGTTGACTGTGAATTCAGTCACAAATCCTCCTATGACACGATCGAGCCAATGATCAACAACATAGGCGATCTCGTCCTCAGATGCTTCCAATTTCTGTACTAGCTCCAGGGTCTAAACAATAGGACAGTCAAGTTTCCACCTTCCTTGGCTATCTACTAGCTTCGCGATCCACTTGTATAGCTCACTGGAAAGGAGCAGAAAAAGATTTTGTGGATCTTTGTATATAGGTATTTGTCCAACCATTGTTCCTTTGTCAGTCACGGGTTTATATTCTCCTGCGCCGCAAATTCATGGATCTTCCTATCCAACTAATCTCCGATCTCTTTCTTTGTTGGATTCCAGTGATACGACATCACACATCTCTTATGCAGATTCTGGGTCCCAGCAATAGAACCATTTGTTTGATTTAGGGGGCCTGACCCAGGTTCAGCGTTAATTAGCCAAACAAATCCCTACACTACTAGCCCTTTCAGCATCAGCCCGCGGAGCAAGAACCGAAGTCTCACTTGAAGCAGTATGGGGGGATGCTGGAACCAAGTTTCTGCACCCTAAGATGGTCATGACATCTGCTTATTCCTCTTATTCGCCTTCATGCATGTCACTTAGCTCTAGGGTTTGCTAGATGAGCCCTCTATTCCACCCTTCAATACCTCCGTAAAAGGGCACGATTGACCTTCGCGCAGCCCTAATTTGCGGCTTTGGTACTTTCGCGTTGCTATGGCAACGTACCGTGCAGATTCACCAAATAAGTCTAAGTGTTTACTTATCTTCTTAGATAATCACCATTAGTACCACGTAAACAAATATCCTTAATTGCGTTCAATTATCTAATGAATTGAATTCAATCGCGCATCATATAAGCAAGATAAAGGAAATTCATACATAAAATGACAAGATGCATTAACCTGAACAAAGGCACAGGAATTGCAGAATATTTCTCTTTATTGATATCTTCCAAGTGATTACAGACTCTATCCACCCTGTGCACACAGCTGCAGAGGTACGCACACTCAGCTGCGGACTTCCACCCTAGGCCTCGACGCACTCAGCTGCAGAGCCTCTACTTACGCTACGACCCAAGACTTAGAATTCTTAGTTTATAGCTACGACTCTCTTACATTATTGATTGATTACTTTAACTTCTTAGAGCTTAGCTCTTTTTATACAATCCCATCATCCGCGGACCATGGGTAGATCTCTTACGGCCGACTTTACTTTACAAAACTAAGGGCGAACAACCCTTTATGACATATGACACCTTCTCACTCCACAACCACAAAATGCAGAGTCTTTACAAGTTTATTACAAAATTTGACCAAAATATGGGTTTTTAGCTCCAAAACTGTTCTTGGGGGATCCCGCACCCAACACTTACACTGTGTGGGGCTTTCAAATTAATTATTTGCAATGGTCTAGATAGATGGAAAAGGTCTAGGAACTTCACTTGCAACACATACAATGGGGCAAGTGTCATTGACTATGTGATGTGTTCACAAAGCTTGATAGAAAAGATAGACGAAGTTAAGATTGGAGAGCATATTTGGGACTTAAAATCAGACCATAATCCAATTTATATAAAGTTATCATGGTTAGAAGAAAGGCAACATAGGGGGAAAATCCAATGCTCTCGAAAATCACTATCAAAGGGAAAAATTCTTCTAACACAAGAAAATTATACTATCTTCAAGACAATGTTAGAGAGATTAATTCAGAAGGAGAAAATTGGTTTCAAAATCTTCAAAGTCACGGTTAACAAATATAATTCAAAGTGCACTTGAGGAGTGCAAAAGAGAAAAAAAAATAGGAAATCAGAATCAAATTATTTTCCTGTAAATGCTTGGTTTGATGAGGAATGCAAAATGGAAAGGAGAATCTTGAAAAAGGCAGGTAAGGAGAAGATGAATGTAAAGTTATAGAAGCAGATACTAAAAAGGAAAAAATATGGTTCATGCAAACAAGGCGGGAAGAGTTAATATATCTAAGCAAGAATAACCCAAAGTTTTTCTAGTAGGAACTTCAACCAAGGAAGAAGCAAATCGAAAATAATATTACAACCAATCAATGGTTTGAATATGCAAGACAACTCTATGAGAAAGAATCAAAGGCAGAGCCAGCCCCCGAGGATCAGCACAACTACAAAGCTCTTCATGTTACAGGAGGTGGAAATTGGAATTAAGAAGTTGAAAATAGGAAAGGAAAAGGACTTGGTTGAACTTCAAGTAGAGTATCTAAAATGGGGAATGAACACTCTTGCACTATACATCATGAAAATATTCAAAGACATCATTCAACAAGGATTCCCACGAGACTGGAAAACTAGCTTAGCAATACCCCTTTCTAAAAGTGTAGACATTAATAATCCTTCCAACTATAGAACCATTATGATCAATCCTTTGTTTGCAAATCTTTTCGGCAGCATGGTAGAAAAGAGAATCTGTAAGTGGGAAAAAGTAAAAGAAAATAGTGGGTTTTAGGCTAAAGCATTCTACAGTGGATCATAGTATCATGTTGAGACACATTGTTGAAAAGGTTTGGGAGGACAAAGAAGAAGTATTTTGCTATTTTTTTTACTTCAAAAAGGCATTTGAAACAGTCCCTAGCATTAAGTTGTGGTGTAGAATAGAAGAAATTGAAATTCCTTTGCATTATAGAGTAGTTATATAGACTTTATGAAGAGGTGAACGTCAAAATTAGAACCTCAACAGGTATTTCAGAAAGCTTTAGAAGTGACATTGGAGTCAATCAAGGTTTCCCTCTATGCCCTACTCTTTTTTATTTATATATTGATAAACTATAAGAGTGGCTAAATCTGCAAGGTGGATATGGTGTTCAACAGGGGGTTTTTGTGATAAAGCTTCTTTATATGTTGATGATCTTGCATTGATTTCTAAATCAGCCCATGGATTGCAAATGCACCTATATGCCCTTGAGAATTTTTCCAGAGCAACGGGGTTGCAAGTCAATACTATAAATACCAAAACAATGATTTTCTCTAATAAAAGGAAGCTGAGCCAACACACGTTCTTCTTTGAAGGCAACATTCCTGAAGAAGTAAATGAGTACAAGTACCTTGGGGTTGATTTCAACAACAAACTTAATTGGGAGGATTGCAGAAAGAAGAGAATTTTAGGAGGGTGGAAAGCATTATACGCTCTTCAAAACAAATGTAGAGAGGTAGAGTTATGGGATTGGAAAACGATTAAAGTGCTTTTTGGATTCCTAGTTTGTCCAGTGATGCTATATGGGTGTGAAATGTGGGCTAGCAACACCCCCGTCTCAAAATGGAAACAAATTGAGAAAATATAAAAACACTTGATCATGAGAAAGTTCAAAATAAAAAGTTCGGTACCTTATGAGATAATGTTGAGTGAAACAGGAGCAACTCCCATCGAAGTAATTGCTATGGTGTGGCTCATAAGATATCTAAAAATAATTGAGTGAATGGGAGTAGGTAGATGGCCTAATGTTATCTTCAATTAAGGCGCGAGTGAAAGAAAGACAACATGGATGAAACAAAACTACACATGGAGGCCAAAATGGAATATCTACCTCAATGCTTGTCCCACAAATAGCAAGGAGCTAAATAATTTTGTTATGGAGAAGTTTCGTAAACGGGTATGGGGAAAAGAGTTGGGTAGAAAGAAGAAGTACTACATTGAGGAATTGAACCCTACATGTGATCTACAACAAAAAGAGTTCATTGGAGATAGCATTCATGGAGGGTAGAGGTTCTTATTGCTCAATTAAGAACCAACTCGCATCAACTTCGGTGTGAAATAGGATGGTGGAAAAGGCCTAAAGAAGTTTGGGAAGAATGGGTGTGTACATTTTGCACGCATGGGGCAATGGAATCAGAAAAACATATCATTTTGGAATGTGATGCATTCAAAGGTATCAGAGAAAGTTATGGCAATATATTAGCATCGGTTTCTTGGAATATACATTATTAACTTGCACTTTATATATAGATCTGTTAACTTGCATTTTGTATAAATCTTTTATGTGATTTAAATTATGATTTGCATAAATTGGATCAAATCATTTATGTGAAAGTTTATATGAATATATAAATTATATATATATATATATAATTATATAATTATTTGAAATATGAAAACATGCTTATATCATAAGTCGATGTGACTTTTATCATTATAATTTGTATTTAAATTATTTATTTATTTTTCATTAAAATAGCAAAAAGGTAAAATCATTCACGATCATATCTTCCATTAAAACCATAATAGCTGGCCATTACCACGTGTAACCTAAATCAACATAACATTTAAAGGTAAATATCTATGCACTAGACATTGTATTGTTGCGTGAACTGAAAATAAAGGAATCGTCGAACGTATGGATCCAAATTATTGTCACAGGCTCCTAGATCCAAATTCGATGGTAACATACTCTTACCAATAGCATGAATCCCAGCTCTTACTATAGCATTAAAGACATATGATTTAAAAAAGAATTTGATGGTACACAATCAAATTATTAAACAACTAGCATAAATGTATAGTAAAAAGTTTAAAGCAATCGACAATGACATGTTTAATATAATAGCTAAGCAGATTAATAATAAATAAATTAAATTATTTAAAAAATAATAATAAATTTCAATGTGTAATGATAAATGTTAGAATTTTATTTTTTTGATCTAATATAAAGTAATATAATTTTCACCAAAAACTTAATGCATTATTTATTTTTTGCAATTAAGATAATAATAATTGTTATTATAACAATTTATTATTATTTTTTGAATTCAGGTTTTTGTAATCTATATTGAATAATTAAAAAAATATTTATTATTATAAATGTTTTTCAAAATAACCACATCTTGATTTCTGAGTCAATGTTTCAAACCATCTATTGTGGTTAATCCTCATGACAAAGATGAAAAAACAAGAAACAAGATCAGTCATTAGGTATAAATAGCAGAAATGCCTTAGGTCCCAAAAGTAGCCATTAGAAATTTAGTTAATAAATTAAATAATTTCAATTTTAAGATGAACGTTGTATAGTTAGATCAAAATACTATTCAAATTAGTTAAGAAATTATATGAATAAAATAAATAATAATACTACTCTTCTTTTAATCAAGTGAGAGTGGGATCTTCTATTAATCTAGAAAAAATACATAATTTACATATAGCAGCACCAGCTCTGTGAAAATTCAACAAGCAGCTAGCCTGACCAAAACAAGAACTCGACTACAAAGGAGCTGAGACAACACCATCGCTAATCCGAGCTAGAAACTAGAAACTAGAAGCCTTCTATCCGAACTGTCGAGCAATAAAAACTTGTCGTACACCCAAAGACTACCGTGCAACAAAAAGAAAACCTGTATGCCTTAGTTTACGGGGCCCAACGTACTGAGGGCCCACAAAACTACCCCAAGGGACCTACTGTAACCTCTGGAAATCTCGATGACCCGAAGACCGTGTGATCCAGCCTTCAAAGAACCAACGGTCAAGATGTTGTTTCGGGCCGCCTCCATGCATTCCCTTTAACTCCATAACTGGACCCGAAAAGAACCATAGGTCGTTCCTCTAAACAATTTCGGGTCCGAACGAGGAGATAACTAGTGAGCGGTTTATTCGCCTGAAATCCACAAGATCAAAGAGATCCAAAAAGGTCTCGGCAACAAGTCTACACTTTAACTTCCCTTACGAACCCGAAGCAAAAATAAGTCACCGCTTTAAAGGATTTCGAGTCCGTTTGGGGAATTAACAGTCATGCATATTACCGCCCGAAATCCATAGATTGACTGTGATTTCGTCAACATGCCCACACATTAAACATGCCTACGGACCCAAAGAGATAATAGGCCACCATTATATGAATTTTGGGTCCGTTCATAGAGTTAGCCTGTATGCAGTTTCCAGCTCAAAACCATAGTATTATGGAGTTTAGTGCAAACTTTAGGCGGGTGCCTGTCATCCTGCTCACTATTACCATTTGTTTCTTCCCTGTGTTAGACCCATTCTCTTCTGTTTCCATCAGTCTTCCCTCTGCTTATTTCTCATGCTCTGAAAGTACTCCCTGTCTATGGTAGCCTATCTGTGACAGTCTTCTCGCAATCTTCCTGGGGGAGTCGACATCCAGTCATATCTTTTATTACTTTTGGAACAGAGTACTCCTTCATTTGCCAAAATATCCGCTACCCTATTGGTTGTTCGGCACACATGAACAAAACTGAGGGTTCTTAGGGCTCTCAGGTGGGATTGGATACGTTGATAGACTTGCAATAACCGCCAGTGTTTCGACACCTTTTCTGGTGCTGAGCCATTGCATATTTTCTTGACCGAATTGATTATCAATTCAGAGTTAGCTTCAATGATGGTATTATGTAAATTTGAATCAATCAAGATTTCTAGGCATTGCTCAAGGGCCATGAGTTCTGCCATATTATTGGTAGCCTTCCCCAAATGACTATGAAAGATGACTTTTATATATCCCTGCTCATCTCTTATTACTCCACCATATCCAGCCATCCCAGGGTTTCCTTTAGAGGCTCCATCTATATTGCATTTCATAAAACCATGAGGAGGAGGTTGCCAGAAGTCCTTATCTGCTGTTATACAACTTACAGTCTTGCTTATGCCCTGGGGGAAAGGCACCTGTAGGCCCAAATGTAAAAGTATTTGCGCATCCTGGTCTTGAGGTTGGTTCTCAGGGGGGTTCTTTAGAAGTGTTCCTACAGTCTCCTGGAGCTGTCTAATGATCTGAGCTATGATGCTCTGGGATGAGCCAATTCTGTTCTTGAAGATCCTATTGTTGCGTTCTTTCCAGACATCCCAGATTAGAAAGCCTGGAACTAGAGCCCAAGCTTTGTTGATTATTTCATTTTCAGAGAAGTTTCTCCTCCAATTCTTCAAAGTGCCAGTAATGTTGTGATTGTCCCTATCCGTTTGTCTGAAGATTGAAGCCACCCAATTCCACAAGGTGGAGGTGAATGGGCAGAGGTTGAGTATGTGTTCCATTGTTTCTTCTTGTATTTCACATAACTGGCATCTAGATGGACCGGCAACACCTCTTTTCCGAATGTTTTCCCAAGTCAGAATTTTTTTATGGTGCACCAACCACATGAATAGTTTGATTTTCATCCAGTTCTGGTTCTGCCATAGGTCCTTCCATACCTTATCTGGGTTTGGAAAGTCAAGCCCTAGGGCTATTCTCTTGGATTCTTTGAGGTTGAAGTTGCCTTCATTGTTTTTTCCCCATCTCAGTTGGTCTGATGATGATGAAGTCAGAATCTTTCTCTGTTCTAAGATAACTGCAAGAGCTTCTGCCTGGGCTTTCAAAGGGGTATCTTCACTATATACCAGGTTCTTCCATATTCTCCATTTTCCTTTGCTCCTATCCTGATCCCAGAAGTCATTTACCCTGAGTAAGCCTTTGTTGTCAGTGTCATTCTTGAGGTTGGCTAGTTCTTCTCTTACCAGGTTGGGTTCCTGTTGCCAGTTGTCCTCCCAAAACCAAGCTAGTTTTCCATCTCTGATCTCCTAGAAACTGTGTTTCTAAACAATGGCTCTATTCTTCCAAGCTTTGTTCCAAATGTGGGAGCCTTTGATAAGCCCAGACATTCGAATGTGATACCTTTCTTAACAAGTATTTGCATACTTCTGTTTCCAGACCTTGGCCCAAGGGGTTGTCGATTCCTTTAGCCATCTCCACCATAGTTTTGCCCCCAAAACTTTGCTTAGAGTTTCAGGGTCATCAAGTCCCAAGCCTCCATGTGTCTTAGGTTTACAGATCTTATCCCAAGCTACCAAGGCCCATTTCTTTTTCTCTTCCCCTTTGCCCCAAAGAAAGTCTCTTTGGATATTTTTGATTTGTTGCACAACTCCTTTAGGAGCAGGAAGGGTTGAAAACATGAAGATAGGAACAGTTTGTAGGACGACTTTTGTTAGCACTAGCCGTCCTACTAAATTCAAAGACCTGTTTGTCCATTTTCAGATTTTGTCCTGGAGTTTATTAGTAACTAGCTCCCAAACTACCTTGCTTAGAGGTTTGTCCGTTAGAGGTATTCCCAAATATTTGGAGGGTAGTTGTTCTCTTTGAAAGCCGAGAATTCTAGTGAGGTTTCTCTGAATAGCGATGTCAGTATTAAAAAAGAAAATCTTTGATTTGGTAAGGCTTACCTCTGTACCCGCAGCCATAGCAAAGTCGTTCAGGATTTGCTTGAAAGCTTTAGCTTCCTTGACCGTGGGTGTACCCTGCAGCATGGTGTCATCTACAAATTGTTGATGAGTCAAGGCATTCCCAATCAGGGTGAGTTTAAGACCTTGGATTTTTCCTTCTGCTTTGGCTGATTTGATCGCATTACCTAAACCTTCCATCATGAGAATGAAGAGGAAAGGGGAGAGCGGATCTCCTTGTCTGAGGCCTCTCAAAGGCCTAAAGGTTCTGGATGGTGATCCATTAAGCAGGATGGAGAAGCTAGAGGTGGTGACAAGGGCCATTACCCATCTTATCCAGTTGTGGTCAAAGCCATACGCTAATAGAACTTCCCTGATGTATGCCCAACTTAGCTTATCATAAGCCTTCACTAGATCAAGTTGTATGATCATACCTACCTGCTTATTGCTCTTGAGAGAGTGTACCACCTCATGAGCTTGAATGATGTTATTCAGAATTTGCCTTCCTTCCACATATCCAGTTTGCTCCTCAGACACAAGAGTTGGAAGAAGAGGCTTAAGCCTATTTGCAATGATTTTGGAAATAATTTTGTACACCACATTGCATAATTCTATGGGTCTAAATCTATTTGGTGTCATCGCTTTTTCCTGCTTTGGAATCAAAGTTATGAACGAGGCATTAAGCACCCTCAAAATAGTTTTGTTTTGCCTCGTGTCCTCCACCACATCAAGGATATCTTGCTTGAATATTTCCCAACATGCTTCGAAGAAGTCTATATTGAACCCATCTAGGCTTGGAGCTTTCCCATTTTGCACCTCTTTAATGACCTTGTTGACCTCCTCTTCAGTCACTGGCCTGTTAAGATTGTAATTGTCTTCTCTTGTCACAAGCTTAGGAATGTGCTTTGTGAAGTCATTGATGAATTGTGATCTGTCTATGAGAGGCTCCTCTGCTATGCTTTGGAAATGTTGTACCAGAGCTGATTCTATTTCTTTGTGGGTGTTGAGCTGTTTTCCTTGAGTGTCTCTGAGTTTTGAGATCCTGTTATGAGACCTGTGATCCATGGTAGACTTGTGAAAAAACTTTGTGTTTCTTTCTCCTTCTTTTATCCATTGTACCCTTGATTTCTGTCTCCAGAAGATCTCCTCTTGCTTGCATATGTCTTCCCATTCCTGTTGTAGAGAGTCAGCTTGTATTCTCCTTTCCTCGGTAAAGCCATCCAAGATGAGGACCTGGTTAATTTCCTGTAGTTTCTGTTCAACTACTTTTTTGGCTTTGAAGATATTGCCAAACTCATTTTTGTTCCAATCTTTAAGCCTGAGTTTGATATGTTTCAATCTCTGATACAGAAGGAACATCTTAGTTCCTTGAACATGCATATCTTCTGTCCACCATTTTTCAATATTGTTGATGAAGTCAGGATGGGTGAGCCAAATGTTTTCAAACCTGAAAGGTTTGTTTCTCGGAGTGCCTATAAAGGAAGCTTCAAGTTGGATAGGCCAGTGATCCGAGCCTCCAAAAGGGAGGATTATAGCAGACAAGTCAAAGCCTGTGAGTATGAGGTCCTTAGAGACTATGAATCTATCTAATTTAGAGGCAACTTGAGAAGCCCCTCCCCTCTTATTATTCTAGGTGAAGGTACCATTTCTTGTCTCCGTATCCACAAGCCTCATGTCATTTAAGAAGTTCTGAAAGGCTATGGAGTCTCTGCCTAGTGTTCTAGTCCCACCTTTTTTTCTGAAAGAGATCTGATCATATTAAAGTCCCCTCCCATAATCCAGGGGATAACCGGATATCTTTCTCTAAGCTCCTTCAGTGAGGTAAGTAGCCTGAGTTTGTCTTCAAGTTTTTGAGGACCATAGACATTTGTGATCAAATATACTTCCTTATCACCCAAAGGTTGGATCACCATCGATAGGTAGTTCCTGGCTGCTTCGGCATTTAGGATTCCAAGTTTCTGGGGGTTCCAAAGTGTGAGAGTCCCTCCTGTTGTGTTATCTGCTTTAACTTCTAGATATTCATACTTGATCAACCATTTGCTATGTATCTATCTTATTTTATCTATAGAACATTTTGTTTCCTCGATAAACACCACATCTGGTTTTTCTTCTTTTATTCTGTTTCTAAGAATTCTTTGTTTCCTTTTACTTCCTAGACCCCTAATATTCCAAGTTGTAAGCTTCATTAAGAAAGGTTTGTAAATGAGTAACTAGTAAGGTCTTTCATCTTACCTAAGTTGATCATGAGTTTTCCACACTCTATCAGCAACTCATTCTGTCTTTTTCTTCCTCTTTTCCTGCCTGGGTTCTTGGGACCATGTCCCAATGTTGCCTCCATTGTTTTTACCCCTCTGTTTTCCTGACTATCATGGTTTCTTTTGACCCCAGAACCCTTTGCTTGAGATCTCCAAAGGAAGAGCTGTTGTACTCTATTAAACTCCTCTTGTGGTAGAGAATCAACCCCTTTGGCGTTTCCCTGCTCCAGGAACTTTTCTAGATCGAGATTCTCCCTTTCAAGAATTTCCTGCAGATCATGGTCCTCCGTTCCAACTTCGCTTGGGGTCATCTCATGGTCCCTGTCAAGTTCCATAGTGCTTGGCAGATCCTCCTTTTGCTTGCTATTTTCAGGTCTATCCTCCATGCTTTCATCTTTTTCCTTCTCTGCAGGATTCTCCTCCAATACCTGGTTCCTTCCATTGTTCCCATCTTCTTCTTCTAATATCTTGAATCTGTTATGACCTGGTTGCTTCTCCTCGTTGATTATCTTCTGGTTCTTTTTCCCTCCTTTCCCTCTGCCACCCACCTTGGTAAAGCCTTCTATGTCTTTGGCTGTGGTGGCTTTAATACTACTCTCCATTTTGTTTAAAGGGCAGTCTCTGAAGAGGTGCCCGTGTTCATGACATTTGCGACATCTAAATGGGACATGTTCGTAGTCCACCACCTGCACCCATTCTTCATCATATACTTCTAGAATGATTTTGTCGGAAGTGCTCCAAAAAGGTCCATTTCTACGCATATTTGGGCAAAGGAGGTGTATTTTCCTCGCAGTGTTGCTTCAGATATTTTTAAAAATGACCTAGTTTATTGCCTATGGCTTTTAAGGATTCTGGCAGCCAATAATCTAAAGGTAGGGAGTAGAGTCTTATCCATACCAACACTGAAGTAAATGTTTCTTGTTCCGGGACAAAGTTCATCACCCATGGTCGCATATAGAGGCCTGCAGCAACATAGAAATATGGTCCTCCTTAGAATACTCTGTCTTTATCCTCTAAGTTTGTGAACACTACTGTGAAGAAACCCTTGGACCCAAGGTGAAGAGTTATTTCTCCTTTAGGTTTCCAATGGTTCTTTATCCATGCATGCAAAGCCCTCTCCGTTGGCCATATCCCCATAAATTTTCATATTACTGCATAAGTCGCCATGTGGTCCCTATGCACATGTAGCGTTGGATCACTTAACACCACCCAGGGTGTAATGGTTGACCTAGGTTTGCAGTGTCCTGTCAAATTCTTGTGGTTAGCTTTTTGACTACCTCCCCCAATTCTTTTCTCTCTTCTGACTTCCTCCTGAATTTCTTCCTGCCCCTGCGGTCGGGTATTTTTCTGTCTTTTTGTACTGATACTCCTGGTTTCTACTTCCATTGGCTTCTTGAAGTGGTTCGAGACTGCATGACTGTAGGAGGGAGTGGAACTCCCCCCCTCTTGCCCCTCCATGGTGCCCAACACTGATACCCTGCTTCAAACCCTAGATCTGCGTGTTTCCCCCGCAGTGGCTCCTTCCCCTAGTCCCGAAATATTCTAACTTGATTAGCTTTCATTGAAACAGGAAGAATCCTTTTCACATAGAGAAACATTAATAAAACCTACTTAGATCCATTTTAACCCTGGATGTACCAAGCACTAAGAGGGATAGAATATCTATTCACTCTAAAAGAGGTTTGCACCTCAAGAGATTTGACCTCTCTCGACGCTTGGTAGATCTAGAGTTAATAATAATACTATTTTTAAAAAGCAAAGAAAACCAATTAAAGAAAAAAGGTATACAATTAATAATTAATTAATAAATTACTATAATATATATATATATATATATATATATAAATTACTATAATATATATATATATATATATATATATATATATATATATATATATATATATATATATATATATATGAGATAAGGGTAAATAAAAATGAATAATAAACTTTAAAAATAAATTAAATTAAATTAAATGAAAAATGAAAATGAATAAAAATGAAAATTTATGAAAACCAAAACCAAAAACAGGACTAAAAGAAAGAAAATAAATAGATTTTATAAACTGATCAGTCAAAACGAAAGGGGAGTAAAAAAAAAACAAACTAACTAATTAATACATTATTAAAGTACAAGTCTTAAAAAATAAAATAAGTTAAAATAAAAGAATGAACATAAACAAACTAATTAATATATTATTAAGGGGCAAGTCTTAATAACTAAAAATAAATTAAATTAAAAGAAGGAACATAGAAGAGCTGCAAAATAGAAAAAGAGGAAAAGAATGGAAAGGATAAATAAAAAAACAAAACCAAAAAGAATGGAAAGGATCAATAAAAAACAAAACCAAAAGAATGAAAAAACATGAAAAAAAAGGAATAATAAAATTATATTAAAAACTAAGAAGTCAAGACAAAAGGGCAGGAACCAGCTCCTACTTAATTTCCAACCATCATCTCTATTGAGATTTCTCGCATGCTTTTCATTTTCAATGGCCTCTTGTATCTTCCTATGGTGGAAGTGATCAACCCTAGCGATGACCTGGGAATCTTCAATACAAACACGGTGCATAGTTTTCTCTACATGCTTAACTATAGCTCAGGAGTGGGAACGCCAGTGTCTGATGTATACAGCATGCCCTTGAATATGAATATTGATGGAGTGGCCCGTTTCCCCAATGTAGGGAATCCCATAAGAGTAAGGAATTAAATAAACCTCTTTCATGTCTTTAGGGTCAACCGAGTCCTTAACAGACCTAAGGGAGCTTTTGATGGTACTAATGGGGTTAAAGGTAGCAAGGATCTTATGCTTTTTAAGGATATGAGCAATCTTGTCAGTGGTCCCATGGATAAAAAGAAGTTTAACCATGGAAGCGCGACCATCTATATCATTTTTAACCCTAGGTCCCTTACTAACACTTTGAAAAGCCCTAAGACCTTAATGTTTGCTATAGCCATTATTTTCAAAGACCTTCAAAAGATGAGATTTCTCCTCCTCAAGGTGACTGCCATAAAAAATCCTTAAGGCTTGAGTGGAAAGAGTATTAAGAACTCCAAATTTATGGCCCAGAAAATGGTGGGAGCTCGCATGAAGATATTGTTCCTTGTGAGTTCTTTTTACGGAAAACATGGTATGACAAGGAGCCATCATCCAACCTACAGAGAAGAACATCGAGGAAAGGAAGGCACCTATCAACCTCAACCTCCATTGTGAATTTGATGGAGTCAGATTGAGAGTTCAGATGATCAAGAAAAATGTCTAACTTCTCATGCCCATGGTGCCACACGACACAAGTATCATCAACAAATCTTTTCCAAAGATTGGGGCGACAAGGAGCTGAGGCCAAAACTTGTATTTTATTTATTAAGACTTGTCCCTTAATAATATATTAATTAGTTTGTTCTTTTTTTTACTTCCCTTTCATCTTGACTTATCGGTTTATAAAATTTATTTATTTATTTTTATTCTTTTTATTTATTTATTTATAAGAAAATAATTTTCGTAGTAATCACATAGGAACAAGCTTTTGACCACATTCCGTCAATCCTCCGCTACTTGCCTTTCTGACCATGTTCAAGAGTGGCATCGAAGGAGGAGCACATGTTGTGCTCCGCCTTTCGAAGATCGTGTTTATCTAGATTGGTTTCTCAAATTCCTTTTATCCCCCATCGGGAAATATGTTGCATCCCATTTTTGTCAGACTAAGGAAGAAGCTCTCCATACCACTATGCGATATGATCTAATTTATGCTCAATCAGGTTATGTCTCTACCATTATTCCAGACCTCCCTCGTCCTGACAATGCTAATGCATCGGGGGCATCTCATGCCGCCGACGGTATTGTTGGATCCATTTCACATTCTTTGCCATATTCTTAGAAAGGTTATGGTTACCCACAAGGGGGCACTAGTTCCTCCAACATTTATGCCCCTCTTGCTAGCAACATGTTTCCAGGGCCCCAACCTGTTTACCAAATTGTTGCTCCTTCTTATGCACAGCCTGGCGCTCCAGCCCCTCAAGCATTAGCGCTGCAGCCTCCCATGCATCCTCAGCCCCAACAGCCACCACCCCCTTAGGGTCAAGTGTTTGCACAACAGAGTGATACCAATCCCCAAAATTCGAAGAAAAAGAATAAGGGGAAGGGTAACAAGGGTAACTAAGGTAACCAGCCTAGTGAAGCCCAGGGGAATCAACCTAACACCAACAACCAGCAACAGGGCGATCAACCCAAGAAAAACAAGGCTATTCGTACGACTAAGCCTTGTGCATTTTGTGGTGTACATGGGCACTATACGCATGAGTGTCCCATTTTACCCTAGATGCGCCAACTATGGGAAGCTCAAGCAGCTTCTTGAGGTCAATAATCACCTCAGAATCTTGTGCCACCTCAACCGGCCGTGCTCACAAATCCTTTCCCTCAGCAAGGATTTGTTGCTGCTCAACCCCAGCCAAGTCAAGCAGCCCACCTCCCCCAACCTTCTGGTCCTAATGACTACCAGATCCTGATGATGAACTCTGATGAGGTTAACCCCTCCAATATCAACCTCCAAACTCGGTCGCGCCAATATGACAAGCCCTCCACTTCGTCAATTGCCGAGCCCAAAACCAAAGTGTCTGCTGAGCCTCTTATGACACCAAATGGTCCTTTACAGATCCCTCAACCCAAAGTTGAGGCCATTCCCAAGATCCCAAAGGGACCATTACGCCATAATGTGGCTTCTAACAAAGTTGCCCATACATACAATATAGTAGATGACTTGGCACAATCACCTTCCGCCATGTCAACACTGGAAGTCCTCAAGTCATTCCCTTCCCAAAAGAAGGCCCTACTAACTGCCTTGGGTGTAGTGGACCCTTCTTATGATCGCTTGACTGTCTTCTTGGTTGATACATCAGAGCACCCCCCATTACCTTCATCTGTTGCTTTCCAGATACTAGTTAGAGTCCGTAATGCCATCATCTCCAGATGCATTATTGATGAAGGCGCATCCACCTATGTGATGTCTGCTGTTGTTTGGAAACAACTCAAGTCACCTGAGTTGTCCCCCTCCACCATCACTTTGCGTGCATGGGATGGACACTCCTCCTAGCCCCTTGGCATGTACTGCAACTATCCAGTGACCCTTGTGGGCAAGACTGTCCATGTCGATATCAAATTCATAGATGCCCCTTTGGATTACAACATCCTCTTAGGTCGTAGTTACACATACGCCATGTCAGCTGTCGCGTCTATGGTGTTCCGCAAGATGTGCTTCCACCATGAAGGGAAGATCATTACCATTAATCAGTTGACTTACTATGAGTCGGCATCTGTGACCTCCCCCAAGTCCATCATCTCATCGATATCTGATAAAAAGTCATCCACTCCTTACATCAGTGTCTCACCTGGAGTCTATAAAGATTCCTCATTGTTGGGTGCCTTCCTTGGTCCCCCCCTCCCATTTCTGAACCTACTTCCATGAGTGTTTGCATGTTACAAGCGTCACAGGCTACCCTTAAGTAGTCCGCTAAACTTGATCAACAACCAACTCCCCAACATCCTGTTTTTTCTCTTCCAGCTAAACCCTCTGGATCCACTCCCCCGGGACCTCCTCCGTTTGTGGGTGCCTCTCCTATGTTCCCTCTAAGAACTACTTCTCTAGGTCTCAACCATCAAGGAGCTATTTCACCGGGGTATTATCTTGCTGGCTAGATACCTTTGTTATTCCCCCTCCGGGAATTTTTTATGTACGTGTCATGGCTTCATTGGTACTTCCTAACATGACTCTCGGGACCCCAGTATGGTACATCGACCCCCCTACAAACATTCCGCCTAGTCAGCTAAGACCGTATCACGCTTTGACCTCGGTTCAACCGGTCCCCATGACCCTTTCCACTGCTTTAGTACCATCACCACCTCAACAGGAACCATCTCCTCTTGAGAAAGCAGCTGGCCATGGGGGGAAATCCAAAAAGAAAGATTCGAAGGACAAGGCTCCCCAAGCTCCTCCAGCCCCTAAGGCCCCAAAGTCGCGTGATTTATATGAAGTCGTTGGGAATGCCACCAACAATTGTCCCAAACTTCTTCAACTCAAACCTTTCATTCATGAAGCGTTCCCTGAGTCGAATATTTTGGAATTACATGTTAACATATCGGTCCCACCTAATAAACTCAAAAATCTTGGCACAAACCATCCTTGTGCCCTGTGTGACATTCATGGTCACTATTCCCATTGTTGCCCTTATCTATATGAGTTTCACGATTGCCTTGGGGCAATTCATGACTATGAGGCCACTCGTAGTGGAACCTCTGCTTCTCTACCTGTGGATTTTGGTACCATCACTCAACCAGAACAGGGGAACTCTAGCCCTTATATTGTGATCCCTTCCCCCGATGTCGAGATGACAGACACCACAGGCCTTATTCTTTACCTGTCATCATCCTTGAGTTCCTTGCCGACAAACCTTTCTGAGGTTGCTACCTGCATTTCTATCGAACTTGTTTCGACTGAATCTAAGGTCTCAACATTAGTAGACCCTTTGTCTACTAGCCTATCGTCCGCCATTCAAAATGATGCATATGTGAACCTTATTCCTCAGGTTGATGCACCAGGTAATGTCAACGCATCATGTAGTCAGTCTTCCCCCCATCTGCCCATCTCCTAGCCTGATGAGGACACCATGGAAGCTATGTCTACCCCTAACTACCCTTGGGATGATATGCACCACCATGCATACTTTCTGCCACAGCAGTCCCATGATCAGTATGTTGTGGAATCAAAAGACGTCATCCATGGTGAAGTCGATTGGAGTATTACGAGGATTAGGAAGGAGTTGGCCTTCGGAATCCTCTAGGAGGAATTCCCCCTTACCTAAGTCCTTGCGAATGATGTAAGGTCCTAGCCATAATGATTCGAACTTCCCATGCCCCAGGGTATCATGGGCCTGGTCATACACCAAAACAAGATCACCTTCGTGAAAGGCATGAGGGGTGACTTTTCGGTCATATTGAGCTTTGGTGCGCTTTTTGGCTGCTTCAATGGTTTGCAAAGCAACATGACGGTCTTCAAAGGCGCGTTCAAGCATGACAAGTCTTTGTTCTAATGGTTGGGTGTCGGGGAGAAGTTCGATAGCTAGGTGGAGGGAAGGGATCTCACACTCGATTGGTAAGACTGCCTCCTCGCCAAAGACAAGGTGGAAATGAGTAAAATAGGTAGCAATTTTAACAGAAGTTTTATAGGCCCACAAATCTGGGAAGAGCATAAGGTGCCAGTTGGTCTTGTGCTTATTCACCGTCCGTTGAAGCATTGTCTTGAGAATCTTGTTGACTGCTTCAACTTTTCCATTACCTTGGGGGTAATAAGATGATGAATATTGGTGTTGGAAGCCCAACAGTGAGGATAGTTCATGCCATACCTCATCTTCAAAATGTTAGCCATGGTCAGAGACCAATTTTTTTGGAACCCCAAATCGAGTGATAACATGGTTAAAGAAGAAAAGGGTTGTGGTAGCTACTGTGTTATTGAACATTGGCATGGCCTCAGCCCATTTGGTAAAATAATCAACCGCCATGATAATATACTTATGGTTATTAACAGATGGTGGTAGACACTCCATAAAGTCAATGGCCCATTTACAGAAAGGACTAGCAGCGATGACGGGATGGAGGGGAGCAGATGGTGGTAGACACTCCATACAGTCAATGGCCCATTTACATAAAGGACTAGCAGCGATGACGGGATGGAGGGGAGCCGTTAGGGCTCTTTCCTTTCGGGAAAAATGTTGGCAAATGGGGAATTGTTTGACTTCCTCAATGCAATCACTGAAGAGAGAAGGCCAAAAGTAACCAGCATGCATGACTGTCTGGGCAGTGGCCATACCAGAGAGGTGACCACCACAAGCACCACTATTACAGAAATTTAGCACTTGCTCTACTTCAGGATGAGTGAGACAACAACGGAGGATAGAATCCACACTGCGACGATAGAGGTCGTCACCAATGAGGAGGTAGCGAGAGGCCTGGTATCGAATTCGTCGCCAATCATCACAGGAAATATGCGGAGTGAACTTTTGGGTTCCCAAATATGTGATAATATCCCCGTACCAAGGATTGTCTGAAGTGATGAAGAACAAGTGTTCATCCGGGAGCTCGTCGTTAACCAATGGATCATGTGCACAAGAGGGTAATTCAGAAATTATTTTGGTGAGGACCAAACCTTTCTTGCTCTTAGGCGTAAAAAACTCGAGATTGAATTCCTGAAGGATGACGATCCAACATGCATACTTCCTGTTGATGATTCGCCAACTCAATAGGAAGGTCATGGGGTTGGAGTTTGTTACGACCCTGGTGGTACGCATGAGGATATAGTGATGAAGATTTTGGATGGAAAACACGACAGCCAGTGCCAACTTCTCTTCATGAGAGTAGTTCACAGGGGGACCTACTAAGTTCTTGCTGACATAATAGATAACATGCTCATTCTGATCCTCATCTTCTTGAATAAGAACCCTAGTGACCAAATGGGTGGAAGATGAGATGTATAAGATGATGTCCTTAGTGAAGTCGTGGGGATTAATCAAGGGTGCAGAAGTGAGAACATGTTTTAGGGCATCGAAAAACTGTTGAGAATGGTCATCGCAAACAAATGGAATGGTGGAGCAAAGTAGTCTGAGAAACCCATGCACAGTGGTTGCATAGTCAGGTACGAACCTGCGAAGGAAGTTGTCTTTTCCTTGAAGGCTTTGTAATTGGTGCAAGGTACGGGGAGGTGGCAGTTCAAGAATGGCTTGAAATTTCAAGGGGTCAAGAGTGATGCCAGATTTCGACACAATGAAGCCTAAGAGATGGTCGGTAGGAACACAAAAGACACATTTCAATGGATTGCGACGAATTTTATACTTGCGACATTAGAGAAAAATGGTGCGCAAATCATGAATATGCTACACTCGAGACTCCGAACGAGCAGTGAGATCATCAAGGTAAGCAAGGATAATGTGCACCAAGTCATGAAAGCAGTATGACATGGCCCGCTGAAATGTGGCTCCAACATTTTTTAGACCGAATGGCATGACCCGATATGCAAAGGTTCCCCATGGACTAATGAATGTTGTCTTTAACTGATTGGCACGACGGATATTGATTTGGTTGTATCCAGAGAATCCATCCATAAAGGATAGAACCTTGTGCCCCACACACTCATCAATGATTTGGTCAATAAAGGATGCGAGAAAGTTGTCTTTGGGACAAGCTTTGTTTAGGTCACGAAAATCCGTGCAGACACGAATGGTGCCTTGTTTCTTGAGAACAGGAATCGGGTTGGATACCCATGTGGTATACTCAATGGGGTAGATGAAATCAGCCTGCTTGAGTTTGTCAATTTCAGCTTTGATGGCCTCACGTCGAGAAGGGTGGATGGGTCTAGACAAGAGTACAATTGGGCCATGTGTCGATGTCATGTTCGACAATCGCAGGATCAAGTCTGGGCATTTCAAAATAGGACCGGGCGAAAACATCACAGAATTCTTTGAAGAGCTTGGTGTAAGCTTCAATTTCTTTCGGGGTGCATTGTGCCCCCAAGGCAATGTTTTCTTCGACCCTTGGTTGATCTGAAATGTTGATTTTGATAGTAGGAGAGATGTTGGCCATATTCTCTTCTTCGAAAGCATCTAGGGCAGGTATGGGATTTAGAAACCAATCGACTTCGCCATGGATGAAGTCTTTTGATTCGACATCATACTGGTCATAGGAATGCTATGGTAGGAAGTATGCACGGTGGTGCATATCATCCTAAGGGTAGTCAGGGGTAGACATAGCTTCCATGGTGTCCTCATCAGGCTGGGAGATGGGTGGACAGGAGGAAGACTGAGTACATGATGCGGTAGCATTACCTGGTGCATCAACCTGAGGAATAAGGTTCACATATGCATCATCTTGAATGGTAGATGACAGGATGGTAGACAGCGGGTCTACTGATGTTGAGACCTCAGATTCTGTCGAAACACATTTGATAGAAATGCGTTCAGCAACCTCAGAAAGGTGTGCTGGCAAGGAACTCAAGGATGACGACAGGTAAAGAATGGGGCCCATGGTGTCCGTCATCTCAACATCGGGGGAAGGGATCACAACAGAAGGGCTAGAGTTTCCTTGTTCTGGTTGAGTGATGGTACCAAAATCCATAAGTACAGGAGCAGAGGTTCCACTACGAGTGGCCTCATAGTCATGAATTGCCCCAAGGCAATTGCGAAACTCATCAAGACGAGGGAAGCAATGGGAAAAGTGACCATGAAGGTCACACAGGGCACAAGGATGGTTTCTGCAAAGAGTTTTGAGTTTCTTAGGTGGTACCGATATGTTAAAATGGACTTCTGGAATATTTGACTCAGGGAACACTTCATGAACCAAAGGTTTGAGTTGAGGAAGTTCAGGACAATTGTTGGTGGCATGCCCAACGACTTCACACAAAGCGCACGACTTTGGGGCCTTAGGGGCTGGAGGAGCTTGGGGAGCCTTGTCCTTCGAATCTTTATTTTTGGCTTTGCCCCCCTGGCCAGTTGCTTTTGTAAGAGGAGTTGGTTCCTGTTGAGGTGGTGATGGTACTGAAGCAGTGGTAGGGGTCATGGGGATCGGTTGAACCGGGGTCAAATCGTGACATGGTCTTGGCTGACTAGGCAGAATGTTTGCATGGGGATCGATGTACCATACTGGGATCTTGAAAGTCATGTTAGGAAGGAACAATGAAGCCATGACAGGTACAGAAAAAATTCCCAAAGGGGAGAATAAGAAAGGTATCTGGACAATAGTATAATACCCTAGTGAAATAGCTCTTGGATGGTTGAGACCTGGAGGAACAGTTCCTGGAGGGAACATAGGAGAGGCACCCACAAATAAAGGAGGTCCCAGGGGAGTGGGTCCAGAGGGTTCAGCTGGAAGAGAAACAACAAGATGTTGGGGAGCTAGTCGTTGATCAGGTGTACTAGACTGTTTAAGGGCAGCCCATGATGCTTGTAACATGCAAACACTCATGGAAGTAGGTTCAGAAATGGGATGGGGAGGACCATGGAAGGCACCCAACAATGAAGAATCTTTATAGACGCCAGGTGAGACAATGGTGCAAGGAGTGGATGATTGTTTATCGAATACCAACAAGATGATGGACTCAGGGGAGGTCACGGATGCCGGCTCATAGTAAGTCAACTCATCAATGGTAACGATCTTCCCTTCATGGGAGAAGCACATATTGCGGAACACCGTAGACGCAACAACTGACATGACGTATGTGTAACTACGACCTAAGAGGATGTTGTAATCCAAAGGGGCATCTATTACTTTGATATCAACATGGACATTCTAGCTCGCAAGGGTCACTGGACAGTTGCGGTACATGCCAAGGGGCTGGGAGGAGTGTCCATCCCACGCACACAAAGTGATGGTGGAGGGGGACAACTCGGGTGACTTGAGTTGTTTCCAAACAGTAGTGGACATCACATAGGTGGATGCGCCTTCGTCAATAATGCATCTGGAGATGATGGCATTCTAGATTCTAACTGGTATCTGGAAAGCAAAAGATGAAGGTAATGGGGGGTGCTTTGATGTATCAACTGGGAAGAAAATCAAGCGATCGTCGGAAGGGTCCACTGCACCCAAGGCAGTTAGTAGAGCATTCTTTTGGGAAGGGCACGACTGGAGGACTTCCAGTGTCAACATGGCGGTAGGTGATTGTGCCAAGTCATCTACTATAATGTATGTATGGGCAACTCTGTTAGAAGTCGCATTATGGCGTAATGGTCCCTTGGGTTAAGGGATCTATAAAGGACCATTTGGTGTCGTAAGAGGCTCATCGGATGCTTTGGTTTTGGGCTCGGCAGCTGACGAAGTGGAGGGCTTGTCATATTGGCACGACCAAGTTTGGAGGTTGATATTGGAGGAGTTAACCTCATCAGAGTTCATCATCAAGATCTGGTAGTCACTGGGACCAGAAGGTTGGGGAAGGTGGGTTGCTTGACCTGGCTGGGTTGAGCAACAACGAATCCTTGTTGAGGGAAAGGATTTTTGAGCACGGTCGGTTTAGGTGGCGCAGGATTCTGAGACAAATGTTGACCTTGAGAAGCTGCTTGGGCTTCCCATAGTTGGCGCATCTAGGGTAAAAGGGGACACTCATGTGTATAGTGCCCATGTACACCACAACATGCACAAGGCTTATTTGTACGAATAGCTTTATTTTTATTGGGATGGCCGCCCTATTGCTGGTTGTTGGTGTTAGGCTGATTCCCTTGGGCTTCACTAGGCTGGTTACCTTGGTTACCCTGGTTACCCTTATTGCCCTTCCCCCTATTCTTTTTCTTCGACTTTTGGGGATTGGTATCACTTTGTTGTGCAAACAACTAACCCTAAGGGGGTGGTGGCTGCTAGGGCTGAGGATGCATGGGAAGCTATGGCGCTAATGCTTGAGGGGAAAGAGCACTAGGTTGTGAATAAGAAGGAGCAACAACTTGGTAAATGGGTTGGGGCCCTGGAAACATGTTGCTAGCAGAAGGGGCATAAATGTTGGAGGAACTAGTGCCCCCTGCAGGTAGTTGTACCTCTGCTAAGAATATGTCGAAGAATGTGAAATGGATCCAATGATACCATCGGCGGTGTGAGATTCCCCCGGTGCATTAGCATTGCCAGGACGAGGGAGGTCTGGAATAACAGTATAGACAACCTGATTGAGCATAAATCAGATCATATCGCATAGCGGTCTGGAGAGCTTCTTCCTCAGTCAGTTTGAGGAAAATGGGATGCGACATCTTTCCCGATGGGGGATAAAAGGCTCTTGAGAAACCAATCTAGATAAACACGGTTTTTGAAAGGCAAAGCACAAGATGTGCTCCTCCTTCGACACCACTCTTGAACATGGTTAGAAAGGTGAGTAGTAAAGGATTGACGGAATGTGGTCAAAAGCTTGTTCCTATGTGATTACTATGAAAATTATTTTCTTATAAATAAATAAATAAATAAATTTTATAAACCGCAAGACGAAAGGGAAGTAAAAAAAAAACAAACTAATTAATATATTATTAAGGGACAAGTCTTAATAAATAAAATAAAAGTTTTGGCCTCCGCTCCTTGTTGCCCCAATCTTTGGAAAAGGTTTGTCGATGATACTTGTGTCGTGTGGCCCCATGGACACGAGAAGTTAGACATTTTTATTGATCATATGAACTCTCAATCTGACTCCATCAAATTCACAATGGAGGTTGAGGTTGATGGGTGTCTTCCTTTCCTCGATGTTCTTCTCTGCAGGTTGGATGATGGCTCCTTGTCGTACCGTGTTTTCCGTAAAAAAACTCACATGGAACAATATCTTCATGCGAGCTCCCACCATTTTCCGGCCCATAAATTTGGAGTTCTTAATACTCTTGCCACCTGAGCCTTAAGGATTTGTGATGGCAGTCACCTTGAGGAGGAGAAATCTCATCTTTTGAAGGTCTTTGAAAAGAATGGCTATAGCAAACATCAAGGTCTTAGGGCTTTTCAAAGAGCTAGTAAGGGACCCAGGGTTAAAAATGATATAGATGGTCCTGTTTCCATGGTTAAACTTCCTTTTATCCATGGGACCACTGATAAGATTGCTGATATCATAAAAAAGCATAAGATCCTTGCTACCTTTAACCCCCTTAGTACCATCAGAAGCTCCCTTAGGTCTATTAAGGACTCAGTTGACCCTAAAGACATGAAAGGGGTTTATTCAATCCCTTGCTCTTGTGGGATTACCTACATTGGGGAAACGGGTCGCTCCATCAATCTTCATATTCAAGAGCATGTTGTAGACATCAAACATTGGCGTTCCTGCTCCTCAGCTATAGCTGAGCATGTAGAGAAAACTACGCACCATGTCTGTATTGAGGACTCCCAGGTCATCGCTAGGGTTGATCACTTTCACCATAGGAAGATACGGGAGGCCATTGAAATTGAAAAGCATGTGAGAAATCTCAATAGGGATGATGGTTGGAAATTAAGTAGGAGCTGGGTTCCTGCCCTTTCGTCTTGACTTCTTGGTTTTTAATATAATTTTATTATTCCTTTTTGTTTTGGTTTTCATGTTTTTTCATTCTTTTGGTTTTGTTTTTTTATTGATCCTTTCCATTCTTTTCCTCTTTTCTATTTTGTAGCTCTTCTATGTTCCTTCTTTTAATTTAATTTATTTTATTTATTAAGACTTGTCCCTTAATAATATATTAATTAGTTAGTTAGTTAGTTTGTTTGTTTTTACTCCCCTTTCGTCTTAACTTTATCAGTTTATAAAATTTAGTTATTTTCTTTCTTTTAGTAGTGTTTTTGGTTTTGTTTTTTCATAAATTTTTATTTTTAATTTAATTTAATTAATTAATTTAATTTATTTTTAAATTTATTATTCATTTTTATTTACCCTTATGTAATATATATATATATATATATATATAATAATTTATTAATTAATTATTAATTTCATACCTTTTTTCTTTAATGGTTTTCCTTGCTCTTAAAAGTAGTAGTATTATTTATTTTATTAATATAATTTCATAACTAATTTAAATATTATTTTGATCTAACTATACATTAACGTTCATCTTAAACCTGAAATTATTTAATTTATTAATTAAATTTCCAACTATTACTTTTGGGATGTGAGGCATTTCTGCTATTTATACCTAATGACTCATCTTGTTTCTTGTTTTTCATCCTTATCATAAAGATGAACCACAATAGATGGTTCAAAAGGTTGACTCACAAATCAAGATGTGATTATTCTGAAACATTTATAATAATAACTATTTTTTTAATTATTCAATATAAATTACAAAAACCTAAATTCAAAAAATAATAATAAATTGTTATAATAACAATTATTATTATCTTGGTCGCAGACCATAGATAATGCTTTAAGTTTCTGGTGAAAATTATATTACTTTGAATTAGACCTTAAAAAATAAAATATGTGTAATTTATTATTATTTTTTAAATAATTTAATTTATCTATTATTAATCTGCTTGAAATTTATTATTAATTTTTAAATAATTTAATTTATTTATTATTAATCTGCTTAACTATTATATTAAACATGTCATTGTCGATTGCTTTAAACTTTTTACTATACATTTATGCTAGTTGTTTAATAATTTAATTGTGTACCATCAAATCTTTTCTTAAATCATACGTCTTTAATGCTTTGTTTGACATATAAGTGTTTGGATTCATGGTATTGGTAAATTCCAAATAACATTGCGATACTTGACAATGGAATTTGGATCCTGGTGTCGGTTACAGTAATTTGGATCCATACGTTGGACGATTCCTTTACTTTCGTTACACGCGACAATAATAGTGCATGGATATTTACCTTTATGTGTTATCTTGATTTAGGTTACACGTGGTAATAGCCAGCTATTGTGGTTTTAATGGAAAATATGATCGTCAATGATTTTACCTTTGTGCTATTTTAATGAAAAATAAATAAATAATTTAAATACAAATTATAATGTTAAAGTTCATATGGATTTATAATATAAACATGTTTTTATATTTCAAATATTTAATTAATTTATCAAAATACACCAAACAGGGTATATATAATATATATATATATATAGGAGTTGTTTTTAGTGCGATTTTTTGGAAGTTTTTCCGGTGGGTTTTTCCGATTAAATTTCTCTAAAATCCTGTAGCAATTTATTGAAATCACAAGTTTGATGGGTAATCCTTGCACAATCAAAGTGCCTTAGGGGTTTTTCAGGGTGCTGAATCCAAATATGCAATTAAAATACCCGTGTAAATAACAGAAATCAAGATTTCACCTCAAATTTTTCGGCCAGATTAAGGCACCCCAAAGTCAAAAAAGTCACACTAAAGACAACTCCTATATATATATATATATATATATATAAATATAAATTTCACACAAATGATTTGATCCATTCATGCAAATCATAGTTTAAATCACAAAGTAAATATGGAGAAAAGATTTATACAAATGCAAGTTAACACTGTATATATATATATAGATCATGTATTTAATTAATTTTAAATGTAAAATAATTAATAAAATACTTAAAAAAATTATATTTTAAAATAAATATAAGTTTTAAAAATGTCTGCATGGGGTAGCTCAAGTGGCAATGGCCGTGGAAACGAAGTCTCACCAAATTGGAGATCTTGGGTTCGATTCTTGTGCTAGCTTCCTCGGAAATGGGGTGAATAACGGACATGCAAAAACTCAAAAATGAGAAGGTCCTACCGAAGCTTAAAAAAATATATATAAATTTTAAAAATAATTTGTTCACTTAATAAATTATTATTAGTTTTTATTTTTATGGTAAATTTTTAATATTTTTATTTTAATTTAACGATATTTAAATTAAATGTCAAACCAACTACTATGCACAATTGGGTATATATAATTTTTGGTTTCCAATTTTTTTTCTACTTTGAAAATCACACTTATAAATTAAAAATTATATATAATTTTCAAATACAAGATTATAAATTTTGTGTTGATAATTCTTAAATACAATTTTTTTAACAGAAGGACATTAAATGTTTGTCCATATAAAATAACTTCCACAAAATATGTAAAAATTAAATGCAGTAACAAAAAACAGAGAATTTGACAATAGGGAGGAAAACAACAAGATCAGCATGGATGAAAAGGGGTGAAGACTCAAATTTGAGTTTTATGTGCCAAACTGCGTAGCAGTCAAATCCTACCTAGTTCTACCTAAGTTTAGTTTGTTGGAATTGAAGAGGTTACCCTTGGAGGAGGGGACTTGGGTTAGGGCCTATTGCGGAAGGAGAGACATAATTTGTCTCACGGAAACTCATGAGCATGATGGTTGCAAAACTCCTGTGTTGGACGGTTATTTGAAGTTAACAGTTTGGAACAAGGTAGAAAAAAATGGCAAAGGGTATGGGGGAATACTAGTTTTAGTGAAAGAAAAAGAAGGTCGCCACATTCAGTTAATTAAAGAAGATGCAAATAAACAATATTTATGGTTCCAAATATCAAAGAATGAGAATCACATCATAATTACAGCATGCTACTTTTCCCCTCAAGTCTCAAAAACTGATCCAAAATGGATTCAGTTTTGCCTCGAGATCAAAAGTATTCAAATGCAGGTGAAAGTGGGGTCACGTTGAAGTGCTCGTTAATACGAATCTAATGGTGCAAACAGTGCATAAATCCGAGTCTGGATGAAGAAATTAGAGCCAATCAAAGATTTAGGATAAAGTCAATGCCTACGTCAGCAGGACACGTGGCAACCTGAGAATGAGTCACAGGTTCTAGATGATATAAGCATAGAAGATGACGTGGCAATCTGTGATTGGTTCACACCACAGTCGTTGGATCATCCGATCAAAGGAGATCGACGCATATCGCGTCGAGACATGCAAGCAGGTTAACCTTGAAAACGGATGCGATGTGGTTATTCAAAAGAAGTTAAACTTCTTTGAGTTTCGGCAGGAAAGTGGTAAACAGTTTCTCGCACGCCCTAAAGGTGGGAGGCGGTTTTTTGAAAATCAATGTGTTCCATTCATCAGTCGACACGTAGCACACCAAAACAACTTGCTCGCATGCTTTTAGAGCCTTAACCGTCGAGCTAGTTGGAGCGTGAGATTGCGCGACAACTGTCGGATCGAGTAGGACAGATCAACGGTGGAGATCCTCCGGGTTAGTTGACGATCATATGACGCGATAGCCATCGGATCAGATGGTATCGAGATATGTGCCGGGAAAAGGCCGAAAAATCGGGGTCAACCCCATGCCCGGCGGTCCTTTGGTTTATCCTTTGATTTTAATGTTATCGTATTATTCTACGTTCACTGCAGTTTGTAACTATATATGGTATATCAATACCATAACACAGGGAATAACCAACCAGTGTGGTTTTGAACCGTTCCAAGGGGTCTGGAGGTCATAGTGGCCAAGTACGGTCAAGTGTATACTTGTTTTGACTTGGAAACTCGAGCTGAACACAGTGGTGAGATCCATTTTCGTGTTTAAGACTCTTTTTTTGAGTACACACCTGTAACAACAATTTGAAGACATAATAAAGAGGTCAACACTGGAAGCGAAAGGACTAGGAGACGTAGCCAGGAAGTCTGGTAAACTCATTTATTAAATTTGGTTGTTTTGATGTGTTTTCTAATTGTTTAAGTGTTTATGTTATTCGCAATCTTTTCAATCCATTGTAGTAAGTAACATAAGTAACTCCACACATAGTTTATAATACCTTTTTCATTAACGAATCAAAAACTTACAAAAATAAGGGGCTAGACAACAAGGATCCATATGCAGCGTTAAAGCAAGATATTGTCATGTACTCTCAGCAGGGAGAAGTTCTTTTAGTGGGAGATTTCAATGCTAGAACAACAAATCATCAAGCTAGTATTCTTTGTTGCAAATAGGATCACAATCCTATTTGGCTAACTGAAGAGGAGAATCCCCAATGGGTGAGGTGTTCAAAAGATGAAAAATTTAACAATCATTTTGGAGAAGAGTTGTTTATTGTTGGCTTGAGGGGACCTGACCCAGGTTTAGCGTTAATTAGCCAAACAAATCCCTACACTATTGGCCCTTTCAGCATTAACCCGCAGAGCACAGACCGAAGTCTCACCCGAAGCAGTATGGGAGGATGCTGGAACCAAGTTTCTTCACCCTGAGATGGTCGTGGTGTCGATTTATTCCTCTTATTCTTTCCTTCGCACAAGCTACTTAGCTCTATGGTTTTCTAGGACGAGCCCTCTATTCTGCCCTTCAATACCTCCGCGAAAGGGCACGATCGACCTTCGCGCAACCCTAACCTGCGACTCAGGTACCTTCACGCAGCTATGGCAGCGTACCATGCAGATAACCCAAATAAGTCTAAGTGTTTACTTATATTCTTAGATAATCACCATTAGTACCATGTAAACAGATATCCTTAATTGCGTTCAGTTATCTAATGTAATTGCATTCATTCGTGCATCATATAAGAAAGATGAATTAACCATGAATTAACATACATAAAATGACAAGATGAATTAACTAGAACAAAGGCATAGGAATTGAAGAATATTTCTCTTTATTGATATCTTCCAAGTGATTACAAATCTATCCACCCTGCGCACACAACTGCAGGGGTCCACACACTCAGCTGTGGACTTCCACCCTAGGCCTCTACGCACTCAGTTTCAGAACCTCTACCTACGCTAAAACCCAAGTCTTAGACTTCTTACTTCAGAGCTATGACTCTCTTACATTATTGATTGATTACTCTAACTACTTAGAGCTTAGCTCTTTTTATACAATCCCATGGTCCGCGAACCATGGGTAGATCTCTTACAGCCGACTTTACTTTACAAAAGTAAGGGCAGACAACCCTTTATGACTTATGACACCTTCACACTCCACGACCACAAAATGTGGAGTCTTTACAAGTTTATTACAAAATTTGACCAAAATATGGGCTTTTAGCCCCAAAACTATCCTTGGGGGATCCCGCTCCCAACAGGCCCCCAACACAAACATCGTGACTCGCCCTCGAGTCACTCGGTAGGCACAGAGATATTTGCGCGAAGTCCTTCCAGCTTGACCCGTATGACCGCAACCTCGGTCGTGCACTGAGCTACCGCCTGCTTCACGACTTCCACTATTTGCTTAGTCACTGCTAATGCGCTGTTAGCCTGAAGCTTTTGTAACATTTCCTACGGAGTCGCAAGCTTGACTTCAATATTCCCTGTCACTGCGTAAGCCTCCTCCAACCAGGGCTTTAGTATCGCCTTGAGCACTGCTTCCTTGTGTAGCGTTGCGTCCACCTATTCCTTCAGCTGCTTCGCCTCTTGCAGCTTGGCTAGTCTTTGTGTCAGCGCAACGGTTCACGTTGTGACCTTAACCTCATCGTAGCGCTGTTGTAGCATGTGCTTCTGTCTCTAGCCTCTGTATATTGGGGTCCTCCTGCAAGCTGGTCAGGACCTCAAATGATTGTTCAAACAATTGTGTGCAATCTGCTACTGCACTGTCCACCGCCGCTACTACTTCTATGATAGCGGTCGCCCGTTGTTCCTTCACTTCTGGCGGAGTTGAAGGTTGGGCCCTCAACTGTAACTCTGTAATTTGCAGGTTCAACTCCAATTGAACCCATGCCATCTCAATTCGAGTGTCGCGCACCCCTGAGGCCAACTTGTGGATGTGGACCTTAACTAGCTCCTTGTTCGGAATGGCCAATTTTGGGACCATTCGGCATGCCTCCTCAACGACCTGCATAATCTGCTTGCTCTAATTGGTCGCCTCAGTCTCAACGACGATGGAAAAATTTCTCTGTAGGGCCATCTGCTCATTTTTGATCTGTTGTTCATTGATCACCTAGAGGGCGTGGTGCTCTTAGGCGCTCAGTTCTACAATTTCTCCATCCTGCAAGAGGTGGAGTGCTTCACGCGGGAGCGCTGCCAAGTTCAACCCTGTTTCCTTTAGGGCACTGACAGTGGGCCTGTCAGCCTCATTATTTGTGGTCAGTGCTCCATCCAGCAGCACTATCACACTGGAAGCCTTCATTTGCAATGTATCGACAGCCTCTTAAGTGTCGATAGCCAGGCTGGTAGATACCATGCCAGCCTACATCGTGTGGGTCTGCAACTCCTGTAACCCTGTCTGGATGGCCCCCAGGATGATCTGCTGTTGCTACTCAAATTGTTGTAGGGCCTCCGCAGTGACATCCCTGACTGTGTCTCTGATATCATGTAAATCGCCCTCTGTTAATGTGATGGGGTCTAGCGAAGTCTTGGTCACCTTTTATTTCTTCCTGGACCCTCCCTTCTACAGATCTCTTGGGCACTTGATGCTGGCGGATGTCTACCAAGGGTTCATGTCGTTTTGTTCTATTTCTTCCTCTATCTCAAGTGAAGGCGACCTCGCGCCTTTGTCAGAGCCCCGCTCTGTCCCACCTGTCTACTTCCCTGTCTGCTGTGTGGCCTCGTGCTCTGCCTCGGCCTTATCAACAGCCTCCTTTTTCCGCTTCTTGGCCAGCTGTGCCATCTTAAGCTTGGCCTCCTCGTTTTTCTGCTGCGTGGTGGACTTGCTCCCACCCACTTCCAAGTCTGTGGTAGTATGCCACTCTGTCGGCGATTGATCGAGCATTGCATCAATGGCATCATCCATTGCCAGATAGGGCAAGTCGTACCATTTCTGTGCAGGGTCCTTCTACACCCTAACGGATACTCGATGGTATTCGGCTTTGAATTCAGCGTAGCCCTGCAGGTTGGTGTACACCATTGGTGACAATCGCGGCTTGCAATTGATGGCCATCCGGATGTTCATCTCCATCAAGATCCAAAAGATCTTGTTGTCCCTGACTCGCTGCGCATCCTTGGTCGCCCACAGCGAAGCATACTTCGCTGCTTCTGGGAGGTCTGGCGCGACCGAAGGGAACTGGCTGTCCTCTTGCAACTCCCACGCTACCAACACAATTGACAGTAAGAGCCACACGTAGTGGAATGCCTTGCTAAGCTCTTGTGCTTCACAGCAGTTCACCAAGAACTCTCTGCAAAGGTAGTCCGACCAGTTGAACTTGATTCCTTTAGCGCATTTTGTTGCGAGCACGATGATAGGCGCTAACAGTTCATCGACGTGAAACTTCCTCATCACCTTCCCGGTTAAGATCTGTGTGGCTACCTTCACAGCGGGGTCGCAGATGCTGGATATAGAGTATCCACGCAGCTTCTTCACGAGTTTAAATTTTTCTTCCATTGATTCTGCGTGAGCCTGCTCGCCACCTTTTCTGCCAAATATCATGGCTGAATTCTCTCCTGTATATGGAAAGCGCGTTATCCGGTGAATCAATCTATCCGTGATGGGTATCGGCTCCTCTAGCCACAGACACCCATCATGCACCAAGCACAGTAGCTTCTTGATGACCAAAACTATCACCGGGGTACGGTTGTAGTGCGGCACCCAGAGCAGGTTGAGAAACCCTGCCTTTTCTACTCCCTTGAGCCACCTCTGCGGCTCCAATGCAGTCATTCCCGTATTCGTATCAATGATGCGGTGCATCAGCTACTCGGTCACCAGGTGTGGGAACTTCTCGTGGTCCACCAAGTCCCAGTCTTCAAGTTTCAGCAGCGGCACTCGTGCCAAGCATGGACCGTCGAAAACAATTTCGTTTGGCAGTAGAGGGGTTTGCAGGGGAGTCTTACTCTCATCGATGTCCTTTGGTACCTTGGACTTAGGCTTGCGCAGAGGGACATACTTCGACAACCGAGTAATAGGGTCCGTCCCCTAGACTTCAACCTCCTCTACTTCAGCTCCCACATCCTCATCATCCATTGGGATGTCTTCAATGTCTTCCTCCTCTGGTTCTAAGTTTATG
Organism: Pinus tabuliformis; assembly: GCA_031772625.1. Taxonomy (NCBI): domain Eukaryota; kingdom Viridiplantae; phylum Streptophyta; class Pinopsida; order Pinales; family Pinaceae; genus Pinus; species Pinus tabuliformis. The sequence goes on from CM062817.1 coordinate 240,064,229, forward strand.
GCCTTGCCTTTCTCCTGTGTAGTAGGTTTTGGTGGGTTTCTCCTTGGCGATGCGCACATCAGTATGGTAGGATGCTTGCCCTTCTTGTCCTTCATGGTTTCCTTGGTTGGGGTCGGCTTTGGTCATGGCATTCTCGGCGATTTAGGGACTTCTGCCAATACTTTGGCCACTTCCGAAGCAGCTATTTCTACCTCTATTTCCATTTCCTATGCCGACCTCTCTATTACTGTCTCGCTATTTATAATTTCTGCGGGTGCCGACATAATACTTTCTAACAGTGCTCACGACGTCTCTGGCAAGTTTGCAAATGTGGGAGTCTCTTTGAAAGCCTCAAAGAATTATCGGTTCATGGGTGCCTGAGAGCTGAACAACTCAATTCTCAAAATGCCAAGTGTTTCTTGCTGGAAAACCACTTGTAATGTTTTATAGGGCATTTTGAATTCAAATTTGACCGTTCCCCACAAATTTGGTTCATTAATGCCAAATTGGCGACATATTTTCAAGGATATGAGCCATAAATTTTGTCTTAAATGTCGGTCGCCCGCTCCATTTGGCCGCACTTCTGCTGTCAAATCATGAATAGTGACTTTAACGATCACTTTCCGGCCAACCTGCGCGATTTCTCCCCGGGTAGCGCAGCTCCCTTCGCATTGTCGCAGACCCTGTGAAACTTCCTTGCTTCGCACAAACCTCCAATCGTGCAGCTCCCCAACTCAAGCAGTGTAGTTTATAGTCCCGCACCTCATTTTAGCTACCTGGAGCACTAAGACTGTGCTACCGTCATCTAGTCACATGGTCGGACTGCCGGTGTATGCCTTCAAGCAATTGCCATTCACCTTTCCTGGGAAGGGTTCTCCATTCAATTTGACCAGCTATACCGCTCCTCCGTTGGTAATTTCCTTAATGACATAGGGCCCTAACCAATGCATTTTGAATTTTCTTGGAAATTTAGCAAACTTACTGTCATATAACAAAACTAGGTCATTTACCTTAAAGGTGTGCAGCTTAATGTGTTGATCATGCCATGCCTTTTCGCGCTGCTTTTGGACCTTTTGGTGAAATCCAACTAGAAATATTTCTTCCTCAAGCTCATCCAATTGTGCAATCCTTTCCTCCAGGGCTCCACAATCTGTCGTACCTATGAGCGCTGCTATGCTCAGACTAAGCACAATATATTCCATAGGCATTATCGCTTCAACCCATAGACAAGCCTAAAGGAGGTTTGTCCGATCAACTTCTTGCATGCAGTTCAATAAGCCCATAGTACTGCAAGTATGCGTAGGTCCCAATCACTTCGCTGAGAATTACAAACCTTGGTCAACGCATTTTCGAGCACTTTATTGAATGCTTCCACCATCCCATTAGCCTGTGGGTGATAAGGCGTACTCTTCTAGTGATATACCTGAAATTCCTTCGTCAGCGTGCTAATCGTCTCATTCACAAAGTGCGTACCGCGATCACTCATCAAGATCTTTGGACAGGCAAATTGCGTTAATACATTCTCAAAGAGGAACTTTGCAGCAGTCGTGCCTATGCAATCCTTCACAGGTTGTGCCTCCGCCCAACGGGTCAAATACTCCGTCTATAGGTTTTATAGAAATTACCTGCATACGAATTCTAAAACACAGAAAATAAACAATGCGAGAGCATAACACATAAAACACACATATACACAGAGATTTTTCCCTGGATCCCAAAATCGGGACTACCAGCTTGATTTTTCATTATGTTCCTTTCAATGCTACAATACATATTTATACATGCCGAAGCATCTAATACCATGGACAGAAAAACCATCGCATCCAATACCATGGACATAAAACCATCGCGTCCAAAAAACTTGTGTGAAAATTATGCACAAAACCATAGGTGGGTCCACCCAACCTAACATAGGTTCCAAAACCAAAATTTTCCGGGGCGCTACCCCGGACCCCATAAAGTGGATTTATGGGTGCCCCTCAAACCCCCTGTGATCTCCCCCCCTCTAACCTTGGTTAACTACGTGGGCTAGTCGTGGAAAGAATATAACACAACCCAACATTCTCCCACTTGTTTTTTTCTTTCCACAGGGGGCCATAAGAGAGCTTAGTCATTTATCCAGCCCTGCAACACCCATTGTTTCTCTACACCAAGAGAACTTCTCAGAGCTCACAGATTTTGTCAATGCATTTGCATTATTCTTCAAAGTGTCCACCTTTACCAACAACACCTTTTTGTCTTCTATCATATCCCTCACAAAGTGATACTGAACATCAATGTGCTTTGTCTTTGAATGATATGCAAGGTTCTTTCCTAAGAAAATTGCACTTTGGCTATCACAGTCTATCCTTATAGCTTCCTGTACTAACCCCATACTTGAACACAATCTTTGCAACCAAACTGCTTCCTTGCTTGCATGAGTGGCTTCCATGTATTCTACGTCTGTATTTGATAGTGCCACTATAGATTGTTTCTTACTCATCCAACTGATTGCACCTCCAAATAGGTTAAACACATACCCACTTGTAGATCTTCTTTGATCCAAATCTCTAGCCCAGTCTGCATCAACAAAGCCACGAATATCCAACACTCTGTCCAATCCTGGTCTTCCTTGGTAGCACAAACCATAATCACTAGTGCCACGCAAATACCTGAAAACCCACTTCACTGATGTCCAATGCTCCTTCCCTGGTTTTGACATAAACCTGCTCAATACTCCCACTGCATGTGTAATGTCTGGTCTAGTACAGACCATTGCATACATCAGGCTACCGACTGCACTTACATATGGAACACAGGACATGTCCTCTTCCTCTTCTTGTGTCTTGGGACATTGTTCAACAGATAATCTCACACCTACAGGAATAGGAACCTTCACCGGTTTACTATCCTGCATATTAAACCTCTGCAATATTGTCTCGACATACTTCCTCTGGTTTAACCAGAGCTTCCTCTTTTCCCAATCTCTTTTAATTTCCATGCCCAAAATATAGTTTGCAGCACCAAGATCTTTCATGTCGAATTTGGAGGACAATTAGGTCTTCAAATCCTGGATAATTTCTTTGTAATTTCCAACCAGCGACATATCATCCACATACAATACCAAATAAATAACACGATCACCAATTAATTTAAAATACACACAATGATCTGCTTTGCTTCTGGTGAAGCCAAGTCCCCGTATAAATGTATCAAATTTCTGATACCACATCCTTGGTGACTGTTTTAACCCATACAGAGACTTGTTTAACTTGCATACTAGTTCTTTCTTACCCTTCACCGCAAAGCCTTCAGGTTGCTTCATGTAGATCTCCTCTTCCAAATCCCCGTGAAGAAATGTTGTCTTCACATCCATCTGTTCTACCTCAAAATCAAAAGCAGCAACAACAGATAAAAGTAATCTAATAGAAGTTACCTTGGCAACAAGAGAAAAAATATCACTAAAATCAATTCCCGGCACCTGGGAATAACCTTTTGCTACCAACTGAGCTTTGTATTTCTCCACTTTTCCTTTTGCATTTGTCTTCTTTTTGAACACCCATTTGCTGCCAATGGATTTCCTCCCAGACGGCAACTCCACCAGATCCCAAGCCTCATTTTTGTGCAAAGATGCCATTTCATCAACCATGGCCTCTTTCCAGAGTTTTCCATCCTCTGAATCCACTGCTTCCTTCACAGTTCTGGGATCATCATCAGTAACAGACAAAGAAAAATTTGAACAAAAAGCAAATGGACTATACCTCTCTAGCTGCGTTCTTTCTCGAACTAATCTTCTCATAGCCGGAGTTTGTGGCTCTTCATCTTCTGATTCCTCCTCTGCTGTAGAGTCTGATTCTTCCTCCTTTAGCTCAATCTCTATCTTCTCAGGTTCCTTTGGTTGGACTTCATGTTTAATAACATCTTTCACCTCTCTGAACACCACATCTCGGCTGTACACAACCTTCCTTGTTACTGGGTTCCAAAGTTTATAACCCTTTAAACCATCCTTATACCCAATAAAGATGCATTTTTCAGATTTACTATCCAACTTGGTTCGTTTCTCCTTTGGAACATGTACATATGCATCACATCCAAATACCCTTAGATGTGAAAGAGAGGGTCTCTTACCGATCCATACCTCATGTGGAGTCTTATCCTCCAATGCTGCCGAAGGTGACCTATTGACCAGGTAACATGCTGTATCCACCGCCTCTGCCCATAATTCCTATCCTAACCCGGCACCACTAAGCATGCTTCTTGCCCTTTCCATCAACGTCTTGTTCATTCTTTCCACAACTCCATTTTGCTGAGGTGTATATGGAGTAGTCTTCTGTCGTGATATACCACACTTCTTACAGAGTTCTTCAAATTCCTTGCTGCAAAAATCTCCACCATTATCTGTCCTCAGCACCTTTATCTTCTTCTCTGTCTGATTTTCCACGAGAGCCTTAAATTCTTTAAACCTATCAAAGACTTCAGATTTATTCTTAAGGAAATATATCCATGTATTCCTTGAGAAGTCATCTATAAATGATACATAGTACACAGACTTACCCAGTAATGGAACCTTCACAGGTCCAAACACATCACTGTGCACAAGCTCTAATATCTGTTTCGCCCTCTTACCACTAGAGGGGAAACTCACCCGATTCTGCTTCCCATATACACAATTTTCACAAAAATTAAAATCCAGAGAGCTATTACTCATACCTTCTACCATACCTTTACCATGAAGTATTTGAAGGCCTTTATCTCCAATATGTCCAAGCCTTTGATGCCACAGCATGATCTTCTCTCTAGAGACCACTAGATTTTCTGCTCCACTTTCAGGAACCACAGAACTGTTGCACCCATCAACAACTGTGTTACCTTGCAGCTTGTACAGAGTTCCAATTCGAACTCCCCACATCAATACCAGTGCTCCCTGAACCATCTTGTAGGTATCTTTCTCGAACACTGTTTTTACACTTGCATCATCCAGCTTGCTTAAATTAGAGTTAGAACACCCGAAAGTGTTCTAACTCTTCCACCTTGCAACTTCAACTTTACCTTTCCGCGACCAATGATTTTAGCCTTCCTGTCATCCCCCAAGAAGACATCACCACCATCATATTTCTCATACTTGCAGAACCACTCTCTATGGGGAGTGAAGTGAAAGGATGCACCTGAGTCAATCAACCATGCCTCATGATCTACATGTGTACTTGAAGAAGCCAAGTACACATCCCCACCTTCATTTGAGGAGGTTTTTGTTAGAGTCGGTCTTGTCAGTCCTCCATTAGAGATCAAAAATCTTTCTGCATTTCATTTTTAGGGGTCCCACTCCATTCACTCAGCTGCATTCCACTAGGGGCATGCCATAATCTGTCGGAAAGGTCATGTCAGTCATTCCCCTCATGTCTGGCACTTGTTGGCTCAAGTCTTTTGTCAAGGTTCACTAAAGTCCATGACAGTCAATGTTTGATCTTTTAATGGACGAGAGTCATTTTCAGTCATTAGGTCTAGGGATCAGATAAATTGGTCTTCAAACATGTCCAATAAAGCCATGCAGGCCAGAGGGAGGCTCTTACAAAGTTATGATTTAGATATTTTCATCGCCATGTTGACAGATTACGACTGTTCTTCAAAATTCTGTTTTGAAGAAAAGTCAAACAGTGTGTCATTTGTGATAATTTTCAAAAAAGTCTCCAGTTGATTTATTCAGGTGTAGTCATGGTTTCCTTGGCCAAATGCCATGTCGTGCGACCCCTGCAAAAGTGCCAAAAAATTTCATCATTTTAGCTAAAAATTCAAAGGGAAAAGTGAAATTCAGTGTTGCATTAAATCAGTGAAAAGTGTCAAAACAAAACATTATCAAAATGGGTTTTGGAGAAGCAAAAATCAAACCCATGACTTCAAAGCCTTTATATACAAGTTTCCATAAGAAACAAAGTCATTGTGAACACCAAGGAAGAGAGAAACATTGCAAAGTGAGTGTGAGAGTGCAAGCACGTGTTTGGAGTGAGTTTAGAGTGGTTTTTAGGAGCGCAACGCACACACAGAGGGGCGCGGCGCACATAGGGAGCGCGGTGCACAGAGCGCGACCCCGCAGTGTAAAGTTAACACGGGCGCGACGCATATACCGAGCGCGGCACATTGGGTTTGTTGCGCGGCGCACACCCACAGAGGCTCGAATTTGTGCCAAACTTGCAACCAATCATTTTGAAACCCTTCAAATTGACAGGTAGGCTCTATATCTTGGCTTGCTCATCAAATTTTATGGAATGTAGTGATGGTTCATGGCCGTTTAGAGTTGCAATAAAAACGCCTAAAACCTACCACTAGAAAACATCAAAGCCATTGTTGCTAGGGTTGCAAACTTGTGGTATTGATGCCAAGGCTCCTCTTTCACCTCTCATTTTTTCACTCCTTTCCATTGTTCCCTTCCCCCCTATCCCATTTTCCCTATTTTCCCTACCCTAAAACATTACTAAACCCATATTCCCTATCCCTCCACTCATTGGTCAATGTAAACCCAAAAACCCTACCCTATAAAATCCCCAAACCCTCCTACATATCCCTAAACAAAATTTCCCCCCATAACCCTTATTCCCATCATATTATTCACCTTCCTAACACTCCCTTTTTGCATTGTTCCCCTTGGTGGCAGAGTTCATAACAACACATAGTTTCACTACCATCATCAAAGGGCAGTCCAAGCACAGTCCATATACAACAGTCATGGCATCTGAGCATTCATCGGAGTACGAGGTGGAAATTCAAAGTGATTCATCCTCAGAAGAATAGGCTCCCCGGAGACATCATAAAAGTGGAAAACATGTTAGGGATGAGCCAACCACCCTCACAGAATTGCAAGCATGCCCTCTTGCTATGTCATGGTTCCAACATCTATCATGTTTTGAGTTTTGTCAAAGAGTGGCTAATGTTCGAGTTCATCATGAGTTGGCCCGTCTTTTTGTGCTTCACCTACATGGAGATCACTCTATCTTGGCCGGTGTCACCTTCACACTGACACCTGGAACTGTCTCATTAGCAACCGGCATACTGAATGTTGGAGAACCATGGCACAAGAAATAGAAGGTTGATCGGCAGCATTATGAGCCTTACATTAAGGCCACTTTCTTGAGGCAGCTCACAAGATTCTTTCCATTCCGATATTTGAAAGATGAATATGCTCCACTCATGAAGTTGATCATGAAGTACTTCAGCTGTGAGGGGAGGTTCTCTCATCTATATGCCTATCACATCAGGTTGCTCATGCACTTTATTAGGGTACGGATAATGAACATCCCATATTTCATTTGCAGGAACATAGAGAGGATGAACACCTTCATGCAGCACAAGACCCCTCAGCAGCAACTTAACAGTGTTTATCATTTTTCTCTTATTAAGATTTTGGTGGATCATCAGCTGGGATTGCAGGGCATTGCTTGGGAGGACTTCATCTCCCGTGACCTCTTCAGCACTTCACAGGTATTATCAGAGGTTGAACATGAGATAGGTGGTCCTTCTCATCAGTATGAGCGCCATAAGACCACTACTATGCCAGTATTCATCACATATCAGAAAGGCACCAGACGTTTGTTTGCAGCGGCAAAGCGAGTGTTATCTCCACCCGGGGTGGAAGGGGCCTTGCTTCCTCCATCAGCATCACAGGAACAGGACAAAGGCAAGGAGCCAATGCAGGATGAGGGGCCTTCAGGTGAGCCATCAGGTGAATGAGAGACCGAATTCGTTCTCCTTCATGATGATGATACAGATACAGAACCGACAAGTGCACAGCTTAAAGAGATCATCCAGGAGCAGCAAGCAGAGATTCAAGCCTTGTCCCTTGATTTGGAAAGAGCCAAATGGAACATGAAATATCTGGAGCAGAGGAACAAACAGCTGGAGGATTAGCAAGCGATCATGGAGCTACAAAACATTCATGAGCATCGCCAAGCTGCACAAAGGAGAAGAGTTGAGCTCACGTCATTAGAGCAAGAGATTAATGAGGATCGGGAGGCCAATCTCGAGAGAGTTAACATGCACTTGGAGAGGCTGCTAGACAAGGCTGACAAGGACCATGCATTGCTGAGACACGTGGCTTTCCACTACATGACGTGAAACAAAGTGTGCAAGGCCCGAATCAGGAATTTGAAGGCGAAATTGAGGAAGGCAATCAAGAAGCAAAAGAGGCAAAGGGAGCTCGATCGACTTCAGATATTGGCCGAAGCCTCTTTGGCCCAGCATAACACTTGATAAGGAAGCTCCAGCCCAAATTTCAAGAAATTTGGGAGCTCCAAATCACAAATGGTTTGCAATTTTGGATTCAGCATGAAAAATCATGATTGCTGGTGCATGGACAAGAAGTTTGGGCAAGTTTTGAGTCCCTAGGAGGTCAAAAACACTCAAAAAATGACCTCTCTGCCCCTATTTTGACACACAGGAAGCAGTCTTGGGAGAATGAAGTTTTGGAGGGGAAAATGAGCACCAAATTTAGAAATTCCACTTGGGTTGGAAAGTAGATAGGCAGGGCTTTCCAACAAGCACACTTGGGCACAATTTGGACTCTAGAAGGTACCTCAAAATCACCTCCAAAGTGGCGCGACGCATATAGATTTGGGCGCGGTGCACAGGGACCCAAAAGGCCAAAATCACTTCCGCTCCGCGACATTTCGATTCGCGACTTTCTCCAAGTGGGCCCGCTCATTTACACTATATTTTTCTCGGAAACTAAGGCAATGTTTAAAAAGTATTTTCACTAAAGGTGGGCTCCTATCCAAGTGGCAAAGGAAGGCGAGTAGTCACCCAAGCCATTTGTCATTTCTGTAACACTGCATATGTAACTAATGGTTGGCTTTCCATTTCCAGTTTGTAATCATTTGAAAAACTCCCCAACTGTGGGTCGTTCTATTTCCCAATGGCATAGTCTATTTATTGTATGCAACACTATTTGCAAAGGATTGGAATTTCTGGGAAATTGTGGGAGAGACACCCAGTCACTCACTGTATATTTTGACAGAGAATTAATGAAAGATTGCAGCTCTGGTTCATGACATTCCTGTGGCGTGAGTTTAGCAAAAGTATCTTCTTTATGTTTCATATGTATTTCGTTATGTTTCATATTTTCATTCATATTCATTTCCAGTGAAAGCTTTCTAAGTAAAAAGGTAGAATTCAGTGTACTGCTCTGCCTTGGGATAGTTTTCACGTTCTGTGTTTTCTTCTGTTGAAAAGGATTCATGTATTTATGCCCTTTTCACACTCTTAAACAATCTCTCCACTCCATATTGTTTTGAATCTAATTGCTAGACTTTCTGCCTGTCTTGCCTCACGAAATAATCTACGTCTTTGAGTTAAATTCTCTTCTCATGCTATTCCTTGGCCCCCACACATCCCAGAAAACTCAATCATTTTTCAAAATACCTCTGTCATATTTATTCACCGAGCCTAAAATTAGTATTCATTTTTGAGTCATCTCAGACCCTATTGTTTATTTTCCTGAGTGTGACTCGGAGAGAGCCCTCTCCTGTTCTGGTAGGGCTAGCTACCAGACTGAGCGTGGTTTGTGGTTACCCTGAATTTTGCCTTCCTTCAGCCTAAGGCAAATTTAGGTGCTAACAGTTTTCACCTCTGCAGAAGGAGCCTCATTAGATCCCTTTCCTTTATCAAGAGCTTTAGATTTAAGGTCCCTTTTGAAGTGGCCTTCCTTTCCGCATTTCCAGCACACCACCTTTACAGGTTTTCCTGGAGATTTAGATCTCCCTCTAGATTTAGATCTCCCACTCGATGACTTATTTTTGTTTCTGTTCTAGGACCGTCCTCATACAGACAAGGCATCACCATTCTGGCTCTCCATATTTTTCTGTCTCATCTCCTCCGTCAGCAAGGCTGAGACTATTTCATCAAATTGCATGGCAGTTGCATTGCTACCTATTGCAATAACCAGACTATCCCACAAATTTGGTAGAGAACACAACAAACTGATGCACTTATCTTCATATGAAATTTTAATATCAACATATGCTAACTGACTTACCATAGTATTAAATGCGTTCATATGCTCTGTCGCCGAGTCTCCATCTTTCATCCTTAGGTTATACAGCTTTTTCCGCAAGAACAATTTATTCACCAGAGACTTAGATTGGTACAAATTCCCTAACTTATCCCACAAAGCCTTCACCATAGCTTCCCCTGATACATTCAGCAATACTCAATCTGAGACACAAATTCGTATTATGCTCTTTGCCTTTCGATCCAACTTCTTCCATTCTTCATCGGACACTCCCGTTGGTTTAGTACCCAGATCTACCACAATCCACTGATCTTTATCCACCAACAGATTCTCCATATTGAGTTTCCACAACTCAAAACTTTGACCATTAAATTTCTAGATCTCTATCATTCCACTGCTCGCCATCTTCTTTCACCAACAGAACCGATCTCGCAGATCTCCCACTGAACAGGGTCTACCATAGGCCCGAACGAAACCCATCAACAACAAAGGCATCCCCTTGAAGCCAAAAACATCTCTAATACCAAATGTAGGTTTTAACCCCGTACAGATATTACCTACATACGAATTCTAAAACACAGATGTGAGAGCATAACACATAAAACACACATATACACAGAGATTTTCCCCTGGATCCCAAAACCGAGACTACCAGCTTGATTTTTCATTATGTTCCTTTCAATGCTACAATACATATTTATACATTCCGAAGCATCCAATACCATGGACCGAAAACCATCGCGTCCAAAAAACATGTGCGAAAATCATGCAGAAAACCATAGGTGGGTCCGCCCAACCTAGCATAGGTTCCAAAACCAAAATTTTCCAGGGCACTGCCCTGGACCCCATAAAGTGGGGTTATGGGTGCCCCTCAAGCCCCCTGTGACCTCCCCCCCTCTAACCCCCGGTTAACTACATGGGCTAGTCATGGAAAGAATATAACACAACCCAACACCGTCGCGGTGATAATGTACCTTGCTCCCGTCTTTCCTTGGGGCTGAATGCGCCCCACCAAATCTTCTTCTTCAGCGGTCACGTTATAGCATTCCAGCGCGTGACTTAGCTGAGTAGCCCACTCAGTCTGAATCAGATCCAAAGGATCCTGCGATATCCTAAAGACTGCTACTTTCACCTCTGTAGCGCCTCATCAATACAATCAAACCCATCTTCAAAACTGAATGTCATTATGAATCCTTCGCACAGAATATCCCATTCACCTGTACCATGGCAGAGCTCTATTTCTATGAACCAATTCATTGGGACAGCGTCCAAACTGTGATAGAACAAGTGCACCCATTCAGGTTGGGGCTTTTCTTCATAAGCCTAGGCCCATTTGGCCAAATGTGCGCACGGATCATCCTGCCCATCATACTTGTCTGTCATTCGCATCTTCGGCTTCCCAAAGCGTGTTCTTATCATTCTCCTAGATTCACGCCAATCATCAAAGCTTCCCTTAGCGTACCCCACCATCTTGCGTGCGTAGTGCACAGTGTCGAGTCCAACACTTGGAAGCGCTGCTTTTCTTGTACCTCCCTTTCAAATGCATCCAAAAATATATCTACATCATTAAGGCCATCATAAGTAAGTAGATTTCTTACCTCTGAGGACGCACAGTGCAGCGACTGGGTCATCATGTTGCAGTTCAGTGTAGTCACTTCATCTAACCGATTTTTCCAGTGCTCTAACTCTTCATCGGAGTCCGAGGTGCAACAACTCTCGCGGTCCCATGTAATTCGCCCGTCCGCTGTTGGATTCACTCAGTCTTGGTCTCGAGCTGTTATCTTATAGATACAGTCAAGATCGTCATTGCTCTCATAATCACGAACTGGTTAAGTATAGCACGATCATTCGGCAGGATCTAGGGGTACTATTACGCATAGCGATTTCTTCTCAAATATCATATTTCATTTCTTTAGATTGATTACCTTGTTCATATCAGTAGCCCAGTTGATTCCCAGGAGCACAGGATAGGGGTTGTTGTCATCCACTATCTCTATTACTTGAAAGTCAGCCAGCGCGCTTGCTCCTTCAATATCCACCATCACCCCCTGTAGCTGCCCCATGGGGATGATCTTCTACTGATTCGCCATCCTTGCTGAATCAAAGACCATTGCAGCACAGGTCTCCCCATCCGTTCCCAAGTCTTCTTTGGTAGGACGTTCGCATTTGACCCCAGGTCCAAAATAACTTGATCCATTTCATACTCTCCTATCTACACAGTCACTCTCATCTCCCATCCTATTCTTGTTTTATGTTTTCCAATCTTTCGTACTACGTACGGCTCTCCTGGAGCATTTCCGACGCATCTATTTATGAGCTCTTGTAACCCCTTCACAACCTTACTATTGTGCAGTAACTTCATGAAAGTCTCTAAGAAGGTTGTGAGCATTGAAGGGTCCATTTCCTGCTCAGGCTTATCCTTGCTCCCTGAGGTGGACGCCTCAGCGAAGCTCTTCTTTGCTTCCACGAATGTTTCATGTGCGTGGTCCAAATCAAACTCAACCTCCTTTGCCAAAGCATTGCGAACCCATGTAGTGTCTTCTGGTTGTTTCCCCTTGTCATCTCCTATTGCAATTCCACTTATGAGCACTATATTCACATTTGTATCCTCTTCACGCGGCTCAGACCTCATCATCTGCATGTTCTAAGTTGGTGGAGGTGTTAGTGCCCCTTTGTCACGTATCCTTGCTATCAGCGTAGGGCAATCTTCCGTTTCATGATAAAAAAAAGTGCAGTACTTGCACGACGGTCACGTTGGGTTAGTGAAATCGTGAGCATAGTGTCCTGGTCCTCTACAATTGTAGCAGATCAACTGTCCCAACCTCTGCCAAGTCCTCCTCTTCCCCAGCCTTGTCCGCACCCCTGAAATCCTGTCCGCGCCATCCATGCGCTCTGGTGAGGGGGCTGCATTTCCGCCTGAACCCTATAGGCGGGATTTTTATCCATCATCAATTCATAGCTCCTGCAATTACGCTCTTCATGCCCTACTGACCTACAAAAGCTGCAGAATAGTTGTTGCGGCATCTGCACAAACTTTTGCAGCAAATGACAGTTATTTGTGGCATGTTTTCCTACTACCTGGCATATAGCGCACCACAATGTAGCCCTGTGCTTGGTCCTACTTGAGCTTCTGGCCTCAAAGGCATTGGTCCTCCTCCTAGAATATAGTTCGCAAAGACCGGGCAACGGTCCTTGTCATGCCCCTAACTCTTGCATTTCAAGCACCATACCTCCTCACGCACCTCTAGTCGAATCGTTCTGTCCTACTTCAAACTTTGCATCTCAAGGCACAAATTCTTCAACTACGCATGGATCTGCTGAACCCCCAGATTTGGATCTTGCATCGGTGTTTCATGTAGTCTCATGGCAATCTCCAAGGCCTCTTCCTAAGTTGTTATCTTCTGTTGTGACAGCGCAACCCTTAAGTGTGGCAGTAGCGAAGCCACAAACCACTCACGATGTTGTCCATCTATCAAATTCATGTTGGCTTCGCAGATTGTACACTTCAACCTCTAATCTAGTTCCCAAGGCATCTCGCCTGGTTGCATTGCGATTTCTTTGAATCCCACAATCAACTATGCCTCAGATTTAGGCCTATTGAATTCTCTATTCAATGTTGTCTGGGTGTCTACCACTCCAACATTCAGGTTATCATTCGAGTACTTGATGTTCCAGGTTAGCGCGCGATCTTGTAGAGCACTAACAAATGTCACCTTCTTTATGTGATCATCTGTAATGCCCTGAGCTTCCCATACGACTCTTACGACGAACCAGAATTGGTCCAGGTCCTCATTCCCCAAGCCTTTGAACAAAGGAAGCTTCATTGAATTTGCCATACTGAATTGCGGTGGAGGTGGAGGTGGTACGAGTGAAGTTGGAGGTGATGGTGGTGAAGTCAGAGGTGGTGTGGGTGGAGGTGGTATTCGCGGGAATCCCTGTTTTATTAACTGAATGGCACTTTGCGGAGAAACCTGCGGTTTTCCTTCTTCCTCACCCCGCGGAGGTGAAATCAATGGACTATATTCAGGACTCTTTTTTCCTTCTTTCCTGTAATTTTTTTTGCTTTGCATAGCTCTGAACATCAAGTTAGTCACATAACCCGTTTTTCGTACAATAGCATTTTAATCTAGGTATTCAAAGATTTCACGTACATACCTCGTTGTCTTTTGAGGAAGCACCACTCTACCTCAATATAGCTGACTGAGGTGTCGACCACAGATTCAGTCACAAATCCTCCTATGACGCAATCGAGCCAATGATCGACAACGCGGGCAATCTCATCCTTAGATGCTTCCAATTTCTGTACTAGCTCCGAGGTCCAAATAATAAGACCGTCAAGTTTCCACCTTCCTTGGCTATCTGCTAGCTTTGCGATCCACTTGTATAACTCAACGGAAAAGGAGCAGAAAAAGATTTTGTGGATCTCTGTATATAGGTATCTGTCCAACCACTGTTCCTTTTTCAGTCACGGGTTTCTGTTCTCCTGCGCCATGATTTTGTGGATCTTCCTATCCAACCAGTATCCGATCTCTTTCTTAGTTGGATTCTAGTGATACATCATCACACATCTCTTATGCAGATTTTGGGTCCCGGAAACAGAACCATTTGTTGGATTGAGGGGGCCTAACCTAGGTTCAATGTTAATTAGCTAAACAAATCCCTACACTACTAGCCCATTCGGCATCAGCCCACGAAGCTCAGACCAAATTCTCACCCGAAGCAGTATGGAAGGATCATGCTAGAACCAATTTTCCGCACCCTGAGATGGTCGTGATGTTGGTTTATTCCTCTTATTCCTTCCTTCGTGCAGGTTGCTTAGCTCTAGGGTTTTCCAGACGAGCCCTCTATTCCACCCTTCAATACCTCTGTGAAAGGGCACGATCGACCTTCGTGCAGCCCTAACCTGTGCTCCAGTAGATCCCCTAAACAAGTCTAAGTGTTTACTTATCTTCTTAGATAATCATCGTTAGTACCGCGTAAATAGAGATCCTTCATTGCGTTTAGTTATCTAATGTAATTGCATTCATTCGCGCATCATATAAGCAAGATAAAGGAAATTCATACATAAAATGACAAGATCCATTAACCAGAACAAAGGCACAGGAATGGCAGAATATTTCTCTTTATTGATATCTTCCAAGTGATTACAGACTCTATCCACCCTATGCACACAGATGCAGGGGTCCGCGCACTCAGCTGCAGACTTCCACCCTAGGCCTCTACGCACTCAGCTGCAGAGCCTCTACCTATGCTACGACCCAAGACTTAGACTTCTTACTTCAGAGCTACGACTCTCTTACATTATTGATTGATTACTCTAACTACTTAGAGCTTAGCTATTTTTATACAATCCCATGGTCCGCGGACCATGGGTAGATCTCTTACAGCCGACTTTACTTTACAAAACTAAGGGCAGACAACCCTTTATGACTTATGACACCTTCGCGGTCCATGACCACAAAATGGAGAGTCTTTACAAGTTTACTACAAAATTTGACCAAAATATGGGCTTTTAGCCCCAAAACTGTCCTTGGGATCCCGCGCCCAACACTTACACTGTGTGGGGCTTTCAATATAATTATTTGAAATGGTCTAGATAGATGGAAAAGGTCTGGGAACTTCACTTGCAACACATATAATGGGGCAAGTGTCGTTGACTGTGTGATGTGTTCACAAAGCTTGATAGAAAAGATAGATGGATTTAAGATTGGATAGCATATTTGGGACTTAAAATCAAACCATAATCCAATTTATATAAAGTTATCATGGCTAGAAGAAAGGCAACATAGGAGTAAAACCCAATGCTTTCGAAAATCGCTATCAAGGGGAAAAATTCTTCTAACACAAGAAAATTGTACTATCTTCAAGACAATGTTAGAGAGATTAATTCAAAAGGAGAAAATTGGTTTCAAAAGTCATGAGTTAACAAATATAATTCAAAGTGCACTTGAGGAGTGCAAAAAAGCAAAAAATAGGAAATCAGAATCAAATTATTTTCTTGTAAATGCTTGGTTTGATGAGGAATGCAAAATGGCAAGGAGAACCTTGAAAAAGGCAGGCAAGGAGAAGATGAATGTAAATTTATATAAGCAGATACTAAAAAGGAAAAAATATGAGTTCATGCAAACAAGGCAAGAAGAGTTAATATATCTAAGCAAGAATAACCCAAAGCTTTTCTAGCAGGAACTTCAACCAAGGAAGAAGCAAATCGAAAATAATATTACAACCAATCAATGGTTTGAATATGCAAGACAACTCTATGAGAAAGAATTAGAGGTGGAACCTCCCCCCAGGATCAACACAACTACAAAGCTCTTCATGTTATAGGAGGTGGAGATTGGAATTAAGAAGTTGAAAATAGGAAAGGAAAAGGACTTGGTTGAACTTCAAGCAGAGTATCTAAAATAGGGAATTAACACTCTTGCACCGTACATCATAAAAATATTCAAAAACATTATTCAACAAGGATTCCCACGGGACTGGAAAACTAGCCTAGCAATACCCCTTTTTAAAAGTGGAGACATTAATAATCCTCCCAACTATAGAACCATTATGATCAATCCTTTGTTTGCAAATCTTTTCAGCAGCATGGTAGAAAATAGAATCAGTAAGTGGGCAGAAGTAAAAGAAAATAGGGGAAGAGGACAAGCGGGTTTTAGGCCGAAACATTCTACAGTGGATCATGATATCACGTTGAGACACATTGTTGAAAAGGTTTGGGAGGACAAACAAGAAGTATTTTTCTATTTTGTTGACTTCAAAAAGGCATTTGACACAGTCCCTAGCATTAAGTTGTGGCGTAGAATAGAAGAAATTGAAATTCCTTTGCATTATAGAGCTGCTATCCATAGACTTTATGAAGAGGTGAAAGTCAAAATTAGAACCTCAATAGGTATTTTAGAAAGCTTTAGAAGTGACATTGGAGTCAAGCTAGGTTTCCCTCTATGCCCTACCCTTTTTTATTTATATATTGATAAACTAGAAGAGTCGCTAAATCTGCAAGGTGGAGATGGTGTTCAGCTGGGGGATTTTGTGATAAAGCTTCTTTTATATGTTGATGATCTTGTATTGATTTCTAAATCGGCCCATGGATTGCAAATGCACCTATATGCCCTTGAGAATTTTTGTAGAGAAGTGGGGTTGCAAGTCAATACTAGAAAGACCAAAACAATGATTTTCTCTAATAAAAGGAAGCAGAGCCAACATACGTTCTTCTTTGCAAGAAACATTCTTGAAGAAGTAAATGAGTACAAGTACCTTGGGATTGATTTCAACAACAAACTTAATTGGGAGGACTGCAGAAAGAAGAGAATTTTAGGAGGGTGGAAAGCATTATATGCTCTTCAAAACAGATGTAGAGAGGCATATTTCTGGGATTGGAAAATGATTAAAGTGCTTTTTGGATTCCTAGTTTGCCTAGTGATGCTATATGGGTGTGAATTGTGGGCTAGCAACACTCCTGTCTCAAAATGGAAACAAATTGAGAAAATCCAAAAACACTTGATCATGAGAAAGTTCAAAATAAAAAGTTTGGTACCTTATGAGATAATGTTGAGTGAAACAGGAGCAACTCCCATCGAAGCAATTGCTATGGTGTGGCTCATAAGATATCTAAAAAGAATTGAGCAAATGGGAGTAGGTAGATGGCCTAATGTTATCTTCAATGAAGGCATGAGTGAAAGAAAGACAACATGGATGAAACAAAGCTACATATGGATGCAAAAATGGAATATCTACCTCAATGCTTGTCCCACAAATAGCAAGGAGCTAAATAAATTTTTTATGGAGAAGTTTCGTAAATGGTTATGGGGAAAGCGTTCAGTAGAAAGAAGAAGTACTACATTGAGGAATTCAACCCTACGTGTGATCTACAACAAAAAGAGGTCATTGGAGATAGCATTCGTAAAGGGTAAAGGTTCTTATTGCTCAATTAAGAACCAACTCACATCAACTTTGGTGTGAAATAGGACGATGGAAAAGGCCTAAAGAAGCTTGGGAAGAACAGGTGTGTACATTTTGCACGTATGGGGCAGTGGAATCGGAAAAGAAATAAAAAATAAATAAATAAATAAATAAAATATATATCATTTTCGGAATGTGATGCATTCAAAGACATCAGAGAAATTTATGGGAATATGTTAGCATCGGTTTCTTGGCATTGTATTTTCAGCAAGGGGATTGTTGGAAGGTTGTGCTAGCTAATCATTAATTTGAATAAGAAAAGGATTGAGTTGAAAAAGGCGAAAAATAGTGAACTAATGGTCTCATGGACTATTTTTAGTCTCGTGGAAGTTACAATATCATTTCATTTCATTTGTGGAAGGTTTAGCACCTAAATGATTTGAGAAATGCGTAAGAAGATATTTTTAATTTGGAAAACATTTGAAGACCAAAATATATTATTTCATGATTTAAACTTGTGGTAGCTAAGACAATGGATATAACACCCCAATTAGTGTGTGAATTGTTAGTCTTAAATTCATAAAAGTAAAATATATATTTATTTTAAATTATATATAAATTTATCAAAAATTAAATATTGTCTAAAACAAATGGTCTCAGACATTGAACAAATTCCACTCATTTATTATATTTTATTTTAATCTAGCTATATCTAAACTAAGTGTGTAGCACTTGTTACTAATAATTTTGTAAAATAAATATAGTAATATAATAATTATTATTATTGAAAGTCAATAATTCAAAGAATATAGTATTAATATTGATACTATCAAAATTATTGTTATCATTAAAATCCAAAAGTACCAAATCTAAAGAATACTATAAATTTAAAAAAGAATTGTTATATTAATTTTTTTTAATGTTGATAATAGTAATGTTATAATGATTATTATTAAATCTAAAGAATTTTTATAAATACTATTAACAATAATATTGTTGTAACGGTATTATTAATATTTATAATGATAATAATTATTGTAGTAAAGTTATTTTAATTAAAATTTTATAAGATCCATTTTTTTTTGTAAGCTTGGTAGGACTACATCTTCATCATGTCCAGCTTCTCACCTCAATTGGGGGGATAGTACAATATTTGAACCTAAGACTTCTGATTCGATAAGGCTTCATTTCCACAACCGTTGCCAATTGAACTACCCCAAGCGGACATAGATCCAAATTATAGAGTAAGAAATGTTAATTGAATAAACTATTAAAAATATGAATTAAATAAATTATTATTCAAGGCCTAAAGAGTAAAATAAATAAAAGGAAAGGAAAAAAGGAAAAAAATGAAGGAAAATAAGGTGAATAGAGAAAAAAGGAAAAAGGGAAGGAAGACAAAGTGAAAAAAAGGAAGAAGTGAAAAGGGAAGGAGGCAAATGAATGAACCAGAGGGGATAAGAACGAGAGGAGAGTTTATAAGAAAGATAGTGGATGGTGGGTTACCATGACTAACTAAGCTTAAATACATCTTCTCAATTAAAATTTTTGGGGTTCTTCTCCTCTGATGGCTTCCCGAATGAGACTAGCTGTGTGGAAAGGTAAAAAAGCAAGAATTATAGCCTTGTCAAAGCATATAAGGTGCTTGGTATTGTCAGAGACTAATTCAGATATACGGTTATGTATATTATCAACCATGTGCTCTTTGAAATGGGCCTTGAAATATTTTCCTGTTTGGCCAATGTTGGCTTTCCCATGGGAGAAAGAGTTTTCATATACTCCAGGGCCATGAAGGGGGTCAAATTTATCTTTAGTAGATGTAAGGAGTTGTTTTAGGGTGGTTTGGGGTTTGAAGGATGATTGAATGTTTTTTTTTCGCAGGATCTTGGAAATATGGTTAGTAACACCTTGGATGTAAGGGAAGGTAATTTTGGAAAAGAGGGAAAGGATTATATTTGGGCTTCAGATGGAGGGCTAAGTGAAAAAAAGAAAACAAAAGTTAGGAAAAAGAGTAGCCATTCATTTGGAGGTTTCTGGCCTGGTGAAGATGTTTCTTGTCAAAGTGTTGGGGATAAGAAATGCAAATGGTTCAAGCCACTAGGGTCTTGAGGATGGAAACTTCTTGAGTAGGGTGGTGATGGGAATGAGCATGAAGGTATATATTAGTATGAGTATTTTTTCGGTAAACCTAATAAGAGAGGGAGCCATTAGGAAGTTTTGAAATTGTTAGAGTGTTTTCTTCTCAATGATGTACGAAAAGAACCCACTTAAGATCGGGGATGACAACTGATCTCAACAATAGAAATGACTGCTAAACATTGTAGATCTGCAGCTATTGATAGAAACAAAACTTGCTAAAATTCTGATCTACACTGCAATCATAGTTATACAGTGAAATAAAGAGTAATAACCCCAAAATATCCAATGGAAACCAGATTTGTAAAGAATGATTTTATTATAACATCTGTGAAGGGAACAAATATATCTTACCAATTCCCCTCTATGGGATGGGTTCTTGGCAATCCTCAAACGCTTTCAGCTTCTGTAGAGTCTCTCTCCTCTATAATGCATAAACCCAACAAAAATATGGTGTGCGACAATGAAAATGATCAAAGTTATAATAGTGAGTGCAACAATGAAAATAATTAAAAGTGAATAATGAATGGAAAACCCTCCTATTTATAACAAAATATTGAGTTATCCTTGAATAATGAGCAATAATAAAATATTATTGATCCCATTCTTGGAATTATCACTTGGAATATTTTATTATATTTGTTTAGGAGGGAAAAAGTATTTAAACTTTTATTTAGAAATAATAAATAAATAAATGATTTATTTATTATCTCAATGAATTAGTTAAGGAATAATAAACAAATAATGATTTATCTATTTATTTTTCATGATTGGGTCAAATTTAACAAGGAATAATAATAAAACAATGGTTTAATTAATTATTCCTAGAAGAAAATCAAATAAATAGTGATTTATTTAATTATTCTTCATGGGTTTAACTATAAATTACTTAATAAAGGTGGTTTATTAGGTAATTTCTCATAGTGAAAGCAATTTTACTATGGTAAAATTGGCTTTACATGGTGTACTTCGATCCATCTAGTAAATTAGGATAGATGATCAATTTTTTGGTGATAACAGATTTCCCCCCAACATATGAGTGTTAGGAGAAAAACGTATGACTGAAGTACATTGTAAAGACACAATCACTTAGACAACACATGGGAGTCAAGGAGAGAGAGAGAGATCAATGAAGCTGAAGTTGAGGGAGGATCATGACAGAGGGGGCGAGACTGATGCAAGTATCCTTTTTTGTTGTGGTATCGGACCTCAATGAGGCAGGGAGGCATACCCATACCCGCCGAGATAACTTAGTACAAAAATAATGGTTCACCTAGAAATATGAAACTGAGCAATAAAGTACATGATAAATGGTACATGACACACTGGCATAACAGAGCCAGAAAATAATACAATGCATCCCATATACATAATGCACTTGGTAAAAATATGATCTAGGACAGAATACAATAATATATGAGTACATGAGATACAAAGCCCCTTCCCTCAAAAATGGGTGGGAGGGAGGGTAGAATAACCAAAGAAGCCCTGCTGAACAAGGAAGGGCTCTGCAAAACTGAATGGATCATATGGAGGAGACATGCATGCTATGAACACTGTGACCGATAATTCTGAGGCTGTAGCATAGTAATTCTGCATCCGGGAATGTGGGGGGCTATCTGAAGGGCCACCCCCTCATGAGGTCTAAAACATATCACACACACCCAGGAATCACTGGTACAATCTGTTGCATCACTTGGCCATCAAGTGTATGGATCATGAACATGAAACGACCAAGTCAAAGGGAAATAATGGGACCCTCTTCTCAATCTAAGGTGTTAAACAAGAATGGAAGCTGGAACTGAGATACACCACCCTCTAGGCTGTTCTTCTGGAATAAATGAGCTGATGTTGACAAAATAGGGCCCGCGATAGATGAGGCAATGAGGATCCTCAACTAAAGCATGAGGGAAAATAGTAATGTGACTGATGGACTGACACCAAGGATAATGGGAAAATGGTACTGAGGGACAAACAAATGACTTCCCTTGTTAGAGCATAAAGTGCATGGTTGAGATGGCAGCAACTGACTCAACTACGGAGGGGATGGGGATAGTATGACTAGAGGCCAAAATGGGCGACACAGGATGAACGTATGCAAAGATGGATGGAATATTGTGCCATGAGATTATGGGACATGAAATAGACTCCAAGGATGCAAGGGCGACTCATCGCGAATGCTCTGAACAAGGGTGACTCAATGACGCTTCCACACAAACAAGGCCCGGTGGGGACCATGAAAACATGAGTAAATGATGGTTACTCATGACGACAATAGACATATGGTACGAGAAGTATTTAGAGGAGGTGGAACTCAAAGTACAAGTGTCACTTTATGACGAAAGTCGATTTTGAGGGGCGACAAAGTGACCGTCTTGGAAAAATGGTTTCCTAGTGAAGTGTCAAATCATCAAATGAAGTGGTGCAACCTACCTAAATGCATGACCGAAATAAATACCCGCAAATCAATGGGAAATGCCATGGGTAAAATTTCTTAAGGTAGAGTGTATTACGAGGATTGGGAAGGAGTTGACCTTCGAAATCCTCTAGGAGGAATGCCCCCTTACCTAAGTCCTTACGAATGATGTAAGGTCCTAGCCATAATCATTCAAACTTCCCATGCCTAGGGTATCATGGGCCTGGTCATACACCAGAACAAGATCACCTTCGTGAAAGGAACGAGGGGTGACTTTTCGGTCATATTGAGCTTTGGTGCACTTTTTGACCGCTTCAATGGTTTGCAGAGCAACACGATAATCTTCGAAGGAATGTTCAAGCATGACAAGTCTTTGTTCTAATGCTTTGGTGTCAGGGAGAAGTTCGATAGCTAGATGGAGGGAAGGGATCTCGCACTCGATTGGTAAGAATGCCTCCTCGCCAAAGACAAGGTGGAAAGGAGTAAACCCGGTGGCAGTTTTAACAAAAGTTCTATAGGCCCACAAAGTTGGGAAGAGCATAAGGTGCCAGTTGATCTTATGCTTATTCACCGTCCGTTGAAGCATTGGCTTGAGAACCTTGTTGACTACTTCAACTTGTCCATTACCTTGGGGGTACTAAGATGATGAACACTGGTGCTGGAAGCCCAACAGTGAGGATAGTTCACGCCATACCTCATCTTCAAAATGTCGGCCATGGTCAGAGACCAATTGCTTTGGAACCCCAAATCGAGCGATAACATGGTTAAAGAAGAAAAGGGTTGTGGTAGCTGCTGTGTTATTGAATGTTGGCATGGCCTCAGCCCATTTGGTAAAATAATCAACTGCCACGATAATATACTTATGGTTATTAACAGACGGTGGTAGACACTTCATACAGTCAATGGCCCATTTACAGAAAGGACCAGTAGCGATGACGGGATGGAAGGGGAGCCAATGGGGCTCTTGCCTTTGGGGCAAAATGTTGGCAATTGGGGCATTGTTTGACTACCTTAATGTAATCACTGAAGAGAGAAGGCCAAAAGTAACCAGCGCGCATGAATTTTTGGGCAGTGGCCATACTGGATAGGTGACCACCACAAGTGCCACTATTACAGGCATTTAGTACTTGCTCTACTTCAGGATGAGTGAGACAACGACGGAGGATACAATCCACACCGCGACGATAGAGGTCGTCGTCATTGAGGAGGTAGCGAGGGGTCTGGTATCTGTCGTCGATCATCATGGGAAAGATGTGGAGCGAACTTTTGGGTTCCCAAATATGTGATAATATCTCCGTACCAAGGATCATCTGAAGTGATGACAAACAAGTGTTCATCTGGGAGCTTGTCGTTAACCAGCGAATCACGTGCACCAGAGGGTAATTCAGAAATGAGTTTGGTGAGGGCCAAAACTTTCTTGCTCTTAAGCATAAAAAACTCGAGATCAAATTCCTGGAGGATGACAATCCAACGTGCATACTTCCATTGATGATCCGTCGACTCAATAGGAAGGTCATGGGGTTGGATTTTGTTACGAACTTGGTGGTACGCATGAGGATATAGTGACGAAGCTTTTGGATGGTAAACACAACAGCTAGCGCCAACTTCTCTTCATGGGAGTAGTTCGCAGGGGGACCTACTAAGTTCTTGCTGACATAATAGATAACATGCTCATTCCAATCCTCATCTTCTTGAATAAGAACCCCAGTGACCGAATGGGTGGAAGCTGAGATGTATAAGATGAATTCCTTGGTGAAGTCGAGGGGACTAATCAAGGGTGCAGAAGTGAGAGCATGTTTCAGGGCATCAAAACACTGTTGAGCATGGTCATCCCAAACAAATGGAATGGTGGAGCGAAGTAGTTTGAGAAGCCCATGCACGGTGGTCGCATAGTGAGGTACGAACCTGGGAAGGAAGTTGGCTTTGCCTTGAAGGCTTTGTAATTGGCGCAAGGTACGGGGAGGTGGCAGTTCGAGAATGGCTTGAAATTTCAAGGGGTCAAGAGTGATACCGTATTTCAACACAATGAAGCCTAAGAGATGACCAACAGGAACACAAAAGACACATTTCAACGGATTAAGATGAATTTTATACTTGCGACATCGGAGAAAAATGGTGCGCAAATCATGAATATGTTGCGCCCGAGAATTCGAACGAGCGGTGAGATCATCGAGGTAAGCAAGGATAATGTGCGCCAAGTCATGAAATTAGTATGACATGGCCCCCTAAAATGTGGCTCCAACATTTTTTAGACCGAATGGCATGACTCGATATGCAAAGGTTCCCCACGGACTAATGAACGTTGTCTTTAACTGATCGGCATGACGGATACCGATTTGGTTGTATCTGGAGAATCCATCCATAAAGGATAGAACCTTGTGCCCCACACACTCATCAATGATTTGGTCAATAAAGGGTGTGGGAAAGTTGTCTTTGGGACAAGATTTGTTCAGGTCGCGAAAATCTGTGCAGACAAGAATGGTGCCCTATTTCTTCAGAATAGGAACCAAATTGGATACCCATGTGGTATACTCAATGGGGTAGATGAAATTAGCCTACTTGAGCTTGTCAATTTCGGCTTTGATGGCCTCACGTTGAGAAGGGTGGATGGATCTCAACTTCTGCCAGACAAGAGTGGCATCAGGCCATGTGTCGATGTCGTGTTCAACAATGGCAGGATCAAGTCCAGGCATTTCAGAATAGGACCAGGCGAAAACATCACAAAATTCTTTGAAGAGCTTGGTGTAAGCTTCAATTTCTTTCGGGGTGTACTGTGCCCCTAAGGCAATGTTTTCTTCGACCCCTGGTTGATCTGAAATGTTGATTTTGATAATAGGAGAGATGTTGGCCATATTCCCTTCTTTGAAAGCATTTGGGGCAGGTATGGGATTTCTAAACCAATCGACTTCGCCATGGATGAAGTCTTTTGATTCCACATCATACTGGTCATGGGGCTGTTGTGGTAGGAAGTGTGCACGATGGTGCATATCATCCCAAGGGTAGTTAGGGGTAGACATAGATTCCACGGTGTGCTCATCAGGCTGGGAGATGGGTGGGCAGGAGGAAGACTGACTACATGATGCGGCGACATTACTTGGTGCATCAACCTGAGGAATATGGTTCACATACAAATCGTATTGAATGGCAGACGACGAGCTGGTGGACGGAGGGTCTATTGATTTTGAGACCTCAGATTCTGTCGAAATAGGTTCGATAGAAATGCTCACGGCAACCTTAGAAAGGTTTGCCGGTGAGGAACTCAAGGATGACGACAGGTAAAGAATGGGGACTATGGTGTCCTTCATCTTAACATCAGGGGAAGGGATCACAATATAAGGGCTAGAGTTTTCCTGTTCTAGTTTAGTGATGGTACCAAAATCCACAAGTAGAGGAGCAGAGGTTCCACTACGAGTGGCCTCATAGTCACGAATTACCCCAAGGCAATCGTGAAAATCATCGCAACGAGGGAAACAATGGGAATAGTGACCATGAAGGTCACACAAGGCACAAGGATGGTTTGTGTGAAGAGTTTTGAGTTTCTTAGGTGAGACCGATATGTTAACATGGACTTCCAGAATATTCGACTGAGGGAAAATTCATGAACCAAAGGTTTGAGTTGAGGAAGTTCGGGACAATTGTTGGTAGCATGGCCAACGATTTCACACAAAGTGCACAACTTTGGGGCGTTAAGGGCTTGAGGAGCTTAGGGAGCCTTGTCCTTCGAATCTTCCGTTTTGGATTTGCCCCCCCAGCCAGCTGCTTTCGCAAGAGGAGTTGGTTCCTATTGAGGTGGTGATGGTACTGAACCAGTGGCAGGGGTCATGGGGACCGGTTGAACCGGGGTCAAAGCGTGATACGGTCTTGGTTGACTAGGCGGAATTTTTGTAGGGGGATCGATGTACCATACTGGGATCCCGAGAGTCATGTTAGGAAGGACCAGCGAAGCCATGACAGGTACATAAAAAATTCCCGGAGGGGGGAATAAGAAAGGTATCTGGCCAGCAGGATAATACCCCAGCGAAATAGCTCCTAGATGGTTGAGACCTGGAGGAACAGTTCCTAGAGGGAACATAGGAGAGGCACCCACAAACAGAGGAGGTAGGGGGAGTTGGTCCAAAGGTTTCAACTGGAAGAGCAACAATAGGATGCTGGGGAGCTGGTTATTGATCAGGTGTACCAGACTGCTTAAGGGCAGCCCGTGATGCTTGTAACATGCAAACACTCATGGAAGTAGGTTCAGAAATGGGAGGGGGAGGACCAGGGAAGGCACCCAACAATGAGGAATATTTATAGACTCTGGGTGAGACACTGGTGCAAGGAGTTGATGACTGTTTATCGGATACCAATGAGATGATGGACTCGGGGGAGGTCACAGATGCCAACTCGTAGTAAGTCAACTGATCAATGGTAATGATCTTCCCTTCATGGGGGAAGCACATATTTCGGAACACCGTAAAGGCGACAACTGACATGGTGTATGTGTAACCACGACCTAAGAGGATGTTGTAATCCAAAGGGGCATCTATGACTTCGATATCGACATGGACAATCTTGCCCGCAAGGGTCACTGGACAATTGCGGTACATGCCAAGGGGCTGGGAGGAGTGTCCATCCCACGCACGCAAAGTGATGGTGGAGGGGGACAACTCAGGTGACTTGAGTTGTTTCCAAACAACAATGGACATCACACAGGTGGATGCGCCTTCGTCAATAATGCATCTGGAGATGATGGCATTACGGACTCTAACTGGTATCTGGAAAGCAACAGATGAAGGTAATGGGGGTGCTCTGATGTATCAACCAGGAAGACAATCAAGCGATCGTCGGAAGGGTCCACTGCACCCAAGGCAGTTAGTAGAGCCTTCTTTTGGGAAGGGCACGACTAGAGGACTTCCAGTGTCGACATGGCGGCAGGTGATTGCGCCAAGTCATCTACTATACTGTATGTATGTATGGCATAATGGTCCTTTTGGGATCTTGGGAATGGCCTCAACTTTGGGTTGAGGGATCTGTAAAGGACCATTTGGTGTAATAAGAGGCTCAGCGAACACTTTGGTTTTGGGCTCAGCAGTTGATGAAGTGGAGGGCTTCTCATATTGGCACGACCATGTTTGGAGGTTGATATTGGAGGGGTTAACCTCATCAAAGTTCATCATCAGGATCTGGTAGTCACTGGGACCATAAGGTTGGGGGAGGTGGACTGCTTGACCTAGCTTGGGTTGAGCAACAACGAATCCTTGTTGAGGTAAAGGATTTGTGAGCATGACCGGTTTAGGTGGCGTAGGATTCTGAGGTGATTGTTGACCTCGAGAAGTTGCTTGGGCTTCCCATAGTTGGCGCAATTGGGGTAAAAGGGGACACTCATGTGTATAGTGCCCATGTACACCACAACATGCACAAGGCTTATTCGTATGAATAGCCTTATTTTTATTGGGATGTCCGCCCTGTTGCTAGTTGTTTGTGTTAGGATGATTCCCCTGGGCTTCAATAGGCTCGTTACCTTGGTTACCATTGTTACCCTTCCCCTTATTCTTTTTCTTCGAATTTTAGGGGTTGGTATCACTCTGCTGTGAAAACACCTGACCCTAAGGGGGTGGTTGCTGCTGGGGCAGAGGATGCATGGGAGGCTGCGGCGCTAATGCTTGAGGGGCAGGAGCACCAGGATGTCTATAAGAAGGAGCAACAGCTTGGTAAACAGGTTGGGGCCCTGGAAACATGTTGCTAGCAGGAGGGGCATAAATGTTGGAGGAACTAATTCCCCCCTGCGGGTAGCTGTAACTCTACTGAGATTATGGTGAAGAATGTGAAATGGATCCAATGATACCGTCGACGACGTGAGATACACCCAGTGCATTAGCACTACCAGGACGATGGAGTTCTAGAATAATAGTATAGACATAACTTGATTGAGCATAAATCATATCATATCACATAGCGGTCTAGAGACCTTCTTCCTTGGTCTGAGGAAAATGGGACGCGACATCTTTCCTGATGGGGGATAAAAGACTCTTGAGAAACCAATATAGACAAACACGGTCTTCGAAAGGCAGAGCACGACATGTGCTCCTCCTTCGACGCCACTCTTGAACATTTTCAGAAAGGCGAGTAGTGAAGGATTGACAGAATGTGGTCAAAATCTTGTTCCTATGTGATTACTACGAAAATTATTTTCTTATAAAAAAATAAATAAATTTTATAAACTAATAAGTCAAGAAGAAAAGGGAAGTAAAAAAAAACAAACTAATTAATATATTATTAAGGGACAAGTCTTAATAAATAAAATAAAAGTTTTTGCCTCCGCTCCTTGTTGCCCCAATCTTTGGAAAAGATTTGTCGATGATACTTGTGTCGTGTGGCCCCATGGGCGTGAGAAGTTAGACCTTTTTCTTGATCATCTGAACTCTCAATCTGACTCCATCAAATTCACAATGGAGGTTGAGGTTGATGGGTGCCTTCCTTTCCTCGATGTTCTTCTCTGCAGGTTGGATGATGGTTCCTTGTCATACCGTTCTTTTTGTAAAAAAAATTCACACGGAACAATATCTTCATGCGAGCTCCCACCATTTTCCGGCCCATAAATTTGGAGTTCTTAAGACTCTTGCCACTCGAGCCTTAAGGATTTTTTATGGCAGTCACCTTGAGGAGGAGAAATATCATCTTTTGAAGGTCTTTGAAAAGAATGGCTATAACAAACATTAAGGTCTTAAGGCTTTTCAAAGTGCTAGTAAGGGACCCAGGGTTAAAAATGATATAGATGGTCCCGTTTCCATGGTTAAACTTCCTTTTATCCATGGGACCACTGACAAGATTGCTCATATCCTTAAAAAGCATAAGATCCTTGCTACCTTTAACCCCATTCGTACCATCAGAAGCTCCCTTAGGTCTGTTAAGGACTCGGTTGACCCTAAAGACATGAAAGGGGTTTATTCAATTTCTTGCTGTTGTGGGATTCCCTACATTGGGGAAACAGGTCGCTCCATCAATCTTCATATTCAAGGGCATGTTGCAGACATCAGACACTAGCGTTCTCGCTCCTCAACTATAGCTGAGCATGTAGAGAAAACTACGCACCATGTCTGTATTGAAGACTCCCAGGTCATCACTAGGGTTGATCACTTTCATCATAGGAAGATACGGGAGGCCATTGAAATTGAAAAGCATGTGAGAAATTTCAATAGGGATGATGGTTGGAAATTAAGTAGGAGCTGGTTCCTGCCCTTTCGTCTTGACTTCTTGGCTTTTAATATACTTTCATTATTCCTTTTTATTTTGGTTTTCATGTTTTTTCATTCTTTTGGTGTTGTTTTTTTGTTTATCCTTTCCATTCTTTTCCTCTTTTCTATTTTGTAGCTCTTCTATGTTCCTTCTTTTAATTTAACTTATTTTATTTATTAAGACTTATCCCTTAATAATATATTAATTAGTTTGTTTCTTTTTTTTTAAGTCCCCTTTTGTCTTGACATATTAGTTTATAAAATTTATTTATTTATTTTTTCTTTTAGTCATGTTTTTGGTTTTGGTTTTTCATAAATTTTCATTTTTATTCATTTTCATTTTTAATTTAATTTAATTAATTAATTATATTTATTTTTAAGTTTATTATCCATTTATATATATATATATATATATATATATATATATATAAAAGTAATTTATTACTTAATTATTAATTGTATACCTTTTTTCTTTAATTGGTTTTCCTTGCTCTTAAAAGTAGTAGTATTATTTATTTTATTAATATAATTTCATAACTAATTTGAATAGTATTTTGATCTAACTATACATTAACGTTCATCTTAAAACTGAAATTATTTAATTTATTAATTAAATTTCTAACGATTACTTTTAGGACCTGAGACATTTATGTTATTTATACCTAATGACTCATCTTGTTTCTTGTTTTTTCATCCTTGTCATGAAGATGAACCACAATAGATGGTTCGAAACGTTGACTCACAAACCAACATGAGAATTGCTATTTATACCTAATGACTCATCTTGTTTCTTGTTTTTTCATCCTTGTCATGAAGATGAACCACAATAGATGGTTCGAAACGTTGACTCACAAACCAACATGAGAATTGCTATTTATACCTAATGACTCATCTTGTTTCTTGTTTTTTCATCCTTGTCATGAAGATGAACCACAATAGATGGTTTGAAACATTGACTCACAAATCAAGATGAGAATTGCTATTTATAGCTAATGACTCATCTTGTTTCTTGTTTTTTCATCCTTGTCATGAAGATGAACCGCAATAGATGATTCGAAACATTAACTCACAAATCAAGATGAGATTATTCTGAAATACATTTATAATAATAAATATTTTTTTAATTATACAATATAAATTAGAAATCTAAATTCAAAAAATAATAATAAATTGTTATAATAACAATTATTATTATCTTGGATAATGCATTAAATTTTTAATAAAAATTATATTACTTTAAGTTAAACCTTAAAAAATTAAAATTTTAAAATTTAATACTACACATTAAAATTTGTTATTATTTTTTTAAATAATTTAATTTATTTATTATTAATCTACTTGACTAGTAAATTAAACATATCATTGTTGATTGCTTTTTACTTTTTACTATACATTTATGCTAGTTGTTTAATAATTTGATTGTGTACCATCAAATCTTTTCTTAAATCATACGTCTTTAATGCTTTGTTTGACATATAAGTGTTGGATTCATGGTATTGGTAAATTCCAAATAACATTGGGATACTTGACCATGGAATTTGGATCTAAGAGTCGGTTACAATAATTTGGATCCATACGTTGGACGATTCCTTTACTTTCGTTACACGCAACAATACTATGTCCAGTGCATAGATATTTACCTTTGTGTTATCTTGATTTAGGTTACACGTGGTAATTGCCAGCTATTGTGGTTTTAATGGAAAATATGATCGTCAATGATTTTACCTTTGTGCTATTTTAATGAAAAATAAATAAATAATTTAAATACAAATTATAATGTTAAAGGTCATATGGACTTATAATATAAACATGTTTTCATATTTCAAATACTTAATTACTTTGTTGAATTTAAGCTTCTATGATTTATATCAAATTTTTTGAGAAGAATTTTCAGCATAGATCACATTCAAATGCATTTGTCAATGCGTTTCGAACCAACGAGTGTGGTTCATCGTCATGATAAGTTGAATCAAATCCAAGCTGCGTGTTAAATAGATAGAGTAGGACACCCAACTGCTATATTTAACTAGGTAACGGCTATATTGAACTGGTAAGCTAGATTGACTAACGGCTATATTTGACTGGGAAACGGCTAGTTGGATTGGACCAAGGGACAGGGACAAGAAAATATAACTATATTTAAAATAAAAATTAATCGATAGGAATTAATTAGTTACTGAAATTACCTATATTTAAGTAATATAAATAAATATTTAGTTAGTTAATTGAAAGTTAGTTTAATACCAAATATAAACTAAGTAATATATGAACCAGAAGTATTAATATTAAATATATAAATAAGTTATATAATTAAAGATACATAATTAAATAATTAGTAAACTAATAGTAAGTTAGTTTTGTTATTAAATTAAAAGGGGTTAATATCAAATTTACATATAATTAAATAGTTAATGTAAAGTTAGTTTAAAACCTATATAAATAAGGTAACATATTCAATTACTATGAATCAAAAAGGTTTACATTATAAGAGTTATATAATTAAATATTTCATATTATATTAAAATTATATAATTAAATGTTTAGTTAATTAATTGTAAGTTAGTTTTTAATTTAAATAATAATAATAATAATAATCTAATTGTGAGTTAGCATTATTACAACCACTAATTGTTGTTAAATCTATTAATCGATCTTATTAATAAAGCTATAAAATAAACTTAAGCCTTATCTAAAATATAATAAGAATAATTCCTTAAAGGATAACTTATTAAGGTAGTTGAATAAGGGACCAATGGGGAGAAAGATGTTTGTTTTAAAGTAGGTTAGTTCATCATTAAAAAAAATAATAATAATAAATAAATAAATAAATCATTCATCACTAATAAAGAAAGTTTTTATAAAAGGATTATTATTTCTTAAGCAAACAATAAAGTTTTCAATATTAATTGAGAGGAAGGGAAAGAGAACAGGCGAATAAAAATAAAAATCAAAGGGACGATAAAAAGGAAATGTCGACAATCTAGAAAACGAGGGGGAAGAACAACAGAAGGAATGGGGGCAGGGGGAAACGGTTAGGAAGATAGGGCAGGGATCCAACAACTGCTAATTTTCCAGCCGTCATCTCTATTGAGATTGTTTGGCATTTTTTCAATCTCAATGGCTTCCCTAAATTTCCAGTGATGAAACTGAGCAACCCTAGCAATAACTCGAGCCTCCTCAATACATACATGATGCTTCGTCTTTTCGGTGCTAAGGTGGAAGACTGGGTCCTTCCATGTTTTAAGGGTAGAGTGTTCATTAATCCTTTGATTAATAGAACGACCCGTCTCACCAATATAGGGGGCCTCACAGGAACAGGGAATAACATAGACACCTTTCATGTCCTTGGGTTCGACAAGGTCTTTTACTGATTGGAGGGAGCTATGGATTGTGTTAAGGGATCTAAAGGTAGAGGGAACATCATGCTTCCTAATAATCCTTGCAATCTTATCAGTAGTCCCTTCGATGAAAGGGAGATGAACCCCTGAGACTCAATCTTTAGGGTTTTTCTTGACCAATGAATTCTTGTTGGCTTTAAGGAAAGCTTTCTAACCGAGGTGCCTACTGTAACTGTTCTTAACAAAGACATTAAGGAGGTGGGCCTTCTCTTTATCGAGGCTCTTTTCATCAGAGATTCTCAGCGCACGAGTGGCAAGCATGTTGAGAACACCCAACTTTTGAGCTGGGAAATGATGGGAACTAGCATGAAGAAACTGCTGAAAATTCGAATGTGAT
Source organism: Pinus tabuliformis (assembly GCA_031772625.1). Classification (NCBI taxonomy): domain Eukaryota; kingdom Viridiplantae; phylum Streptophyta; class Pinopsida; order Pinales; family Pinaceae; genus Pinus; species Pinus tabuliformis. Next base: position 240,097,587 of record CM062817.1, read on the forward strand.
TTATGCTGAAAATTCTTCCCAAAAAACTTAATTACTTTATTAAAATACACCAAACAAGTATATATATATATATATATATATATATATATATATATATATATATATATATATATATATATATATATATATATATATATTCATATAAACTTTCACATAAATTGATGCAGGAGCATCTGGCTGACAGGTCAAGACGAAAGGAAAGGCTGTTTGGTCTCTAAAGAGGACAGAAGAGGAATTTGTTGAGTGAATAATGTGGTTGTTGTTTTTTTTTTATTTGTTTATGTTGTTTAATTTAATAAAAAATAGTACATAGGAAGGTCAAGAATTAATTAGGATAATTGTTATAAGTAACTGGTTTTATTTTCATAATAAGACTATAAGACAATTCCTGGAACTAAACATATGTAACCAACAGAATGTAACCAATGGCAGTTGGAAGAAAAACAATTCCTTACAATCATTTTAAAAGAGGAACACAACACAATTGTAGGGTTTGACGTTTTGGAAAAGGGTGTGAAAAAGCTAATGAAATATATCTCTGAGCACACAGACATTTCTTTCTAGCATCCTATGACTATTGAACTATCGACATGTCATTCTGTTGATTTCCATTAACAATAAAAGTCTAGTCATTACTCTATTCTATAAGCATATGCACATACATGTATTTCGAATTACATTGGTTCAAGCGGGCCTATGAAACCAGATAAGTTGCAGACACAACCCAAGAACGTGTTGCAGAGACAAGACCTACAGACCCTGACATAACAAGCATATGAACGCCGAAGAATCTAGGACAAGCCGAATATCTCGAGCATTAAAAATACAGACAAGGCGCAAGCATTGACAATAAAAAAACCAAGCAGAATACCTAGGTATGCCTGAAGAATAAAATCCATTGTTTTCTTTATAAAATAAGCACGAGAAAATCTCTGTCCAGTCATACACAGTTTCAAAATCATGTTCGAATAATTATACAGTCCATGCCATAACATATTACAAGTTCGAAGTGACATAACGTGCGGGTCTAGAAACCCTAAGGCCAAACCTACAGCTATCAACTAACAAGAACGATTGTGCAAGCCAACGACCTGAGACTTCATACAGTCGACGGCTTAATAAATTTCTGAAACAGGAATTACAATAACCCAAGCCTACGACGTTGAATGCAAATGACAAGAAGAACAAAGAACGACTCTACCCGGGTCTAGCCGGAGTTTCGAACAGCCGGATTCCGAAGCCCTCCAGGTCGTTATACCTGCAACGACAGCCATTTATCAAAGTTTGTGAGTATTGAGCGGCAAAGTAAGACAAGAACAGATGGAAGAACAAAACCTGGGTCCGAAAATTACCTAACAGAGGCAAGTTGCGGTCATGGCAGTTCATTAAGGTTACCCTGCTCGCGAAGGAGCAAAAACATCAGTCAACTGAGGGAAAAGAGGAGACAACTGACAGCATAGAACCAGAGAACTTACCCTTGCAACGCTGAAGGAGCCGAAGCCGAGAACTGCAACCGCATCCTGTTTGAAACCGAGGGAAGACGACCAAAGACTCAACAATTGTCACCTAGAAAGGTTCAAGCCAGAAAGAATCACATTAACCAGCAAACAACCAACATTGGCATCGCATACAGAGAGAACGCAGAGTCACGTTAACCAACAAACTACAATTTCACAATAATCTACCAGAACAAGTGTAGGTAAAGCAACGTGAACGAACTAACAGTTGTAACAGAATTTCATACCGGATGGAGGACGAAAACTTTCAGGTCAAGCGCTGAACCAAAGCACATTAACAGCAGAAACCTCACTCAGAAACAACCACGGCTTACCAAGAATGCAGAGCTCTCAAACTCAACAAATGTGCATGCAAATGACTTACGCTAGGGTTTGATCTCCCATACCAAGGCGGGGTTGACAATCCCAAGGGTGGACACTTGTCCATCGATAGAAGCATAAGGTACCAATCACAAGTGTGGACTCCAAAACCAAATCAAAATCATTACAATCAACCACCGGATGAATCAACCTTACACATAATCTTCTTGCCATCATTAAATTTCATTTATTCACGCATTATTAACCTTGTGTGGTGTGACAAGGGTGGGCTGGACCCATCAGGTAGTATCAGAGTAGGAAGTTGAAAGAGCCAGGATATGGAGGTTGGAAGATGAGGACGTGGGAGAGGTGTGCGCAGAGTAGCAGACGAAGGATTGAGGGAAGAAATAAGGACCCTTACTGCTCGTTTAGAGGCAGTGGAGGCAGGAAGGAGAAGAGATCCAGAACTCGGAGATGACAGTGAGGAGGAAGTAGTAGTTACTACAGACGGATCAGATGAGGAAGCACCAGAGATAAGATTGCTGAGGTCAGTGCTGTTAGCCAGCAACAAGCCCAAACCGAAAATTCCTAACTATGATGGCAGTCTGTCCACAGAAGTTCTACTGGACTGGATAAGCGAGTTGGATAAGTATTTTGAAAGTGAAGAGATCAGCGAGGACCAAAGAGTCAGGTTCACTGCAACCAAATTGAAGGGACATGCCACCCTGTGGTGGGATAGTGTCCAAGCAGAGAGAAGGAGAATGAATAAGATACTGATAAGGAAGTGGCCAAGCTGAAAGGCAGATTTCTGCCTAAGGATTATCAGGTTGCGCTTTACCGACAAGTGCAGAACTTAAAACAGAAAGGCATGACAGTAAAGGAGTATACAGAAGAATTCTACCGTGTGAACTTGAGGGCTGGTTATACTGATGACACTCCGGAGAAGACAACAAGATATGTAAACGGTTTGAGGCTGGAAATACTGGATGAAATCAGTATTCTTTCCCCAAGAAACATAGAGGAAGCCTATCAGAGTGCTGTAAAGGCTGAAGAAAAGATTAATAGAAAACAGAATAATAGGAGAGGACGGGGAAACGATAGAGGACGAGGACAGTCCTATGGCAAAGGGTGAACTACCAGTAATGGCGAAGAGGGCAGCAGCTCCAAGGCTTCAGGAACAGCAGAGAAAGGAGACAACACTAGGGGTGACAGGCCATATCAGTGGGGAAGAGGGAATGGCCGAGGTAGAGGAGCTAATTTCTAGTGCTACAGGTGCCACAAGTGGGGGCATAGATCTTTTGAATGCCCTGAAGCAGAGCAAGCTGGCCAGAGGGGAACATTTGTTGCACAGCCTGAGGAAGTTGAGGCACCGCCCCAGGAAGCAGAAAATGTAGCAAAAACGGGGGAGGCCTTAGTTCTAAACAAAGTATTGCTGAAGCCAGCTAAGGAAACTGCTGAACAAACCCAACGGAAAGCACTGTTTCGGACAGTTTGCAAATTACATGGAAAGTGTTGCAAATTGATCATAGACAGTGGGAGTACAGATAATTTGGTTGCCACCGAGATGGTGGAGAAGCTGGGATTGAAGCGGCTTAAGCACCCCACCCCTTACAAGGTGTCGTGGCTGCAGAAAGGCCACCAGCTATTGGTTGATGAATAGTGTGAGGTTGAATTTCACATTGGCAGGTACAAGGACAAAGTTGTCTGCGATATTATGCCAATGGACGTGTGTCACATACTGCTGGGAAGACCATGGCAGTATGATCAGAAGGTGGTACACAACGGGAAGACGAATTGCTACAAGTTTGTTAAAGATGGAGTCAAGCATACGCTTGTACCCATCAAGGAAGAGGATACAGCAGAAGCAAGCGGGACAAAAGCGTTGTTAGTAGATGGAAAACAGTTTGTGAAACAGATCGAGGAAAACGAAGTGAATTATGTTGTTGTGAGGAGGACTAAGACAGTGTTGTTGCACACAGAAATGTCTGAATTGCCTGCAGAAATTCAAGAGATGCTACAGGAATTCAAGGACATTGTAGTTGATGATTTTCCAGACAAGTTGCCTCCCAAAAGAAGCATCAGTCATCATATCGATTTCATACTCGGAGAAAGCTTACCAAATAAGGCAACATATCGGATGAGCCCCAAAGATAATGAAGAGATTAGAAAACAGGTGCAGGAGTTGCTGGATAAAGGGCTGATAAGGGAAAGCTTGAGCCCTTATGCGGTACCAACAGTTCTCACTCCCAAGAAAGGAGGAGAATGGCAGATGTGCACGGACTCACGGGCCATCAACAAAATCACCATTAGGTACAGGTTTCCTCTACCAAGGATGGACGATATGATGGACTGTCTAAGTGGGGCAGCATATTTCATGAAGATTGATCTAAAGAGTGGCTATCATCAGATCCGGATCAGAGAAGGAGATGAGTGGAAGACAACCTTCAAGACTAATGAAGGGTTGTATGAGTGGCTGGTCATGCCGTTCGGTTTGAGTAACGCTCCTAGTACTTTTATGAGGTTGATGAATGAAATGTTGAAAGAGTTCATCGGTAAGTTTGTGATAGTATACCTTGATGACATATTGATTTTCAGCAGGACTAAAGAAGAGCACCTTCAACATGTTCGAAGAGTGCTAGAGAAATTACAGTAGAATAAGCTGCTGATAAACTTGAAGAAATGTACTTTCCTACAAAGAGAACTGGTTTATTTGGGCTTTGTAATTGCAGAAAACGAATTGAATATGGATCCAGAAAAGATTGCAGCAATCGTTAATTGGCCATCACCGAAAAGCTTATTCGAGGTACGTAGTTTTCATGGGCTGGTGAGTTTTTATCGCAAGTTTATAAGAAATTTTAGTGAAATCTGTGCGCCTATGCTGGACACCATCAAAAAGGCTAGTCAGCCTTTTTGTTGGACCAAGGCAGCAGAGGACAACTTTCAGCTCCTAAAGCGGAAAATTACAGAAAGGCTGATTCTAAGGTTACCGGATTTTAATAAGCTTTTCCAGGTTCGATGCGATGCAAGTGGTACAACCATTGGCACTGTACTTAGTCAAGAAGACAAACCTGTTGCATTTTTCAGCGAGAAATTGAACGAAAGCAGGCAGAAATATTCCTCATATGACAAGGAATTTTATGCTGTCGTCCAAGCTTTAAAGCATTGGAGACACTACCTGCTGGGGAATGAGTTTGTGTTATTTTCTGATAATTAAGCGCTACAATATGTAATGCAACAACACAAATTGAACCAAAAGCATGCCAAATGGGTGGAGTATTTACAGAGTTTCACCTTTGTGTTGAAACACATCAGTGGGCAAGCCAATAAGGTGGCGAATGCATTGAGCAAAAGAGCCTTTCTCTTACAGGAAAGTACAATACAGGTGTTGGGTTTCGAGCACTTGAAATATTTGTACCAGACCGACACAGATTTCAAAGAGGCCTTTGAAGCCTGTCAAAATCCCATGCTGAGGAACAAAAGTCCATGGTTGGACTACAACTTACAGGTGAAACTAAAGTTGCAGGACAGCGTGCAGAAATATAAACAACAAGTAGATTTAAAGTGGTGAGAAGTCCAATTCAATATAGTTGATGAAGTCCTTACACACTTACGCAAAGAATGGTTTCCTAAGGGTGCATATAACAAGCTAAAATTCAAAAAGATTGGTCCCTGCAAGATTTTGTGTAAATTCTCAGCCAACGCTTATGAGATATAGCTGCCACCTGATATAGGCATATCACCTATTTTCAATGTGGCAGACCTGTTCCCATATACTGCCAACCCAGAGGAAACAATGTGGTACAGCCAGAACAGGACACCCAAGTTGGAGACAGTTCTTTGATGAGGCACATGCCTTCGGCTCAACCCCATGATATCGAGAAAATTCTCGACACACAGGTAGCCAAAAGGACTCGCAGGAAAGAGTATATGCGATACCTTGTCAAGTGGAAGAACCATCCAATTGAGGACAGTTCATGGCTCGAAATGGCACAGATACAGAAGGCTAGTTATTCTGTGGAGGAGCTCATGGAACAAAGCCATGACTTTTTCTTACCCCGGGAGCCTGATGCAGGAGCATCTGGCTGACAGGTCAAGACGAAAGGAAAGGTTGTTTGGTCTCTGAAGAGGACAGAAGAGGAATTTGCTGAGTGAACAATGTGGTTGTTTTTTTTTTATTTGTTTATGTTGTTTAATTTAATAAAGAACAGTACGTAGGAAGGTCAAGAATTAATTAGGATAATTGTTATAAGTAACTAGTTTTATTTTCATAATAATACTGTAAGACAATAACAGTTCCTGGAACTAAACATATGTAACCAACAACAGTTGGAAGAAAAACAATTCCTTACAATCATTTTAAAAGAGGAACACAACACAATTGTAGGGTTCGATGTTTTGGAAAAGGGAGTGAAAAAGCTAATGAAATATATCTCTGAGCACACAGACATTTCTTTCCAGCATCCTGTGATTGTTGAACTATCTACATGTCATTCTATTGATTTCCATTAACAATAAAAGTCTAGTCATTACTCTATTCTATAAGCATATGCACATACATGTATTTCGAATTACATTGGTTCAAGCGGGCCTACGAAACCAGATAAGTTGCAGACACAACCCAAGAACGTGTTGCAGAGACAAGACCTACAAACCCTGACATAACAAGCATATGAATGCCGAAGAATCCAGGACAAGCCGAATATCTCGAGCATTAAAAATACAGACAAGGCGCAAGCATTGACAAACAGAAAACCAAGCAGAATACCCAGGTATGCCTGAAGAATAAAATCCATTGTTTTCTTTATAAAATAAGCACGAGAAAATATTTGTCCAGTCATACACAGTTTCAAAATCCTGTTCGAATAATTATATAGTCCATGCCATCACATATTACAAGTTCAAAGTGACATAACGTGCGGGTCTAGAAACCCTAAGGCCGAACCTACAACTATCAACTAACAAGAACGACTGTGCAAGCCAACGGCCTGAGACTTCATACAGTCGATGGCTTAATAAATTTCTGAAATAGGAATTACAATAACCCAAGCCTACGGTGTTGAATGCAAATGACAAGAAGAACAAAGAATGACTCTACTCGGGTCTAGCCGGAGTTTTGAACAGCCGGATTCTGAAGCCCTTCAGGTCGTTATACCTGCAACGACAGCCATTTATCAAAGTTCGTGATTATTGAGCGGAAAAGTAAGACAATAACAAACAGAAGAACAAAACCCAGGTTTGAAAATTACCTGACAGAGGCAAGTTGTGGTCATGGCAGTTCATTAAGGTTACCCTGCTCTCGAAGGAGCAAAAACATCAGTCAACTGAGGGAAAAGAGGAGACAATTGATAGCATAGAACCAGAGAAATTACCCTTGCAACGCTGAAGGAGCCGAAGCCGAGAACTGCAACCGCATCCTGTTCGAAACCGAGAGAAGACGACCAGAGACTCAACAATTGTCACCTAGAAAGGTTCAAGCCGGAAAGAATCACATTAACCAGCAAACAACCAGCATTGGCATCGCATACAGAGAGAACGCAGAGTCACGTTAACCAGCGAACTATAATTTCACAATAATATACCAGAACAAGTGCAGGTAAAGCAACGTGAACGAACTAACAGTTGTAATAGAATTTCATACCGGATGAAGGACGAAAACTTTCAGGTCAAGCGCCGAACCAGAGCACATTAACATCAGAAACCTCACTCAGAAATAGCCACAGCTTACCAAGAACGCAGAGCTCTCAAACTCAAAAAAGTGCATGAAAATGACTTACGCTAGGGTTTGATCTCCCATACCAAGGTGGGGTTGACAATCCCAAGGGTGGACACTTGTCCATCGATAGAAGCATAAGGTACCAACCACAAGTGCGGACTCCAAAACCAAATCAAAATCATTACAATCAACCGCTGGATGAATCAACCTTACACATAATTTACTTGCCATCATTAAATTTCATTTATTCACGCGTTATTAACCTTGTGTGGTGTGACAAGGGTGGGTTGGACCCATCATAAATGATTTGATCCAATTCATGCAAATCATAATTTAAATCACAAAGTAAACATAGAAGAAAGACCTATACAAATATGCAAGTTATATATATATATATATATATATATATATATATATATATATATATATATATATAATGTATTTAATTACTTTTAAATGTAAATTAATTAATAAAATTACATTTTAAAATAAATATAAATTTAAAAATAATTTGTTAATTTAATAATAATTTGTTAATTTAATAGATTATTATTAGTTATATTATAAATTTTAATTATTATTTTTATGATAAAAAATCATAATTTTTTTTATATTTTAATTTTAATTTAACTATCTTTAAATTAAATGTCAAAATTGATTACTATGCATGAATGGTTATATATAATTTTTGGTTTCTAATTATTTTTCTACTTTGAAAATAACACTTGTAAATTAAAAATGATATATAATTTTCAAATACAAGATTATAAATTTTGGGTTGATAATTCTCAAATACAAAATTATTAACACCAGGACATCAAATGCTTGTCCATATAAAATAACTTCCTCAAAATCTGGAAAAATTAAATGTTGTAAAGGAAAAAACAAAAAATTCGATAATAGGGAGGAAAACAACAAGACCAACATGGATCAAAAGGGGTGAAGACTCAAATTTGAGTCTTATGTGCCAAATTGTGTCGCAGTGAAATCCTACACAGTTCTACCTAAGTTTAGTTTGTTGGAATTGTAGAGGTTATCCTTGGAGGAGGGGACCTAGGTTAGGGCCTATTGCGGAAGGTAGAGACATAATTTGTCTCACAGAAACTCATGAACATGATGGTTGCAAAACTCCTGTGTTGTACGGTTATTTGAAGTTAGCAGTTTGGAACCAGGTAGCAGAAATGGCAAAGGGTATGGAGGAATATTAGTTTTAGTGAAAGAAAAAGAAGGGTACCACATTCAGTTAATTAAAGAAGATTCAAATAAACAATATTTATGGTTCCAAATATCAAAGAATAAGAATCACATCATAATTTCAGCATGCTACTTTTCCCCTCAAGTCTCAAAAACTTACGAAAATAAGGGGCTAGACAGAAAGGATCCGTATGCAGCTTTAAAGCAAGACATTGTCGCGTACTCTCAGCAAGGAGAAGTTATTTTAGTGGGAGATTTCAATGCTAGAACAACAAATCATCAAGCTAGTATTCCTTGTTGCAAAGAGGATCACAATCCTATTTGGCTCACTGAAGAGGAGAATCCCCAATGGGTGAGGTGTTCATAACATGACAAAGTTAGCAATCATTTTGGAGAAGAGTTTCTTACACTTTGTGGGGCTTTCAACTTAATTATTTGAAATGGTCTAGATAGATGGAAAAGGTCTGGGAACTTCACTTGCAACACATACAATGGGGCAAGTGTCATTGACTATGTGATGTGTTCAAAAAGCTTGATAGAAAAGATAGACAGAGTTAAGATTGTGTCAAATGCCTTTTTGAATTCAACAAAACAACAAAATACTTCTTCTTTGTCCTCCCAAACCTTTTCAACAATGTGTCTCAATGTGATACCATGATCCACTATAGAATGCTTCGGCCTAAAACCCGCTTGTCCTCTTGCCCTATTTTCTTTTACTTCTGCCCACTTATTGATTTTATTTTCTACCATGCTGCCGAAAAAATTTGCAAACAAAGGATTGATCATAATGGTTCTATAGTTGGAAGGATTATTAGTGTCTCCACTTTTAAAAAGGGTTATTGCTAGGCTAGTTTTCCAGTCTCGTGGGAATCCTTGTTGAATGATGTTTTTGAATATTTTCATGATGTGTAGTGCAAGAGTGTTCATTCCCCATTTTAGATACTCTGCTTGAAGTTCAACCAAGTCCTTTGCCTTTCCTGTTTTCAACTTCTTAATTCCAATCTCCACCTCTTGTAACATGAAGAGCTTTGTAGTTGCGTTGATCCTGGGGCGGTGGCTCTGCCTCTGATTCTTTCTCATAGAGTTGGATTGCATATTCAAACCTTTGATTGGTTGTAATATTATTTTCGATTTTCTTCTTCCTTGGTTGAAGTTCCTGCTAGAAAAGCTTTGGGTTATTCTTGCTTAGATATATTAACTCTTCACGCCTTGTTTGCATGAACTCATCTTTTTTCCTTTTTAGTATCTACTTATATAACTTTACATTCATCTTCTCCTTGCCTGCCTTTTTCAAGGTTCTCCTTGCCATTTTTCATTCCTCATCAAACCAAGCATTTACAGGAAAATAATTCGATTATGATTTCCTATTTTTTGCTCTTTTGCACTCCTCAAGTGCACTTTGAATTATTAATTTGTTAACTAATGACTGTAAAGTGCTTGGGCCAATGGTCAATAGGTTGAAGCAGCCATTGAGTGATCTAGGATTTTTGTATTGTGTCAAATTCAAAGTCATAATGTAAAAGACCCTTCATGGGAACCTTAAGTCAAAGAAGTTTTTTTTTTGTGTGTGTCAAAGAGACTCCTCAACCAAGTCGTCTCCCTCTCCTATATGTTGTCCTGCTCTACTCCTTGAAGTCGGCATGCCCTACTCCTTCAAGTCGGCCTTAGAATAGTTGACAAGTCGGCCTAATATTGGAGATTCAAACTACTATATATACAAGCGCATTTAACCAGTTGAAGGAGATACACAATACATCTGATTTGAAGTTTAGAAGATGAAATGGAATGTGAAAGAGATTTTATCATGTTCCAAGAAGAGAAATAAACCAAGAAAAGGTACAAACTCATTGATCCTCTACCACATGTGTGAATTCTCTGAAGTATTACAGGGCTGAAAAAGTGTAGGAAACTAAAAGTTGTAGAAGAAAGAAGAATGGGGCCAAAACCCTATTTTGCAGTTTATGGAAGGCTGACTTGGTGGAGTGAGGAAAGTCATTTGTATTGATCTTGTGTACTGGTTGTCTCAATTTTGATTTGAATCTACTAGTGGAATATTTTGACTGGGTTTTCCCATTCATAGGGGTTTTACCCTAGCTGAGTGCCTACATCTTGTGTTATGTATTGTTTGGAATTTGTATTGATGATAAGAACCTAATAAATTGAAAATAATAAATAATAAACACCACAAGAAAGTGTCAAAGGAAGAGAAATCAAATTAAGTATATTCCCTAACTACGCTGCCTTATATTTCTCAACAAGGATCTGGTTAAGGTGGTTGAGAAAGGAATGCAAAGCAGGAAGGCCATGGGACCAAACAATAAAGATATCATCAACAAACCACTTCCAACATTCAAGTTTTAAATGGAAGTTATCTAAGGTTTGAGAATCGAAGGATTCCATGAAGATGTTGGCTACTACTAGGGAGAGGGAAGAGCCCATGGCAGTTCCTTCAATTTGTTCATAGCAAACATCTTTAAAGGAAAAATAAGGTGGAGGAAAGGAAAATATTAATAAGGTTAAAGGTTTCAGAATCAATAAGGTTGGAAATGATATAAATGGCTTTAGGGGCAGGTATTTTCATAGAGAGGGAGACAACATCAAAACTAACCAAAATATCATGGTTATCAAGACAAAGTTATTTATTCTTAATAATAAAATTAGAGGATTTTTTTATAAAGGAGGAGGTTTTCCTGTGAAGGGTCAAAATTTTTTAGAAAGGTATCGGGATAAGGCATGAGTGGGAGCACCAATATAACTGATGATTACGCTAAAGGGGACATCATTTTTTGAAGAGGATTTTATTTCTTTGGTCACGGTATTATTAATGGAGGAGATAAGGTTTTTGGAAAGAGGCTTATAAGAGGAGGAGGAAAGGAATTCATGTATTTTATAATCATAATCATAGGAATTCGTAATGACAGTGACATTACCCTCGTCTGCTTTTAAGATAGGTATATTGGGATTCTTATTAAGGTTTTCAAGGGCTAAAGATTCTTCTTTGGAGATATTGGGTTTGGGTAATTTAGAACGATGAAGAATGTGTCCACATTCTTGCCTAATTTCTTCAACGTCATGAGGTGTAAGATGAGGGGTAACATATTGAACATGACACATGATTTCTTCCACGAGAAGGTGACAAGGTATAATGGCAAAGTTAAAGCCTTTCTCTAAAATATTCAAGGAGGCTTAGTCAAGGGATTTTGAAGAAAGGTTAATCATCGTGGAAGGAGGAACCAAAGAGAGGGGAATGGGGAATAGGCAGCAAAGAAATCAGCGGTGAAGGAGAAGTGGAAGGATTCGAGGAGGAAGAAAAAGGATTTGAAGAAGAAGTAGATATATTTGGGGATGAAGAAGGAAAATAAAAAGAACGAGGAGGAGTTCCATTTTTGGTATTTTATTTTGTTCCATAGTTGAGTAGAGAAAATAGAACTGGGAAGTTAAAGAGCATAATAGAGGGGTTTAGAGTTTCATAGTAGCCTTATAGGCAATAGGTCTCAGGTAAATCCAAAGAGAGTACCTCTTCCTTTATACTTGTATATTTCCATACTAGATAAAAGTGAATAGAGCAACCTCACCTTCTCGCTAGGTTTTCTCCCATAAGAATTTCCTGAGGAGAAATTATTGTCTATTGTGGATGTTGTGTGTATTTATTTCTATTCTATATTTATGGAATTCGGCTAATTTATTCATTTAAGCATAAAAATAAACTCTTAAGAATATGAAATCTAAAATAAAAAGTAACCTATATAGCAAATATTCAATATTTTATCAAATTTGTTGTGAGGAACTACGCCAGTGGAATATCCATGGTAGTTTACAAATAAATTATAAGATTTTTTTTTATTCCATGAACTATATAAAGACAAATAATGTTTATGATTTAATTTACTCAAGGAGATGACTCAAAACAAAAAATGACAACTCTTTCTTAAGAATGGGAAGTTGGAATTGCTCTTTTGACTTCTCCTTAATGACAATTAACTTATGAAGACCAACTCACCCATGGATTTTTTATATGAGAGATGATGTTGTACTATGGAAGATTTGTCTTTGCAAACTCATTTCAATATAAAAGAACTTTTTGACATTCATGCACATGTAACCAAACACAATATACCTAAATGTGAGGTTTTGATATATGTATTTTCCAACATGTATAATCATGATGATTGATAAAGCCATAAACTCTATTGTTGGTCTTTGGAGTTGTTGATATACAAACAAGAATGAAATGCAGAAATATAGGAAACTGAAAAACCACATATAAACTAACACAAAAATTATGTGGTAAAACCTTAATAGTGTGTCAAGGAAACCTCCACGGGGCAAAGGATCAGAAATCTTATTAATCTTATAAAACTAAGTGAATGGTAAAAAATAGATTTACCCAGATAACTAATCATTTACATTGTTTTCACTTTTCAGCAATCTCCACCTTGACAACAATTTTCCTAAACCATTGCCCATGCCCATTCATCATCTCTTCTGCAAGCCCAGAGAAGCCAAACACCATCACAACTTCTCTACTGTAACTGGATTCATGAATATGTCTACACAATTCTCCTGTGTATGGACCTTCTTGAGAGCTACTTTTCTGCCATCAATTACATGTCTCACAAAATGATACCTTACATTAATGTGATTGGTCTTGATTTGATAAGTTGGATTTGTAGCCAAATGAATAACACTCTAATTGTCATAGAACACATTCACTTTCTCCTACGTCCTTCCAATCTCATCAAGTAGACCTTTTAACTAGATTGTTTCTTTATTGGTATCTGAACTAGCTATATACTCTTCTTCGGTAGTGGACAAAGCAACTATTTCTTGAAGCTTTGACATCCAGCTAATTGCTCCACCTGCAAGAGTAAAGACATAACTAGTAGTATATCTCCTTTTGTCCAAATCACATGCATAATTAGAACCGACATATCCGCAGACTAATCCTTCACTACCATTAAATATGATGCAATGGTCGCTTGTGCCTCTCAAATACCGAAGCACCCATTTCATTGCTCACCAATGTTCTTCTCTTGGATTTTCCATGAACCTACTGACAACTCCAACTGCATGTGAAATGTCGGCCTTGTAGATACCATTGCATACATTAAGTTTCCTACCGCATTTTCATATGGTACACGAGACATATACTTATTTTCTTCATCAGTTCTAGGACTCAAAACTGAAGAAAGTTTAAAATGGGAAGCTATTGGAACATTAATAGGTTTCACATTGTTCATACTAAACTTTTCAAGTACTCTTTCCACATACTTCTGCTGTGACAACCAAAGCTTTCCATTTTTCCTATCTTTGTGTATCTCCATGTCCAAGATATGTTTTTTCACTTCAAGATCCTTCATATCAAATGTCCTAGAGAGACGAGCCTTTAACCTATCTATCTCTTCCATGATTTTGCTCGCAATAAGCATATCATCAACATACAAGACCAAGATAATGAATATGACATTGAAACTTTTAAAGTATACACAATGATCATACTCACTTCTAGTAAAGTTCTAGCTCATCATGAAGGAGTCAAACTTCTTGTACCACTGCTTGGGAGACTACCTCCGGCCATACAATGATTTCCTAATCTTGCAAACTAATATTTTGTTGCGACCTTGTACAAAACCTTCTGGTTGTTCCATATAAATATCTTCATCCAAATCACCATGTAGAAAAGTTGTTTTAACATCTAACTATTCTAACTCAAGGTCAAGTAATGCAATTAGTTATAACATAGTACGAATAGAAACAAGTTTTACAACTGGTGAAAAAATCTCATGAAAATCAATACCTTCAACCCGAGAATACCCTTTTGCTACCAACCTCATCTTATACCTCTTGATACTTCCATCAACATTTCACTTCAATTTAAAGATCCATTTGCATTTGACAACACTTCTCCCTTCAGGAAGTTCTACAAGATCCCAGGTTTTATTCTTGGCTAAGGAATCCACTTCTTCGTCCATAGCCCTTTTCCACTTTTTGCTATTTGCATCATCCACTACTTCCTGATAACAAGAAGGTTCCCCATATTCAGTAATAAATGAAATAGATGAAGCATAATCTCCATACCTTTTGGGTTTTATTCTTAGAGTGACTAGTTGTTGAACTGGTTCTGGAAATTCAACGGTTTCCTTTGCATCTTCTTCACCTTTTTCTTCAGAAATCTCTCCTTCCTTTCGACCTTCTGAAAAAGATTTGGCCTCCAATTGAATTTGGTGATTCGGTGATACCTATTCATGTTCAACCTTTTAAACATTTGATTTTAGAAGAGAAAATTCATCAAATGTTACATCTCTACTAATGACTATCTTATGCGAAGAAGGATCCCACAACCTGTATCCTTTCACCACAACATAGTCATACCCAACAAATGACATAACATTTTACTTTTGGGTCTAACTTTGAACGTTGATTCTTTGGAATAAGTGCATAGGCATCACAACAAAAAATCCTTAAATGTCAATAATCACAAGACTGACCCGACCAAACTTCTCCAGGAATTTTACAATTAATGGCAATTGAAGGTGATCTGCTAACTAAATAACAAGTAGTAGATATTGCTTCTGCCCATAACTCCTTTTGTAGGTTAGCATTGTTGATCATGCTTTTGGCTCTTTCCATAAGAGTTTGATTCAACTGTTCAACAATGCCATTTTGCTGAGGAGTATAAACAATAGTTTTATGTCTAAAAATCCCTTCATCCTTATAGTATTGTTCAAATTCTAGGGAAGCAAATTCACTGCCATTGTCAGTTCTTAAACATTTAATTGATTTTCCTGTTTTCTTTTCCACCATAGCTTTAAATTGTTTAAAACATTAAATACATCAACTTTTATTTTCAACATATAGACCCAGACTTTTCGGGAGAAATCATCAATAAATGTTAAGAAGTATAATGCACCTCCATAAGATACAATAGGAGATGGTCCCCAAAGATCAGAATGAATATAGTCCAAAATTTCTTTACTATTATGACTTCCAATTTTAAAGGTTTGTTTACATTGTTTACCATATACTCAATGTTTACAAAAATCCAACCTCAAGGATTTCAAATCACGAAGCAACTTGCGATTCATGAGTACCTGCAGACCCTTCTCACTCATGTGGTCCATTTGTTGAGGCCATAGGCGAGTACCTTCTTCTACCTTCTCAGATACAGTCCTTGCCTCACTGATTTGAGTACTTCCTTTGAGTCTGTAAAGGTTTTTGATCTTCTCTACCTTCATAACAACCAAAGTGCCTTTTGAAACTTTTAGCACTCCATTTTGACCTATAAATTTATAACCTTCTGAGTCCAACACTCCAAAAGAAATTAAAATTTTCCTCAACTCAGGTACATGTATAACATCGGTTAATGTTCTAATTGTATCATCATACATTTTAATTTTGATATTTCCCATCCCAAAAGTATGCAAGATACATTATTACCCATAAACACATAACTACCATTCACAGCTTCATATGAAGTGAACCAACTTCTGTGTGGACTCATGTGATGAGAAGCACCAGAGTTAACAACTAATTTTCATAATTCTGAGAGACATTACAAACAAGTGAAGTTTCATCTACCATACCCAATTCAGCAGATAAAACTTCATCAATCATACCTAACTCAACTTGATTTTCCTCCTTATTTGGGTTTTCAACGGACTCCTTTCGTTTCCAACATTCTTTCTTGAGGTGTCCAATTTTGTTGCAGTACCATCATTTGGATTTACACTTCTTTCCCTTTGATTTTTATCTGGAAGAACTCCTTGCTTTCTCCCCTCTTTCCTTTAACCGACCTCTGGCTACATGAATTCTGGTGTGGAGGTTTCAATGATGGACTTCCTCCGTACTTCTTCAAATTACAGAGCTCCCACAACTGTATCAAATTCCAAAGATTCAATTGTGCTAAAATTGATAGAAGTTACAAAGTAGTCCCAAGACTCGGGTAGAGAACACAACAAGGTGATAGCTTTGTCTTCTTCCTAAAATGTAACTTCCATATCTGACAATTGGAAAATAAGTGTATTAAAAACATTTAAATGTTCTGCAATTTTTGTACCCTCCTTCATCCGAAGACTATATAATTTCATTTTCAGAGAAATTTTGTTGGTTAAATATTTAGTCATACAAATTTTCTAGTTTTCCCCATAAACCTGATGCCGAGGTTTCTTCAACAATGTTGAAGAGAACTTCATCTGCCAGGCACAACCTGATGGTATTGAGAGCTTGGGCATCCAAGTCCTCCCAATCCAAATCTGTCATGCTAACAGGTTTCTTTTTAACCCCATCTAAATCTTTGTGCAACCCTTATTGCACCAGCAAATCCCTAACTTTCAGTTTCCACAATGCGAAATTGTTCTTGTCGGTGAATTTCTCCACCTCAAATTTAACATTCGTCATTTTTTCCATTTCTTCCTACAAATCCCCCTACTAGGGTTTCCTTCCTTCAACTAGGGTTTCTTAAAAAAAATTGGTTTCCCTTATTTCAGCTAGGGTTTAAAAAAAAAATTGGATTTCCCTTCTTATTCCATTTTTTTTAGCTTAACAAACCCTACTCCATTTCTTCCATGAATTTTCACAATTTTGTTTAAGAAAATTAAAAAAAATTGTTTCTCCTTTCTTCAACTAAAGAAACCCTACTCATTTTCTTTCATCAATTTAATAGTTTTCTGAGAATTTTCACTCGTTTTTGAGACCCAAAAATTTACTTTCAATCGACAATTATCCTACTGTAAAAAATAAAAAATTACCTGATGATTGGTGTTTTGAATTTCTGCCAAAAAAAATCTACGTGGCTCCTGGAAGGTCCTCAAAAGAAACATGTTATAACAACAACCCTCACTCTCAATATTCACACGGAATAAGAAAATATATAGCGGTTGGCTTCAATAATGACTTAGAAAAAAAATATAGAGTGTTTCCACTCAACGATCTCGTCTCTGCAATTTTTTTTCTTAAACAGTTTCATGCTTTTATACAACAGTAACACATTGTGGCTTTATCTTTCAGCAACTCCTATTTTTCTTGGCAGCTTTACTTATGATGAGGCTCCTTAAATCCTCTTCCAACAACTTCAGAAACAACGAGCTTTCTTTTTTTTCTTACCCAAGCTCTCCTACACGGGCTTGCTGCAAACTCAGTCGACGACTTGTTCTGTGGCCATTGGCTATCAATCGGTCAAAAAGGATCTTCCTCCATGAACTTAGTTCGTTTAGTGGATGATGGCTAAATAAGTCGATTGCCACGTTAAAGAATTGTTCGGCGGTTCAACAATCGATCTGTGGCTCATTCCTCTGTTGTGGTTTTCTCATCGGCAACTCCTCGTCAACAACAACAAGGTTTCTACTCTGCTTCAAATTTGTTCTTACAACTGCCTCAAGGCCTTCATAACCTCGCTCAAGCTTCTTCTTTTCCTCTGCTCTGATACCACTTGTTGTTCTTTGGAGTCGTTAATATACAAACAAGAAAGAAATGCATAAATATAGGAAACTGAAAAACCACATATAAACTAACACAAAATTTACATGGTAAAACCTTGATAGTGTGTCAAGGAATCCTCCATGGGGCAAGGGATTGGAAATATTATTAATCAAGAATGATTCTCCAAGGTTACAAGCCTCTTGGGAAATCCCAATTAATATGGGCTACTTCGTTACATAACTTCTTCTTGTTATACAACTAACTGAATGGATCCAACACTTAGCTTGCACATATCATGTTCATACACAATGACCACAATATTGCGCCTGCATATACATCTAGTTCATTGCATCGACACCTATAGATAATTCACTTTTTATCAATGTTTAAGCTTTTACAAACTTGATATCTCCTTTTTGACCTTCATAATGATGACCTTTATTTATTTATATATATCTCTATGGGTTTCTAGATACTTTGACTTTTTTGGCTAAATTTTTCACATCAAAACCCATTTTAGTTATGAGTTAGAATACAATTCTTTTTGTATGCTTTTCAAAACAACCAATTTCATCATCTTCAATATGAGGTTCCATTTCAAAAATATCATTACGATCATCATTCTAAGTCTCATAGCATGAAAGAAACACGTGTATATTATCATTATTAAAATCAACCAAATTACATCTATCACAAGAACTATAAAAAAATTGAAGCAAATCGTATATCAAGAATTGCATTGCATGTTATTTTTTCTTGCATTTTTCTTCACTTTCCAATGCTAGAAACACATTTCCTTTACCAACAATTATGTTGCAATGATTCTATCATTTTCTCTTTCTTATCATGAAATTTTAAAATATAAATCATGCATTGTTCTAGTGAATCTAACCTTTTCTTTAGTTTACTTATCCATTTTGTAGTGAAAACAACAAATTCTTGATAGAGTTGTTATCACACACTATAAGTTCAATTTGACTTTGCCAATTATTGAATTATAAAATTTATGTGATCTATCTATATCTTGGAGGGTATCTATCACCAAGATCTTATTGAAGTAGTTCCATTTCATGATTAACATTTTGCAACATTTTTCCTCATTTACCCATTCTAAAAAAATGCTCCATGATTCAAGCTCACTTGTACAAAAAACCATGATCAAAGAATGAACACCATAAGCATGAGCGTTGAGTGTAACCAATTATACATTGTATTTCAAACACAACAATGATAAGGATGTCAAATACTATTAAACATACACCAACTTGTCCCATCATCATTTTACTATTACTTAGTCTCTTGTCTTTGAATCCTTTGCTTGGTTGTAGTTGTTCTTCCATGACCTCCTAACGAGGATTGTAGGTACATAATGAAGGCTACCAAGGCTTTGTTAGCAAATGGAAGAGAAAAGAAAAGTTGCGACAATATGATTGTCCTAGAAATAGGGATTTGTGAGAGATATTGTCCTAATTGGGATCTGAGCTCAGAGGGAGCAGGCATATACAAAAAATTGAAGTATGTCTTGATCTATGCCAAAAAGAAGTTAATGGTGACTTCCAAGATGAATTATGCAACTTGAAATAAGTACAAAGCGAAGGATTACTCCAGTAAGAAGGAGAAGACTGTGAAGTGACATATTGTCAGGTACACTTTTAATAAAAGTTTATTATATTTATGGTTTCTATTGAAAACTACATCATATGGATGTAGAGATTGATTTCTTTGATGAAAGAAAAAGTGTACATAAGAGTTACCTCAAGCTTGTGAGGTACATGATGAAGTCGTATAGTTGTAAGAAGAAATAAGGCTTTGTACAAGCTCCTTAGATTTGATACACTTGGATTAATGGATCAAGGTTGACCCTGTATGATTTGTTTTTCTAACAAAAGTAGAAGAATTCATGTGTCAGAGAGAACAACATTGACCGAAAAGATTTTTTTTAAAGGGAGAAGTTAAGGCTTCCTCAGAAACCATTGTTTTAGCTTCAGATGGAGTTTCTCTATGGATATGAAATGAAGATAGCTTATGTGCTTCAATAAAATTAATAGCAAAGGGAGCAAAAAAAGATTTCCATAACAAGATTTGTTCTAGAATGAACACCCAATTAGGGTAACTAAAAATAGCCAAGATGATGGATCAAGAGAAGGAAGAAAATTAGTATATGGTTGAGATGTGTTGAAATTCCAGTATGGTACCGTTGGTCATGGCACAATCAATTATGGCTTGAGATATGTCTCAAACAATGATGTACAACTGCAGGGATATACAGATTTTGAATGGGCAGGGGGTGCTAATGACAAGAAGAGTACTTCAAGAGGATGCTTTAGTTTAAGCTCCACTATGATTTCGTGGACAAGTAGGAAGTAGAAATTTGTCGCACTCAGCACTACAGAAACAAATTATATTGCAGTTTGTAAAGTTTTTACCGAAGTAGTGTGGCTTCGAAAGCTTATTGCATCATTGTTTGATGAGGTGCAGATGACAACATGATGATAGTTCAAGGCACCTTGAGATCTAGTACCAAGACGTGGTAAATGAAGAGAGCAACATGGCTCCAATATTTTCAAGCAGATTGTTTAAGGATAGGCTTGGAGTGATTAAGCATGTCTCTCTCAGCAAGAGGGGGTGATGAGAAAACAACATTAGAGGACATTCATGGTCCTGTACCTCTCAGGGAGAGAGTGTGTTAATATGATAACATCATGGATATTCATTCTCCCTATGTTAAATATGTTAACCAATTGGGGAGAATGATCCAATAGAGGACAATTGTTCTCCCCGTGTCAAAGATGTTGACTAGGTTGGGAGACTAGTCCTAGAAGCCTAGGAAACTTAGTTGAGTGCATGGCTTTTAGCATCAGGCTCAATCTCTTTAGTTTGGATGAGAAGCTCATTTATCATTGGGCCAATTGCTCATGTGGAGTGTGGCCTTTGGAGTTTCACCACGAGTCATAGAGATTGACCAAGATGGTGAACCAAGACTAGTTTAAGTCAGGAGTACCAACCAAGATTATGGGTCAATGGAACTGACCAGAGTTATGATGACTAGTTGATGCTAGATGTTATGACATGTGTCAAGAGTACCGACCAAGATGGGTCAGCAATACCAACCAATTGTGAAAAATACTTGATGTTGATGGTTTACCATATGTCAAAGTTGTTGACTAGATTATGGTAATTGGATGATGATGCTATATGTCAGAGATGCTGACTAGATGATGTTGATGATATCAGAGATGATGACTATATGATGTTGAAGATGTTAGAGATTCTGACTAGATGACGTTGATGATTTACCTTATGTCAAAGATGCTAACAAGGTTGATGATGATCAAGTTGTTATAACTTTTTCATAGAGAAATTTTGTCAACATGCACATCTAGATAGTCATTATGAATACCTCCCTAGTTAAGAGGAAGTGTTGAATTTTTGTAACTATGGTTGGTCTTCATAATGTATATTTGAGCTATTAATGTATTTATAAGCATTTTCTTCATGCTAGAGACTAAAAGAAAAAATATTAAAGGACATGGTCTTCATGTCATTTGTAAAAGAGAAAAATTTAAATTTATAAAAGTTAAATTTTTGGCTCCAAAAGTTGAAGTCGGCCTACTTGTAGTCAAGTCGGCCCAATCATAATGGCACCCATTTAGCCAGCTAGAAAAGTTATATAAGGACACTCGTCCTCCCACTTTTGGCACACAATTCAGATCTCTCTCTGTGAAAGGTAGTTTGTGTAATCTGAGGGAAGAATCAAGTCAAATTTGAGTTTAAAGGGCATAATTGAGAGCAAATTGTCTAAGGAAAAAAATTTCCACGGAAAGAACTAATTTTCCTAAGGCAACAAATCTTTGTAATGAAGGTCAAATTACTGTGGAAACCCCTTTGTTGAGTGAATTTTTGTCTCTCTATGATAGCTAAATTTTTGTTTCTGTGATGAACAAGTCTTTGTGGATGGCAGAAGGCATACCTAATTAGAATTTTGTGGGCGAATGACTTGACTAAGAGGATGGACTAGGTTTGATGTATTTATTCGCTAATATGTATCTCTGTTGAATTGAAGATTTCTCTATTGAAAAGGTTGCTAGGTTTTTCCCCATTTGGGTTTTCCCATAGTAGTCTCGTGTTTTTTGTTTGACTATCTCTTCATGATCCTACTATGATATATGGTGTATTTTTGATGTCTTTTTGTATAATTTCTTAATGATAGAATCATAAACAAAAATGTGTAAAATAATTAATCTCATTAGAAACAATTATCAGAATAAATACCCTTTGAAAAAGCAATGAAACAATTATGAGAATAAAAGAGCCTTCAAAAAATCAACACTACCAACACTAATTTCCCTTTGATCAATTTTCCACGCTTTGGTTCCTTGAATTGATCACTCAAACCATGTTCTTTAATTTTTGATTGACAACCCTTTCTATTTCTTCAATGTTTGTTTCATTGAAAGTAATCATGCTGACAACTCCCCTTTAGATAATTTTCAACCATGAGTTTTTTTTTCAATAAGAAAAAAATGTTGAGATTTGTATTATAAAACAAAAATCATTGCATATCCATAAGATCTTATGCCTTTCGCATCTACCAGTTCTTTTTCATGTAAACCAAATCACATTTTATCGCAGTAGCAGATACAAGGTAATATGAAATAGTTCTTAGATAAGAAAATATCCATAATTAAACCACAACATGACAAAAAAAGAAGAAGGATTAGTCCACAAAATAAGCACTACCAAGATGGACATGAAAATGGGAAACAATAATATGGAATTGACCATCAACCAAATAAACCATATTAGGGAAAAGGGAGAAAGCATGCGTTCATTGTAGTTCCTCCCACCAGAATCTCAATATGCATCCCATCTTGCTGAGCATGTATTCCCAGTTTGGACATCTTGTCCGCGTTGAGGTTGTACTCCCTACCAATGTGATGTATGGAAATGTTTTTGAAGCACCTTCATAAGAGCTTAATTTGCCTGAGCCATCCTTGTATATGTGGATGTCGAATGCACGTGATGCCTCAAACGTGATTGATGATAGACTGTGAATCCCCATATATGTGAATGGAGTGAATGCTCAGGAAATAAGCAAACCAAAGAAGGCCCCACAGAGCCATGGCCTCCGACTTCATATTCGTTCCACTCTCTGCCTCCCAGTGTACCCAGAATTGTTGTTCCAAAGAGAGAACAATCCAAAAACCACATCCACATCGGCCCCCTTGTGCGGACCCATCAAAAAAATCGGCCAGATAGTTAATACCGGGATCAACATCAGGAAGAGGGGACCGATTAGGCCAGAGGGGAGTAGATAGTATCAGAGTTGTCCATCCTAGAATCCAGTTAACAACTAGTGCCAAGTCCATCTTCGTCCCTTCAAATATAATATGGTTTCTACATCACCAGATTTCCCATATGGTAGCGAGGGGTATAACTTGCCCATGGGACGGTTTGTGGCTCCACCAAGACAATTAAGAATTGATATGTAACTGGGCATTTTAAAAATAAATGTAGATTACTTTCCGCCTCCTCCCTACACAAAACACATATACCAGGGCCCCGCCAATTTCTCTTCTGTAAATTGTCCCAAGTTAAATTTTTGTTTTTCCAAACAAGCTAGACAAAAAGTATTATTTTGATCGGGATCTTAATTTTCCAGAACTTGATAAAACAACATACCTCATTTGTGTTGTTATAATTGTTACAAATGAATTTGTAGGTGTCATACATTGATATAGCCCCACACTTCATCCCCCCATTCCATCCCATCTGGTCTCCATCCTCCCCCTGCATATTCCGAACAGTTGCATGTCTCTTCTGATTTGATCCCATTCCAAAGCTTTTGTACCCCTAAGGCCCATCTCCCCTGCTTCCTTCCAGATTGGGATATTACCATTCCATGTTTTTATGGCCTGTATCCAAAAAAAGAGTCCCGAGTTGTTTATACATTGAATGAGCCGATCTGAAATATGATAGTCTAGCCTCACTCCCAGTATGTGATCCCTACCAATGAGAATCTCATTGCCCAGTCCAAAAGACCAGCAATTCCTCCGTAGGAACCAGTGTTTTATTTTGTTCAGGCTGAGCCAAATGGCAGATCCCATCTGAATACCTACCAGATCCTTGCACATCCAGTATGAAAATTTGTTACCCCAGAGATATTTTGATCTAATAATGTCCATTGAGATGCCATTGTTGAAGATGCCATGCCATATTGTTTTGATCAGTAGAGCCCATCTAAACCTCTGCAAATCCAGTATGCCCCATCCTCCCATGCACTTAGGAATTGTGATAGTATCCAGTCTAGTTAAGTGGTATTTTTTCCCGGCCCTTGATCCAAACCATATGAAGTTTTCCATGATCTTGTTTAATTTCTTGATGATGGTGGCAGACAGACAATATAAGTGAGCCCAGTAAACAACCAACTGGGTGATGATAAACTGTGTGAGTGTGATACAACCACCAAGAGATAGACATCTATGCTCCCACCCCATGATCTTGCTATAGAAACGATCCACCAACCACATCCAATCATTAACTCTGTAGTTGTTGGGTTTGATATGAAAACCCAAATATTTCATTCCCTCCTCGATTTGCTTAGTTTCCACTCCGAAAATGGATTTAATGTATTCAATGTCCTCTACGTCACCCTGGCCATATATAAATATAGATTTATGTTGATTCATTAGAAGGCCCGTAGCATTCCCAAACTTGTAAAATATATGGTGAAGGAGCCACGCGAACCTTGTAATCATGCCCATGATGAGAACATCATCAACGAAAAATATGTGTGAGATATTGATGCCCCTACCCAGGTTGAGGGCCTGAAAATATCCTGCCCCAATAGTCTGTTTAATGCGTAGACTGAGACCATCCATGGCTAGGATAAGTAACAGTGGTGATAGTGAACATCCTTGTCTTAAACCCTGGCCAACCCCAAAAAAATGTGTGGGGAAACCATTTATTATAACAATGAATCTTACATTCGAAACATAGGCCATAATCCATTATGTGTTCCTAGGTTTTAGTCCAATTTTATGCAAAACCATCCGCAGATAACCCTAGTCGAGACAGTTATAAGCCTTCTGCATCAACCTTCATGACTATCACTTTTAGTTTTTTGGAATGAATGGAGTGTAGGCACTCCTGTGCAGTAACAACCGCATCATGTATCTACCTATCCTGTAAGAAACCAAATTGCTCAGGAGATATATACTTTGACAAAATATGATTAATCCTAAGAGCAATGATTTTGGAAATTAACTTGTATATCAGGTTGCACAATGATATGGGCCTGAAGTCAAGAAAAGTACCAGTGAGTTGCCACTTTGGGATGAGAGAAATATAGGTTGAATTCATATGGAGATGAATGTAACCATTCAGTTGAGTTTCCTCAACCATCTCCAACAAATCTCCATCCATGACATCATAGAAATGTATAAATAACTCCACAGTCCACCCATATGGGCCCAGAAATTTATCCCTTTTAAAAGATTTGAGTACCTCCTGTATTTCCTCCTTAGTGACACACTTATATAATGCTTCATTTGAGTCCTCATCAAACATAGAAGGGTATAAATCCATCCCCCAGATATGATCCTCTATGCATTCCACCTCCTTGTGCATGTATGCCCTTTCAAAAAAGGAGACAACCTCCTGTTGAATTTCCAGGAGAGTCTGAATCGTACCGCATGAGTCCCTAATTTCCCCTATAGTATTGATCTTCCTTCTGTGGCTTGCATAATGGTGAAAATATTTTGTATTCCTATCCCCCTCGAGAATCCACAGTGCCCTACTTTTTCAGCACCACGTGACCTCTTGGATGTGAAGC
This sequence comes from Pinus tabuliformis, assembly GCA_031772625.1. NCBI lineage: Eukaryota > Viridiplantae > Streptophyta > Pinopsida > Pinales > Pinaceae > Pinus > Pinus tabuliformis. The sequence goes on from CM062817.1 coordinate 240,123,562, forward strand.
AATTTTTGTTTTTTATCTTCCAACGTCCTGATGGAAGACAACATGTTCTAAGATGGGTTCCCCCTTTGAAATTTTAAACCCAATATGTCCAATTCATTTGAAATATCCTGGAGGTCTTTTTTCATTAATTTTTTCTTCTTCCTCTCCCATCCTTTCACCACCGATTTTAAAACATGAAACTTCTCAATGATCGCCCCCATGGGAGATGCCTCCTTTGCCGAATATTGTAACAAAAAGTCCCTAACAATTGAGTTAAACTTCGGGTCCTCAAGCCACACCCTATTGAATTTGAAAGGCATGCCGTTATGTGGTCTTCCCTATTCCATTTTAAATAAAGAGGTCGGTGGTCTAATATAAAAGAGTTTATAATCCCTGAGTGAATTAAACCCAATCTGTCAATTAAATTCTCATGCAATAGAAATCTATCAAGTCTATTTGCAATATGTTGTTCTCCAGACCTGCCATTATCCCAAGTAGGTGCCAATTTGGGAGGGCGAATGTCCATAAGATTATAGTCGTTGATGATGTCTTTCAAGCAATCAACCATAGGATCCATATTGCATGTTCGCCCCCATATTTCATCCAGTCCAATAGTGAAATTGAGGTCCCCTGCCATCATGAGAGAGTCCAAGCCAAGGATCTCAGTATCCATCAATTTCTCCCAAAATATGGATTTGTCTCGATATAGGGCATATATGTTGAGGATATGGATATGCCCCAGGAGCCCTTTGATATTTCCTACTAAGAAAATACCAGCAAAACAAGAGTAAGCCTTAAATTTTTCCCATCTCAGGTTCCATAGTGCAATCAGTCCCCCAGATAGGCCAATTGAGTCCGTTGCAGCAATGTGCCATTCGAGAAACATTTTCCTAAAATATGCAACCACCTGCTTAGTAGGATGCATGGATTCTTGAAGTAATATAATATAAGGATTAACAGTTAGGAAGAGCTCTTGGAGGGCAAGTAATTTGTGAGTGACCCCCAATCCGTGAATATTCAAAGATAGGACAAGATTCATATCGCCACCAGATCGGACACGTTTGCTCTAAGGGCCCTCAGATTTGAAGAAGTTGCAATTGGAAAGTCTATAAGAGAAGGGGAGTATGAAGAGGAGAAAGAGAGAGTTCTAGGTCTACCTCGAGGTGCCTGCTATCCCGACCATGTTTCCGTCGGACCGTGATATTACATGCTGAGGTAGGACTGATGTGGGGCGACGAAGATGGACAAGGTTTATGAATAGTAAGGGTCCGGAGATCCAAAGTCTTTTTGTGGAGCAAGAAAACAATATCGTTGTCAACATAATTTTTGGGAGAGGAAATAGGTGAAATCGACATTTGTGAGGGAGCCCCTGTAATAGGAGAAGCATGGGAGAGTAGTAGAGAGGGGGGAGATGGTTGATGGGCAATGTGAACAGGAGTATGTGCATCTAATTGCACCACTGGCAGAAACGGGGTCGTCTTGGAATTGAGAGGGTCACTACTCGGTGGCAAGTTTCCAAAAAACACATTGTTTCTCTAACATGAACATATGTGATATTTTCCCTGCCCCTGTAGCAGAAATCCATATGTTGACAACTCCCTTTTTTGAAAATCCCCCCCCACCAGCAAAAGTTGCATATAAAAACATTGCTGCTATAGCATGAATATATGTCATATTTTGTCTGTAGAAGAAATCCATATGTTGAAGGCTCCCCTATTGTTTTTCCTATAATTTTCACCCACGAGCTAAAATTACTACTAATAAAAAATAGCAACATTTTTGCCATATCATGAATAGATGTAATATTTTCCCTGTAGCAGAAATCCATTGAGAATCGGCTCATTTCTCACTTGATTGCTGAAAAAATAGATTTTGAAGGTTTTTTCTAGCACCGTAGAAGCGACCGGACAACTCAAAGCTAATTTGTAAAATACCTTTATCATTTCACACCAGATGGGATTGATATGAATTTTCCATATATAGAATGCACCGTCGCTAGTTCACCTGATTATAAATAGAAGTTCAACATCACAAGGGCATAACATCGCGTTCATTATGTTGAGCACACGATTCAAATTGAATTTTCTAATATTTTATTAGGTTTCGCAGTTCCATTGTATTGTAAACATGGCCAAAAATTCACCAATTTGGTGTCTAGCTTGGTTGCGACCTTAAACTTTGGATAATAATAATAATAATAAACCCATAGCAAGATGACCCACCAGAGGACCACTTTAAGTGAAGTATAAATTCAAAAGCTCTATTTATTTTGAGAACCTTTCAACAAACCACTTCAAGCAGAGACATTGAACAATTTGGATTTTTGGCGAGAAGTCTAATAAATAGGAAATGCGGACTACTTTTAATCAAGAAAAGGAACTTGATAGCTATGTCAATGAAAGAGGATTTATTCAACGTATATGATAAAGGTAAGTTGATTTTACATAAGGATAATCCTCATACATCAAGGTCTTTGTCTTCTTTTCATTATTTAGATAATGATTTGTATCAATTTTATCTCTTTTCATATCCTTATAAATGGTGTAACATCTCCCTTCTTTAGGCCAAAAGAGGGATTATATAAAAGTGCCCATTATCCCTCCTCTTATTTTTTCTAGTTGCAAAAAGTTTCAGTGTATCACTAAATGAGGCCATTGGAAATGGTAGTTTCAAAGGGATAAATGTCAGTAACCCTGTTATGTCATATGCTTGATTTTTGTTGATGACATCTTTACTTTTCTACAAAAGTTCTAGAAAAGTGGCTGAGAAACTCAAAGAAATCATTGATCTTTTTTACATGGGGATAGGCTTGAAGATAAAAATAGTGAAATTAATGATATCCTAAGAGAGTAAAAATCTTTATCACCCAATTGTTTCTAAACAATATGGCTAAATTAGATGCTAGTTTAAAATATTTAGGATCTCATTTAAAAGCTAATATGTATAAAAATGGTGATTGACGATGGTTAATAGCAACAATGGAGAAAATTAAATACTTGGTGTAATTGGTGGTTATCCAAAGGGAGTTCCTGATTTTGGTTAGTACAATCCTTGAACCTATTTTAATTTACCAAATGTTGCTTGCATGGATACCAAAAGGATTATTTGAAAGGACCAAACAATTATGCTACAAGATCATTTGGTCAGGAGAAGAAGGGGAAAAAGGAATTATGCTAGTTTTTGGGGGAAAACTAGCAATACCAAAAGCTCAAGGAGGATGGGGATTAAAAAATGTTTTCATTTTTTTTAAGGCATTAGCTACAAAACCATTTTATGATCAATTCAAGGTTCTAGGTTGTGGGCTTAAGTCATCAAGGACAAGTACATAACTTCAAATACTATGGAACAATGGGTAAAAAGTACTATAAAAAGGATCCAAAATGCCTCAATTACATAAAAATCAATTATTACAAGATTTCCACTAATTGGGAAGTCACTAGTGTGGTGTCAAAGGAAAGGGAGACAATGTAATGTCTTAACTTGGTTAAATCCATGGATTGAAAGCAAGGGCTTTCAAAGGTTACCTCCAAAATTGATCCATGACCTAAAAGATAAGGGGTTTTTATACACGAGCAAAGTGCAATATGGGATAGTGAAACCACTTGGCAAGAGCATCAAATATCCTATATGGAAATAAACCTAAGGGAGTAGGATCCAATGAATTGGAGGAGGTACACAAAAAAAATTAAAAGCACATTATGATAGACTAAGAGATGATGTGGATTCTATTATTTGGTCATTATATCCAACTAGGGACTATGTGCCAAGCATTGAATACAACATTTTAGCTACTAAGCGAAGAGAGAATCTCTAGGTTTGGTGGCGAAAACAAGAAATTCAAGTGCAAAAATTCTAAATATTCATGTGGTTCCTTTTGAATAACAAAGTTTTAACCTAAGATATTTTGCAGAAGAGGAATTTTGTGGGACTTGAATGGTGTTGTGTTTACAAACAAGAGAATAAAACAAACTCCCATCTTATTTTGTCTTACTAATATACAAAGTAGATTTGGAATGAGGTAGAAGGAATGACAAGTTTGAAAAATGCTTGGAATGAGAATACTATAGAGGATTCTCTTGGAACCTGGCACACTAATAGGGAAACCAAAAGTTAGAAGTCTCTCCTCTTAACTGTTACTTGGGGAGTTTGGCTTGTCATAAACACAAAATTGTTTGAGGATAAGGATACATTACCTTTAAAATGTATTATCCAAAGTTTAAGTATACTAGTTATCTTTCCTAAGTTTTGGGAAAAATACTATATAAGATAGTAATTAACAAATATTTCCCATGGTATTCTTCAACAGTGATTCTCAAGGGAGCGGGGGAGATACTTCATCTTTCTATGTTCCATAGCATATCTTTCAAAGAAGGAGTTGGCCAAGAATCAAATATCTTTTGTGAATTAATGACCCTAAAATTTGTATTGATGTTGGCTTTGGAACATGGTTTACTCACATACAAATATATGGGGATTCCTTGTAATTTAGTTGATGAAACAAGAGCCGGTCTCAAAAATTTCATGCTCTAGCCTTTGTTTCTTGATATTTTATCTTTACCATTAACCTTCACTCATATTTCCTATGCATATGTCTAAAGGGACAAAAACAAGATGATGGATGACTTATCCAAAGCAAAGTTATAGTTGGATGGAAGAGCTTGGCAAATCTTTCATTGAGCACAAATAATCTTTGGATATAAATTTTTATTCATACATCCTAGTCTTTTGGGTTGCTTTATTAACATATGGGCAATGGATGAAACAAATAAGGAAAGATATCTAATACATTTTATACGGAAAAAAAAACCATGTTAGATTTAGAAAATTATGAAAAGAAACAATTTTCTTTTGGTAGAAAAAGGATATTGTGCTTATGTATGAAGTTTCTTAAATGTTTATATATAAGAGAAGTATTATAAATCTTATTTGTTATAAACTTTATGAAGAATCTTATTTTGTTATAAACTTTACGAAACATATATGAATGTTTAATAATTTGTGACTATAAAATTAGAATTTGAGTGAGCCTAACGATTAAGAACAAGTTTCCTTTTAAGAAATTGTAGGTTCAAATCTAGAGGGGGTAGAGTATGTACAACTTTATAAATTATAACAATTAAATTATTGTGTAGGGCAAGGCCCTTGTTCTACAAACAGGGTCTCATACACCAATTTGGTATGTGAATCCCTTATCCCACAAACATGAGATTCTCATACACCAATATGATATGTGAATCCATTATCCCACAAATAAAAAATCTCATATACCAATTTGATGTCTAATTTTTTTGATTAATTTAAACCCTTAAAAATTAAACCTTAAATTTCATAATTTACATCATATTTAATAACATAACGACTGTCAAAATTAAATATCTAACTTAACATTAAAATTACTCTACCGCCCTTAAGATTTAACATTACAATATTTACATAGCAATACCCCATCCGGCTACAAGCCAAAACCTACTAAATACAATGATATATTTAGAGTTTGAAAGTCCCTTGACCAAACATTAAATTAATAGCTTCCTCTCCACGTAAATCTTATCCTCAGTAGCTTAAAATCAAAATCGAATTCAATGCCAAAATTATAACTAATTTATAAAAAGAAAATTATTTAATTAAAATTCTGAGTGGATAGTCATTCACATCAGGGAAAACAAAATATCTAATGATCCCTGTTATATAATGTAGTGTGAGCAGTATCAAAACCCAACAAAGATTCTGAGAGGTATCAAAACCAACACAGATTCTGAACTAAGTTGGGTTGGATACTGTGCAAACATGTTGGCAGTTGCTTACCTTTCACCCAGAGGTGTCAGGTAAGCCACGACATCACTTGCTTTCTTCTCGACATGCTGAATTTTGTTACTATTGCAAAAATTCATTAGAAAATTCAGTACAGGTAGATCCATTCTGTGAGGATGATGCTGCTGCTCTATGATTATTTGTATTCATGTTGTGTTGTTGGGATAGGATTGGTGGAAATTTCCATGTAAGAGCATGTTCTGCAACAAATGGCGGAAAGCAAAGTCAAGACTATAGTAATAGACAAAGCAAATACAAATTTATGAAACACGGCCAGGAAGACTACTACCAAGTACTTGGCGTTCCTGTTGGTGCTTCTCCCCAAGATATTCGGAAGGCTTACAGGAAATTGCAAAAGAAATATCATCCGGACATTGCAGGAGAGGAGGTGTGTATTGCATTTAAACTAGGATAGAACCATTTAAGTCAGGGTTTGATATGTATGTCAGGGTAGTATATTATGCGGACATTGCAGGAGAGGAGGTGTGTATTGCATTTAAACTAGGATAGAACCATTTAAGTCAGGGTTTGATATGTATGTCAGGGTAGTATATTATGGATAAATATTAAGCACCATACACTAAGTCAATTATGATTCATTGTTTTTTTTTTTCTTGTTTGGATGAGAATAAAATAATATTTAATGGACGTGATGAAAAAACATTAACATGATGCTTAATATCTGCATATCCTAAAGTCCAATATATCTTCCAAAACTTGTGTATCTCTAATTTCAATATTTGGCAAATGGCCCATTGCTTCAGTTTAGTTAACTCTGTGTTAATGCCCATATTCAACGCACTTAGTAGCATCTAAATTCAATGTACATAATGTAGTAGCTAGATTCTAGATTCAATACATTGTTACATAAACAGTGGCAGTGACACACATAAATGAAAGAGTCATGGATCAGGGATCACCTCGTCTCACATGGGTTGTAGAACACACCTCACTCTTTTCAGTGCAACTTACACAAATACATCTAAAGCTGGGTCTTGTATGCACCTAGAAATTGTAAAGCTCAAAGTTGCAAAATTTGAGATCCAATATTTGATATGCTGGCTATTTATTTGAACTTGAAATATCCATCCTTGAGCTTCACAACCTTAGCTTCATCATCTTGAGGTGCATATCAGACCACTATTAAATCTTACAGAGATGTGTGCTAGTGTCCATATTCAATACTGGCTTAGTACCCCGTCTAGATTCAGTGCACTGTTATGTCACCAGTTTGAAGTTGCATATTTTGAGTTCCAATAATTGATATGTCAGCGGAATTGTGTGAATTCAAGATATGCATCCTTGAACTTTGCAACCTCAAGGTGCATATCAAACAAGGTTTATAATATATAGGTTTATTTTAATGTCCATATTCAATGCACTGTCTAGATTCAATGTTGTTAAAAAAATGGATATACATGCAAGTTGATATAACGCCCTATCCCCGCTGTAGAATGCACCTCACTTTTCTTGGTGCAACTAAGATAAACTCATCTGAGCATGGGTTAGGTATCTACCTTGAACTAGTGAAGATCAAGGTTATGTATTTTGCATTTCACTAGATCATACATTAGTCATTTGAGTGAACATGATACATGCATCCATGAGTTTTGCACTTCAAGGTGCATCCTAGAGCAAGTTTAGATGGGTTTGTGCCAGTGTTCTCATTCAGTGAATCCAATCCACAATTTAGATTGAAAGCACTATGACATAGATAGCTGTGCACAAACACATACACATATCAAGAAAGATGGGTGTGTGCCTGTCTCATTCAGTGAATCCAATGACAATCTAGATTCACAGCACTATGATATAGATAAGTGTGCACAAACACATACACATGAAAAATGGATAGAGCCCCCACTCCTAGATGGGCTGTCAAATGCACTTTGCTTTTCTAGGTGCAGAAATATAAAATATACTCAAGTTTGCATCTATCATGACATTGTTTCAATGATTAAGTTATTCATGCCTGCAGGGACATGCAACGGCACTCTTGCTGAATGAGGCTTACCAAATCCTCATGAGAGATGATCTTAGAGCAAAATATGATGTTTTACATGGCAAAATCTCTCACGTGAATGGTCAATTCACAGGTTTGGCTTACAGTTCATGGAATGGACCTGAAAGGCCAGAAGCCCTCTTTGTTGATGAAAATGCTTGTATAGGTAATCCTTAAGCTTTGCTTGCTTAGAGCTTTGGTGATTATAATTAAGGATATTCATAGACAAACAAATAACGAATTACCAATAAGGGGTTAGGAAAAAGGGTCCAGTACTTCTCACAAATGATTAAATCAGACCTGCTTTTCCTGCTTTATAATTCATGTTATGAATGTAGGTTGTCGAGAATGTGTTTTTCATGCAAGTAAGACGTTCGTAATGGATGAAGCTTTGGGCTGTGCTCGTGTCAAAGTTCAGTATGGGGATGATGATTCTCAGATTAAGGTACAGCAGTGATTCAGTTATTCACCTATTTTTACAGTCATTGAGGTTCGTATTCTGTCTATAATTAAGAGAACTATCTAAGCATGGGAATCATGATGCTGTTAATAAGGTATGGACTGGTAACAGTTCTGTATCTACCTTGACAAGCTTTCATACTTATATACGCCTATAACTCAGAGAATGTACAGAAAGACAGCTTAGAGCAGAGTATCCAGAATCACTACTCCTAGTTTATAGCTTGTTAAACCAATATAATAGAGGAACTTAGAGAAGATTTGAATGTCAGAAAGTTGAGCCTGTCAGTTACCTTTTTTTGAATGTCGAAAGTTTTGGGTGACAGGTTTCTATGGATTCTTGTCCTGTAAACTGCATCCACTGGGTTGATAGAGAAGACTTGCCAATACTCGAGTTTTTGGCTCGGCCACGTCCCAAAGACAGCAACGGTATATTTGGTGGAGGTTGGGAGCGACCTTCAAATGTTTTCATGGCAGCAGAAACATTAAAGAGACAGCTGAATGAAATGCAAACCAGCAAAACTGGTAATATCTCATTTCTATATGCCTGAGTGTTCTTACGCCTTTACTGCACATTTTATGTGCTGCTTCTTCCTTCTTCTTTTTTAAGGTTGGACATAATCTCAAAGCTTTTATGTCTTACATCTTACAAAATTTTCAATTCTTATTTTTTAAGGTTGGACATAATCTCAAAGCTTTTATGTCTTACATCTTACAAAATTTTCAAATTTAAATTACTTTATAATGATTCATGCCATTAATTTTTCTATATTATTGGAGTTGGCATTTAAATTCTAGTCTATATACTAATATAAAAGAGATGTATAATTCTTTGAAAGCTGAATCTATATTTCTTTTATATATATATATTAATTATTTTAAATAAAAAATAATATCAACTATAGTAAAAATAAAAAAGATTATATATATTTCCAATTAGTTTTAATTAAAAACATTATAAAACATCAATAATCTTATTTTATACAAGAGATCTGGTAAAAATATTTTACTCTCTCCAAACCATAAATAAATTATTTTGATATGTGATTTTATATTAATTTAGAAAGATGAAGTGATTAAAAAAAATGAAAAAAAAAAAAACTTATATTTTCCACCCATATATATATATATATCATAATAAAATAGTATAATTCCCTAAAAATATATTTAAAAGTAAAAAAATTCAGTTACTTAATATATTTAAATAAGATATTTCACAATATAAAGTCGCAATATATTTAATAATATGTTAATAACATAAAAATATTTTAATATGGAATGTGGTAAATAAACAAACATTTCAATTTAACTATGCATATATGTACAAAGGAATTGAAAAAAATAAATTGTTATGGTTAAAACATTTTAAAAGCATTTCAAGTAGTTTCAAGATTTTACATTTGGTTCTTTTTCAAGTAATTTTTAGAATAATCCTGTCTAAAATCTAGCAAAGATTTGTTGGAAGGGGAATTGCAAGTTTAAGCTTTGTAGTTTAAGCAATCCGTGCCCAAAAAGATTTTCAAGGCATTGAATCTATTTTATATTCAAAAAATGTAATTTAAATCATGAAAATTATCCATGGTATACATATAATTAGTATAAATCCATCTTTTCCACGAATCAAACACATTAGAAATCAAATCTCTAAATATACAAACCTTTTTTCAAAATTTACACTCTAAAAACGATTTCAATCTTTTAACAATAATAAATATCTATACTAATATGATGCTTTTAGTATTAAAGCATCAGTTATATTGCCCATGACTGCAATATGCCGTAAGTTATAACTAATAGTGTACAATTTTCTCACTGGAACTAGGTGTCGAACTGACTTCTTTGTACTATATGCTCACTTAAGAATGTACAGTAGCTCAGATTGGTTTAGATATTGAGATTATATCTACATATCTATTGCGATTATATCTCCATATCTGCGATACTGATATATAGGGCTACATGAAATTGACCCAACCTTCAATAGATTTGGTCAGAAACGTTGTAGATTATTTAATTTGATTTTTGTTTATGATTTTTAATCTTCAGTTTTTATTAGTTTAAATTTTAACCATATCAACAGTTAAAAAAATAAAAAAATATATAGTAAAAATGTCGAAGGGTCCATCATTATTATTTTGAAAATAAAAATTGATTGGTAAATGAATAAAAATGGTTGTAACGAACCAACAGAAATTGATTGGTAAATGAATAAAAATGGTTGTAACGAACCAACAGTGATTGAGATTATGTTTCTGAAATTCACATTTTTTTAATCTTTGATAGCAGTGGGGAACTTTTCCCTAATGTGATGTCGATGCATGTATTTTTATCAACAATGAAATGTTAGCAAATGTATTATGTAAGCTGTTTTGACAGTTAATTACTTGCAATGAAATAATTTAAATATCTAGATCATGTATTTTTGATAGTTTGGAACAATATGGGAGAGGTTTTTCCAAGCATATTTTTGGACATAATTCTAGTTAACTTTGACTAAAGACAGGGCTAGGAGAAAATGTGGTAAACACATTATAGCAGTCCACTTTGTACCTTTTATTTTGATGTGGCGTGATTGATTGCAAGCATGTCTCCCTATTCCTTCATGTTACTTAAACTTCATTTAAACTCTTTAATTTGGCAATTTGTGTATACTTAAGTGAAAATAGGGTGTGCTTCCTCTGAGGCTTCTATTAGCAAAGTCCAAAATTCTCCAAGCATATTCTTGCTAAATAATTCTAGTTAACCTTGACTAAAGACTAGGGCTAGGAGAAAATGTGGTAAACACATTATAGCGGTCCACATTGTACATTTTATTTTGATGTGGCGTGATTGATTACAAACATGTCTCCATGTTCCTTCATGCTACTTAAACTTCATTTACACTCTATAATTTGGCAATTTGTTTATACCTCAGTGAAAATAGGGTGTGCTGCCTTTGAGGCTTTTATTAGCAAGTCCAAAATTCAATACTTAGGGTTGGATTGTTAAATTTTTTTTATCATCTTAAAGTCATAAACATAGACAAATTACGGGATTTTTATTTAGTAAATTTGTGATATGGTGCATGTATTTGTGGGATATTAAAAAGTACCTCTAATATAGACTAGATATTGATTAATTTCTTCTAAAAATTCTTTTGTTGAGCTCCTCTCCCAATACATCTTTCCACCCCTGATACCTATTATATATTGACTCTATTTCTGATAATTTTAAAACTCCTTTATAAATTAACATGATAATATATTGGTCAACAAAATAAAACCCATATGACACCAATAAAATTAACAAAAAAGAACTAACATACCCGAATATCATGCCCCTACCTTACTTGCCTTTTTTTCTTTTATTTCTTGACATCCATCCAAATTTTACCCTCATGGTAATCAACAAAATCATTGATAACCATCCGCCACTAGTTGTTAGGTTTAGGGGGTTGAGTTGCATTCTTTGGATCAAAAGAATGCTAATTGTTCAAAAGAGAAACACTTTATGGGCTTCTACCAAGGAATGTGCAAGTGCACACGTGTAGTTTGATCAAATCTTGTAATAGTGCCTTCCACTGGAACAAAAAGGTTTGACTTGTTTGTAAAAATGGTAATTTCACTTATGGTGCTAGACATGAAACCTCTATCTTGAGGGTTCATCTCCTTGGCAAATCTTGTTTTAGCATTGAGTGCACACAATGTAACATTCAGGTAGAGTTTAGGGACTTTCGAACTATGTGATATCATCTCATCAGCTTACTTGTTTCAAGTGTTAGGCTCCCTCATTTTTCAAAGCATTTGGTTAGTTTGGAAAGTGGTTGTAGGTTTGGTTCATTGCCGATGTGAGGGAAGCAAGGAAAATTGGGACTTACCCTGTTGGCCCGTTTGAGTTAGAGGGTTCAAGATTCTTGTATAGTGGCCATCTCCACTTCCAACCTCCTAGATTTAAGAAAAGCATTGTTTTCTTGAGTGATTTGTGGGACATAGCTTCTTGTTCCAGGGAGGAGTGGTGCTCTTGCTTAGGAGTATGGCCTCCTTGCGCCTAATCATCTTCTCAATTATGGAGTTGCAAGAACTTATCCTGGAGATTGAGTTATTTAAAATGACCATTAGGATGCTTGTGCTATTTTGGAGGGGCCAGAGTTGCTGCTTTGGTATCCGATTTCTGCAGTATGATTCTCATCATTTGTATTCCATGCTTCATCAAGGACATCCATTATCTCTGGTTCTTATTGCGCATTGGCTCTTCATGGATTTAGAGGATAGATGGATTCATTTCCTACATAATGTTTGGTCAATTCAGCTTTCTTATAAGCTAAGAGCTTTTGCCTGGGTCGTGATTTATCAAAGGGGTTTCATCTGAGGCCAGGTTGTCCAAGAGTGGACTCTCCAATGGCCTGTGTCATATTTTTCAGCACTTGATACAATTAAACACATATTTTCAGATTGTTAGTTTGTCAAGCAATGTTGGAGGTTTCTTGAAGATTAGTGCTCAAGGGTGTTTTAGGATAGGGTTTGTTGGTAGTTAGCTTTATTTGGTGATTGTTCCTCTTAAGTTCTTCCTGCTTTTACACTGCTTTGACATCGTTTAAGAGTCTCTACTGTATTTATTCTTTAAAAAATTAGGTGTAAGGCTGCTTTTGCACATGAGGTTAGCTCTCTGTCTTTTGTTCAATGTGTTGAAATGAGATACACATTGGCTTCTAGCCAAAGGAGCTCTTTTGATAAAAAAATACCTATTCATTGGATCTAGGTAGCTATTCTAACTTTATTTCAGCTCTGGTTGCTCTGAAAAAGAGGTTATGATTACCATTATATATACTCTTCCAATTTTTTATTTCTTTGATATAGTTTCAATTTGTAAATATAAGACATATTTTGAAAAACAAAAAAAATGGTAATTTTAATATTTACACACAACTTATTGCTTGTATTCTCATTCCACTTTTTTAGTGATTAGACCCTGTGTACCAAACCGCTGATTCCAACCTTTTTTGTTCAAGATTCACACTGGAATTCTCAATATTGATTTGCAATGAGCTCACCTTGTTTTGCACTGGTTTTTCCACCCACTTTGTCTTTTTGCCACTTGATCATCTTGAAAATTCCCTTTGTTAACCCACTTGACTGTTGGTAAGGATTCGACCACCTACTTTCACTTATGGTCCTGCCTGTTAACCCACTTGACTGTTGGTAAGGATTCGACCACCTACTTTCACTTATGGTCCTGCCAGTTGAGTCATTTGCAACACAAACAAAACAAAATTCCTATAAAGTGGCAGCTGGCCTCAATGAGGATCGTCATCCAATGACATCCGGATGATGAATTCTGCCCACTGTCCATGGAAGCAAGACCGGGGGGCACTCTGCATACCGCCCCTCATGTGAAGTACTGGCAAATTATCCCTTCCAACGACTACTCACCAAAGACAAAAGTGAAAGAACCATCCCACTGAAAATGGTTCTAATATTTCCCGTCTGTATATAGTGTTAGCGAATGGTTTCTATGTATCGTTAAAGGACCATCTCATTAAAAATTGTTCTAATATTTTCCATGTTCTTATTTACCTCAGAATCATCAGTGGTTGAGGAGACAATAGCTCAGCAGAAGGCAAGGATGAATGCTATCCTCGAGTTAAGAGTCGGGACATTATGGTGGTTTTGGTCCTGGATAAATCAGTTCAATAATAATGATTCCACAAGCAATGAACGGCAGAAATCCAACTCTGAGCAAACCATTTCGTGGCCATGGAAAGGTCTTTTTGGCCGCTCTTGCACGTCTGAGCTCCTTGCCCTCCCTGTAAGCAAGTCCCAAGTGAGAAAGGTAATTGCAGTTTACATTTAAACTATGTTGGAGGAAACACTCTGTTTCCTGCATGGATGTTTCCTAAAAAAATCTCACTTTCCTTAAATTTAGACTTTATAGTGTTTGATAGAGTGAAATAGTTTAAATTCTAATGTGCATAACACTTTGCCAGACTGTAGAGCTTATCAAAGAATGGGCAAACACTTTTGCCTCCTCTAGTGAAGTGCCTCTTCCTATGCCATTTCGTGTGGAGCTCTTGGAGAATGGTGTCCAACTGAGCTTGATTAGGGCAACTGATGGAGTTATACAGTGTGTAGGTTCATTTGTTGTAACAGTGGAACAACTTTCTCAATCATCAACCTTGTCTGACAAAGAGAGGACTGAAGAAATGTCGGACAGTGATTGGTTTGTCTATGTAAGGCGGCAAGGCACAACTGGAACGGACTCACTTCCAGGCGAACGTAGAATAGTTCGGGATCTGAAAAAACAATTACTGGGGAAAGATAATTCTTACACGACATACTATATTCACCATGATTCATAATCTCTTCCATGAATATGTGTACATAGCCTTCTGAACCCATATCCACATGCAAAATAGTTGAACATCTATGTTTTACATACTATATTCACCATGATTCATAATCTCTTCCATGAGTATGTGTACAGAGCCTTCTGAACCCATATCCACATGCAAAATAGTTGAACATCCATGTTTTACATGCTAGTATAAGATATCCAGCAATTTGTGATGTTGTACCATGTAAGGGCTGCATAGAGCTCTAGTACTCCGTTTATGCATGTACATATTGTTGAAACTTGAAACTCCCCTTTCTACACATTTTCTAATTTATCCCCACTGTTCATTGTGCACCCATTACACCAGCAATATGCTAGTATGAATACAAATACAGGTATGATTTAAAGAACTGGAGTTTATTCATGAAATTTTTCTAGTAAGTGTGTCAATTTATTGCATGTTTTCTATTTGCTGATGAATGATCAAACTTCAAATCAAGGCACTGTATTTGGTTTCGGGTAATTACTGTGAAATATGCCATTTGTTTTTAGATATAATGTGGGCTAAATGTCTAAAGCATCTTTTTCTTCATCGACATAGTCATAATTGATCTAGATGCGAGAGGCAGCACAGGAAGATACTGTTGCTAAGAAAGGACATTTAAGTGTTTACGAAAGTCCTGAGGCATTATAATACATAACCACAAACAGCCATTGATTCGATTTTGAGATCCTGATTGTTGCACTGCTAAGTGGCTTGGTGTTGGGCAGTTTGAATCTCACAATACAGTTTGGAGTTTCTTAGAATTTGGTCAAGTAATAAATACTCTGTTGGCTAAACATGAACATGTGGGAATCGAACTCTGTTGGCTAAACATGAACATGGGGGAATCCAACTTGAAGTGTTAGGGGGAATCGAACTCTGTTGGCTAAACATGAACATGGGAATCCAACTTGAAGTGTTACTGTAGCTTGGTTCCACGATTTGGAAATGGAGTCGAATTGTTCGGATGGTTAAATGTGGCCAGAATTTTGGCACAAAAAATTCAAAATTTTTTATAGAGATAGTGTTTGGATCATGTTTTTGATGGTGGAAATAGATTAACAACTATAACTTAGATTTACAAAAATCCTGGCCGAATTTTCTTTAAATATGACTGGAATTTCCATAACTTCCCAGGCAATTCCTCCAACTAATTAGACTACGGCTCTGGGAATGTTGCTGGCTGATTGATTCCAGAATGTTTATTGTTTGAATCACTCTTGGGGTAAATCCAGACACTTGTCTGCAACATGGAACTAAAACTCGGTGCTTGTTAGGAGTAATTTTAACCTTTTTGTGCCTATGCAATGTGTCTTACACTTTCCATTACATGTTTTTGTGATACTAAATGAACTTTCATCCTACAATTGAGCTACCTCTTCTTGCAAGTTTCTCAGGGATATTTTATTGCTGGTTAGGTCTTTACCAGGTGACATTCTATCAAATAATCCAGTAAGTACCAATAATTAAGTTTCATCAACATTCAAGTATCATCAAGTGACGTGTCTTTAAATAATCAAGTATTGTTCCATTCATCCATTATTATCGCAAAAGAAACCAAATGCCATGTATTCATTGATCATTAATCTAAAATGAAAACCATCATAATTAATATGTCAATTTAAGTATTCAAATAATCAAATATCATTCATACCATAAATATTATTTATAAAACTCATTCATCCATCAATTTAAGTACCTAAATAATTAAATAGCATTCATCCATTGTTATCATCAAGGGTCATTCATCCATTAGTGCTACCTTCCAATAGTCACGTATCATTCTAGTCATTCATTAATGTCAGGGAAGGATATGTATATAGACCAACCCCAAAAAAAAAAATCATTCATCCATTAATATTATTACATATATCTTTCAAAAACAAAACAATCATCATCGACAATCGAGTATCGTTCACTTATCAATATTGTAAAAAATAATCATGATCCACCGATCGCTTATAGAATAGTATAATTATTAATAACTAAATACTATCTATCTATTTTATATTTATATATATATATATATGTTTCAAGAATTAGTTCAATTAGTTAAATTCCTGGTTCCTGGTGTTAAGCACCTTTGCTATTTAGAGATCACAGGTTTAATTCTCTTGACACTCTCAAAGTTAGGCTTCGTAGTTGAGCCAGGAAAAAGTGATCCTTTCGAGTCAATCTCCCTAGTACAAATATTCTATGGACAATCTCTGGGGTTCGTGAGAATATATATATATATATATATATATATATATATATATATTCCATATGAGGAATATACATATATTGCCAATATTGTCAACATCCGTCATGTCACTTGCAAGTTGCGAGAATTGAACCGGGTAGGGAGGACTCCGTTCCTTCCTTGATCCGGATTTAAACAGGAACGCAACAAATTACAGGGATAACCATATACACAAAGATGCAGTGGAAATAATACTTCATTTCATTGATGGAAAATACTGAAATATGCTTACAACCAGAAATGGAAATAAACCAGCTAGGACGATGGTAACTTATCTCTGAGAAGAGATGTGATGGCTACATGCCTCTGAACTGTGTTACAATGAGGCTCGAAGGCCTATTTATTGTTGAGAAACAATGGAAAACCCTTAACATTCCAAAACCTAACCCTAGGAGATGAAACGCCAAACTGTGGGCCCCGTTTGGGGTAAATTGGTACATCAATTTCCCGGGGTCGTAACTTTGGCATATGATATCCGTTTGACGCATACAATAGCTCGTTAGAAAGATCTATCCGAGTACTATCATTGTTGGAACGGGCAACATGGGTCCATTTGCCCCGGATTCCCCAAAAAACGTCGTTTAGGGCCTCAAAACGGCTCCGGAAGTTCAGGACCCGAAAAACTGCTAAAAATAGTAAGTTGTGCTACAATTAAGGAAACTGAAAATGCTGAGAAAGACAATGGTGGGGGTCCAGGTGGACTTGGCAGGTGGCCACCAATATCCACCTGGATCATTCCTCCCCCCTTAGGAAGCAATGGTCCCCATTGCGTTGAGCTCCTCCATGAGATGAGGAAACTTTTGCTGAACCTGTTCCCTGGTGAGCCACTTGCCCTGCTGAAGGAGTTGGCCTGCTTTGACAACTCGATACAGTTGGATATTCTATTGGCGAGTGTTCTTGATCTGTGTGTCCATGATCCGATAAGTTGCAGCTTGTTCCATGCAATCTGGATTTAATTCTGTGGGTTTGAGCTGTTCTGCAATGTCGGATGTGTCTAGCAATGGTGGAAAGTATGGCCGAAGGCGGTCCACATTGAACACTGGGTGCAGGCCAAGGAATGGGGGAATGCTGAGCTCAAATGCATTGTCTCCCATAGCCTTAGTAATGGTGTAAGGACCATATCGGAGTGGTCTCAATTTCCGATAAGCTCCAGTAAGGCGTTCCTTTTGCAAATGCAACCAGACTTTGTCGCCCACTTGAAACTTGTGTGGCACCCGATGTTGATCATGTCGCTGCTTGTACTTGGCATTTGATTTCTCAAGAATGTCATGGACCTGCTGGCGAATATGTTGGATGCGCTCAATGAAGCTGGTGGCCTTATCTGTTTCGGACTGGACATGAGCTGAATTCATGTGAGTAGCTGCAAGTGGCATGGCCACATCAATGGGGCATAGTGGCTGGAATCCCAAACCCACCTGAAAAGGGCTATGGCCAGTGGAGCTGTGAAGAGCTCGGTTGTAGCTGTGCTGAACATAAGGGAGGCTCTCGTCCCATGTGCGTGGATGCTTTGAGTTATACATGCACAGGATGTGCACAATCATCCTATTGACAACCTCTGTCTGGCCATCAGTTTGAGGATGGAAGGCTGTGGACTTCGTGAGTTTGGTGTCCAGCATTGACCAGAGACTGGACCAAAATGTGCTGAGAAACCGACTGTCCCGATCTGAGATGATAGACTGTGGGATCCAAAAGTGCACCCACACTCGTTCAAAGAAGAGTTTAGCAGTGGCTTCTGCTGTGATATTCTTCTTGCAGGCCACCATAATGGCCATCTTCGAGAACCTGTCGACGACCACAAAAACACAGTCATTTCCATGCTTAGTGGAAGGAAGGCCTGACATGTAATCCATGGAGATGGATTCCCAAGGTCGACTAGGGGTAGGCAACGGGGTATAGAGGCCGTGCTTCTTAATGGTCGGTTTGGCAATGGCACAGGCAGTACATGATCTGATGTACTTCCCAACATCCTGTCGAAGATTCGGCCAATAGAAATAATTTTGCAGTACTGCCACTGTTTTCTCGACCCCGAAATGCCCAGAAGCCCGACTGTAGTGTGCTTCCCAAATCATCTTGGCACGCTCGCTTGAAGGAACACAAAGGTGACCGAGGTGGCATAAAAGGGCATCCTGGAGGTGAAAATCTGCAACACGCCGACCCTCCAAGAGTGTCTGGTATGTGTGGCCGAATTCTGGGTCGCTTTTGTAGAGAAGTGGCCAATCAGAAGTCTCGTGCCCACAAGAGTTGAGCACGGTGGTTAACGCCATGATCGGTGGTCGACTGAGGCAATCTGCAACATTATTGGTGCTGCCCTTCTTATACTTGATATTCAAGTGGAACTGTTGCAGGTATGTAGACCACTTCTGATGGCGATCATTCTGCAATTTCCCTTGGGTCTGTATGAACTGCAGGGGTCGGTGGTCTGTGTGGATGACCGTTTCCTTCCCCAAAATGTAATGCTTCCATTGGCGGCAGGCCTGTACAATGGAATACATCTCTTTATCATAAGTGGGGTACTTCCGGACTGTGTCTGAAAGTGTTTCACTGTGATATGCCACTGGATGTCCATGTTGAGTAAGGACTGCCCCAATAGCATAGTCAGAGGCATCTGTCTCGACCTCAAATGGTTGTTGTAAATCTGGTAACGCGAGCACTGGTGCCGTGCAGAGGCGATCCTTCAACTCCACGAATGCCTTCTGTTGAGATTCAGACCAAAAGAATTTTGCTTTCGCCCCTCCCTTGGTGATCTGACTCAAGGGCCAAGAAATATGAGAAAACCCCAACACAAACCTGCGGTAGAAGTTGGCAAGGCCTAGAAAGCTGCGGAGCTCTGTTAGAGTGGTTGGAGAGGGCCAATCCCGAATGACTTGGATCTTGGCTGGATCGACATGCACCCCCTGTTCATCAATGATGTATCCCAGATACTGAACCTGGGTCATGCCAAAAGTGCATTTCTCCAAATTGGCACATAGCTTGTGTTGCCGCAGTGTTTGGAGAACCTGTCGGATGTGGTGGAGGTGCTCCTCCCAACTCTGGCTGAAGATCAGAATGTCATCCAAGTATACTACTACAAAGGAGTTGGTGAATGGCCGCAAGATGTCATCCATTAGCCTCATAAAGGTTGCAGGAGCATTCGTCAATCCGAAAGGCATGACCAACCATTTGAAGAGGCCCTCCTTGGATTTGAAGGCAGTCTTCCACACATCAGAGGGTTCAATTGGTACCTGGTGATATCCTGACTTCAGATCGATCTTGCTGAAATATTTCGCCCCCTTTAGTTGGTCTAGGAGGTCATCAATCCGCGGGATCGGGTACCTATTACGGACAGTGATCTTGTTCAGCGCCCGATAGTCAATACAGAGTCTCCACGTCCCATCCTTCTTCTGTACCAACACGATCGGGCTCCCACAGGGCGATGAACTCGGGCGGATGTGACCTTTCTGCAGGAGCTCCTGAATCTGCCTCTTGATTTCATTGTTCTCCAGAACGGAGCACCGATAAATTGGTCCATTGGGTAGCGGCGCACCTGGGGTCAGATCGATGGAGTGCTTGACTTGACAGTGCAGAGGAACCCCTGCCGGGGAGGTGAAGATGTCCTCGTACTCCTCCACAATCTTGTCCATCTGTAGTTGTCGTGCAGAGGGACCCGTCTGGAGGCCGCGGCCACTGTCTTCTTCTTTCCTTGAGGGCGTATCATCAGGAAAACAAATTTCCTGGTTTTGGAAATGATCTTACTGCATTGTTTTGCAGTAATCAAAGAGATGGCGGCAGGTGGTGCTACCTCTGGTATCCTGAACAACTTATTTCCCAATGTAATAATAACAGCACGGGGCCTTGATTCATACACAGCATGTCGCTTCCACAAGTATGGTTGTCCTAGTAATACATCACAAACTTCAAGGGGAGCAATGTCACACAATACCTCATCCGTGAAGGGCTTGATGTTGTATGGAAGGCGACACTGCTGGCTTACGCGAAGATCTCGTCCTTGGTGAAGCCACCCAATGGTGTATGGTTGTGGATGTGCTGTGGTCGGTAAGCCCAACCGCTTCACGACCTCTGCCGAAATGAGGTTCTTCTGACTCCCGCTATCAACAATGAACTGTATCGGGGAGCCCTTTACCCACATCTGAGAGTGGAAGAGACGCTCCTCCTCCTCTGGATCTTCGGGTTCATTTTTCTGGATCTTTGCGGTAGCAACAGTGGCGCTGGGATCCGCATCAATGATCTGCTTCCCTTTTTCATACCCCTTATCGGGTTCTGACTCAGAGTCGGAACATGCATCTGATTCTGAAACCTTTAGCTCAGCCACCAGTGACTGCTTGGCCCGACACTCACTTGTGTTGTGAGTGGAGCTCTTATGGAACTCGCACCATTTTCCAGTGTCCTTTCTCGGCTTCGCGACGCTGTTCTTTGCTTGCAGCTTCGGCTGGTTGTCTTGGGCTGTCCCGCCTTGGCTTGGTCCTTTGTTCTGTGGTTTCGGGGCACCTTTCCCCTGCTTTGGATTCGCAGATCCAAAGTCTCGCTTCTTTTGTTTAAACTTCTGCTCGACCTTGACGACATATCGGTATGCTGCGCCGAGCGAGGGGATGTTTAGGAATTGTATTTCTTCCTGAATGTACTTGTGCAGGCAGCCACGGTATTTGAGTATCAAATGTTGCTCCGAATCCTTGATACCCAACTTTGTGCGAAGGGTATGGAAAAGATTGGTGAACTCCGGCACGTCTTGGTCCCTTCCCTGCCGCAGCGTGGTCCACTTTATGTATTCATCCTCATAGCTTCCAACAGGGTAGTACTGCTCCTTGACGGCATCCCGGAACGAATCCCAGGTGGGTGCGGCTGAAAATAGTGAGCCAGTACTTTCATCCTTCTGCTCGCAGTAGGTTTCCCACCAGTCCTTGACGTGGGGGGCTGCTTTGAGGAGAGCAAAAACAATCTTTTCCCGACTCGAAAATTCATGAACAGAAAAATAACCTTCTAGCAGATTTAACCATTTATCTACGGCATCTGCGTCTATCTGACCCTCGAATATGGGGATTTCAAAATTAACTTGTACCTTGAAGGGTGTGGCGTTTCCAGAGTAGCTGCTGGAAGCCGATGCGCCGCTTCTGGGTAGCCGCTGAAGGATCTGGGCAAAGCTGTCCATCATCGCGTTCCGTTGTCGCTCGAGGGCTACTTCGAGCAAGATTTTGATGGGATCTCCTGCCCCCTCGTCTTTCTTCTCGTCCGCCATGGGAGGCCGTCGGGATTTGCGAGGCTGGTCTTGCAAGGGTTCAACCAGTTCAAGCCCTAACTCCTTATATCCCGACCTTGTTGGGGACATGCAAAGAAAAACAGAGAAAAAGCAGACCGCTCTGATACCACTGATCCAGATTTAAACAGGAACGCAACAAATTACAGGGATAACCATATACACAAAGATGCAGCGGAAATAATACTTCATTTCATTAATGGAAAATACTGAAATATGCTTACAACTAGAAATGGAAATAAACCAGCTAGGGCGATGGTAGCTTATCTCTGAGAAGAGATGTGATGGCTACATGCCTCTGAACTGTGTTACAATGAGGCTCGAAGGCCTATTTATTGTTGAGAAACAATGGAAAACCCTTAACATTCCAAAACCTAACCCTAGGAGATGAAATGCCAAACTATGGGCCCCGTTTGGGGTAAATTGGTACATCAATTTCCCGGGGTCGTAACTTTGGCATATGATCTTCGTTTGATGCATACAATAGCTCGTTAGAAAGATCTACCCGAGTACTATCATTGTTGGAACGGGCAACATGGGTCCATTCCCCGGATTCCCCAAAAAACGTCGTTTAGGGCCTCAAAACGGCTCCGGAAGTTCAGGACCCGAAAAACTGCTAAAAATAGTAAGTTGTGCTACAATTAAGGAAACTGAAAATGCTGAGAAAGACAATGGTGGGGGTCCAGGTGGACTTGGCAGGTGGCCACCAATATCCACCTGGATCATTCCTCCCAACCACCTGGGATAACCCCAATTGGCACACACACTTACAATTTTTATTCATATTTTATTATTGGTGGATTTCAATACCTCCATGTACTATTTCTAATAAATTAGGAATTTGACAAAACACTTGTAGGGTTTATAGTCTTATTTTTAAGTTCCCAAGGAGAGGAAAGGAGGAAAAGGGGCCGAAGAAATGGAAGAGGAAGAAGGTTTGTTCAGAGGAAATTTTATTGCCATATTTTTCTCTTGATGTTCTTGATAACTTTTATTTCTGTTTTTAAAATTCTTTTTGTTGTTCTTGCATGTTTTATCCCAAGTTTGGGTTGGATTTTCAAGGGTTTTATCAGTTATAATCTTAAGCCACCATAAAGGGTGCAATGATTGATCAATGTAACTTTTCTTTCTAGGGCTTTATGTAGAAAAGGGAACACCTTATTGCTCAGGGTTCAATTTCGTCTCCATGGAGAAATGTTTGTAGTGCATTTAATGGAATTGAGGTATGATCATGTTAGGCATGTTTGAAAAGGGTTTTGTGGGGTTTTTGGTAGGGGTTAGATCTCTAAACAAGGCACATTTAATGTGCATTTTTCATAGAAATAAAGAACAATCATATGAGAGAGTAATGTGCTCCATATGGGTATTGTTACCGCTCAAACTAGAAGGGGCCCTAGGAGGGGATCCTATAGAGCAACTACTAGGTCAAGGGAAACAATGGAGTGATAGCCCACTGTCACCTCAACTAAGGCTCCCTTCTCTTTACAGACTTTCACCAATGGGAGGAGACTCGTTGTAGGAGGAATCACTAGGAAGAATGGATCTATGAATGGATAGAGAGTGATTCCTAAGGCCTATTCACAAGAGAGACTCAATTATATGGCTTGCTTGCTTTAGAAGTAAGGTGATGGGTTCTCTAGGATGGGATAAGAGGGCTTTTGAGGATAGGGTTTGAGAGCATTGCTTGTTTAGGAAGCCCCTAGTCTCAAAAATCCTTATGGATGCTTGACTTCTAAATGATCTTTGTGGAATTGGAGTCAACAAGTTGCAGGACCACAAAGGGCCAAGTGGACCCGAAATTAGGTCAAGGATATGGGGTTGATCAAACAAGGATGCACTTGACCTAATTAGAGAAGGAAGGGGATCAAAGAAGGAACCTTATTTTGATGATTTGATGTTATGATTCCAATGAGGTCACTAGCCAATGGGAAACCAAGGGCAAGAATTGATCTTCGAGTCAGGGCTTGAAATATCTCAAGATCTCACCGTTGGAATTTCATGAAATTTGGAGGGATTCTTGAGGACACACCAGCGTAGTTATGGGAAAGGGATTGAATTCTTTTGATGGCTAAATCGTGAGAAAAGTGACGCCCTAGGTGATTTATGGAGGCTAGGCCTAGAAAAAGAGGGGAAGGTGAGAGGAATTCCTTTGAAAATGATCACCTATGGAAGGATCAATGCCTTATCCTTTGGGGAAGATGGAGTCAAGATGAAATTTGTATTTAGAAGAACTGCACCCAATCAAGGAGCCTTCTAGACAACTTCACATGGCAATTAGGGCATGGGAGTAACTATTAGAAAAAAATATACTTCAATTTGCAATAGTTGATGACTTATCAATATATGTTCAATAAAAACAATCTCTAGGAACATTCATCCTTTTACACATGATACATGAGATGATGCAACACTACAAAAGATTAAATTTCCACAATTTTGCATAAGAAATGCAGTAAATTTCAAATCTAGCATAGCGAAAATCCCAGTAACATTCATGTATTAAAGAAAGTAACAGAAATGGACATGAAAAATATTACTCACGTGTAAAGAGTATATCCAATCACCAAATTATGCCAATAATGAAGCTCCAAGAAAAGAGAGAGCTATCCAAACATCAAAATTCATCCATTACATCCAAAATCCTCCATACGGAAAAGCGAAAATCTCACAAGAGATAATAACCTAATCCAAGTGATGATGATTGAGAGAGAATGCCTCTCTTCTATTTAATCAATCCTCTAAGGGATTCGAATAGCCTTATTTGGATTAATAATGTCCCTAAAATAAAATAATGTGCATAATAACAATACTTTTGTTGACAATCCCACCAAATAGCTCATGAATAAGTCTCTCAAGAGGGCCAAATGATCAATAAAGTGATTTGTTGGGATTTTGAGGAGGCCTAATGAAGTCCAAGGGGTGTCATATGTAGAAATGGACTCCAACATAGTGCACAAGGGGTTGACCCCTTGTTTTCCAAGCAAGAACCTGTGGTGCTCCCAAGTGGGTGTGGGGGCACAAGGACATCCTCATGGGTCTCCAAGTAGATCAAAAATGCCTATAGACCATCTGTAAGGGCTAGGATGGTGATGTAAGCCATCCCTATGCAGCGGGAGACATCCTATAGACCATGGAACATCTTCCAAGTGTATGGTGCAAGTGTGGAGCTAGTAAACCAAGTGCATCATCCTCATCTAAAAAGGTGGAACACGAGCAATCAATGATTGATGTTGGGGATACATGAAGTAATATATGCTATGGTGGAGGCTCATGGCTCTTAACGCTCACCCTACAAGTGCCAATGTGGCCCTCTGGAGGGCTAGGACTCCATATAAGGAGACCAAGACCCAAATGAAGACCCACCTGCAATCTTGCATAAGATCCAATGAGTTCCCTTACCCTCCAATACAACAAGTCATTATAATACTCAAGTAATAAAACTTACAAGTCATGGGATCAATGGAGCACCTCTTGGTGGTGTTGTAGCTCCTAGAGACAACCCCTGGGTTGAGGAGAGGTTAGTGCCTAGGACATCTTAGTCTCTCTTGAAGATAAATCAGTGCAACTCAAGAGATGGATGTAAAGTGATTTGGATTTTGGTTCAATTACCTTTCTCAGAGACAACTTTGATATACACATGAACAATGTATCATTCCCAAGAATAAATGCTCAGGTAAGGTGGCCAATACACAAAGAATGCAACTTAATTTGTTGTTGCAGTAAAGATGGAAAGGAGAAATGCAAGAGAGGAACCTAGTGCAGAGGGCTGGATAAACACATAACCCTATGCAACAAATCCCAGTCGAATCATGAAAAGATAAAAGGAACGAAACACAAAAATTATGGAGTGCATTTTAAGGCTTTCAACTCTATCTCTCACAAGTATTATCAACTATTTCATAACACACGTAAATTTGCAATTTCGTAGGTATCATCTGCTAATACATAACATAGATAAATCTACAATCTCACAGGTACCATGATCCAAGTCCAGGTGTAACGAAGGACCCTTCCAAGACCTTTTACTTTTGTGATGTGTTAAATTTCATTTTTAAAAGAACATAAATGAATACATCTGCATGTTGTAAAGAAGAGGAATAAGACAATCATCAACACATGAAAACATAAGTTGTTGATAATGGAGTTCGTCCAAGAGGGACTACATCTCTGGCCCCGGTGTCAAGATGGTGTAGGTCGCTGCATTAAGTGCTGTCAGTAGTGATGATGTACATAAGAGATGATGTCGCTATCATACAAGGAAAATGCCCTCACGTAGGAGTGGCTCTAAGAGATGTTCCACTACAAGAACTCTCAGTCAAAAGACTCCTATCAGTATGACACAAAACTCATGCATGATGTGCATCTCGCCAACATGGCATAAAGAGATCTCAGTGCAAAAACATGCATGACGACAACAAGAGTATCCAACAAATACAACAAAGGGATCTCCAAACATAACATGACGAATCATGACAGAAAGTACATCATGTAGATGATTTTTCATCACATCAAGCAAGGAATCATGAAAACATGTAAGAAACAAGATCCTGCATAAACATCAATCAAGGATATGTGCAGCATAACGCATAAAGAATAAGTACATGAACACATCATATACCTCACAACCAGGGGCCATCTGAAGAAGTGGATGTCAAATCGCTGAAGCTGTTCGGACCATTGATCTCACGGCATCGATCGCATGAAATGACTGCTCGCACACATGAATGTGGACATCTGCACTGGCAATTAGGAAAGTGGCTGGAAAATGAAATGAGAGAATGAGAAATCTGAATGCACCATAAAATTTGTGGTGTCAAGTACTGCAAAATTGACTGTCCAAAATTTGAATTCTGAGAAATTGAGAATCTGGGGCTCAAGGAATCTTTTAGATTCCCCTAGATTCCTCAAAGATTTTGCTCCATGGGTGGTCTGGAAATCTACAACTCCAAAGGAAAATCTGACTTCTCCATTGCGATCACTGTGGAAAACCATGAAAAATGACTATAAACTTGACTATGTTCCGACATGGAAAAAAATTACCTCCTTAGGAAAATTGCAAGGATCATGGCTCTGCTCCCAATTTTTGCAGCAATCATGGTTCCACCCTGTTGTGGTCACCAACAACCCCCCTCTTTGTTTGATATTAGCAATAACATCAAGCAAAGGGGGAACCTTAACCAAAAATCCAAAAAATATTTTGTTAAGAAATATTTTGTATTTAACTCCCTAAGAGCTATATCGCGTCGCAAAGAGAGAGTGAAGCGTTTCCTAAGCGCAAAAAAAAAAAAAAAAAGCTACGAAGAAGCGGCGCAAAGCCCATCGCGTCGCATACATTCAAAGCGCTCTTAAAAAAGAAAATCTTAAGGAATCGCCGATCGCCGATATGCGACGTCGCATATCGCAACGTCGCTTAAAACAACATAAGTAACTGAATGAAAATCTGCGATCTGCGATATCAACGATCTGCGATATTGGCAATTTGCGATAACACTTAATGACGTCGCAGTCCTTGATACTGCGATTCCAATCGCAGAAAGGACTTATCGCAAGAATTCTCCGACATAAACGGTAAACCCAAGATTGAGCGTGCACCTTAAGGGAAATTAATGATCGCATGCTTGAGTATCGAAGAATGATTGTATCGCGTTTTTCGAAGAGTCAAATCATGATGAGTGTCAGAATTACGCATTCATTAGAACTTAATGCTTTCATGTCAATCTTTTCGTCATTTCTCTTCTTCTTTGCGTAAACTGCAAGACATGTAACTGATATAAACCTATATGCAGGGAACATCTAAGGAAAAGAGGAAAGCGCCAATGGGGTAACAGAGAGAAGATGTCTCCGCAAATGGATGCCGCATGCAGCAGGACCGCGGATTCCAGAGTATCGCCCAACAGGCACTGATGAAAATAGACTATCTAAGACTCAGAGTCAAAGGCGCACAAAAGCAGCGTGTTTGCAAAAGATCTTGAAGCTCAAACTGGGTAAAGCAAAAAGAGAAACGCAAAAGAAGGAGGACGCTCCAGAAAAGCCTGGAACAAAGAACGGAAGCAATTCTCGATACAGGGGATTGTCCAGACAACGCGACTCCTAACTCATTGAGTCATTCGCATGACCGGAAACCGAAATAGCAACAGCAAAATCAGTTCGAAAGGAACCTGGGTTGTACTAAGTATACGCACAGCGAATACACCCAGCTAGAGAAAGGTTTTCGAAAATATCTTCTAGTCTGTCAGAAAGAGGTGCCATCTCTTGTTGTTTTCACTTTTATCACTCAAACGAAAGAAGAAGACAGCCAGCCGACTCTTCCCAGGCAAACGTTGCATTGCTTACAGCACTAAGGAGCAGATACAGAAACGGTTAGAAAATTAGATTTGATTTTTAGAAATAAATTTGCTTTTAGTAAAAGGGCGGTCATTTGAAGCCGTTCCCTAAATTTGTGTAATTAAGATTAATTAGTTAGTAGTATTTAACCCTTCTCATGGCATTTGGAGAAGGGTCCGGAAATCTGTCAAAAAACTTGTCCTCAGAACATGCACTTTTGCACCCTCGGAGGGGGTTTTTGATGAATGGATGGATCGAGATTTATTTATGTTTGCATTTTAATGTCTGTTACTGATGTTGCACTTCTGTACTCTTAGCAGATATTAGAACAAGTAGAAATAAATCGTTATTGCTTGAAGTTTATTAGTGGAATCAGTCATAAATGGTACTTTTATCTCTTGACTAATTTCTGCTTATATTCCTAAAGTGATATGCAGCTGAGTTCTTTATATGTTAATGTATGAATGTGTGTATTACCATTTGGCACTTCTGTACGGTGGAGTCATTTATTTGTGCTTGACATATGAATAACTAATTATGCGATATGCTGTTCACAACTGTTTTGCCTAACTTTTTATGCAGAATGGTTTATCTTAATGGATTTCTATTCTTATGATAGCTGAATGATCTTTATTACCAGCTATTGTTCGAAATCTTTTTAGATCGCATAATAGAAGAAAAATACCCCGGGTTAGCGTAGATTAGATGTATTGTTTTTCATTAGATTACAATAGCATAGAGTTAGTTTAGAAGTTAGAATTAAATTAGCTTAAAATACCCCTAGATCAATACCATCAAACTCTACACACACACACACCCCTCACATTGGGAAACTGGTCCCATTACCCCCAGTCGGACCCGCTA
Organism: Pinus tabuliformis; assembly: GCA_031772625.1. NCBI lineage: Eukaryota > Viridiplantae > Streptophyta > Pinopsida > Pinales > Pinaceae > Pinus > Pinus tabuliformis. Next base: position 240,152,843 of record CM062817.1, read on the forward strand.
CTCCAAACGGGCAAGGAGCCGCCAACCAGGTTCCCGACCGGGTGGGTATCCCCCTTGTTGTCGACCCGATTTCGGGGCCCTCAACATATTTGGCGCTAGAAGGAGGGCACGAGCTATGAATGGCGCATAAATCAAAATCTAAATACCATTCTGAGAGCAAATCACCCTCACCAACTCCCCCGACTTCTCCGGTACGATTAAACTCGGAGCTAGAAGTCGCTCGGGCATCCACCGCTGCTACACACCCTAATATATCAGACCAACTTATCATTGATCCCCTGAACTTCAAACTTTGATTCGTAAACTCCAGGGATTCTCTATTTTTACTCAGAGGTCTGATAAATCTAAAGGCAGCGTGACTTCGCAGTACAATCCTGCTCATCCCCTGACCAGATTGAAGAGTGAAAAGTTTGGCATCCAGCCAACTGAAATCCCTCTCCCCACTAGGAAAAGAGCAAGGAAAGCACTTCCAGAGTCTGACAGAGAGACTCTTTCATCTACCTCGTCCATTTCAACTCCCTCACCGCGAAGTCAGCCACCCACATCTTCACCCCAGATCACTCATCCATCTTCCGCAACCCTTCCTCCGCGATCATCGAAGATCATAATATCTCTATCTTCTCAGCATCAGAGATCATCTTCTGCACTTCTATTAACTAGCAGCTCAACGATGGCACAGTCTCCATGGAACATCCCTGGGGCGGTTTTAATGCCTCCACCCTTGAGCCCAATACCGGCCCATCCTGAGAAGTGGCTACCTAAATTCAATCCAGAAACAGGCATGCTAGCTGAAGAGCATATCAATAATTTCATGCTTTCTGTTAATCTCAACGGAGTTACTAACGAAGACGCTGTCGTCCGGCTTTTCCCCTATACAATGCAAGGAATAGCCGGGTCATGGTACTTTTCGTTACCTTCCGGATCCATCACAAGTTGGGACATTTTTCAAAGTCAATTCCTTACCAAGTTCAGTGATGATAGATCCACTGCGACATTGATCAATGACCTATCTAATCTTAAGGTTGAGGCTAGAGAACCCATTAAAGATTTTAACTTACGGTTCAATAAGATCCTCAACAAAATCCCCGCTGCTTCACAACCCAGCGAGGAAGTAAGATGTGAATGGTACATTACGGCTTTACCTTCAAACTTGGCTATCTTCGTAGATAGGGCAAACAAGACCACCTTAGTTGACAACTTGACAGAGGCGTTAGCAGTGGAAAAACGCGTGGTAGCCCTAGAAAAGAGATCCGCTTTAGAAGAACGCAAATCTAAGAAAATCTCTTTCAAAGAAGACACCAAGAAGAAGCAAACGAAAGATCCTTTCAATTTGGAAGGATTACAAAAAGTGTTGAAGGCCATGTCCAATGAGATGATGGACATTAAGAAACAAGTAGCAGAGACTTCTTCGAAAAAACCCTATAGAACTTTTAAAAGAAATCCTCCCATGGAGGTAAAGCCACCCAGTGTTGTCTCAAACGTTGAATCTGAAGATGAAGAAGAAGAAGAGAATGCCACTGAAGGGCAGACCGACGATGAAGAAGTTGTGGAACTACAAGGAATGTGGGACTTCATCCTCCCACAAGAAGAAGATCAAGAAGCATTTCCTGTTAGCACGAGAAGCAAAAATCAACTTGATCCTCCCCAAACTACCCCTAAACAGAAGGGCGCAAGCCCTGCAACAAAAGATAAGGTCGCAACAAAAAAGACAACTGCTAAAGCGACCCAACTTAGCCCAGTCCAATCAGATCAAGCACCTCCATCAAGAACACTGATAGTGTCGGATGAAATGGAGTATAACATCATTGATGACATGAAGAAGACTAGGGCTAATATTACTCTGTATGAATTGAGCAAATTGAAACATCAACAGAAAATAATGATGAAAGAATTACATGCCGTGCCTACTACACCTTTACCTACGGCTGTAGCTTCCCACAATGTGGGAAGACCTCCAATCAACACGATCAATAAGATTGATCCAAACGACATCGCCTTAATTGGAGGAAGATCTAGATCTCATACTCCTCCTTTTCTTCTCACCTATGAAATCTTCAATAAAAACGTGCACAATTGCTTGGTCGATTCTGGTGCTTCAACGAATATTTTACCCAGGTCAATATGTGCCAAATTGAATGTTCAACCTCAAAAATCCGCAGTATGTATAGTTCAACTTGATCGATCCCAAGTCGAAGTGATTGGTGAACTTAATCAAGTGACCATAAGATTGTCGTCTAACCCAAAAGTGTGTCAGGTTATCGACATTCTAGTAGCTGATATCCCTGAATTCTATGGTTTGATTCTTAGCAGGGATTGGTCGGAGAAACTCCACGGATATTTCTCAACCGACTGGTCGCACATGTGGTTACCATACAATGGTAAACCAAATCAGATAAAGGTTGAACGAGAGTTGCACCAAAAATACATAGTGACATAATTGGAAGGAGAAAATGAAGCCATAACTTACAATAGCAGCATTGTAGGCAATTACTCATTAGATTCTTTCCTCGGCAATTTCAATGCTCATATCTCACCTTACTTAGAGGATTCAGTTTTATCCCAAGTTGAAAATTTCTCCCAAACTGATGACTCAAAATGTTTTAGTTTTTTAGATAATTCTGTAAATACATCTTTGTTTTGGAAATTATATTTTGACGGCTCTAAATCCAATGAGGGAGCAGGAGCAGGATGCGTTCTGATTAGCCCAGACGGGAACAAGATTATGCTCACATGCAGACTTGAGTTCGATTGCACGAACAATACAGCGGAGTACGAAGCCTTGGTCCAAGGCCTATACAAAGCAATCGGATTGAACGTTAAGCATCTTCAAGTCTTTGGAGATTTTGAGATCGTCGTCAAACAGGTACGTAACACCATACATTGCCTGTCAAGTCATTTAAAGCACTATCAATCTTTAGTTCAAGATCTCACTGCACATTTCATAGCATTCAACATCTCGTCAATTCCAAGAATTCAAAACGCGAGCGCAGACCTGTTAGCTAACGTAGCCTCTAGACTTATTCCCTCCGAGGATTTTAGTCCTGATAGGTTTTCGATAGAATTAATCTTTAGACCATCCATCCCTGACAACATCACCAATTGGAGAGTATTCAACGATGACCCTGACATCGTAAATTTCCTTACTTCTGAAGGATCCTACTCAAATCAAATAATTGACGAAGACCATCATGATCGCCGAATACAACCAAATGGCACTGACAATGCTATACCGAAATCAGTGGTCAAGTTAGAAGATTTATATGATTTGAAAAGTCGGTTTAAAAGGTCCGCCAATGCTAAACTCTACAGTTCTACTTTGAACTATGAATTAGTAAACCTAGGTACCGATCAGAAGCCACAAAACGTTAACCTAGGCCACGGCCTAGCCCCTGAAGAGAAATCAGCATATATCCGTCTCCTGAGACAATACAAAAACGTTTTTGCCTGGAATTACGATGAGTTAAAAACATACAACACTTCTATCATTCAACACGTTATCCCTATGATTGACAATGAAAAACTGTCCAGCAGAAGCTCAGGAAAATACACCCTAACTTAGAAAATCAAATAAAAAATGAGCTAAATAAGTTGTTGAGAGCCAGAATAATTTTCCCGTCAGACATTCCAAATGGGTATCCAATATGGTGCCCGTTAGGAAGAAAAACGGAGACATTAGAATCTGTATCGATTTCCGAAATCTCAACAAAGCCTGTCAGAAAGACAACTTTCCCCTCCCACCTATGGAGCAAATATTACAGGCAGTAGCAGGCTCAGAATTAATGTCTTTCCTGGATGGATTTTCAAGATACAATCAAGTACTGGTGCATCCCGATGATCAGTTAAAGACTACGTTCCGAACCAAATGGGGCACTTATGCATATCGGAAGATGCCATTTGGTCTGATCAATGCCGGAGCTACCTTTCAGAGAGCCATGGACATCGCGTTTAAAGGGTTGGTCAATAAATCAGTAGTGATTTACCTGGATGATATAACAGTGTACTCCAAAAATGAAACGACCATCTCAAAGATTTGAAGCAAATCTTTCAAAGATGTTTGAGGTATGGGATTTCGCTCAACCCAAAGAAATCTTTCTTTGCATTAAGCGAAGGGAAATTGCTCGGATTCATAGTGTCGAAATCTGGTATTCACATAGAACCCGACAGAATCAAGGAAATTTCCGAAATATCCATACCCCATAACAAGAAAGCCATGCAATCTTTCCTTGGACAGATCAATTTTGTGAAAAGGTTTGTCCCTGATTTTTCACACATTATTTCTCCCTTACAAAATATGATAAAAAAGAATTCAAATTTCAAATGGGGTCTAGATGAGCACGAAGCATTCAACTTGATCAAACAAGCTATCATTAATGCTCCATCTTTGGCCACCCCAAATTTTTCAGAATCTTTTATCTTATACACTTTTGCCTCAAAGAAATCTTATGCCGCGATTTTGACCCAAGCAAATCAAGAAAAAGCGGAAGCTCCAATCGCATTCTTTAGCTCGAACTTACAAGGTGCTGAACTTAATTATTCAGACGTAGAGAAACAGGCATATGCCGTTTTCAAAGCGATCAAATATTTCAGACCTTTCTTGCTTAAAGCCCACACCAAAGTCGTAGTACCGTTTCCAGCGGTAAGAAACCTTCTGGTACAGAAGGACGTGGGCGAAAAGAGAGCGAATTGGATCACCGCCTTACAAGAATACGATCTTGAGATCAAGCCAGCACACATCGTGAGAGGTCAAGGCTTCTGCAAGATGTTAGCTGGAGCATCGCAAATTCCTGAGAACTCGTCTGAAGAGGTACAAACGTATGAGGTAAGCCTAAACGACGCAGAATCATTATATGCTGACACCATTTATTTTCTTAAGAACGGGTATGCTCCATTTCACCTGGATCACACCAAGAAGAGAGCCCTGAGATTGAAAGCTAAACAATACCAGCTCATAAATGATGTTCTGTTTAAAAGAAATTACGATTCTGTGCTTCTTAGATGTCTTGAGAAAACTGAAGCCGAAAAGGTTTTGCAGGAACTTCACGATGGACCAGCAGGTGGACACTATGCTGGAGAAGCCACCGCACATAAAATCTTGCGTGCAGGATATTACTGGCCCACGCTGTTCAAAGACTCATACAATTACGTAAGGAAATGCCAAGTCTGCCAGACTGCTGCAGGGAAACAAAAGAAGTCAGCCATGCCACTGCAGCCGGTTAACATTGAGCAACCGTTCAATCAATGGGGCCTGGACATAATAGGTGAGATCGTTCCTCACTCTTCTAAACAACATAGGTATATCCTCACGGCAACTGACTATTTTACCAAATGGGTAGAAGCAGTTCCTCTCAAGACAGCTAATTCTGAAAACATTATTGAATTCATAGATCAGTTTATCATCACTAGGTTTGGATTGCCAACGGCCTTAATGTTTGATAATGCATCATATTTTTTTGGAAATGCAATGACTGAGTTTGCGCTCAAAAGAGGGTTCAAACTGAAGTATTCTGCCAACTACTATCCGCAAGGTAACGGGTTGGCCGAATCAACAAACAAGAACCTAATCAGGATTATTAAAAAGACAGTCGACCAAAACCAAAAGAATTGGCACAAAGCGCTGGTAAATGCCTTATGGGCAGACAGAATTACAAAAAAAGCTTCTATCGGCACTTCTCCCTTTAATTTAGTTTATGGGAGAGAAGCGGTTCTTCCTACTCACTTAGTCATCCCCTCTTTGTCCTTAGTTCAATACATCGATGAAGTACCTACTTCCTCCTTACAATTAAGACAAATGGAAATAACCAAGCTAGAAGAACGACGAGAACAAGCTAAGAAAACCCATGCTCACCACCAAGCGCTAATAAAATCCTCTTTTGACTCAAACATAATGACCAGAAAAAACTTTCAGATGGGTGATTTAGTTTTGAAATGGGATAAGGCTCATGAAGAAAAGGGCAAACATACGAAATTTCAGAAGCTGTGGCTTGGCCCTTTTCAGATTGTCGAAGTCGTAGGCCCATCTACATTTGTGTTGCAGGATTTGGCAGGGAGAAGAGATTCTCTACCTGTCAATGGACAGATTCTTAAAGTATATTTTCCATAGAAGAGCATTCTTCTATTTTTTGTAGGATAGTCTTAGTTGTTATTTTGTTTTGTTTTTCTCCTTTATGAATAAAACCGTTTGTAAATGATCATTTAGAAGGATTCATGAAGGAGCACGCCAATTCTCTATCAGATTTTGATTTCGCTTGTACAAATAGCAAAATTTTTGAAAAATCTGAATTTTATTATTGACAAATAGAGTTAACTTCACCCTGATTACGATATTAGTTTCAACCTCAAAAAACTTTGACGAAAGCAACCTTTGGTAAAGAATTGTTTTTGTATCAGCACAATGAAAGGTATCATCAATAATAAAATAAATATTCTCTGCAAAACTGTTGTTTTCAAAAACTCTATTATTGTCGTCCAGAGCTTTCTTAAGGAAAAACAATGACTTCCTCCCTGCTAAAAGGAAATCGCAGCATTCAGAGAAACAATCCAAAGCAAACACTATATCTCAAAGAATAAGAGGTCTCATCACGAGCCGGCTTATCATGATCACAGATATTATAACTTGCTGACTTTGCCAATACTGTCTATCAAAACAGGGCAACGACTTAAGATTGTTGCAATCAAAAGACAAGAGGTCTCATCACGAGCCAGCTTGTTCAGCAAAAGTGTAAATCAAGTGAATGACTGTGTCATAATTTGGCCACCAAACCAAGACATTGTTCTTTAGAGAATAAAAAGGAAAAAGTGTCAAAAAGGATTTTTATCTGAATGTTGCGAGTAACCTCAAGCAGGAAAAAGGATCATTACTGGATAACGTGGTAACCCTGTCGAGGCTATGGACGCTTGCGGGCAGCAGAGGCTCTACCCACGACAAATGAGTATACTTTTAAGCCAGTACGCAGAGAAGACCTTATTTTATCTTTAATAAAGACCGAGTAATGTCTGGTGTGAATGCAAGGAAAAGCCTGAGGAAACAAACAATTGGAATATAAAAAGGGTTGAGACAAAGTATCGTTGACAGGGTGAGGGGTAATCTACTCTATCTGTCCATAACAAAATTTAGACACGTGAAAATTTTGCTGTTTCGGAAGTGAACGGTCAATAGAAAAGCAGAGATAACTGGTTCTTCACAGTGAATCGCCATTGTTGTGGTCACCAACAACCCCCCTCTTTGTTTGATATTAGCAATAACATCAAGCAAAGGGGGACCCTTAACCAAAAATCCAAAAAATATTTTGTTAAGAAATCTTTTGTATTTAACTCCCTAAGAGCTATATCGCGTCGCAAAGAGAGAGTGAAGCGTTTCCTAAGCGCAAAAAAAAAAAAAAACAAGCTACGAAGAAGCGACGCAAAGCCCATCGCGTCGCATACATTCAAAGCGCTCTTAAAAAAGAAAATCTTAAGGAATCGCCGATCGCCGATATGCGACGTCGCATATCGCAACGTCGCTTGAAACAACATAAGTAACTGAATGAAAATCTGCGATCTGCGATATTGGCAATTTGCGATAACACTTAATGACGTCGCAGTCCTCGATACTGCGATTCCAATCGCAGAAAGGACTCATCGCAAGAATTCTCCGACATAAACGGTAAACCCAAGATTGAGCGCGCACCTTAAGGGAAATTAATGATCGCATGCTTGAGTATCCAAGAATGATTGTATCGCGTTTTTCGAAGAGTCAAATCATGATGAGTGTCAGAATTACGCATTCATTAGAACTTAATGCTTTCATGTCAATCTTTTCGTCATTTCTCTTCTTCTTTGCGTAAACTGCAAGACATGTAATTGATATAAACCTATATGCAGGAAACATCTAAGGAAAAGAGGAAAGCGCCAATGGGGTAACAGAGAGAAGATGTCTCCGCAAATGAATGCCGCATGCAGCAGGACCGCGGATTCCAGAGTATCGCCCAACAGCGCTGATGAAAATAGACTATCTAAGACTCAGAGTCAAAGGCACACAAAAGCAGCGTGTTTGCAAAAGATCTTGAAGCTCAGACTGGGTAAAGCAAAAAGAGAAACGCAAAAGAAGGAGGACGCTCCAGAAAAGCCTGGAACAAAGAACGGAAGCAATTCTCGATACAGGGGATTGTCCAGACAACGCGACTCCTAACTCATTGAGTCATTCGCACGACCGAAAACCGAAATAGCAACAGCAAAATCAGTTCGAAAGGAACCTGGGTTGTACTAAGTATACGCACAGCGAATACACCCAGCTAGAGAAAGGTTTTCGAAAATATCTTCTAGTCTGTCAGAAAGAGGTGCCAGCTCTTGTTGTTTCCACTTTTATCACTCAAACGAAAGAAGAAGACAGCCAGCCGACTCTTCCCAGGCAAACGTTGCATTGCTTACAGCACTAAGGAGCAGATACAGAAACGGTTAGAAATTAGATTTGATTTTTAGAAATAAATTTGCTTTTAGTAAAAGGGCGGTCATTTGAAGCCGTTCCCTAAATTTGTGTAATTAAGATTAATTAGTTAGTAGTATTTAACCCTTCTCATGGCATTTGGAGAAGGGTCCGGAAATCTGTCAAAAAACTTGTCCTCAGAACATGCACTTTTGCACCCTCGGAGGGGGTTTTTGATGAATGGATGGATCGAGATTTATTTATGTTTGCATTTTAATGTCTGTTACTGATGTTGCACTTCTGTACTCTTAGCAGATATTAGAACAAGTAGAAATAAATCGTTATTGCTTGAAGTTTATTAGTGGAATCAGTCATAAATGGTACTTTTATCTCTTGACTAATTTCTGCTTATATTCCTAAAGTGATATGCAGCTGAGTTCTTTATATGTTAATGTATGAATGTGTGTATTACCATTTGGCACTTCTGTACGGTGGAGTCATTTATTTGTGCTTGACATATGAATAACTAATTATGCGATATGCTGTTCACAACTGTTTTGCCTAACTTTTTATGCAGAATGGTTTATCTTAATGGATTTCTATTCTTATGATAGCTGAATGATCTTTATTACCAGCTATTGTTCGAAATCTTTTTAGATCGCATAATAGAAGAAAAATACCCCGGGTTAGCGTAGATTAGATGTATTGTTTTTCATTAGATTACAATAGCATAGAGTTAGTTTAGAAGTTAGAATTAAATTAGCTTAAAATACCCCTAGATCAATACCATCAAACTCTACACACACACACACCCCTCACATTGGGAAACTGGTCCCATTACCCCCAGTCGGACCCGCTACTCCAAACGGGCAAGGAGCCGCCAACCAGGTTCCGGACCGGGTGGGTATCCCCCTTGTTGTCGACCCGATTTCGGGGCCCTCAACATATTTGGCGCTAGAAGGAGGGCACGAGCTATGAATGGCGCATAAATCAAAATCTAAATACCATTCTGAGAGCAAATCACCCTCACCAACTCCCCCGACTTCTCCGGTACGATTAAACTCGGAGCTAGAAGTCGCTCGGGCATCCACCGCTGCTACACACCCTAATATATCAGACCAACTTATCATTGATCCCCCTGAACTTCAAACTTTGATTCGTAAACTCCAGGGATTCTCTATTTTTACTCAGAGGTCTGATAAATCTAAAGGCAGCGTGACTTCGCAGTACAATCCTGCTCATCCCCTGACCAGATTGAAGAGTGAAAAGTTTGGCATCCAGCCAACTGAAATCCCTCTCCCCACTGGGAAAAGAGCAAGGAAAGCACTTCCAGAGTCTGACAGAGAGACTCTTTCATCTACCTCGTCCATTTCAACTCCCTCACCGCGAAGTCAGCCACCCACATCTTCACCCCAGATCACTCATCCATCTTCCGCAACCCTTCCTCCGCGATCATCGAAGATCATAATATCTCCATCTTCTCAGCATCAGAGATCATCTTCTGCACTTCTATTAACTAGCAGCTCAACGATGGCCCAGTCTCCATGGAACAACCCTGGGGCGGTTTTAATGCCTCCACCCCTGAGCCCAATACCGGCCCATCCTGAGAAGTGGCTACCTAAATTCAATCCAGAAACAGGCATGCTAGCTGAAGAGCATATCAATAATTTCATGCTTTCTGTTAATCTCAACGGAGTTACTAACGAAGACGCTGTCGTCCGGCTTTTCCCCTATACAATGCAAGGAATAGCCGGGTCATGGTACTTTTCGTTACCTTCCGGATCCATCACAAGTTGGGACATTTTTCAAAGTCAATTCCTTACCAAGTTCGGTGATGATAGATCCACTGCGACATTGATCAATGACCTATCTAATCTTAAGGCTGAGGCTAGAGAACCCATTAAAGATTTTAACTTACGGTTCAATAAGATCCTCAACAAAATCCCCGCTGCTTCACAACCCAGCGAGGAAGTAAGATGTGAATGGTACATTACGGCTTTACCTTCAAACTTGGCTATCTTCGTAGATAGGGCAAACAAGACCACCTTAGTTGACAACTTGACAGAGGCGTTAGCAGTGGAAAAACGCGTGGTAGCCCTAGAAAAGAGATCCGCTTTAGAAGAACGCAAATCTAAGAAAATCTCTTTCAAAGAAGACACCAAGAAGAAGCAAACGAAAGATCCTTTCGATTTGGAAGGATTACAAAAAGTGTTGAAGGCCATGTCCAATGAGATGATGGACATTAAGAAACAAGTAGCAGAGACTTCTTCGAAAAAACCCTATAGAACTTTTAAAAGAAATCCTCCCATGGAGGTAAAGCCACCCAGTGCTGTCTCAAACGTTGAATCTGAAGATGAAGAAGAAGAAGAGAATGCCACTGAAGGGCAGACCGACGATGAAGAAGTTGTGGAACTACAAGGAATGTGGGACTTCATCCTCCCACAAGAAGAAGATCAAGAAGCATTTCCTGTTAGCACGAGAAGCAAAAATCAACTTGATCCTCCCCAAACTACCCCTAAACAGAAGGGCGCAAGCCCTGCAACAAAAGATAAGGTCGCAACAAAAAAGACAACTGCTAAAGCGACCCAGCTTAGCCCAGTCCAATCAGATCAAGCACCTCCATCAAGAACACTGATAGTGTCGGATGAAATGGAGTATAACATCATTGATGACATGAAGAAGACTAGGGCTAATATTACTCTGTATGAATTGAGCAAATTGAAACATCAACAGAAAATAATGATGAAAGAATTACATGCCGTGCCTACTACACCTTTACCTACGGCTGTAGCTTCCCACAATGTGGGAAGACCTCCAATCAACACGATCAATAAGATTGATCCAAACGACATCGCCTTAATTGGAGGAAGATCTAGATCTCATACTCCTCCTTTTCTTCTCACCTATGAAATCTTCAATAAAAACGTGCACAATTGCTTGGTCGATTCTGGTGCTTCAACGAATATTTTACCCAGGTCAATATGTGCCAAATTGAATGTTCAACCTCAAAAATCCGCAGTACGTATAGTTCAACTTGATCGATCCCAAGTCGAAGTGATTGGCGAACTTAATCAAGTGACCATAAGATTGTCGTCTAACCCAAAAGTGTGTCAGGTTATCGACATTCTAGTAGCTGATATCCCTGAATTCTATGGTTTGATTCTTAGCAGGGATTGGTCGGAGAAACTCCATGGATATTTCTCAACCGACTGGTCGCACATGTGGTTACCATACAATGGTAAACCAAATCAAATAAAGGTTGAACGAGAGTTGCACCAAAAATACATAGTGACAGAATTGGAAGGAGAAAATGAAGCCATAACTTACAATAGCAGCATTGTAGGCAATTACTCAGTAGATTCTTTCCTCGGCAATTTCAATGCTCATATCTCACCTTACTTAGAGGATTCAGTTTTATCCCAAGTTGAAAATTTCTCCCAAACTGATGACTCAAAATGTTTTAGTTTTTTAGATAATTCTGTAAATACATCTTTGTTTTGGAAATTATATTTTGACGGCTCTAAATCCAATGAGGGAGCAGGAGCAGGATGCGTTCTGATTAGCCCAGACGGGAACAAGATTATGCTCACATGCAGACTTGAGTTCGATTGCACGAACAATACAGCGGAGTACGAAGCCTTGGTCCAAGGCCTATACAAAGCAATCGGATTGAACGTTAAGCATCTTCAAGTCTTTGGAGATTTTGAGATCGTCGTCAAACAGGTACGTAACACCATACATTGCCTGTCAAGTCATTTAAAGCACTATCAATCTTTAGTTCAAGATCTCACTGCACATTTCATAGCATTCAACATCTCGTCAATTCCAAGAATTCAAAACGCGAGCGCAGACCTGTTAGCTAACGTAGCCTCTAGACTTATTCCCTCCGAGGATTTTAGTCCTGATAGGTTTTCGATAGAATTAATCTTTAGACCATCCATCCCTGACAACATCACCAATTGGAGAGTATTCAACGATGACCCTGACATCGTAAATTTCCTTACTTCTGAAGGATCCTACTCAAATCAAATAATTGACGAAGACCATCATGATCGCCGAATACAACCAAATGGCACTGACAATGCTATACCGAAATCAGTGGTCAAGTTAGAAGATTTATATGATTTGAAAAGTCGGTTTAAAAGGTCCGCCAATGCTAAACTCTACAGTTCTACTTTGAACTATGAATTAGTAAACCTAGGTACCGATCAGAAGCCACAAAACGTTAACCTAGGCCACGGCCTAGCCCCTGAAGAGAAATCAGCATATATCCGTCTCCTGAGACAATACAAAAACGTTTTTGCCTGGAATTACGATGAGTTAAAAACATACAACACTTCTATCATTCAACACGTTATCCCTATGATTGACAATGAAAAACCTGTCCAGCAGAAGCTCAGGAAAATACACCCTAACTTAGAAAATCAAATAAAAAATGAGCTAAATAAGTTGTTGAGAGCCAGAATAATTTTCCCCGTCAGACATTCCAAATGGGTATCCAATATGGTGCCCGTTAGGAAGAAAAACGGAGACATTAGAATCTGTATCGATTTCCGAAATCTCAACAAAGCCTGTCAGAAAGACAACTTTCCCCTCCCACCTATGGAGCAAATATTACAGGCAGTAGCAGGCTCAGAATTAATGTCTTTCCTGGATGGATTTTCAAGATACAATCAAGTACTGGTGCATCCCGATGATCAGTTAAAGACTACGTTCCGAACCAAATGGGGCACTTATGCATATCGGAAGATGCCATTTGGTCTGATCAATGCCGGAGCTACCTTTCAGAGAGCCATGGACATCGCGTTTAAAGGGTTGGTCAATAAATCAGTAGTGATTTACCTGGATGATATAACAGTGTACTCCAAAAAACGAAACGACCATCTCAAAGATTTGAAGCAAATCTTTCAAAGATGTTTGAGGTATGGGATTTCGCTCAACCCAAAGAAATCTTTCTTTGCATTAAGCGAAGGGAAATTGCTCGGATTCATAGTGTCGAAATCTGGTATTCACATAGAACCCGACAGAATCAAGGAAATTTCCGAAATATCCATACCCCATAACAAGAAAGCCATGCAATCTTTCCTTGGACAGATCAATTTTGTGAAAAGGTTTGTCCCTGATTTTTCACACATTATTTCTCCCTTACAAAATATGATAAAAAAGAATTCAAATTTCAAATGGGGTCTAGATGAGCACGAAGCATTCAACTTGATCAAACAAGCTATCATTAATGCTCCATCTTTGGCCACCCCAAATTTTTCAGAATCTTTTATCTTATACACTTTTGCCTCAGAGAAATCTTATGCCGCGATTTTGACCCAAGCAAATCAAGAAAAAGCGGAAGCTCCAATCGCATTCTTTAGCTCGAACTTACAAGGTGCTGAACTTAATTATTCAGACGTAGAGAAACAGGCATATGCCGTTTTCAAAGCGATCAAATATTTCAGACCTTTCTTGCTTAAAGCCCACACCAAAGTCGTAGTACCGTTTCCAGCGGTAAGAAACCTTCTGGTACAGAAGGACGTGGGCGAAAAGAGAGCGAATTGGATCACCGCCTTACAAGAATACGATCTTGAGATCAAGCCAGCACACATCGTGAGAGGTCAAGGCTTCTGCAAGATGTTAGCTGGAGCATCGCAAATTCCTGAGAACTCGTCTGAAGAGGTACACACGTATGAGGTAAGCCTAAACGACGCAGAATCATTATATGCTGACACCATTTATTTTCTTAAGAACGGGTATGCTCCATTTCACCTGGATCACACCAAGAAGAGAGCCCTGAGATTGAAAGCTAAACAATACCAGCTCATAAATGATGTTCTGTTTAAAAGAAATTACGATTCTGTGCTTCTTAGATGTCTTGAGAAAACTGAAGCCGAAAAGGTTTTGCAGGAACTTCACGATGGACCAGCAGGTGGACACTATGCTGGAGAAGCCACCGCACATAAAATCTTGCGTGCAGGATATTACTGGCCCACGCTGTTCAAAGACTCATACAATTACGTAAGGAAATGCCAAGTCTGCCAGACTGCTGCAGGGAAACAAAAGAAGTCATCCATGCCACTGCAGCCGGTTAACATTGAGCAACCGTTCAGTCAATGGGGCCTGGACATAATAGGTGAGATCGTTCCTCACTCTTCTAAACAACATAGGTATATCCTCACGGCAACTGACTATTTTACCAAATGGGTAGAAGCAGTTCCTCTCAAGACAGCTAATTCTGAAAACATTATTGAATTCATAGATCAGTTTATCATCACTAGGTTTGGATTGCCAACGGCCTTAATGTTTGATAATGCATCATATTTTTTTGGAAATGCAATGACTGAGTTTGCGCTCAAAAGAGGGTTCAAACTGAAGTATTCTGCCAACTACTATCCGCAAGGTAACGGGTTGGCCGAATCAACAAACAAGAACCTAATCAGGATTATTAAAAAGACAGTCGACCAAAACCAAAAGAATTGGCACAAAGCGCTGGTAAATGCCTTATGGGCAGACAGAATTACAAAAAAAGCTTCTATCGGCACTTCTCCCTTTAATTTAGTTTATGGGAGAGAAGCGGTTCTTCCTACTCACTTAGTCATCCCCTCTTTGTCCTTAGTTCAATACATCGATGAAGTACCTACTTCCTCCTTACAATTAAGACAAATGGAAATAACCAAGCTAGAAGAACGACGAGAACAAGCTAAGAAAACCCATGCTCACCACCAAGCGCTAATAAAATCCTCTTTTGACTCAAACATAATGACCAGAAAAAACTTTCAGATGGGTGATTTAGTTTTGAAATGGGATAAGGCTCATGAAGAAAAGGGCAAACATACGAAATTTCAGAAGCTGTGGCTTGGCCCTTTTCAGATTGTCGAAGTCGTAGGCCCGTCTACATTTGTGTTGCAGGATTTGGCAGGGAGAAGAGATTCTCTACCTGTCAATGGACAGATTCTTAAAGTATTTTTCCATAGAAGAGCGTTCTTCTATTTTTTGTAGGATAGTCTTAGTTGTTATTTTGTTTTGTTTTTCTCCTTTATGAATAAAACCGGTTGTAAATGATCATTTAGAAGGATTCATGAAGGAGCACGCCAATTCTCTATCAGATTTTGATTTCGCTTGTACAAATAGCAAAATTTTTGAAAAATCTGAATTTTATTATTGACAAATAGAGTTAACTTCACCCTGATTACGATATTAGTTTCAACCTCAAAAAACTTTGACGAAAGCAACCTTTGGTAAAGAATTGTTTTTGTATCAGCACAATGAAAGGTATCATCAATAATAAAATAAATATTCTCTGCAAAACTGTTGTTTTCAAAAACTCTATTATTGTCGTCCAGAGCTTTCTTAAGGAAAAACAATGACTTCCTCCCTGCTAAAAGGAAATCGCAGCATTCAGAGAAACAATCCAAAGCAAACACTATATCTCAAAGAATAAGAGGTCTCATCACGAGCCGGCTTATCATGATCACAGATATTATAACTTGCTGACTTTGCCAATACTGTCTATCAAAACAGGGCAACGACTTAAGATTGTTGCAATCAAAAGACAAGAGGTCTCATCACGAGCCAGCTTGTTCAGCAAAAGTGTAAATCAAGTGAATGACTGTGTCATAATTTGGCCACCAAACCAAGACATTGTTCTTTAGAGAATAAAAAAGGAAAAAGTGTCAAAAAGGATTTTTCTCTGGAATGTTGCGAGTAACCTCAAGCAGGAAAAAGGATCATTACTGGATAACGTGGTAACCCTGTCGAGGCTATGGACGCTTGCGGGCAGCAGAGGCTCTACCCACGACAAATGAGTATACTTTTAAGCCAGTACGCAGAGAAGACCTTATTTTATCTTTAATAAAGACCGAGTAATGTCTGGTGTGAATGCAAGGAAAAGCCTGAGGAAACAAACAATTGGAATATAAAAAGGGTTGAGACAAAGTATCGTTGACAGGGTGAGGGGTAATCTACTCTATCTGTCCATAACAAAATTTAGACACGTGAAAATTTTGCTGTTTCGGAAGTGAACGGTCAATAGAAAAGCAGAGATAACTGGTTCTTCACAGTGAATCGCCATTGTTGTGGTCACCAACAACCCCCCTCTTTGTTTGATATTAGCAATAACATCAAGCAAAGGGGGACCCTTAACCAAAAATCCAAAAAATATTTTGTTAAGAAATCTTTTGTATTTAACTCCCTAAGAGCTATATCGCGTCGCAAAGAGAGAGTGAAGCGTTTCCTAAGCGCAAAAAAAAAAAAAACAAGCTACGAAGAAGCGACGCAAAGCCCATCGCGTCGCATACATTCAAAGCGCTCTTAAAAAAGAAAATCTTAAGGAATCGCCGATCGCCGATATGCGACGTCGCATATCGCAACGTCGCTTGAAACAACATAAGTAACTGAATGAAAATCTGCGATCTGCGATATCAACGATCTGCGATCTGCGATATTGGCAATTTGCGATAACACTTAATGACGTCGCAGTCCTCGATACTGCGATTCCAATCGCAGAAAGGACTCATCGCAAGAATTCTCCGACATAAACGGTAAACCCAAGATTGAGCGCGCACCTTAAGGGAAATTAATGATCGCATGCTTGAGTATCCAAGAATGATTGTATCGCGTTTTTCGAAGAGTCAAATCATGATGAGTGTCAGAATTACGCATTCATTAGAACTTAATGCTTTCATGTCAATCTTTTCGTCATTTCTCTTCTTCTTTGCGTAAACTGCAAGACATGTAACTGATATAAACCTATATGCAGGAAACATCTAAGGAAAAGAGGAAAGCGCCAATGGGGTAACAGAGAGAAGATGTCTCCGCAAATGGATGCCGCATGCAGCAGGACCGCGGATTCCAGAGTATCGCCCAACAGGCGCTGATGAAAATAGACTATCTAAGACTCAGAGTCAAAGGCGCACAAAAGCAGCGTGTTTGCAAAAGATCTTGAAGCTCAGACTGGGTAAAGCAAAAAGAGAAACGCAAAAGAAGGAGGACGCTCCAGAAAAGCCTGGAACAAAGAACGGAAGCAATTCTCGATACAGGGGATTGTCCAGACAACGCGACTCCTAACTCATTGAGTCATTCGCACGACCGGAAACCGAAATAGCAACAGCAAAATCAGTTCGAAAGGAACCTGGGTTGTACTAAGTATACGCACAGCGAATACACCCAGCTAGAGAAAGGTTTTCGAAAATATCTTCTAGTCTGTCAGAAAGAGGTGCCAGCTCTTGTTGTTTCTACTTTTATCACTCAAACGAAAGAAGAAGACAGCCAGCCGACTCTTCCCAGGCAAACGTTGCATTGCTTACAGCACTAAGGAGCAGATACAGAAACGGTTAGAAATTAGATTTGATTTTTAGAAATAAATTTGCTTTTAGTAAAAGGGCGGTCATTTGAAGCCGTTCCCTAAATTTGTGTAATTAAGATTAATTAGTTAGTAGTATTTAACCCTTCTCATGGCATTTGGAGAAGGGTCCGGAAATCTGTCAAAAAACTTGTCCTCAGAACATGCACTTTTGCACCCTCGGAGGGGGTTTTTGATGAATGGATGGATCGAGATTTATTTATGTTTGCATTTTAATGTCTGTTACTGATGTTGCACTTCTGTACTCTTAGCAGATATTAGAACAAGTAGAAATAAATCGTTATTGCTTGAAGTTTATTAGTGAAATCAGTCATAAATGGTACTTTTATCTCTTGACTAATTTCTGCTTATATTCCTAAAGTGATATGCAGCTGAGTTCTTTATATGTTAATGTATGAATGTGTGTATTACCATTTGGCACTTCTGTACGGTGGAGTCATTTATTTGTGCTTGACATATGAATAACTAATTATGCGATATGCTGTTCACAACTGTTTTGCCTAACTTTTTATGCAGAATGGTTTATCTTAATGGATTTCTATTCTTATGATAGCTGAATGATCTTTATTACCAGCTATTGTTCGAAATCTTTTTAGATCGCATAATAGAAGAAAAATACCCCGGGTTAGCGTAGATTAGATGTATTGTTTTTCATTAGATTACAATAGCATAGAGTTAGTTTAGAAGTTAGAATTAAATTAGCTTAAAATACCCCTAGATCAATACCATCAAACTCTACACACACACACACCCCTCACATTGGGAAACTGGTCCCATTACCCCCAGTCGGACCCGCTACTCCAAACGGGCAAGGAGCCGCCAACCAGGTTCCGGACCGGGTGGGTATCCCCCTTGTTGTCGACCCGATTTCGGGGCCCTCAACATATTTGGCGCTAGAAGGAGGGCACGAGCTATGAATGGCGCATAAATCAAAATCTAAATACCATTCTGAGAGCAAATCACCCTCACCAACTCCCCCGACTTCTCCGGTACGATTAAATTCGGAGCTAGAAGTCGCTCGGGCATCCACCGCTGCTACACACCCTAATATATCAGACCAACTTATCATTGATCCCCCTGAACTTCAAACTTTGATTCGTAAACTCCAGGGATTCTCTATTTTTACTCAGAGGTCTGATAAATCTAAAGGCAGCGTGACTTCGCAGTACAATCCTGCTCATCCCCTGACCAGATTGAAGAGTGAAAAGTTTGGCATCCAGCCAACTGAAATCCCTCTCCCCACTAGGAAAAGAGCAAGGAAAGCACTTCCAGAGTCTGACAGAGAGACTCTTTCATCTACCTCGTCCATTTCAACTCCCTCACCGCGAAGTCAGCCACCCACATCTTCACCCCAGATCACTCATCCATCTTCCGCAACCCTTCCTCCGCGATCATCGAAGATCATAATATCTCCATCTTCTCAGCATCAGAGATCATCTTCTGCACTTCTATTAACTAGCAGCTCAACGATGGCCCAGTCTCCATGGAACAACCCTGGGGCGGTTTTAATGCCTCCACCCCTGAGTCCAATACCGGCCCATCCTGAGAAATGGCTACCTAAATTCAATCCAGAAACAGGCATGCTAGCTGAAGAGCATATCAATAATTTCATGCTTTCTGTTAATCTCAACGGAGTTACTAACGAAGACGCTGTCGTCCGGCTTTTCCCCTATACAATGCAAGGAATAGCTGGGTCATGGTACTTTTCGTTACCTTCCGGATCCATCACAAGTTGGGACATTTTGACATTTTTCAAAGTCAATTCCTTACCAAGTTCGGTGATGATAGATCCACTGCGACATTGATCAATGACCTATCTAATCTTAAGGCTGAGGCTAGAGAACCCATTAAAGATTTTAACTTACGGTTCAATAAGATCCTCAACAAAATCCCCGCTGCTTCACAACCCAGCGAGGAAGTAAGATGTGAATGGTACATTACGGCTTTACCTTCAAACTTGGCTATCTTCGTAGATAGGGCAAACAAGACCACCTTAGTTGACAACTTGACAGAGGCGTTAGCAGTGGAAAAACGCGTGGTAGCCCTAGAAAAGAGATCCGCTTTAGAAGAACGCAAATCTAAGAAAATCTCTTTCAAAGAAGACACCAAGAAGAAGCAAACGAAAGATCCTTTCGATTTGGAAGGATTACAAAAAGTGTTGAAGGCCATGTCCAATGAGATGATGGACATTAAGAAACAAGTAGCAGAGACTTCTTCGAAAAAACCCTATAGAACTTTTAAAAGAAATCCTCCCATGGAGGTAAAGCCACCCAGTGCTGTCTCAAACGTTGAATCTGAAGATGAAGAAGAAGAAGAGAATGCCACTGAAGGGCAGACCGACGATGAAGAAGTTGTGGAACTACAAGGAATGTGGGACTTCACCTCCCACAAGAAGAAGATCAAGAAGCATTTCCTGTTAGCACGAGAAGCAAAAATCAACTTGATCCTCCCCAAACTACCCCTAAACAGAAGGGCGCAAGCCCTGCAACAAAAGATAAGGTCACAACAAAAAAGACAACTGCTAAAGCGACCCAGCTTAGCCCAGTCCAATCAGATCAAGCACCTCCATCAAGAACACTGATAGTGTCAGATGAAATGGAGTATAAGATCATTGATGACATGAAGAAGACTAGGGCTAATATTACTCTGTATGAATTGAGCAAATTGAAACATCAACAGAAAATAATGATGAAAGAATTACATGCCGTGCCTACTACACCTTTACCTACGGCTGTAGCTTCCCACAATGTGGGAAGACCTCCAATCAACACGATCAATAAGATTGATCGAAACGACATCGCCTTAATTGGAGGAAGATCTAGATCTCATACTCCTCCTTTTCTTCTCACTTATGAAATCTTCAATAAAAACGTACACAATTGCTTGGTCGATTCTGGTGCTTCAACGAATATTTTACCCAGGTCAATATGTGCCAAATTGAATGTTCAACCTCAAAAATCCGCAATACGTATAGTTCAACTTGATCGATCCCAAGTCTAAGTGATTGGCGAACTTAATCAAGTGACCATAAGATTGTCGTCTAACCCAAAAGTATGTCAGGTTATCGACATTCTAGTAGCTGATATCCCTGAATTCTATGGTTTGATTCTTAGCAGGGATTGGTCGGAGAAACTCCACGGATATTTCTCAACCGACTGGTCGCACATGTGGTTACCATACAATGGTAAACCAAATCAGATAAAGGTTGAACGAGAGTTGCACCAAAAATACATAGTGACAGAATTGGAAGGAGAAAATGAAGCCATAACTTACAATAGCAGCATTGTAGGCAATTACTCAATAGATTCTTTCCTCGGCAATTTCAATGCTCATATCTCACCTTACTTAGAGGATTCAGTTTTATCCCAAGTTGAAAATTTCTCCCAAACTGATGACTCAAAATGTTTTAGTTTTTTAGATAATTCTGTAAATACATCTTTGTTTTGGAAATTATATTTTGACGGCTCTAAATCCAATGAGGGAGCAGGAGCAGGATGCGTTCTGATTAGCCCAGACGGGAACAAGATTATGCTCACATGCAGACTTGAGTTCGATTGCACGAACAATACAGCGGAGTACGAAGCCTTGGTCCAAGGCCTATACAAAGCAATCGGATTGAACGTTAAGCATCTTCAAGTCTTTGGAGATTTTGAGATCGTCGTCAAACAGGTACGTAACACCATACATTGCCTGTCAAGTCATTTAAAGCACTATCAATCTTTAGTTCAAGATCTCACTGCACATTTCATAGCATTCAACATCTCGTCAATCCCAAGAATTCAAAACGCGAGCGCAGACCTGTTAGCTAACGTAGCCTCTAGACTTATTCTCTCCGAGGATTTTAGTCCTGATAGGTTTTCGATAGAATTAATCTTTAGACCATCCATCCCTGAAAACATCACCAATTGGAGAGTATTCAACGATGACCCTGACATCGTAAATTTCCTTACTTCTGAAGGATCCTACTCAAATCAAATAATTGACGAAGACCATCATGATCGCCGAATACAACCAAATGGCACTGACAATGCTATACCGAAATCAGTGGTCAAGTTAGAAGATTTATATGATTTGAAAAGTCGGTTTAAAAGGTCCGCCAATGCTAAACTCTACAGTTCTACTTTGAACTATGAATTAGTAAACCTAGGTACCGATCAGAAGCCACAAAACGTTAACCTAGGCCACGGCCTAGCCCCTGAAGAGAAATCAGCATATATCCGTCTCCTGAGACAATACAAAAACGTTTTTGCCTGGAATTACGATGAGTTAAAAACATACAACACTTCTATCATTCAACACGTTATCCCTATGATTGACAATGAAAAACCTGTCCAGCAGAAGCTCAGGAAAATACACCCTAACTTAGAAAATCAAATAAAAAATGAGCTAAATAAGTTGTTGAGAGCCAGAATAATTTTCCCCGTCAGACATTCCAAATGGGTATCCAATATGGTGCCCGTTAGGAAGAAAAACGGAGACATTAGAATTTGTATCGATTTCCGAAATCTCAACAAAGCCTGTCAGAAAGACAACTTTCCCCTCCCACCTATGGAGCAAATATTACAGGCAGTAGCAGGCTCAGAATTAATGTCTTTCCTGGATGGATTTTCAAGATACAATCAAGTACTGGTGCATGCCGATGATCAGTTAAAGACTACGTTCTGAACCAAATGGGGCACTTATGCATATCGGAAGATGCCATTTGGTCTGATCAATGTCGGAGCTACCTTTCAGAGAGCCATGGACATCGCGTTTAAAGGGTTGGTCAATAAATCAGTAGTGATTTACCTGGATGATATAACAGTGTACTCCAAAAAATGAAACGACCATCTCAAAGATTTGAAGCAAATCTTTCAAAGATGTTTGAGGTATGGGATTTCGCTCAACCCAAAGAAATCTTTCTTTGCATTAAGCGAAGGGAAATTGTTCGGATTCATAGTGTTGAAATCTGGTATTCACATAGAACCCGACAGAATCAAGGAAATTTCAGAAATATCCATACCCCATAACAAGAAAGCCATGCAATCTTTCCTTGGACAGATCAACTTTGTGAAAAGGTTTGTCCCTGATTTTTCACACATTATTTCTCACTTACAAAATATGATAAAAAAGAATTCAAATTTCAAATGGGGTCTAGATGAGCACGAAGCATTCAACTTGATGAAACAAGCTATCATTAATGATCCATCTTTGGCCACCCCAAATTTTTCAGAATCTTTTATCTTATACACTTTTGTCTCAAAGAAATCTTATGCCACGATTTTGACCCAAGCAAATCAAGAAAAAGCGGAAGCTCCAATCACATTCTTTAGCTCAAACTTACAAGGTGCTGAACTTAATTATTCAGACGTAGAGAAACAGGCATATGCCGTTTTCAAAGCGATCAAATATTTCAGACCTTTCTTGCTTAAAGCCCACACCAAAGTCGTAGTACCGTTTCCAGCGGTAAGAAACCTTCTGGTACAGAAAGACGTGGGCGAAAAGAGAGCGAATTGGATCACCGCCTTACAAGAATACGATCTTGAGATCAAGCCAGCACACATCGTGAGAGGTCAAGGCTTCTGCAAGATGTTAGCTGGAGCATCGCAAATTCCTGAGAACTCGTCTGAAGAGGTACAAACGTATGAGGTAAGCCTAAACGACGCAGAATCATTATATGCTGACACCATTTATTTTCTTAAGAACGGGTATGCTCCATTTCACCTGGATCACACCAAGAAGAGAGCCCTGAGATTGAAAGCTAAACAATACCAGCTCATAAATGATGTTCTGTTTAAAAGAAATTACGATTCTGTGCTTCTTAGATGTCTTGAGAAAACTGAAGCCGAAAAGGTTTTGCAGGAACTTCACGATGGACCAGCAGGTGGACACTATGCTGGAGAAGCCACCGCACATAAAATCTTGCGTGCAAGATATTACTGGCCCACGCTGTTCAAAGACTCATACAATTACGTAAGGAAATGCCAAGTCTGCCAGACTGCTGCAGGGAAACAAAAGAAGTCAGCCATGCCACTGCAGCCGGTTAACATTGAGCAACCGTTCAATCAATGGGGCCTGGACATAATAGGTGAGATCGTTCCTCACTCTTCTAAACAACATAGGTATATCCTCACGGCAACTGACTATTTTACCAAATGGGTAGAAGCAGTTCCTCTCAAGACAGCTAATTCTGAAAACATTATTGAATTCATAGATCAGTTTATCATCACTAGGTTTGGATTGCCAACGGCCTTAATGTTTGATAATGCATCATATTTTTTTGGAAATGCAATGACTGAGTTTGCGCTCAAAAGAGGGTTCAAACTGAAGTATTCTGCCAACTACTATCCGCAAGGTAACGGGTTGGCCGAATCAACAAACAAGAACCTAATCAGGATTATTAAAAAGACAGTCGACCAAAACCAAAAGAATTGGCACAAAGCGCTGGTAAATGCCTTATGGGCAGACAAAATTACAAAAAAAGCTTCTATCGGCACTTCTCCCTTTAATTTAGTTTATGGGAGAGAAGCGGTTCTTCCTACTCACTTAGTCATCCCCTCTTTGTCCTTAGTTCAATACATCGATGAAGTACCTACTTCCTCCTTACAATTAAGACAAATGGAAATAACCAAGCTAGAAGAACGACGAGAACAAGCTAAGAAAACCCATGCTCACCACCAAGCGCTAATAAAATCCTCTTTTGACTCAAACATAATGACCAGAAAAAACTTTCAGATGGGTGATTTAGTTTTGAAATGGGATAAGGCTCATGAAGAAAAGGGCAAACATACAAAATTTCAGAAGCTGTGGCTTGGCCCTTTTCAGATTGTCGAAGTCGTAGGCCCGTCTACATTTGTGTTGCAGGATTTGGCAGGGAGAAGAGATTCTCTACCTGTCAATGGACAGATTCTTAAAGTATATTTTCCATAGAAGAGCGTTCTTCTATTTTTTGTAGGATAGTCTTAGTTGTTATTTTGTTTTGTTTTTCTCCTTTATGAATAAAACCGGTTGTAAATGATCATTTAGAAGGATTCATGAAGGAGCATGCCAATTCTCTATCAGATTTTGATTTCGCTTGTACAAATAGCAAAATTTTTGAAAAATCTGAATTTTATTATTGACAAATAGAGTTAACTTCACCCTGATTACGATATTAGTTTCAACCTCAAAAAACTTTGACGAAAGCAACCTTTGGTAAAGAATTGTTTTTGTATCAGCACAATGAAAGGTATCATCAATAATAAAATAAATATTCTCTGCAAAACTGTTGTTTTCAAAAACTCTATTATTGTCGTCCAGAGCTTTCTTAAGGAAAAACAATGACTTCCTCCCTGCTAAAAGGAAATCGCAGCATTCAGAGAAACAATCCAAAGCAAACACTATATCTCAAAGAATAAGAGGTCTCATCACGAGCCGGCTTATCATGATCACAGATATTATAACTTGCTGACTTTGCCAATACTGTCTATCAAAACAGGGCAACGACTTAAGATTGTTGCAATCAAAAGACAAGAGGTCTCATCACGAGCCAGCTTGTTCAACAAAAGTGTAAATCAAGTGAATGACTGTGCCATAATTTGGCCACCAAACCAAGACATTGTTCTTTAGAGAATAAAAAAGGAAAAAGTGTCAAAAAGGATTTTTATCTGGAATGTTGCGAGTAACCTCAAGCAGGAAAAAGGATCATTACTGGATAACGTGGTAACCCTGTCGAGGCTATTGACGCTTGCGGGCAGCAGAGGCTCTACCCACGACAAATGAGTATACTTTTAAGCCAGTACGCAGAGAAGACCTTATTTTATCTTTAATAAAGACCGAGTAATGTCTGGTGTGAATGCAAGGAAAAGCCTGAGGAAACAAACAATTGGAATATAAAAAGGGTTGAGACAAAGTATCGTTGACAGGGTGAGGGGTAATCTACTCTATCTGTCCATAACAAAATTTAGACACGTGAAAATTTTGCTGTTTCGGAAGTGAACGGTCAATAGAAAAGCAGAGATAACTGGTTCTTCACAGTGAATCGCCATTGTTGTGGTCACCAACAACCCCCCTCTTTGTTTGATATTAGCAATAACATCAAGCAAAGGGGGACCCTTAACCAAAAATCCAAAAAATATTTTGTTAAGAAATCTTTTGTATTTAACTCCCTAAGAGCTATATCGCGTCGCAAAGAGAGAGTGAAGCGTTTCCTAAGCGCAAAAAAAAAAAAAAAACAAGCTACGAAGAAGCGATGCAAAGCCCATCGCGTCGCATACATTCAAAGCGCTCTTAAAAAAGAAAATCTTAAGGAATCGCCAATCGCCGATATGCGACGTTGCATATCGCAACGTCGCTTAAAACAACATAAGTAACTGAATGAAAATTTGCGATCTGCGATCTGCGATATCAACGATCTGCGATCTGCGATATTGGCAATTTGCGATAACACTTAATGACGTCGCAGTCCTCGATACTGCGATGCCAATCGCAGAAAGGACTCATCACAAGAATTCTCCGACATAAACGGTAAACCCAAGATTGAGCGCGCATCTTAAGGGAATTAATGATCGCATGCTTGAGTATCCAAGAATGATTGTATCGCGTTTTTCGAAGAGTCAAATCATGATGAGTGTCAGAATTACGCATTCATTAGAACTTAATGCTTTCATGTCAATCTTTTCGTCATTTCTCTTCTTCTTTGCGTAAACTGCAAGACATGTAATTGATATAAACCTATATGCAGGAAACACCTAAGGAAAAGAGGAAAGCGCCAATGGGGTAACAGAGAGAAGATGTCTCCGCAAATGAATGCCGCATGCAGCAAGACCGCGGATTCCAGAGTATCGCCCAACAGGCGCTGATGAAAATAGACTATCTAAGACTCAGAGTCAAAGGCACACAAAAGCAGCGTGTTTGCAAAAGATCTTGAAGCTCAGACTGGGTAAAGCAAAAAGAGAAACGCAAAAGAAGGAGGACGCTCCAGAAAAGCCTGGAACAAAGAACGGAAGCAATTCTCGATACAGGGGATTGTCTAGACAACGCGACTCCTAATTCATTGAGTCATTCGCACGACCAGAAACCGAAATAGCAACAGCAAAATCAGTTCGAAAGGAACCTGGGTTGTACTAAGTATACGCACAGCGAATACACCCAGCTAGAGAAAGGTTTTCGAAAATATCT
Organism: Pinus tabuliformis; assembly: GCA_031772625.1. NCBI lineage: Eukaryota > Viridiplantae > Streptophyta > Pinopsida > Pinales > Pinaceae > Pinus > Pinus tabuliformis. The sequence continues at coordinate 240,179,731 of CM062817.1, forward strand.
TCTAGTCTGTCAGAAAGAGGTGCCAGCTCTTGTTGTTTCCACTTTTATCACTCAAACGAAAGAAGAAGACAGCCAGCCGACTCTTCCCAGGCAAACGTTGCATTGCTTACAGCACTAAGGAGCAGATACAGAAATGGTTAGAAATTAGATTTGATTTTTAGAAATAAATTTGCTTTTAGTAAAAGGGCGGTCATTTGAAGCCGTTCCCTAAATTTGTGTAATTAAGATTAATTAGTTAGTAGTATTTAACCCTTCTCATGGCATTTGGAGAAGGGTCCGGAAATATGTCAAAAAACGTGTCCTCAGAACATGCACTTTTGCACCCTCGGAGGGGGTTTTTGATGAATGGATGGATCGAGATTTATTTATGTTTGCATTTTAATGTCTGTTACTGATGTTGCACTTCTGTACTCTTAGCAGATATTAGAACAAGTAGAAATAAATCGTTATTGCTTGAAGTTTATTAGTGGAATCAGTCATAAATGGTACTTTTATCTCTTGACTAATTTCTGCTTATATTCCTAAAGTGATATGCAGCTGAGTTCTTTATATGTTAATGTATGAATGTGTGTATTACCATTTGGCACTTCTGTACGGTGGAGTCATTTATTTTTGCTTGAAATATGAATAACTAATTATGCGATATGCTGTTCACAACTGTTTTGCCTAACTTTTTATGCAGAATGGTTTATCTTAATGGATTTCTATTCTTATGATAGCTGAATGATCTTTATTACCAGCTATTGTTCGAAATCTTTTTAGATCGCATAATAGAAGAAAAATACCCCGGGTTAGCGTAGATTAGATGTATTGTTTTTCATTAGATTACAATAGCATAGAGTTAGTTTAGAAGTTAGAATTAAATTAGCTTAAAATACTCCTAGATCAATACCATCAAACTCTACACACACACACACCCCTCACATTGGGAAACTGGTCCCATTACCCCCAGTCGGACCCGCTACTCCAAACGGGCAAGGAGCCGCCAACCAGGTTCCGGACCGTGTGGGTATCCCCCTTGTTGTCGACCCGATTTCGGGGCCCTCAACACACCCTCATATTGAAAATGTCTGAAAAATGAAAAACTCTAATGGAGACATGGATAGCGCCATTGCGTTCGTGGCGTTGAGAAGTGCTGAAACCATATAAAATTTATCAAAATCTGACAAAATGAAATTTCACCCCTTTTGCAAAATGCTGCCTCGAACTGCGTGCCAAGATTCTGCCTCCTCTGTCTCGAAATTTGTGCCCACTCCTGGTTCCTCCATCTGCCTGTGCATTGAAGAAATCCGATTTAAATAAAATTTCATTGGTGGAGTTAACAAGAAGGCAGTTAGGTGGGTTGGTTTAGGGCCTATTTAATAGGGATGAGGTCAGGTGGTCAAATCCCACCTCCTTTTTTATACCTCATAACCAAAAAAATTCAATTTCAAAATTCCGTGGCTTGTCATAAATTTTGTTTTGAAATGCCTGTCGTTGGTTTTAGATTCACTGTTGGTTGTAATTTAAGGTTGGTTCTATTTTATGGTTACATTTTGTTTTGGTATGGGGCCGGCCCACGTGGGCCGTGGGGGTTCGATCCCCGCCGGCCCTGAATATAACATATATTTTGTTGCGTTGGTGGTATGGGGGGGTGGTGGCCCCCACCCCCCTTAATTTATATATTTTTTGTTTTATATAACTAATGATGCACATTTTTGGAAATTTGGTTTTTAAGCTGTAGGAGAGAATTTAACGACCCCACAATTTCGCTCAGAATCTGGGTGGAGTTGGCTGGAAAAAGTCCAAATTGTGGCCTCCTTAAGCATGCCTAGTCATCAAAAAGTCAACCCAACTTTGACTTCTTCTAACTTTCGCATCCTGACTCGGATTGACGAACCGTTCGCACCGCGACGATCAGGAAGACGAGATCTACACTTTGGTTTTGGTTCAAAAGCATTCTGATCACTTTGATTTTTGAGCTTCCCTGAGTCCTCTTTATCCGATGTGTGTCTCTGGAGCCACTTGGATCAATCCTCCCCACTGAGGAGCTTTTGGTCCTCCAAAATCATAAAAAAATAATATGCAACTTCTCTGTACCTTGTCTGCATCACAAGCGTCTTGAAAGGCCTCGCTTCCATCTCCTTCACCTTTGTTCTTCAGAGCCTTAAGTGATGAGCCAACATCTGCAACCTCTGCAACTTGTAGTACATTGTTTCGAAAATTACATGCTTGAATGACATGACCAACTAATGACCCAACGTCCCACACTTGCCACGAGTTTATAACACATACTCCGTGGTCAAGTTTATAACAAGATGGAAGCAATACCCCAGCTATGACAACAAGGCCAACCTATCATTGTTGCTTCAACAAGTGATGAAAATACATCATCACTTCAACACATGATTTACAAAAACGAGGCCAACACTATTTTTTCTTTCGACAAGTGAGGGAAACATGACATCACTTTCAGAGTTTAAAATGCAACACAAAATAAGACCGGACATCATTGTTGCTGAACAAGTGATGGAAAACACATCATCGCTTTTACATTTTAAAATGCAACAAATGATTTACAAAAGCATGACCATGAAATGACAACATGTCTAGAAACCAGTTTTCACTGATCAAGGTGAATGGGTTGCCTCTTTGTGGCGATTTTGCTTGTCGAACAATTGTTTCACCTGCTTCATGCACCGACGCTTTGTCTTTAAGGCGTTGCTCTGAATGGAGCCTCCAACAAGTGGCTCTTTGATGGACACTTCTATCACAATGACTGCAATAAGTTTTCTTCCTCCAGACCTGCTTAACATGTTTCTTTACCTGCTGTTGAGAGGGTCTTTCACGCCTCATCCTTTTGTGTACTGCCATTCTTTTCCAACACTTAGAAAATGTATGGTTATGTAATCGACAAAAGGTGCATGTTTTTCAATGCCATGTTTTATGTTCATTATTAACAACATGATCATAATCGAAATTAACATTCGAAGATCGAAAGTGGTTATACCTTTCCTTGCTGTCTCTGATGTCATTATGGTGATGAGAGCTTGCCTCAGCTCTTTCCTTTCCATGGAAACTTCCATGGGATGATGGGGACGTGTTCCCATCATTCTCTTTCCTCGACGATTTTGACGATATCTCAGAAGAATTTGACACCTTCGAGCATTCTCCTTTGGTGTATCTCGAGCCTGCAAATTGAGGTCTCTGTAAAACCTCCAATGGTTGAGTTATGCATTGGTTATTAATACCAAGTTTTTCTTCCTTTTTGTGCCTCGTCCTTGTAAGGAGCCTCATGTTTGTCCCTATAATTGGTATCTCCACATCTCCAATAGAAATCATACTATGTGATGATGAAACCAAAAGGAAATCAACATCTTTTACCTCCTCTGTCGATTTGGAAATAACTGATGAGGGTTGCTCATCATCTGTTGTTGGTGGTTCGCTAACTGTCGTGGTGCATTCCCCAACTTCCTTTCTGATATACCCAAGTCCAATCTGACGGGGTAATTCTTCTACCTTGATGGGGTTGATAATGCCTTGGCCATTGATGCCCAAGCCTTTCCCTTCATACCCCATTCTCTTCAACAGTTTGGAAACAATTCCTGTGGTATGATTTTCAAAAACAACAAAATCATCATCAGGAAACATGCATGAAGATGGAGAACTACTTTTTACCTCACATGGGTCATGCTGCAGCTTTTCCAAGGCCTCGTACTTTTCTTGCAGCTGTCGTAGCAAACTTTGTTTTTCCTTTTTCTCTTCATGTAGACGCATCTTCAATTCAGCGTTCTCTATTTGAAGATTATGTTTGTTATGCTTCAGTTCTTGTAGGGCCTCTTTTGTGGCTTGCAACTGACGCTGCAATCGCTCCTTTTCCTCTATCTCTTTCTATAGAGTTTCATACATTATCTCTACCCTTTTGGAAATGTTGAGCATGGTCTCGTACATCGCTTTTTCATCCTCTTTCGCTACATGTTTCATTGTTCATGCTGCAATTCACATCAACATAAAGACCGCTCTGATACCACTTGATTTAGGTCCAGGTGTAACGAAGGACCCTTCCAAGACCTTTTACTTTTGTGATGTGTTAAATTGCATTTTTAAAAGAACATAAATGAATACATCTGCATGTTGTAAAGAAGAGGAACAAGACAATCATCAACACATGAAAACATAAGTCATTGATAACGAAGTTCATCCAGGAGGGACTATGTCTCCGGGCCCCGGTGTCAATATGGTGTAGGCCGCTGCATTAAGTGCTGTCAGTAGTGATGATGTACATAAGAGATGATGTCGCTATCATACAAGGAAAAATCCCTCATGCAGGAGTGGATCTAAGAGATGTTCCACTACAGGAACTCTCAGTCAAAAGACTCCACTCAGTATGACACAAAACTCATGCATGATGAGCATCTCGCCAACATGGCATAAAAGGGATATCAATGCAAAAACATGCATGACGACAACAAGAGTATCCCAGCAACATACAACAAAGGGATCTAAAAACATAACATGAAGAATCATGATAGCAAGTACATCACATAGATGATTTTGCATCACATCAAGCAAGGAACCATGAAAACATGTAAGAAACAAGATCCTGCATAAACATCAATCAAGGATCTGTGCAGCATAATGCATAAAGAATAAGTACATGAACACATCATATACCTCACAACCAGGGGCCATCTAAAGAAGTGGATGTCAAACTACTGAAGATGTTCGGACCATCGATCTCATGACATTGATCGCATGAAAATGACTACTTGCACATGAATGTGGACATCTGCACTGGCACTTAGAAAAGTGGCTGGAAAATGAAATGAGAGAATGAGAAATCTGAATGCACCATCAGATTTGTGGCATCGAGTAGTGCAAAATCGACTATCCAAAATTTGAATTATGAGAGATTGAGAATTTGGGGCTCAAGGAATCTTTTAGATTCCCCCTAAATTCCTCAAAGATTATGCTCCATGGGTTGTCTAGAAATCTACAACTCCAAAGGAAAATCTAAATTCACCATTGAGATCCCTGCGGAAAACTATGAAAAAGGACTGTAAACTTCACTATATTCCAACAAGGAGAAAAATTACCTCCTCAGGAAAATTGCAAGGATCATGTTTTCGCTCCCTGTTTTTGCAGCAATCATGGTTCCACCCTCATACTGAAAATGGCTGAAAAATGTAGAACTCTGATGGATACACGGACAATGCCATTGCATTTGTGGCGTCGAAAAGCGCTGAAACCATATAAAATTTATCAAAATTTGATAAAATGAAATTTCACCCCTCCTGCAAAATGCTGCCTCGAATTGCGTGCCAATATTCTACCTCCTATGTCTCAAAATTCGTGCCCGCTTCTGGTTCCTCCATCTACCTGTGCATTGAAGAAATTTGGTTTATATAAAATTTCATTAGCAGAGTTAACAAGAAGGTAGTTAGGTGGGTTGGTTTAGGACCTATTTAATAGGGAGGAGGTCGGGTGGTCAAATCTCGCCTCCTCCTTTTTTATACCTTATAACCAAAAAAATTCAATTTCAAATTTTCGTGGCCTGTCATAAATTTCGTTTTGAAATGCGTGCCGTTGGTTTTGGATTGGCTGTTGGTTGTAATTTAAGGTTGGTTGCTATTTTATGGTTACGTTTTGTTTTGGTATGGGGCTGCGCGCTTGGGGGCCGACCCATGTGGCTGGGCGGGTTCGACCCCCACTGGCCCCGAATTTAACATATGTTTTGTTGCGTTGGTGGTATGGGGGGGTGGTTGGGGTTGGTGGCCCCCACCCCCCTTAATTTATATTTTTTTTGTTTTATATAACTAATGATGCACATTTTTGGAAATTCGGTTTTTAAGTTGTAGGAGACAATTTAACGACCCCACAATTTCACTCGGAATTTGGCCAGAGTTGGCCAGAATCCAGTGGCCGGAAAAATTCAAAATTGTGGCCTCCTTAAGCCTGCCCAGTCATCAAAAAGTCAACCCAACTTTGACTACTTCTAACTTTCGCATCCCGACTCGGACTGACAAACCATTCGCACCGCCACGATCAAGAAGATGAGATCTACGCTTTGGTTCTAGTTCGAAAGAATTTTGATCACTTTGATTTTTGAGCTTCCCTGAGTCCTCTTTGTCTCATGTGTGTCTTTGGAGCCACTTGGGTCATACCATATGTTATCACATAACATAAGTAAATATATGACTTAAGAGTGAATCCAGCAGCTACAATTACACAATTTTTGGAGAGGAAGAAAATACACATATGAAATGACATACAGAGAAGGAACACATATTGCATATCCCAAATGCTTGGAATCACTAAAACCTTTTCATTAATCTTCTAGAATGAAATACATGTCCTAGCCCATCCTGGTGGGATTTGCAAGACGATAACAACCCCTTGGAACCAAGAAAATCGAACCCTTCCTATTAAGTTTCCCTTCCCTTTTATAGGGAGAGAGTTCAAACAAACAGTTACAAAATATCTTGAATGCTTCCACTTTCTGAATTGCCCAGTTATCTAAGCATGTGAGTGGCCTAGTTGTCCTAACAGATTTTGATTCCTCTTTGAAATGAAGTCTTTACAAAACATAAACGAAACATGAGGTGTCATGATTGACACTGTAAAATATCTCCCTTGTCAATTCCTTTGATTGCCTCTGATCTGGCCACGCCTATGCCATAATATTCCTCCATGATTACATGCCAATACACCTATCACTTTCTCCCTTTAACTGCTTGAATTTCCTCTTTTTAGAGCAGGATGAGAGTGGTGGTGTTAAGGAACTAATCACATTTATGCATCATTAACCACTGGGAATGGGCCTTTGAGTGATCTCCATACTGAGAATTAATTCTCAGTCATACTACACAAAGATCAAAATGTACAGCAACATAGCTTCTCTGAACCAATGGTACTATTCTTTATTTAATCCCCTCTAATGCACACACGATATCTGGGATGGCTTACTTCTCAGCACAAGTTAGGACCAAACTTCCCTCTGCAGATCGTGGTCCTTCTAGCCTTTACCCAGCGATTTCTGTAGTGGCAATTACTCCAGTGACACCAACCTTCTTCATGCAGTTACTAAGCTATTGATCCTTTCGTCTTCCATACTCCTTTGCTGCAATATCGAGCCTTAATATATTGTAACTCTTATCAAAATAAAGTTACGAAATCACAACCTCTCGATGCCCCTAGCTCCTCTTCGTTTAGCTCCTTATTGCTTATTCACCATAGAACCACTGCCTATGAATGAAGGCTTTCATACAATACAACATTCGAGATTTCGGAGCCCCCATGCATCGTAACTTTATTTAAGAGAACGTTACGAATTATGAAGTCCCGATTGGATTTTAGATCCTTGATGCCCCTTAGCCCCCTTCTTGGTTTTCCTCCATGGGACCTTTTCTTATGATCACAGGTGTAGTGCTTAGGTGTTGTGGTATTAGAGCCTTCGTTCGTTGTAACTCTAGTAAAATAGAAGATACGAAATCATATTATCCCGATGCTCTTAGCCCCTTTTCTATTAGCCTCCTTATGGAAACTCCGCCATAGAATAGGGTGCCATGATCAATGGCTTAGTGCTTGGGTGATAAGGCCTTCGGGCTCCTGTTTGGGGCTTATTTCCCTTTGTAATTGCTCTTGCCCCTTGTTTCTTTGGGCTTCTGCAACCACGCACCACTAAACATCGAAGCTACTTTCATCGAAATTTCTTCAAATTCAAATTGAAATAAAGTTACGATTCCTTCTCCCTCCGATATTATTTATAGCACTTAGGTCCTCTGCCCCCTCTACGCCCTCGGTCCATTGAGCCCTCATGACTGGGTGCCAATCATACATCAAAGCCCCTTCATCGGATTAGAACTTTTTATAAAACAATTTAAATGTGGGTTACAAAATCTCTTTCCTCTGAAATGCCGACCTCCAAGATGATGCCATGTTGATGTCATCATAACCACGTGGCGCCTCCTAAGTGGTGACACGTGTCACCCATATTTTCCTCATTAGGCCCTCAAAAATACCGAAACCAACTGCCACGTGTCCACTGTATGACCACGTCATGCTGACATGATCTTCCATATATGCTTCTTGGAGCTAATCACATGTTGCCATGTGTCTTCTCAGAGGAGAGAGAAAGGGGTCCCTTGGTTCTTGGTTTTTCATGTGATTTCCTTTGTAATTTTATTTTCCTCACTACCTCGGGGCTTCTAAAGAATTTTAATTGTTAAGGAGTTACGAAACTCCGAGGCTTCGAAAGCTCTAGGCTTTCGAAATTAGATTGCTCTGAGGGTCCGATATCGGGTCCCGAGATACCTTCCTTCCCGCTACTTGCTTTGATATTCCATTTTGGGTCGATCTTTGAATAGACTATGGAGGTCCCTTAGCTTCGACTTCCAAAATCCTGATGTCCCGATATGCCTTTCTGTTGGTCCTTACGATATTGGCCCCCCTTGATATTCTGAGTCTATCTCCAATATCCACCGTTCCAAAAATTGGTTCCCTTCTAGATCTCGGCTTTCAAACTCCGACTCTCCCTTTTGGCTTCGACCTCCGAATTTCAGCACTCTCTATTCGTTTCGGCCTCTGATTTTCAGCTCTCCTTTTTGGCTTTCCCTTTAGTCCACCAAAAATGCACCTGTCCTTCTTTGTGCTAGGGATGGAAAATAATACCATTTAACACAAATATAAGATGGTATGACAAGTGACAACATCGACTCCAATTGGGGACAGTGCCTTGCTGGCAAGGTGTTGAGAACCTGTAGACTAGTAGCCTTCACCATTGGGCATGGAGTCAAAAATATATTGAACCTGTAAAACCAGAAAATCTCCATGGAAATTTATTTGTTGGGAGTCCTCTCCTCATAATACTTGAAATGCAGAACTACAACTTCTAAAAACTGGAAATTAAACACTCACATAGTGAGCTTATTTATGTACAACTCCTACTTATGTCCAAGGCTCAATTCACCCAAGTGAAGTCAACCTTCCAATGATACCAGCTCAACATCTGAGTATTGGACCTTATGCCATTGTTCTCTAGAAAGTTAGCAATTAAAACATGCATGCACCATTTGAAATTTTCAAGTAAAACATTTAATACATACCCCATAATTGAGACCTGTTGTTGACCAAAGAAAGATGCCATATAGTCAGCTACTAGATCATAGAACTGATGAGAAAAATTTATAACCGCCTCCCTTTCTTGAACAGTTTCCAGGTAGGAATATTTCTGCAAAAGGCAACCACAGACACTACTTGGCTCTTCAACTTTGGGCTCTTCTTGAAAAAGGTGTTGCTAGTAATCTTCTCCCCACTTGCCAGTAAGAAAATCCCTTCAAAAATTTGCAACAATTTCATCCTCCTCTGAATCAATTGATTCATAAACCAGAGAGTCTTCATCAACCTTATTACTAGCTTCTTGAACTTCAAGAACAAAGGTAGGTATAAACATGGGCCAATAAAACTGATTGAAAATCACTGATATATACTCAGAAGAAGAGGTCGTCTTTATTTGTTGGGAATCATTTTATTCTTGTGGTTGTCTTAGGAATATGCTAATACCTTTTTCTCCATCTGAAGGATGTAAATCATAAACTGGAGCCTCTTTGTTAACCCCATTGTCAACTTCCTCTTTTTGAGCAGCTTCCCATGACTGGGACTGTTGTGGTTCTGCAACACCCAACTCTCCATCTGAGTCATACAAATCATATAAAGGAGAACCATCAAGTTCAACAAAATACAATCTTTGAGGGTTTATTTGCAGCTTAACAATGTCTCCTTCTTCCTTTTCTTGATTGTTGGGCAGTGCTTCTTGATGCAAGTATATGTTTTCTTGGAGTTGAGATCCACAAATATCTTCAACAACATCATTAGTCTTGGAAAGATTTTCAACATTAAAATATTCACAACAATCTTTAAACAGAGAAGCTAGTGGATATAATCTTTTGTAAAAATCATTATATGCTATGTGAAAGCTCTTCAGAGAGGATATGCTGCCATGAGGTAGTGTTTTGTACCAAACCCTAGCATCCATATCCAAAGAATACATGAACAATTTCATTTTCACATCTTCATGAACAATACCCTGTTGCTCCATGCATTCATGAAAGTCCTTAAGGTGTTGGTTCAGGCTTCCATTTGTGTTTCCATTGAATCTAGGAAAATAGGCAAACCATTCTTGAAATGGAGGAACATGATGGGGGTAACCAATGATGGAAGAAAAATCTAATGGGGAAAATTTGTTGGCCAAGAATGCAGAAAGAACCATTTTGAAAACCCCTTTAGGCGAGAGATCTTAGGGTCGAATTCAGGGAGAGTTTTTTTTCATGAAGTGTTAGAGTGAGTATGAGGCCTTTTGAAAGCTAGGATTATTAAACAAAGGTTTAAACAGCGGAGTCTGTAAGGTGAGATATATTCAACCCACACTTCCTTTGCTCACATGACAAAAGGAATGTATAAATTTCGTACCTAGGGAAAAATATTCTTATTCGGTACCCGATAACGATGCTAGAAGATGTTGTAGCTCTTAGAGACAACCCCTGGGTTGAGGAGAGGTCAGTTCCTAGGACATCTTAGTCTCTCTTGAAGATAAACCAGTGCAACTCAAGAGATGGATGTAAAGTGATTTGGGTTTTGGTTCAATTACATTTCTTAGAGACAACTTTAATATACACATGAACAATGTATCATTCCTGAGAATAAATGATCAAGTAAGGTGGCTGACACATAGAGAATGCAACTTAATTTATCATTGCGGTAAAGATGGAAAGGAGAAATGCAAGAGAGGAACCTAGTGGAAAGGAATGAATAAACACATAATCCTATGCAACAAATCCCAATAAAATCATGAAAAGATAAAAGGAATGAAGTGCAGAAATTATGGAGCATATTTTAAGGCTTTCAACTCTATCTCTCAAAGGTAATATCAACTATTTCGTAACACAAGTAAATCTGCAATTTCGTAGGTATCATCTGATAATAGATAAATCTAAAATATCATAGGTACCATATGTTATCACATAACATAAGTAAATCTATGACTTGAGAGTGAATCTAGCAACTACAATTACACAATTTCTGGGGAGGAAGAAAATACACATATGAAATGACATACAGAAAAGGAACACATAATGCATATCTGAAATGCTTGGAATCACAAAAAAAAATTCATTAATATTCTAAAATGAAATACATGTCCTAGCCCAAATTAGTGGGATTTACAAGATGTTAACAACCTCTTGGAACAAGGAAAATCAAACCCTTCCTATTAAGTTTCCCTTTCCTTTTGTAGGGAGAGAGTTCAAACAAACAGTTACAAAAAATCTCAAATGCTCCAATTGTCTGAATTTCCCAGTTGTTTGAGCATGCAAGTGGCCTATCTATCCTAACAAATTTTTACTCCTCTTTTTTTGGCTTATATGGGCTTGACCTAGGTTCAGAGGTGATTTAGCCAAGCAAATCCCGGTACTACTGGCCCTTTCGGCAATGGTCCGTGGAGCGCGGACTGAGGTCTCACCCGAAGTAGTATGGGAGGGTGCTAGAACCAAATTTCCGCACCCTGGGGATGTCTGATGAGCTTCTAGAGGTCTGCTATTTGACCCTGTGCACACGTCACTACGTGCACTTACTATTCCTTCGCACCCTGTGGTGCTGTTTCGTGCAACCCTACTCGGGGCGCAACCCGTATAATGCCCAAGTTCCTTGCTATTCAATCTATTATTACTCGATTACTTATCTTGTTTATGTAAAACTAATGATTATTACAACATATTCGTCAATCATATCAGTGGACGTGATAAATAAAATAGTATAACTGTAAAGAAGGAAATGCACAGCAGATACACAGAAATAGGAATCAACTTCTCTTTATTAATCTTCAATCCAGATTACAGACTCGACACTGCCCTGTGCACTCAGCTGCAGGGGTTCGTGCACTTAGCTGCAAACTCTACTAGGCCTCTGCACACTCAGTTGTAGAGCATCTTCCTACTACTACGACTCAATACTCTTAGACTCCTACTCTAAGCTTCAACCATTCATACTCTTCTCTCTTATTCCTTAGCTATATTTACAACTTAGAACCTTGCTCTATTTATACAATCCCATGGTTTTCGAACCATGGGTAAGTCGACATGAATTTACATTACATTACAATATTTTAGGGTAGACAACCCTATGACTTAACCTATACTTCACGCTCTGTGCCCACAATTTGCGGAGTCTTACAAAACCTTTGACTAAAATCTAGGCTTTGAGCCCCAAAACATGCTATGGGGGGATTCCATGCCCAACAAGCCCCCAATACAATCATCGCGACTCATCTCGTGTCACTTTGCTGGTGCGACGACCTTGGTGTGAAGCCCCTCCAACTAGTCCCGTACTGATCGGAGATCCCTAGCGCACTGTTCTGAGGTTTGCTGGACCTGCTGCATTCTTGCTTTTGAATCAACTGTGTTGAATCGTGTCCTTACCTTGGTACCGACATCTAATGCATGTGTTTATAGTCCCACGCCCTTGTTCGGATCCTTGGTTCGCGAAGACTGTGCTTCGGCCAGTTAGATAGAGAGCCGACCCACCCATGTAGGGTTTCAAGCGACTGCCGTTTACTTTACCTGGGAAGGGTTCTTAATTTAGTTTGACCAGCTGGACCGTGCCTCCATCTGTGACCTCCTTTACCACATATGGTCCCAGCCATTGCATTCTGAACTTTCCCAAAAAATTTTCAAACTTACTGTCATATAGTAGTGCTAAGTCGTTTACCTTGAAGGTGTGCAACTTGATATGGTGGTCGTGCCAGGCCTTTTCACGTTGTTTTTGTACCTGTTGATGAAATCCAGCCAGAAACCATTCTTCCTCGAGTTCTTCTAATTGCGCGAGCCTTTCTTTCAGAGCTTTGTAGTCCATCATGCCTGTGAGCACTGCTATTCGCAGACTAGGTACGATGTATTCCATCGGCATGACAGCTTCCATACCATAGACCAACTGGAAGGGTGTCTGTCCTGTCATTTTCTTGCATGTTGTCCTATACGCCCATAACACAACAGGTACGCGTAGGTCCCAGTCGTTCCGTTGCGCGTTACATACTTTGGTCAGCACAATCTCCAGTATTTTATTAAATGCCTCTACTATTCCATTGGCCTGTGGGTGGTATGGTGTACTTTTCTGGTGATACACCTGGAACTCTTCTGTGAGCGCGCTGATGGTTTCATTCAGGAAATGCATTCCGAGATCACTCATTAAGATTTTCGGACAGCCAAATCGTGTCAACACATTTTCTAACAAAAACTTTGCACCTGTAGCGCCCGTGCAGTCCTTGACTAGTTGCTCTTTTGCCCATCGTGTCAGGTACTCCGTCGCGGTGATGATGTAGTGTGCAACCGTCTTTCCCTAAGGTTTGATCGGGCCCACAAAGTCGATTGCCCATTTCTCAAATGGTTGCAATGTCATTTGGGCATTTAGTGGCATATCGTCCCTTCGTGATGGTTTTCCCGTCATTTGACATATATCGTAGGCCTTATAGTGCACTTTCTAATCTTGGTGCAAGGTCGGCCACCATAACCCCTGCACGAAGAATCTTCTGTGCGGTCGCATGTCCTGCATAGTGTCCTCTTGTAGCGCCCCCATGTGCTTCCATGAGGATCTGACCTCGTTCAAATTCAGGTACATGTCTTCGCAATATCTCATCGTTGCCCATCTTGTAGAGGTGACCCGTGATGACATAAAAGTTCACCACGCGCACCACCAATCCTTCTTCTGTTGGATTGAGTACTCCTTCGACGCAGTCCTTGTTGTTAGAAAATATATTATATCTTCGAAGTGTCCATCCGCGACGCGCACTGCAAAGAACTGTGCATCAGGTAGTCCCTCCTCCAAATTTGTTGGTCCCTTGCTTGTCTCAATTCATGACAAGTGATTTGGTCTTGTGTTTAAGCGTCCCGGCTTGACTATGACCTCAAAATCATATTCTTGAAATAGTAAAAGCCACCTGCATATTTTCCCCCCCAACATAGGATTGTTCACCAGGTATTTCAACGTGGAATGGTCGGTATACATCTTGAAATGTCCTCCAAGTAAATAGTGTCGGTATTTTTGGAGTGCGTACACCATTGCCAACCCCTCATGCTCGGTGGTAGAGTAGTTCTTTTTTGCTTTGGACAATCCTCAACTCGCAAACGCGATCGGGTGATCTACACCCTCCGTGCCTTCCTGTGTGAGTACGGCTCCCAGTGCGATACACGATGCATCAACATGTACATGAAATTCCACGTCCCATTTTGGGAAGTCTAGGATTGGAGCGGAGGCCAGTTTCCCCTTTAGGACATCCAAACTCTTCATGCAATCATCATTCCAACAATATGTAACATCTTTTTTCAATAGCTTTTCCATCGGCGTGGTTATTTGGGCATAACTTTTGATGAAATTTCTATAGTATCCAATGTGTCCCAAGGTAGCGCGCAATTGTTTAACACTTCATGGTGCTTCCAAATTTAGGATAACGACAATGTCCGTAGGGTCCACCATCAGTCCTTGTTTGCAAACCACATGTTCAGTAGGTTCCCAAAGGGAACGCGGAATATGCACTTCTTAAGGTTCAATGCAATCTGGTGTCGGCGACAAGTATCTAGCATCAAACGTAAGCTTGCTACATGATGCTTAACTAATCCAAAGACAGTCCAATCATCCAGATAGACCTCCAAAAACTTGTGGATGTATTCTTTGAACGTGGATACCACGATGGGTGAAAATATAGCTGGCGCATTCTTCAGTCCAAACGACATCACGGTGTATTGAAAGCAGCGCCATTCTGTTGCGAATGTTGTCTTGCTCCTATCTTCTGCCGTGATCTTGATCTGATGGTACCCCGAGAACCCATCCGTGAACGAGTATGCTTCCTAACCGCCAACATTCTCCAGCACTTCATCTATGAATGGTGTTGGGAATGGATCATGTACATTGGCGTCGTTCAGCTTCCTGAGGTCTACGCATACTCTTATTTCACCCTTATGTTTTTTCTCGTGTACTACCATAGGACTCACCCAATCGGATTCTTCCACTGGTTCAATAATTTCGGCTACAAGCATTTTGTCTAATTCGTTGTGGAACTTTTATTTATACTTTGGATTCAAGCGATAAGGCCGCTGCTTAACTGGATTCACGTCGGGTTTCGGGCGATATTCATCATCCCTAAATCGCCAACGATCCCTTTTAAGTCCGTAATTTTGGTCAGGAACAAGTCATGGTATTCGCGGAGTAACTTAGCGACCTTATTGACCATGGCATCGTCCCAATAGTCCCCAAGCGTTGTGTAGTTCGGCTCTGCCTCCATTCCAATGTTGACTAGCTTTGTCTTTAGCAGCGTGGTGATGTTGGGGTCTTCAAGTGATGGTCCGCAAATCTCGCGAGAGCCTTCCATTTCTAAAATGTTAATGTTTCATGGGTCATCATCATCCTCTTCAACATTTACGTTATAACACTCCAATGCGCTGCTTAACTGTGTCGCCCATTTTGGCTGAAGTACTCCCATTGGCTCCTGTGGTATTTTGAAGATAGCGGCTTTTACTACTTGTAGCGCATCGTCAATAGTATCCAACCAATGATCTTCAAATGTGAACGTTAACAAAAATCCCTCGTGTAAGACATCCCATTCGCCCATACCATGGCGTAGCTCCGTCTCAGTATACCAATTCATGGGTATGACATCCAAGGTATGGTAGAATAAATGTACCCATTCAGGCTGTGGCTCTTCCCCATAGACCTTGGTCCATTTCGTGAGGTGCGTGCATGGATCATCTCATCTGTAATATTTGTCTACTAGTCGTATTTGTGGTTTTCCAAAACGTAGGCGCATCATCCTTCTGCATCCGTGCTAGTCCTCAAAATTTCCTTGATGCATACCCCACCATTGTGCAGGTGTTGCACATAGTGCCCACTTCAGCCCATCAAATTGTTGTTGTTCTGGTACTGCACTCTAAAATTTGCTCATGAATTCATCCACCGCTGACAATCCATTATACATCGGCAGCTCCCTTGCCTCTGTTGTCACGCAATGCAATGATCTGATCATCATGTTCCAGTTCAGTGTTGTTACTTCATGTAGCCGATTCTGCCATTGCTCTATCTCTTCATCTGAATCTGAAGTGCAGGAGCTTTCCTGCTCCCACAAAATCCTTCCATTTGCAGTCAGATTCACCCAATCTTCTTCTCATGCAGTTATCTTGTAAATACATTCAATATCATCATTACTATCATCGTCACGCACTGGTTCAGTGTATTGCGCTCCTTCAGCTGGATCTAGCGGTACTACCACATGTAGTGACTTTTTTCAAAGATAATTTTGCGCTTCTTCAGATTTATGACTCCTTTTATATCGGTGGCCCAATCTATTCCTAGTAGTGCGGGATAGGGATTGCTGTCATCGACAATCACTATCACTTCAAAATCTGCCTGCATTCTGGCGCCTTCAATATCGACTGTTACCCCTTGTAATTGTAATATTCCCATGGGAAAAATCTTATGTTGGTTCGCCATTCGTAACTGAATAGGGGACCATTGTAACGCGGGTCTGCCCATGCGTTCCCATGTTTTCTTTGGTAGTACATTTGCGTTGGAACCCAGATCCAAGATTACCTGATCCATTTTGTACTCACCTATTTGCACAGTCAACGTCATTTCCGTTCCTGTGCGCAATGCATGCTTTCCAAGTTTCCAGACCACACGTGGTTCTCCTAACCCCGTGCACCTAGTGATAAGTTCCTATAGTCCTTTGACTACCTTGTTTTCATGTAGCAGTTTCATGCATGTCTCCAGAAAGGTAGTGAGCATTGAAGGATCCATCCCTGGTTCTATTTGATCCTTACTACCTGAAGTGGAGGCCTCCGTGAAGCTCTTCTTAGCTTCCATCAATGTCTCCTTTGCGTGTTCTAAATCAAACTTGGGTTCCTTTGTAGGAGCCTTGCGAACCCACACGCTTTCTTCTAGTTGCTTCCCTTTATCATCTCCCGTGGTCATACCACTCCTGAGAATCATGTTTACATTTGGGGCTTAGACCTCATAATTTTAAAATTCTGGGTCAGAGGGAGCTGGAGTACCCCCTTTTCGTGCATCCTCGCTATCAGCGAAGGGAAGTCTTCTGGCTCATGATCAAACTGAGCACACTACCAACATGATATTCTTGTCGAGTTTGTACAATCACAGGCATAATGCCTTGGCCCTCCGCAATTGTAACAAATTATTTTTTTGCGCCCCCTTCCTGGTCCCATCTGCCTCGACCCCGACCCTGCCCCTAAAATCTAGTGCATGCCATCCCTGCATTTGGGTCGAGGGCTCACGTTTCAGTGTGCACCTTGTAGGCAGGAGTCTGATCCATCATTAGTTTGTAGCTTCGGTAGGTGCGTTCATC
Organism: Pinus tabuliformis; assembly: GCA_031772625.1. Taxonomy (NCBI): domain Eukaryota; kingdom Viridiplantae; phylum Streptophyta; class Pinopsida; order Pinales; family Pinaceae; genus Pinus; species Pinus tabuliformis. Next base: position 240,197,108 of record CM062817.1, read on the forward strand.
ATGGCCCACTGACCTGCAGAAATTACAAAACAATTGCTGGGATGTCTGCGTATACTTCTGCATTTCCTCCTATCTGGAAAATTGCGCACCATAATACAGATGCCACGCTCGACCCTGCTTGTTCCTATGATATTATTGGCATTGGCCCTCCTCCTGCCAAGTAGTTCACAAATACTGGACAGTGGTCCTTGTTGTGCCCTTGGCCTTTGCATTTTATGCACCATACTTCCTCGCGCACTTCCGACCGAGGTGTCCTGTCCTGTTTCAAACTTTGCATTTCCAGACATAGATTTTGAAGCTACGCCTGGATTTGTTGGACTCCCAACCCAAGGTCTTGTATAGGGGTCTCATGCAATCTCATTTCCATCTCCAACGCTTTGGCATGGGTGGAAAGTTTTTGCTGTGACAACGCCATCCTTAAGTGTGGCGTAAGTGAGGCCACAAACCATGCGTGATGTTGTGCATTTGTTAACATCATATTGGCTTCGCGAATCATACTCTTCAGCGTTTGATCCAGATCCCAGGGGGTCTTGCCTGGGAGCATCACGATCTCCTTAAACCCGATGATTGATTGTGTTTCTGATTTTGGCCTGCTAAATTCCCTACTCAACGTAGCCTAGATCTCTGTAATTCCTGCGTTCGGGTGGTCATTAGAATGCTTGATATACCATGTTAATGCACGATCCTGAAATGCGCTCACTAGCATAGCCTTTTTAATATTATCATCCACGACGCCGTGTGCTTCCCATACTACTCTTAACACGAACCAGAATTGGTCCTGATCTTCGTTTCCCACTCCTTTGAATACCAGTAGTTTGATCGCCCTCGCCATACTGAACTGTAGCGGTGGCAGAGGTGGGGTGGGTGGAGATAGAGGTGAGGAGGGTGAGATGGGTGGCGGTGTGGGTGGAGGTGGTAAACGTGGAATACACTGCTTTATTAGACTGACCGCGCTTCTCGGAGAAACTTTCGCGAGCTCTTCCTCGCTTTCCTACGAGGGCGAAATTAAGGCACTGTTTTCCAACTCTTCACTACTTCCGCTTCTGTAGATCTTCCCGCTTTATGTAGTTCCAAACATTAATTTATTTGCATAACTCGCTTTTCACACAATAGCATCTTAATCCAAGTGTTCAAAGATTTAATCTACTTACCTCGCGGTCCCTTAAGAAAACATCGTTCCGCCTCACTGTAGCTAACGGTCGTTCCGCCTCTGATGAGCTTCTGAAGGTCCGCGATTTGACCCTGCGCGCACGTCGCTACGTGCACTTACTATTCCTTCGCACCCTGCGGTGCTGCTTTCGCGCAACCCTACTCAGGACGCAACTCGTATAATACCCAAGTTCCTTGTTATTCAATATGTTATTACCCGATTACTTAACTTGTTTATGTAAAACTAATGATTATTATAGCATATTCATCAATCATATCAGTGCACGCGATAAATAAAATAGTATAACCGTAAAGAAGGCAATGCACAACAGATACACAGAAATAGGAATCAACTTCTCTTTATTAATCTTCAATCTATATTACAGACTCGACACCGCTCTGCGCACTCAGCTGCAAGGGTCCGCGCACTCAGTTGCGAACTCTACTAGGCCTCTGCACACTCAGCTGCAGAGCCTCTACTACTATGACCCAATACTCTTAGACTTATACTCTAAGTTCAAACCATTCGTAATCTTCTCTCTTATTCCTTAGCTATCTTTACAACTTAGAGCCTCGCTCTATTTATACAATTCCATGGTCCATGAACCATGGGTATGCTGACATGACTTTACATTACATTACAATATTTTAGGGCAGACAACCCTATGAATTAACCTATACTTCACGCTTCGCGCCCGCAATTCGCAGAGTCTTACAAAACCTTTGACCAAAACCTGGGCTTTGAGCCCCAAAACATGTTGTGGGGGGATTCCATGCCCAACATCTTTGAAATGAAGTCTTTACAAAACATAAACAGAACATGAGGTGTCATGATTGACACAATAAAATATCTCGCTTGCCGATTCCTTTGATTGCCTCTGATCTGGCCACACCCCTACCATAATATTCCTCCACGGTTACTTGCCAATACTCTTATTGCTTTCTCCCTTTAACTGCTTGAATTTACTCTTTTTGAAGTGGGCCGAGAGTGGTGGTGTTAAAGAATTGATCACATTTATACACCATTAACCACTGGGAATGGGCCTTTGAGTTATCTCCATGCTAAGAATTAATTCTCATTCATACTACACAAAGATCAAAATGTATAGCATCATGGCTTAGTTGGACTGATGGTATTGTGCTTTATTTAATCCTCTGTAATGCGCACGCGATATCAGGGATGGATTACTTCTTAGCACAAGACAGGACCAAACTTCCCTCTACAGGTCGTGGTCCTTCTAACCTTGACCCAACGATCTCTGTAGTGGCAATTACTCCCGCAACACCAACCTTCTGCATGCATTTACTATTTGTCTTACATACTCATTTGCTATAGTATTGGGCCTTAATATGTTGTAACTCTTATCAAAATAAAGTTACAAAATCACAACCTCCCGATGCCCCTAGCTCCTCTTCATTTAGCTTCTTATTGCTTATTTTCCATAGAACCATTACCTGTGACCGTAGGCTTTCATACATTACAACATTTGAGATTTCAGGGCCCCCATGCATTACAAATTTATTTAAGAGAACGTTACGTATTATGAAGTCTCGATTGGCTTTCAGCTCCTTGATGCCCCTTAGCCCCCTTCTTTTTTTTCCTCCATGGGACCTTTGCTTATGACCATAAGGGTAGTGCTTAGGTGTTGTGGTATAAGAGCCTTTGTGCATCGTAACTATATTAAAATAGAAGTTACGAAATCATATTATCCTGATGCTCTTAGCTCCTTTTCTATTAGCCTCCTTATCGCAACTCCGTGATAGAACCGGGTGCCATGACCAGTGGCTTGGCACTTCGGTGCTAAGGCCTTCGAGCTCCTATCAGGGGCCTATTTCCCTTTGTAATTTCCCTTGCCCCTTGGTTCTTTGGGCTTCTACAACCACATGCCACTACACATCGGAGCTCCTTTCATCATAAGTTCTTTAAATTCAAATTGAAACAGAGTTATGATGCCTTTACCCTCTGATATTATTTATAGCACTTAGGTGCTTCGCCCCTTCTACATCCTCACTCGTCTGAGTCCTCATGATCTGGTTCCAATCATACATCAGAGCCCCTTCATCGGATCAAAAATTTATATAAAAAAATTTAAACAAGGGTTATGAAATATCTTTCCTTTGAAATGTCGACCTCCAAGATGACATCACGTTGAGGTCCTCATCTCCACATGGTGCCTTCTGAGTGGTGACATGTGTCACCTAGATTTCCCCATTAGGCCCATGAAAATGCCAAAACTGATTGCCATGTGTCCAGTGTATGACCACGTCATGCCGACATCATCTACCATGTTTATTTCTCAGAGCTAGTCACTTGCTACCATGTGTCTTCTCGGAGGAGAGAGAAAGGTGTCCCTCAATTCTTGGTTTTTCATGTAATTTTATTTTCCTCGCTACCTCAGGGCTTTTAAAGAATTGTAACTGTTAAGGAGTTATGAAACTCCAAGGCTCTGAAATATCTAGGCTTCTGAAATTAGATCGCTCTAAGGTTCTGATATCGACTGCTGAGATACCTTCCTTCCCGCTGCTTGCTTCGATGTTCCATTTCGGGTCGGTCTTTGAATAGACCATCGAGGTCCATTAGTTTCAACATCTGAAATCCCAAATTCCTTATATGCCTTTCTGCCAGTCCTTTTGATATCGACCCCTTGATATTATGAGTCTATCTCCAATGTCCATTGTTCCAAAAACCGGCTCCCGATATTTTGGCCCTCCTTTTCATCTCCCTTCTAGATCTTAGCCTCCGAACTTTGGGTCTCACTTTTGGCTTCGGCCACCGAATTTTGGTGCTTTCTATTGGTTTTAGCCTTCATTTTTTGGATCTCCCTTTTTGTCTTTCCCTTTATTCCACCAAGAATGAACTTGTATTTCTTTGCGCTAGGGATAGAAAATAGGGCCATTTGAGACAAATATAAGATGATATGACAAGTGAAAATAGGTGGCATGCCCTTCTATAGTGGCATTTGGCATGTACAAGTGTCACCCAACTCAATAGGGGGTTAACCAAAGACCCTATTAGGTAGTTTCAACCTCTAAAGGGGATAACATGTCCATGGTATAATGGAATGAAGTGGAGATCAATGGAATCATCCATACCACATGTCAAGGTTCATGGGTAGATAGAATAAGGGAAGCCCACACCTGGGTATGTAAGTGTAGGAGGGAGAAAATCGTGGTACATGGGTTACTTTGACCTTTGTTTTTCCACCCTTCTTCATATTCCTTTTCCCTTTTATTGTTTTTTCTTCATAACTACTCGGAGTTGCAGGAGGTGAGAGCATGGTGTATAATATGTGGCAGTGGATACCCCCTTAATGTGGGTCGGTTCATCGTCCACCAGGAGTTGGGACAATCATGGGTTCCTTAATGATATATGGGGCTCATGTAGGGCCCATAGGAGCTAGTGTGATGGCCATGGATAAGGGGTAGAGCTCATGTTTGGCTTTTTTCCATGCGCTAAATTTGTATGTCTCGACCATCTTTTGCATTTTGTGGTATATTTCCTGTTGAGAGTGGCCAAATTATGATTTTTATTTTCTTTTTAGATACATCAACCTTTGGGGCATTGTTCTAGGCCCAAGCCAAGGTGTGGGAAAGGGGACGGGGAGGCTAACTCCATGTGGACCCAATGGACACGTGGACCCAGATGGGGAAATAGATGAATGGGGCTAAAATGAGTGGAACGGGAGTGATGTAGGTGGTAGCGGGAAGTAGGATCACACAACCAAAATTGGTATTTCCCATGTAATGCCAACCCAAAAGCCAAATGGCCAGTAAAGGAGATCCTAGAAGACTAGGATATTAGAATAACCACAAAATCGGGTAGTGGAGACAAGAATAGAAGCTTAACCCACACTTTGTTAGGATATTCCGACACATAGGATATAGTTAAGTTCAACTTGGTCTAGTGTAGAGTTAGGTATAGAGTTAGGTAAAGTGTGTTTCTTTACCATTGTACATTTTGTAACTTACAATCCGACGGTCACGATATGTAGTGATCCGACGGTTCACTCTCTCCTCAGTATTACCGACACTTGATCCGTGGCTTGACACCCGATTGGTCCATGAGTTCTATTTAAAGCACATGGAGGGTCATTGTTCGGGTAATCCGTGCATGAGAGAAGCTTATGTAAATTTTCATTCTTTGATTAATAAATTGCCTGTAGTAGCCACGTTGGCGCAGGCCGTGGACTGTTTCCCTCTTTGAGGGTTTTAACCACGTCAAAAATACTGGTGTATTGATCTGTGATCTGGTTGTGAGCGGTGTCCTTTTGGTGTTCTTTCTGAGGAACTTACCCTGTAAATTCCTACATGGTATCAGAGCTATTTGAGGGCCGCGTCCGTTGGTGATCCAAATCTGAAGCCGGTAGAACTGCATCCGACTTCTGTTTCCTAGATCTGCTGTTTCTGACTGCTTTCGGGCCGAGAGGACTGCTCTGTTGTGTTCGGAGCATCTGTTCCAGTGAGGAACCCCTTTCGTTTCATGCGAAAAGGTTTCCGGTAGCCCTAGCTGCGTCTTTTTTAAGATCTGGAGGTATACAGTGTTTATTTGCAGTTTACTGTTATTTTCTCTCTGCTTATTTCGGTTTCGGTTTATTTACCTTTTTTTTTAACTGGATCTATACCTTTCATTTCTGCATATGCTCTTTTCCCTGCGACTCTATGCGATCTGGGCAAATCAGAAACAGAAAGGAAGGATTTTTCTCATGCGTATGCTCTTTTCCCTGCACCTTAGTGTGATCTAGGAAAATTAGAAACATTGAGAAAAATATTTAGTTTTTCGGCTAAAGCTAACTTTGAGCCGCAAGGTTCATTTTTTTTAAAATATCTAGTTTTTTGGCTAAAGCTAACTTCGAGCCATAAGGTTCGTTTTCTTTTCATGTCCGTGTTGGGTTTTGTGTTTTGTGTTTTGTAGGGAAAAAGAGCTTTCTCAAGGCAAGCACGCAAACCAAGGCCCCCCCCTCTCTCTCTCTCTCAAATTTTTTGTATAGATCAATTGGTTCAAAGCTATTTTAAGAGCGTAGAGGTCTTGGGTTCAAGTCTCCATTTTGTGGGGGCGGATTTTTTCATCTTCGCACATTCGCGCACTTTGCCGGCAACTTCAACAATTTTTTTTTCAAAAAGCCATAACTTCTTCATCCGGAAGCCTTTTTCAGAGCCGTTTTTTTTAAAACCGCCTAATTTTTCGAGATCTATCCATTGGAACACTTACTTAAAGCATCTTCAGCTTCAGTTTTTCTTTAAACAAAATGGAAAGTCCATGCCAAGTCATTCTTGACAGCACTAACTACTTCCAATGGATAGCCTACATGGAAGATTTACTTAGAAGTAAAGGTCTTTACAGAATAGCCACAGACCAAGAGAAGAAACCAAAAGATGAAGACAAGGCTGCCAAATGGGAAAATAGACAAGATCAAGCACGTGGTTTGATAGGGATGTCTATTTCTCCTGATCTTAGATTCCATATTGCAGAACTTGAAACTCCTCATGAAGCATTGGAAAAAATCACTAAAGTTTTTGGGATTAAAAATGAAATTAGAGCCCATCAACTTGAAAATGAGTTGCTTACATTGGATCCTAATAATTTTTCTTGCATTGAAGATTTCTTGTCCAAATTCAAGACCCTTAGATATCTCTTGGAAGGTGTTAAGGTTAAGAAAGAAGATAGTAACCTTATTTATTCCATCCTTACTAAGTTGGGACCAGCCTACTCTGTATTTGTTTCCACCTTCCATTCTACAAGGGAAGCTTTCATTTGTCAAGGAAAAGACTACAAAGCCCCTTCCTTTGACTCTTTTTGTGATTCTTTAATAAGAGAACAAGAAAAACTCTTACACCTTGGTCTTCTTAATCTTGGAAACTCTTCCAAGAAAGCGTTAGCCGCCCAGCAGCAACCAAATTCAAAGAATCCTAAGAAGTCATATCCTAAAAAGAATGGTCCTAAACCAAACAAGGGTCCTAAGCAAACTCAGCCTCAAAATGAAAGATCATTTCAGCAAAATGATAAGACCAATAAAAACAAATGGAAGAAGACTGATAGACATTGTAACTTTTGTAATCGAGATGGCCACTTAGAATCTAAATGCTTTAAGAAGATGGAAGCCTTGGAAGCCGCAATGAAGAAACATAACATCCATGTGGAGCATGCTTCAACTTCAACTTCATCTTCAGGAATGGCACTTTCTGCATGTCACTGTCAATCATCTCAGTCTGGTTATGCATTAAATGTATCTTCTTCTTCTCATTCTCATGAGTGGCTCATTGATTCTGGAGCCTCTTATCACATGGCCAAAAACCAAGCCATGTTTTCTTCTTTAAATGATTGTAACACCAAAAATATATATGTTGGTGATGATAGATCTCTTAATGTTGTAGGGACTGGAACTGTTCATCTAGACAATGGTCAGTTTAATGATGTATTATGTGTTCCAACCTTATCCTGCAACCTTCTATCTGCATATCAGATAACTCATTCAGGTGAAGGTAAAATTGTTGAATTTTCACCTCATGATGTTGTAATCAAGGATCTAAGAGATCCTAAACAGATTCTAGCTACTGGTATTGCTGATGATTCCACAAGGTTGTATAAGTTTCACAACTTTGGGTCATCAAATCTTCCCTTAGTATTTGTTGCTCATAATGATGAAGTGAGCAAACTTTGGCATGAGCGATTTGGTCACTTAAACTATCGCTCCCTTCAACATCTATGTAAAGAAAATATGGTGACAGGTATTCCTATGGTATCTTGCAGAGATGGTGTTTGTTCCGGATGTGTACTTGGAAAACATCATCGGGATAGTTTTGAAAAACGTGCCTCTTGGCACGCCTCAGCCCCTTTACAGCTTGTGCACAGTGATTTATGTGGTCCACTTCATGTTGCTTCATTCTCTGGCTGCAAGTATTTCTTAACTTTCATTGATGATTTCTCCAGACGCACTTGGGTATACTTCTTAAAACTCAAGAGTGAAGTATTTAACACATTTTTGGCCTTCAAAGCATTTGTTGAAAAACAATCTGGACATCAAATTCTTAAGCTAAGAACTGATAATGGTGGAGAATATGTTAAAAACACATTCATCAACTTTTGCACCGAAAATGGAATTCAAATGCAACATACTGTTCCATACACTCCACAACAAAATGGTGTAGCTGAAAGGAAAAATCGCACCTTAAAGGAAATGGCTAATTGTATGCTGCAATCTAAAGGACTCAGTCTTAGTTTTTGGGCCGAAGCAATTAATTGTGCAAATTATATAATCAATCGCACTCCTACTAAGGTTCTAAAGAATATCACTCCAGAAGAAGCTTGGAGTTCCATTAAACCAGATGTAAGTCACTTTCGTGTTTTTGGAAGTGAAGCATGGGCCTATATTCCAGATGAAAAGCATAAGGCTTTAGAACCTAAGAGTGAGAAATGTACTTTTGTTGGATATTCTGAAGATGTAAAAGGTTATAGACTTATTCCATTTAAGTCCAAAAATGTTATCATTAGAAGAGATGTAAAATTTGATGAAAATAAATCGGCCTGCGAGCCTAGTCCGGCGGATGTGCCACCTCTTCCTATCTCTTCTACTTTTGAAAACATTTCTTCTTCAGATGATGAAAGTGAGGATGAAAATCCTCCCCCACCTTCTCAGGATCCTCAACTTCCAAGATGGGTCCGTGCTACTCGGGATGCAGCAGGTGATCTTGCCGGTGATCCTACAGATCAGCGACGTACACGTTCTCAGTTTGAAAGAGCCTCTTCTTTACTGGCTCAAGCTCCAGTAAATCATGATCCTGACACTTTTGCAGAAGCTTCAGGCCATCCACATTGGGAAACAACTATGAATGAAGAATATCATTCATTGTTGGCAAATGATACATGGGATCTTGTTCCTCTACCAAAGGGACGCAAACTTGTTAGATGTAAATGGGTTTACAGAACCAAGTATGGACCAGATGGGAAAGTTGATAAACATAAAGCTCGTCTTGTTGCTAAGGGATTTTCACAGGTTGAAGGCATTGACTACACTGAAACCTTCTCCCCTGTTGCCAAAATGAACTCTATCCGCCTTGTTCTTTCCCTTGCTGCCTCTTTAAAATGGGAAGTCCATCAGATGGATGTTAAATCTGCCTTCTTGCACGGGGACTTGCATGAAGAAATCTATATGGAACAACCCATTGGCTTCATCCAAACAGACTCCAGCCTTGTATGTCGACTTAAGAAATCTCTTTATGGTCTCAAGCAAGCTCCTCGGGCTTGGTATGCCAAAATGGATAGCTTTCTTTTAGAATCTGGCTTTTCTAGGTGTTATTCTGACAATACTGTCTACACCAAGAAAGTGGGCAACTCTCTTATCATCCTTGTTCTTTATGTTGATGATCTTATTCTTACTGGTAGTGATCCCAACCTTATAAACCATGTGAAGTCCAGCCTTAAAAAGAAATTTGAAATGACAGACTTAGGACACTTACACTATTTTCTCGGTCTTCAAGTCTTGCAATCCAAGGAGGGTATTTCCCTTTCCCAGTCCAAGTATGCTTGTGATATTCTTCGTCATTTTCACATGGAAGACTGTAAGCCAGCCCCTTCTCCCTTTCAGTCTGGAGTCAAACTTTCAGTCTCTTGTACTTCTCCTGAAGTTGATGCTACCTTATACCGTCAACTTGTAGGAAAACTCTTGTATTTAACCCATACTCGTCCTGACCTTTCCTTTGCTGTTGGCCTTGTTGCTCGTTTTATGCAAAACCCCCGTGAAAGTCATTGGAAAGCAGCCAAAAGAATACTTCGTTATGTTCGAGGTACAGTACAGTTTGGGATTCATTACAGTGCCAAAGCAGCTCCTTTATTAGTTGGTTTCACTGATTCTGATTGGGCTGGTGACCCTGATGATCGGAAGTCTACTGCCGGTTATGTCTTCACTCTTGGTTCAGGACCTATTACATGGGCTTGTGAGAAACAGGCTGCCATTTCTCTTTCGTCAGCAGAAGCAGAGTATCGTGGTGCCGTGGAAGCTAGTAAGGAAGCCTTGTGGCTTCGTCAGATCCTATCAGAGTTTGGCTTTGAGCAGCAGCATCCAACCACACTTTGGTGTGATAATCAAAGTGCCATTCAGCTATGCAAAGATCTAGTCCAGCATCAGCGCAACAAACACATTGAACTACACATGCACTTCATCAGAAAGCTCATTCATGACCATGTTCTTGAAGTGCAATATTGTTCAACAGATGATCAGGTTGCAGACATCTTCACAAAGGCTCTCACAGAGGCGAAGTTCACTAAACTTCGATATATGCTTGGAGTTCAGGAAGTTGTCACTAAGGGGGGATAGGCTCTAGTGCCTCCTTCCTTCTCATATTGTGTCATATTTGTAAATCCTTCAATCCTATCCCAAGTTGTTCTTAAGGGGGGATGTTAGGATATTCCGACACATAGGATATAGTTAAGTTCAACTTGGTCTAGTGTAGAGTTAGGTATAGAGTTAGGTAAAGTGTGTTTCTTTACCGTTGTACATTTTGTAACTTACAATCCGACGGTCACGATATGTAGTGATCCGACGGTTCACTCTCTCCTCGGTATTACCGACACTTGATCCGTGGCTTGACACCCGATTGGTCCATGAGTTCTATTTAAAGCGCATGGAGGGTCATTGTTCGGGTAATCCGTGCATGAGAGAAGCTTATGTAAATTTTTCATTCTTTGATTAATAAATTGCCTGTAGTAGCCACGTTGGCGCAGGCCGTGGACTGTTTCCCTCTTTGAGGGTTTTAACCACGTCAAAAATACTGGTGTATTGATCTGTGATCTGGTTGTGAGCGGTGTCCTTTTGGTGTTCTTTCTGAGGAACTTACCCTGTAAATTCCTACACACTTTTCTCCGAATCCCCCACCAATTGATGCCCAAAAGTGCCCATGAAAAGTAAACAAAATTACTCAACTAAACCAATGAAAATTCATACCTTTAGTGTTAGGAGGCCCACCTTCAAACATACATTCATAACAGATGGGCGAAGGACCTGTTACACACATTTTGTCAAAGTTCCAAGGAAGCGGAAGTGCCAAATTTTTTTCAACAAGATCAAGTCATCTATCAGTAGTCTACATGTCATTTTAAACCCATTCTGCAAGTTATGTAATGTAAATGATCCTAGTAAGACCTTGAGTATATGTTACAACCTAGGTAAGCTTATGATTTTGATGACAAATTTCACCCTAGGAGGTTTTTTAACCTCGTTGATTACCTGTGTTTCTAAACACGGCTAATCAGAAGAGTATTTTCCTCCAGCTTAAACCTCAAAGCTAGGGTGAAATTTATTGTTGAAATATTAGGTGAGTCATAGTGGTTTTAGTTGAGTTTGAAGTAAAAGTGATTTGGAAATAAATTAAGCTAGTTAGCTTAATTATTTTATTACAAGTCACTTGGTCTACTAACTCATATTGTGTCGCAGATTGGATATGTGCCTTGAGGGTTTAACCAAATTTGTATTCCCCCTTTGAGGGTTGTAAATGCCAAATCTTATGTATTAGAGGGTGGAAAAATAATTTAATCCCCTCATGTGTAAATTAATTAATTTTTCTGGCAAAATTAAATTAAATCCTAAGCCAGAAATTTAATTAATTAGATTCAAATTAAGTTGTCTTAGGAAAATTAATTCTCCAAGTGGAAAAATTCGTGGGTCTTAAGGGAATCAATTTTTACAGGTCCTCCACCAAAAGAATACTGTATATTCAAAGAAAATTTGGACCCTAGGACCTTGGTGGTTAAGTCGAAGTCAATATTTTGAGGAAATTAGCTCAAAATAATTAATTTTGAACTAGTAAAAATGGAATTAAATGATAAATTTGAAAATTCCTCAAAAGTAAAAAAAAAATAAAAAATAAAAGGCCATGATTAAAAGATGATCAAATATTTTTCAATGACCAAGATTATTTTGACAATGATCAAAGAAAATAACTGTTAATTTTTCACTTGGAGGAGAAAACTATAAATTAGAGTCACTTGAGTCTCTAGCACGATGATCTCTGACTAGAAAATTGTTGTTGAAGCATCTCTGTAACGATTTTGTCTCGCTGGGAACTATTTCTTCTATAATAATAAATACTTTGGGGTGCAATTCAAGGTGTTGTTGCTTATTGATTTGTGGTATTTGTTGATTACAGATATCTCTAGTTTTTGTTGAATATTGGTAATATTTATTTTTTCATTAGATGGAGATAAAATCATGCTATTAATAGTTTTGGGCTAATATTAGGTGGTTTGATTCCCCATCTGATTTAACAGATTATTTTTTAGATAAATACATAGTGTTTTCAGGTACTCCAGTCCTTGGCCTCCAAGTTCACAAACTTGGGAAGGAACCACTATTGTTTGGATCCCAAATATTTGTATGGTGGATTTAATATTCTCTAAGGCTATAGTATACATTGGGGTTTCTAAAGTATTTTTAGTCATTCATCAAAGAAAATCCATAAAAATATTTTTTCTCAAAATTTAAAAAATTTCAAAACCCTTATATATTTACAGATGTTGTAAATAATTTTGTAAATATGATTTGTAAATAATTTTTTCTAACTTGGGTTTTGGGTTTTAAGTATTTTGTTTATATTTGGGGTTTGGGTATTTTTGTTTTCATTTTTTGCAGGTTGGATCAAGAGATAAAGTTGAATAAGTGCTAGATCAAGGCCCTTGAGGGTAAGATATAGTCTCTTGAAAAACTTTGCAGGCCTATTAACTGAACATTTTGTGGCAAAATTCAGATCTAAAAGAGAATTGTTTTTTCGAGACAAGGGTTTCAGTTTTTGGGCCTCCCGAGACCAGATTTGATCTCTCCAAGGCCAACATTAGCCTCTAAGGCCCCAACATTAGCCTTTTAGCCCCTACGTCATCCCTTTTTAGCCCTTTAGGGCAGGTCGTGAGCCCTAGAGGCCTCAACCTCCTCTTCAAGACACCGCGCAGAGGATTTAAGGCCATTTTTGGTCTAGCCGTGGCCTAAAGAGGCCTCGACCTCCCTTTGGAAGCCTGGACGACTTCCCTTAGGGCTAGTCGTGGGATCTTGAGGCCTTAAACCCTAGTTGTTTCCCCTTTCAGTCTTTGCATCAAGCCTTTAGGCCTCTTCCTCCTCCAGTGTTAGCCCCTTTCGGTCTCCTCTTGTCATTTCATCCCTTGATTTGCCCTCCTAGGCCCCTCATCCCTCAACATTGGCCTTCCTTGGCCTAACGTTGGATTTTCTTGGCCCTTTTCTACCCGAATTGACTCTAAACCCTCATTTGAAGTTTTGAGACTGATTCCTTAGTGGTTTTGCAAGTTTTTAGCTCCAAAAGATTGATTTTCATGTTTCTTCTTCATTATAAAATTTTGGGCCAATTGGGCAAGTGCATCTATAAGGCCTTTGGCCTATGGTTTGACCTCTAAACCCTTGTTTTCTCTCTATTTTATTACAACAGTTAAATCAATGATGATTAGGCCCTAAAATCATATTTAGCTTGGTTAAAATTGTTCGAAATTGCAAAATCTTCATTTCCCTAAATTTTGGCCACTTGGGCATCTTAGATTTAGCCCAGATTTGTTTTTCTTCCTGCTGGAATTTACTGCTTAACTGAAAATATCATATCCTCAATATCTAAATCACACACTTAAAGAGGGTCAAAAAATTGGTTTTTCCAAGTTTTAGTGAAATTTTCATATTTTGGGGAATTTTTGGCACTGTTTTTAGCCTCATTAGCTTGTTGATCTGTGGTTTATTTACTGTTTTAATAAATATATTAGATTTGTAATATATTTGAAAAATACATTTTAAAGGGGCTAATACATCTAATTCTTGAGTTAGCTAGGTTTTCTTGGCAATTGGACTGCTTCTTGTGATGTTGGGCAAGCGTGTAGACTTTGAATTTGATATTTAATTGCTTTTGTCATAAATCTCTCATTGTTGTCATAATAGCCACTTGCTACTCATAGAAAGATCTTTGGAACATAAAGTGCATAAGTGTCTTCATAGCTCTATATTTTTTTGTCACTTGTTCCTAGCATTTGTATGGTGAAAATGGCTAACATTGTGTTTTTATTGTGAGTTTATGTGCTATAATAATTTATATTTCACATCTAATAAGATCACTCACCTATAAACACTTGAATCATAAATTATCTTGGTGATAAGTCTCTTGACCATATTGGTATTTTGTGGATTTCCTCTTAATAATTGCCATTGAAGTAATAAGATCATTCATAATCTTGTTTTGGACATCTAAGTTTTCATTAGTTATCTCAATAGCTATATTTGGCTCATCTTAAGTGATATTGAATATTCTTGAATATTGGCATCTTATAGCTTTGTGGCTAATTGATATGTGATCTAAAGAATATCTTGTGAAGTTTCCACTTGCATCTTTCAACATTTATCTTGTTCAAGATTGTTATCTCAACATTGTTAAGTGTTCTTGATTTAAGATAATTCACATTTAATACTCGAATAACATAAAACAATCTTAACCCAAGATAATCTCACTCATAATCTTGCATAAGCATTCTAGGATCTAACCTGCATTAAGAATTTACCTCCTAGCATAAGCTAGGTTTGTGGACTCTTAGGGTAACCCTTTTCAAACTAGCTTAAGAGATTCAACTCTTCCTAGTGGTTAACAGAATGACCTTGCAGTCGTCAGAGGCACAATGTCTGTAGCACCAGAGGCACTGGGTGAGTGGAACGCAAGGGGATGTATCATTAATTAGGCCACTGTCTGCTTCATGTTGGCTTCCATTCCACAACTTACTTTGAGGATTGTTTCTCAAAACAATTTAGGGGAAAGGTTCTACTTAGATTAGGCATATAATTAAAATTAACCAAGATCACTGCACCACACATAGACCTTAGGAATTTCATATCATATAGGCTAGTCGATCATTCAAGCAATGGGTGTCCATTTGGTTAAGTGGAACTAATTCACATTAAGCAAGAATTGTGACTCCATAAGGCACTATTCTCATACTTAAAAATCTGATATAATCATTAATCTTGCTAAATTTAACCAAGTAGCTAGGCCACTCATCCGTGTCTCTCAAACAAGTTGGTTCCCAACTTATTTTCTTTCACTTCATTTCCATAGGACTACCCCCCATATCCTATTGTTGGGAGATAGCTAGAACAGAGTGGGCAGGGATCTGAGCGACAACCCCCACCCTAAGCGGTTGTAGCGATGCCTGTACAATCCGAGTGATAACAAGACCACATGCTTGTCTCAAGTGGTGGATAAAATGGAACATCAATCTATCTGGGGGCTGCAAGACCATCTAGGAGAAAAACATTCTCCTATGCATATTACCCATAGGTGGTGGGTAACAGGTGTGATTTATAATACTATATGTTGTTCAAAAATATATAACAAAAAAAAGGATTTTGTAGTTGTAGGTGGGAAGGCAATGAGAGAAAAGTATTGGTTCCTTATTAATAAAAGAAATTTTTATCAGCAGAAATGTGGGATTATAATGTGTGGTCCTAGGATTTATGTTTGATGGTTTTTCATTAATAATATGCATGCTTTACTAGCATGCAAAATAGGAATAGTCATTTTTGAACTAATTTTAGTAAACCATGGCTTTTAATGGTGGATTCTTGTGTTTCTTTTGAGATATTATGTATTTTCATATTATTTGTTTATTTCATTTTCATGTAATTCCATCTTATTTTTCATTTGAAAATAAGTATTTATTTATTTTTTTTTTTTTTTTTTTCTGGTTTAACAATATTGTTAAAAAATCTCTTTTTATTATATTGTTGATGCCAACATTTGGATGGCACGTAACAAATGCTATTATTCTTAGACTATATTTTCTTGAAGCCTACTGAGCATGGAATTGATGAAATATCTAAGAACTTTGCTAAAATATCACTTTACTTGATTATGATGACCCGTGTGCATTTCTCTTTAAAAGACACTTGGCCTTGCTCAAATAAGTTCAATACCCACGTGGTTGTTATAACAAGATCAAACATTATGCTCACTATATTTGACACAACATACTTTGATTGGTGATGGTGCACCCAAAGGAAGGATATTTTAGTACGATGATGGAATGTGGACTTATTCTCCATGGAAAAACTCGAGGACCCCTAATCCTATAAAAGGGGCTTCTTTATAGTTGATTAATTAAGGATTGAACTTATGACGTTGTAGATCTTGAATTTTAAGTGTACCAAATTTTATGAGAAAGTAACTATGATTCTTTTCATCTAAGAGTTTTCCCACTTGCACCTTTTCTTCTACTTTCCCATTTTCTTGGGAACTTTGAGAAGTCTTTTTATACTTTTGAAGAAAGAATTTAAATTAGATATCCTTAAGATGAGTGAAACCCATTGATAGTTGATTTGGAGCAACTTTATGAAACAATGGATTTATTGATGCATTCTCTTTCTTCTTGCAATAGAATCTCCTTTCTCCTCCCAACCCCATATTCATATGTATTGATTTAATGATGGTTTTCATGTATTTGTTTTCATTGAATCATTGCATGAATTAGGCAATTTATATCTTCTTTTTGTTGGGTATGTGCTATATTATTTCCATGACTAGCCCTAGGCATTGTTATGTTATGCCAAGTGTAGTAAGGGGGTCATATGGGGGGTGACAACTCCCTTGCATGGTGTTTGGGGTAGCACCCCAAGATTTTTTTTATGCAGACCCAATAATAGTTGGGCGGTCCCAAAGATGGAGGGCGGACCCAAGGATGGTGGGGAGACCTACCCTGTCACACCCCCAAGCCTACGGTAGTCTTCCAACCGTGCCGACGAGGTGCGGCACCACCGAACACTTTCTTTTTAACAATACTCGTGCACATGGACTACGCCTAATTCACTTGTCCTTACTTAGTTTGTGTTTCGCAACCAAGTAAAATGCATTTATCCTTTATACTTAATGAAGCCCATACTCATTCATTATCCAAATGCAATTAACCAAGAGCATCAACAATTGCACACAAGTATAAAGGGAGGGGCAACTCCCGAACAAGTCTGCCCAACAATAATATATTATAACAGTTCTTCAATAATACATCATCAAGTATACTTGGCAAAACTCCAAGTCTATACTTAGAATAATTTACAACCAAGGCAAAGACAGCCTTTACAATACATGTGCCAACCTCATATGGTAGGAGGGTGCTCACCCGAGACACCAAGAACTCCTCCTTTAAGTTCTGCACAAATCCACCTCAAAACCGTACCTCAACACCTACACTTGACTCCCGGTAAAACTGCGCACTTCTACGGTAGAGCGCATGAGTTATGCGCACTCTACTTTATTTCTGCGCCTTCCTTTTACCCCTGCTCAATGCGTAGAAGAGAACTGCGTTGGATGAGTGATGCAAATGAGCTCTAGGCTCCTTGTATTTATACACATCTCTGCGTATGTTTGGAGGGGGTGTCCAGCCTTAAGGCCGACCCCATAAACCAACATTCAACGCCCAAACGTGCTCCAACACAAGTCGGCCCAACTCCATAAGGTATCGCATATAAAAGGAGGTCGAACACTTAGTTTATTTTAAGTGTCGTTTCCCATCGTCACATAAGTTCGGAGGTTCGTCGCATAAGAGCGCCTGCCCGTCGCATCTGTGTGCGCCCGCCGTGCCGCACGCCCATCGCTCGCCTGCCCGAGTCACGAAGGCCTTACATACCCACAGTTTTGTGCATGATTTTGAGAATGATGATGTTTTTCCCATGATATTTTGTAGATCCAGTCAAAGGAACTATAGTTATGTTCTAATCCAGGGTTAATGGATTGGGGTTTATGAATGCTTCAAAATGTATATAATGTATTGTAACATTGAACGGAATATAATGAAAAATCTATATGGTTTTCCCAGTTTGGATTCCAAGAGAACTTTTTTGTATATTTTATGTTCTTGCCATTGTATATTTTTATGTTTTAAGAATCTATTTGCGAGTAATTGCTGTACAAGGTTAATATCTACAGTTTTCGCAAGCTAGATCTAAATTTTTTGTATGTTACAAAAGGGAGAAGATTTTACTTGCCTTGTGTGCAGATTACAAGATTCTTAATATGAAAAATGAACACTATCAAAGAAATTACTTTTGAAATAGATAACAATAAAATAATAACAATAAATTAGCACAAGCCCCAAGGGTTAGTTCAGTTGGTCGAGTTCTCGTTGCTAAGTACCTCACTGTTGGGGGGTCACGGGGTCAAATCTCTTGACGCCCTTGGGATTAGGCCCTACTTGTTTGGCCAACGAGTAGATCCCTTGGGGTTGATCTGCCTGGATTTTTCCCATGGATGTAGCGGCCACCTAGTGTCCATGAACCACCCTTAAAAAAAAATAAAATTAGCACATGAAATAGAGAAACACAATATTGGTATTGGAATTGATAACAATGCTCACAATGCCACTTTGAGAGGGTAGTCTCTAAAAGAGTAAAGTTCCAATATAATGTAAACTACTTCATACCTTTTACACAACTCTTTAACCCTATAAATAACTTCTAGAAACCCTAACCGTAACCAATAGTGGCCCCTATCTTAATGTCTTGGCCATATTATGGTATTGAATGCCAACTACTTAGTGGGATTTATTCAATAAGCTTGTATTACATTATTGAGTATACACTGGTGAGCCTTATTTAATTAGGCCACATTACATTATTTATTACACACACAAACTACTCAGTGGTACTTCTTTAATGAGGCCACATTACATTATTTACCACACACATAAACTCCTCAGTGGGCCTTCTTTAATGAGGCTGACATTATCGTGTACACGTGGGCATTATTTAATGAGGATGTCTACCTTCTATTAATTAGTAACCTAAGTATTAGTTGTTAGAGGAGTTAGGGTGGACCCCAACATGCTCTCCCCATTCAAAAAGAACATTGGTATCTTCTCGAGGTATATCCATCTGCTTTATTAATTCTTTTTGTATAATGTACTAGCATAGGAAATTCTTGTGTTTGTTCAATAGAGTCTCTAGTTGTAATCAAATGGAACCTTGTTCATCCAGTTTTCGTATAACCATCTAAACTCGACTATTTTTTCCTAACCATTAGCTTCAAGCAAGAAACATAAAAAATAGAATGGATTTTAGAGTGGGAAAGCATACTAAGAAGACAGAAAAGAACATAGAAATAATAGAACCCATTTAGGCCACCAAATAGGAAGTATGAAAAAACCACAAAATACAACTCATCATCAAACAAATATAACCATAGGGAGTCATATGGAGAAACCAATAACTAACTTGAGGCCCTAATAGGTCTAAAATATTTTTAAAATGAAAAGGAGAGGGAGGAGAAGTAACACTAGATTTAGAAAAGGATGACCCCTAAAGGGAAACCAAACCCATCTACAAGAGAATAAATAAAATCCAAGAGTTGTTCTATAATAAGTAGAATATCTCTAAGTCTCGTAGATATGAAACAAAGAAAAAAAATCATTTATATTCAAATACTACCTTAGAATAGGAGGAAGCCAAAAAATCTCTAGCTCTATTCCCTCAAGCAGTAAATACCCTCAATTTTGTCAATGCTACGTTCATTCTCAACATGTTATATGCAAGAGCATTATGGAAGAAAGTGTCACCATCCTACCATTCACCCGTTGCACATAATGTTGTCATTGATGACAAGTGTCATTAATGTCATAGGGGATGACCAAGATAAACAAATCAATATGACAATAGACATCTTGCATGCCCTCATCAGGTAAAGTTGAATGAGATATATAGTTTATTGAATTTTTAGAAGGTTTTGATGCCCTAATGATATTATAAATAACATGGTTGGGTAGTCCTCATCGAGACCTTTTCAACGGTATATCTCATTCTGACAAAATACTCATGGAGGATAAGTTATGGCCATTTGAAGTTTAGTATTAATTAAGGGCCAAAACTATATGGTAAACCCCCACTAACTCAAATCCATTAACCAGTGCACAACTCTTGGGTGGATCCATGGTTCAACAATACAATCAATGACATATGGTTGCTATAAATGCATGATAGTTATCAAGGTTAAATGTCGAGCACCTTGTTTCAAATCTGATGTATCAGTCATGGATTAAACAAAGGATGTTCACCAAACATGCTTACCAGTTAATCCAGGGTAGTCCCCCATGAAAACCAGTCAGTGATTAGCTTGAAGATGTGATGTGGCAATTCCAACATAGGATAAATTCGGATTGCCTCAATACATGGTGATGTGGTAAAGACATGGCATGACACGTCGTCAAATGATGTCATCATGGAGATGTGGTGCCAACAAGCACTGCCACGTGGCAGTAATATTTGGCGCATTTTGATTGGCCAAAAGTTAAAATATGGGTGACACATGGTAGCCCTCAGGGGCTACCACATGGCGTGATGATGACATGTTGATGTCATCATACGAATGACAATGGACCCTAAGGACTGGATCTTATGGCGTCGTCACGTGGGCTAAATTCCATTAGTCAGTTGTTACAGGGCGTGGTCATATGGTGATGGTCCTATGGTTAAAGCTCTAACTTTTTGGGCATGGATGTCGACCCATGGTCAGCTTGCTTACGACCCAAGACCACGGGGATTAGGTTTTATATGACTAGGTGCTTGAAGGTATTACAACACTTGCGAATGGAATTCATTATAAATTTGAGTGAGAAAAATGAGCTCTATGGTTGGTTGATAAGATTCGGTTCGTTGCGAAGTATTTAATCGACGCACAATGAGGAATGTTCTTTTTATTGGAACCCAATTACCAAATGATTGAAGCTCTGGTTTTTTGTTCTGGTTCATTTTGGGTTCCGATTGGACGTTGAACTGAGTTTGGTTTCATGGATGGTTCATGTGATGAGGAATGATGTACTTATTTATGATGCTTTGCGGTTGACCTTATAGGAAGTCCAATTTGGTAATCCAATTTTGGAAAACCAGTATTGCAATGTTTTGTGGAGGTTTTGGTATGGTTCATTGTGAAGATCACTAATTGTGGCGGGGTTTAGTTTTGGTGGACTAATCTTGCAACGTATTGTGAAGGTCTAGTTATTTGGCCACATATCGAATTTTGTTGGTAGAGGCCTTGTTTTATGGAATGGTGGAACCCTTGACATCATTTGATTATTTATAGTGGATTTTGTTGATTCTGCAAAGGTTTAAAGGTCAGATTATACATAACGAAGGATGACTATATATAGTGGAGGAAACATACTGAAAACTCTATGGTGGAGGTGTGATTTGTTTTTGGTTCTAATGTGATAAATTTTGCATATGTTACAATTTAGAGTCTGTGTTTGAGTTCTGACGTTGAAAATATTTGTATTTCCACAAAGGGCGTTATGGTATAGTTGCGATCATATTACAATACAGAGGTGGTTGTGTGTGATTGGTTTCCACGGAGGTCATTATGGTATCCAATTTTAATTCAAAGGTTGAACCACAACCAACTGCTTGTTTGAATACCACTCTTCTCCATCGAAGTGTCAAAACAAAATAGATTTGAGAACATAGTATGGCGAGTAACACTACATAATGAAACTAGGAAGGCATTCTGGTTACATGCTGAAGGTCGCACATTTGATTCACGTAGATAGCAAGTCCACAAACTTTTTTTGTTTATTTTTCAGTCATGAGTTCCATTTTGTTGAACAAATAAAATGTTGGCGATGTACATTATGTAGAAAGGTGAGCGTGCCCCGAAAGGGTCCTTTTGTAGGACGATTAATCTTTTATATGGTTTTTGGGATTTTTTGGGTTCATTTCTAAGGAAAATTGGATTCGGGAAGAAGCATGGTGATCAGGGTTCAGGGGGGGGACACTTTTGAAGACATAAAAAGCATTTTTGATATGTTTTTTATGATCGAAATCTATGTTATATGTTTTGGATACTTATGAGCAAGTTGTAGTGAGTGTTGCATAAACGACCAAAATAGTTTTCGAGAAAAGTTTTATGTGATCAGACTGACAAAAAAGTTGTAACAAAGTATGGGTGTGTTACACCAGACAATCCCTCTTGCAGACAAGAGCGATCTCACTAGATCCTAAATGGAAACTAGAAACAATCATGACAAATGAACTGACTCTTTCCCTAAGTTGAACTTGTTCGAATTATAAGAAGTATAGTTGATAGATAGGCCTATTACCGGTTTCACAAAATTCCTGATGAAATTCCCTTATTGTGACTTGATGAAACTCTTCAATTCTTGACAGGAATGCAAACATAAACCATAAAAGGATCAAAAGCACATGTGATATAATAATTCAAACAACTTAGCCTAATGATTAAGGAAATTAAGAATTGAATTTGCCTTAATGAATATAATAAACAATTGTAAACTATTCATCATTCACAAAAGACAATCAATGGGAAAAAATGCTCATTTATATTAATCAGAAGATAAGAGGATCCTTACAACCTTCGCATTGATTTCATGAGGTCCCTCCCAATTCCTTCAGTCTCTTCCTGAGATGACAAGCTTTCTAATCTCAAACCAACAATATAAGTTTGTATTCTCTAAATTCTGACCTTCTTCATCCCTCAACCCTCTAGTCCTTTTATAGATCAAAGAGGGGGAAGTTTCAGATCCCTAAGAAGAGGATGAACCTCCTTTAATGAAGGATTAGGTTACCATGAGAAAAGGTATGGAGATGCATCTTATGAGGGTTATAGTTCGAATAGTCATCACCTGGATGAATTCAATTGGTAACTATTCAACCAATTATGTTTCTAGAATGTAATTTTTATTTTTACTTTCTAGAATTCAATTGCGTGGGTTTAGAGTTACAGACAGAGTGCAAAACTACGTTGTTCTCAGAGTCAATATCAGCGCATGCGTGGGAAACTCTAGAGAAATCAGCACAGGTGGAACATAACAAGGTGTAAGGGCTATTTGACCCAAATTTCTCATGTAATTTAACATATTTTGAGTTGTTTGACTTATAAGGGAGTTGGTTTTAGCATGTTCATGGATGGTAAAAATATCCATAAACTGATCAAGTGTCATGGCGACAAATTGACATGTAACAGATTGACCCATAAAGTGAGAAGTCTAAAAAAAATAAATTAAAGATTGAAGTGCTTTATCATTCCAAGGATCGAATCAGAGGCAATGGTCGGAAACCTGCAAGAAGCATTCAAGGGAACACAATGTAAAATATATATCAAAAATCATCTTTGAGGTAGGCGTTCCCATACTCAGAGTAAAGCCAACTCAATGAAAAAGCATGGAAAAACTAAGATCATATCGATGGTAGACACATCATGGACACAACCATTTGTCTACATAATCATGAACATATAATCTTTTCGCAACTTGGATTGATGAAACTAGATTAGGATCTTTATCTCCATCTCCTGATCCATAGTACGATTCTAACCATGCAAGTGAATGTCTCGAAGTCAAACATGGCAGAAACCACTTGATTATCGGTCAATGATGTGAACCGTTAGCAAGTGCGAGAGAAACCACCAATAATGACAAGGGTTCTCAAGGTACTCCCAGCATAATTTATGAAGTGTGAATATGTGATATAAAGTCAAACATATTAGGGTCCTATAATTTTTATAGGATCATTTGATTATAGATGATAAATATTATGTTTGAGATGTTGTAAATAATATTTCCTCCAGCAAATTATTTCCAAAGTGACACCAAGTACTAATATTTAGGGAGGATTTTTCATATAAATGTTTCGATTAGATCAGACTGTAGGTATTTTTATTAGAAATAGCTCAGAAGCATCTTTCCAACAATATATCATGCACTCAAATCCAATTCCTCGATCAAAGGCAAGAGCAAGTTGAAGTCTCCACCAGAAAGAAAAGAAGGCATAAGTGAAATTATTTATTTTGAAGTATTAAAATAAATTCAAAAAATAAATGAATAATCAGAACTCGAAAAAACATGAAAATTCGTTTATTCATTATATGTCACCCAAAATCCAAAAGTCAAATCCTATGGCCCATATGTTTCGGAACCCAGCCCCTCTGACATTTAACCAAATGGTGGGTCTGAAAGTGGTTTTCACTTTTATTGGCCTTTATAGCTGTCACCCTCACGTGATTTTGGACCTCCCCTCCCCCTAAACCTCTTACTGTCCACCCCCCTCCGAAATCCGTTAACTGTATTGGTTTGACTTTTATAAATATGCCGGGAATGGAATTCATAAGATTACGAAACCAATGTTGTGTGGATGGGAGGATGAATGAAAGAGATCAAGCGAAAGCAGAGTTTAGGGGAAATTCAGGGACAAAGTCTAATTGGGTGAAATGAACCAATGTTGTGTGGATGGGAGGCTGAATGAAAGAGATCAAGAGAAAGCATATTTTAGAGGAAATTCAGGGATGGAAGGCTAAGTGGGTGAAATGAAATGACAGGCAAAGGAGTAAAATAATTTTACATCTACATGAAAAATAAATTAGGGAAATTTTGCTAACGTATGTTCATGAAAGTAATGCACAGGGGAGAAAAAATAGGGAGCTTCATGTAAATGATTTTTACACATAAGAGGACAAGTAATAATGAGTTTTTACGAAGCAAGATATCTTTGCTTTTACAGGGATAGAATTCAAAATAGAAATGTTTTACTAGCCATGGATTTACAAAACACAACACATGGTTTTGGAAATCCATCCAAATATTTATAGGAGTAAAAGGAAGTTTACAAGGAAGGTAAAAGGAGAAACGAGACATGGTTTCTGAAAACAAGCCATGGATTTTTGAAACAGTACATGGATTTGAAAACATGATGGATTTATAGATCATTCTAATAAATGCTTTGAATTATGAATTATGAATTTCATTTAAATATTTGGAAATATTAATTTAAATATATCATTTAAATCCAAATATTTTGTGACAAAACAAAGTATTTAAGATGATGGATAAGACAATGCACAATCAGTCATCAGATCTCCAGAAAGACGTCAACAACCTACTGCATATATTCATCACCACAGTCATCAAACATAATGCAGTAAAAAGAGGGACAACATAAACATCTGCCAACAAGACAAACAACATTGCTCATTCAAAGGCTTAGTCAACACTAGAATGCCCAGAAACAACATATTTCTGGCAGCTAGTAAACCAATTGTTGAGCCTCAAACCTGCACTCATTTACCTATCCTCCCAACAGCTTTTTCCTACTCACTTCTCTCTTTTGTCATCATTTCCTCCATCAACTTGTTCAATTCATTGCATTATATGTCTTTTTAACATGATTTGTTGACTGTGCTAATGATTGACTGTTGGTTTAGAATTTTGGTACAAGTGCTGCAATTCCGCAGCTAATACAGCGTTTCCGCAGCCGATCTCCAATTCTGCAGCCGATCAGAGATTCCGCAGCCATTTTCTTGTTTGCTATGTTCCACGTGTCCTCCAAAGGAAAGGGCCACATGGGCAAGTTGGTATGACTGTGTACATGGTTCGTGTGCTATCAGCTAAGCCAACTCGCTCATATATACCCCCGGTCAACGCAGATGTAACCATGGTCAAACAGCAAGGTTCCAAGCGGTGGCACGACTCTGCGTGAGCAGGTGAAGCACGTAACCACAGCTGGCATCTTCTTCGAGCCACGAAGACGGCAGGGGACAAGAATCTAACCGTGGATTTATCATCCACGATGACCATTTCCTCAAACAGTGCACGGTGTTGCTGCGTGTCTTTTGCACAGTTAATTAGTTAGCTGGTTGTTAGCTTAGTTTACGCAAAAGACAGTTTGTCTCTGCTGATATAAATAAAGCGTTTGCATACGCTTAGTAGTTAGTCTTCAAGTTTAGTTTTTGGCTGTAATCATTTTGTTTATAAAACTCTGTTTCAAAGACTGTTTTATACAGCTTTTGTATTCTGTGACATGCTGATTTAATATCAAGAAGACTGTTTTGCTCCTATCCGTGTAGCTGATTTTTAACTGGTTGAGTAGATGGAGGGCCCCCGTCTGCCACAACCTATGTACAGTAGTTTTTAATTTCATTTTCCTGCACTTCTTTATGTTTTCATTCTCACATGTATACTAATGTACAGTTTGATTTCTGCAATTTTCGTTTCTTTTGACATGTATAATATTGTACAGTTTGAATTATGCCTTTACATTCCCAGCATTTTTCAGAACTGATCAGTTTGTTCTTGCAGGTGTGTTAGGAGCCCGGGATAGTGTGTTTTTCCTTCTTTTTATCACTAGTGGCATTTGAAGTTGTCTTATCTAAACTGCTGATTTTTACCTTGACTTGCATTAGTTTCATTGCTTAGTTTACTTTATCAGGTTTTGTCAAGTTGCTAATCTCTTGATGGTTCTCTTTATCATAATTCACTAACTTTTGTGGGACCAAAATATCATTTAATTGCAGCTTGGTTTATTTAGTTTTGGACTCATATTGCTAATTCACTCCTAACTCTTTTTCACATGATCAATTTAGCTAAAGGCAGAATGTTAAGGGAGAATTAAGTAGTGTGATTTGTCACTTAATCTTTGCATTGCTTTAGATTCAATAGAGGAGTTAGAGTAGTGTTCTTGCTTTCAATTGAGTTAATGTAGATGTCATTTTCATCCTTATCAGCAGTAGAGGTATTGGACTAGTGCCATTGGTCTTTTTGTTTGATGCTTTACTTTCATTTGAAGCTTTAATTTCATTCCAAGTTATTTTTCAAGTTTTCTCTTTAAATTTCAAGAAGCAATTAGAAATCGCCACATACACACACATTCACTCACTTGTTTATAACTTCATCACATCACATTAGGAAGATAAGTCACACATGAACTAAAAACGACAAAAAGAACTAGAAAAGGCCGCTTAAGTATATATTGTACACTTCACTTCATCAGCTTACGAGCCCCGGGTTGACAATTTATGATAGCAATTTAGACAACACTAAATTGACCAAACATTTTGGCGCCGTTGCCGGGGAAGTGAAATTAGGTAGCCAATTTCTAAAAAAAAATTAAGAAAATTTCAAGAAAGGGAAATTGATAACCTCTCAAAGTATGCTCTCCTCTTGCACCTAGAGTGATCTGGAGGATCAGAAAAGAGAAAGTTATTGGTTTAATAGTTTCTTAAGTATGCTCTCTTCTTGCACCTAGAGTGACCTGGAAGATCAGAAAGAGAATTATTAGCCTGACTTGAAGAAAAAATAAAAAAAATGACATGCATAGAGCTAGAGATTCAAGGGGAAGGTTTTTAGCTAGAGCCAAGAGTTCGATTTTTACAAGTCTACTCTACTTCAAGGAATAGACAAGAGACACCTCCCTCATCTCCAACTGACACTCCTAGCCCTAGGATTCCTGGAATTCAAGAGGCAAGAATTGACTCTCCCACACCTTCTATTGAATTTGAATCAGAAAGAGATCCTTTCCTTCCTTCTACAAAAAGACCAATTGTAATTGAAGAAGTAGAATCATCTGAAGAAGAGGGAGAAATTCCTTCTCATTCACCCTTTGTAGAAGAACCAGAAGATTCTGAAGTCTCTAGGGAAACCATTATGACAGAGGAAGGAGGTGGTAGAGGTAGAGGTAGAGGAGGAGGAGGAGGAAACAATGGAGGAGGTAGAGGTCACATTGGAGGAAATAGAGATGGGGATAACTCATTTGGGTTTCCTATCGTTGATGAGGATTCCCGAGCCACTATGAAAAACATATCACCATCTGTCCTCCCAAACTTCCATGGGTTAAGAACTGAGGACCCTGAAACATTTTTATTTGAGTTTGAAGTCGTATGTCGAACTTATGACTATCTGGATGACACTCAAAAACTCAAATTGTTCCCTTCCACATTGAAAGGACAAGCTTTGAAATGGTTCATGGGGTTACTCACTCAATCCATTAGGTCTTGGAATGATATGAAACAGACATTTTTGGATAGGTACCTAGACTATTGTATGCCTACCAATCACAAGGATGAGGTATTTAAAATGGTACAAAGAGAAGATGAGAACTTAGAGGATTTACTCGAAAGATTTCAATATAACCTGAAAAGAGCAAAAATGAGTAGCTTGGATGAGGAGACCTTGAAAGCCCTCCTACTAAAAGCCATTAGAGATGAATGGATAGACATTCTGAACATGATGGGGAAAGGAGATATATCTCAACTTTCACTCAATGATATAGCAGAGCTATGTATCCATCTCTCAAGGGGCAAATCAAAAACTCAAAAAGGGCCTAGAGATCCTTCTCTCCTCACAGAAAATAAATCTGCAACTGGATCAGTAAGTAGGGCTGAGATCGGCAATATGCTTGATGAATTCAAAACTGACATCTTAGGGAGTCTTAGTGAACAATTAGACACCCTTAAGATCCACAATAAACAGAAAGCAGAAGCCGAGGCCTTGGCCATCTTTTGCCCGAAATGTAGGAAGAAACATGCTTTAAGGGAATGTCCCTTGGAAGCACAAGTTGTGGAAACATGTGTAATTTGCTCAAAAACTCATGAGACCAAGGATTGTCCTTCAATCCCTGGGCTCAAAGCAGTCTTTCAAGAAGATCCAAATACACTTGAATCTCTCTGTTTTGTTGCAAGGAGACCTTGGCAGGGGCAACAAAATCAAGGGTTTAACAACTCTATGAATTTTCAACCCCAACCAAATTGGAATCCTTGGCAACAACCTTGGCCTCAACCTCAAAATCCTTTTCAATCATGGATGCAAAGCATGCAAAATCCTTATGGGAGATTTGCTCAATTCTATCAATATCCTCCATCTTTTCAAAACCAGCAAGCTCCACAACTTCCAAATCAAAGTCAACAACTATCATTTCATTCCCTCAACAACAACAACCTTCTCCACAAAATCAAAACTCTCAACTCTTGCTTCAATCCCAACAGAAGTCAAATCAACTTCCTTCTCAGCCATTGCCAAACCCCAATAATAGGAACCCTCAAAATGCTTACATGATGGAAGGTCAACCATTCCCTACCTATATGATTGTTCCTCTCAATGAAGTACAACTCAGATCAGGTAGAATCCTAGATCAACCTTCTATAAATGTTCAACAGCCAAGCATTTCTGAGGAAGAATCTCTTAAAGCCAATAAGGGTTCTGAAGCATCTCTTCAAAACCCAAACACTCAAAAAGAAAAAGAAAAAGAATCAACCCCCACAACTCCCATAGTTGAACAACCTACATCTTTGGCCACACCTCCTTTTCCTGAAAGGTTACAAATTGACAAAGGAGTGGAAAAACAAATTTGGTTGCCTGACTATAATTTTCTAGATGAATTGAAGAATGTCTGTATCAAGATTCCCTTGTTACAAGCCATTAAAGAGATTCCCATTCTAGCAAAAACAATAAAGGAGTTGAGCCTTAAAAGACCAGGAAGGAAACCAAGAGATACCAGAAGGATCCACCTGGTAGGAAAAATTGCAGATATCATGATGGGAAAGATTACCATGCAGAAATATGTAGATCCCGGTAGTCCAATTGTCAAAACACATATCAATGGGGTAGAAATACCAAATACTTTGATTGATTTAGGGGCTGCTATCAACATTATGAGTAGACAGACCATGGACCAGTTAAAACTTCCTAACCTTCTCTTTACACCTACTTTACTGCAACTTGCAGATCGATCAATCATTAAACCTGATGGTGTATTGGAAGACATTCCAGTCTCCCTAGACTCTTGGGAATATCCAGTTGATTTTATGATTTTAACTCCCAAGAACAATCTAGGAGGACATCCTCTTATTTTAGGAAGACCTTGGCTAGCCACAGCTGATGCTTTCATAAGTTGTAGGTCTAGGGATATGTATATTTCTGATGGCAATTCAACAAAGAAGTTCAATCTGTATCCCCCAGCGAAAGCAATTACAGAAATAGGAGATAATGAGTGGGTTGATGATGAAGATACTATACAACCTGTCTTTACCATTTCTGAGATTAGTGAAGATAGTCAAATTCTGAACACATTAGAGAATTTTGAACCATCTTCAGAATATGACTCTACACAATTTCAGTTGGATTCTGACATAGAGTGTCTATCATCTAGACAAATGTCTCTTTTCTCTATGGAAGAATTTGGTAGTTCTGCCATTGAGATCTTTCCAGGAAAAACATTAAACATTAACAAAAACTTGGAAAAATCCCAACAGGAAGAGCTAACCAAAGTCTTGCAAAGACATTCTACTGCTTTCGCATGGGAGTATACCGACATGAAAGGTATTGACCCTAAGACTTGCATTCATCACATCTACATTGAGGAAAACAGTAGACCAATCAGACAACCTCAAAGAAGGATGAATCCAAACCTTAGGGAGATAGTGAAAGAAGAGCTCCAAAAGTTACTCAATGTAAACTTCATTTACCCCATTTCAGATAGCCGATGGGTTTCTCCCTTGGTTATAGTACCTAAAAAGAATGGTAAATGGAGGGTTTGCATTGATTACAGAGAATTGAACAAAGCAACCTTGAAGGATCACTTTCCTTTGCCCTTTATTGATCAAGTATTAGATACTTTAGCAGGTAAAAAGTTTTTCTCATTTTTGGATGGTTTTAGTGGTTACAATCAAATTCA
The DNA here is from genome assembly GCA_031772625.1 of Pinus tabuliformis. NCBI lineage: Eukaryota > Viridiplantae > Streptophyta > Pinopsida > Pinales > Pinaceae > Pinus > Pinus tabuliformis. The sequence continues at coordinate 240,227,713 of CM062817.1, forward strand.
GGTAGCACCTGAAGATCAGGACAAAACCACATTTACTTGTCCTTGGGGAACTTTTGCTTACCGAGTGCTTCCTTTTGGATTATGCAATGCACCCGCTACATTTCAAAGGGCTGTACTAGGAATCTTTTCAGATCTAATTCATGATTGTGTAGAGGTCTACATGGATGATTTCACAGTTTATGGTAACACATTTGAAGAAGCATTAGAAAATTTGGAAAAAGTCTTAATTAGATGTAAAGAAACAAATCTTTCATTAAGTCATGAAAAATGTTTTATGATGTTTACTGAAGGGATTGTTTTAGGACATCATATTTCAGGAGATGGAATTTAAGTTGATAGATCCAAAGTTGAAGTCATCTCCAAGTTACCTGTTCCAAATTGCCAAAAAGATGTTAGAAGTTTTCTTGGGTTTACTGGATATTATAGAAGATTTATTGAAAACTTCACCAAGATAGCATCTCCTCTCTTCAAATTACTTACCAAAGACTGTGAATTCAAATGGGATCCTGAATGTCAGTCTGCATTTGAAACTTTAAAGACTAGAATATCTGAAGCACCCATTTTGAGAGGGCCAAACTGGAAACTCCCTTTCCACATTTCTACTGATGCTTCAGATACAGCTCTAGGAGCTGTCTTGGGACAAAAGGATTTGGTCCCTTATGCCATTTATTACACCAGTAAAAATTTGACTCCCACTGAGTTAAATTATACTGTGACTGAAAAAGAATTCTTAGCCGTTGTTCATGCAATCAACAAGTTTAGACATTATATAACCGGCTATGAAACTTTTGTCCATACTGATCATTCTGCAATTAGATATCTTATGAACAAACCTGTTACTAATGGCAGAGTTACAAGATGGCTTTTACTTTTACAAGAATTCAACATTACTGTGTTAGATAGACCAGGGAAACAAAACACAGTAGCTGATTTCTTGTCTAGAATCCAAAACACTAACGAAGATTCTCCTGTAGAGGATAAGTTTCCAGATGAATACTTGTTTGCAGTAACTACCAAAACTCCTTGGTATGCAGATATTGCTAACTATTTAGTTACAGGGAAGCTACCTCCACACTTATTTCCTAATGAGAAAAGGAAAATCATTCAGGAGAGTTCACATTATTCTTGGATTTCTAATGAATTGTTCAAAACAGGGCCAGACTGTATGATCAGAAGATGTGTTCGGGAAGATGAAATGCCTGACATCCTTAAGGCATGTCATGATGAACCGTGCGGCGGACACTTTGCTGACAAGAGGACTGCCTATAAAATCCTTTCTTTAGGATATTATTGGCCTTCTCTCTTTAAAGATACAAAGCAATATTTTGGAAGGTGTGACAGTTGCCAAAGAGTTGGGAGACCAACTCCTTCAAATGAAATGCCACTACAGCCACAGGTATGCATCGAACCCTTTGAGAAATGGGCTCTAGATTTCGTTGGACCTATTAATCCACCATCTAAGCAAAAGAAGTATATATTGGTTTGCACTGATTATGTTACTAAGTGGGTAGAAGCCAAGGCATTGCCTTCTGCCACTGAAAATTCAGTTGTTCAATTTCTTTTTGAGGATATTTTTACTCGTTTTGGTGTCCCAAGAGAAATTGTGACAGATCAGGGAAGTCAATTTACATCTAAATTGATGGAGAAGCTGATGGAGGAATACAAAATCAAGCACAGAACATCTACTCCATACCATCCGCAAGCAAATGGTCAAGTGGAATCTACAAATAAAGTTCTTGAAAGCATCATCACCAAGACTGTTCATCTTCACAGAAGAGATTGGGCAGAAAGGCTTCCTGAAGCCTTATGGGCCTATAGAACTACATGGAGGAACACAACAGGACATTCTCCCTATGAACTTGTTTATGGGAAAGAAGTCCTGCTCCCCATTGAGTTCCAAATCAAGACCTTCAAGATGGCAGTTCAATTGGGGATGAGCCTATCAGAAGCCCAAAAACACAGAATGGACCAGCTAAATGAGCTAGATGAAATAAGACAAGATGCAATTCTAAGGACCGATCTAGTTCAGCACCAAAGAACTAAGTGGCATGATCGACACATCAAAGAAAGAAAGTTTCAGAAGGAAGATTGTGCACTATTGTTTGATTCCAAGTTTAAGGACTTCAAAGGAAAATTTCAAACTCATTGGCTTGGGCCATATGAGATTGATGAAGTCTTTAACAATGGAGCAGTTTGAGTGAAGACCATTGATGAGTTTCAAACTCCTCTCATTGTGAATGGCCACCGATTGAAAGTCTACCACAAGCCACTCTCAAAGGAGGAATTTGTTAAATTGTTCCAAGAAGATTCTGCAATGAGGCTGGTGGAGAAGAATTCTTCTCCTCCATCAGCCTAGTCTTTGTTTATTTTCAATTAAAAAAAAAAAAAAAAGAGAAAAAAAAAGGTCTCTTGTATAAGCCTGAAAACCAATCTTGGATTGGCGGTCTTATGCAGAAAATATAAAGTGAAAATCAGGGTCACCTGACACTTTATATTTTCCAAAAAAAATCTCTCTCTTTCTCTTTCCATTTCATCCGCCATTTCATCCATCTCATCATCATCTTCATTCCACTTCATTTTTCTTCCAGATCATTCATTCCATCTCATTTCCACCAATAAATTCCCTCTTAGGACTATTCCATTCAGTTAAGTTTGTTCTAATCATCTTTGTGCAGGCAAAAAAGTATTGTTGCAGTTTCCGCAGCTCATACCGAGTTTCCGCAGCTGATACACTCTGTCTCTGCAATCAAAGCAATTCTGTTTCAAAAAGAAAAATTTACAGTCAGGGATATCATCATCAACGAGCAGCAAGGATACATAGCACCTACAAGACCAGCAACAAATCAAAGGTTAGCCACCATAATCAACAAAGGGATCAAATGCAAATGTATGAAGGTATGTTCCAAATTTTTAACTAACAGTTTGATATCATTTATGTATGGTTTTCAAATCATGGTAGGAAGCACTTAATGTAATGATTGACAAGATCCTCATCCACTCCTCGTCCATGATTCTGCGTAATCCACCTCACCACCTCCCTAACGGTCCCTAATTACTATTGATTCGAACTTAATACGAACTACTCTTCCATTAACTACTCGTACCTCAGTGACGTGTACTGGTGTACTACGGCTCTCCAAATGATCATTTCCGCAGCCAAGTGTACGCAGCCACCCGACGTTCAGGGATTTGGCCGTTGTATCCTCTACTCATAACTCCACTTCTCGCATGCATAACCTCATCTTCGTATTGTTATCTACTCCCTCACTCCACCATTTTCACTCTCGTTTCCATACACCATTCTCGTTTTACCGTGAACCTCTCTGTTTTATTTTCCTCACCGCTCCACTCAAAACCCCGATCACCAGTCCTGCACCTTACAGTTCATTGCATCACGGCCACTCTGTTATAGCCGTAATTCCCACTGTTGAGCACTGTTTTCCCGTGAAGCTTTCTCCTCCAGCGTTCAAACACCACTGTCAGAGCTGCAAGTGAACTGATAACCGAAATGGGAAAATTGTTAAGAGCAGAACCGGAGGGTTCGAAATTTTTAGAGGGTTACCCACAGATAAAGGAAGCACTGCAGAAAGCCAAATGGTTGAAGTTCATCCAGAAGTTTAAAGGGTACAATAAAGAGGTGACAAAGGCATTTGCCCGGTCATTTAATGGAAATACCGTGGAGGTAGGAGACCTGCAGTTCACCATAACAGAGAGCACCTTGGCCACAGCAACCGATTTGCCTCAAAAAGGAGAACGCTGGTTCAAAAACAGAAAAGTTGAAGATCAAGAGTGGAAAAATATGCTCAAAAATCCAGGTATGGATACCTCCATTTTCACTAAGGGAATCCCTGTACGTGTCATTAAGGAAGAGTGGACTTCATTACTGTTGCTTGTTCAAAAATTTTTAACATGTGAAGGCCGCTTTGGTGTCATGTATGTATACCATGCAAGAATCATGATGCACTTTATGAATGACCATGCTATCAACCTACCTTATTTCTTCTTAGCTAGTCTAAAGAAGATGAGTGAAACTGTTCAGAAACACGTGGGAAACATTGAACCCCACTTGTCTCATCATGGACTCATTAGAATTTTAATTGAGGAGTAGTTGAAAACTAAAAATGATACATGGGAGAAGTTTCTAGTTAGAAACCATTTTCAAGAGATAGTCGAAGCCTCTAGTAGCTCTCCTAGGATACCCAAGAGAAGTAGGAGAGGAGGGAGAGAAGTCACTGCCCAAGAAACTGATGTAGAATTTGAGGAAACTGCCCAAGAAACTGCTGAAGAAACTGTTCAAGAAACTGTCCAAGAAATTGTTCAAGAGGAAAAGAAAAAGGGAGGCAGAACTAAGAAACAAAAGAGGGATAAAGGGAAATCCATTGTGCAAGAGTCATACCCTTCACCTGAGCCCTCAATTGAAGAAGAATCCCAAACACTAGTTGATAGACTTGCTCAACTCCATGCTACTGCCCTCTCCAAAAAGAAACAAAAAGAAAAACAAAACAGTCAGCCAAAGAGTACTAGCATGCAAGTGAGAAGAAGCAGTAGACTTATAGAGAAGAAGAGTGTGACTAAAGAGAAACAGTCCCATTTCATTGATTTGGGCACACCTGAGAAGACTCCAATTCGGCTAAATATTGAGCTAAGTCCTCCAAGAGAGGAAAGTCCTTTCCAGCAAGAGAGAGAAAGCAGTTTTCAAGGATTTGAATTTAGGCCAAGACAAACACCTGACATTGACCCTGACCAGCAGGAGGCATATGATTATTTGGAAACATTAGAGCAATCTGCTGCCGGTCCTAGCACTGTCTTGCCCCTTGAACAACAGGTTCAATCTCTGAAGCAAGAAGTATTTGAGCTAGAGGTCCTGAATCGCCATATCAAACAGGAAAACGAAGCATTGAGAGAACAGAGCAAAGTGGACAAAATGGTCCACGACAACACAATGCTTCATTTGGGTCTTTGGCAGAGAAAGAACAGGAAATTGAAGAGGAAATGCAAGAAATTAAGCAGGGCCTTGGTTAACTTGAAATTCAGGTGCTTGGTTAGGAAACCAAGAGCAAATTTGACAACAAGGAGGAAAAGGAGAAGGTTGGATGTCTTGGCAGAGGCATCTGAACATGTGGACTGAAAGATTATGACAAAGTTTTGGTTGCATGAGGACATGCAACACCCTCACAGTGGGGGTATGTTGAGCCTCAAACCTGCACTCATTTACCTATCCTCCCAACAGCTTTTTCCTACTCACTTCTCTCTTTTGTCATCATTTCCTCCATCAACTTGTTCAATTCATTGCATTATATGTCTTTTTAACATGATTTGTTGACTGTGCTAATGATTGACTGTTGGTTTAGAATTTTGGTACAAGTGCTGCAATTCCGCAGCTAATACAGCATTTCCGCAGCCGATCTCCAATTCCGCAGCCGATCAGAGATTCCGCAGCCATTTTCTTGTTTGCTATGTTCCACGTGTCCTCCAAAGGAAAGGGCCACATGGGCAAGTTGGTATGACTGTGTACATGGTTCGTGTGCTATCAGCTAAGCCAACTCGCTCATATATACCCCCGGTCAACGCAGATGTAACCACGGTCAAACAGCAAGGTTCCAAGCGGTGGCACGACTCTGCGTGAGCAGGTGAAGCATGTAACCACAGCTGGCATCTTCTTCGAGCCACGAAGACGGCAGGGGACAAGAATCTAACCGTGGATTTATCATCCACGATGACCATTTCCTCAAACAGTGCACGGTGTTGCTGCGTGTCTTTTGCACAGTTAATTAGTTAGCTGGTTGTTAGCTTAGTTTACGCAGAAGACAGTTTGTCTCTGCTGATATAAATAAAGCGTTTGCATACGCTTAGTAGTTAGTCTTCAAGTTTAGTTTTTGGCTGTAATCATTTTGTTTATAAAACTCTGTTTCAAAGACTGTTTTATACAGCTTTTGTATTCTGTGACATGCTGATTTAATATCAAGAAGACTGTTTTGCTCCTATCCGTGTAGCTGATTTTTAACTGGTTGAGTAGATGGAGGGCCCCCGTCTGCCACAACCTATGTACAGTAGTTTTTAATTTCATTTTCCTGCACTTCTTTATGTTTTCATTCTCACATGTATACTAATGTACAATTTGATTTCTGCAATTTTCGTTTCTTTTGACATGTATAATATTGTACAGTTTGAATTATTCCTTTACATTCCCAGCATTTTTCAGAACTGATCAGTTTGTTCTTGCAGGTGTGTTAGGAGCCCGGGATAGTGTGTTTTTCCTTCTTTTTATCACTAGTGGCATTTGAAGTTGTCTTATCTAAACTGCTGATTTTTACCTTGACTTGCATTAGTTTCATTGCTTAGTTTACTTTAACAGGTTTTGTCAAGTTGCTAATCTCTTGATGGTTCTCTTTATCATAATTCACTAACTTTCGTGGGACCAAAATATCATTTAATTGCAGCTTGGTTTATTTAGTTTTGGACTCATATTTCTAATTCACTCCTAACTCTTTTTCACATGATCAATTTAGCTAAAGGCAGAATGTTAAGGGAGAATTAAGTAGTGTGATTTGTCACTTAATCTTTGCATTGCTTTAGATTCAATAGAGGAGTTAGAGTAGTGTTCTTGCTTTCAATTGAGTTAATGTAGATGTCATTTTCATCCTTATCAGCAGTAGAGGTATTGGACTAGTGCCATTGGTCTTTTTGTTTGATGCTTTACTTTCATTTGAAGCTTTAATTTCATTCCAAGTTATTTTTCAAGTTTTCTCTTTAAATTTCAAGAAGCAATTAGAAATCGCCACATACACACACATTCACTCACTTGTTTATAACTTCATCACATCACATTAGGAAGATAAGTCACACATGAACTAAAAACGACAAAAAGAACTAGAAAAGGCCGCTTAAGTATATATTGTACACTTCACTTCATCAGCTTACGAGCCCCGGGTTGACAATTTATGATAGCAATTTAGACAACACTAAATTGACCAAACATTTTGGCGCCGTTGCCGGGGAAGTGAAATTAGGTAGCCAATTTCTAAAAAAAATTAAGAAAATCTCAAGAAAGGGAAATTGATAACCTCTCAAAGTATGCTCTCCTCTTGCACCTAGAGTGATCTGGAGGATCAGAAAAGAGAAAGTTATTGGTTTAATAGTTTCTTAAGTATGCTCTCTTCTTGCACCTAGAGTGACCTGGAAGATCAGAAAGAGAATTATTAGCCTGACTTGAAGAAAAAATAAAAAAAATGACATGCATAGAGCTAGAGATTCTAGGGGAAGGTTTTTAGCTAGAGCCAAGAATTCGATTTTTACAAGTCCATCTACTTCAAGGAATAGACAAGAGACACCTCCCTCATCTCCAACTGACACTCCTAGCCCTAGGATTCCTGGAATTCAAGAGGCAAGAATTGACTCTCCCACACCTTCTATTGAATTTGAATCAGAAAGAGATCCTTTCCTTCCTTCTACAAAAAGACCAATTGTAATTGAAGAAGTAGAATCATCTGAAGAAGAGGGAGAAATTCCTTCTCATTCACCCTTTGTAGAAGAACCAGAAGATTCTGAAGTCTCTAGGGAAACCATTATGACAGAGGAAGGAGTTGGTAGAGGTAGAGGTAGAGGAGGAGGAGGAGGAAACAATGGAGGAGGTAGAGGTCACATTGGAGGAAATAGAGATGGGGATAACTCATTTGGGTTTCCTATCGTTGATGAGGATTCCCGAGCCACTATGAAAAACATATCACCATCTGTCCTCCCAAACTTCCATGGGTTAAGAACTGAGGACCCTGAAACATTTTTATTTGAGTTTGAAGTCGTATGTCGAACTTATGACTATCTGGATGACACTCAAAAACTCAAATTGTTCCCTTCCACATTGAAAGGACAAGCTTTGAAATGGTTCATGGGGTTACTCACTCAATCCATTAGGTCTTGGAATGATATGAAACAGACATTTTTGGATAGGTACCTAGACTATTGTATGCCTACCAATCACAAGGATGAGGTATTTAAAATGGTACAAAGACAAGATGAGAACTTAGAGGATTTACTCGAAAGATTTCAATATAACCTGAAAAGAGCAAAAATGAGTAGCTTGGATGAGGAGACCTTGAAAGCCCTCCTACTAAAAGCCATTAGAGATGAATGGATAGACATTCTGAACATGATGGGGAAAGGAGATATATCTCAACTTTCACTCAATGATATAGCAGAGCTATGTATCCATCTCTCAAGGGGCAAATCAAAAACTCAAAAAGGGCCTAGAGATCCTTCTCTCCTCAGAGAAAATAAATCTGCAACTGGATCAGTAAGTAGGGCTGAGATCGGAAATATGCTTGATGAATTCAAAACTGACATCTTAGGGAGTCTTAGTGAACAATTAGACACCCTTAAGATCCACAATAAACAGAAAGCAAAAGCCGAGGCCTTGGCCATCTTTTGCCCGAAATGTAGGAAGAAACATGCTTTAAGGGAATTTCCCTTGGAAGCACAAGTTGTGGAAACATGTGTAATTTGCTCAGAAAACCATGAGACCAAGGATTGTCCTTCAATCCCTGGGCTCAAAGCAGTCTTTCAAGAAGATCCAAATACACTTGAATCTCTCTGTTTTGTTGCAAGGAGACCTTGGCAGGGGCAACAAAATCAAGGGTTTAACAACTCTATGAATTTTCAAGCCCAACCAAATTGGAATCCTTGGCAACAACCTTGGCCTGAACCTCAAAATCCTTTTCAATCATGGATGCAAAGCATGCAAAATCCTTATGGGAGATTTGCTCAATTCTATCAATATCCTCTATCTTTTCAAAACCAGCAAGCTCCACAACTTCCAAATCAAAGTCAACAACTATCATTGCCATTCCCTCAACAACAACAACCTTCTCCACAAAATCAAAACTCTCAACTCTTGCTTCAATCCCAACAGAAGTCAAATCAACTTCCTTCTCAGCCATTGCCAAACCCCAATAATAGGAACCCTCAAAATTCTTACATGATGGAAGGTCAACCATTCCCTACCTATATGATTGTTCCTCTCAATGAAGTACAACTCAGATCAGGTAGAATCCTAGATCAACCTTCTATAAATGTTCAACAGCCAAGCATTTCTGAGGAAGAATCTCTTAAAGCCAATAAGGGTTCTGAAGCATCTCTTCAAAACCCAAACACTCAAAAAGAAAAAGAAAAAGAATCAACCCCCACAACTCCCATAGTTGAACAACCTACATCTTTGGCCACACCTCCTTTTCCTGAAAGGTTACAAATAGAAAAAGGAGTGGAAAAACAAATTTGGTTGCCTGACTATAATTTTCTAGATGAATTGAAGAATGTCTGTATCAAGATTCCCTTGTTACAAGCCATTAAAGAGATTCCCATTCTAGCAAAAACAATAAAGGAGTTGAGCCTTAAAAGACCAGGAAGGAAACCAAGAGATACCAGAAGGATCCACCTGGTAGGAAAAATTGCAGATATCATGATGGGAAAGATTACCATGGAGAAATATGTAGATCTCGGTAGTCCAATTGTCAAAACACATATCAATGGGGTAGAAATACCGAATACTTTGATTGATTTAGGGGCTGCTATCAACATTATGAGTAGACAGACCATGGACCAGTTAAAACTTCCTAACCTTCTCTTTACACCTACTTTACTGCAACTTGCAGATCGATCAATCATTAAACCTGATGGTGTATTGGAAGACATTCTAGTCTCCCTAGACTCTTGGGAATATCAAGTTGATTTTTTGATTTTAACTCCCAAGAACAATCTAGGAGGAAATCCTCTTATTTTAGGAAGACCTTGGCTAGCCACAGCTGATGCTTTCATAAGTTATAGGTCTAGGGATATGTATATTTCTGATGGCAATTCAACAAAGAAGTTCAATCTGTATCCCCCAGCAAAAGCAATTACAGAAATAGGAGATAATGAGTGGGTTGATGATGAAGATACTATACAACCTGTCTTTACCATTTCTGAGATTAGTGAAGATAGTCAAATTCTGAACACATTAGAGAATTTTGAACCATCTTCAGAATATGACTCTACACAATTTCAGTTGGATTCTGACATAGAGTGTCTATCATCTAGACAAATGTCTCTTTTCTCTATGGAAGAATTTGGTAGTTCTGTCATTGAGATCTTTCCAGGAAAAACATTAAACATTAATAAAAACTTGGAAAAATCCCAACAGGAAGAGCTAACCAAAGTCTTGCAAAGGCATTCTACTGCTTTCGCATGGGAGTATACCGACATGAAAGGTATTGACCCTAAGACTTGCATTCATCACATCTACATTGAGGAAAACAGTAGACCAATCAAACAACCTCAAAGAAGGATGAATCCAAACCTTAGGGAGATAGTGAAAGAAGAGCTCCAAAAGTTACTCAATGTAAACTTCATTTACCCCATTTCAGATAGCCGATGGGTTTCTCCCTTGGTTATAGTACCTAAAAAGAATGGTAAATGGAGGGTTTGCATTGATTACAGAGAATTGAACAAAGCAACCTTGAAAGATCACTTTCCTTTGCCCTTTATTGATCAAGTATTAGATACTTTAGCAGGTAAAAAGTTTTTCTCATTTTTGGATGGTTTTAGTGGTTAAAATCAAATTCAGGTAGCACCTGAAGATCAGGACAAAACCACATTTACTTGTCCTTGGGGAACTTTTGCTTACCAAGTACTTCCTTTTGGATTATGCAATGCACCCGCTACATTTCAAAGGGCTGTACTAGGAATCTTTTCAGATCTAATTCATGATTGTGTAGAGGTCTACATGGATGATTTCACAGTTTATGGTAACACATTTGAAGAAGCATTAGAAAATTTGGAAAAAGTCTTAATTAGATGTAAAGAAACAAATCTTTCATTAAGTCATGAAAAATGTTTTATGATGTTTACTGAAGGGATTGTTTTAGGACATCATATTTCAGGAGATGGAATTTAAGTTGATAGATCCAAAGTTGAAGTCATCTCCAAGTTACCTGTTCCAAATTGCCAGAAAGATGTTAGAAGTTTTCTTGGGTTTACTGGATATTATAGAAGATTTATTGAAAACTTCACCAAGATAGCATCTCCTCTCTTCAAATTACTTACCAAAGACTGTGAATTCAAATGGGATCCTGAATGTCAGTCTGCATTTGAAACTTTAAAGACTAGAATATCTGAAGCACCTATTTTGAGAGGGCCAAACTGGAAACTCCCTTTCCACATTTCTACTGATGCTTCAGATACAGCTCTAGGAGCTGTCTTGGGACAAAAGGACTTGGTCCCTTATGCCATTTATTACACCAGTAAAAATTTGACTCCCACTGAGTTAAATTATACTGTGACTGAAAAAGAATTCTTAGCCGTTGTTCATGCAATCAACAAGTTTAGACATTATATAACCGGCTATGAAACTTTTGTCCATACTGATCATTCTGCAATTATATATCTTATGAACAAACCTGTTACTAATGGCAGAGTTACAAGATGGCTTTTACTTTTACAAGAATTCAACATTACTGTGTTAGATAGACCAGGGAAACAAAACACAGTAGCTGATTTCTTGTCTAGAATCCAAAACACTAACGAAGATTCTCCTGTAGACGATAAGTTTCCAGATGAATACTTGTTTGCAGTAACTACCAAAACTCCTTGGTATGAAGATCCAATCCTTGTAGTTGATGATCTCATTGACCACCCTGCACCTGTCATCCGCCACCTGCCCATCCAGAACCTCACATGTAAATCTGTCCTTGGAGTACTCTACTAAGAGTCGAGCCCTCCAGTCTGAGTCCAAGTTCATAAGAGACAATGTGGCTGGTCTACGTGAAAGGGCATATGCTACCACATTGTTCTTACCCTTGACATACTCAACGTCAAAGTCATACGCTTGGATCTTATTGATCCACTTATGCTGCCTCTCCTGTAGCTGTTTCTGCTCCAAAAATAACCTGAGGCTGTTGTGATCAGTCCTCACCCTGAACCTGTTACCCACTAAATACTGTCGGTACTTGGCCAATGCATGCATGATGGCCAACATCTCCTTGTTGTATATAGAATACAACCTCTCGTGTGGAAGGAGCTTCCGGCTCTCAAAGGCTATAGGGTGACCTCCTTGCATCAACACTACGCCGATCCCCTCTCCCGACGCATCACACTCAAAAAAAATGGCTGCATAAAATCGGACAATGCAAGCACTGGGCGGCTGCTCATAAGCTCTTGAGCCTGTCAAAGGCTCGTTGCACTGTATCTGACCAACTAAATGCCCCCTTCCTCGTTAGATCTGTTAGGGGTGCAGCAAGCTATGAAAAAATCTTGATGAACTTCTGGTAATAAGTACAAATGCCAATGAATCCTCAAAGTTCTGTCACGTTTCTCGGCTCTGGCCAATCTTTGATGGCCCTGATCTTCTGCTCGTGGACCCTCACTCAGTCCACCCCTATGATGTGTCCCAAGTATAACATCTCTGTCAATCCAAACTCACACTTGGAGAGTTTGGCATAGAACTGCTGCTCCTCCAGGATGCGTAATACTGTCTCAATGTGCTGGAGATGCTCCTCCCAAGTCCTGCTGTAAATGAGGATATCATCAAAGAACACCAACACAAACTTTCTTAAGTGACTGTGGAAGATGTGATTCATGCAAGACTGGAATGTATCTGGGGCATTAGTTAGCCCGAAGGGCATCACCAAAAACTCAAAGTGCCCATAGTGACACCTGAAGGCGGTCTTGGGAATGTCCTGCTCCCTCACGCAAATTTTATGGTACCAGATCTCAAATCAATCTTTGAGAAGAACTGTGGTCCTCTCAACTCATCCATCAACTCATCGATCCTGGGTATGGGGTACCTGTTTTTCAGTGTCTTCTTGTTTAGGGCCCTGTAGTCAATGCACATCCTCAATGTGGCGTCCTTCTTCTTCACCAACACCATGGAAGAAGCAAAAGGACTCGTGCTCGGCCGAATGTGCCCAAGAGCCAGTAACTCCTGAATGGCCCGCTTAATATCATCTCGATAGGCCTTGGGATGCCTATAGGGGGTAGTAATCACTACCTGTATGCCTTGCTCAAGCTCAATGGTGTGCTCAAACCCCCGGTCCGGTGGCTATCCCAGTGGAATCTCCCCAAATACTGCGACATACTAGTCAAGGATGCACTGTATCTACAGGTGCACTGTCTACCCTGTAGTCCCTATCTCTGATGCACGTAGCTCTATTGCCCACTCTATGTCTCCCTTCCAGAAGGCTACCTCCATCGATGAGCTGAAACAGTCTGAGGCGGATATGTGTGCTATCCTCGTATCTTCTCATGCCTCCCTGTCTTCTCATCATCCCACTCCATCTCTAGGGCCTTCCAATCTGTCATGACCTTCCCTAGAGTGATAAGCCACTAAACGCCAAGTACTATGTTGGTGTCCGGAATTATTGACCACGAAAAATTGGTCAGTCAGTGTGTAGGTGCCCATCGTCATTGATAACTCTGGGACATAACGAGCACACACCATGGTCTGATCTCCTGGGACCAAAACTGAAAATCCATCGAAGCTCTTTGTCTGTATACCTCTCTGCTCAAACATCTGTGCATCGATGAAGTTGTGGGTTGCCCCACTGTCAACCAAAACTAATACTCGCTAGCCATGTACTATCCCCTGTACGCGTAATTCAAATACTTGGGAACTCCTTGCAATGCTGCAAGGGCTCCTCCGGTAGGTGCAAAAGCTGCACCACCTGCTGCTGGTGGTGGAGGCAGCGAGGAACCCTTCACGACATGACTATTTCCGGCCTCCACATCATCCTCCTCATCCTCTTCCCCGCTGCTCTCGAAGAAGACCTCAATAAAGTGTGCTTTGCCAGCAACATATCTATGTCCTGGTGCCCACGGCTCCTAATAGGTAAATCAAAACTGCTTCTTCTTCAACTCCCTCTTGGCGTCATCATCAATCTGTACTCACCATGGATTCCCTTTCGGAGGCAGAATCCTCACGTCTTTCCCCTTAGGCTAGAAAGCCTGTCTATAGGGGTAAGGTGTTCGGGTCCTCGGTAAGCCATCTTGTAAGTCCCAGGTCCTGTTGATAGCATCTTGGAGTGTGATTGGTCTAGTGGACCTGACTAGACCCCGAAGTGGCTCTGCTAACCCCTCAACAAACATGTAGATCCTCCGTTCTATGGATAGATCTGGCACCATCACTAAAATCCTCAAGAAGTCTGTAATGTAGGTCTCTGGGCTCCCTATCTGCTTGAGCCTTGTCAGCTCAACGAAGTGCTGTTCTGGATCCCTCCAGTCAAACCTCTCCATCAATCTCCTGGTAAACTCGACATATGTCGTCACTGTGGAATGTCTGAGTGTAACCATTCGATGGAACCACCAATCCTGAGCCTCATCATCCAAATGTAATGTCGCCACCTTAATGGCCTCTGCCTTCGACATCTGGTTAAGCTAGAATAGATGTCCAGCTTCTCCACCCAAGACCTTGCCAAATTGTTTGATGGACCATCAAACGTAGGCAAGTGGAATCTACTAGCTGTGCGGTGGGTGTCTCCATCGTGATAATGCCGGTGTCCTCTGTGATGGTCACAGGGTCTACTATCCCACTGGAGCTGAACAAAGTCTCTGAATGAGAGAGCGTCCCTGAACGCCTGCCCATAGGCTTGGTACTCTGCAAAATAATCGCCCATGTGACCGAGCTCTGCCTCTTGTTGGGCTCCAGCCCTCGTGTCTGCTCTTAGAAAAGTGGGCATGGTAGATCGTGTAGGGGTATGTGAGGCCATTTGCTGAGTAGTATCACGTTGAGTGGCACCCTGCTCTGGAAAATGGTCGGATATATCCGATCCCTCACCAACCTGAAAAACCCGTGGGTTCTCATGCTGTCTAGCCTCCACTGCTGTGAATCTCTGCCCCATCATCTCGATCTGCCTCGACAGATCCTACACTGATTTGAGGAGCATGTCTGCAAATCTCTTCCCGTCCTCATCTGCCATTGGATCTTCCTACTCTGTGTCCACCACAGGCTCCTCTTGTGCTTGTTCCACCACAGGCTCCTCCTGTTCTGCGTCCACTATTGGAACACAGTCTCCTCTCTGTAGGTGTTCTCCAACCTACGCCCAGTGTCTCTGTATCTCCTACCTCTGTAACGGATGTAGGTATTTTCCCCCGGTGTCACAGATTACTAGCTCCACAGGCTGAGCTAGATCTATGCTCTGATACCACTGTAATATCATGTTTCCAGAATATCCCTCAAACCCAAGCAAACTCCAACCAAACACGTTCAAATGATATAGTGACCGGGAAACTCAAAGTAATAAAAATAATAGTGGTACAACATATAATAATGTGAACATGAAATATAAGCAGATACTCAAGAGATGCAGAGAGAAATGCTAAGCCATTTTATTATACTGAGTAATGGGAGGAGTACAGGAGGTGATCAGAAAGATGGCACCTTGACTTGCACAAGGCAAGTGAAGAAATACACTCAGAATAACAAAGGAATGACCTCTCTCTGAACTGCGTCCAAGCTGCTGGAGAACTGTCGTGCTACTGCTACTACTGAAAATCAAATGAGGATTTGGGGCTGTTCCTCTCCTCAGAAAATGCTAAAACTCTGGAATCAGACTCTACTCAAGAAACCCAGAAAAACGTAGAAAGCTTTTCTAAAATAGTCGACCCCCAAAAATCACCTCCTTGGGGATCTACACTGTCCCTCAAGGCTCTGCGCTGCCACTAAATAGAATCCACCAAAACATAGCCCGAAACTCTGCCAAAATCCTCCAATATGCAAGAGTTGATCCCTTGCTCAATCTCCTAGCTCTAATCCTCCACGAAACCCCCAATCCGGAACTCCCACCAAAAGAACTGTGTCCCTCTCTCTCAATACTTCACAGTCCTCAAATGCTCAACTCCTCCACAACGCCAAAGATCAATCCTACTGAAAAATACTGCTAGAAAATACCTTGCCCGAGTAGGCACTTGAAGTCCCCTGGGGCTAAGGGTGAGATCTCCGAACGAGACACTCAATGCACTAAACAATGCTGCAGACAGGCTAAATAGCGAGCGTGCTCCAAGTCGAAGTGACTAGCTCAAATGCACATAATCAAATGACAAAATGAGGAGGCTCCTCTCTCCTTTATAGCGTTGGCCTCTCTCAATCCCAAGGCCCACCTCCTCCAATGTAGTCCCTCTCTTGCCACGTGTTCCTTTCCATCTACGAAGTCCCTCCAAGTGTCTGCGTGGGCCCCATCTCTGCGTGGTCCTGTGGCTCCCTTGGCTCCCCTTTAAGTCACAACGTTGTGCTACTAGGGAGTGACTTTATTCTAAAGGTGAGTTATGTCCCCCTTTCCTCACCTTTTTATTTATAAATAACTATAGAAGGCAAAATTGAGCAAAATCGAATATTCCAATTAGCCATGGCTAATTAGGAATATTACATATCATCTCAATGAATCAGGCTACTAGTCTACGGTGTTCTCGACACCTCACAAGGAGAGTGCCATCCCTAGCTAGAGCCTATGTTAGGGTCCTATAATTTTTATAGGATCATTTGATTATAGCTGATCATTATTATGTTTGATATGTTGTAAATAATATTTCCTCCTGCAAATTATTTCCAAAGTGACACTAAGTACTAAGATTTAGGGAGATTTTTGCATATAAATGTTTGGATCAGATCAGACTGCATGTATTTTCATCAAAAAGAGCTCAGAAGAAGATTTCCAATAGTAGAACACACACTCAAATCCAATTCCTGTATCAAAGAAAAGATAAAGTTGAAGTCTGCACTAGAAAGCAAAGAAGAAGGCATAAGTGAGAAATCATTTATTTTGAAGTATTAAAATAAATTCAAAAAATAAATGAATAATCAAAACTCTAAAAAACATGAAAATTTGTTTATTCATTCTATGTCACCCAAAAGCCAAAAATCAAAGTTAATTCTCCCCAATGTTAAAGGCATCGAGATGTGTGCATATTATAATCCATGGTTATGAATATGTTTCGGACTCTAGCCCCTTCGACATTTAACCAAAGGGGCATCTGAAAAGTGGTTTTCACTTTTACTTGGCCTTTACAGCTGTCACCCTCACGTGATTTGCCCCCCCTGTAAACCTCTTACTGTGAACCCCGCTTCGAAATCCATAAACTGTATTGGTTTGAATTTTATAAATATGGCGAGAATGGAATTTCATGGGATATTTAAGTGAAACCATATTTTAGAGGAATTCAGAGATGGAAGGCTCAGTGGGTGAAATGAAATGATAGGCAAATGAGTAAAATAATTTTACATCTACATGGAAACGAAATTCATGGGTGCAGGAAAATAAATTCATCATAGAAAATAAAAGATAAATTTTGATATCGTATGTTCATGAAATTAATGCACACATGAGAAAAATAGGGAGCTTCATCTAAATGATTTTTACACATAAGAGGACAAGTAAAAATGAGTTTTTATAGAGAAGAAAGATATTTTTGTTTTTAGGGATAAAAGTCAAAATATAAATGTTTTACCTGCCATGGATTTACAAAAAAAAACACATGGTTTTGGAAATCCATCCAAATATTTATAGGAGTAAAAGGAAATTTACAGGGGAAGGTAAAAGGAGAAACAATACATGGTTTTTGAAAACAAGCCATGAATTTTTGAAATAGTATATGAATTTGAAAACATGATGGATTTATAAATCATTCTAATAAATACTTTGAATTATGAATTATGAATTTCATTTAAATATTTGGAAATATTAATTTAAATATATTATTGAAATCCAAATATTTTGTAACAAAACAAATTATTTAAGATGATCGATAAGACAATTCACAATTAGTCATCAGATATCCAGAAGGACATCAGCAACCTCTTGTATATATTCAACACCACAGTCATCAAAATGAATGCAGTAGAAAGAGGGACATCACAGACATCTGCCAGCAAGACAAACAACATTGCTCATTTAAATGACATCAGCAACCTCTTGTATATATTCAACACCACAGTCATCAAACCGAATGCAGTAGAAAGAGGGACATCACAGACATCTACCAGCAAGACAAACAACATTGCTCATTTAAAGGCTCAGTCACCACCAGAATGCCTAGAAACAACATATTTCCAGCAATCAGTAAACCCATTCCAGATTTGAATGCACAATACTTGCAGGAAGTTCATAGTTTCTAGTAGGAAAATTAGAGATATTATCTTATATTTATTTTATCATGTAGGATTTTTTTTCTTCAGAAATAGCCACAATCAAACAATTCACTTTAAAGTTTGAACAAAAGATTAGAAATAGTATAGACTTCCTATTACTTAGTTATATTTTGGGAAATATCTACATGTTTTTGGTAGATATTGTTTGTAATAATTTTTATTCAGATTTTTCCAAAGATTATTAGAGAATATTTTGTAAATCAATTCCTTTTTGGGATTTGATATTAGTTTAGCAGAAGATCTCAAGATATTTTGTAAATTAAATTATAAATACTTCATCTTTAGAAGTATCAAGGGTTGGTTTTTATATGAAGAATACTTGTGTATATTTCTGAAGCATCAACATATTACCAGTAATGCAGAAGCTCTTTCATAGGATTATTGTGTCAAGTTGTTGGTGAAGTGCATCTATCATCTTATCTGTTTATATTTCTTTGTTTATAGCACATATTTGTTTCCAAATCTGAATTATTCAATAGATAAGTAAAGGGCATAATTTGTTTAAATCTACACTCTGTGTCCGAATACAAATAATTTCAATGTTTTCTTCTGACCTTTAAATATATAATTCATGTAACAATGCTCTATATTTAAAGTGAATCTTAATTTGTTCTTCCTTCCCCATCTCATAAACTAAAAGAGTCTATTCGGTTTGGCTATCCTGCCCTGTGAGACCTATCTATAGATGCTGTAGTAGATCCGTATTTTATGTAACAGACTCAATAGCCCAATGGTAATATAATTATCAACCAACCATTCAAATACAAATCAAACCTTAAACTTCATAACTAGTCTAATATTCAATCCAACAAAGTTAAATCTTACATAGAGAGCCCTCTCTGAAGCTGACAGGGCTAGATCCGAGCTTCCAAAGTTCGTTTGTGGTTACCTTTGTGATTTTCTTCTGAAACATAAAAAAATTACAAAGTGCTAATAGAACACTCATAGAATCGTTAGATCTAAAGCCAATGATGAGAACCTGTCATCATAAGCGAAAAACCTGCCATTAAGGCATGCAGGCTTCAAGGTATTGAAGGTTTCTAAATCAACTTCCCAGATAATGAGTTGAAGTCGATAGGAAGCGATCCTTCATAGGAAATCCTATGACATGAAACATGATATCAAGTTTTGAAAATAGTTTGCAAGGACTAACTCAAGGATAGCTGACGCGAATGAAGGAAAAGATTTTGCAAAGGGATTTGAACCAAGGTTGAACTTCTCTTGAACACACAACAATACTATAATGATTTGGCAGCATTTGAATCAACGATAAAACCATGAATATTTTCAATGAGGTTTTATTAACTGTAAGGAAAATGGATTTCCCACCCCGGACATGAATGTGATGGAGTGTCGTGTTCAAGAGCGACATGCTACCTTTTAACTGATGATGTAAAATGGACACCCTCTCCAATTCCCCCCCACCATGACTAGCAAGTACCTATTTATTTTTCACAAGCTTGAGAAGGATAACATATGCTTGGACTATAAGCTCATCCTTCGAATGAGTCTATCGAAGTATTTTTAAGGAACCCTAAGAAGGAATGGTTCAGTCTCGTTATGCTTAATGAGTCTTATACTATTTAATTTTTTACAAGTCCAGTAAAGGGGTAACTCTATGTTGTTTTCTTTTAAGAGTTTGAAAAGGACACAAAAAGGAAACTCATTCATCTCTTTAACCATGAAATTTTAAGGAGCCCGGAGAAAGTAAAGCTCGACGTTTTTATTTTTTATAGAGTCAGAAGGAAATCATAAATAGACTCCATCAGGTTCTTTTTCGTCAATTTAGTCTCCTAGGTCCGAAAAAGGATAAAATAATACAGGAGAGAACTCTCCCAAGTCCGAAAAAGGATAAAATAATATAGGAGAGAACTCTATTTACCATGTTTGATCAACGTATACCATTTTTGTAAATGGTCCTGGATCATTCTATAAAAGGGGTAAACTTATACTGAGGGGACGATTGTTCATTTACTTTTACGAGTTCGAACAAGCAAGTACTGGGCAATATTTTCATTTTTGAAAAATTCTGAAAAGGACTTAGCAGAAGACTCCATTGTTCTCTCTTTTCGTAATTTTTTAAGAGAATAAAAAGTGATAAAAGTCTGCTAAAATGTCGAAAATGATTTATCTTTACTTCGTAAACAATCCTACACATTTAAACTCAATAACCTGTCATAACTGCTCGCAAGGGTGTTTGCCCTCTCAAAAATATTCAAAATATAAAAATAATATTTTTTTTTTAAGCTCAAAAAATTATAAAAGTGGGAAAAAGTAATTTTATTTTTACCATTTTCATTTTCACCAGTTCAGAGCAGCGAGAGGAGTTTTTATCGCCGAACTTCCAGCACTAACTCTGAGCCAACCAGTGGATGAAATCATGCATCGTTTCCTCCAAGTAGAAGATCTCTCCATAACTTAACTTTCTATCCGTTTGTGTTTTTCGTTTTAAAAGGGTGGCCGCGCAGGCACCGGGGGCTATTTTTAGAACAAGTTTTTAACCCCAAAAAACATGAAATGAGTTTCAAAAATGCTTCTAACTTTATTTTAAATGGTCATTTCAGGTCATTTGATTGCTCGAAAATGGAGTGGAGGGAAAGAGATCATGAAGCCAATTATTTGGCTACTTTGACTGATCTGGCTACTTTGCAAGCTCTCAGGATTTGTGGCCTCCTGAAATACTGGCTTATCCCTAGGATGAAAACCCAAGTAGATCTGATGACATGGTTGGTGAGGATCTGGAATGTCCAGGAACAGTGCTTTGTGATTGTTGATCACCGCCTCACCATTGATGCTAATGAGATCTACTTTCTAACTGGGTTGTCTCATCGGGGAGATGATCTTTCATTATTTGGATTGAGAGTAGGGGGAGATACTACTGATGGATATCTATGACACTTTTTTAGGGGTGCACCGCCTAAAGATGGACAGATTGACATTCAGTCCATCGAACTTTTACCCTTCAGGACCATTGCTTTCACTATTTGCAAACTGTGTGGCATTGCTTCCCTTCATCTAGCCACATGGGCACAAATGCAGATGGCCATGGAATGATGGGAATCCACGATATACAACTGGTGTGAGGCAGTAGTGGTAAACATGAAGGGCCAGTTGACTAGGTGCAAGAATGATAAACTGAAATTTTTAGTTATGGTGCCATTCTCGTTGCTTTTTCTCTAGAGAGGGTTCTCATTCTTCGGCCACAAAAAATTTTGGCAGACGAGGGAGGTTCGAGGGATCCACGCTTGATGAGGTGGGTTGCATTGATGGTGCGTCATGGAGGTGATGGTCCTGTAGTGAGGTATAAGACAACGTTTTTTGACTGGCTGGGCTAGAAAATTGTTTTGATCGAGGATTTTACGTATGCCGGGATGGATTACCAAGGTGATCTTGATATCCCACTTCCAGCCAGAGCTTAGTGGGGTGATCTAGGTGAGAATTTTTTCATTTTGACATATTTTCAAAATTTTCAATTTTTAAGTGTTTTTTGTCTTCAAAGGCTAATTATCTGAAATGCATGTGCAGATGTGGGTCCAACCCAACCAACCAGGATGAGATAGTATGATAGACGAGGCGAGTAACCTATAGTAGTTGTAGCAACGAACCCATAGGCAAATGACATCCTGACAGAGTTGGAGCACAACCTTGAGAGTTTGACTGCCAACATCCCAAAGATTGGAGTTGATGACATTCCACGCGCCTATTAGAGGCACATAGTTGGGGTTCCAGGGCCTCTCAGATGTTTGTTGTGTCGAGTTTCTCATGCTATCGTTTGTTATCATGAGCATCACCATGCCTAGCTTTTCTAGTTTCTAGGACCATTTTTTACTTTTTGGTGTCATCGTTTTCGGAGAATAAAAGGCCATGGATCCTTATGTCCTCAGATGACATATTTTGTAGACACACCCAAATTCTATTTTAATGAAAAATCTACTACTTTTATCTATGTTTATCTTGATCAATGTATGAATGAATATTGTTTTTTATTTACAAATGTTGTAAATGTCTATTTAACACATGATTTTCCAATGCATCTGTTAATGTGTTTAAATATCTCGGAATGTGTTGATATTTGATATAATCAAATTTCCTTTCCAAGAGACAGACTCATAAAAACAACCTTAACATGGTTGGACTCTTTATTGAATAGACACCATTTAAATGTAATAATACGAGCTGCGAATCTAACCTAACGATCAAACACTGGATACTAATTTAATGGCATCAGATAATAGCTCAATGAATACACTATATTCCGCTATATTGTTCGTTGTTTGACCCGAGACATATTCCTTGAATAGAGACTAGCTCGTCATTGGGTGAATAGATAACCGAGGCTGCGGAAGATAAATTTCGAGTACTACGACTATTGCCATTAGCAAAGCCAATGTAAGTCGGATTAAAAATCGACATCTACAATGACAAAACAAATTATTTAAGATGATGGATAAGACAATGCACAATTAGTCATCAAATATCCAGAAGGACATCAACAAACTCTTGTATATATTCACCACCACAGTCATCAAATCGAATGCAGTAGAAAGAGGGACATCACGTGTTACACAGTAATTTGTCACCGACCCCGCATTCCTTGGTTCTGGACACTGCTGGTCCGTGTTATTGACATATGCCTTGTGTCATGTTGCAAATTATGTGTCAATGTCTTCCTTGTCACCTCAGGAAGCATACCCCAGTTCACTAATCCTCGAGCAGACCATTTTTACCTATGTTTTTTGGGTCATCGTGGGACAAAAGTTGTTCCACCCGCGAAGATGGCCAATATTGCACTAGCCCTAGTGAAGTCTTCTCTCTGTCTCTGTGTTGCACTCGTGACGAGCTACTTTTGGCAAGTTTTCTAAAAAACTCATGGAAGCTTTGAAGTGTAACAGCTTCATGGGCGGTCCTAGGGTTGGTTGTTGGATCAGATGAGCTCTCCTCTCTCCTTTGGGAAGGTTGTTACACCTTTTGTGCAACCTCTCAAATGGATAAGCTCTTCATCCATCTTTTATGGAAGCTTATCCTCCTATAAATACTTCCTCCATGACTAAGATCAGCTGGCTTCAGAGTTCAAGAATTCAATAGTAAAAGTAGAGAGTTTTTGCTAGAGTGTGGAAGTAGCCTCTCATGTAACTTAGCTTGGGATGGTTTTGAGTGTTGTTAACTTAATTGTAAGAGTATTCTAGCATTATCTTTTTGGGTAGGAGAGAGAGTTAATCATATTTTGGGAGACAGTTTATGAGTGAATGCTTGCGGAGACAAGCTGATAGGAACCTTCAAGGAGGCTTACGACGTCAAGGCTTGGTTGTAAGTTCTACTTTGATTTACATTAATACAAATCAATAGCTTATTTCCTATATCGTATGTCAAATTGCGTAATGGTAGCTTGAAGCTCCTTGTCTCATTGAGTAGATAGTTTTTGTCGCACTCTATTATGTTCGTGGTTGTGTTTTGTATGTTGTTTTTAGGTACAAGTGATTAGAATAATGAGAGCTAGAGCAACACAACAGGGACTTCATCGAACAATGGTTTGAAGGTAAGCCTTCATGGCATCAACTTTCTAAGGAAATTTGCTTTGGTATTGTCTTTGCTGTGACTAGACCCACTCTAGGGCTAGAGGGGTTGCCTCTGTCTGCAGAGGGAACTTGCCTGTGTCACAAGTTGGCGACCATACTGGGGACCTTTGTCTTTTGTCTTTTGATTTGATTTAAGTTTGTTTTGCTTGTTTTTTGTCTCCTTTACATTTGGGATGAATTTTTCATGTTATGGGTTGTTTTGAATGCTCCTAGTAGTCTTCCCTCTGTCATGAGTGATAGGTCTAGCCTTCCCTCAGCTAGTTTTTGAAAATTTTCCTTTGTTTTAGGGTCATCATAGATTATTTTATGACAATCGCAAATATAGTCGTGCTTGTGCTATCTGATTAGTTGCGCCTTCTACTGTTTGGCGCAATTAAATCACCTCACAGTCGTGAAAAACTCTGAAATCGGCTCGACATTGTTCACTGGTGTACTTAGGCAATGACGTCGCAAAGTTGCTGGTTAGGGAGGTGTGACATTTCATTATCAGCGCCTGTTGTAGGTTTCAATTTTTAGGTTTTGCTTGTTGATTGGCCAGTGTGTCCTATCCTTTTGAGCTTCTCTTGTACCTATTTTCTGTGGTCAAATTGTTGATTGCTAGGATATCTGATTCCGGGTTTCTTTCCCTTGAAACATCTTCTTTCGAACTGTGTGACCTGTTTACCTTAGGATTTCTTGAAACTTTATTTTTTCTTGGGTTACTTGCTCATTTGGATCTTTGGGCTATGTTTGGCACGATCCCTTGCTTTGTTTGAGGCTTCTCTTTATTAATTGTTTTTTTCATCTTACTAGTTGGTACGTGACATTTGGTTACCAAAAATTCCAAGTCTTGTTCGTTTGGTTTCCTTTCTTCACTTGGCACAGATCACATTGCTTCCCGGTCAGTGAGAAAAGATTTCTAGTTTTGCAAAAATAAACATCTTCTTGGTTTTGAGTCTTTGATTCGTTTTAGAGTAGAATGTTTCTCTTCATTAATTGAGTGATTTCATTCGAAAAGGGCTTAAAATAAGTATTGTTTTGAGTTTTGCATTTGATTTCTTGTCATTTATTTGAAAAATCAAAATATTGCATTCATCTTGTGTTAGGAAATATGAACAATATTTTGCATTAGTAAGTTATTCCCATTTTGAAATTGAAAAGCAAAGGATGTGTTGTTCATTTTCTTAATTAGGTTTATTGCATTTCTCTTTCCTCTTGGTGGGTTTGCTTGCATTTTCTTGCTTGTCAATTTGGTTGCTTTGAAATGAACCTCTCACTTTGCTTTAGTTAGTTGTTCATTGAAAAGAATGGTTTCTTCACTCATTTAGTTGCATTCTAGGAGATTTTGAAGATACATTCGGTAGGGCCTTGAAACTGAAATTTAATTCAAGATTAACAACTAAAATTCATTGAATCAATCTAAAAAATGAATTGGAACTTAATGCTTATATCTAGAGGTCTAGGCTAGAGACGTGTTCCAACGTCATTAAACCTCGTGGCTGTTTTTTTCACTAAGGTTGGGTGATTCCTCCTTTTGTGATTCGACAAGTACTAGTATGGACTTGTGCTCCTAGTACCATCGTGTATATAATGGGAGACTCCACTAGGTTCCAATCTTGTTCTCCATAGCAAACCGAGTTTTCCGCCTTGCAGTCATGATACACCGAAAATAGCATTCAGGGAGATAGTCTGCTCGTACTTCTTGGTTCGCCGGGAGGTATTATGTAGTTCACACTTTCCTAGTAAACCTTTTTGCCTAGAATTCCAGAGTAGTCACTTTCGTTCCTTTTCGACTCTTTAAAAGTAAAAGGATCATCTAAGCACTTATCCTTTCAGGCTCATTAAACTTCGAAGGAGACTAGAGTCATCTTTTTCCCTTTTTCTTGACTCTCTAAACATGAAAAGGCAAAGTTTTGTTCCAGTGTCATGAAATTCATTTTCCCACGATAACATCATAACTATTAATTTTGGCCACATCATGAGTAATATCCTTGAAAATAATTTATATGCCCCTTAATTAATCTTCTCTTCTGGTCTTTTGAGTTTAGGCCATTCTGGCAGACTCATCTGTTTTGTCATCTTTACCAAGTGACGGAGAGCCTTCTTCCCCTATCTCTTCTGAGGTATCATCTATTAGTGGCTCTCTTGCTATTGTTCCAAGTGTTTAGCCTCTTGCCTCTCGAGCTCTAGGTGAGGAACCTTTTGATATCAATTGGACTTCTCCCAAAATTTGGGAATTTTTAGACGAAGATCCTCTGTTTACTCCCCCTAGTGCTTCGGTTCCTATGGCCTCTTCCGACATGGATGAGTCAAGTCCTGTTAGTAGTTAAGAGAGCCTTGTGTCGACTGGCGAATATCAGTTTCCTCTGGAAGGTTTCCCTTTTCACACCTCTTTGGATGTTTCATTACCGCTTCGCTATTGCGCTCTGGCCGACATACTTGGTTCTACATCTTTGCACTAGAGCTCTGTATGGTCTCGTACAACAATTCCGACTTCAGGGTTGTTCATGTCTACTTAGTCGGTTGCAACCTCCATCCCTCAAACGCAGGTTACATATGTTACATCTGTTCCATCGATGCCCACCATTTGTGTGGCATCTTCAGCTCCTCTTGTTAGTGCGGTTACCACATCCTTGGTGGTCATTGTTGTTACTGGGATATCTTCTGGACCCGTTGATGGTGGTCCTTCGCCTCTGACATCCGGAATTAGTCAACCTATGGGTAATGTACCTATCTCCTCGAATTCTATTTTGAGGGGATTGTCGTATGATCAATATATGTTTACTATGATTAATATCTGTTTATTCTTCAAAATCTGACTTATAACCCTCTCGGTTCTCAGCAGATGTCTGTTCCGCATAACCCTTCACACTATTATGATCATCGTGGAGATCATATTTATTATACTGGATCTATCCCTCAGATGTCTCCAGTTAATAGTCAAATTCCACCTTTGATTTCTTGGAATCACACTACTTACCACAGCTCGCAAGGACAACCCTTTCAGGGACAACCTTTAGCCCAAACAGGTTCATCCTTTGTGTATTCAGGACAACCTCCTTTATCTCAAGGACCACCTTATGTTCAGTTAGGTCATCCTCAGTTCCAGCAAGGCCAACCTTCTTCCCAACAAGGACAACCTTCTGGTCAGTTAGGTCAACCCCAATTCCAACAAGGTCAAGCTGCTGCTCAGCAAGGGCAACCTTCTGGTCAGTTAGGTCAGCCCGAGTTTCAACAAGGCCAACCTGCTGCTCAACAAGGACAACCTTTTGGTCAGGTCAATCCACTTATCGATCAACCTGGTGTTCAAATGCAATTCAGACCTCAAGTTCAAGCTGCTACCTAAACTCAACCTAGTCCCCAGGCTCAGTTGGATTCCAAGCTCAACCTGTTTATCAGATACAACCTGGGCTCCAGGCGCAGTTTGGGCCTCAGTTTCCCTACAGTCCTCAAATACCTTAGCAACCCTAAGGGAAACCTTAGGGTATTCCATATCAAAACTATCAACAACCATAGGTTAATACTTATTAGAATTTTCAGCAGCCATATGTTGCCCCTGTTGGTCAAGCTGGTAATCAATGGTTTGTTGGAGGTCAAAATCTAGGTCAACAACCAGGGTATGGTTTTAATCCACCGAAGTATAACCCTTATGGACAAAATCCTCCAAGACAAGATCCATGGGGGCAACAAGGCCCTAGTTTGAACCCTAACACTGGTCCTTATCAAAGACCCATGATGTCTTTCAATCCTTAGTTACCTTTTCTTACGACTTTGGAACTGCTTGATGTGTCGAAGTTGAAAAATGATCCTATACTTCATAATCCATATTGGCCACCTGTTCCAACCAAGATCCCTGGTGACTATCCTAAGTTTGAAGGCAAGTCTGGAGAAGACCCCCAGGCACATGTCATGACTTATCACCTTTGGTGTTCATCCAATTCCTGGCTTGACGATTCTATTCATCTCCGTCTTTTCCAAAGGACTCTTACTGGTTCCACTGCAAAGTGGTACATTGAACTCACTCGTGGGACTTTCCAAGATTTTAACTCTCTTGCGATGGCATTCCTTACGCATTTTCAATTACCGATTCGCTATGAAATGGGAACGCATCTTCTTACATCTCTGAAATAGGACACGACTACTCAAATATCTGATCATATTCATGAATGGAGAAGGTGTTTCCGTTTGATCAAGTTTTGGATTCCTGATTAGCTATTAAATGATTGGTTCACTACCTCTTTTGTCGGTCCAATAGCGAGAGATATTGCTATGAGGGCATGCATTACTGAAGAGCAAGGCATCACGCATGCTCAATATCTTGATTTGGTATATTCCCAATCTGGCATGCTTTATGACATCTTGCCTGATGCTCCGTGACCTGGAACTTCTAAAGCTCCGTCAACACCTTTTGTCGATGGTGTTATTGGTTCTATCGCTTATTCTTCTTGAAAGTCTTCCACGACTCCTACGAAGCAGAAATGCATTGCTGTTACTGAAACTACTTCTCAGTCTCCATCCAATCTTGGGAAAACCTCAGAAGTTAACGCCGTCTAGTCCACCACGACAAAGAAAACTTTGAAGGGTAAGGAGAAATGGAAAGGTAAAAGTAAACTTGACATGCCAAAGCAAGAACTTCCTAATACTCCTACCGATGATGGTTCTAAATGCAAACCTAAGTATCCTTGCCTTATCTGTGATGAGGATCACTTCACTAAGGACTATACTCGACGGTCTGAGGTAAGTTGTTTGCTTAAGGGGACTTCAAGGATTCTTGTTGTGGTTAAAGAACCTTTTCCTTCCTAACAGAATCAAATGGTGCACCAACCTCAATCCTCTTCCTCATCTGGTTCCCAGGTCTTTATGGTCGGGACTATTCCTATTCACATATCTACTCGAGTGAAAGATTATGCTTCAGTAGCCGGGAAAGAACCTGAAGTCCCTTCTAGTGTTCCCCCATCTAATTATGGCCCTCTTCATATTGAAAGACCTAGTAATGAGTCCATCATTCGACCACCTACTAAAGGAGTTCTCCTGAAATATTACTATAATCCCAATGCTCGTGCTACACAGCACTATAGTATTGTCGAATATCTAGCCCAAGCTCCTTCAGCTATGTCTGGATTGGAGGTTCTCCAGATTTGTCCTTCCCAATGGAAGTAATTACTATCTGCCATTGGTGGAATTGATGTGGCTAATTCTGAGTTGATTACTTTCGATCTTTAAAATCATGTGCTGCGTTTTCCTCACCAGATCGCTTTTCTCATCCAGGTTATTATTAACTCAAATATTATTCATCGTATTGTTATCGATGAAGGAGCTTCAACTTGCATTATTTCTGTTGCTTGTTATAAAGCCATTGGTTCTCCCTCTTTGAGTCAATCTCCGAATACCCTGGAGGCATTTTATGGAAGAGATTATCGTTCATTTGGTATTCTCCCGCATTTGCGTATCACCTTGGAATGAAAGACAGTCAATGTTGAAGTAGAGGTTGTCGATGCCAATCTGACTTACAACCTTCTACTGGGTCAAAGTTGGACGTATGTTATGCATGCCATTGCTTCTTTGCTGTTCCGCGTACTCCGTTTTCCTCACCAGGGGAAAATTGTTATGGTCGATCAGTTGTCCTTCTTTGCTTCCTCTTCCTTGGAAGGCAATGTTCCATATGTGGAGCATACCGATATTCCTTATGAGAGTGTGGGTGCTGGGATCTTTAAAGCTCCTGCCCTCATGGGCATTTTTTTGCTCCCACCTCCTAATGTCGCCTCCGTTAATATGACCTCTATTAACCCTGATCCTTGGGTGTTTCCTCCCCTCGATCATGTAGATTCTTGGGGTGATGTTATGTTGTTAAGCCTTGCTGAGCTTACTATGTTGAAATCATCTCGGCTTCGGCTCATGCTTCTGAATCTACTCCTTCGAGTAGGTCTCTTGACACATACATGCAATCCCCTTGGCTTGGAGATATTGCTTCTCCTGATTCTTTGCAAGAAAAATTTCCTTCTGATGAGGCTATTCTTGAGACTTTGTCTTTTGAGGATCCTCCTTGTGTCGATAGTCATCATCGTTCCTCATTTCTTCCTAGCTTTGGGGCAATGACTGCTTATCTAGATACTTTTGCTTCCCATGTTCCTTCTCAACCGCTTCAGACACCCATCTTAACTCATGAGGTCTTTTCTGAAGGGAATATGGGAAATATCATGCAAACCATGCCTATCGACATCTCTGTTAAACTAGGGGTTGTCGAAAATATTCACATTGGAGTAACTTGTTCTCCCGAGGAGATCAAGATTTACACTAGTCTCTTCCAAGAGTTTTGCGACATGTTCGCCTGGTCGTATGAAGAAATGCCCGGTATAGATCCGAGTATTGTGGTGCATGAGATCCCTACATATCCTAATGTGAAACCAGTTCATCAATGTTTACATCCCGTGCACCCAAGAAAGGCAGCTGCCATTAAAGGAGAGGTTGAAAAACTTCTCAAGGCTGGGTTCATTTATCCTATTCCATTGACAGATTGGGTCTCTAACATTGTCCCTATGACTAAAAAGTAGGGCACTATTCGAGTTTGTGTTGATTATCGTGATATCAATCACGCATGTCCAAAAGATAACTACCCCACTCCCTTTATTGACCAGCTTATTGATGACTGTGTTGGGAGTGAAATATTCTCTTTTATGGATGGCTTCTCTGGCTATAACCAGATCAATATTTTACCTGTCGATCAACATAAGACTGCCTTTATCTGTCTGTGGGGTACTTTTGCTTATAAAAAGCTTCCTTTTGGTCTGAAGAATGCCGGTGCGACTTTCCAAAGAGCAATGTCCTATGATTTTCATGATATCAGAAACATTGTTCAGCCTTATTTGGATGATCTTCTTGCTCATTCAGTTAGCCACGCAGACCAGCTGGACCACCTCCATCAAATTTTTCTTCGCTGTCGACATTATAATATTCATCTTAATCCAAACAAATGTGTCTTCTGCATCGAGTTCGACAGACTCCTTGGGTTTGTCGTTTCTAAGGAGGGTATTTGTCTCGATCCACTCAAGGTTAAAGCTATTTTGAATCTCTCGCCTCCTGCTACTTTGCATTAGTTGCAGAGTTTTCAAGGGAAGGCTAATTTCTTGCATCGTTTCATCCCTAACTATGCTGAGGTCACTAAAGGTTATACACATTTGCTTAAGCGTGATATTCCATTCATTTGGGATGAAATTGCCCAAAAGTCATTTGAGCAACTCAAGTCCCTTCTTGTTTCTACTCCTTTGTTGCGTCGACCTAACTATCACTGTGATTACTCGCTTTATCTAGCTGCCGATGATAGTACCATTGGCATGGTTCTGATACAGGATGACGATGATGGTTCTGAGCATGTCATATATTATCTTAGCCGCAATGTTCTTGACACCGAGACTCTCTATGCTTATGTCAAGAAGTTGGCCTTGGTAGCCATTTAGGCTGTTCAACGTTTTTTTCACTACATTTTGTTGCATACCACGACTGTTATTTTTGATTGCAACCCGATGACATATATTCTGTCATGTCAATTGCTGGGGGGAAATACTCCAAGTGGATCATTATCCTCCAGGAGTTTGATTTGGAGTTCATTACTGCCAAATTTAAGAAGTCACTGGTTTTTGCTAAGTTGATTTTCTCCTTGCCATCTACTTTTGCTCCCTCTCGGATAGAGGACCGCATTCCGGACGATACACTTTTCTTGATTAGTACCCTTGATCCTTGGTACGATGACATCATAATTTACCACCAGACGTCTTAATTTCGCTCTGACTTGTCTAAGGATGCTTGGCGACACATTCGCCATCATTCTCAGCCATATCGTATTATTGGAGACACGTTGTACTGTGTTAGAGTTGATTCTATTCTTCGTCGTTGTTTAACCCTCGAGGAAGCTGAGAAAGTCTTAAATGATTGTCACTCTAGCACCTATGCTGGTCATATGTCTGGTTATACCACTGCTCAGAAGATTCTTCGTGCTGGTTATTTTTGGCCATCCATTTTCAAGGATTGCATTCTTGCCGTCTGTTCTTGTCATGCATGTAAAATCTACCAGCGCAAGATGCGTGCGCTGCCTTGTCTTTTGCATCATGTCATTACCGTTGGCCCTTTTGCAAAGTGGGGCATTGATTTTATGACCTATAACCCTCACTCGGCGGGGGGGCATGGGTATATCATCATTGTCATTTATTACTTTATGAAATGGGCCGAAGAGATTCCTACACTAACTAATGACGGTAAGACAACTGCTCAATTTCTATTCAATCATGTGATTTCCAAGTTCAAAGTCCCTCAAGCCATCGTCACAGATCATGGTTCTCATTTTCGTAGTTACATAATGGCCGAGTTGACATCCCAGTTGGGCTTATGTCATGATAGTTCGATGCCATATTACCCTCAGTCCAATGGCCAAGTCGAAGCAGTAAATAAAGTGTTGTTACCATGCTTCAGCATGCCATTGGAATGCATAAGTCCAATTGGCATTTGATGTTGTTTTCAGCTCTATGGGCCTACCGAACCTCGGTTAAGGATGCTATTGGGTTTACACCATTTAAGCTTGTTTATGGTTTGGAAGTTACCCTTTCGATTGAATGTGAAATTCCTTCTCTTAAATTAGCTCTCGAATTACTGCCAAATACCACTCCAGTGGAGGAACGTCTTCTTTATTTAGAACAACTTGATCAGACTCATCGACTTGCTTCATTGGTCATTGAGGCACAGAAGAAGCGAGTGAAAGCTCACTTCGATCAGACAGTCAACCTGTGTTCCTTCATTGAAGGGGATTTAGTCCTGTTGTATGATCAAGCTCATGATAAATTGGGGGCAGGCAAATTCGAACCCATGTGGCATGGGCCCTACATTGTAAAATGTGTTTTGCAAAAAGGTGCATATGAGCTAATTGATTATGAAGGCAATCCTTTAGATAAGTCCTGAAATAGGCTTTATCTCAAGAAGTATTATGCATGAGTCTTTCGTGCATTTCTGTGTACATAAGTGTGTTTTCATTTTTGTACATGTTTGGCTTGGTGTGTAAGCATTTTCCCTTATTGTGTCCTTTTGCTTCTTACGCAGATGTCTGTCGCACCTTATGTCGGTTCGCTAATGGTGCCTATCACAGTACTCAGAATCTTTCCTCCGCGGCGTGGGTTATCTATGATCCTCACAATGAGTTGGTAGATCTTAAAGGTGTTTGTCTAGGATGTACTACGAACAATTTTTCTAAATATAGTACAGCTATTGAGTTATCG
Source organism: Pinus tabuliformis (assembly GCA_031772625.1). Taxonomy (NCBI): domain Eukaryota; kingdom Viridiplantae; phylum Streptophyta; class Pinopsida; order Pinales; family Pinaceae; genus Pinus; species Pinus tabuliformis. The sequence continues at coordinate 240,260,691 of CM062817.1, forward strand.
GCTGAGGCTGTTGCCCTAAATATTCGTGTTTTGATCGTAAATCTGGATTCGCAACTTGTTGTTCTCCGGGTCAACAGGCATTATTCCATCAGAAACCTTCAGATTTTAAGGTTGTATTTATGTGTTCGTTTACTGGAAAGGAATTTTGTTTTCATTACATATCAACATATTCCTAGAAGACTAAATGCATTAACTGACGCATTGGCAAATCATGTGTTAGATAGAAATTTGCGAAATTTGTAAAAAGTAAACATTGAGACATAATAAGTTGAGAAAGCAGAACATAAGGATGTATATTATAGCATGTGTTGCACATCATAGTGCTCAAAAAATATGTGTTCAGGTTACATCATGAGACAAAATGTCTCTCAAAATTGTAGAAAATAAACCTAGGGGTCTAATCTGCGTGATGCTCTCTATATCACACCACTGCCCGAACAACACGTCTAAGTAGTCGGTGGATCCTATTTGACACCCCTGCGGTGTGTCGCTAGTACTGTCGAGGGACATCCTCGAATCTTGCGTAATTCAAGATTCTCTCTGTCAAGCCCTCCAGGTCACAGGCAATCTCATCCTCTACATCTCCGCCGGGAGGGGGCATCTCAAACTCCCTCTCAACTCTGCGAGCAATGGGAGATAAACTTGTGGGTCTTTCAGGTCCAACATTTGCAATATTGAAACGTCATAATCAGGACATATATATAAAAAATAATTAAAAATTATAAAACTCTTTGAAAATCAAAAAATGAGTTTGTTACCTCTATCATCCCAGTGTTCCCCAGGAGGGAGTACTAGGTCTAGGTCACCCCTGAAGTTCATCCCAGCATAGCCAATCCTCTGCATCAACGAGTTAGCAATCTAGCCACTCGAAGAACTCTGGTCTCCATGACATTTTTTGACCGCCGCCTCCTTGAGGCACCAGAATGGACAGCGAGTGATCTATGGCTCCCGTGGTGGTGGCCTTGCCACAACCACCTCTTGTCTCTGGAAGATGGGGAGTCATTCCAGGATGAACGGTATGAGGATTGAGCCATACCCAAACTATTTGGTATCCCCTCACTGGAATTTTGTTAGCTACCTATTGAGGTTGTTTGCTACCACCTCTGCCAAGTTGAACACGGTGGGGTTTAGGCAGTTAGCGGCCAACCAGAGTTGAGTCTTGGTGGCCTCATGTGGTGCCTGTGAACCAGCTGCTCTAGTGATGGTGGAAAGGAGGACTCTCAGGGGCAAGTCAGCTATTGTCGCGATCTTTAGTTTTCCTCCCTTGTCCGATTTATGGGCCTTCGGGTACATTCTCTCGATGATCATGTCCATCGTTTCTCTTGTGATCTGGGTACCTATCATTTGGGGTCTTTCTCCCCTCCATGATAACCCTATCAAGAAATAGATTTCGTTGGCAACGATTTCTGTTTCCTGCCCCCGAATGTTGAATCTCCCTTCATTTGGATCCCATGTTCCAACCAGGTACTGAAGTAGATCGGGTTGTGCTCTCAGGCACGACACCATGAAGAATTTCAAAAGCCTACAATTCCTGAGCACGTCCAAGCAATTTGGATCCCCCATGGCCAATACATCATCATTGCTATGTTCCCGCTCTTTCCATTCGATCACCATGCTTTTCTCTCTGCAAACACACAAATATTTAATTATTAATGCCATAACTGTGTTTAAAATCTCAAGACATTGCTTAAATTTGGAGGAATTTTGGTTCTTGATGCTTGTCGCGCCTGTTTTTCAAACAGTTGCACTGAGCCGGAATCCACTGTTCATAAATTTAGGGCTCTTCGCAACCGTTTGGTGTACAGTCACGAAGAGCTCATTTTTGCTCCGTTGGAAAATCTGGGTCTTCGCGGTTCCGAGCTGGGAACCTGCGTCGACTACTGTAGACACTCTTGTCTACAAACCTCCTCTAAATCACGGCTAAACACTTCAAAAACGAGATGCATTCTATCTAAAAATGCAGGGAAAAGGTATGGTGCCTACCTGGACCAGATGGATTTGCAAACAAGCTTCTGGAGCTCCTGCAATCAATCGCCGAAATCACAAGTGTAGAAGGGTAAATTTTTTCCACTCCAAGGTAAAAGTAAAATTAATTTTTTTTTACCACTTGGGCCTTTTATAAGCTCTTTTTAGCCAACTAGGGTTTTAAATTAGGGTTTTAGGTCTATTTTTGGATATTTTATGCATATTTACAGACCTTACACTTGCTTTTTGTCTAGCGACAGGTTCCAAATACTCTGGTGATGATGGTTTACGAGTTGTATTTAATACTTTTTCAGACTCGGTAAAAACACGAAAAAGTTCCTTTTGGAGTTTTTTTTAAGCTCTTTTCTTACTCTCAAAACATGAAAAGATTGTCGAGCTCTTGTCGTTTTGAACTTGTTTAAGGCTGTGAAGCGTCATCTACCCGGTGTAAGTTTACCCCTTTTATGGATTGGGATAGATTACTTACGAAAACGATATACATTGATCTATCACAATCAATAGGTTCCCTTGGGTATTGTTTTCTACCTTTTTGGATACGAGGGACAAATTATGAAAATGGACCTTTGGAGTTTTCTTTTCCATGTCTTTTTCAAACTCTCTAAATATGAAAAAGATTCTGAGTTTTACTTATGTTGGACTCGTTAAACCCTGACAACATTGAACTTGTCATCATTGTAGGTGTTATCACTTAAGAATTCTAATGCCAAAATTTCTCACATTAGTTTGATGGTAAAGGTCGGTGCTATTCTAAGTTTCATTTTTGTTTTCCTTAGAGTCTGAGTCTTAGGAGTCTTGAGTCAACTATGCATTCTCATTCATCACCGGTCTCATAGCCATGTGTCAGTTTTGTTCAAAAGTTATTATGTGCCACAAAGCCCTTTAGGTGATTTCGTAGCGCATGTAGTCATTTTAAAGTGTTTTCGCAGCGCAACATGTCTTAGGTGATTTCGTAGCGCATAATTCAAAATTTACACTAACTACGCTACGAAATCGAAGATTCGTGCAATCCGCAACGAATCTTTCCTAACTGTCAAATCTGTCAAGTTCAATTATGGTTGCATCATTCATTGTCAGCTTATACACTCCACATATCATGTCCAACCGCTTATCTCCATCATTACAGCCACTAGGTACATTGGTACACATGGATTGCAAGTTCCAAGAGAGGCCATGTATTCACAGTCTTAATGATGATTCTATTCGTTGCATGAGGAACAAGACTACAAGTTTTCAATTTGAATCCATAGTTATCAAGCGAGGCAGTTATCAAGCGAGGCAACCATTCAAGTGAGGCAGAAATTGAAGTTTAAGCAGCACTAGCATTTCAAATCTCCATTACGCTGAACCTTCATGGAGGGATCGACAGAAAGAAAAGACCACAGATCAGGCGGGTGCTTAAGAAATGAACCTGAAGGTGTAGACATTATCTTGAAACACAAAGAAGTTGAGCAAGCATTCAAGCAGGTTGGATGTTGGAATTTTTGTGAGAAACTACAGGGAGGTCATGCACAAACCACCAAGGAATTTTCTTTGAATTTCACAGGGCTGAATTCAAAGGTTGGGATGCTCGAATTGCAAGTTTCACCAGATGTAATATCCACAGTTACTGAGATTCCAAGGGGACAAGAAACTTGGTTTAAGAATTTCAAATTTGATATGAATCCCTGCAAGGAGTTTCTGAAGCCAGAATACATTGACTCAGATTTAAACAAGTATGTGCTTAGAAATTATGTCAAAGACTCATATGCCAATTTGCTTACCTGTATACAAAGGTAACTTACCTGTGAAGGGAGATATAATAAGGTGTATTCATACCATTTCAAGCTTCTACTACATTTTACAGGAAAGATATCCATTTATTTACCTTTTTACTTATTTCGTAGCTTAAGCAAAATGTGTGATAAGGTGCAGCTAAGAAAAGAAGCCTGTGAGACTTCATTGTTTCACCACGGTTTAATTAAGTTGATTGTTCTGCATGAACTCCAGAGAGTAGGTAGGGACTGGCCCACATTCATATTCATGTCTGGTTTCAAGAACGAGACCAGACTCAGTCCTCAAGCTGCAAAAGATCTTCCAACAACAACTAGCCATCAGGCAGAAACAAGATCCAGGAGGTTTTCAAAGTTGAAGGCTAGGAAACAAGTAAGAGAATTCACCAAGCCACTGACTATCCAGGATATACCCCAGCAGTCTCTTAAAGAGAAAGCTCAGGTCAAAGAAGCTGCACATGAATCAAGCACAGGTGAAAGAGTTCAAAGAAGAAGGACTAGGAGCCAGGCAGCTAAAGAGAAAGGCAAATCAATGATTATTGAAGAAAGCCCTGTTTCAAAGGGAGACTTAAATGACTTATTGCAAGCCATTGACATTGAAGAATCTCCACTAGTTCAAGGAGATTTGATAGAGTCAGGAAAAGACAAGGCTAAGAGAGTCAAAGCCTCGAAAAAACTCAAGTTTGATGATCAGGTTGATCAATTTGTCTTTAAGCCCAGGAGACCCATAAAGAAGAAGTTTAAACAAATACAGGAGGTACTGCCAAGAGCAGATGAAACAGGGGAGGTGAAACAACCTCATGAAAGAAAGGATAAAGGCAAAGCAATTACCATTCAAGAAGAAGATAGTGTGGAAGACTTGAAAAGGAGATTGGAAGTGGCCAACTTTGAAATTGCTATATTGAAGAAAGATGCCAGGAAATTTGCAATCAAGGAGGCTTATTTTAACCAAATGAAAGCTCGATGGGAGGACAAAACATTTCAAATACCAGAGGTGGTTGATTTTAATGTTCAATTCTGTAGCTGGACTATCCCTATGATAAAGAAGCAAAATTTATCAGAAAGGTCAATACAAACTTGAGATCGGGGATAAAAGTCATGAAGAAACAAATTGAAGACTTAAAGATACAGTTAAGCCAGCAGAAAGAATTTCCTTAAGGCAGTCACACATCAAGTAAGGTTTTGTTTCAAATTTTGATGGTTTTCCTTGTTATAATCCTTCTTGAAGAATCATACCTTTCCATTCAGTTTTAAAAATCTTTGGAGCAATTGAAATGGATGTTTAAATATCAAGAGGATCAAAATGGCAAAATTTTGGTTGAAACTGTGTTTTTTGGAATTATACAGCAGTTTCATAGCGCGCTACGAAACTACTGAAGATGATGACTAACGCACAGCAGTTTCGTAGCGCGCTACGAAACTGCTGAAGCTACATAATCTAAACTCAGTCAAATAATTTTGAAATACAAAGGGAAGTTTTTTGAAAAGGGAATATCTTCAAGGGATCATCTAAAGATATCAACTTTCAACAAGGTCAAGAGAGGTGGAGGAAACATATATTCGAACTCTAAACTTTTGTCATAAAGTGATCACATTTACTACAGTCCAAGATATGTCAGACAGCTTGGAGGAGCTTTTGTCTTCACACATGGAAGAGGTTGACAACACATCAAGGACGTGGCATTCTGATATATTTTGTATAATAAAAAATGAAGGGCATGGTTCATTGGATTCGAACATCTTTGTGGAAAACCAAAGGCCGATAAACAGGAGTAGTTTCCTATTTTTCAGGGGAAATGGAGAAGATGTGACATTGAGGACCAGTATGGAGCTTTGAACATCCACCATAGCCAACTAGAAAAGACCACTTGTCAAAGGACGAGAATGATTGTAATTAAGGGTATTATTAGCATAATATGGAGTTAGACTTCTATTTGATTTAGATCTCTAGAAAGTCTAGTAGCAGTTTGTTACATTTAATGGGCAGTTAAAATTTGAATAGGTATCATTAGAAGTAGATTTCGAGTTCCCCTCATGCTTGAGGAGGAATCTCAGTTAGGTAGAGGAGCTCTATATATAGGAGAAAGAGCAATGTAAAGGGGGTTGGAAATTTATGAAAAAAAGCTCTGATATTTGGCTTATGTAAAGATTCTATTTTTTTTGGTAATACAGTACTAGCTTATGCTTCTCAAGAATCATAGAGAATTCAATGTATGAGTTTCTTTTGTTGTCTTTTCATGTTATCTACAGTGTTATGAGTATTTGATTACTTATAAATCGCTTACAGTGTTCTAATTTCCTTCTGCCTTCTATGTGTTTGGTGTGTTCTACATATATTGAAATCTGAATGCCTTGACTTTTATGCAAAGCCAACTCCACTGCTAATAATGAATCATATATGACTCCATAAGCCCAATGGATACTTGTTAGTTGTGTTTCCACCATTTTCATTTTTCTTTGTTTCACAAGAGTTAGTCATCTTAATCATAATAAAAAACCTTTAACCCTTTGAGAGAGCCCTCTCAGGCTAAGGAGGCTAAGCCTTAGCTAAAAGATAGGTTTGAAACAGTTACTTGAAGCCTTCCTGGTCTGCAGCCTTCCAAGGCCTGATTTTGAGATAACAGTAGGTTTTAAACCCGTATAGAAATTACCTGCATACGAATTCTAAAACACAAAAAATAAACAATGTGAGAGCATAACACATAAAACACATATACACTAAGATTTTCCCACTTGATCCCAAAACCAAGACTACCAACTTGATTTTTCATTATGTTCCTTTCAATGTTACAATACATATTTATATATGCCGAATCATCCAATACCATGGACCAAAAACCATCGCGTCCAAAACCATGGAGTGAAAACCATTGCATCCAAAAACATGTGTGAAAATCATGCACAAAACCATAGGTGGGTCCACCCAACCTAACATAGGGTCCAAAACCAAAATTTTCTGGTGCGTTGCTCCGGACCCCATAAAGTGGGGTTACGGATGCCCCTCAAACTCCCTGTGGCCTCCCCCCCTTTAACTCCTGGTTAACTACGTGGGCTAGTCATGGAAAGAATATAACACAACCCAACATTCTCCCACTTGTTGTTTTCTTTCCACAGGGGGCCACAAGAGAGCTTAGTCATTTATCCAACCCTGCAACGCCCATTGTTTCTCTACGCCAAGAGAACTTCTCAGAGCTCACAGATTTTGTCAATGCATCTGTAGTGTTCTTCAAAGTGTCCACCTTTACCAGCAACACCTTTTTGGCTTCTATCATATCCCTCACAAAGTGATACTGAACATCAATGTGCTTTGTCTTTGAATGATATGCAGGGTTCTTTCCCAAGAAAATTGCAGTTAGGCTGTCACAGTCTATCCTTATATCTTCCTGTACTAACCCCATACTTGAACAAAATATCTGCAACCAAACTGCTTCCCTGCTTGCATGAGTGGCTGCCATGTATTCTGCCTCTGTAGTTGATAGTGCCACTACAGATTGTTTCTTACTCATCCAACTGACTGAACCTCCAAATAGGTTAAACACATACCCACTTGTAGATCTTCTTTGATCCAAATCTCCAACCCAGTCTGCATCAACAAAGCCATGAATATCCAACACTCTGTCCAATCCTAGTCTTCCTTGGTAGCACAAACCATAATCACTAATGCCACACAAATACCTGAAAACCCACTTCACTGTTGTCCAATGCTCCTTTCCTGGGTTTGACATAAACCAGCGCAATACTCCCATTGCATGTGCAATGTCTGGCCTAGTACAGACCATTTCATACATCAGGCTACCGACTGCACTTGCATATGGAACATGGAACATGTCCTCTTTCTCTTCTTGTGTCTTGGGACACTGTTCAACAGATAACCTCACAATTACAGGAATAGGAACCTTCACTGGTTTACTATCCTTCATATTAAACCTTTGCAATATTGTCTCGACATACTTCCTCTGGTTTAACCAGAGCTTCCTCTTTGTCCGATCTCTTTTAATTTCCATGCCCAAAATATAGTTTGCAGCACCAAGATCTTTCATGTCGAATTTGGAGGACAAATGGGTCTTCAAATACTTGATAATTTCTTTGTCATTTCCAACCAACAACATATCATCCAAATACCAGACCAAATAAATAACACAGTCATCAATTAATTTAAAATACACACAGTGATCTACTTTGCTTCTGGTGAAGCCAAGTCCCCGTATAAATGTATCAAATTTCTGATACCACATCCTTGGTGACTGTTTTAATCCATACAGAGACTTCTTTAACTTGCATACTAGTTCTTTCTTACCCTTCATCGCAAAGCCTTCAGGTTGCTTCATGTAGATCTCCTCTTCCAGATCCTCGTGAAGAAATGTTGTCTTCACATCCATTTGTTCTACCTCAAAATCAAAAGCAGCAGCAACAGATAAAAGTAATCTAATAGAAGTTACCTTGGCAACAGGAGAAAAAATATCACCAAAATCAATTCCCGGCACCTGAGAATAACCTTTTGCTACCAACCGAGCTTTGTATTTCTCCACTTTTCCTTTTGGATTTGTCTTCTTTTTCAACACCCATTTGCTGCCAATGGGTTTCCTTCCAGCCGACAACTCCACCAGATCCCAAGACTCATTTTTGTGCAAAGATGCCATTTCATCAACCATGGCCTCTTTCGAGAGTTCGCCATCCTCTGAATCTATTACTTCCTTCACAGTTCTGGGATCATCGTCAGTAATAGATAAAGAAAAATTTGAACAAAAACTAGATGGACTATACTTTTCTGGCTGCCTTCTTTCTTGAATTGATCTTCTCACACTCGGAGTTTGTGGCTCTTCATCTTCTGATTCCTCCTCTGCTGTAGACTCTAATTCTTCCTCCTTAAGCTCAAACTCTGTCTTCGCAGGTTCCTTTGGTTGGACTTCATGTTTAATAACATCTTTTACCTCTCTGAACACCACATCTCGGCTGTACACAACCTTTCGTGTGACTGGGTTCCAAAGCTTATAACCCTTTAAATAGTCCTTATACCCAATAAAGATGCACTTTTCAGATTTACTATCCAACTTGGTTCGTTTCTCCTTTGGAACATGTACATATGCATCACATTCAAATACCTTCAGATGTGAAAGAGAGGGTTTCTTACCAGTCCATACCTCTTGTGGAGTCTTATCCTCCAACGTTGATGAAGGTGACCTGTTGACCAGGTAACATGTAGTATCCACTGCCTCTACCCAGAATTCCTGTCCTAACCTGGCACCACTGAGCATGCTTCTTGCCCTTTCCATCAACGTCTTATTCATTCTTTCCACAGCTCCATTTTGCTAAGGTGTATATGGAATAGTCTTCGGTCGTGCTATACCACACTTCTTTCAAAATTCTTCAAATTCCTTGCTGCAAAACTCTCCACAATTATCTGTCCTCAGCACCTTTATCTTCTTCTCTGTTTGATTTTCCACGAGAGCCTTAAATTCTTTAAACCTGTCAAAGGCTTCAAATTTCTTCTTAAGGAAATATATCCATGTATTCCTTGAGAAGTCATCTATAAATGATACATAGTACATAGACTTACCCAGTGATGGAACCTTCACAGGTCCAAACACATCACTGTGCACAATTTCTAATATCTGTTTCGCCCTCTTACTACCAGAGGGGAAACTCACCCGATTCTGCTTCCCATATACACAATTTTCACAGAAATCAAAATCCAGAGAGCTATTACTCATACCTTCTACCATACCTTTACCATGAAGTATTCGAAGGCCCTTCTCTCCAATATGTCCAAGCCTTTGATGCCACAACATGGTCTTCTCTCCAGAGACCACTAAATCTTCTGCTCCACTTTCAGGAACCATAGAACTATTACACCCATCAATAACAGTGCTACCTTGTAGCATGTACAGAGTTCCAATCCGAACTCCCCACATCAATACCAGTGCTCCCTGACCCATATTGCAGGTATCCTTCTCGAACACTATTTTTACACCTGCATCATCTAGCTTGCTTACAAAAATCATATTTCTGGCCAATGCAGGAATATGCAGAACACCCGGAAGTGTTATAACCCTTCCACCTTGCAACTTCAACTTTACTTTTCCACGACCAATGATTCTAGCCTTCCTATCATCCCCCAAGAAGACATCACCACCATCATATTTCTCATACTCGCAGAACCACTCCCTATGGGGAGTGAAGTGAAAGGATGCACCTGAGTCAATCAACCATGCCTCATGATCTACATGTGTACTTGAAGAAGCCAAGTACACATCCCCACCTTCATCTGAGGTGGTTTTTGCCTCTGCAGAAGGAGCATCATCAGATCCCTTTCCTTTATCAGGAGCTTTAGATTTATAGTCCCTTTTTTAGTGCCCTTCCTTTCTGCATTTCCAGCACACCACCTTTACAGGTTTTCCCGAAGATTTAGATCTCCCTCTAGATTTAGATCTCCCACTCGATGACCTATTTTTGTTTCTGTTCTAGGACCATCCTCATACAGACAAGGCATCAGCATTCTAGCTCTCCATATTTTTCCATCTCATCTCCTCCATCAACAAGGCTGAGAATATTTCATCAAACTACAAGGAAGTTGCATTGCTACCTATTGCAATAACCTGACTATCCCACGAATCTGGTAGAGAACACAACAAACTGATGCACTTATCTTCATCTGAAATTTTAATATCAATAGATGCTAACTGACTTACCACAGTATTAAATGCATTCAGATGCTCTGTCACCGAGTCTCCATCTTTCAGCCTCAGGTTATATAGCTTTTTCCACAGGAATAGTTTATTCACCAGAGACTTAGATTGGTACAAAGTCCCTAACTTGTCCCACAAAGCCTTCACCATATCTTCCCCTGATACATTTAACAATACTAAATCTGAGACACATAATCGTATTGTGCACTTTGCCTTTCGATCCAACTTCTTCCATTCTTCATCGGACACTTCCATTGGTTTAGTACCCGGATCTACCGTGATCCACTGATCTTTATCCAACAATAGATCCTCCATCTTGAGTTTCCACAACTCAAAACTTTGACCATTAAATTTCTCCATCTCTATCTTTCCACTACTCGCCATCTTCTTTCATCACCAGAATCGATCTCGCAGATCTCCCACTGAACAGGGTCTACCACAGGCCCGAGCGAAACCCCTTGGCAACAAAGGCGTCCCCTTGAAGCCAAAACAAATCTGATACCAAATGTAGGTTTTAACCCCATACTGAAATTACCTGCATACGAATTCTAAAACACAGAAAATAAACAATGCGAGAGCATAACACATAAAACACATATACACAGAGATTTTCCCACTGGATCCCAAAACCGGGACTACCAGCTTGATTTTTCATTATGTTCCTTTCAATGTTACAATACATATTTATACATGTCGAAGCATCCAATACCATGGACCGAAAACCATCGCGTCCAAAACCATGGACTGAAAACCATTGCGTCCAAAAACATGTGTGAAAATCATGCACAAAACCATAGGTGGGTCCGCCCAACCTAACATAGGGTCCAAAACCAAAATTTTCCAGGGCGCTGCCCCGGACCCCATAAAGTGGGGTTACAGGTGCCCCTCAAACCCCCTGTGACCTCCCCCCCTCTAACCCCTAGTTAACTACGTGGGCTAGTCGTGGAAAGAATATAACGCGACCCAACAATCATGACAAGACTGAGCTTCTCCTTCTTAGGGCTCGTTAAAACTTACTAGGTCAGATTTGTCCGAAGGACAAACTTACATTACAAGCATATGCTATCCCCTTCAAGCTTGTGTTTCAAAAATAATTGGGGTACTCACCAAAAATGGTGGGGTAAAATTTGGAAGTATTCGTTGGTTGTATTAATTGTTATGGCAGCTTGTCGCTCTTGAAAATCGACACTCTTTATGCTTCCTGTTGGGTTGGGATATCCTTGCTTTATCGTTGGCCTTCCAGGTTTTGGGTTATCCATTTTTCCTCATTCCATCTCATCCCTGCTACATCATGATGACCTTTGATCCCTTGGTCCCAAATTTCTACCAAACTTCGAAGTTGTGTTGCCGATATGTTCAACAGCTTAATCCATCTATAGTTTGTATCCTTACACACCATCTTCAAAATCTCTGTCTCATCCACATTCATCTTGTTCCTTTGTCTCGTGTCAATGATGTGGGAAACATTATGGCCCTCCTTCGACCGATCTCTTCCTGTCAACTTCAACTCATTTTCCAGGAAACTGATCTAGAGACTCATTTCTGGTACCTTGGAGCTTGCATGCCTTAATGGCAAGTTCTTCGCATTTGACGATACGCTTTCATCATTGGCCTTCGATCAGGTGATTTCACGAGTGTTCGACTTCAAATCATTATTCACACTTCGTGGATTGTACTAGCGGTACCTTGAGAACCATTGAAATTACTGGTGGTCTCTCTCGTGCTTCTTAACAGTTTACATCATTGACCGATAATCAAGCAATTTTCTAGTATGCTTGACTTCAGCACATCTATTCGCATATTAAAATTTGTGCAATGATTGGATTGGGATTCAAGACCCTGGGCTTAGATTACATACGTCCAGGTTGCGCGGATTGGTTCATGATTGTATACATGACTCTTTTAATTGGATGGTTGCGACCATACCTGAGTCTTTCATATGGTCCTTTTGATTGGATGGTTGCGTCGATACCATAGATCATTTATGTTTATCTTATGGATGGTTGCACCCATGCCTTATACACATGTATTTCTTTTCACTATGTACTCATGTATCAGAGATATCAGTTGTACTTGCGTTTGCAGGTTCTCCGCGATGGTGTTCTATTTCAGTTATGGATTCGTAAAGAATTTCACCCCTCTCACTCTCTCGGCCTTCATGCTTTTTGGGGCATCTGTTACACAATAAATTGTCATCGACCCCACATTCCTTGATTCCAGACACTGTCGGTCCGTGTTATTGACATCTGCCTTGTGTCATGTTGCAAATTTTGTGTTAATGTCTTCTTTGTCACCTCAGGAATCATACCCCAGTTCACTACTCCTAGAGCAGACCCTTCTTACGTATGTTTTTGGGTCGTCGCGGGACAACAGTTGTTCCACCCGTGAAGGTGGCCAAGATTGCACTAGCCCTAGTGAAGTCTTCGCTCTATCTCTATCTTGCACTTATGACGAGCTACTTTTAGCAAGTTTTTTAAACAACTCATCGAAGCTTCGAAGTGTAACAACTTCATGGGTGGTCCTAGGGTTGGTTGTTGGATCAGATGAGCTCGCCTCTCTCCTTTGGGATGGTTGTTCCACCTTTTGTGCAACCTCTCAAAGGGATAAGCTCTTTCTCCCATCTTTTATGGAATCTCCTCCTCCTATAAATACTTCCTCCATGACTGAGATTAGTTGGCTTCAGAGTTCAAGAATTCAATAGTAAAAGTAGAGAGTTTTTGCTAGAGTGTGGAAGTAGCCTCTCATGTAACTTAGCTTGGGATGGTTTTGAGTGGAGTTAACTTGATTGTAAGAGTATTCTAGCATTAGCCTTTTGGGTAGGAGACAAAATTATTCATCTTTTGGGAGACAGTCTATGAGTCAATGCTTGCGGAGACATGCTGACAGGACCCTTCAAGGAGGTTTACGACCTTAAGACTTGGTTGTAAGTTCTGCTTTGATTTACATTAATACAATTCAACAGCTTATTTCCTATATCGTATGTCAAATTGCGTAATGGTAGCTTGAAGCTCCTTGACTCTTTGAGTAGATAGTTTTTGTCGTACTCTATTATGTTCGTGGTTGTGTTTTGTATGTTGTTTTCAGGTACAAGTGATTAGAAGAATGAGAGCTGGAGCAACACAACAGGGACTTTTATCGAATGACAGTTTGAAGGTAAGCGTTCATGGCATCAACTTTCTAAGGAAATTTTCTTTGGTATTTTCTTTGTTGCGACTAGACCCACTCTAGGGCTAGAGGGGTTATCTCTGTCTGCAGAGGGAACTTGCTTGTGTCACACACAGACATCTGCCAGCAAGATAAACAACATTGCTCATTCAAAGGCCCAGTCACCACCAAAATTCCTAGAAACAACATATTTCCAGCAGTTAGTAAACCAATTCTAGATTTGAATGCACAATACTTGCAGGCAGTTCATAGTTTCTAGCAGGAAAATTAGAGATATTATCTTATATTTAGTTTATTATGTAGGATTTTTTCAAAAATAGCCACAGTCAAACAATTCACTTTAAAGTCTGAATAAAAGATTAGAAATAGTATAGACTTCCTATTACTTAGTTATATTTTGGGAAATATGTACATGTTTTTGGTAGATATTGTTTGTAATAATTTTTATTCATATTTTTCCAAAGATTATTAGAGAATATTTTGTAAATCAATTCCTTTTTGGGATTTGATATTAGTTTAGCAGGAGATCTCAGGATATTTTGTAAATTAAATTAGAAATATTTCATCTTTAGAAGTATCAAGGGTTGGTTTTTGTACGAAGAATACTAGTGTATATTTCTGAAGCATCAGTAGATTACCAGTAATGCAGAACCTCTTTCACAGGATTCTTGTGTCAAGTTGTTGGTGAAGTGCATCTATCATCTTATGTGTTTATATTTCTTTGTTTATAGCACATGTTTGTTTCCAAATCTGAATTATTCAATAGATAAGTAAAGGGCATAATTTGTTTAAATCTACACTCTGCGCCTGGCTACAAATAATTTCAATGTTTTCTTCTGATCTTTAAATATGGAATTTAGGTAACAATGCTCTATACTTAAGTGAATCTTAATTTGTTCTTCCTTCCCATCTCATAAAATAAAAGAGTCTATTCGGTTTGGCTACCCTACCTTGTGAGACCTATCTTTATATGCTACAGTAGATCTGTATTTTATGTAATAGACTCCATAGCTCAATGGTAATATAGTTATCAACCAACCGTTCAAATACAAATCAAACCTTAAAATTCATAACTAGTCTAATATTCAATCCAACAAAGTTAAATATTACATAGAGAACCCTCTCTGAAGCTGGCAAGGCTAGATCCGAGCTTCCAAAGTTGGTTTGTGGTTACCTTTGTGATTTTCTTCTGCAACATCAAAAAATTACAGAGTGCTAACAGACCACTCATATAATCGTTCGATTGAAAGCCAATGATAAGAACCTGTCGTCGAAAGCGAAAAACCTGCCATTAAGGCATCAAGCTTCAAGGTACTGAAGGTTTATAAATCAACTTCCTAGATAATGAGTTGAATTCGATAGGAAGCGATCCATCATAGGAAATCGTACAACACGAAACATGATATCAAGTTTTGAAAATAGTTTGCAAGGACTAACTCAAGGATAACCGACGTGAATGAAGGCAAAGATTTTGCAAAGGGATTTGAACCAAGGTTGAACTTCTCTTTAACGCATAACGACACTATAATGATTTGGTAGAATTTGACTCAACGATAATACCCAAAACCATGAATATTTTCAATGAGGTTTGATTAAATGTAAGGAAAATGGATTTCCTGACCCGGACATAAATGTGACGGAGTGTCGTGGTCAAGAGAAACATGCTACTTTTTAATTGATGATGTAAAATGGACACCTTCCCCAATTTCCCCCCACCATTACTGGAAAGTACCTCTTTAGTTTTTAGAAGCTTGAGGAGGATAACATATGCTTGGACTATAAGCTCATCCTTCGGATGAGTCCATCGAAATATTGTTCACGAACCCTAAGAAGGAATGGTTCAGTCTTGTTATGCTTAATGAGTCTTATACTATTTAATTTTTTACAAGTCCAGTAAATGGATAACTTGATGTCGTTTTCTTTGAAGAGTTTGAAAAAGAAACAAAAAGGAAACTCATTCATCTCTTTAACCGTGAAATTTTAAGAAGCCTGGAGAAAGTAAAGCTCGATGTTTTTAATCTGTAAAAAGTCAGAAGAAAATCATAATTAGACTCCATCAGGTTCTTTTTCGTCAATTTAGTCTCTTAGGTCCGTAAAAGGATAAAATAATATAGGAGAGAACTCTATTGACCATGTTTGATCAATGTATACGTTTTTTGTAAATGGTCCTAGATCAGTCCGTAAAAGGGGTAAACTTATACTAAGGGGATGGTTGTTCATTTACTTTTACGAGTTTGAACAAGCAAGTACTCGGAAATATTCTCTATTTTGGAAAAGTCTGAAAGGACTTAATAGAAGACTCCTTTTCACTTTTCATAATTTTTTTAAGAGAATAAAAAGCGATAAAAGTCTGCTAAAATGTTGAAAATG
Source organism: Pinus tabuliformis (assembly GCA_031772625.1). Taxonomy (NCBI): domain Eukaryota; kingdom Viridiplantae; phylum Streptophyta; class Pinopsida; order Pinales; family Pinaceae; genus Pinus; species Pinus tabuliformis. The sequence continues at coordinate 240,276,667 of CM062817.1, forward strand.
ATTTATCTTTATTCCGCAAATGATCCTACACATTTAAACTCAATAACTTGTAGTAATTGCTCAAAAGGGTGTTTTCCCTTTCAAAATGATTCAAAATATAAAAATAATATTTTTTAAGCTCAAAAACTTTATAAAAGTGGGAAAAAGTAATTTTATTCTTACCATTTTCATTTTCACTAGTTCAGAGCAGTGAGAGGAGTTTTTATCGCCGAACTTCCAACACTAACTCTGAGCCAACTGGTGGACGAAATCATGCATTGTTTCCTCCAAGTAGAAGATCTATCCATAACTTAGCTTTCTATCCGTTTATGCTTTTCATTTTAAGCTTTCATTTGGTTTTTTGGGACAAATATTTGTTCCAAAATGTTCCCTCAGCCCTGTGCAGGCCAATAAAATTTTTCATATGGAAAATTTCGAACTGCGCAAAATTCTTCTGGAAAATTCCACACAGCTACGCCCTGTCCATAAAATGGCGGTCGCACAGGCACTGGGGGCTATTTTAAAACAAGTTTTTAACCCCAAAAAACATGAAATGAGTTTAAAAAATGCTTCTAACTGCTTTTAAATGGTCATTTCAGGTCATTTGATTGCTCGAAAATGGAGTGGAGGGAAAGAGAACATGAAGCCAATGATTTGGCTACTTTGGTTGATCCGGCTACTTTGCAAGCTCTTAGGAGTTGTGGCCTCCTAAAATACTGACTTATCCCTAGGATGAAAACTCAAGTAGATCTAATGACATGGTTGGTGAGGACCCGGAATGTTCAGGAACAGTGCTTTGTGATTGTTGATCATTTCCTCACCAATGATGTTGATGACATCTATTTTCTAACTGGGTTGTCTCATTGAGGAGCCGATCTTTCACTATTTGGATTGAGAGCAGGGGGAGATACTATTGATGGATATCTACGACAATTTTGTAGGGGTGCACTGCCCAAAGATGGATGGATTGACATTCAGTCCATCGAACTTTTACCCTTGAGGAACATTGCTTTCACTGTTTTCAAACTGTGTGGCAATGCTTCCATTCATCTAGCCACATGGGCACAAACGCATACGACCATGGAATGATGGGAATCCATGGTATACAACTGGTGTGAGGCAGTAGTGGTAAACATGAAGGGCCAATTGACTAGGTGCAAGAATGGTAAACTGAAAAATTTCGGTTATGGCGCCATTCTTGTTGCTTTTTCCCTAGAGAGGGTTCTTATTCTTTTCGCCACAAAAAATTTTGGCAGACGAGGGAGGTTTGAGAGATCTACGCTTGATGAAGTGGGTTGCATTGATGGCGCGTCATGGAGGTGATAGTTCTGTAGTGAGGTATACAACAACATTTTTTGACTGGCTGGGCCAGCAAATTGTTCAGATCAAGGATTTTATGTATGTCGGGATGGATTACCAAGGTGATCTTGATATCCCACTTCCAGCCAGAGCTCAGTGGGGTGATCTAGGTGAGAATTTTCTCATTTTGATGTATTTTCAAAATTTTCAATTTTTAAGTGTTTTTTTGTCTTCAAAGGAAAATTATCTAAAATGCATGTGCAGATGTGGGTCCAACCCAACCAACCGAGATGAGACAGTATGATAGACAAGGCGAGAAACCTATAGTAGTTGCAGCAGCGAACTCATAGGCAGATGACATCTTAAAAGAGTTGGAGCACAACCTTGAGAGGTTGACTGCCAACATCCCAAAGACTAGAGTTGATGATATTACACGTGCCTATCAGAGGCACGTAGTTGGGGTTCCAGGGCCTCTCAGACATTTGTTGTGTTGAGTTTCTCGTTCTATCAAGTGTTATCATGAGCATCACCATGCCTAGATGTTCTAGTTTCTAGGACCATTTTTGACTTTTTGGTGTCATCATATTCGGAAAATAAAAGGCCATGGAGCCTTATGTCTTCAGATGACATATTTTGTAGACACACCCAAATCCAATTTTAATGAAAAATCTACTACTTTTATCTATGTTTATCTCGATCAATGTATGAATGAATATTGTTTTTTATTTATAAATGTTGTAAATGTCTATTTAACACATGATTTTCCAATGCATCTTGTTATCACTCAGAATTTTCTCAAGGTTAAAGAAAGAAATTTCTGAGGTAACCACAAACCTAATCTTTTAGACTCAGGTTCTAGCCAACCTAAGTCCAGAGATGGCTCTCTCTTTATAATTTAACTTTGTTTTGGGTAGGATTTCAGGCTAGTTATTAGTAGTCATGATGTTTTGTTTTGATTGGGTGGTGGAATTAGAAAATAGATGGGGGAAGAAGTATTTAGGCCATTGGGCTATGGAGTCAATCTAAGAGTGGCTTAACTGGATTAGATCAATCACTAAAATGAGAGTTCATAGGGTAGGCTAGCATAGCAAAAAGAAAATCTGCAGGTTCAAATGGATGACGTAGCTTTAACTAGGGAAAAGGGCAATGAAGAATCCTTAACCGGGATTAAGATGAAGAAGAGAAGGATGATCAGTAGCAAAGTGCAACTAAGAATCCTTTACTATGGACCAAAGGGGGGGGGACTACGGAAGTAAGGGAGCAATTAAGAATTCCCAGACCAAGATGGTTTAGCAGAAAACATATAGAAAGTAAACAGTTAAAACAGAGAGCATTCAAGCTAATTCTGAGATATCATTCCTCATTTACTTTTTAGATTTCATAAGAGACACATGTGAATATTTATAACATGACAAGAAAACAATATTTAAACATGAAGAGATAATACTTATTTGGTTCCAACTGTGCACAAGAATCCAGTGAAATGTCCTTAGCTTTATTTCATGATCCGGAAAAACCAGTCCAGTCTTGAATATAATAGCTCCTTAGCTCGATATAAAATTTCTACATAAATGTATTTTAATCCACCCAAAATACTTCAAATGAAGGAGTATTTATACTAATTCTAAACTGAAATATCTTGAAGAAATATCAAGATTGGTTTTACAAATATCTCAAACTGTTTTACATTAATAGAACTTAAATAAAGGACACTCAAAACTAATGAATCTATTTGACACTATGTTTATGTATTTATGGTGAAAAATAAGAGAAATTCGAATTTGATAGCAACTCTTAAGTGATTATGAGGCTTCCAAGTCACTAACTGCCTCCTTCCTTTGTGCATTCTGCCCCAGAAATTCTACAAAATTAGGGTCCAATGATATGGTTGTATATATCAATCTGAGATAGATATGTAAAAGTGAAAGATTTCATTGTAGATAAATATTTTATTGAGATAAACCTCTCTCAGTTTCGAAAAATTAAGCTCCAGATGTTCACAATATTCTCTACAAAAATATGTCAAAAACAAGATTTTGCACAGTCCAAAAACTAGGCTCTGAAGATACGCACTTATCTCCCTTTTGGTAATACTTGTGTAAAAAGTGAGATAGGTTTTTTTAGATTAGCCTTTTAGGAACAAAAACCTCCTCCAGTATCTCCAAATACATCTTGGATTGGTCGCAATAGTTTCTAAAAATATATGACTTAAACAAGAAATTTCTTAAGATTGTACCATTTCTGCTCTAATTTCATCTTTTAACCTTAGATTTTCTTTTAACTCTTTTTCACTTTTACTTTGGATAAAATTCATTGTTGCTAGTGAAAGTGTTTTCATCTCTATTTAACCCTTACTGCCTCCATGTTTACTTTTATTGTTTACTTTTACCGCTCTGATTTTTCATCTGTCTTCACTTTGACATGAATCTGTATGCTTTGTAACTGTCTTCCCTGCTGTTTATCTTCATGCTAGCTGATTTACTTGACTTGGTCTTCAATATGATACTCTTTTAACCCTGATACATTTTCACTATTCTTTACTGTGTCCTTTTATCTTCACTATATATTTTAGGTATTTTACTATCTATTTCAACAATAAATCATTTAATTTCATGTTTCCTCTTCTTGTCTTTTAACTCTATGTTTATTTTCCATCTCTGTTTGAATAGATTTGATAACAATCTCAGAATAAATAGGTCTTATGGCTAGTATTAAGACTGTTTATCCAAGGCTGCGGTCTTTTGATAGCTTGTAAAATAAAACAAACTTGTTAGGAAAACGTTGGGTTGACAGGAGGGTCACTAATGGCTTTATCGAGCTTTATAGGTCTATGGAGTGAGTCCAAAGTGATTTTGGTAGGTAAACCATGCTTGAATTGGTTAGCAGAGGCTTCAGGTGGAGCAGAAGGGTTTCATAAGTTTACACAATAGAATGGGCGAAGGGCTCGAAAACCTGGGTTCTTGGGGTTTTAACTTTAATAGGAAAACTTTTAAAATATGGCGCGAACTGAATAGTAGACAGTTTGTCGTGTAGCGGGCGGGCGGTAAGTGGTTTTATTTTTCATAGCTTTTGGGTTGGAGTGGTTTCGTGGGAAGGCCACCCGATGCAATTCATCGGGCGCCACATAGCAGCAGGGGGAATAGTGGAACCACCCATATCGGGCGGGTAAAGGTCGACCTTCAAAGGCCGCCTGATATGATCGTCAACCGTCAGATCAAATGGGACCTGATCGTACAATGATCGGGGCAGGGATTTTACATGAGGTTTAATAGAGGGGCCCAACGGGTGTTTTAAAGCGGCGGGTTTTAATTAATTACGGATTATGGCGGATTAAGGGCATCGAGGGTGATTTTATTGGTGGTGGTCGATTATTAATTTATCACAGATCGGTTAATTAATTCATTTTATTCGGCAGAGGGTTTTGGTTCTTAATTAGCCACTGATCGACTAATTCTAACCCATTAATCATTCATAATATTAATAAAGTCTATATTTCAAACTTCAGGACGAGATATTAATATTAAGGGGTTTTAATAAATACATAGGGAAAAGGGTTATTTTCTCGGGAGTTAATCTATAAATAAAGTCAAAAGTTAATATGAGTGAAGGTGGAAAATGTTTTAGCGCTCTTCACATAGAAAACATAAAAACTTAGGCTAAGTATGAATTTGTGGGTTTTTTGTGAAAAGTGGTTTTTATGGGGGTGATTACTTTCCCTAGGAAAAATGGGTTTTTAGCTTAGGAAAAGGGATTTTTTAGGGGAAAATGAATAAATTGAAGGGGGTGAAGGTTTATGAGGGGATTTTAGTACTTATAACCTATAATTTAATGGGCCGAGGGTCCGGTCCCTCCAGAAGTCAGAGAAATGCTCTGAGCTCCTTTAACTTAAGATTTTTAGGTACTTTAAGACTTTCCTTGGAAATTAGTTAAGTGAAAAATGTAGTGAATGAGGGAGGTTAATCTATTTGACTTTGTGTGCTTTGGTAAATACTCAATTATCAACCATATTTTAGAAAATTGATGATCAAAGTAAATGATATGATTTGATCTAATCAATCATCATAATTCTGCAACCATTCAACTACATACCCATCTACTCATCCTACCATTTTTTCTACTCTTTATTAGGGTGCACTTAAGCTGGCAAACGCTTATCAAAACTTTTCTTTTCTTTTACAACAGAAATATATCTAAGTCTAACCTTATTACATCCAAGGGCTCATATTAAACAGTTGAGCTCTTTTTATTAACTCTATCTATCTACTTATCTGCCAAGATTACATTGTTTGGTCAGATTTTATTTCTCTATCTATAAGCATGAAATTGAAAACATGAAATAGCCAAGTTTAAAAATTTTGACTATCCATGGATTGTGGCAAAGGTAACAAGCTGCAGACAATCTTTTATTCTGCATCAAAAGTAAAAAGTAGTGGCATTTTGACTTGCACACTTTCATGGTCTTTTTCTTTCTTGGGGTTCATATTTTTCATCTTTTTTAAACTTTTTATTCTTTTTGTACTTTGATTTTTCTTTTAGGACATACCCTCTTTACACTTTTTAATTTTTTGAATATGGAAAACATTTGCAGAAAGCAAAGGTATGTACATATTACAGATTTGACCTCAGCCATTCAAAAATTATGACTCCTATTGGTATAGGAACCTAATAGTGGCTCCACTTGGGGATGGAATTTCCTTATGAAATGTCAAAAACACCATTGACAAGTAGCTTGATCCATTTGGCCAATCCCACACATGTATATGCTCTGTTATATAATCTTTGTGACTGAAAATCTTGAATTGAAATTGTAGCCTTTTCTACAAACTGAAATCTGATCTATGCTCAGACTATTGAGCTTATTTGCACTCGTCTACCTAATCTAGTCTAATTAAAAATACTGCCATATCAAGTAATAACAAATTTCCAATGCAACCAGTCAAGTAAATGGATACTTAACAGATGTTTGCATTCCACTTTTGTAGGTAGAAAAGTAAATTGAGAAAATAGCATTTTAACTTTTCCACTAGATTTAATAGCTCTATTGATGAACTTGGCAAACTCTTCTTCTACTGATGAATACAATACATTGATCAAAGGATAATGGTAATCCTTCCATATAAGATCTTCTGGATGATTAGTAATAGGAAAACAAACCTCATTCCAAACTGCTACTTGCTTTAAGTGATTCTCTAATTGTTTCTCCTCCTTGTTATCTGTTGTAACCAAGTGCTCTAAATGCTCTTGATATTCATCAACCATATCATATTCAAAAGGAAGTCTTTATCATTACCTTTTTCATGTAGAAGCTTGCAAGGGAGTTGCAAACTCTCATTAATTTCAGATGAAAGATCATGATTATCTTTGTCATTTAGAAGCTTGCAAGAGAGTTGCAAACTCTTATTAATTTCAGATGAAAGATCATGATCTATTAAAGTATTTTGTCTTATTTTATTTATATCCAAGGAGAGAAAGTTTGAAAGATGGTTTTCATCAAATAAATTTGACTGGTCTTTAATTTCTGAAGAAACCACTACTTGCAGAAGATGCTCTTGTGGATCAATACTTTTAAGCTCTACCACCTCTATCTCCAGATCACCGATCTGCTGTTGATTTTCACTGCTGTCTTCTACTTGAGCCAGTTCAGGGAGCTAAATTTATTCTTTACGCTGATCAGTTTGTTGTGTTGCAAGAATTGGTTCCTGTGGGGAAACTTCATGGACCTCTAAACAACATACATCATCTTTTTCTTCCTTAGGAGAAGATAATTCAAGCAAGGCTTCTACTTTTTGAAAAGGATTTTCTTCTAAAGCCTCTAATATTTCATAATCCATGAACTGATCATCATCATAGTAATCTTCTAGATATTGAATAAAACTTTCAAAATTGTCACAACAGTCTTGAATTAGCAACAGAGATGAATAACTTTCCTTGTATTTGTCATGAAACACAGTATGAAAATGCTTTAAAGAACATATGCTAGAGGCTAGTAAATTTTCATACCAAGATCTAGCCTTTTCCTCTAAAGTTTCCATAAATATTTTCATAAGACAATCTTCATGGAATTTAACTTTAAACTTTCGGATGTGCATATGAAACCTAAATAAATGTAAAGCAGCATCATTTCCTATTTCATCTTTAAATAATGGAAGATTTTTTAACCATTCAACGTTGGGCATAGGATTTGGAAAACCTAGAACCTTTAACCTGTCAAAGAAGCATACCTGCGTTGTATTCCTGAATACATCTTGAAAACACTTTAATGATAGAATGGAGTCACCATAGGTTCTCAACAACTCTGGATTATTTTACCAGTGGAGTCTTGATTATTTGAGGCTTCTTGATTGGAAAATGATCATCATAAGAGTCAGAAGAATGATGCTCAAATGTGTAAGGAGATTTTATATTTACAATTTCCAAAGGAAAATAATTAAAAACTAATTTAAGATCTTCTCTAAAATACTATATACATTGAAAAACTTTGTTGATGAGAAAGAACATAATGTCTTGAATAACAATCCAAGTTAAAAGCCTAATCTTTTCACATGGTTATTTCAGGTTCATTCCTCTAGAGGAGTCTTTGTTGTAGAATTGATTTGGAGTCCCCAGGTGGATGATTTTAACCTTTGTGTGTCTGATCACTGTCCACCATCATAGATCAGATCTAGACCTATAAAACAATTCTGAAGAAAATGTTAGTTCTCCCTAGTGAATTCGCCACTATGTTATCACTCAAAATTTTCTCAAGGTTAAAGAAAGAAATTTCCGAGGTAACCACAAACCTAATCTTTTAGAATCAGGTTCTAGCCAACCTAAGTCCAGAGAGGGCTCTCTCTTTATAATTTAACTTTGTTTTGGGTAGGATTTCATGCTAGTTATTAGTTCTCATGATGTTTTGTTTTGATTGGGTGGTGGACTTAAGAAACAGATGGGCAGAACAAGTATTCAGGCCATTGGGCTATGGAGACAATCTAAGAGTGGCTTAACTGGATCAGATCAATCACTAAAATGACAGTTCACAGGGCATGCTAGCACAACAAAAAGAAAATCTGCAGGTTCAAATGGATGAGGTAGTCTTAACTAGGACAAAGGGCAATGAAGAATCCTTAATCGAGATTAAGATGAAGAAAAGAAGGATGATCAGTAGCAAAGGGAAACTAAGAATCCTTTTCTATGGACCAAAGGGGGGGGGGGGACTACGAAAGTAAGGGAGCAATTAAGAATTCCCAATCCAAGATAGTTTAGCAGAAAACATATAGAAAGTAAACAGTTAAAACAGAGGCATTTAAGCTAATTCTGAGATATCATTGCTTGCTTATTTTTCAGATTTCATAAGAGACACATGTGAATATTTATAACATGAAAAGAAAACAATATTTAAACAAGAAGAGATAATACTTATTTGGTTCCAACTGTGCACAAGAATCCAGTGAAATGTCCTTAGCTTTATTTCATGATCCAACAAAACTAATCCAGCCTTGAATACAATAGCTCCTTAGCTCGATATAAAATTTCTACAGAAATGTATTTTAATCCACCCAAAATACTTCAAATGAAGAAGTATTTATATTAATTCTAAACTGAAATATCTTGAAGAAATATCAAGATTGGTTTTACAAATATCTCAAACTATTTTACATTAATAGAACTTAAATAAAGGACACTGAAAAATAATGAATCTATTTGGCACTATGTTTATGGATTTATGGTGACAAAGAAGATAAATTCGAATTTGATAGCAACTCTTAAGTGATGATGAGGCTCCCAAGTCACTAACTGCCTCCTTCCTTTGTGCATTCTGCCCCAGAAATTCTGCAAAATTAGGGTCCAATGATACGCTTGTATATCCCAATCCGAGATAGATATGTAAAAAGTGAAAGAGGTTATTGTAGATAGATATGTTATTGAGATAAACCTCTCTCAGGTTCCAAAACTTAAGCTCCAGATGTTCACAATATTCTCTTCAAAAAGATGTCAAAAACAGGACTTTGCACAGTCCAAAAACTAGGCTTTGAAGATACACACTTATCTCCCTTTGGTAATACCTGTGTAAAACGTGAGATAGGATTTTGTAGATTATCATTTTAGAAACAAAAACCTCCTGAAGTATCTCTAAATACATCTTAGATTGGTTGCAATAGTTTCCGCAAAACTATGACTTAAATAGGAAATTTCTAAAGATTGTACCATTTCTGCTCTGATTTCATTTTTTAACCTTAGATTTTCTTTTAATTGTTTTTCACTTTTACTTTGGATAAACTTCATTGTTGTTGGTGAAAGTGTTTTTATCTCTGTTTAACCCTTACTTCCTCCATGTTTACTTTTACCGCTCTGTTTTTTCATCTGTCTTCACTTTGACATGAATCTGTATGCTTTGTAACTGTCTTCCTTGTTGTTTATCTTCATGCTAGCTGATTTACTTGACTTGGTATTCAATCTGATACTCTTTTAACCCTGATACACTTTCACTATTCTTTACTTTGTCCTTTTACCTTCACTGTATATTTTAGGTTTTTTACTGCCTATTTCAACAATAAAACATTTAATTTCATGTTTCCTCTGCTTGTCTTTTAACTATATGTTTATTTTCCATATATGTTTGAATAGATTTGATAACAATCTCAGAGTAAACAGGTCTTATGACTAGTATTAAGATTGTTTATCCAAGGCTGCGGTCTTTTTATTGCCTGTAAAATAAAACAAACTTGTTAGGAAAACGTTGGGTTGATAGGGAAGGTCACTAATGGCTTTATCAAGCTTTATAGGTCTATGGAGTGAGTCCAAAGTGATTTTGGTAGGTAAACCATGCTTGAATTGGTTAGCAAAGGCTTCAGGTGGAGCAGAAGGGTTTCATAAGTTTACACAATAGAATGGGCGAAGGGATCGAAAACCTGGGTTCTTGGGGTTTGAACTTTAACGAGCAAACTTTTAAAATATGGCACGAACTCAACAGTAGACGGTTTGTCGCGTAGCGGGTGGGCGGTAAGCGGTTTTATTTCGCACATTTTTTGGTTGGAGTGGTTTCAGGGGAAGGTTTCCCGATGCCATTCATCGGACACCACGTAGCAACGGGGGGAATAGTGAAACCACCCATATCGGGCCAGTAAAGGTCGGCCTTTGGAGGCCGCCCGATATGATCGTCAATTGTCAGATCAAATGGGACCTGATCGTACGATGATCAGGGCGGGGATTTGACATGAGGTTTAATAGAGGGGCCCAACAGGTGTTTTAAAGTGGTGGGATTTAGTTAATTACGGATTATGGCAGATTAAGGGCATCGGGGGTGATTTTATTGGCGGTGATCGATTATTAATTAACCGCAGATCAGTTAATTAATTCATTTTATTTGGCGGAGGATTTTGGTTCTTAATTAGCTACTGATCGACTAATTCTACCCATTAATCATTCATAATATTAATAAATTTTATATTTCAAACTTCGGGATGGGATATTAATATTAAAGGGTTTTAATAAATACATAGGGAAAAGGGTTATTTTCTTGGGAGTTAATATATAAATAAAATCAAAAGTTAATATGAATGAAGGCGGAAAATGTTTTAGCACTAAGTGCAAAATGAGTTCTTTGCAATTTATTTTAGCTTTTCACATAGAAAACATAAAAACTTAGGCTAAGTATGAATTTGTGGGTTTTTTGTGAAAAGGGGTTTTTATGGGGGTGATTACTTTCCCTAGGAAAAAGGGGTTTTTACCTTAGGAAAAGGGATTTTTTAGGGGAAAATGAATGGATTGAAGGGGGTGAAGGTTTATGAGGGGATTTTAGCACTTAGAACCTATAAGTTATTGGGCCAAGGGTCTGGTCCCTCCAAAAGTCATAGAAATGCTATGAGCCCCTTTAACTTAAGATTTTTACGTACTTTAAGACTTTCCTTGGAAATTAGTTAAGTGAAAAATGTAGTGAATGAGGGAGGTTAATCTATTTGACTTTGTGTGCTTTGGTAAATACTCAATTATCATCCATACTTCAGAAATTTGATGATGAAAGTAAATGATATGATTTGATCTAATCAATCATCATAATTCTGCAATCATTCAACTACTTACCCATCTACTCATCCTATCTTTTTTTCTACTCTTTATTAGGGTGCACTTAAGATGGCAAACCCTTATCAAAACTTTTCATTTCTTTTACAATATAAATCTAAGTCTAACCTTATTACATCCAAGGGATCATATTAAACAGTTGAGCTCCTTTTATTAACTCTACCTATCTACTTATCTGCCAATATTACATTGTTTGGTCAGATTTTATTTCTCTATCTATAATCATGAAATTGAAAACATGAAATAGCCAAGTTTAAACATTTTGACTATCCATGGATTGTTGCAAAGGTAACAAGCTGCACACAATATTTTATTCTGCATCAAAAGTAAAAAGTAGTGGAATTTTGACTTGCACACTTTCATGTTCTTTTTCTTTCTTGGGGTTCATATTTTTCATATTTTTTGACCTTTTTATTCTTTTTGTCCTTTGATTTTTCTTTTAGGACATACCCTCTTTGTATTTTTTAATTTTTTAAATATGGAAAACATTTGTAGAAAGAAAAGGTATGTACATATTACAGATTTGACCTTAGCCATTCAAAAATTATGACTCCTATTGTTATAGGAACCTAACACATCTATCAATGTGTTTAAATATCTCGGAATGTGTTGATATTGGATATAATCAAATTTCCTTTCCAAGAGACAGACTCATAAAAACACCCTTAACATGGTTGGACTCTTTATTGAATAGACAACATTTAAATATAATACTACGAGCTACGAATCTAACCTAACAATCAAACACTGGATACCAAATGTAATGGCATCAGCTAATAGCTCAATGACTATGTTATGAAACCAACTCAAGAAAAGATAGAAAATATAGATCAATGCCTTAGAATTCAGCCTCTTCGGGGGGGCAACCTCCTTTACATTACATAAATGAACAATTCTTGGATGATACAAATGACAAAACCTCCTTTCTATATATAGGAGTCTAAGGAGTCACAATATAATCCAGCCGACCTAACAATAATAATATAAAGCCACAAAAATAACAATAGAGGGATTCTATGGGGCACAGTAATAACAATATGGGGGCAATAGGGGCACAACAATATTAATAAGGGGTATAACTACAATAGTAATGGGGTAATCACTAGTATTATAGGGACCCAACATGCCCCTCTCCTTCAAAAAAGTGTTGTCCTCAACGCTTGAGTAGTTCTGGATACTTCTGCATAAAATTCTCATCCTCCCATGTGGAATCTTCAGCAGATAAGTTCTTCCACTTGATAAGATACTCTGAAATTGATCGATTTCGTAGCTATCGAGTTCTTGTTTCTGTGACTGCTTCCGGTTCCAATATAATTTTTCCTTCCTCGTCAAGTTCTGGCAACATTGTTTGAACTGGGAGCTTGTCGCCTATAACCTTCTTCAAACATGAAACATGGAAAACTGGGTGCAATCGAGAAGCTGCAGGAAGCTCCAATTTGTATGCCATAGTACCAATCTTTTGCAACACCTTGTACGGACCATAATACTTTGGTGATCATTTATTATCCTTCTTAGCTTGCTTGAGGGACATTTGCTTATATGGTTGTAGCCATAGGAATACCCAATCACCTACATCAAAACTTCTTTCACTGCGATGTTGATCTGCCTGTTGTTTCATTCTATTCTGTGCCAACACGAGGTTATCCTTTAAGAGTTGGAGGACTTGTTGTTGATGTTCGATGTGATGTTCCACTGCCTGAACCTTCGAATTTTCTCTTAAATATGATGTGATTGTTGGTGGTTGGTACCCATAAAGTGCCATAAATGGGGTCATTTTTGTTGCTGTATGGAAGGAAGTGTTATACCACCATTCAGCCAGAGGCAACCATTTGACCCATTGTGTCTGTTTATCAGATACAAAGCAACGAAGATATCCTTCCAAACATTTGTTTACTATCTCAGTTTGCACATCAGATTGAGGATGATAAGATGAGCTATGAGCTAACTGAGTACCCAGACAAGAAAATAATTCTGTCCAAAAATTTCCAGTGAAAATGGGATCTCTGTCACTTACAATAATCTTTGGGTTTCCATGTAGCTTTTGAATTGTTTCCATAAATGCAGTAGAAACTGTACTGGCTTTAAATGGATGTGATAATGCACAAAAGTGTGCATACTTGGTAAGTCTGTCAACTACCACCATGATGACACTCTTTCCCTCAGACTTGGGTAAACCTGTGATAAAATCCATTGAAACCTCCTCCCAACGTTGGCTTGGAATGATAAAGGTTGTAATAGACCCGGTGTCTTAATTGTTTCAACTTTATTTTGTTGGAAAACCAAACATTCCGCCACAAACGTTTGAATATCTGATTTAAGGCCATCCCAAAAAAATTCCTTCTTAACCCTGTGGTAAGTTTTTAAAAATCCTGAGTGCCCTCCTAAGGGAGAAGTGTGCAATTCCATAAGAATCTTTTGTTTTAGTTGGGAATTCTTACAGAGGTATAAGCGATCTTTGTACCATAACGAATCATTTTGCCAGCTAAATGTATCAGAAGTACTGGAATCTTGTTGTAGCTTTCGAATAAGTGCCCACACTTCTTCGTCATTCTTCCATTCCTCCTTTGCTTCGTTTATCCAATCTGGTTGGATAATAGAAATGGCACACAACAATGCTTCCATATCCTCATCCTTTCTTGAGAGTGCATCTGCCACCACATTTTGCTTCCCTTTTTTGTAGATGATTTCAAAGTCATAACCCAACATCTTTGTGACCCACTTTTGTTGCTCTTCAGAGGATAATATTTTTTCTAAAAAGTATTTAAGGCTATCATGATCCGTTTTTACCTTGAAGTGTCTTCCCATTAGGTAGGGTCGCCATTTCTTAAGTGCATGGAGTATTGCCAACATTTCCTTCTCATAAATAGCTTTGTGTAAAAACTTTCCCTTGATTGGACGACTTTCAAAAGCAATGGGTCTTTCATCTTGCATTAAAACAACACCAATTCCATTTCCTGAAGCATCACATTCCACAATAAAGGTTTTTGTGAAGTCCGGTGTAGCTAAGACCGGTGCTTGGCACATTGCCTTTTTAAGATGTTCGAATGCCTTTGTTGCTTCTAGGGTCCATGAAAATGCATCTTTCCTCAATAATGTTGTTAGAGGTGCTGCTATTCTCCCATAATTCTAAACAAACTTGCGATAATACCCTGTCAACCCGAGAAATCCTCTCAGATGCTTTATGGATGTGGGAATTTTCCATTCCTTAATGGCTTTAATTTTGCTAGGGTCTACCTTAACTCCTTCATGAGATACAATATGACCCAAATATTCCACCTCTTGTACTCCAAAGAAACATTTGGATCTTTTTGCACATAACTGTTTCTCCTCCAATAGTTGTAACACCCTGTCAACATGTTCAACATGATCCTTCCAAGACTTGCTGTAGATTAGTATATCATCAAAAAATACTAACACAAATTTTCTAAGGAATGGTTTGAAAATTGAATTAATCAAACCTTGAAATGTTGAAGGTGCATTGGTAAGGCCAAAAGGCATGACCAAAAATTCATAATGACCCTCATGAGTTCTAAATGTTGTTTTCGGAATGTCTTCAATCTTCATTCTGATTTGATGATATCCCGAACGAAGATCCAACTTGGTGAAGTAAATTGATCCATGCAATTCATCCAGTAATTCATCAATGACAGGAATGGGAAACTTATCTTTAATAGTGATCTTGTTGAGCTCCCTATAATCCAGACACATGCGCCATGATCCATCCTTCTTGTGCACCAATACAACTGGAGGAGAGAAAGAACTTTGACTTGGTTGAATTATACCAGCCTCTAGCATTTCTGCAACCATACGTTCAATTTCACTCTTTTGGGCATAGGGATATCTGTACGGCCTGATGTTTGGAGGAACACTTCCTGGAATCAGATGAATAGCATGATCATGATCACGAATAGGTGGGAGACATTTGGGAGTCTCAAATACCTTGGAATGATTGTCCAAGACTTTTTGGAGATCTGGAGAAATAGATGATTCCACTGTGGACACATCTAGCAAACATAATTGTGCAATTACACCTCTTTGTTCCTTTTTTAGAAGCTTTGTCATACCATTAGAGCTGATTATCTTTTCTGGTTTCCCTACAATACCCCTTAATTCAACTTCCTTTCCTTCCACACAAAATTTCATGAAAGTTCTTGAAAATTAAAAGCTATTGTACCCAAGGATTGTAGCCATTGGACTCCTAATACAACATCAGCACCTCCCATTGGAATGGAAAGCATTGGGCTAGTCAATACATATTCTCCCATGGATAGCTTGATATTATGGCACTTTCCCGAGCCATTTGTTGTTCCTCCATTTGCAACCATCACTTGACACTCTGGTGCTGGATATAAGAAGCAATTCAATTCTCTTGCTACCTTACAATGAATAAAATTGTGGGTACTTCCTGAATCAATCAACACTATTACCTTTTTCTTCTTGATTTGTCCTTCTTTCTTGATGGTTTTAGGAGTGGTAATTCCCGCCAATGCATTACAAGATATGGTTGGATTCATTTCTTCTTTATCTAGGCTTTGTTCTTGGAGTATATCCTCTTCTTTTGACCTTTCTTGCTCCTTTTCTTCTTCCTCTTCACAATCTATGTAGAATAATTTCTTCTCAGCACACTTATGACCTTTACTGTATTTGCTATCACAACTGTAACAAAGCCCTTTTGCTCTTTTTTCTTCCAATTGTTGTGGTGTCAACCTTATAGGTTGTGGAAGACTAGCGACAACAACACTTCCTTCTTTATAGTTGTGAGTGGTATGCTTCCTGGTTGCCATAATTTTGCTTTCCATTTTTCTTGCTAACCTGAATGCCTTCTCTAATGAATCAGGTTCCCAAAGGCGAACATCATGTTGGATATTATCCTTTAAAGACCCTATGAACACATCAATCCTATGCTCCTCTGGAATATCTTTTACCCTTATGTTCAATTTTTGGAACTCCTCAATGTGCTCCATTATTGAACCCTTTTGTTTGAGACTTATCAATTGGCTAAAAAAAGTGTTGCTTTTTGTATCCTCATAATGTGCTATCAATTCTTTCGTAAAAATTGCCCAAGTGATAAATTGTTTACGAGAGCAAAGCCATTGATACCATACAAACTGATTTGGTTCCAAATATAAAGTTTCCATACGTACCTTTTGTGTGTTTTTCACATTATTGAGATCGAAGAATTGCTCCATCTGTAATATCCATGTGGCGGGATCCCTGCCATCAAACTTCCTCATATCGATTTTTGGAATATGGTGAGTCTTCGATCCAACATTAGATTCTATGGAATCATGATTAACATTTCTTCTGTTCTCATCATGAGTTTCCTTTAGTACCCTTTCACCCTTAGTGACCATTTCTTGTAGCAACTTATTCATATTTATCTTCAATTCTTCCATCTTATCATCCATGCCATCAATTTTAGCGTCCATGCCATTCACCTTAGCTTCCATGCCATCCATCTTAGCTTCTATGCCTTTCTTTAAACAATCCATCTTAGCTTCTACACTCTTCCTTAAACCATCCATCTTAGCTTCTACATCTTTCCTTAAACCATCCATCTTAGATTCTGTTGCTTTTTGTGCAAGTGACACTTGTTGCACTTGTTCTTGTAATTTTGATATATCATATAGCATTTCTTCTTCTTCTTCATGAGTCATGCTAGAGCTTTCAAGTTCCTTACTAGGTGTTTGCATTTTCTTTCCTCGGGGCATCAGTTACCGATAATAATTCTCTAATATGCCCTTTGAATTCCTTCAAAATAAATTTTCAAACCAAGCTTAAGCAAAAATTAAAGAAAATCTACACACCTTTATTCACTTTGTAGGAGCTCAATATTGCCTCTGATGTATCTCTGTACTTACTGATTATCTAGTTCTGAATTTGTGACTTGTAGTAACCCTTTTGTCCTCTTTCCAATGCCACAAGTCTGACCCAAATTGGATTCTCCAAGGAAGAGTTATACGAAATCTCCCACAGTGACTTGATTATAGACTAGTTCAGTAGAACGAACTTGTACGACGTGCCACGAGTCACTGTTTTGACCTTTGGATCTAAAAACCACCAAAAAGAAACTACAGTCCATCCTCTTTCTGTACCTTCTTACGAAACTTCAATCCGATCCCCAAAGAGAAAGTTATGATGATTTTCCCCAAGTCACCTGTTTTGAATGTAATTCAGGAGTCTGCAAAAAGACCAACTTCCTCAGATCATATCTCCGCAAATATCGCGCGAAAAGCTCTGATATTTGGACCCAAGGTTCAGCGCGATTTCTTCTCAAATGGGTTTTTTTTGCGACTTCTGAAACGTCACAGAAAAAAAAGTTATAGCGAAAATTTCACGATGACCTGTTTGGAGCAGCAAAACCCTAGAATCCAAAGCTTTGATACCAAATGTTATGAAACCAGCTCAAGAAAAGATAGAAAATATAGATCAAAGCCTTAGAATTCAGCCTCTTCGAGGGAGCAACCTCCTTTACATTACATAAATGAACAATTCTTGGATGATACAAATGACAAAACCTCCTTTCTATATATAGGAGTCTAAGGAATCACAATATAATCCAGCCGACCTAACAATAATGATATAAAGCCACAAAAATAACAATAGAGGGATTCTATGGGGCACAGTAATAACAATATGGGGGCAATAGGGGCACACAATATTAATAAGGGGTATAACTACAATAGTAATGGGGTAATCACTAGTATTATAGGGACCCAACAGACTACACTATATTCCGCTATATTGTTCATTGTTTGACCTGAGACATATTCTGTGAATAGAGACTAGCTCGTCACTGGGTGAATAGATAACCTAGGTTGCGGAAGATAAATTTTGAGTACTATGACTAGTGCCATCAGAAAAGCCAATGTAAGTCAGAGAAAACATCGACATCTACAAATCAAGTGTAAAAATGAGATAAGCAGGAGAAGTAGTAAAAAAATGTAAAAAACATTAATTATCACAAAAAGTGGTAAATAATGTACAAATCTTCACCAAAATTGTATGCAAAATATTTCTTTAGATAAATACCATTTATGGGCTTTCCAAAGGATCACCATCGTAATAAACCAGCTCATAGGCAACTTTAGCTAATACGTGTTTTATGATGTAAGGGCCATGCCACATGGGCTCGAATTTCCTTGCACCTAGCTTGTCATGAGCTTGATCATAAACCAAGACTAGGTCACCTTCTGAATATGTACAAGGATTAATGTTTTGATCATATTGGATTTTACATGTTTCTGGTGAGCTTTGTAGAAAGTATGACATTACAACGATTTTCATCTAGATGTGCTAAATGTACAAAGTGTTATTTGTCTGCAGAGGTAACAGGTAATAATTCAATAGCTAATTTAAGAGATGGAATTTCACATTCAATAGGTAATACGACTTCCAAACCATAAACGAGTTGAAAAGGGGTAAAACCATTCGATGGTTTTACAGTGGTGTGGTAAGCCCACAGTGTTGAAAAGAGCATAGAGTGTCAATTTCCTTTATGCATACCAACTATTCATTTAATCATATTGGTTAAAACTTTATTGACAGCTTCGACCTGACCATTAGCTTGTATATAATATGGAGTAGATCTATCATGGCACAAGCCAAGTTGTGCGGATAGTTTGACGATCATAAAGTTACAAAAATGACTATCGTGGTCTGTAGCAATAGCTTGTGGGGCGCTAAACCGAGCAATCACATGATTGAAAATGAAAATAGTTGCAGTTTCGTCGTCGTCTCTATATGTAGGCATCACCTTGGCCCATTTTGTAAAGTAATCGACTACAAGGATGATATATCCATGCCCCCTAACTGAGTGAGGGTTACAAGTGACGAATTTGATGCCCCATTTGGCAAAAGGACCGACAACTATGATTGGGTGAAGAGGAGCGAGAGTTTCTCACATTTTTCTATCATAAATTTGGCAATTATGGCATTTGCAGACTGTAGTGATGCAGTCTTTAAACATTGATGGCCAAAAATAGCCAACACATAATATCTTTTAGGTAGTAGCATACCCAGACATGTGACTGCCACATGCTCTAGAGTGGCAGTCATTTAAAGTTTTTTCAGCTTATTGAAAAGTTAAACAACGTCTGAATACAAAATCGGCACCACGACGATAAAGAGCATCGCTAATAATATTGTATTGTTGGGATTGTTATCGGATTCGCTGACAATCGATTTTGGATAACTTGGGCCTAAAATGTTGTGTTTGGAGATATACAATGATGTATCCATACCACAGATCTAATGTACTAATAAGAAAGAGAGATTTGTTAGCAAAAGAATCTTCTGCTACAGTTTCTATATCAGTATGGGGAAAGTCACACAATAGTTCAGTGAAAATCAAGGATTTCTTTGATTTGGATTTTTCAAATTCCAAATCAAACTCTTGTAGAATGAATATCCACTTGGAGTATTTTCCCCGTAGCAATTATTTTGTGAGAATGTACATCATAGAGTTGCAATATGAAATGATAGTGGTTTTTCGAAGAAGTATACAGTGACATTATTGTTGAACAACTTGCACAACTACCAAGGCTAGATTCTCCACATGCGCGTATTTAATATCAACTTTAGTGAGACTCCTACTCAAATAGTAAACCACATGTTTGCTGAAAAATTCATCCTCTTGGACTAACACCATGCCAATGGTCGAATTAGATGTAGCTAAGTACAAAAATTAGTCACGATGATAATCGGGTGGATGCAGTAAGGGTGCATTAGTCAATGCATGCTTTAATGCATCGAAAACTTTATCAGCAAGCTCATCCTAGAAAAATGGAATACCCTTTTTCAACAATCGAATAAAACCCTGTGTTAGTTCAGCATAAGTGTGGATGAATCTACGCAAAATTTTTTCCTTCCCTTGCAAACTTTGGAGTTGACTAAGGTTAGAAGGAGCAGGAAAATTCAAAATTTCCTCTACCTTGAGGGGATAAACACGAATGCCTTCCCTTGAAATGATGAAACCTAGAAGCTGACCAAATTGTACACAAAAAACACATTTGTGCAGATTCAAGCGAATATTGTAATGCCTACACCTAATGAAAATTTATTTTAAGTGCAATGGGTGATCTTGTTGTTTCATGGAATGAGATGGTAGTTCATCTAAATAAGGCTGAACAATATGTTTGATACCATGGAATGGATAAGACATTGCTCGTTGAAAGTTCACGTCAACATTTTTTAGGCCAAATGGGAGTTTGTGATAAGTAAAAGTTCCCCATGGGCATATACATGCGGTTTTATACTGATCAGTGGGGAGTATGTTTATCTGATTGTATCCAAAAAATCCATCCATGAAGGAAAAAATTTCATTCTCAAAATAATCATCGATAATTTGGTCGATATACGGAGTTGGATAATTGTCCTTGGGACAAGCTTTGTTGATATCTCAATAATCGACACACACTTGAATAGTTCCTTGCTTTTTATTAACAGGCACAACATTAGATACCAAAACGATTAAAGGAACATGGTAAATGAATCCTGCTTTTAGCATTTTCTCATCCTCAGATTTGATAGAAACGACTTTTCGTGGATGTATTGGACGTAATCGTTGTCTAATTGATTTATCATGCAGATAAGTTTTTATTTCATGTACAACAATGCTAAGGTTGATTCTTGGCATCTCTTCGTAGGACCAGGCAAAAATGTCACGAAATTCCTGAAATAGGGCTTTGTACGTTGAAATATCTTCTAATGAACAAGAGGCTCCTATATGAATATTTTTAATTGTTCTGCATTTCACTGAGATATTGATAGGTATCGATCTACCGTTGCCGATATGTTCCCTAAATTCTATCCAGAACTAGAATAAAGGGTAAATATTGGATTTTGAGGATCGCTAAGGGTCTCAAATGAAAATAGTGATGAGAAATTATTCTCAATTTTGTCAAAGGATGGTAATAAATTTGAACTATGATGAGTATCGTTCCATGGCATTTCATCCAAGGTCATAACTTCCATAATCCATTCATCAGTTAAAAAATTGGTGTTAAATGGATTAGGCATAGAGATTGGTTCCAAGTTTGACAAATGAGAATATTCATCAATGATCGTATTCATTCGATCATCATCAAATGTTGATGGGTTGGAAAAATACTGAATGGCCTCATAGGCTAACTCAAAATTACTACGAGGCATTTCATCACCATATAAGATCATTTCTGATTCTGATGGTACTTTCCATGGATCTTCCATTTCGAAATTACTTGATGTAATCATGTTGATCTGTGCTTCATTATGAAGAAGAATGGGTGGAGGAACGCGGAAGTTCCCATCAAAGATGATTCTTTGAGAAGGCCAACACCAATTTCTTCATATTGAGTGGTGGGTTTTCCAACAAATGGGATACTGTTGGTGGAATTAGGGTCAGAGGTATAGTAGGACAATTGATCTACTTTCACAATTCTTCATTTGTGAAGAAACATAATCATCCTAATATATGACGAGACTACAACTTCCATGGAATAAATCCAAATCCGACCAAGCAAAAGGTTATAGTCAAGTTGAGCATCAACAACCTCAATGTCTATTGCAACTGTTTTTCCCTCTAACTTTATTGGAAAATCATTTGAAAGTCCATACAGACGAAAACCTATTCCTTCGAAGGCTTTCAAAGTTGTGGGAGATTGATTGATTGTTGGAGAACCCAAGGCTTTCCAATAGGAAATGGACATAATACATGTCGACGCTCCTTCGTCAATCACTGTTCAAAAAACTCATCGAGTTTTAATGTGAACTGGTATCTGAAAAGCCAGTTGATGTGGGAGACGCGGGACATGATTCTCGAGATCAAAAGCAATAAAATGGGAGTCTTGAGGATCTACAGCTCCTATGGCTGATAATAATAATTTCCTTTGTGCTAGACAAGTTTACAACACTTCAAGGGAAGACATGGCCGAAGGTGACATAGCCAAATATTTGACGATGTTATAATTTTGGGCAGCCCTCGAATGAGGATTAAAGGTTGACTTACGAATCATACCCTTAGGAGGTGGATGAATTATCATATGAATATTTGATTTTTCAATATGTAATGGTTCATAAGGAGGAGTAGATGCGGAATTTTGACCAGGTGAACTGGGGTCATCTCCATTTTCAACAGGACTCTTTGACACGTAACCTTTGGATCTCGTTGCTACCATAACTCCAAAAGACATCATCATGATATATGTTGATGGGGATGAGGAGGATTGGTCGTGAGAGACCATTTTACTGTCTTGAGGAGGAAAAGGATCCTTCAAAACAGCGGGTGTGGGTGAACTTTTGATGAATTTGGAAACTTCAGCCCAATGAGGGCACTCCTTAGTGTAATGATCTTCCTCATAAATCAAGCAAGGATAGTGAGGTTTCCTCTTTTCGTCAGATGGTTCGTTCTTGGTTGATTTCTCCTTAGAGTGGTTGTCTTGTTTAGTTTTTCCTTTTCCTTTTTCTTATTTCCAGATGACTTACCATCACCAGTAGATGAATCTACAACTTGATTTCAGAAGTAATTCTGGGAGAAGGATATTCGTCAAGTGAATTAGATAGAGCCGAAACCTGAACATTATTAGAATTTTTCTCTTTTTTCTTAGCTTTCTGGCTCACATAACCAATCATGCCATCTATGACATGTGATCCTGTAAGAGGTGGATTACTTGGAGTAGATTGGGGTAAATATGGGATGTTTTCATGCAAAGTACCATATTGAGTATAAACAAGATCGAGATATTGAGCACAGGAAATTACTTGCTCTGCTGTTACAACACCCTCTTTGGCCACATCTTTAGTTCTTACTAGTAAAAGCGAATTTATGAACCATTCGGCCAAAATATGGTCTGGAATGTAAACTTTAACTAGGCGATGTCTTCATCTCCATTTGTGAATGTGATCTGAGATATGGGTTGACGTTGACTGCTTTAAAGAAGTCAAAAATTCAGTTCCATTGTCATACTGAACGAGTAAATGAAAATGGGTCAAAAAGGCTATAGAAAGGGCATTAAACATGTTGAAGGAAATGCGCGACAATTATACATACCATTTCACTGCCGAACCGATTAAGGTTCATTGAAACAGTTGTAATCTAATAGAATCTTTGTTTAATGAGTTGGACGCGCACCAAATATGGTAGGTCATGACATGGTTGGACGGATCTTCACCCGACTTACCTTCGAACTTAGGAATATCATTGGGAAACTTAGTAGGAATAGCTGGCCAATAGGGTAAATAAATAAGTGGATCATTAGTTAACCGAGAGAGGTCAGGAAAATCCAAAGTTGCAATGAAGGGCAACTGTCGATTAGGGTCCTGTGATGGATATTGATAACCATGAGTCACAAGTCCCATACTGGGAGGAGGATATCCAAGATATTCTGGGATAGCCTAAGTAGTTGGAATTTGCATACCTCCTGGTTATCCAAGATGAGCCATACTGTATTGAGGTTGAATAGGTTGTTGAAATGTATGACCTGGGTATGGTTTATTCTGGAAGGGGAGACTCTTACCCATTTGAAATTGAACAAACTATCCTTGAAAGGTTTGACCTTGGAGAAATTGAGTTTGAAAAGGTGTACCTTGAACAAACTGACTCTGGGTAAACCTTGGAAAGGTAGCCCTTAAAATGGAACTTGCATATATGGGACGTTATTGACAAGGTTAATCCTCTCTGCTGACGGAGACGATCCCTCTAGCCCAATGAGTGGGCTTAGCAACTGAAGTGAAAATCAACTAGACATCTTCCTAGATTATAATTGAAGAGTAGAATGAGAGAGATGGTCTACCTCGTTCTGACGCTATTCCAGTTTCCTTTTTTGGGATCCTCGAACCGCTTGTGTCACGGACTTGTTCCTACTTCTCTCAATGCTTATGTACCTACAAAAGTAATCAAGAGACAACAAAGCATGACAAAACCAATAGCAAATCCAATAATAACCTACTTAGCTAATCAAGGAATGCCAAGCTAATACATACATGAACATATGTATTTTGGGAAGATGAACCAACAGTTGTATGTTATTTAAAGAATAAAGGGAAGCTTACAACCATAGCCTTGATCTTGAAAATCTCTCCTTGAGCAGTAATCCAAGTCCAAGCACTCCTTCTCCAAGTCTAATGAACATCCTCTAAGCACAAGCTCAGCATAGGGGTGCAAATGGATATAGACCAACCATTTGAAAATGGGAGAGAAGGAATTTATAGGCTGGTAGAGGGAGTTAAGACTCATCCAAAGATAGGATTAGGCCCACATCTCAAGGAGGTAGCTCATATGGATAAGGCAAAGAGGTCAAGTTAGGTGGATCATCACAGGTATGACAGGGAACAGAGTGATGCCATCACGGGTCAAACACGATGCAATAGGCGACCATCGTGGTTTTGAGCTTCATAAGAGCGATAATCCTCATTTTAGGGTTTTAAGAGCTATTTCTTTAGGGAAAGCTAAAGACATTTTCCAAGAAAAGTTAAAGGAGGGATCTAAACTGTATACATGGATGAGTATATTGTATAATGATCATTTTTTAGGCACTTCAGGGTATGTCATAGGGAAGTGCAGGAGGCATAACAAAATACTATGTAACATACGCTAGACTAAACAACAGGTATTTGAGGTGTTGAAGAAATCGTAGGAATGGATTGAACACAGGTAAACACTAAACAAGTGGTTGCATGGTAACCTGTGATGTAAGCAGGACAAATATTTGCGATACTCCTAGAATGGGAGTTTGAGGCGAACTTGAACCTAGGTTCTAAACAATCATTGACATAGCAGGCTGCCCCATTGTTTGATGAGTACGTGGGGAGGGTTATCGAAGCAATTGTTAGGCAGGTGTCGATGGGTTAGCTTGGATGATTGGTTGGACTTGAAAATGTATACATTGAAAAGGAAGTTGCTGTGTAGGTTGTCCAAGAGGTTTTCTAGGTTGATACAAAGGCACTTGAGAAGCAACAATGATTGACTATTGAGAAGGGTTCCAAATTGTATTCAATCCAAGGTAAGGTATTCCAATGATGGGTTGAGGCATAACAGGCTGACCAAAACTGATTTAAGGCATTTGAACATAATTAAAGTAGTTTTCGGTGGGGGTTTCCCCTAGTTGTAAGGTAAGGTCCACCAAAAGGCTGTCCTCCAAGTGAAGGATATGACGGTTGCCCCCCAGGCAAATAATAACCACATGTTGGGTTAGCTTGTGGATTATGAACATTACCAGAAATCATATTAATGAACTTTTCAGATGCTAAACCTTCATTGGTAGGGTTAATTACACCAATTGACATGTTTGAAGATGAGTTCGAGGAAGAAGCTCCTGAATAAGCTCCTGCGAGAGAGTGATATCTAGGTGGTAAAAAACCACCATACAATGTGGACTCTGGAGAAGTGGAATACATGGATGTATCTGACACGACACTTCTAGGAATCATTGTGGACCAGTCAAAACCTAGTACGGTAGAATAAGGAGTTGTGTAACACAAAATCCCTTGTCCTAAAAAGTTCAAGGGTGTAAAATACCAAGGGTCAGGGTGAATAGATCAAAACAAAAGTTCTGAGATATCCACAGGCTCACTGGTAGAAACTATAGGTTCTTCCTCTTCATCCGAAACAAGTTCTTTAATGGAAATAAGACCAGGAGGGAGATTATCAGTAATTATAAGTTTCACACATGGTGAAAGTGGAGGATCCAGAATATCTCTTGTAGCAAATGTATGAATTACAGGCTTGAAAATATCGGACTCAGGTTCGTCAATATCTAGTTCAGAAATGGGGTTTCTATCAAAAGATTCTTCAATATCTGATTCAGTTTGAACGAGTTCGGTAATTTTTAAATCAGTTGCTGTTGAGTGTGATATTAAATTCTGAGTTTGATCAGATTTAGTTTCTCTTACTTCAAAGCCTAAAATAGTAGATGTTATAGGTTGATTAACTTCATTTCCTCTTACATCAGAATCTAAAATAGTAGAAGTTTTAGTTTCTGCTGTAGCTCTAGTTTTAGATGATTTAGACTTTTCTGCTTTAATCTTTTCTAACTGACTTGGTGTATACTCAGGGGGATCCTTGAGTATCCTATGTGATTGTCTTGGTAGTTCCACCACAATGAAAAAATTTCAGTTTATTAATCACATAATATCTAAATTACAACTAAAGTCTCTAAAAAGTAAAAAAACAACACATAAAGTAATATGCCATAAAAATCTAGGAGTTCAAACCATACAAACTTGCTCTTCACAACGATCAATATTTAATAGTTGGTGATGAAATCCAACATCAAAGAGATCAAGGTGAATTTTTTTATAGAAAATGGGCATTTGGAATCAGTTACCTTAACAACCTTCTTCATGAAACGGTCTAGTGCAAGTACCTCTTCAATAAACCATCTCGAGCAAAGATTACCCTCCAGAGAGTCCAAGTGAGTCTAGCCAACGTCTATTCCAGGTACAACAGGACCTTCCCTCTGTCGTCACCTTAGGTAGAGCCCTAGGATTATAGTCACTAAGTTTACCAAATACAACAATTTTACCTAGGGGGATAGTCGTAGATCGTCCGTACACGCAAGGGCAGAGTAACAAGCTCAATCCCCTTGAAGGCTCCTCCACATGATCAATTGGAGGTTTACTTTCAAGTGACCCCAAGTACCTTTTGGTACCGTTGTAATACATGCAAATCAATGCATCTAGGCCAATGAAGTGGGGTGGATCACTTCACCAGAGTCGACATGACCTTGTGCTTAACTCATGTATAAGAAGAGATTCCTAGAGAAAAACAGAAATAATTGGATTTTCTCTCCCTAACTCAAGATTCTATTGTTTGTTTGTAGCTTTGCAAAGTTTACTTCCTTCCCTATTCGAAAGCCCTACACTTAAGCTACTGTAGGTGAAAAGATCCCTCAAAATATAAAATTCTAGGTGAATTTTAATTAACGTTGTATTATTAAGTTTTTCTTTTACTCAATGGGTGATGAAGGTGAAACTTATGATGTTGTGACATGACTCGAAATATTAATGCACTCTAAAATGCAAAAGAAATTTCAATTTCGATGAAATTATATTTAGAGAAAAGAAAGAGTTTCTTTGATTTTTTGAGAAATGAAATACAAAAACTCACAACTTTTCCAATTTCCTAAAGCAACCAATTTCACTATTTTGTAATGAAAACACAGTCAACAAACTAATTTCCAGATTTCCCTAATCATCAAAATAAACTTAAACACTCTTTTCTTCTAATCACTCAAAACTTCCAAGTACACAAAAATCAATCAAGAAGGTTGGAGAAAAGACATATTCTCTTATGAATGCTTTGATTTAAAGACAATAACAGTGTAATCACGAAAATTTTCCCAAGATGAAAGCAACAACTTCTTTTATCAAGAAAAATATTTACAATTTTTTCACAAAAGCATAAGATCTTCAAAACCCTAATTTGCAATTTAAAGTAATTTTGACCTCAAATAAGAAATATTTAAGGCTTAACTACTGTATTTGATAGAACAAAATAAGAATATCACTTACAAAAAGACATTCAAACTTGTTTTGATCATTTAACAAATAAAGCAGGCAAAACCCTAAGGTATTCTTTCAAAAATGCCTAATCTTCAAAAATCATCAACAAAGCAATCAACTGAGTTCAGAAGAGACAACACACAATCTAAACAAATAGAATGACACTTTGAGAAAGACAAATTTAGGTTTAGTTTGAAGCTAGTATGAAATTTAAAAAAAAAATCAAGGCTTGTGCGGGCTTTCAATAGGAAATAGAGCACATGTGCTTAGTTGGCACGGAAAAAAGCGCAGAGCTGCACTCTTTTTATAAATAGACACATCACAGAGAGAAGAATCAACCACTCATATCTAAAAGGCCATTAATCCTCCAGAAATCAGGCTAAGAGAACAGAGATGTTCCCCAGTGAAGTCGCCAGTTTGTTACACCAGAAAATCCCTCTTGCAGACAAGAGCGATCTCCCTATATCTAAATGGAAGCTAGAAACAATCATGACAAATGAACTGACTCTTTCCCTAAGTTGAACTTGTTCGAATTATAAGAAATATAGTTAACGGATAAGCCTCTTATCGGTTTCATGAAATGCCTGATGAAGATCCCTTATTGTGACTTGATGCAGCTCTTCAATGCTTGATAGGACCGTCAAATATAAACCATAAAAGGATCAAAATCACATGTGATATAATAATTCAAACAACTTAGCCTAATGATTAAGGAAATTAGGGATTGAATTTTCCTTAATGAATATAATAAACAATTGTAAACTATTCATCATTCACAAAAGACAAAATCAATGGGAGAAAGTGCTCATTTGTATTAATCTGAAGATAAGGGGAGCCTTACAACTTTCACCTTGATTTCATGATGTCCCTCCCAAATGCCTTCAATATCCTCCTCAGATTACAAGCTTTCCAATCTCAAACCAACAACATAAGTTTGTATTCTTTGAATTTTGACCTCATTCATCCCTCGACCCTCTATGCCTTTTATAGATCAAAGAGGGGGAAGTTTCAAATCCCTAAGAAGAGGATGAACCTCCTTTAATGAAGGATTAGGTTACCATGAGAAAAGGGATGAATATGCATCTTATGAGGATTATAGTTTGAATAGTCATCACTTGGAAGCATTCAATTGGGAAATATTTGACCAACTGAAATATTCAATTGGGAAATAGTCATGAGTTACATTTTGTCGAACAAATAAAATGTCAACAATGTATGTTATGGAGAAAGGTGAGCACGCCCCGAAAGGGTCCTTTTGTAGAATGATTAAGTTTTTATATGGTTTCTGGGTTCATTTCTAAAGCAAATTGGATTCGGGAAGAAGCATGGTGATCAGGGTTCGGGGGGGTGTGGGGGGGGGGGTGGACTTTTGAACACATAAAAAGCCTTGTTGATATGTTTTTGATGATCAGAATCTATGTTATATGTTTTCGATACTTATGAGTAGGTTGTAGTGAGTGTTGCATAAATGGCCAAAATAGGTTTTGAGAAAAGTTTTAGTGACGAAGAAGTTGTAACAAAGTATGTTATGCAACCAACTCACAAAATAGAAGAAAATATAGATCAACGCCTTCAAAACCAACCTATTTGAGGGGGAAAACTCCTTTACATTACAAAAATGAACAATCATTGGATGATACAAATGAAAAAACCTCCTTTCTATATGTAGGAGTCTAATGGGTCACAATATAATCAATGTTGACATAACAATAATAATATAAGGGCACACCAATAACACTAGTGGGCTTCTATGGGGCACATAATAACAATATGGGGACAATAGGGGCACAATAATAACAATAAGGGATACAATGGAAATAGTAATGGGGGAATCACTAGTATTATAGGGACCTAACATGCCCATCTCCTTCAAAAAAGTGTTTTCCTCAACGCTTGAGTAGTTTTGGATGCTTTTATATAAAATTCTCAACCTCCCATGTGGAATCTTCAACGGGTAAGTTCTTCCACTTAATGAGATACTATGAAATTGATTGATTTCGTAGCTATCGAGTTCTTGTTTGTGTGGCTGCTTCAGGTTCCAATATGATTTTTCCTTCCTCGTCAAGTTCTGGCAATATTGTTTGAACTGGGAGTTTGTCACCTATAACCTTCTTTAAGCATGAAGAATGGAAAACTGGGTACACTTGGGAAGTTGCAGGAAGCTCCAATTTGTATGCCATAGTACCAATCTTTTGCAACACCTTGTACGAACCATAATACTTTGGTGATAATTTATTATACTTCTTAGCTGCTTTAGGGACATTTGTTTATATGATTGTATCCATAGGAATACCCATTCACCTACATCAAAACTTCTTTCACTACAATGTTAATCTTCATGTTATTTCATTCTATTATGCGCCAATGTGAGGTTATCCTTTAAGAGTTGGAGAACCTGTTGTTGATGCTCACTATGATATTCCACTACTTGAACCTTAGAATTTTCTCTTAAATATGATGTGATGGATGGTGGATGATATCCATAAAGTGCCATAAATGGGGTCATTTTTGTCGTAGTATGGAAGGAAGTGTTATACCACCATTCAGCCAGAGGTAACCATTTGACACATTGTGTATGTTTATCAGATATAAAGCAACGAAGATATCCTTCCAAACATTTTTTTACTATCTCAGTTTGCCCATCAGATTGAGGATGATAAGATGAGCTATGAGCTAACTCAGTACCAAGACAAGAAAATAATTTTGTCCAAAAATTTCCAGTGAAAATGGGATCTATGTCGCTTACAATAATCTTTGGGTTTCCATGTAGCTTTTGACTTATTTCATAAATCTTGTAGAAATTGTACTTGCTTTAAATGGATGCGATAATGCACAAAAGTGTGCATACTTGGAAAGTATGTCAACTACCACCATGATGACACTCTTTCCTTTGGACTTGGGTAAACCTATGATAAAATCCATTGAAACCTCCTCCCAACGTTGGCTTGGAATGGATAAAGGTTGTAATAGACCTGGGGTCTTAATTGTTTCAACTTTATTTTGTTGGAAAACCAAACATTCCACCATAAACTTTTGAATATCCGATTTAAGTCCATCCCAAGAAAATTCCTTCTTAACCCTGTGGTAAGTTTTTATAAATCCTAAGTGCCCTCCTAAGAGAGAGGTGTGCAATTCCATAAGAATCTTTTGTTTGAGTTGGGAATTCTTACATAGGTATAAGCGATCTTTGTACCATAACGAATCATTTTTCCAGCTAAATGTATGAGATGTACTGGGATCTTGTTGTAACTTTTGAATAAGTTCCCACACCTCTTCTTCATTCTTACATTCATCCCTTGCTTCTTTTATCCAATCCGGTTGGATAATAGAAATGGCGCAAAGCAATGCTTCCACATCCTCATCCTTTCTTGAGAGTGCATCTACCACAACATTTTGCTTCCCTTTTTTGTAGATGATTTCAAAGTCATAACCCAACATCTTTGTTACCCATTTTTGCTGCTCTTCTGAAGATAATCTTTGTTCTAAAAATTATTTAAGACTATCATGATCCATTTTTACCTTGAAGTTTCTTACCATTAGGTAGGGTCACCATTTCTTAAGTGCATGTAGTATTGCCAATATTTCCTTCTCATAAATAGATTTGTGTAAATACTTTCCTTTGATTGGACGACTTTCGAAAGAAATGGGTCTTTCTTCTTGCATTAAAACAACACCAATTCCATTTCCTGAGGCATCACATTCCACAATAAAGGTTTTTGTGAAGTCCGATGTAGCTAAGACCGATGCTTGGCACATTACCTCTTTAAGATGTTCAAAGGCTTTCGTTGCTTCTAGAGTCCATGAAAATACATCTTTCTTCAATACTGTTGTTAGAGATGCTGCTTTTCTCCCATAATTCTTAACAAACTTGCGATAATACCCTGTCAACCTGAGAAATCCTCGTAGATTCTTCATGGATGTGGAGATTTTCCATTCCTTAATGGCTCTAATTTTTCTAGGGTCTACCTTAACACCTTTATGAGATACAATATGACCCAAATATTCCACCTCTTGTACTCCAAAGAAACATTTGGAGATTTTTGCATATAATTATTTCTCCTCCAATAGTTTGAGAACCCCGTCAACATGTTGAGCATGATCCTTCCAAGATTTTTTGTAGATTAGTATATCATCAAAAAATACTAACACAAATTTTCTAAGGAAGGGTTTGAAAATGGAATTCATCAAACCTTGAAATGTAGAAGGTGCATTGGTAAGGCCAAAAGTCATGACCAAAACTTCATAATGACCCTCATGAGTTCTAAATGTTGTTTTCGAAATGTCTTTAGACTTCATTCTGATTTGATGATATCCTAAACGAAGATCCAACTTGGTGAAGTAAATTGATGCAATTCATCCAATAATTCATCAATGATGGGAATGAGAAATTTATCTTTAATAGTGAGCTTGTTGAGCTCCCTATAATCCGGACACATGCACCATGACTCATCCTTGTTGTGCACCAATACTACTGGAGGAAAGAGAGAACTTTGACTAGGTTGAATTATACCAGCCTCTAGCATTTCTGCAACCATACATTCAATTTCACTCTTTTGGGCATAGGGATATCTGTAAGGCCTCATGTTTGGAGGAACACTTCCTGGAATCAAATGAATAGCATGATCATGATCAAGAATAGGTGGGAGGCCTTTGGAGTCTCAAATACCTAGGAATGATTGTCCAAGACTTTTTGGAGATCTAGAGAAATAAACAATTTCGATGTAGGAACCTCTAACGAACATAATTTTTCAATTACGCCTCATTGTTATTTATTTAGAAGCTTTGTCATTTCGTTAGAGCTTATTATCTTTCCTAGTTTCCCTATGATACCCCTTAATTCAACTTCCTTTCCTTCCAGAGAAAATTTCATGAAAAGTTCTTGAAAATTAAAAGCTATTGTACCAAGGATTGTAGCCATTGGACTCTTAGTACAACATCAACACCACCCATTGGAATGGAAAGAATTGGGCTATTCAATACATATTCTCCCATGGATAACTTGATATTATGGCACTTTCTAGAGAAATTTATGGTTCCTCCACTTGCAACCATCACTTGACACTCTGGTGCTAGATATAGGAAGCAATTCAATTCCTTAGCTATCTTACAATGAATAAAATTATGGGTACTTCCTGAATCAATCAACACTATTACCTTTTTGTTCTTGATATGTCCTTCTATATTGATAGTTTGAGGAGTGATAATTTCAGCCAATACATTACAAGATATGGTTAGATCCCTTTCTTCTTTCTCTAGGGTTTGTTCTTGGTGTATATCCTCTTCTTTTGATGTTTCACATTCCTTTTCTTCCTCCTCTTCACAATCTATGTAAAATAATTTCTTCTCAACAAACTTATGACCTTTAGTGTATTTGCTATCACAATTGTAACAAAGCCCTTTTGCTCTTTTTTCTTCCAATTGTTGTGGTGTCAAACTTGTAGGTTGTGGAAGGCTAGGAGCAAAAACACTTCCATATTTATAGTTGTGGGTAGTAGGCTTCCTTGTTTCCATAATTTTTCTTTCCATTTTTTTTTCCAACCTGAATTCCTTCTCCAATGAATCAGGTTCCCAAAGGTGAACCTCATGTTGGATGTTATCCTTTAAAGTCCTTACGAACACATCAATCCTATGCTCCTCTGGAATGTCTTTTACCCTTATATTCAATTTTTGGAAGTCCTCATTGTGCTCCATCATTGAACCCTTTTGTTTGAGATTTATCAATTGGCTAAAAAACGTGTTGCTTTTTGTATCCTCATAATGTGCTATCATTTCTTCTGTAAAAATTGCCCAAGTGACAATTTGTTTAGGAGAGAAAAGCCATCGATAACATACAAAATGATTTGGTTCCAAATATAAAGTTGCAATGCATACCTTTTGTGTATTTTTCACATTGTGGAGATCAAAATATTGTTCCATCTATAGTATCCATGTTACAGGATCCTTGCCATCAAACTTCCTCGTATCGATCTTTGGAACGTGGTGGGTCTTTGTTCCAACATTAGAGTCTATGAAATCATGATTAAAATTTCTTTTGTTCTCATCATGAGTTTACTCTACTACCCTTTCGCCATTAAGAAGACTTTCTTGTAGAAACTTTGTCAAAACTTCCTTCAAACCTTCCACGTCTTTCTTCAAATCTTCAATGTTGTCATTTTTCGAATCATGATTAAAAATTCTTTTTTTCTCATTTATGAGTTTTCTATACTACTTTTTCGCCATTAGGAAGCCTTTCTTGTAGAAACTTTGTCAAACCTTCCTTCCAACCTTCCATGTGTCGAGCGATAAAAAGGTGTCTTTTTAACTCCTAATTACCTTCACATTAATTGTCAACCCAGGGACGACTTTTTATTTCAAGAGTGTACTCAGTCTGAGGCGGCTATTTACTCAAGAGTAATGTTTTTCAGTATAGTGCTTAAAAGTAAATGGATGCTTGAAAAGAAATCTAACTACAACAACATAAACTCAAATGCTCTGAAATCCAACTATGCACTCAGCAAACATCAATCGAGGATACAGTAGCAATAACTCATTCCTCTAGAGATTGATATAATTGAAATCAAACTAGAACAAGACAATCAATCTGAGAACGAGGAAGCAGTAACCAATGTTCTCTACAGTTGAC
Organism: Pinus tabuliformis; assembly: GCA_031772625.1. Classification (NCBI taxonomy): domain Eukaryota; kingdom Viridiplantae; phylum Streptophyta; class Pinopsida; order Pinales; family Pinaceae; genus Pinus; species Pinus tabuliformis. The sequence goes on from CM062817.1 coordinate 240,311,105, forward strand.
AGCCCTGCTTTAAAACAATTAAAAGGAAATAGAATTTAAACTAAAGCTGCTATTGAAAGTAAATTAGGAAAACTCTTTAGAAGCAAACTCTTGCAATTAACCAACGGAAATAAACAGCGAAGTAAATGGGCAGCAAACTGTAATTAAAGGAATATGGACAACAAACTCTAATTAATGAAAATGAACAACAACAAAGCCAAATTAATAGCAATCTGTAATGAATAGCAAAACCTTAGTCTAAGGAAATAAATGTAGCAATCGTATCCTACAGGAATCAGATAACAACCTTTACTCTAAGAATAAACCAGACAGCAAATGGAAATAGAATGGCAACTAATTAGAAATGAAATATAGAACAACAGTTGAAAGACAAACAGAAATACACAACAACGTAACACACGGCACACCTTAATGGTAATATGATATGATAATCCAATTATCAGTCTTATAAGTAATACAATTGTCTTTTTAGAATGGAACAACAACGTTTATAAGTTCAACAATCGTAAGGAAATATAATTTCCAAGATGAATTTAGTAATACCAATGGTCAAATGTTACAACACAGATATTATATAATTGATCAGGAATGGTATCCTGTAAAAACCATTTATATCAGCACTTAAAGAAACAGCAACTCGTTGCAAAATCGATATGATATTTCTATCTCAGAAAATGAGATTGCGTGACAGAGTTGTGACGTAAAATAATAGAACATACCAGATTACCAAAAAAAGCTGATAAGAAAAACCACACATAAACCAAAAATATAATATACAGCAGCAACAGCGTACTCCACCAGAGGCTGGGCCCTTAGCCGCCAGTGGATGTTGCTGGGTTACTTCAAGATCAACGATGGAATGGCAACCAGATTTATATTAAAATATCAAAGCAGAGTTATAGTGGATTACAACAAGAAATCTCTCCATCTCTTAGCCATTATCCATTCTCTCTGCCATCCTCAATTTTGAATCTCTAATTCATCCTCAATTCTCCACCATTTTTCCATTATTTTTCCCTCCCCATCTCTGATCTCTGTTTTCATTTAAATAGAGAGAGATCAAAGAGAAGTTACAATAAAGATAAGTACAACATGATTCCTATTACAAAATTGGTTTGCCTCTAACCAATTTATCAACAAGAGCAAGGCGAAATTGGCTTTGCAGCTGAGATTTGGAGGACGACCTGTTGGAGGGAAATGTTCCCCTAGGGCTTTTGGGTTGAAACCCTAGCAGACTAAAAGTTTTCTATACAGAGAAACACACATTCACACAACCATTATGTTATTATAAACAAATTCTATGATAAGGGAACATACCTTAGGTCCTACGTTTGAGAAGGCCCTCAAGGGTCCAAACCCTTCTTCAAGTTACTCTTGCTCCTTTGTTCTGCAAAACAACCAATTCCAAAGAACAAAGCAGTATATGGACAAAAACTTATAAAGAAACCATCTTCATGTTATAAAGAAAGGTAGTTATTTATGAAATATAAACAACCATTCACATATGTATTCTAACATGAATATCATAAACATAAAGAAGATTCATATCAGGAACCAAGACATGTGTTTCTTTTATTATAGACAAATAAAGTACATAAAAGGAATAATTTCACCTGAGTCACCTTTAGCAGGCTTCAAGCAAAGCTTCCTTCCGGATCTGTTCCAGCCTCAAGCCTTTAACAAACTCCTTCCATGACTTACTCCATGATTTCATAAGTAGTGGATGAACATCAACACACAAGGAAACAAGGGTTTCCTGTACAAATGGGGGAAGTGCAGAAGGCACAAGGGACTTCAGACCTGGTCAGGGGAAAAATCTCAGCATAATAACCTTTCTCTCTCTTCTCTCCCCCTTTAGGCCTTCCCATTGAGGTCTTTTTATACCTCTCCCAAAGTAGTTTTTTAGTTGGGAATTGGTTGGGAACAGTTGGGCCACAGGCACTAACAGGTGATCAGCAGGTAAAACCCGTGATCTCCGCCTGAAATTAAGGAGTTTTATATTTTTTTAAGTGTTTTAATACATATACTCGGGTTGGGTATATGCCTACCCATGTATACATGCGTTTAACTCAGGGCAATGTCGCGTATAAGGGATAAAACACTGTTTTTTAAATTTTAGGACCAGGTCTGGAAGGAGGGGTTGCCCTAGGCCATGAGTGCAGCATCACAAACCATAAGAGTGAGATTTGGAGCTATAACAGATGCCCCCTAATATATGAGGTTAGAAGGGGTACATGATGGCCGAAATGTATTAAGCAAGTACATGGAAAGGAAATCTGTCAAAAACCGAGGAGGACTTCACCAGAATTCAGCCTGCCAAGCCACAAAAGGAGATCAGAAAGAAACACTATTTGAGGCGGGCATACCCATGCTCAGAAAAAGTAAAGCATGTCCGCATATCAAGTACAAGTGGATCCACTAAGTATACAAGTATAAATGATTGGAAAATACATAATGGATCATCTGATCATGATCGAACAAGTACATGTCTGAATATCACATATAAGACTGTCAATGATGCTGAAAGATGCAACGGATCACTGATATCAAAGACTGATCCCAAAAGGTACCAACTGAACATGATGGAATAGGATGGTACTACACTGCAAACTCAGGTGCCAGCATATAGAATGTCGCCATGACTGACTGCAACATATAAGGTGGAGTGGTATCAACTAGCAGCAACAGGAGCAACTGTCAAGTGAACCAATGAATGTTGATACAACCTGAGGTCTTCACCGACTGCCGTGGTACATTTCTACACCATGGGAATAAATGATCTGAAGTCGACCATGTGAGAAATCATTTGATTACTGGTCATTGATGTATATCGTTAACAAACACGGGACTACTCACCGATAATGATAATGAGCGTCAAGGTACCCAGTACAATCTAACAAGTGCGAATAGATGAGCTGGAGTCGAACACCTATAAGAATCTATCGATCAGGAGACAATGATGGTTTCCCACTGTCGATAGCAAAGGATCTGCCACTAATGACTACAAACCCCAAGGTACTGCCAAATGGACTCTAGATCTTTGCCCCAGAGCAATGCATCAGAGTCGATAGGGAAAGATCCATTAGAAGGAAGGCATTAAGGCATCCTCCATCAATCTAGCGCGAGTGTAACCCGTAGGCCAATAATGTGGAAGGAACCGGACGAAAGAGATGTAGTAACCCAACCGAAGTACGTTTCCGGCATACACAAGATGTGGCTAGCGCACGACAGAAACCCTCTGAACCAACCAATAATGAAAGCTAACACAGAGGCGAGGTATCCACCAATAGGGTCAAATGGAAACCAAGGTACTGCACGAATCTCAATGTGTGATAATGTAAGCTGATGTCGAACACAAGGGAAACCACTCAGTCAAAGACCCATGATATTGATCGATGTTGAGCACAAGGTGACCTATCAATAATGAAAATAGGGCCAGGGTGCAGCTCTAGGCCTGTCCTCAGAGCAAGATGTCGTCGTCGACAAGGACAAGACCCTCTAGCAAGAAGTTAATGGGGACCTTCTCAAACCAGCACGAGTAAAGGACCAATATAACTGATGTGATGATAGACATGACACTGACAACCAGGGACGACCGACTAAAAAATGAGTCAAGAGACACCACAGAGAGGCCGACTCAGGCTAACTTCCCTTGAACAAAAGCACAACTCAATGTGACTATGTGGCAGCATATGATGACTCTGTATAAGTTCGCCATGCAGGAGGCACGAACAAACCCTCCATATGATTGGAAGAGATAACCAATCGGGGGAGAACTAACTCAATAACAAGGTTAAGGCATGCCTAAGTCAAACTAAATCCCGTCCAAACGAAGGAGACTTTGTTTTGAGTGCTTTGTTCAAGGGCGACACGACTGACTCTAGCTGCCAACAATAGATGGAAATACTGTCCCGTTCCCGCTCTTTTTGGAATATTTATTTTTTTTGTATTTTTCTGTTAAGCTTGAAAAAGAATAAAAGAATGCTATGGTACAGTGGAAAGAACGAGTGTTGGTGAAACATATGATCTAGTTCCTGGGAATGGAATGTTCCTATGCTCAATGCAGGGAGGTGAAGACTGGTCAGTGACACTCAAAGGTGTGTTCCTTCCACGGGTCAAGGTGTGTCAAGCTGCAGAAGTCAAAGTTATGCAAGGCTGATTTTGCAGTCGTGATGGTCAAAAGTTGGCTTAAACACGAGTCCAAGTGAAGCCGGCCCTAGGCCAAAAGGTGCAAGTGGTCAACATGCAATGCAATAGTACAACTCAACACAAAGAAGCCTCTAGGGTATATGGCCAGAACTAAGCGAAGAAGCAAAGAAGAATGAGTCTTCAACGCATAAGTCATGGCGGGACTACAGAGGACTCCCGAGCCTACTCAAATCGGAGCATCATGGGCAACAAATGTCAGTGAGGTGCTAACTACGATGCCCATGTAAAGGATGCTCTACCATCATGTCATGATTTAAAAAATCGGTGAGTGAAGATGGCTTACGAACCATAACATGATGGGATCGACCCTATGGCAGATGTATCGGCAAATGGAGGCTAGTATGCATAATGCAATGGAAAAATGGTGTCCCTAACCTATATGCCAGTGAGAAAACGATGCCTGCCATGACGGGTCAGCAGTCATGGAACCATCTCGAACTGTCGAAAAACGTCCAAAATGTCCTGAAAATCAAACCATTCTCGACATTCCAAGCTCCCAAGTTAAAAGTCACATGAGGTCAAACAAAATAAAATTTTGAAAAAATTTTGCATTTTCAAAACTTATAAAAGGGATTTTGGACTCACCATTTTTACCATTTGAGTTTGAGAGCAAAGATTTGGAGCAAAAGGAGCAAACTTCCCGTATGCCAAATTCAACCGTTCAAATTCTTCAAAAACCTCCAGGTAACTCTTATACTTAGCTTGCAATTGATTGTGACTGGTTTTAAGATTTTTAATTAATGTTTCACCGTTGAATTTTTTGCCCAAAATTTCACCACGGCGTATATGCGGGTTGGTTATATGAAACCCGCATACACGCGGGCCCTATACGTGCCTGTGTTCACAGGGACCCGCGTATATGCCGCGAATAATTTTTAAACAAAAACTAATGGTTGCAAATCATTTTTTTCTCAGAATGTTGGTCACTTGGCGAGAGAGAGAACATGCAGCGGTGGATAATGAAGTCATGAACAATCCAGAGGCTTTGGATGCCCTATAGGGATGCGGTTTGCTTAAATTCTTCAAACTCCCGAATATGAAAGCAAACACACGTCTGCTTGAGATGCTCATTGATTATTGGGACGTCGAGGAGGAAGCCTTTATGATTGACCAGATGCCACTCAGGGTAGAAGTGGAGGATATCTATTTCATCACGGGCCTTTCCCCAAGGGGAGAGGTAGTACGTTCTCGGGGTAGGACACGGAGCAGTCTCACGATAGAGGACTATGTACAGATATATTGTCCGGGACATCCCAAAAAGGTTGGGAGCCAGATTTCCATCACACATGTGGCGAGTTTATCACTGAGGATAATCCTGTTCACCATAGCTTGAGTGAACAGATCATCCTCTCTGCATTAGGCATCATGGCTAACCATGAGCGTGGCAGTTGACTGTCTCACTACTGTGTTTGACTGGTGTACTCCTCTTCTGGCCAACATGAAGAGCCAGCTCACTTCTATCAAGAGGGGACAGACCAAAAAATTTGGGTATGGGACTATCTTGTGTACTTTTTTTTTTGAGAAGGTTCCCACACTCTGCCCCAGGGTAGCAGTTTCCATCAGCACCCCACATGACCCACGCATGGGCTGGTGGGTTGATCTGATGAAACGTCTGGGGGTGGGGAGGTCCCAAGGACTGCCTTTGACGATGACTTCTTCACCTGGTGGGATCAACAGATCATTGCCGTAGATGACTACCCCTATGCTGGGCTGGATTTCCGAGGAGATCCTGATCTAGCATTACCACCGAACGCAGCATGGGGCGAGATTGGTAAGAATTTTTTGATTTTTTGATTTTTTGGATTTTTCAAATATAATGATGAATTTTGAAAAATGTTTTTGATGAGATTCAAATGACTGACATGATGATCATGTTCCAGACGTTGGGCCAGTACGACCAGATGGGTTCCTGCGGCATGGACGGCATGGCCGAGGAGTCGAAGAGGCGGCTGCTGATACAGAACGGACTCTAAATAACGTCCAACGACACTTGGCAAGATTGAGCTGCCGAGTACCGATGGCTGCCATAGAGGACCTTCCTGAGGATATGCAGCGTCATGTGGTTGGCATGCCACGTGACTGGGTTCGCACTTTTTGGCCTGTGGCCAATGCGATAGTTACCTACTTGGCCGCTCATCCTGAGCTGGGGCATTAGATATGCCGGACATGATTATGGGCATTTGAGTCCCAATTTTGTATATTTTTGGACAAACATATGTACACTAGAGACGCTTTCTGATATATATATATATATATATATATATATATATATATATATATATATATATATATATAGTTCGACTTTTTGATGCTTGATTTTATTGTGATGAATGATTGATGTGCCAGTCTAATGCTTGATTAGCGATAGAATCAGCTAACCAATTACGAGATCTTGGAATGTGCAAATAATTAATATAAGTAAATGATCTTTGCAACAAACTCACCCTTAAATACTGGCGATATAAACATGGATCCCTTACCTGATAAATGTTGTTTAATTGTGACACTATCAATTGAGAATCATGATACACTACCAACGAGTCGATCCCATGAGAGATTGCCTCGGATAATAAATTAATAACAGCAGTATACTCAGCCATATTGTTTGAAGCAGGACCGATGCATACACCTCTTGATACCATCAATTGACCAGTTGGATAATAAAGTACCCAAGCTTCGGAAGTGAGATTCCTAGTGTGCCGACTAGCACCATCGGCGAACCCAAAATAGACCAAGTCATCCATCAACACCTGCCACAGCAGACCAAAAAGTGCTGGTATCAAAAAACTCTCGACGATATATGTACAAATATACATAAATTACAAAGAAGCCATTGCCTGGCCAAAACTAAGCAAAGTACTTCTTTAGGTAGAGCCCGTTTCGGGGCTCCGCCAGCTTGTTTCCCTCAAAATCGATTAACTCATATGACCCTTTTTCTAAAACTCGTTTAATAATGAAAGGACCGTACCACATAGGCTTAAACTTGCCTGCCCCCAAGGTGTCTTTATCTTGGTCATAGACCAAGACAAGGTCACCTTCAGAAAAGACTCGAGGATGGACAGATTTATCATACTGCGTTTTAACCCTTTTCTTATGAGCCTCATTCACCGTGGCGGCATCTCGACGCTTCTCATCGAGATGTTCCAAGTGAAGTAGGCGCTCTTCGAGACTCGAAGTCTCTGGAAGGAGCTCAACAGCTAACTTAAGAGATGGAATTTCACATTCAACCGGAAAGATAGATTCCATCCCATGAACCAACTAAAAAGGTGTAAAACCAGTAGCAGTCTTTACGGAGGTTTGGTATGCCCAAAGAGCTGAATACAACATAACGTGCCAATTGGACCGATTTTTATCGATTGTCCATTGGAGCATCGTCTTAAGAGTTTTATTGACTGCCTCGACCTGTCCATTGGCCTGAGGATAATAAGGAGATGAATGCTCCTGCTAGAAACCTAATTTGAGAGCCAATTCAGACATCAGTTGATTCTGGAAATGACTGCCATGATCAGTGACAATCTCTCTCGGGATACCGAATCTTGAGATAACCTGATTAAAAAGGAACAACGCTGCCGTGTCACTATCGTTTTTATAAGTGGGCATGGCCTCGGCCCACTTCGTAAAGTAGTCTACAGCCACGATAATGTACTTGTGATTCGCCGCTGAAGGCGGATTACAAGTCGTAAAATCAATACTCCACTTAGTAAAGGGATCGAAGGTGACAACGGGAAAAATAGGAGCTGGATGTGCACACATCTTCCAAGTAAAAATTTGACAGGGGTGACAGCGTTTGACCGCTTCCACACAGTCTTTAAAGAGTGAAGGCCAAAAATAGCCGGCACGTAAGATGCGCTGGGCTGTAGCAATCCCTGATAGATGACCACCCCAAGCTCCACTGTGGCAGTCATTGAGCATTGACTCTGCTTCCTCTAAGGTTAAACAGCACTAAAGGATTGAATCAACCCCTCGACGGTATAATGTGTCACCAATGATAACATAATTTTTAGCCAGGTGACGTAATTTTCGACGTTCATCCTTGGAGAAAGTAGAGGGAAACTTCAAAGTCTGGAGATAAACAATGATATCTCCATGCCAAGGGTCGAGTGAAGAGATGAGGAATAAATGTTCATTGGGAAAACTTTCCTCATAAACAATATCCTCTCCACAAGGCAGCTTAGAAATTAGCTCCGCATAAACCATGGATTTCTTAGACTTGGCAGACAAGAACTCAAGATCAAATTCTTGTAAAATGACTATCCATCGATTATATTTTCCCCCAATCACTCGCCTACTGAGGACAAATTGAAATGGATTGACCGCCACTAAGACAAAAGTTTTACGTAGCAGGATATAATGATGGAGCCGCTGGACAACATGGACAGCTACCAAGGCCAACTTCTCAACTGGAGAATAGCGAAGTTCAGGACCTATTAAGCTTCGACTCAAATAATAAATCACATGCTCCGTGAGAGCATCGTCCTCCTAAATGAGAACCATACTAATGGTTGATTCTGCTGCAGCGAGATATAAAAGGAAGTCTCTACCATAATCCAGTGGACTCAAAAGCGGGGCAGAGACTAATGCTTTTTTCAAAGCATCAAACGATCGTTGCACAAAGTCGTCCCATACAAATGGAACTCCTTTCTGTAGCAAACGCATTAACCCTTTAGTGATCTCGGCATAGTTCGCTATAAACCGTCTTAAGAAATTAGCCTTCCCTTGAAGACTTTAAAGTTGTCGAATTGAGGACGGGGGAGGCAATTGAACTATTGTCTCAAACTTGAAGGGATCAACCCGAATCCCTTCATTTGACACAATGAACCCTAACAACCGACTGGACGTAACCGCGAAAATGCACTTGTTGGGATTCAATCGGATTTTGTAAAAACGACATCGCTCAAAAACCATTCGAAGATGACTAGGGTGATCAGTTCTCTTTCGAGAACGAGCAGTGAGATCGTCCAAGTATGCTTCGATGACATGTTTGATGTCATGGAAAGCATATGACATGGCCCGCTGAAACATGGCTCCAACATTTTTAAGACCAAAAGGCATCTTTCTATATGCAAAGGTACTCCAGGGACATATAAAGGCTGTCTTATGTTGATCTTCAGGACGGATAGAAATTTGATTATAACCTGAAAAACCATCCATGAAGGAAAAAATCTCATTACCCACACACTCGTCAATAATCTGATCAATGAATGGCGTGGGGTAATTATCTTTCAGACAAGCCTTGTTTAGGTCCCTAAAATCGATGCATACTTGGATTGTTCCTTGCTTTTTATCCACAAGGACTGGATTAGAAACCCAATCAGTAAGAGGAATAGGGTATATGAAACCTGTCTTTAGCAGCTTCTCAACTTCAACTTTGATAGCTGCTGCTTTCCTATGGTTAACCGACCGAAGCCTTTGACGAACCGGTTTGGTGTTTTCATAGGTCTTGATCTCATGTTGAACTATAGAAGGATCAATGCCAGGAATTTCTTCATAAGACCAAGCAAATACATCTCGAAATTCCTTGAACAGGTCGGTGTAAATTTGAATTTCTTCAGGGGAACATTCGATTCCAATGAAGAGATTCTCAATCACATTAGGGTCCCTAGAGATGTTTATAGGTATCGTTTTTGAAATCACCGACATATTACCTTCGGCACGAACGTGTGCTGGAGCCAAAGGATTTGACACCGTACAAACATCACTAGTAAAGAGCTCGGAGAATCTAGATTCTACTTCCTGCAATGGAGGAAGAAAGTATGAATGATGGTGTAAGTCTTCCCAAGGTCGATCTATACCCATCATTGCTTCGAAGATTGCTTCTTCAGAAGGTAAAACCGAATCTAAGCAGTCTAAGGCAGAGGTAGAATCAAGGCTCCAAGCCAGGGCCACATCACCATCTAACTCCTCTTTGGAAAAAGGAGTAGAGTGGTCGTCTGCAGAGTTAACAATAGACTGATATCTAAGCTCAGCTGCAGATATAGGGAATGCCATTCCATTCACTTTTCCTTCAACTAATGTGGTCGTAGGTGAAGGCAAGGTCCAAGGGTCTGAAAAATAACGAGTTTGGAAGAACTCTTCTCGAGGAGACTCCTTAGATGATGAAACGACATTAATTTTAGCGAAAGGAGAGGGGAGATCAAAGGTACCCATCAATGAGGAATACATCCCCACTCCTAAATTCTCAGTAGGCAGGCGAGGGTTATCCACTAAGGGAACAGTAGAGTCAGATCTTGCTTGAGGATCGACTGGACAATAATCCAATTGATCAACCTTAACGATTTTCCCTCATGAGGAAAGCAAATGACACGAAACAGAGTTGAAACAACGACGTCCATTTCGTATACCCAGTTCCTTCCTAAGAGGAGATTATAGTCTAGGTTAGCATCTATGACTTCTACTTCAATATTGATGACCTTCCCCCCAACACATATAAGAAAGGCTGGGATAATCCCATGCGGCTTATGAGAATGACCATCAAATGTAGTGAAGACGGTAGGTGAAGGAACAACTGAAGGCGGTCCAATAGCCTTCCAGCATGACATCGACATGACGCACGTGGAAGCTCCTTCATCGATAACGGTATGAAAAATGTTAATTTTCCGGTATGTAGACTTTATTTGGAAAGCCATATGATGAGGGAGTCGCTTTTTGAAATTTAACATGTCAAAAGTGAGCACCAAAGAATTAGTTGGATCGACTGCCCCAATCGCGGAAAGTAAAGCACTTCGTTGAGCCGGACACGACTGGAGAACCTCTAAAGTGGACATGGCGCACAAACTCTAAGCCAGATCCTCCACAATGGAGTAATTCTGAGCGGCCCTAGCATTAGGATTAATAGTCGTGTGTTTAGTAGAACCTTTCGGTATCCGTGGTATAGTCTTGAGGGGTCGCTCAATATGAAGGTCGGTACTTCTGGGAACAGTCTTGTCCTTGGAAGTTTCGGCTTCACCATAATCACGTGACCGAGTAGCCACATGGACGTTAGAACCCATCATGAAAACATTTGATGATTTTTCCCCTTCCTGGTTGCCCCCTGTGGAGGTACCAGGATTTGAACTCGCGCCAGCAAGAAGTTGTTGCCCTTGGGGAAAGGGGTTGGTTAACACAGCCTGAGAACTAGAAGTCCCTTGTTGTCCTAACAAGTGCTGAGCGTCTTCAATCTTAGGGCAGAGATGAGTTAAATGGTCTCCACTACGCAACTTGCATGGAAACTTGACTTTCTTTCTAGACTCATTTCTACCACCACCAGTGTTGTTGTCGGATTTAATTGCATCAGGCTTCCCATCCTGGTTATTTTTCTTACCTCGTCCTTTCTTTTTCCCGTTGGAATTTTGATTTCCTTTGGGGTTATCAAATTGGACGGCGTTAATCGAAGAAGTTTGGGAAGCTGGGGGGTTAGACGATGTGACTTGGTTGTTAGAAGCAGTTTGTAAAGACAACTGCTGCAATTGGTTCAACAAGTTCACGGTAGTTGTCTCTACCGACCCAAAGATACCATCTGCGTGGGGACCTGGCTTCGAATTAGCTACGTCAACCTTAGACCCAGGAGCATCTGGCAAGTATTTTTGAAGGATCCTAGACTGAGAGTAGATCAATTATAATTGCTGGGCCCTAAAAATGGCTTGCTCCTCCAAATAGACTCCAGACATGGAGACATCCTTGGAGATCTCGGGTTGTAACGATTTCAAAAACCATTCGAGACGGTACTCTAGAGGGATTTTGGCTTTAATGAGCCTCTTTCTCCATCTCCATTCCTGAATATGGTCAGAAATGTGAGTTGCCTTATCCTGATGAAAAGTGGCCAGAAGTTCAGTTCCGACGTCATAACGGACAGGCAACTGGAAATGATTTAAGAAAATATTGGCTAAGTCAGCGAAAGATGTAAAGCTACCCCCTGGCAACTCAATATACCATTTTGCCGCATTACCAATCAAGGTGTGTTGAAAAAGTCTCAACCTAATCAAGTCATTGATCAGGGAGTTAGATGAGCACCACAAATGGAATGTGGTTACATGGTCGCCTGGGTCCTCACCGCTCTTCCCTTCGAATTTTGGAATGTCCAAAGGGAGTTTGGTTGGGACCGGAGGCCAGGCCAGATTTGTTGGCATTATGATTCAAGTGTTGTCCTTGATGGCAACTCTCTCAGAGGTTGGTACAGGTGCTCAGAGGTTGGTACAGGTGATGGCAACTTAATCAGAAGACAGATCTTAGTACAACATGCCAAGGAAGTTCATATACGCAGGTTCGTTAAGCCCAAGTCGCGTGTACACGCTAGTTGGATTCAGAAAAAGCGCGTGTATGTGGAAAAGTACCTTTGGTCCATGGTGGTTAGTCCTTGGAAGTTGTGCCTATGGTTTCGGACCATTGTGTCTCGACGGGCGTGTCGATCTCTAGTTTTGAAGTTGATGGTATTGTATTACTATGGTTTTGGCTCTTGGTATTGAGCAAGGCCTAAGGCTATATAAGGAGAAGAAGATCATTAGGCAAAATTATCTTTCGACAAGGCTTGAATATCTAAGAGAGAAAGAGATCTGATATGCAGGTTCTGGGTTGCTTGATCTAAGCCAAGGAGAGATCACATCGGTTGATGGAAGACTAGATCTAAGGATAGATCGGGATCTAATGGTTTGAAATGCACTATCATGATATGGTTGATTATGCGTATTTCTAGATCTGCATATTGTCGCAATGTTATGTTCTGAGTCTAACTAATGACTGGTACAGCTGCAAATTGAGAAAGTTTATTTTTAGATCTGTACGCAGGTTGGCTTCGGTAAAAGAGCGTGTATACGCTGGTTTTGCTCATTGAAGTAGCGTATATCTTTTGAAGCTTGATTTTGGGTTTACAGTGGGGTCTGACTGTTATTGCAGAGTTCTGTAGTCTGCTCTGTGTTCTGGTAACTGGTGATTGACAGGGGTCAGTGGTTCAGTGATTCAAAGTTTGGTTGTTTTATGCTTCAATGATCTGTTGTGGAAATTGAATGAATTGTGGTTTTGAGATTGTAATGTTGTGCTTCAGGAATATCCAAGTCTGAAAATGTATGAAAAGTGATACCTGAAAGAAAGAAGATTGTAGGTCAGCACCTACGTACTAGTATCTTGGCTAGTACAAGAGCAAAGGGGGTTGGAGCTCCCTTCCAAGGAAGTTTGGAGAACAAGAGAAGGTTGTAGCCTTCTGCAGGTTGTAGCCTGCGTACTGGTATAAGGCTGCACCAGTACAAAAGATTGTAAACTGAAGTTTCATATTAAAGAAAGATAGAGGCAACTTGCAGCAGGTGGTTTTCACCCACATTGGGTTTCCACCTTATATCTTGGTGTTCATGTGTGTGGCTTTTGATCTGTTCTGTTATACTGCACATGTTTACTGTTAATGTGGTGAATAATGTCCTGATGCACTTAACTGAAGAATAAGCTAACTAAATTGTGAGTTTTCTTCTTATACGCTGTTTTACTTAGTCACAGTAGCGTGTACACGCTGGTTCACTTAACTGAAGTAGCGTATATGTTTCTGAGCATTGAAAAGTTTGATTGATCTGATAATACTGATTCACCCCCCCTCTCAGTATTATTTCCAACAATTGGTATCGGAGCAGGTCCTTCAGAGAAGCTTGATCGCTTGAAGGTAGATCATTCATCATGAGCAACTACGAGAAAGAAGCATCAATCAGGCCACTGGTTTTTGATGGAACAAATTTCAATTATTGGAAGGTAAGAGTTACTCCATATCTTCAATCTCTTGGTACAGAAGTTTGGAACATTGTAGAAACAGGCTATGTTTTTCCTTCAGCTACTCCTACAGATCCAGCTGAGAAAAAGACATATGAAACAAATGCAAAGGTAGTCAGTACTCTATTAGGAAGTATATCCCAAACAGAATTCATGAAGGTCATGCACTTCAAATCAGCAAAAGAGATATGGGACAAAATGATCACTAGCTATGAAGGAGATGAACAGGTAAAGCAAGCTAAACTTCAAACTCTCAGGATTCAATATGAGACTCTCAAGATGTATAATGATGAAAGTGTGGCTAATTATTTTCTTCGGGTAGATGAGATTGTTAATTGTATGAAAAATTTGGGTGAAGAAATAAAAGAGACTATAGTAGTTCAAAAGATTCTAAGATCATTATCCCCCAAGTTTGAATCTAAAGTATCTGCAATAGAAGAAAAGGAAAATCTCAAAGTTCTCACTATGTCTCAGCTACATGGAATTCTAACTGCTTATGAAATGAGAAAGGGAGGTCCATCAGACAGAAGGGAAGCTGCTTTTAAGGCATCAGGAAAAGAAGATTACTATGAAGCAAGCCATGTTCCAGAAGAAGAGGAAGAAGAATCAAATTTTGTCAGAAATCTTCAAAGGGGTGCTGGAAGGTTCAGAGGTAAGCTACCTTTCAAATGCTTTGCTTGTGGAAGAGTAGGTCATTATGCTGCAAAATGTCCTTATAAGGATAAAGGAAAAGAACCTGCTAGATGGAACAAGAAACAAAATGCAAATAAGAAAAGCTACTACACCCATGAAGATAGTGATGGCTTATCAAACAGTGATGAAGATGAACAAGGTAATAAATATAAGCTGTTAATGGCATTTGAAGATGATGATTATGAGGATGCTGTAGATGTGGATAATCTCTATAATGAAATTACTAGACTCAAGAGATGCATAGAAGAAAAGAGTGTGATCATTGATACTTTGCAATTTCAAATTGATGAAAAGGAAAAACATCTTGAAAAACTAGAAGGTGAAATTGTTGGTCTCAGAAAAGAAATTGAGAAAACAAAAGCTATTAATCTTAAGTTTGTCAAAGGATCTGAAACTTTGGATGAGATTATCAATGTGCAGCGGTCTCCTCTAAACAAGACAGGTTTGGGCTATAATGGAGAAACCTCTCAAGCATCCACCTCAAAAAGTTATCTTGATGCAACAAGAAGAAATGAGCAGAAGAACAATGAAGATAATCAGGTAAAGCAGGGACGAATTACAAACAGAAACTATCAGGGACAATCCTTCTTAAGGGTGAACAAAAGCTACAACCAACCACAGGTAAAATCTTCTCAGTTTGGCACAAGAATAGATGAAAATAGAAATTACAATCAGTTGGCTGGTAGATTCAATAACCGCAGAAGCTTCTTCAATGGACAATGCTTTTCTTGCCATAACTTTGGTCACAAAGCAGCTCAATGTGTTGCATATAAAACAATCATGACTAGGGAAGCTCAAAAACAAAGAAGTATGACAGGGATTACAAAGAGGACCTATAACAACTTTTCGGTTCTTGAAAATGAAGTTGAATGTTCTATTTGCAATAATTTTGGTCATAAAGAATCTGAATGCAGGAGCAGGTTTCAGGAGAAAAAGGAACAAGCCACGAGCACCAAAAAATGGAGAATAAAGGAACCTCAGACAGAAAGATGTGGGATAGCTTTTTATGCAGAAGGACAGGAAAATCTATGGTACATTGACAGTGGATGTTCGAAACATATGACAGGTGATAAAGAAAAACTTGAATCTTATTCTACTTTAGAAAAGGGAAAGAAAGTTTCTTTTGGAAATGATACTCCTGCAACTATAAAAGGAAAAGGTATTGCTCCTTTGAAGGAAAAGGTCAAGGCTGGAAATGTTTTGTATGTTGATGGATTAAAGCATAATCTACTAAGTGTCAGCCAGATGTGTGATCAAAAAACCGAGGTTGTTTTCAGATCGAATGGATGTCTTGTTCGTGATCTTGATACAGGTAAAACAGTTCTCAAAGGCAAAAGAACTCCAAATAATCTGTACATATTTGAAGAAGGACAACAACCATGCTATCTTAGCAAGGATGAAGAGCACTGGTTATGGCATCGAAGGTTGGGACATCTAAGCTTCTCACAAATAAGGAAAGCATGCAAATATCAGGCAGTTCGCGATCTTCCAGATATCAAAATTCCAGACAACACCATATGCAAATCTTGTCAGTTTGGAAAGCAAACCAGAACTAACTTTCCAGAGAAGGAAGGATCAGCTAGCTTGCCTCTTGAGCTAGTCCATACAGATGTATGTGGTCCATTTAGGAAAAGGACACCTCGAGGAGAAGAATATCTGATATTATTCATTGATGATTTCTCAAGGTTTGTTTGGTTAGGGCTTATGAAGCACAAAGATGAAGCATTCGAAAAATTCAAATCCTTCAAAGCATTGGCTGAAAATGAATCAGGACACAAAATTAAGTGCCTCAGATCTGACAGAGGTGGGGAGTTCACATCAAATGAATTTTTCGATTTCTGTGATGAACATGGGATAAGAAGAGAATTCTCTACAGCTAGAACTCCTCAGCAAAATGGGGTTGTGGAAAGAATGAACAGAACTATCCAACAAATGGCTCATGCTATGCTCGATGAATCAGGTACTCCTACAACCTTCTGGGGTGAAGCTGCACATGCTGCTGTTATCATTCTTAACAAAACAAATGTCCGAGTAAACAGCACTCAAACACCTCATGAGCTTTGGAGTGGTAAAACTCCTTCCGTGAAGCATTTCAAAATCTTTGGGAGCAAATGTTATATTAAGAATACTGATGAGCAACTTGGCAAACTTGAACCTAGAGCAGATGAGGGCATTCTTCTTGGTTATTCTCCACATAGCAAAGCATACAAGTGCTACAATAAAAGACTTGGCAGAATTGTTGACAGTATTGATATAGTGGTTGATGAGAAGGGATATATTCCTAGGCAAGTTCATCATGAAGACATTGAAGAAGATGAAGGTTACTCTCAAAGGCGAAATGATGAAGAAGAAGAACCTCAAGAAGAAGAAGAATCTCAAGAAGAACCAGAGGAGCAGACAAGAATAGAAGAGAAGACTCCATCCAGATATGTCCAAAAGAATCATCCAGAAACTCAGATTGTGGGGCAGAAAGAAGCAGGAGTACAAACAAGAAGGACACTTGCAGAAGCTTCAAGCTACTTGGCTCTACTCTCCTCCATTGAACCACAAAATGTGAAAGAAGCATGCAAAGATGAATGTTGGGTCAAAGCAATGGATGAAGAACTTGAGCAAATCGAAAAGAACAACACTTGGGAATTAGTTCCTAGACCAAAAGATAAGAATGTAATAGGAACAAAATGGGTCTTCAAGAATAAATTAAATGAAAATGGAGAAGTAATTAGAAACAAGGCCAGACTTGTTTGTAAAGGGTATGCACAGCAAGAAGGAATAGATTTTGAAGAGACCTTTGCTCCTGTGGCAAGACTAGAGGCCATCCGAATGTTCCTTGCTCTCTCAAGCTTTCAAAACTTCAAGGTATTTCAAATGGACGTGAAATCAGCCTTCCTGAATGGAGACTTAGAAGAAGAAGTATATATTGAGCAGCCAGATGGTTTCATTCTTGGGAATGATCCAAACCTTGTATGCAGATTGAAAAAGGCACTCTATGGGCTCAAACAAGCTCCAAGGGCTTGGTACTATCGGTTGGACAAATATCTTCACCAACAAGGCTTTTCAAAAGGATCAGCAGATAGCAATCTCTATATAAAAGTTGAAAATAACAAATTGCTAATTCTTGTTGTTTATGTAGATGATATTATTTTTGGCAGCAATGAAGAGACTATGAGTCAAAACTTTGCCTTGGTTATGCAGAAAGAATTCGAAATGTCACTTCTTGGAGAATTGACATATTTTCTTGGATTGCAAATCCAACAAAATGAAGGAGGTATCTTCTTGTCTCAAACCAAATACCTCAAGCAGATCTTGAAGAAGTATGGCATGGAAGAGTCAAAGCCAGTTTGTACACCCATGGTTACAGGATGCAGCCTCAGTGCTAATGATGAATCAGCAGCAGTTCACCAACCCACTTATAGATCCATGATTGGGAGTTTGCTTTATTTGACAGGTACTCGACCAGATATTACACATGCAGTAGGAATGGTTGGAAGATTTCAAGCCAACCCAAAGGAAACTCATCTTCAGGCAGTCAAAAGAATCTTCAAATATCTTCAAGGGACCCAAAACTATGGCTTATGGTATCCTAGAAATACAGATCTCACTCTTCATGCTTACACAGATGCAGATTGGGCTGGAAGTGTGGATGATAGGAAAAGCACAAGTGGTGGTGCTTTCTTCATGGGTTCCAGATTAGTATCTTGGTTCAGCAAGAAACAGAGTTCGATTGCCTTATCTACAGCTGAAGCAGAATATGTGGCTGCGGCATCTTGTTGCACACAACTTCTTTGGATGATGCAGACCTTGCAGGACTTTCAAATCACTTGCACTCCACCAGTTTCTATCTTATGTGATAATACAAGTGCAATCAGCATTTCAAAGAATCCAGTCATGCACTCAAAGACCAAGCACATACCAATCAAGTACCATTTTCATTTTCTTCGGGAACAAGTGCTTGAACAGAAGGTCAAGTTGGAGTATGTTCCTTCTAAGGAACAAGTTGCTGATATTCTCACAAAACCACTGCCCAGGGAAACTTTTGAATATCTCAGACAAAAGCTGGGAGTAGTTGATGCTTCATCCTGCTGTTGAAGCTTGTCTGTTCTACAGAAAATTTGGTATACGCAAGTTACGAAAGGTATATACGCGTATACACGCGGATTTATGGTGGGAAAGTCGCGTGTAAGGTGTACGCTTGTTGCAGAGATTATATCCGCGTACATACGCTGTTTTATGCAGGATAAATCGCGTATATGAAGTTCTGAACAGCAATGGGAATGTCAGAATTCTTCAGGCACAGTTTCAGGGGGTGCAACAGGCACAGGTTCAGGGGGAGCAGCTTAAAAGTCTCATAAAGCATTGTTGGCATTCAGATGTTTTGGTTGTTGGTTTCATGAGAAGGAGCTCAGAAAGAAATCCTGGTTGCTGATCTAACAAGATGTTTATCAGATGCTGCTGGTGCCTTTCCTAAGTCTTGGTCTAGATCTGTTGTCTCTATGTCATGTATCTCTCTTGTCATATCTCTTTTATGGTGTCAAGGTCATGTAACGGCCTATGTTGGTTTCCCCTCTATGCCTGGGATGAATGCTGTAATATAATTGGTTGTTTCTGATATGTCCCCTCTTGGTAGGGAGTATGGATGTATGTATTGAGTCTTTTGGTGATAGGAAGGTCTCTTATGGTGTATAAGTCTTGGTTCTTGTTGAAGAACATCTTTTGCAGATCTGGCCTACTGTCAGGGGGAGCACGAGTCAGCACAGCCAAGCAGAGGTATCAGCATGTCCTCAGGGGGAGCACAGCCCTTTGCCCTTGATGTCAAAGGGGGAGAGTGACTTGGTGTGGTGGTTGCCATCAAGTCCAAAGGGGGAGATTGTTGGCATTATGATTCAAGTGTTGTCCTTGATGGCAACTCTCTCAGAGGTTGGTACAGGTGCTCAGAGGTTGGTACAGGTGATGGCAACTTAATCAGAAGACAGATCTTAGTACAGCATGCCAAGGAAGTTCATATACGCAGGTTCGTTAAGCCCAAGTCGCGTGTACACGCTAGTTGGATTCAGAAAAAGCGCGTGTATGTGGAAAAGTACCTTTGGTCCATGGTGGTTAGTCCTTGGAAGTTGTGCCTATGGTTTCGGACCATTGTGTCTCGACGGGCGTGTCGATCTCTAGTTTTGAAGTTGATGGTATTGTATTACTATGGTTTTGGCTCTTGGTATTGAGCAAGGCCTAAGGCTATATAAGGAGAAGAAGATCATTAGGCAAAATTATCTTTCGACAAGGCTTGAATATCTAAGAGAGAAAGAGATCTGATATGCAGGTTCTGGGTTGCTTGATCTAAGCCAAGGAGAGATCACATCGGTTGATGGAAGACTAGATCTAAGGATAGATCGAGATCTAATGGTTTGAAATGCACTATCATGATATGGTTGATTATGCGTATTTCTAGATCTGCATATTGTCGCAATGTTATGTTCTGAGTCTAACTAATGACTGGTACAGCTGCAAATTGAGAAAGTTTATTTTTAGATCTGTACGCAGGTTGGCTTCGGTAAAAGAGCGTGTATACGCTGGTTTTGCTCATTGAAGTAGCGTATATCTTTTGAAGCTTGATTTTGGGTTTACAGTGGGGTCTGACTGTTATTGCAGAGTTCTGTAGTCTGCTCTGTGTTCTGGTAACTGGTGATTGACAGGGGTCAGTGGTTCAATGATTCAAAGTTTGGTTGTTTTATGCTTCAATGATCTGTTGTGGAAATTGAATGAATTGTGGTTTTGAGATTGTAATGTTGTGCTTCAGGAATATCCAAGTCTGAAAATGTATGAAAAGTGATACCTGAAAGAAAGAAGATTGTAGGTCAGCACCTACGTACTAGTATCTTGGCTAGTACAAGAGCAAAGGGGGTTGGAGCTCCCTTCCAAGGAAGTTTGGAGAACGAGAGAAGGTTGTAGCCTTCTGCAGGTTGTAGCCTGCGTACTGGTATAAGGCTGCACCAGTACAAAAGATTGTAAACTGAAGTTTCATATTAAAGAAAGATAGAGACAACTTGCAGCAGGTGGTTTTCACCCACATTGGGTTTCCACCTTATATCTTGGTGTTCATGTGTGTGGCTTTTGATCTGTTCTGTTATACTGCACATGTTTACTGTTAATGTGGTGAATAATGTCCTGATGCACTTAACTGAAGAATAAGCTAACTAAATTGTGAGTTTTCTTCTTATACGCTGTTTTACTTAGTCACAGTAGCGTGTACACGCTGGTTCACTTAACTGAAGTAGCGTATATGTTTCTGAGCATTGAAAAGTTTGATTGATCTGATAATACTGATTCACGCCCCCTCTCAGTATTATTTCCAACAAGATTGTACTTGATTGGATTGTTTGTTAACTTAGTGAGATCTGGCAAGTTCAACGTTGCTAGAAACGGAAGCCTAGGAGGACCTTGGGGATTCCACCCAGACTGGGCGGAACTCCCAAAGTTCTGAAAAGATTGTCCTGGATTTTGGAAGGCACCAGGCTGCCCGAAGTAACCAACAGAACTGGTTGAACCAAAAGGCAAGCCTTGTGATCCAACAAAATTTAGAGTTTGACCAACTCCGGCCGCAAAACCTCCATAACCAGCAAAGTTTCCTCCTAAAGGATTGTAAGGAGTTGATAACCCTTGATACGGATTCCAAGCCGAAGCTAAGGGAGGAATAATTTGAAACGAACTAACTGTGGAGTACGGCCTATTCCCTTGTTAGCCGAAAGACAGATTCCTAGTTCCCGCGCCACTAACCCCAGGGTTAGTCCAACCTTGGAAAGGGTTGTTGCTTTGTCCTATAGAAGAAAAAGGCATGGATCCTATTGTCGGTTGGAATGTGGTATATGACCACTTCCGAAAGGAAAACCCTGGAATGAAGCCGATCCACCCATCATGGATGTAGCGGCACTAAACGGAACTGATGGAATACCCTGTGAATGGGTACCAAATGGGAAGAATCCAAAACCAAAAGCATTGGTTTGGGAATTTCCACTCATGGACGGAATGGAGGTAGACCCAACTAAATATGTGCTAGCAAAAGATCCAAACAAAGAAGCAGAGAAGATGGAAATCGTTCTTCCCCCCTGTACCGATGTTGGAGTGTGCATAGTTGTAGCACTTGTAGTAGAAGCCATGCTTCTAGTAGTGGTCATCGATGGTAAGCGCGTAGCGTAACCTGGACTTGACAGTCTATGCGTCAGAGTCCCAACATATTGTAATACGTCTGGATGAGTAGATGGTAGTGGAGAATTCGGAGCCGCTAACGACTCTGAGAGTTC
This sequence comes from Pinus tabuliformis, assembly GCA_031772625.1. Taxonomy (NCBI): domain Eukaryota; kingdom Viridiplantae; phylum Streptophyta; class Pinopsida; order Pinales; family Pinaceae; genus Pinus; species Pinus tabuliformis. The sequence goes on from CM062817.1 coordinate 240,333,016, forward strand.
TTCTACCTCTATGTTATTCTCCGCTTGAAAGAGAACTCAAGAAAGGACTGGAGTGTCCCTCTCTTGTTCGGAAGTGCCAGGCCTTGCTTGAACACTAATTCCCCTGAGAGGAGGATCAATCCCTGATGCGTCAACTGCCGTGGGACGAAACCCACCAGCAGTATTACCTCTGCGCCTTCTAGGAGAAGGCTCTAAACTTGGTGGTGAAAGACCACGAAGTCTTCGAGACCGTCTAGGAGATCGGTTAGCCACTTTGAATTTTTTGTTATGATCTAACTAAAGACTCAAAAAATTGAAAGCTAGGCCAACTAAGAGCACAGAGCACACACTATAAAGTCCCTAAAGATAACAGCCAGTCAAACAACTTCCAAGTATTTCCGCTCCGGGTGATTAGGATCGGACACCAAAATACAAGAAAGTGAATTAAGGGGCCTTCCGAAGATAGTCTGGGATGATGAGGACCCAGTCCTATCAGCGAAGGTAACAGAGGAAGTTACGCTGACCTCCTAACAACAGCCTGCACCGGTGCAAGCCCCCAAGCTTCGCAAGGGTGCCCTCCAGTAGTACCGTTGAGAGTGATGCAACGTCGACCTCAGGTGTCATGAGATTCCCCTCCGCAGCCACCTGTGTAGATCCCTAGGAGTAGCAACTATGGATACCAACTCATCGCAGAAGCCAGGAAGAACAGTCGTGTGGTAAGTTCGGACAAGTAGGAGAGGGGGTACCTCTCTTCCCTGTCTTCACAGACCCTCGTGCTTAACTCCCAGATCTGGAGCTTTCCTGGTCTTCCTAACGCTATTGGATTTTCACTCGCTATTCAGACTCCTATGTTTGACGTTTATATGGCCTTGGAGAGTTAAATCTCCACTCGCCTAATCCAAGGCCCTAAAATCCTAAACTTGTTGGTGTAACTGACTTAAACAAAAAAGTTTTAATGAATTTTAGTTAGCGCTTGATTTTAAAATAGGATGTTCTTTAAGTCACAGGGTAACGGAAGTGAAACTAGTGGTGTTTTTTGACACAAAAGAAATTAATAAAAACCTAACTACATGCACATGCACTTGTTTTCGTTTTTCGATGAAAAGCAATTTCTACAGGGTTCAGAGGAACTTCTAATAAAACAAAATTTTCTTTTCTTTTCGTTAATTCATGCTTCACACTCACAAAAGTTAACAAATATATGGATGCCTAAAAAGATATGCAAATCTATCCTAATGCAACAAACATATGTTGTTGCAAGATTCAAAACTACTCTAAAAACAAGAAATGAAAGTTTCTTGCTTATCAATCTTTATCTTGCCACTTAAAATGTCTAGATGGAATATGAGATGCTACCATTCATTTCGTCTAAACACTAAAAACAAGTTCCAAGACAAACATAAAGCACTTTCATTCACTAAAAGGAAACCAAATGAAAACAAAGTTCAAGAAAGTAAAACTAAGTTTTCCAAAAAGTTTTCTTCAAAGCAACAACAAAAAAGTCTTTTCAAAAATGCCAACATTGAAACTTGTGATTGAAGAATAGGCAACAAACACTTTTGCAAATTGACACCACAGAATGGATGAAAACTCAACAAAAAGAGATGTGTTTAAGGATGCTCTTAACAATCAAAAGCAACAATGAAAGCTTTGGCAACAATAACCAAAAAGATAAAAAAGACAAGCTTCAAGAAAGTATCAATCAACAACTTTCATGAAACAAAGAAGCGGATGGTCACAAAAGTGGTTTTGTCAAGCAAACAAAAAGTCACCAAAAGCAAGATTTGACATGAAGATTGAGATCAATCTCCCTACCCTGATGAATCAGAGCAGCCAAGATTCCAAACAAGAAATCTTGCGTGCTTGAACAAGAAACGATGACGCTTGCAATAACAAAAAACAAGACCAATACTCCTTATAATCAGAGAGAATTCGGAACAAGATGCTCGCTGTAAAAACAACAACTGATACTGGAAAGTGACTATTTAAGACTGACTCAAGCTATCTGATAGACCTTCAGAGACAATCAGAATTTAAAAATCTTGAAAATTGCAAGATATACGCGACTGTACTGATGTACAGATTGCGTGTATACACGACTGTAACTAAGGAAACCTGCGTATACGCGGGTTCACTTAAAGAAACATGCGTATATACGCCTATGTAACTAAGAAAAACAGCGTATATAAAAGGTTTCAATAAAAATAAAAAACAGACTGAAGAAACTGGAAAAACTTCAAATTCAAGAACAGACCAGACAGTAACAACAAGCAGACAAGGCCGCTGAGCAACAACAAATCTAAGAAAATCGTGCTCAAAGAACCTTGTGTTTCTCTCAATAAAAGTCGAATTTGGGCAAACCGTTCTTTACAAAAGTTAATTGGGTCCGTTCTAGACAAAACCCATGTTTCGGATTTTTCAGATTCTTCTTCATTTGCTTAGAATCTCAACCGCAAAACTGTCACTTCTTATTCCAACGAATTTCTGAGTTGGCACTTTTAATGATCAAATCTTCAACCTGGAAATTATCTTGGAGGCTAAAAATGGTGAATAATGTTACAACCACTTTATTAAAATATCATTGATAAAGTCATGCATAATAATCAATTTATTATAAATAAAGGAGAATAAATAATATTCTTTCATAGAAGCATAAATCATCATAAAATGGATTTATATAATAAATTATAATAAATGACATGATGAAGAATAGTAGAAATCGATGGAATAAGCGTTCACAAGTGATAATAATAATGGCATATTAACGGCCCAACACCATGTCTTTCTTCCAATATTCAATGTTGTCTTTCATACCATCTATCTTATCTTCCACATCTTTCTTTAAACCATCCATTTTAGCTTCTGTTACTTTTTGTGAGAGTGAAATTTATTGCATTTGGTCTCGTAATTTTGATATATCATGTTGCATTTCTTCCTCTTCTTCATGAGTCATGCTAGAGATTTCAGGTTGCTTACTAGGTGTTTCCATTTCTTTCTTTGGGGCATCAATTAATTATAATAACGCTTCACTATGTCCTTTGAATTCCTTCAAACTAATTTTTCAAACCAAACTTATGCAAATTTAAAAAAAAAACTACAAACATTTTTCACTTTGTAGGAGCTCAATATTGAATCTGTTGTATCTCTTTTATTTCGGATCTCCAAGGTTTGAAATTTCATCCTATGGTATCCCTCTGAGTCCTCTCTCTAATACTGCAATTCTGATCAAGATTAGATTCTCCAAGGAAGAGTTATGTCAAATCTCCCACGATGTCCTGATTATAGACTAGTTATGTAGAGCGAACTTGTACGAAGTGACACGTGTCACTTTTTCGATCTTAGGGCCTGAAACCAATAGAAAGAAAACTATAGGCCGTCCTCTTTCTGCAAATTCTTACGAAATTTCAATCTGATGCTCAGAAAAAAAGTTATGACAATTTTCCCTAGGTCACCTGTTTGAGATATAATTCGGGATCCTCCAAAAATCCTAACTACCTTGGATCATATCTCTAAAAATATAGCGATAAAAGATCTAAAATTTGGACCCGAGGTTCAAAGAGTTTTCAACTCAAATGGGTTTGTTTTTTAGATTTTGACACATCGCAGAAAAACATTATAGCGAACATGCCACGATGACCTGTTTGGAGCAGCGAAACCCTAGAATCCAAAGCTTTGATACCAAATGTTATGCAACCAACTCACAAAATAGAAGAAAAGATAGATCAACGCCTTCAAAATCAGCCTATTCAAGGGGGAAACCTCCTTTAAATTACACAAATGAACAATTATTGGATGATACAAATGACAAAACCTCCTTGCTATGTATAGGAGTTTAACGGGTCACAATATAATCAAAGTTGACATAATAATAATAATATAAGGGCACAACAATAACACAAGTGGGCTTCTATGGGGCACAATAATAACAATATGGGGACAATAGGAGCACAACAATAACAATTAGGGCTACAATGACAATAGTAATGGGGGAATCACTAGTATTATAGGGATCTAACAAAGTAAGGGTGGGATGTGACAACAACATTATGACAATGATTGCAAGTTGCAGATTGTGATAGATATTGCAATGGAAATGATTGTAGGCTGTGAAGTAATTGTAGTGACAGTGTTTGCAAGTTGTGATAGTGATTGTTGTGACAATGTTTATAAGATCAGATACAATGACAAACTACCATAGATGATGGTGCTGGATCTAGTTTGAAATATTTTGAAAATAGGTCCAAAAGAAATTCAAGAAGGAGGTGGGTGCCTCCACTAAGTTTGGTGCCTCAATAAGGTTGGACGCTACCACAAGTCGAAGATTTCATATCACTGAGGTTGGTGCCTCAATTAGGTCGAATCCTAGAGCAATTAATAGCCTTTTAATCTTTGAGGTTGGTGCCTCGATCAAGTTGTAGCCTACAGTGAGTTCCTTCTTGCACATTTTCGAGGTTGGTGCCTCAATTAGGTTGTAGCCTACCACAAGTAGCAACTTGCAGAGTCTTGAGGGTGGGTGCCTCCAGTAGGTCGGTGCATGAAAATCTATGTAATGAATTGAAGAAGAAGAAGAAGAAGAAGAAGAAGAAGAATTTTTGGTTTTATCCTGTATGGGTTTCCATTTAAAAGCTTGTGTCCTCTAGTTTTTATGTTTATGTGATGGCTTCTTGATGTATTGTTGATGTGATAATGGCTTATCGATGCATTATTTTTTTTATTGATATGATGCAAATGGTTATGATATATTGTTGCATAATTATTCGTTGGCAAAAGGTTATGGAATTGTATAATTGCTACGACACTGATTCACCCCCTTCCTCTTAGTGTGATCTTTGGTTCAACAAGTAGTATTAGAACGGGTGCCTTTAGGAACATTTAAGAACTGGAGAGTATATCAAGGAATCTATGGCCAATAAATGGAAGAGAAAGAAGAAGCTATCTTAGAAAAATAAGAGTTGAAATCATGTGAGCAATGTATATGATTCGAAAGAAGACTCCTATGAACTCATAGATGTTTAAGAATTAGGTATTTTGTTTCAATTGTGGTAAACAAGATCACTATACCTCTATGTGTCCATATCCTGTTATAGATGATGAAGATGATATTCCTCAACTAATTAAAGAGGAAGTAAATATGAAATTCAAATGAAATTATCGAGAATGCCCTAAAGGAACTAAAAGTTCCAAAAGAAAAGATGGTCAATTAGAAGAGCAGCTCCAAGAAAGAGATGAACTCTAGAGGAAGCAGGATCATGATATTTCTACTTTGAAGGCTCAAATGGAAGTAGCAAGAATATTGGATGAAGTATGGAAAAATAAGCTAAAAGAAAAAGAATACCATTGTGAAACACTAAGAGAGGAGAATATCTCCTTGAGAGATTAGCTAGAAAAAAATAAACGATAAGATGATGAATGAAAGAAAAGGGAAACATAAAATTTCGAAAATCAAGACTAAGATGTAGCATCCTTAAAAGAAAAATTGGAAAAATCCAAATAGAATGAGGATGTCCTGGTAAATCAACTAGAAGAAAATATGCAAGACTCCAAAGAGAATAATTACAAGCCTATGCAAGCAGAAGAAGAAATTGGCTGCTTAAAGATCAAGGTAAAAGAGGAAAGAAAGTGAGGAGATTTTTACAAGTTGTCTTAAAGAAAAATCAGATGAATTGAACAAACTTGAAGCAGAATTTGAAGAATAAATCATCTCCTTGAAATCCCAATTTGAAGAAGTTGTTTCATTGGGGGTTGAAGTTGAAAATCTCAACAAGAACTTGAAGAATTCACAAGCGTTGGATTAAATTCTTCATTTTCAGAGATCTCCAAGTGACAAAACAAGTCTTGGTTAAAAATATGAGTCCATATGAAAAGAAGACTAAATATGCAAGTCTCCAAAGGTTGAATTTAAAGAAAAGTTTAAAGACAAAGATGAAGAAGGCCAGATTAGAAGTGTTTCTACTCCAAGAAGTTGTGCCAATTTTCTCAAGGAACCCCATCAAGAAGAATACAATAATGTAACAAGGAATAAGCATCATCAAGGGTTCAATCCTCCTCCAAGGTAGAAAATCTTTAGAAAATAGTCGATGGAATATTTTTCATCCAAGTATCAAAGTGCATTTTTTTGTTATTGTTTTTTATGTACAAATTTTGGGCATAAGGCTAGAGATTACAAATCCTATGATAGAGATGATTATCATTCCTCTAGAAGCAAGTTTCAAACAGACTAGGTCCACATGGCTTCAATAGCATAAAGTATATGTAAATTTCTCCTTCATTCAAGTATTATACAAGATGCTTTAGATGCCATAATATTGGTCACATTGCACGAGAATGCAACATGAGGTTCTCTAAGCAAACCAGGGAACTTAAAGGGTTCTACCAAGCAGGGAGAAAGTCACACTAAGGTTTGGAGGAGAAAACAGGTTAAGCCAAAAAATGAACCTGCATTGAGTATTCAAGGCCTTGATATGAGTTTTTAATCAAGTTATGCACCCTAAGGCAAAACTTATGATTGTTCTATTTGAATTTTTGTCTAGTAAAGAAGTTATATGTTCGAAGTTTGTTATGACATGTATGCTTTGGTGAAGGATATTAAAGGTGGCAACCATGACAAGAATATAATTTGAATGTGTAGTAAATATTGGAATGATTTTGGAGATCGAACATAATGAAAATTTCAAGAAAAATACTAAGGATACTCCTGATATAGAGAAACGAACAAAATGGGCACCAAATATGAAGGAGAAAAATAGAATGAACCAAGGCAAGATGATCACTATTAGGAAAGTAGTTATTGAGGAGATCAAGGTGTTTATCATTTGAGTAGATTTGAACTCTCATGCTTGATGGGAGAGTATGATAGCAGACATGTATCAATCAAGGACATGCTTAATATGAAGGAATACATCACCAAGTAGGAATATTGATAGTGGAAGACATGATACGTACATCAATAATCTTTGAGTAGGAGGAGAAGGAGATATTGACTTAACATTGAGCGGGTATATTGGAACAGGGAAGCATCTTCGGAGTCAAACAATGAAGGTCCTCAACACTAGGTCAAGAGGAGACTTCACCAAATCCATAGGTCCACAAGAATTTTCAGACACAACTAGAGAGCATTGATAGACACCTATTGATGAAGGAAGCATGGTCTCAGGGGGTGTCTCTATCATATCCACAACAATTGGAGAACATAGGTAGGCACTTACAACATTATATCAAGGGGATACCTTATGACATTCATAGGAAAATCAAGAAGAATTGGAGAAACATTGACAGGAACCTATAGGATAATCCCAAGGGGATACTCTGCTTATAAATAGGATCAGGTTTACACACTGCCATGGAAGCATTGATGGGAAACCATGTCCCTTTTCAATTGATGTCAAAGGGGGAGATATTGGAGACATTGATGAGACAAAGGAAGACATTGGGAGAGAACCTTGCAGACCGATTAGGAGAAGTTCCCAACAACATGTTAAGGGGAGTTTGGTCCATTTCCTTTAATGACTCTCAATGTCTAATGGTGTTGCAATCAACAAAAAATGGGGGGATTTTTTCACATAGTGTTTTAATTGATGACAACAAGTGTCATTGGTGTGAAAGGGGATGATGATGAAAAAAGTAATATCATTCATGAGTCAAAGAAAGCAGTATGACAACTAAACATCTTATATGACCACATAGGGTAATGTCGAATGAGATATATAGTTTATTGAGTTTTTCACAAGGTTATGATTCCCTAATGATCCTATAAATAACATGGTTGGGTAGTCCTTGTTGAGAAATTTCCAACAGAATATCCCACTCTGAAAAACTCTTCTTAGATGAGCAGTTATGGCCATTTGAAGTTCAATATTAACTAAGGGCCAAAACTATAGGGTAAAAACCAACTAACACACATCCATTAACTGTGTGCAACTCTTGAGTGAATCCATGGTTCAACAATCCATTCAATGATGAATGGAGGATATACATGCATGAGAGTTATCAAGGTTAAATGTCGAGCACCTTGTTTCAAATCTAATGGATCGATGATGGATTAAACAAAATATGTTAGCAAAACATGCTCACTAGTTAATCCAAGGCTGTCCACCATGAAAACTAATCATGCAATGCCATGTGGTGCACTATAATTGGACCGGAGATGTGATGTGGCAATTTTGACACATCAAAAATTTGATTAGCCAAAGAAGCTGACACAACAAACTTATTTATGTGGCAAAGACGTGGCATGATAGATTATCAAACAACATTAGCATGGTGATGTGGTACCACCAGGAACTACCACATGGTAAGAAGATTTATCGCATTTTAATTGGTAAAAGGTTCAAATATGGGTGACATGTGGCACCCTCATGGACTGCCACATGGCATGATGAGATCATGTTGAAATCATCATGAAAACAACCATGGACCCCTAAGAATAAGTTCTCATGGCATGGTCACATTGGCTAAATTCCATTAGTCAGTAGTGTCGCATGGAATGAGTCGATCTTGCAGACAAGATAGACCTTCCTAGAATCTAAAGAAGACCTAATGACAAGCAAACCAACCAGACACTATCTTTCCCTAAATATGCTTTAATAAACAATAGCAAACAAGTGTTTTTAGGGCCTACCTTTGGTCCAACGCAAGCTTGTGGATGCCCTCGCTCCTTTGAGTCCAATGAGCTCCTTTTCGCGAATCTGAAAACACAAACAAAGCAAACAAATTAAATAGCACCTGAAAAACCAATTGCATAAAACATATTTAACATGAAAGTCAAGGAGTCCATGAAACAAATAACATAAGATACTTGTTGAGAAAAATGAGTTTGATTGTATTCATTCAAAAGAAGAAGAACCTTACAACCTTTGCCTTGACGTTGTACAAGCTCTTCCCAAGGTCCAACAAGAAGTCTCCTCTACTTCGACAAGTTTCACTCACTCCCCAATGAAGCCAAAAAGGTATGTGATCTCTCCTCTTAAGCTCAACTAGGAAGTCTTAATTTCACCAGCATTTACCCTCAAAATGTTCAGCTTCTAACCTCCCTAGTCCTCACCCCAATGCCTGTATTTATAGTGCAATGGAGGAAAGTTACTAGGTCCTCCTTCAAAGGGATAAAGCCCTCCTTCAAAGGGATAGCTCCTTTAGTCAAGGGATTAGCTCCTTCTCTTTTGGGATGCATGAACCACCTCAGAGCGAACAATCCATGTCAAAATTCCTTCTAGAAAACTCTAGAATTAACCCAAAGTGAGTTTTTAAGATAAAACTTGCGCCTTTTGACTTTCACAGGGGTCCGCACCTACACCGTTAGGGACAGAACGAGAAGGTACGCAGCTTTTGTACATAGAAGGTGCAGGACCGTAGGTGACCATGAGAGAAAGTGCGGAACCAGAGTTACATTGATTTTTAATGTCTTTCTCCCATTTCCAAAGCTTGATTTGAAGAGCTGAGGTCTTAGACTTACTCAGGAGGACAGTACAAGTGATGATAGACCCATACTGACTGCAAATAATCATGGTGACGATATTTTTGTGTAACAAGTAGTTACATCACATGGTCATATGGTTAAAGCTCCATCTTTTCAGGCATGAATATTGCCCCATGGGTGACTTGATTAAACCCTGGGACCACGAGGATTAGTATTTATATGGCCAAATTCTTGGAATTATTAAAACACTTGCGAATGGAATTCATTATAAGTCTGAGTGAGCAGTATGAGCTCTATGGTTGGTTGAAAAGATTCAGTTCATTGTGAAGTCTTTACCCAACACATGATAAGGAATGTTGTTTCGACTGGAACCTAATTTTTGTATGGTTGAAGCTCTAGTTTGTTGTTTTGGTTTGTTTTGTGTCCTGATTGGATGTTGAATTGAGTTTGGTTTCGTGGATGGTTCATGTGATGAGGAAAGATGTACTTATTTTTGATGCTTTGTGGTTGACCTTGGTAGAAGTCTAGTTTGATAATCTAATTTTGGTGAACCAATATTGCAACGTTTTGTAGAGGTTTTGGTATTTTTCACTGTAGTGATCACTAATTGTGGTAGGTGATGAGCCCCAATATTACAACAAGAATGTTGCAACTCCCATGGCTACCAAATCTAATCATCAACCTGGAGTTCATACAAACTTAAGAGGTGTCAGCACTATATGTGCAACATGCAATGTGTCATTATTTCGTTGATCTACTGCAAGGTAGTGAATTGAGATGTACATAGAAAAATTTGCATAATTCTAAGGAATACAACTACTAAACTTAAATTTAAAAGAAAGAAACAATTGAAACTTTACTTGTCCTACTGCATCAAGGAAACACTAGACTACTTGTAAAAAAAGAAATGCTAGAAATGAAAACCATAATTCTGTTTTGCAGAAATTAAATGACATGAATGTAAACCTTAGACTAATTGAACGAAATCAGATCCAAGAAAGTAAATCTATACTACTGCATTCAAAGTAAACTCTAATATATTTGCAGAAATCATCAAGTGCTCAAAATAGATCAATGCAAACTATTTCTCTTTTATTTAACTCATGATCAAAATAGTTAACCCTAATATTAGACAAAAAGCTACAATGATGGAGGGATGATGCAAAAAGGGTCTATGATCTCTTATAGTTTGATTCCAAGGCTTAGGGGACGTTGTAGGGTGATGGTAAACAAAAAGTAGGCTTAAGAATAAATTCTGGCCGAGTTTTGATCAATTATATGAACTGCTAGAGGATGCTACATGATTGCATCCGAAATCATTCTAAGTACTCTATAAGAGATCTGAAGGTGGGGAATATGGTGGAAGGTTGGGAAAGAGTGTAGAGTACCTTTCCAATATTAGATCTACTCAGTAGCTCATCTTGCACAAGGGAAAAAGTCAAAGTAATGGTATCTTGCAACCCCGGAATGTAATTTTTGTGCACAGACAGTTTGGAGGAATGAGTGGAAGAAATTTGTTGAAAGAGATGGTGTTGGTGATACAATATGATTCTATTCATCCTCAGAACCAATATATCTTGCCTACACCCAAGGTGATTATTCAACTAACAAAGAAGTCATGATTTATAGGACTACTAAAAGGCTAATTGTAGAAAATCAGAATGCAAAGGAAATGATGAGTTGAATTTAAACTAGAGGCTAACTATGGCATAAAAGAAAGACTAAGTTTTTGTGTATGTCCTCACAAGGCTTACAACTAATATTTTCAAGAGAATCGACTGACCAACCTACAGAGACAAATTTTCATATAAACCAAATTTGTAGAACAATGAACTAGTAAGTTGATCTAAGCACCCAAATGCCTAAGATGGTCAAGTCCAAATGCTATGGGGTAAATTTTGTTATTAAGTTGGATTTTTTTAGGCTTCACTAAAATTGTAATTAAATCAAAATAACATTAACATGTGCTAACTTTTAGCATAAATTTATTACTAAAACCAAATTTTAGAAAAATGAACTAATCACAGCCAATCCAAGTTACCAAATGCCTAAACTAATCAAGTGAAAATGGTGTGGGATAAAATTTGTTATTAATTTGAATTTTTTTAGACTTTGATACAAGTGGAATGAACTCAAAATGAATTTATTATCATGTGCTAAAATTCAGCAAAAAATTACTACTGTTTTGATACAAGAAACTTCCAGAAATTCCAGAATTATGAACTAGTAAACTAATCCAAGTAGCTCAATGATGAATATGACTTTGAAAAGTTATTTGAAGGATGCATCATACTTGTGACTTTATAAATAACCTGTAAAACAAATCACTTCAATAATTTAACTAATATAACCTACAACAAATGAAGCATAAATACTAAATGTAGAAATAAAAAATGTAAAAATAAAAAATTCAAGTGAACAAGACATTCAAAGAAGATAAATAAATTGTATAGCAAGGCTCTAAGGCTCCCGGGATGGCCAAGCCCAAGGATGATTGGAATCATATGAAGGAAACCAAGCCTTAGAATTTTAAAATGAAACCAAAATTCATTATTAAAATCAATTCAAGTACATCCCTACTGGAAATGAAAGTAGAACTATTAAATACAAAGTTTTCTTCAAAAGAAGACTGAAACAATGATGCCTCTAGATGCTAATTCAAATTGGTACTTATCCAAATTGATGGGGAAAAATCCTCCTTGAAAAGAGGCAGCTTTCCCCTCCAAAATCCCTAAAAAATTGGATTTGGTTCCAATAGTAGGGATCTTGATTAAATACCTATTTTTGGCTTCTCCTGTAGTAGGGAACACATCCCTAGATTTTCTCAATTAGTGGAGCTCCAGAATCTATCAAAAATTTCATGATATCCTATTCATTTATGTTGGAGAATCTACTAGGGTAATTTTTAAACCAAATCTCCTTAACCATAATAACTACTTTTTCTTTCTTAGATATTTTCATCAATCAATTATCAAGAGCAAAAAAAAAAAACCCTTCAAAGGAAAAACCCATAAAGAATCTCTTCTATTCTTATATAATCTCCTTCAAATGAGAAAACCAAGACCCAAACCTCTAGACCAACACCTCCTCCAAGCACCAAGTCAACCCTCCAAGGAATCTTTCCTTTAGCAAGTCAAAGTCTTCAAAGTCAACAAGAGTCAACCATTCTTCAATCTACTTCTAATCATAGTTTTTGCCCTTACTTCAGATGATCCAGGTGGATATTGTTGGCCACCCACCTATTCCACTTGGACCCCCACCATTTTTTCTTTCAGCTTCCTTAATTGTAGCACAATTTACTCTTTTTGGCAAATATTCGGGTCCTAAACTTTTTGAAGTCATTTTGAGGCCCTAAACAACATTTTTTTTGGGAAAATGGGAAAACCCAAAGCCTACAATAGGGATTTTCAATTTAAATTTGTATTTCTGGGATAGATCTTCCTAACATGGTATTGTACGCATCAAACAAAGATCATATGCCAAAGTTACTACCCCGGGAAGTTGATGTACCAATTTACCCCAATGGGGCCCACTGACATTTGGCACTTCATCTCTTAGGGTTAGGTTTTTTGTTGTTTAGGGTTTTCCATTGTTTCTAAATAATAAATAGGCCTTCGAGCCTCATTTTAACATAGTTCATAAGGCATGTAGCCACCACATCTCTTCTCAGAGATAATCTACCATCGCCTAAGCTAGCTTATTTCCACTCTTCATGTAAACAATTTTCAGTACTTTGTTATTAACGAATTAAAGTTTTGTTTTCTATGTGTCCTATGTTTCTATTTATATCTATATTGCATTTTGTTCCTTCATAAATCTAGATAAGTGGTATTAGAGTGGTATGATATTTCTTTGTTTTTCTATGCATGTCCCCAACATGGTCGAGGTATAAAGAGTTAAGGATTCAATTGGTTGAACCTTTACAAGGCCGGCCTTGCTAACCACGACGACCTCCCATGCCAGAAGAAAATAAAGGTGAGGGAGCAGTAGATACCTTCAAAATGTTTCTCAAAGAATCACTTCAGTGACAAAGGAACACAATGATGGAAACCTTTACCCAGATCCTTCAGCGGATACCCACAGCCGATGCATCTTCATCTAGCAACCACCTTGGAGGCACCATTCCTCTTAAAGTACAAGTCAACTTTGACATTCCCATATTTGAAGGCCAGATAGATGAAGATGTCGTAGTTAAATGGTTAAATCCGTTGGAAGGATATTTTTCAGATCATGATATTTCCGACAGGGAAAATATTACTTTTACACTACTTAAATCCTACCCCCATGTCAAGGATTGGTGGGAAACCTACTGTGAGTAAAGGGGTGAGAGGGAACCGTTGTTTTCAGCCCCACCCACTTGGAATTCTTTCTAAGATACCATCATGGAATAATATTGTCGTGTCAGGAGATATGAAGATAAGTACATAAAATGGAGCACACTGCGACAGGGAAGGGACCAAGACATGTCGGAGTTCACAAATATTTTTCATACCCTTTGCATGCAGTTGGGTGTCAAGGATTCTGAGCAGCACCTAGTACTCAAATACCACAATTGTCTACACAAATACATCTAGTATGATATGGATTTACTAGACATCTCCTTACTTGGCACCGCCTATCGATACGTTGTCAAGATCGAGCATAAATTTAAATAGAAGAAGTGAGACTTTGGATTTTTGAATCCAAAGCAAGGGAAAAGAACCCCCAAATAAAAAAACAAAGGACAAATCCAAGGCGAGGTGTGTAGGTTTTAACCGCGTACAGAAATTACCTGCATACAAATTCTAAAACACAGAAAATAAACAATGCGAGAGCATAACACATAAAACACATATACATAGAGATTTTCCCTTCGATTCCAAAACCGGGACTACCAACTTGATTTTTCATTATGTTCCCTTCAATGTTACAATACATATTTTGTTATGAAACCAGCTCAAGAAAAGATAGAAAAGATAGATCAACGCCTTAGAATTCAGCCTCTTCGAGGGGGCAACCTCCTTTACATTACATAAATGAACAATTCTTGGATGATACAAATGACAGAACCTCCTTTCTATATATAGGAGTCTAAGGAGTCACAATATAATCCAGCCGACCTAACAATAATAATATAAAGCCACAAAAATAACAATAGAGGGATTCTATGGGGCACAGAAATAATAATATGGGGGTAATAGGGGCACAACAATATAAATAAGGGGTATAACTACAATAGTAATGGGGTAATCACTAGTATTATAGGGACCCAACATGCCCCTCTCCTTCAAAAAAGTGTTGTCCTCAACACTTGAGTAGTTCTGGATACTTCTGCATAAAATTCTCATCCTCCCATGTGGAATCTTCAGCGGATAAGTTCTTCCACTTAATAAGATACTCTGAAATTGATCGATTTCGTAGCTGTCGAGTTCTTGTTTCTGTGACTGCTTCCGGTTCCAATATAATTTTTCCTTCCTCGTCAAGTTCTGGCAATATTGTTTGAACTGGGAGCTTGTCGCCTATAACCTTCTTTAAACATGAAACATGGAAAACTGGGTGCAATCGAGAAGCTGCAGGAAGCTCCAATTTGTATGCCATAGTACCAATCTTTTCCAACACCTTGTGCGGACCATAATACTTTGGTGATAATTTATTATCCTTCTTAGCTTGCTTTAGGGACATTTGCTTATATGGTTGTAGCCGTAGGAATACCCAATCACCTACATCAAAACTTCTTTCACTGCGATGTTGATCTGCCTGTTGTTTCATTCTATTTTGTGCCAACACGAGGTTATCCTTTAAGAGTTGGAGGACTTGTTGTTGATGTTCGATGTGATGTTCCACTGCTTGAACCTTAGAATTTTCTCTTAAATATGATGTGATTGTTGGTGGTTGGTACCCATAAAGTGCCATAAATGGGGTCATTTTTGTTGCTGTATGGAAGGAAGTGTTATACCACCATTCAGCCAGAGGCAACCATTTGACCCATTGTGTCTGTTTATCAGATACAAAGCAACGAAGATATCCTTCCAAACATTTGTTTACTATCTCAGTTTGCACATCAGATTGAGGATGATAAGATGAGCTATGAGCTAACTGAGTACCCAGACAAGAAAATAATTCTGTCCAAAAATTTCCAGTGAAAATGGGATCTCTGTCACTTACAATAATCTTTGGGTTTCCATGTAGCTTTTGAACTGTTTCCATAAATGCAGTAGAAACTGTACTGGCTTTAAATGGATGTGATAATGCACAAAAGTGTGCATACTTGGTAAGTCTGTCAACTACCACCATGATGACACTCTTTCCCTCAGACTTGGGTAAACCTGTGATAAAATCCATTGAAACCTCCTCCCAACGTTGGCTTGGAATGATAAAGGTTGTAATAGACCCGGTGTCTTAATTGTTTCAACTTTATTTTGTTGGAAAACCAAACATTCCGCCACAAACGTTTGAATATATGATTTAAGGCCATCCCAAAAAAATTCCTTCTTAACCCTGTGGTAAGTTTTTAAAAATCCTGAGTGCCCTCCTAAGGGAGAAGTGTGCAATTCCATAAGAATCTTTTGTTTTAGTTGGGAATTCTTACAGAGGTATAAGCGATCTTTGTACCATAACGAATCATTTTGCCAGCTAAATGTATCAGAAGTACTGGAATCTTGTTGTAGCTTTCGAATAAGTGCCCACACTTCTTCGTCATTCTTCCATTTCTCCTTTGCTTCGTTTATCCAATCTGGTTGGATAATAGAAATGGCACACAACAATGCTTCCATATCCTCGTCCTTTCTTGAGAGTGCATCTGCCACCACATTTTGCTTCCCTTTTTTGTAGATGATTTCAAAGTCATAACCCAACATCTTTGTGACCCACTATTGTTGCTCTTCAGAGGATAATCTTTGTTCTAAAAAGTATTTAAGGCTATCATGATCCGTTTTTACCTTGAAGTGTCTTCCCATTAGGTAGGGTCGCCATTTCTTAAGTGCATGGAGTATTGCCAACATTTCCTTCTCATAAATAGCTTTTCTTAAAAACTTTCCCTTGATTGGACAACTTTCAAAAGCAATGGGTCTTTCATCTTGCATTAGAACATCACCAATTCCATTTCCTGAAGCATCACATTCCACAATAAAGGTTTTTGTGAAGTCTGGTGTAGCTAAGACCGGTGCTTGGCACATTGCCTCTTTAAGATGTTTAAAGGCCTTTGTTGCTTCCGGAGTCCATGAAAATGAATCTTTCTTCAATAATGTTGTTAGAGGTGCTGCTATTCTTCCATAATTCTTAACGAACTTGCGATAATACCCTGTCAACCCAAGAAATCCTCGCAGATGCTTTATGGATGTGGGGATTTTCCATTCCTTAATGGCTTTAATTTTGCTAGGGTCTACCTTAACTCCTTCATGAGATACAATATGACCCAAATATTCCACCTCCTGGACTCCAAAGAAACATTTGGATCTTTTTTCATTGGTTGAAGGGAAAGTACCCCTAGGGTCCTTTGGGCTAAGACTCTACTAGACTGAAAATTGCTTATTCAAAGAAACACACACACACAACCATCTTTTTTACTTTTAAGCAAATTCTAATGTTTAGGGTACATACCTAAGGTCCTACGTTCGAGAAGACCGTTAGGGTGCAAACCCTTCTTGGAGTTCCCTTCTTCTCTCTTTGACCTGCAAGACAAACAAATCAAAGAACACAACAGTACATGTATAGAAGTTTATATATAAATCATCTTTATGCTATAAAGTTAGTTATAAAAAATCTTTAAGTAACCACTTTCATAAGAATTCAACACAAGAATCTCATAAGCATAAAGAAAGATTATTCGGGAACAAAGACGTGTTTCTTTATATATAAAGGCAAATAAAGTACATATATCGGAAAGATATCACCTGAACACCTTCAGCAGGCTCCAAGCAAGCTTCCTCCCGGATTCGTTCCAGCCTCAAGCCTCCGACAAGAGCTCCTTCCAAGTCTTACTCAATGATGATGTCAAGGATGAATGATCACCAATACACATGGAAACAAGGGTTTCCTATGCAAAATGGGGGAAGTGCAGAATGCACCAAGGACTTCAGACCTGGTCTAAGGGAAAAATCTCAGCATAATAATCTTGCTCTCCTTTCTCTCTCCCCTTGGCCTTCCCTTTGATGTCTTTTTATACCCTCTCCAAAGTAGTTTTTTAGTTAGGAGTTGGTTGGGAACAGTTGGGCCACGGGCACTAACAGGTGATCCAGCAGGTAAACCCGCGATCACCGCTCGAAAAAGGGGAAATTATATTTTTTTAAGTGTTTTAATAGATACACGCGGGTTGGGTATGACAGACCCGCGTGTACACGCGTTTAACACAGGGCAAAGTCGCGTATAGGGAATAAAACACTGTTTTTTAAATTTTTGGACCAGGTCTGGAAGGAGGGGTTGCCCTAGGCCATAAGTGCAGCATCACAAATCATAAGAGTGAGATTTGGAGCTATAACAGATGCCCCCTAATGTATGAGGTCAGAAGGGGAACATGATGGCCGAAATATATTAAGTAAGTACAAGGAAAGGAACTCTGCCGAAAAACCGAGGAGGACTTCACCAGAATTCAGCCTGCCAAGCCACCGAAAGGAGATCAGAAAGAAACACTGTCTGAGGCGGGCATACCCATGCTCAGGAAAAGTAAAGCATGTCCGCATATCAAGTATGAGCGGATCCACTAAGTATACAAGTATAAATGACTGTAAAATACATAATGGATCATCTGATCATAATGAGTAAGTACATGTCTGAATATCACATATAAAACTGTCAATGATGCTGAAAGATGCAACGGATCACTGAAATCAAAGACTGATCCCATAAGGTACCAACTGAACATGATGGAATAGGATGGTACTACACTGCAAACTCAGGTGCCAGCATATAGAATGTCGCCATGACTGACTGCAACATATAAGGTGGAGTGGTATCAACTAGCAGCAACAGGAGCAACTGTCAAGTGAACCAATGAATGCTGATACAACCTGAGGTCTTCACCGACCGCCGTGGTACATTTCTACACCATGGGAATAAATGATCTGAAGTCGACCATGTGAGAAATCGTTTGATTACCGGTCATTGATGTATACCGTTAACAAACGCGAGACTACTCACCGATAATGATAATGAGCGTCAAGGTACCCAGTACAATCTAACAAGTGTGAATAGATGAGCTGAAGTCGAACACCTGTAAGAATCTATCAATCAGGAGACAATGATGGTTTCCCACTGTCGATAGCGAGGAATCTGCCACTAATGACTGCAAACCCCAAGGTACTGCCAAATGGACTCTAGATCTTTGCCCCAGAGCAATGAGTCGGAGTCGATAGGGAAAGATCCGCTAGAAGGAAGGCATTAAGGCATCCTCCATCAATCTAGAGAGAGTGTAACCCGTAGGCCAATAATGTGGAAGGAATCGGACGAAAAAGATGTAGTAACCCAACCGAAGTACGTTTCCGGCGTACACAAGATGTGGCTAGCGCACGGCAGAAACCCTCTGAACCAACCAATAATGAAAGCTGACACAGAGGCGAGGTATCCACCAATAGGGTCAAATGGAAACCAAGGTACTGCACGAATCCCAATGTGTGATAATGTATGCTGATGTCGAACACAAGGGAAACCACTTAGTCAAAGACCCATGATACTGATCGATGCTGAGCACAAGGTGACCTATCAATAATGAAAATAGGGCCAGGGTGCGGTCTCTAGGTCTGCCCTCAGAGCAATGTGTCGTCGTCGATAAGGACAAGACCCGCCAGCAAGAAGTCAATGGGGACCTTCTCAAACCGGCACGAGTGAAGGACCAATATAACTGATGTGATGATAGACATGACACTGACAACCAAGGATGGCCGACTGAAAAAATGAGTCAAGAGACACCGCAGAAAGGCCGACTCAGGCTAACTTCCCTTGAACAAAAGCACGACTCAATGTGACTATGTGGCAGCATATAATGAATCTGTATAAGTTCGTCATGCAGGAGGCACGAACGAACCCTCCATATGATTGGAAGAGATAACCAATCGGGGGAGAACTGACTCGATAACAAGGTTATGGCTTACCTAAGTCAAACTAAATCCCACCCATGCGGAGGAGACTTTGTTTTGAGTGCTTTGTTCAAGGGCGACACGACTGACTCTAGCTGCCAACAATAAATGGAAATAATGTCCCTGTTCCCGCTCTTTTTGGAATATTTAATTTTTTTGTCTTTTTCTGATAAGCTGGAAAAAGAATAAAA
The DNA here is from genome assembly GCA_031772625.1 of Pinus tabuliformis. Classification (NCBI taxonomy): domain Eukaryota; kingdom Viridiplantae; phylum Streptophyta; class Pinopsida; order Pinales; family Pinaceae; genus Pinus; species Pinus tabuliformis. The sequence goes on from CM062817.1 coordinate 240,352,647, forward strand.
GAATGCTATAGTACAGTGGAAAGAACGAGTGTCGGTGAAACAGATGATCTAGTTCCTGGGGAAGGAACGTTCCTATGCTCAATGCAGGGAGGTGAAAAACTGGTCAGTGACACTCAGAGGTATGTCCCTTCCACGGGTCTGGGTATGTCAAGCTGCAGAGGTCAAGGATATGCAAGGTTGATTTTTGCAGACGTCATGGTCAAAAGTGGGCTTAACACGAGTCCAAGTGAAGCCGGCTATAGGCCAAAAGGTGCAAATGGTCAACATGCAATGCAGAAGTACAACTCAACACACATAGGAGCCTCTAGGGTATAAGGCCAGAACGAAGCGAAGAAGCAAAGAAGAATGAGTCTTCAACGCATAAGTCATGGCGGGACTACAGAGGACTCCCGAGCCTACTCAAAACGAAGCAGCATGGGCAACAAATGTCAGTGAGGTGCTAACTAGGATGCCCATGTAAAAGGATGGCTCTACCATCATGTCATGATTTAAAGAATCGGCGAGTGAAAATGGCTTGCGAACCATAACATGATGGGGTCGACCCTACGGCAGATGTATCGGTCAAATGGAGGCTAGTATGCATAATGCAACGGAAAAATGGTGTCCCTAACCTATATGCCAATGAGAACACGATACCTGCCATGACGGGTCAGCAGTCATGGAACCGTCTCGAACCGTCGAAAAATGTCCAAAATGTCCTGAAAAACAACTCAATCTCGACATTCCAAGCTCCCAAGTTAAAAGTGACATGAAACCAAACAAAATAAAATTTTGGAAAAATTTTGCATTTTCAAAACTTATAAAAAGAAATTTTGGACTTACCATTTTCACCGTTTGACTTGGAGAGCAAATTGTGGAGCAAAAGGAGCAAACTTTCCCCGTGACTTATTCCACCGTTCAAACTTGCCGAAAACTTCCAGGTAAGCACTAAACTTGTCTTGCAATCAATTGTGATAGTTTTTAGGAAGTTTAATTAATGTTTCACCATTAGATTTTTGCAAAAAATCGCTCTGCGGCGTACACGCGGGTTGGATGTATATAAATCGCGTATACGACGGCCCTACACGCGACTGTGTACAGGGTAAACCGCGTGTGCGCAGCAAAAAATTTTTATACAAAAAACTAATGGATGAAAATGATTTTTTCTTCCAGGATGACTCTCACATGGCGTGAAAGAGAGCACTCAGCTATAGATAATGAAGTTATGGACAATGATGAGGCATTAGATGCCTTACGGGGATGCGGATTGTTAAAATTCTTCAAGTTGCCGAATATGAAAGCAAATGTGCGTCTGCTCGAGAGACTTATTGATTATTGGGATGTCGAGGAAGAAGCTTTTATGATTGATCAGATGCCACTCAGGATAGAAGTGGAAGATATATATTTCATCACGGGCCTTTCCCGAAGGGGAGAGGTAGTACACTCCCGGGGCAGGACCCAGAATAGTCTCAGCGTAGACGACTATGTACAACTTTACTGCCCAGGTCATCGGAAGGTCGGGAGTCAGATCTCGATCCCACACGTGGCGAGTTTGTCACTGCGGATAATCTTGTTCACCATAGCTCGAGTGAACGGATCATCTTCGCTACATCAGGCATCACGGGTAAACATGAGCGTAGCAGTGGACTGTCTCACCACGGTGTTTGACTGGTGTACTCCTCTACTTGCCAACATGAAGGAGCAGCTTGCTTCTATCAGGAGGGGACAGACCAAGAACTTTGGGTACGGAACCATTTTATGCACTTTTTTCTTCGAGAAGGTTCCCGCACTCCGCCCCAGGGTAGCAGTTCCCATCAGTAGTCCACGTGATCCACGCATGGGCCGGTGGGCTGACTTGATGAAACGTCTGGGGGGTGGGGAAGTGCCCAGGAATGCATTCGACGACGACTTTTTTGCTTGGTGGGAGCAACAGATCATCGCCATAGACGACTACCCCTATGCTGGACTGGATTTCCGAGGAGATCCTGACCTAGTGTTACCACCAGACGCAGCATGGGGCGAGATCGGTAAGATTTTTTGATTTTTATGATTTTAGGATTTTTAGGATTTTTCAAGTATAATGATGAACTTTGAAAAATATATATATTTTTTTGATGAGATTCAAATGACTGATATGATGATCATGTTCCAGACATTGGGCCCGTGCGACCAGATGGATTCCCACGGCATGGACGGCGTGGCCGAGGAGCCGAAGAGGAGGCTGCGAATGCGGAAAGGACCCTCAACAACGTCCAGCGACACTTGGCGAGATTGAGCTACCAAGTACCGATGGCCGAGATAGAGGACCTTCCTCCAGATATGCAGCGTCATGTGGTTGGGATGCCACGTGACTGGGTTCGCGTCTTTCGGCGCGTGGCCACTGCTATAGTTAGTTATTTAGCTGCTCATCCAGAGCCAAGGCATTAGATATGCCTGACATGATTATGGGCATTTGAGTCCCAATTTTGTATATTTTGGACACACATATGTACACTCGAGACGCTTTGCGATATATATATATATACAGTTTGACTTTTTGATGCATGATTTTATGATGATGAATGATTGATATGCCAGTCTAATGCTTGATTAGCGATAGAATCAGCTAACCAATTTTGAGATCTTGGAATGTGCAAATAATTAATGTAAATAAATGATCTTTGCAACAACCTCACCCTTAAATATTGGCGATATAATGATGGATCTCTAACCCGATAAATGTTATTTAACTAAGACACTATCAATTGAGAATCAAGATACACTACCAACGAGTCGATCCCATAAGAGATTGCCTCGGATAATAAATTGATAACAGCTGTATACTCGGCCATATTGTTTGAAGCAGGACCGATACACACGCCTCTCGATGTCATCAACTGACCAGTTGGGTAATAAAGTACCCAAGCTGCGGAAGCAAGATTCCGAGTGTGCCGACTAGCACCATCGGCGAATCCAAAATAAACCAAATCATCCATCAACACCTGCCAAAGCAGACCAAAAGTGCTGATATCAGAAAACGCTCGATAAGATATGTACAAATATACATAAAATACAAAGAAGCCATTGCCTGGTAAAACTAAGCAAAATACTTCTTTAAATAGAGCCCATTTCGGGGCTCCGCCAGCTTGTTTCCTTCGAAATCAATTAACTCATACGATCCTTTTTCTAAGACTCGTTTGATAATGAAAGGACCGTACCACATAGGCTTGAATTTGCCTGCCCCCAAGGCGTCCTTATCTTGGTCATAGACCAAGACAAGGTCACCTTCAGAAAAGACACGAGGTCGGACATACTTATCATACTGAGTTTTGACCCTTTTCTTATGGGCCTCATTCGTCGTGGCGGCATCTCGACGCTGCTCATCGAGATGTTCCAGGTGAACTAGGCGCTCCTCGAGACTCGAAGTCTCAGGAAGAAGCTCGACAACCAATTTCAGAGATGGAATTTCACATTCGACCGGAAAGATAGATTCCATCCCGTAAACTAACTGAAAGGGAGTAAAACCAGTAGCCGTTTTAACGGAGGTTCGGTATGCCCAAAGAGCCGGATACAACATAATGTGCCAATTGGACCGATTTTTATTGATTGTCCGTTGGAGTATCGTCTTAAGAGTTTTATTGACCGCCTCGACCTGTCCATTGGCCTGAGGATAGTAAGGAGACGAATGCTCTTGACGGAAACCTAATTTAAAAGCCAATTCGGACATTAGCTGATTTTGGAAATGACTGCCATGGTCAGTGACAATCTCTCTTGGGATACCGAATCTTGAGATAACTTGATTGAAAAGAAACAAAGCTGCCGTGTCACTGTCGTTCTTATAAGTAGGCATGGCTTCAGCCCACTTCGTGAAGTAGTCTACAGCCACGATAATGTACTTGTGATTTGCCGCTGAGGGCGGATTACAAGTCGTAAAATCAATACCCCACTTAGTAAAGGGACCGACGGTGACAACGGGAAAAAGGGGAGCTGGATGCGCGCGCATCTTGCGAGTAAAAATTTGACACGGGTGACAGCGTTTTACCGCTTCCACACAGTCCTTAAAGAGTGAAGGCCAAAAGTAGCCGGCACGTAAGATGCGCTGGGCTGTAGCAAGCCCGGATAGATGACCACCACAAGCTCCACTGTGGAAATCATTAAGAACAGACTCTGCTTCCTCTAAGGTTAAACAACGTCGAAGAATTGAATCAACCCCTCGACGGTATAAAGTGTCACCAATGATAACATAGTTTTTAGACAGGTGACGTAACTTGCGACGTTCATCCTTGGAGGAAGTAGAGGGAAACTTCGAAGTCTGGAGATAAACAATGATATCTCCATACCAAGGGTCTTGTGAAGAGATGAGGAATATATGTTCGTTGGGTAAACTTTCCTCATAAACAATATCCTCTCCACAAGGAAGCTCAGAAATTAGCTCCGCGAAGACCATAGATTTCTTAGACTTGGCGGACAAGAACTCGAGGTCGAATTCTTGTAAAATGACTATCCATCTATTATATTTGCCCCCAATCACTCGCCTACTGAGGACAAATTGGAATGGATTGACCGCCGCTAAGACAAAAGTTTTGCGTAGCAAAATGTAATGACGGAGCCTCTGGACAGCATGTACTGCTGCCAAGGCCAACTTCTCAACTGGAGAATAGCGGAGTTCAGGGCCTATCAAGCCTCGGCTCAAATAATAAATTACGTGCTCGACAAGAGCATCGTCTTCCTGAACTAGAACCATACCAATGGTAGATTCTGCTGCAGCGAGATATAAAAGGAAGTCTCTACCATAATCCGGTGGACTCAAAAGCGGGGCAGAGACTAATGCCTTTTTCAAAGCATCAAACGACCGCTGCGCAAAGTCGTCCCACAGGAATGGAACTCCTTTCCGTAGCAAACGCATGAACCCTTTAGTGATCTCGGCATAGTTTGCTATAAACCTTCTTAAGAAATTGGCCTTCCCTTGAAGACTTTGAAGTTGACGAATTGAAGACGGGGGAGGCAACTGAACTATTGCCTCAACCTTGAAGGGATCAACCCGAATCCCTTCATTGGAAACTATAAACCCTAACAACCGACCTGATGTAACCGCGAAAATGCACTTATTAGGATTCAACCGGATTTTATAGAAACGACATCGCTCAAAGACTAATCGAAGATGACTAGGATGATCAGTTCTCTTTCGAGAATGAGCAGCGAGATCATCTAAGTATGCCTCGATGATATGTTTGATGTCGTGGAAAGCGTAAGACATGGCCCGCTGAAAGGTGGCTCCAGCATTTTTAAGACGAAGGGCATCTTTCGATATGCAAAGGTACCCCAGGGACATATGAAGGCAGTCTTATGCTGATCCTCAGGACGAATAGAGATTTGATTATAACCTGAGAAACCATCCATAAAGGAGAAAATCTCATTACCCGCACACTCGTCGATAATTTGATCAATAAATGGTGTGGGGTAATTGTCTTTTGGACAAGCCTTGTTTAAGTCCCTAAAATCGATGCATACGCGGATTGTTCCTTGCTTTTTGTCCACAGGGACTGGATTCGAAACCCAATCCGTAAGAGGAACAGGGTATATAAAACCCACCCTTAGCAGCTTCTCAACCTCAGCTTTGATAGCCGCTGCTTTCCTAGGGTTAACCGGCCGAAGCCTTTGACGAATCGGTTTTGCGTTTTCGTACGTCTTGATCTCATGTTGGACTATAGAAGGATCAATGCCGGGCATTTCCTCATAAGACCAAGCAAATACATCACGATATTCCTTGAATAGGTCGGTGTAAATTTGAATTTCTTCAGGGGAACACTCACTTCCGATGAAGATATTCTCGATGATGTTAGGATCCTTAGAGATGTTTATAGGTATCGTTTTTGAGATTACCGACATATTACCTTCAGCACGTGTGTGTGTTGGAGCCAAAGGGTTCGATACCGTACAAACATCACTACCAACGAGCTCAGAGAATCTAGATTCTACTTCCTGCAATGGAGGAAGAAAATATGAGCGATGGTGTAAGTCTGCCCAAGGTCGATCTATACCCATCATAATTTCGAGGATTGCTTCTTCAGAAGGTAGAACCGAATCTAAGCAGTCCAAGGCAGAGTTAGAATCAAAGCTCCAAGCAGGGGCCACATGACCATCTAACTCCTCTTCGGAAAAAGGAGTAGAATGGTTATCTGCAGAGTCTACGATAGCCTGATATCTAAGCTCAGCTGCAGATATAGGAAATGCCATTCCATTAACTTGCCCTTCAACTAATGTGGTCGTAGGTGAAGGCAAGGTCCAAGGGTCAGAAAAATGATGAGTTCGGAAGAACTCCTCTCGAGAAGATTCCTTGGATGATGAAATAGCATTGATTCTTGCAAAAGGAGAGGGAAGATCAAACGTACCCATCAATGAGGAATACATCCCTACTCCTAAATTCTCAGTCGGCGGGCGAGGGTTATCCACCAAAGGAACAGTAGAGTCGGAGGTTGCTTGAGGATCGATTGGAGCATAGTCCAATTGATCAACCTTAACGATTTTCCCCTCATGAGGAAAGCAAATGACACGAAACAGAGTCGAAACAACGGCTTCCATCTCGTACACCCAGTTCCTTCCTAATAGGAGATTATAGTCTAGGTTAGCATCTACGACTTCAACTTCGATATTAACGACCTTCCCTCCAACACATATAGGAAAGGCCGGGATAATCCCATGCGGCTTGTGAGAATGGCCATCAAATGCAGTTAAGACGGTTGGTGAAGGAACAGCCGAAGGTGAACCAATAGCCTTCCAACATGACATGGACATGACGCATGTGGAAGCTCCTTCATCTATAACGGTGCGAAAAATATTGATTTTCCGGTATGTTGACTTTACCTGAAAAGCCATATGATGAGGGAGTCTCTTTTTGACATTTGACATGTCAAAAGAGAGCACTAGAGAGTTAGCTGGATCGACTGCTCCAATGGCGGAGAGTAAAGCACTTCTCTGAGACGGACACGACTGGAGAACTTCCAAAGCGGACATAGCACATGGGCTTTGAGCCAAATCCTCCACAATGGAGTAATTTTGAGCAGCTCTAGCATTGGGGTTAATTGTCGCGCGTTTGGCGGAACCTTTCGGTATCCTAGGTATAGTCTCAACAGGAGGTCGCTCGATATGAAGGTCATTACTTCCGGGAACCGTTTTATCCTTAGATGTTTCGGCTTCACCATAATCACGTGACCGAGTAGTCACGTTAACATTTGAACCCATCATAAAAACATTTGATGCTTTTTCCCCTTCCTGGTTGCCCCCTGAGGAGGTCCCAGGATTCGAATTTGCGCCAGCAAGAAGTTGCTGCCCTTGGGGAAACGGGTTAGTCAACACAGCTTGCAAACTAGAAGTCCCTTGTTGTGCTAACAAGCGCTGAGCGTCTTCGATTCTAGGGCAAAGATGAGTTAGATGGTCCCCACTGCATAACTTGCAAGGAAACTTGACTTTCTTTCTCGACTCACCTTTACCACCACCAGCGTTGTTGCCGGATTTATTTGCATCGGGCTTCCCATCCGAGTTCTTCTTTTTACCACGTCCTTTCTTTTTCCCATTGGAATTTTGATTTCCTTTGGGGTTATCGGATTGGACGGCGTTAATGGAAGAATTTTGGGAAGCGGGAGGATTAGACATTGTGACTTGGTTGTTAGGAGCAGTTTGTAATGACAACTGCTGCAATTGATTCAACAAGTTCACTGTAGTCGAGTCTACTGACCCCACGATACCATCCGCGTGCGGACCTGGCTTTGGCTTAGCTAAATCAACCTTAGATCCAGGAGCATCTGGCAAGTACTTTTGGAGGATCCCAGACTGAGAGTAGATCAGTTCTAATTGCTGGGCCCTGAAAATGGCTTGCTCCTTAGAATAGACCCCAGACATGGAGACATCCTTGGAGATCTCAGGTTGCAAAGACTTCAAAAACCACTCTAGACGGTACTCCGGAGGGATTTCGGCTTTAATGAGCCTTTTTCTCCGTCTCCATTCCTGTATGTGATCAGAAATGTGGGTTGCCTTATCCTGACGAAAGGTAGCCAGAAGTTCAGTTCCGGCATCATAGCGGACAGGCAACTGGAAGTGATTCAAGAAGATATTGGCTAAGTCAGCGAACGATGTAAAGCTGCCCCCTGGCAACTCTATGTACCATTTAGCCGCATTACCAGTCAAGGTGCGCTGAAAAAGTCTCAACCTAACCGAATCTTCGATGAGGGAGTTAGATGAGCACCACAAATGGAATGTGGTTACATGATCGCCCGGATCTTCACCACTCTTCCCTTCGAATTTTGGGATGTCCGAAGGGAGTTTGGTTGGGACCGGAGGCCAGGCCGGATTGTATCTGATAGGGTCGTTTGTTAGCTTAGTGAGATCTGGCAAGTTTAACGTTGCCAGAAATGGAAGCCTAGGAGGACCTAGGGGATTCCACCCAGACTGGGCAGAACTCCCAAAGTTCTGAAAAGATTGTCCTGGGATTTGAGAGGCACCAGGCTGCCCCAAGTGACCAATAGAACCAGCTGAACCAAAAGGCAAGCCTTGTGGTCCAGCAAAATTCGGAGTTTGACCAACTCCTGCCGTATAAGCTCCATAGCCTGCAAAGTTTCCTTCTAAAGAATTGTAAGGAGTCGATAACCCCTGATATGGGTTCCAAGCCGAAGCGAGGGGAGGAATACTTTGAAACATGCTAACCATGGAATACGGCCTACTTCCTTGTTGGCCAATGAATGGATTCGCAGTTCCTGCGTTACTAACCCCAGGGTTATTCCAACCTTGGAAAGGATTGCTGCTTTGTCCTATTGAAGAAAAAGGCATGGATCCTACCGTTGGGTTGGAATGTGGGATATGACCACTTCCAAAAGGAAAACCCTGAAATGAAGCCGATCCGCCCATCATGGACGTAGCGGCACTGAACGGAACTGACGGAATACCCTGTGATTGGGTGCCAAAAAGGAAAGAACCAGTACTAAAAGCATTGGTTTGGGCATTTCCACTCGTGGACGGAATGGAGGTAGACCCAACCAAAGATGTGCTAGCAAACGATCCGAACAAGGAAGCGGAGGGGATGGAAATGGTTCCTCCCCCTTGCACCGATGTTGGGGTTTGCATAGTCGCAGCACTCGTGGAAGCCATGCTTCCAGTAGTGATCATAAATGGTAAGCGCGTAGCGTAACCTGGACTCGCTGGTCTATATAATGGAGGCCCAACGTATTGCAATACGTCTGGATAACTAGATGGTAGTGGAGAATTTGGAATCACTAATGATTCTGAAAGTTCTTCTACCTCTACGTTATTCTCCACTTGAAAGCGAACTTGAGAAAAGACTGGAGCGTCCCTCTCTTGTTCAAAAGTACCAGGCCTTGCTTGGCCGCTAATATCCCCGAGAGGAGGATCAATCCCCGATGCGTCAACCGGCGTGGGACGGACCCCACCGGTAGTATTCCCTCTGCGCCTTCTAGGAGAAGGCTCTAAACTAGGTGGCGAGAGACCACGAAGTCTTCGAGACCGTCTTGGAGACCGGTCAGCCACTTTGAATTTTTTGTTAAGATCTAACTAAAGACTCAAAAAATTAAAAGCTAAGCCGACTAGGAGCACAGAGCACACAGTATAAAGTTCCTAAAGATACAGCCAGTCAAACAACTTTCAAGTATTTCCGCTCCGGGTGATTGAGACCGGACACCAAAATACGAGAAAGTGAATCAAAGGGCCTTCCGAGGATAGTCTGGGATGATGAGGGCCCAGTCCTATCAGCGAAGGTATCAGAGGAAGTTACGCTGACCTCCTAACAACAGCCTGCGCCGGTGCAAGCCCCCAAGCTTCGCAAGGGTGCCCTCTGGAAGTACTGTCGAGAGTGATACAACGTCGACCTCAGGTGCCACGGGATTCCCCTCCGCAGCCACCTATGCAGATCCCTAGGAGAGGCAACTATGGGTACCAACTCGTCGCAGAAGCCAGGCGGAACAGTCGTGAGGTAAGTTCGGACAAGTAGGAGAGGGGGTATCTCTCTTCCCTGTCTTCACAGACCCTCGTGCTTAACTCCCAGATCCGGAGCTTTCCTGGTCTTCCTAACGCTATTGGATTTACTCTCTTTAATCAGACTCTTATGTTTGACGTTTTGTGTGGCCTTGGAGAGTTAACTCTCCACTCGCCTAATCCAAGGCCCTAAAATCCTAAACTTGTTGGTGTAATAACTAAAACAAAAAGTTCTAGTGGATTTTAATTAAGCGCTTGATTTTATTAGGCTGTTCTTTAAGTCAAAGGTAATGGAGGTGAAACTTGTGGTGTTTTATGGACGCAAAAGAAATTAATAAAACTTAGCTACATGCATATGCACTTTTGTTTTCGATGAATAGCAATTTCTATGAGGTTCAGAAGGCACTTGTAATATAAACAAAAAATTTTCCTTTTTCTTTTCAGACTCCACACTCACAAAAACTAACAAAACTAAATATGCCTAAAAAGAGATGCAAATCTTACCCTAATGCAAGAACTAAATGTGGATGCACGATTCAAAGACTACTCTAAAAACAAAGAAGGAAAGTTGCTGCTTTACCAAATTTTGTCTTGCCACTGAAATGCTTAGATAGAAGATGATTTGTTACTAATCATTTCGTCCAAACAATAAAAACAAGTTTTAAGATAAAAACAAAGCACTTTCACTTCGCAAAAAGGGAAATCAAATGAGAAGCAAGTTTAAGAAAGCGAAACTCAAAAACTTCCAAAAGATTTTCTTTCAATCAAACCAAAAAGTCTTTTTCAAAGGAAAACTCTCAAAAATACTGACACTAATGATTGATAAACAAGCCACCAAACACTTTTGTGAATTGACACCTTTCAAATGATGAAAACTCAACAAAAATAAAATGTGTTCGAAAACGCTTTTGACAATCAAAAGCAACAATGAAAGTCCAAAATATCAAAAGACAAGTTTCAAGAAACTGGTAACAAACAAATTTCCGAAACAAAGGAGTAAATGGTCATAAAAATGATTTCGTTAAGCAAACACAAATGTCATGAAAACAAAATGGACACAAAGATTGAAGACAATCTTCCCACTCTGCCGAAACAGAGCAATCAAGATTCTTACACAGAAATCTTGTGTGTCAAAAATCAATGACGCTTGCAATCAACGAAAAACAAGACTAGCACTCCTTATAACTAGAGAGAGTTCGAAACAAGATGCCCGCTGTTAAACAGAGAACTATCACTGGGAATTGACTGTTTTAAACTGACCCAAACCACCAGACAGACATTCAGCAAAAGAAAAATTATAAATCTTGAAAATTATGTGATATACGCGCCTGCAATTATTTGCAGAATGCGTGTATACGCGACTGTAACTAAGGAAACCTGCGTATACGCGGGTTTACTTAGTGCAACTTGCGTATATACGCTTCTGTAATCCAGAAAAAGTGCGTATCTAAAGTCTTTCAAGAAAAATAAAAAAACACAAACTGAAAAACTGGAAAAGCTTAGAGTTCAAGAAAATATCAGACAGTCAGAACCAACAAACAGAGGGACTGAGCCTTGATTGGCTTGAGGACTACCCAAACTAGGAACAACAAGAGTGTTGTCCCCAGCGGAGTCGCCAATTCTGGTTGAAGGGAAAGTACCCCTAGGGTCCTTTGGGCTAAGACTCTACCAGACTGAAAATTGCTTATTCAAAGAAACACACACACACAGCCATCTTTTTTACTTTTAAGCAAATTCTAATGTTTAGGGTACATACCTAAGGTCCTACGTTCGAGAAGACCGTTAGGGTGCAAACCCTTCTTGGAGTTCCCTTCTTCTCTCTTTGACCTGCAAGACAAACAAATCAAAGAACACAACAGTACATGTATAGAAGTTTATATATAAATCATCTTTATGCTATAAAGTTAGTTATAAAAAATCTTTAAGTAACCACTTTCATAAGAATTCAACACAAGAATCTCATAAGCATAAAGAAAGATTATTCGGGAACAAAGACGTGTTTCTTTATATATAAAGGAAAATAAAGTACATATATCGGAAAGATATCACCTGAACACCTTCAGCAGGCTCCAAGCAAGCTTCCTCCCGGATTCGTTCCAGCCTCAAGCCTCCGACAAGAGCTCCTTCCAAGTCTTACTCAATGATGATGTCAAGGATGAATGATCACCAATACACATGGAAACAAGGGTTTCCTATGCAAAATGGGGGAAGTGCAGAATGCACCAAGGACTTCAGACCTGGTCTAAGGGAAAAATCTCAGCATAATAATCTTGCTCTCCTTTCTCTCTCCCTTGGCCTTCCCTTTGATGTCTTTTTATACCCTCTCCAAAGTAGTTTTTTAGTTAGGAGTTGGTTGGGAACAGTTGGGCCACGGGCACTAACAGGTGATCCAGCAGGTAAACCCGCGATCACCGCCCGAAAAAGGGGAAATTATATTTTTTTAAGTGTTTTAATAGATACACGCGGGTTGGGTATGACAGACCCGCGTGTACACGCGTTTAACACAGGGCAAAGTCGCGTATAGGGAATAAAACACTGTTTTTTAAATTTTTGGACCAGGTCTGGAAGGAGGGGTTGCCCTAGGCCATAAGTGCAGCATCACAAATCATAAGAGTGAGATTTGGAGCTATAACATTCATATAATTGTTTCTCCTCCAATAGTTGTAGCACCTTGTCAACATGTTCAACATGATCCTTCCAAGACTTGCTGTAGATTAGTATATCATGAAAAAATACCAACACAAATTTTCTAAGGAATGGTTTGAAAATTGAATTCATCAAACCTTGAAATGTTGAAGGTGCATTGGTAAGCCCAAAAGGCATGACCAAAAATTCATAATGACCCTCATGAGTTCTAAATGTCGTTTTCGGAATGTCTTCAATCTTCAGTCTGATTTGATGATATCCCGAACGAAGATCCAGCTTGGTGAAGTAAATTGATCCATGCAATTCATCCAGTAATTCATCAATGACAGGAATGGGGAACTTATCTTTAATAGTGAGCTTGTTGAGCTCCCTATAATCTGAACACATGCGCCATGATCCATCCTTCTTGTGCACCAATACTACTGGAGCTGAGAAAGAACTTTGACTCGGTTGAATTATACCAGCCTCTAGCATTTCTGCAACCATACGTTCAATTTCACTTTTTTGGACATATGGATATCTATACGGCCTGATGTTTGGAGGAACACTTCCTAGAATCAGATGAATAGCATGATCATGATCACGCATAGGTGGGAGACCTTTGGGAGTCTCAAATACCTTGGAATGATTGTCCAGGACTTTTTGGAGATCTGGAGAAATAGATGATTCCAATGTGGAAACATCTAGCGAACATAATTGTGCAATTACACCTCTTTGCTCCTTTTTTAGAAGCTTTGTCATGCCACTAGAGCTAATTATCTTTCCTGGTTTCCCTGCAATACCCCTTAATTCAACTTCCTTTCCTTCCACAGAAAATTTCATGAAAAGTTCTTGAAAATTAAAAGCTATTGTACCCAAGGATTGTAGCCATTGGACTCCTAGTACAACATCAGCACCTCCCATTGGAATGGAAAGCATTGGGCTAGTCAATACATATTCTCCCATGGATAGCTTGATATTATGGCACTTTCCAGAATAATTTATTGTTCCTCCATTTGCAATCATCACTTGACACTCTGGTGCTGGATACAGGAAGCAATTCAATTCTTTTGCTACCCTACAATGAATAAAATTGTGGGTGCTTCCTGAATCAATCAACACTATTACCTTTTTCTTCTTGATTTGTCCTTCTATCTTGATGGTTTGAGGAGTGGTAATTCCCGCCAATGCATTACAAGATATGGTCAGATTTATTTGTTCTTCATCTAGGATTTGTTCTTGGAACATATTCTCTTCTTTTGACCTTTCTTGCTCCTTTTCTTCTTCCTCTTCACAATCTATGTAGAATAATTTCTTCTCAGCACACTTATGACCTTTTGTGTATTTGCTATCACAATTGTAACAAAGCCCTTTTTCTCTTTTTCTTCCAATTGTTGTGGTGTCAACCTTGTAGGTTGTGGAAGACTATGGGCAACAACACTTTCATCTTTATAGTTGTGAATGGTATGCTTCCTAGTTGCCATAATTTTGCTTTCCATTTTTCTTGCTAACCTGAATGCCTTCTCTAATGAATCAGGTTCCCAAAGGCGCACATCATGTTGGATATTATCCTTTAAAGACCCTATGAACACATCAATCCTATGCTCCTCTGGAATATCTTTTACCCTTATGTTCAATTTTTGGAACTCCTCAATGTGCTCCATTACTGAACCCTTTTGTTTGAGACTTATCAATTGGCTAAAAAAAGTGTTGCTTTTTGTATCCTCATAATGTGCTATCAATTCTTCCGTAAAAATTGCCCAAGTGATAAATTGTTTATGAGAACAAAGCCATTGATACCATACAAACTGATTTGGTTCCAAATATAAAGTTTCCATACGTACCTTTTGTGTGTTTTGCACATTATTGAGATCGAAGAATTGCTCCATCTGTAATATCCATGTGGCAGGATCCTTGCCATCAAACTTCCTGATGTCGATTTTTGGAATGTGGTGATTCTTCGATCCAACATTAGCATCTATGGAATCATGATTAACATTTCTTTTGTTCTCATCATGAGCTTCCTTTACTACCTTTTCACCATTAGTAAGTATTTCTTGTAGAAAATTAGTCAAATCTGTCTTCAAATCTGCCATGCCTGTCTTCAAATTTGTGTTCAAATCTATCTTCAAATTGTCCATCTTAGCTTCCATTCCATTCATCTTAGCTTCCACGCCATTCATCTTAGCTTCCATGCCATTTATCTTAGCTTCCATGCCATTTATCTTAGCATCTGTTAACTTTTGTGAGCGTGACATTTGTTGCACTTGTTCTTGTAATTTTGATATATCATGTAGCATTTCTTCCTCTTCTTCATGAGTCATGCTAGAGCTTTCAGGTTCCTTACTAGGTGTTTGCATTTTCTTTCCTCGGGGCATCAGTTACCGATAATAATGCTCTACTATGCCCTTTGAATTCCTTCAAAATAAATTTTCAAACCAAGCTTAAGCAAAAATTTAAAAAAATCTACACATTTTTTTTCACTTTGTAGGAGCTCGATATTGACTCTGATGTATCTCTGTGCTTTCCTGTCATCTAGTTCTGAACTTGTGACCTGTAGTAGCTCTCTGTGTCCTCTTTCCAATGCCACAAGTCTGACCCAAATTGGATTCTCCAAGGAAGAGTTATGCGAAATCTCCCACAGTGACTTGATTATAGACTAGTTCAGTAGAGCTAACTTGTACAACGTGCCGTGCGTCACTGTTTCGACCTTTGGATCTAAAAAACACCCACAAGAAACTAAAGTCCATCCTCTTTTTGTACCTTTTTACGAAATTTCAATCCGATCCTCAGAGAGAAAGTTATGACGATCTTCCCCAGGTCACCTGTTTTGAATGTAATTCAGGAGTCTGCAAAAAGACCAACTTCCTCAGATCATATCTCCGAAAATATTGCGCGAAAAGCTTTGAAATTTGGACCCAAGGTTCAGCGCCAATTCTTCTCAAATGGGTTTTTTTTGCGACTTCTGAAACGTCACAGAAAAAAAAGTTATAGCGAAAATTCCACGATGACCTGTTTGGAGCAGCGAAACCCTAGAATCCAAAGCTTTGATACCAAATGTTATGAAACCAGCTCAAGAAAAGATAGAAAAGATAGATCAACGCCTTAGAATTCAGCCTCTTCGAGGGGGCAACCTCCTTTACATTACATAAATGAACAATTCTTGGATGATACAAATGACAAAACCTCCTTTCTATATATAGGAGTCTAAGGAGTCACAATATAATCCAGCCAACCTAACAATAATAATATAAAGCCACAAAAATAACAATAAAGGGATTCTATGGGGCACAGAAATAATAATATGGGGGTAATAGGGGCACAACAATATAAATAAGGGGTATAACTACAATAGTAATGGGGTAATCACTAGTATTATAGGGACCCAACATATTTATACATGCTGAAGCATCTAATACCATGGACCGAAAACCATCGCGTCCAAGATCATGGACTGAAAACCATCGCATCCAAAACCATGGACCGAAAACCATCACGTCCAAAAGCATGTGCAAAAATCATGCACAAAACCACCAGTAGGTCCACCCAACCTAACATATGGTCCAAAAAAAAAAATCTCGGGGCACTGCCCTGAACACCATAGAGTGGGGTTACTTGCATCCCTCAAACCCCCTATGACTCCCCCCGCTACGCAATCGGCACAATGAAGGGGGGGCTCCGCCCCCCTTCTAACCCCCTGGTTAACTACATGGGCTAGTCATGGAAAGAATATAACACAACCCAACATTCTCTCATTTGTTGTTTTCTTTCCACAGGGGGCCATAAGAGAGCTTAGTCATTTATCCAACCCTGCAACGCCCATTGATTCTCTACACCAAGAGAACTTCTTAGAGCTCACAGATTTTGTCAATGCATCTGCAGTATTCTTCGAAGTGTCCACCTTTACCAGCAACACCTTTTTGTCTTTTACCATATCCCTCACAAAGTGATATTGAACATCAATGTGCTTTGTGTTTGAATGATATGCAGGGTTCTTTGCCAAGAAAATTGCACTTTGGCTGTCACAGTCTATCCTTATATCTTCCTGTACTAACCCCATACTTGAACACAATCTCTGCAACCAAACTTCTTCCTTGCTTGCATGAGTGGCTGCCATGTATTCTGCCTCTATAGTTGATAGTGCCAGTACAGATTGTTTCTTACTGATCCAACTGACTGCACCTCCAAATAGGTTAAACACATACCCACTTGTAGATCTTCTCTGATCTAGATCTCCAGCCCAGTCTACATCAACAAAGCCACGAATATCCAACACTCTGTCCAATCCTTGTCTTCCTTGGTAGCACAAACCATAATCACTAGTGCCACTCAAATACCTAAAAACCCGCTTCACTATTGTCCAGTGCGCCTTCCCTCGTTTTGACATAAAACTGCTCAATACTCCCACTGCATGTGCAATGTCTGGTCTAGTACAGACCATTGCATACATCAGGATACCGACTGCACTTGCATATGGAACACAGGACATGTCCTCTTCCTCTTCTTGTGTCTTGGGATACTGTTCAGCAAATAACTTTACACCTACAGGAATAGGAACCTTCACTAGTTTGCTATCCTGCATATTAAACCTCTGCTATATTGTCTCGACATACTTCCTCTGGTTTAACCAGAGCTTCCTATTTGCCTGATCTCTTTTAATTTCCATGCCCAAAATATAGTTTTCAGCACCAATATATT
This sequence comes from Pinus tabuliformis, assembly GCA_031772625.1. NCBI lineage: Eukaryota > Viridiplantae > Streptophyta > Pinopsida > Pinales > Pinaceae > Pinus > Pinus tabuliformis. The sequence continues at coordinate 240,369,909 of CM062817.1, forward strand.
TCATGTCGAATTTGGAGGACAAATGGGTCTTCAAATCCTGGATAATTTCTTTGTCGTTTCCAACCAGCAACATATGATCCACATACAAGACCAGATAAACAACACGATCACCAATTAATGTAAAATACTCATAGTGATCTACTTTGCTTCTGGTGAAGCCAAGTCCTCGTATAAATGTATCAAATTTTTGATACCACATCCTTGGTGACTATTTTAACCCATATAGAGACTTCTTTAACTTGCATACCAATTCTGTCTTACCCTTCACCGCAAAGCCTTTAGGTTGCTTCATGTAGATTTCCTCTTCTAGATCCTTGTGAAGAAATGTTGTCTTCACATACATCTATTCTACCTCAAAATCAAAAGCAACAACAATAGATAAAAGTAATCTAATAGAAGTTACCTTGGCAACAGGAGAAACAAATATCACCAAAATCAATTCCCGACACCTGGGAATAACCTTTTGCTACCAACCTAGCTTTGTATTTCTACACCTTTTCTTTTGCATTTGTCTTCTTCTTGAACACCCATTAGCAACCAATGGATTTCCTTCTAGCCAACAACTCCACCAGATCCCAAGCCTCATTTTTGTGTAAAGATGCCATTTCATCAACCATGGCCTCTTTCCAGAGTTTTCCATTCTCTGAATCTACTGCTTCCTTCACAGCTCTGGGATCATCATTAGTAATAGATAAAGCAAAATTTGAACAGAAAGTAGATGGACTATACCTTTCTGGATGCCTTCTTTTTCGAACTGATCTTCTCACACCTGGAGTTTGTGGCTCTTCATCTTCTGATTCCTCCTCTGTTGTAGAGTTTGATTCTTCCTCCTTAAGCTCAAACTCTATCTTCTCAGGTTCCTTTGGTTCGACTTCATGTTTAATAACATCTTTTACCTCTCTGAACACCACATCTCGGTTGTACACAACCTTCCTTGTTACTGGGTTCCAAAGCTTATAACCCTTTAAACCATCCTTATACCCAATAAAGATGCACTTTTCAGATTTACTATCCAACTTGGTTCGTTTCTCCTTTCGAACATGTATATATGCATCACATCCAAATACCCTCAGATGTGAAAGTGAGGGTTTCTTACCAATCCATACCTCTTGTGGAGTCTTATCCTCCAACATTGATGAAGGTGATCTGTTGACCAAGTAACATGTTGTCTCCACCACCTCTGCCCAGAATTCCTGTCCTAACCCGGCACCACTGAGCATGCTTCTTGCCCTTTCCATCAACGTCTTGTTCATTCTTTCTGCAACTCCATTTTGCTCAGGTGTGTATGGAGTAGTCTTCTATCGTGCTATACCACACTTCTTACATAATTCTTCAAATTCCTTGCTGCAAAACTCTCCACTGTTATCTGTCCTCAACACCTTTATCTTCTTCTCTGTCTAGTTTTCCACCAGGGCCTTAAATTCTTTAAACCTGTCAAAGAATTCAAATTTCTTCTTAAGGAAATATATCTATGTATTCCTTAATAAGTTATCTATAAATGATACATAGTACACAGAATTACCCAGTGATGGAACCTTCACAGGTCCAAACACATCACTATGCACAAGTTCTAATATTTGTTTCTCCCTCTTACCACCAGAGGGGAAACTCACCCGATTTTGCTTCCCATATACACAATTTTCACAGAAATCAAAATCCAGAGAGCTATTATTCACACCTTCTACCATACCTTTACCATGAAGTATTCGAAGGTCCTTCTCTCCAATATGTCATAGCCTTTGATGCCACACAATGGTCTTCTCTCCAAAGACCACTAGATTTTCTGCTCCACTTTGAGGAACCACGGAACTGTTGCACCCATCAACAATAGTGCTACCTTGTAGCTTGTACAGAGTTCCAATTCTAACTCCCCACATCAATACTAGTGCCCCCCAACCATCTTGCAGGTATCCTTCTCGAACACTATTTTTACACCTGCATCATCCAGCTTGCTTACGGAAATTAGATTTTTGGCCAATGCAGGAATATGCAGAACACCCGGAAGTGTTCTAACCCTTCCACCTTGCAACTTCAGCTTTACTTTTCCGTGACCAATGATTCTAGCCTTCCTGTCATCCCCCAAGAAGACATCACCACCATCATATTTCTCATACTCGCAGAACCACTCTCAGTCAATCAACCATGGCTCATGATCTACATGTGTACTTGAAGAAGTCAAGTACACATCCCCACCTTCATCTGAGGTGTTTTTCACCTCTACAAAAGGAGCATCATCAGATCCCTTTCCTTTATCAGGAGCTTTAGATTTATAGTCCCTTTTATAGTGCCCTTCCTTTCCGCATTTCCAAAAAACCACCTTTGCAAGTTTTCTTGGAGATTTAGATCTCTCACTCGATGACTTATTTTTGTTTCTGTTCTGGGACTGTCCTCATACATAAAAGGCATCACCATTTTGGCTCTCCATATTTTTTTGTCTCATCTACTCCATCAGCAAGGATGAGACTATTTCATCAAACTGCAAGGCAGTTGCATTGCTACATATTGCAATAACCAGACTATCCCACGAATCTGGTAGAGAACACAAGAAACTGATGCACTTATCTTCATATAAAATTTTAATATCAACAGATAATAACTGACTTACCACAATATTAAATGCGTTTAGATGCTCTGTCACCGAGTCTCCATCTTTCATCCTCAGGTTATATAGCTTTTCCATAGGAACAATTTATTCACTAGAGACTTAGATTGGTACAAAGTCCCTAACTTGTCCCACAAAGCCTTTGCCATAGCTTCCCCTGATACATTCAACAATATTGAATCTGAGACACACAATCGTATTGTGCTCTTTTCCTTCTGATCCAACTTCTTCCATTCTTCATCGGACACTCCCATTGGTTTAGTACCTGGATCTACCGCAATCCATTGATCTTTATCCACCAACACTTCCTCCATCTTGAGTTTCCATAACTAAAAACTTTGACCATAAAATTTCTTGATTTCTATCTTTCCACTGCTCACCATCTTCTTTCACCACCAGAATCAATCCCACAGATCTCCCACTAAACAGTGTTTACCATAGGCCCAAGCGAAACCCCTCAGCAACAAAGGCATCCCCTTTAAGCCAAAACAACTCTGATACCAAATGTAGGTTTTAACTCCGTACAGAAATTATCTGTATACGAATTCTAAAACATAGAAAATAAACAATGCGATAGCATAACACATAAAACATATATACATAGAGATTTTCCCCTAATCCCAAAATCGGGACTACCAGCTTGATTTTTCATTATGTTCCTTTCAATGTTACAATACATATTTATACATGTTGAAACATCCAATACCATGGACCGAAAACCATCATGTCCAAAACCATGGACCGAAAACCATCACGTCCAAAACCATGTGCGAAATCATGCACAAAACCATAGGTAGGTCCGTCCAACCTAACATAGGGTCCAAAAACAAAATTTTCTGAGGCGCTACCCCCGACCCCATAGAGTGGGGTTACCTGCACCCCTCAAACCCCCTGTGACTCCCCCTACTATGCAATCGGCGCAATGAAGGGGGGTTCTGCCCCCCTTCTAACCCCCTGGTTAACTACGTGGGCTAGTCATGGAAAGAATATAACACAACCCAACAAGGTGACCCAAGACAACCCGCTGAAGCCACAAGAAAAGAAAAACACCACGAAGAAAAACAAGGACACAAGAAAGTGGTGTGAGTTCCATAAGAGCCTCACTCACATCACAAGTGAGTGTCGAGCCAAACAGTCACTAGTGGTCGAGCTGAAGGCTTCAGAGTCAGATGCATGTTATAACTTTGAGTCAGAACTCGAAAAGGGGAATGAAAAAGGGAAGCAGATTATTGATGTAGATCCCAACACCATTTTTGTCACTACTAAGATCCAAAATATTGAGCCCGAAGACCCAAAAGAAGGAGATCATAAATGTGGATGAAGGGGTCTCCACTACAGTTCATTGTCAACAACGAGAGACAAAAAACCTCATCTCAGCAGAGGTTGTTAAGAAGCTGAGCCTACCGACCACACCACACCCACAGACATACACCATCAGGTGGCTCCACCAAGGATGAGATCTTCGCATCAGCCAACAATGTCATCTTCCCTACAACATCAAACCCTTCACGTATGAGGTACTGTGTGATGTTTTTCCTCTTGAAGTTTGTGATGTATTATTAGGTCAACCATACTTGTGGAAACGTCATGTTGTGTATGAGTCGAGGCCTCACACTGTTATTATTACTTTGGGTAGTAAGTTGTATAGAATATTGGAGGTATCCATGCTTACTACCATCTTTTTTATCTTTGCTAAGAAATACAGTAAGATCATCTCCCAAACCAAGAAATTTGTTTTCTTTCTAATTCACTCTCAAAGTAAGCGAAGATCATGGCCACATCCATGGTCCCTGAGAAGAGTTCCTCAACTCAGAAGAAGAAGATGAATAAGATTATGGAAGAATACATGGACATCTTCTCCTAATCCACGGGGTACCCTTGCATTGTTAGGTCAAGCCTTCAATTGATCTGACTCTCGAAGTACCTCTATTCAATGGGTCGATATATCATCGCTCCATTTTGGAAAATGAAGAGATCAAGTGCCAGATCAAGGATGTGCTGCAAAAAGGGGACATATGACCAAGTTCATGTTGGCTTCAAGGTCTTAGACCCAGGTTCATAGTTAGTTGCTACAACCAAAAAAACCCTATACCACCGGCCCTTTCGACAAGGACATACCCGCGCAGATAGTAGTCTCACCCAAGGTGATATTGGGGGATGCTAGAACTAGATTTATGCATCCACAAGTACTATGCAGTGTGGTTGTAAAGATTTTAACAGTTTAGAGCTTAATCTAACCTTTGCGAACTCTTAACCTTATTCTTACAATCATAAAGTGTTTTCTACTTTAACATATTAGCGAACTGTGTGAAACTAGACTAACATGCATTATTCATCATATAAAATAGTATCTGAACCTTTGCGATGCAATTGCAGAAGAAATATATAAAATGAACCATAAATAGGCTAAAACACATATATTATGCGAACAAACAAAAATACACAAATTTATGCTCAAAAGTATTCTTTATTATTCAAGTCTTCTGAGTTACAATCTTTCTACTATTGCACACACAACTGCAAGGGTCTACGCACTTAGCTGTAGACTTACCAAGGTCTCTGCGCACACAGCTGTAGGAGCCTTCCCCTTCACTTGATTATAGAAAGATCTTACTAAAATATACTCAAAATTAATTCACAATTCAATTCCATATCCCTTACACTTGCAAAAAATCCTTTTATATATGCTTCTACCCTTACAATACCATGGTCCGCAAACCATGGGTGGAGCTCAAATTCCTCTAAGTAATCCCATCCCTTTACAAAAAAAGGGGCTTTGACCTGCCCTAAAGCCCCTTTAACTCTTAGAATGCTACGCTAATCGTGCTCTGCTCCTCAAAATGCAGAGACTTTACATGGCTTGGACAAAACTTAGACCTAGGGGACTCCTACCCAACAGGCCCCCAACACAAAGATGTGACTCATCCTCAAGTAACTTAGTCAGTACGTCATGATCTTGGCTTTTAGGACTATGTATGCAATGACCTGTAATTGATGAAGCATTGTTGTACATTGTTCTGTGACCTATTGAACCTCATCCACGAGCTTCTTTGTGATCGACCCCTCTACCGCGAGGCTGATTTTCCTCTGGGTTTGTTGCATGCTCTTCAGTTTACCCTCTACTTCCTATGAGAGTTGGTAGGCCTCATCTTCCCAAGGTTACGTCCATGCGGAGATGATATGTGCCTTTCTCTGCAGCTCATCGATATGTCCTTACAGAAGTGTGCCTTCCTTGAGACGAGTGAATCGTTGCATAGGTTTTAAGGTCTACGACGTGGCTTTAAGTTCATCAAACTGAAATTGCTTGTCTGTGATCTCTGCTTCGATATTCTACACATGTGAGTCCTCCAGCAGTGAGGGCGACACTTCCATTGTATCTACAAAAAGTGGACTACAATCCATGACTGCAGTCTCTATCTGAACCTTAGTAGTTTTGATGGCAGCTTCACGTTTCTCGTGAACTTCCGGTGGCATTGTAGTTCAAAGTGAACCTTACCCACCTCTTCCTTTAATGCTCTAAGTGGATTCTCTAGTTTCTAAATATTTCCTGCTGAAGTTGCCTCGGCTGGGATCTGGAGCTCAGGAAGCTCATTGCATGCCTTGGTTATGGCCTCTTCCAACTGTCGGTTGCGTGCAGCTACTTTCTCATGATTTTTCATCGCTTTATTCGTCTCCTCAAACGTATGTTGGTTGTTGATTTTAAATTCGTTGATGACCAACATAGCTCATTGCTCTCATATTTTGAGCTCATTTTTGATGCCTTAGTGAATCTCATACAATGTCTGAAGGGGGAATGTCGCAAGATTTAGGCTCATATTCTTCAAGTTTTGTACGTGCTCCCTTTCATCTGCAGCCTCGATGTTTACTGATACTTATGGAAATTGGACTACTCAGAGGTATACAGTAAGCTCGGTTATCGAAGGTACCATGGTCGCTCGCTTTGCACTCGCTTGAACCACACTCACTTGAAGCACGCTTGTCTGCACCTGCAATTCTTTAAGGCCCTGCTGGACCTTTGTCAAAATTGCCTTGTATTGATCCTTGATGTTCCCCCACATCTCCTCCATTACAGCACAGACAGTATCGCCAATTTCTTCAAATTCCCCCTCAGTAAGGACCAAAGCTTCGATGTTGGTAGATTTATCTGAATTCTGCTTCTTCCACGCACTGCCAACACTCTACTTCTTCTACTTATTTATTATAAATGGGGAATCAATGTCCTCTGTGTCTAGATCTAGGTATCTACCACCATGTTCCCCTTCGCCAACCTTCTGCTCAAAGGCAAGCTCGGTAGTCTTTCCCTCGAGGTCAATGGTGACTATTAGAGGCACTTTCTCGGTATCCTTCTTAGCTGCTGATTTTTCAACCTACACACTCATTCCTACTTTCTCGATCACTTTTACAGTTGTTGGGGTAAGCCAATTACTTGACCACTTACTGATGACCATCAATATGTCATCTTCAGACACTAAGTATGGTAGCTGATTCCATACCTTCTCCAAATATTTCTTGGTACGGATAGACACTGTGAAAGTCTACTTTAAAATCAGCAACTTCGGTAAACTCTTGAAATAATGCAAGTGACAACTGCGGCCTTTGGTTGATGATTGTGTGCAGGTCCATCTCAAAGAGAATCCATAATATTTTATTCTCCATAACCCGGGTTGGGTCCTTAGAGGACTGTTGTAGCAGCTACAACCACCCTCCAAAATTTTGGCCTCCACCCAATTTCAGATCCTCCTTTGAGAGTTTCACTTTACGGTTGCATACACTCAGGTTCACTCTATGAGCTTGTGTGAGCCTTTGCACCCACCTTGCTTGTTCATTTCACCCAAGCTTTTGCATGTAGACATCAATGTCATGCTTGCCACCATGTTTTGGTCATGCTCAAGGTCTTTTCTTCGTGTGTACATGTTATGTTCACTATGAAAACATCTGTCACACTCACACATAGGGTCACATTCACTGTCGCGCAAGCCTTGTCACAGTCGATCAATGATCAATCACAAGTGTCGTGCTTGTCACTTGCACTATCCGCCAGTCATGTTGAACATATGTGTCTGGATGGTTTGATTTGTCTCATCGTCAAGTCATGTGGGTGTGTGTTTGTAAGATCACATTTTCATCTTTCACTCGTTCACACACTTAGTCATTTTTCTGAAGCTATGATGACCGGACTCCCCTCTAACAGCCAAACCATCACCCTGCCATCGACTCGATCGACTATCACCTAGAACAGAGCAGAAGCACCAAGAAATTCATTTCAAGTAGCGTTTCCCGCAAGCAATTCAATCAACCTTCATGCTAGCCACTCGGAGATTTGGGACCGCCAGCCACCCCGAGACTGACTCCCCTCAAAATTTGCGCATAGGTTGCTAACCTTTCCTGCTCCACTGACTGGGAAAATTGTAGAGACAGGTCAAATAGACACCCAGTGCATGTCCCTGTCTCCCTCAGAAAATTGTGCAGTTTTTCTAGCCAATCCTCCCAACAGCTGATCGGCTGCTCATCCAAAAAATTGCACAGTTTTTATGAGCAGGCTCTCTACTTTCTATTAGTCCACTCAGTTAAGAAGTTTCACAGAGATGATCAGCAGGCCAGCCTCCTAGCATCAACATAGTTTTTCTCACCAACAACTCCAAGTAGCAAACTGCTAGTTCCCCCCAGGAATTGTACAGTTTTTGTTACCAAGCTCTAACAGTTGACTGCCAGTTCCCTCTAGGAATTGTACAATTTCTGCTGCCAGTGACCCAGCAGCTAGCTCCCAGTTCCCTCCAGGAATTGTGTAGTTTTGGCTTCCAAGCTCCTAGCCTATTCCTCCAAAAAATCTTGTAAATTTTGTCTACCAATCCTCCCTGTAGCCCAGCTTGTTCCTCCAAGAAATTGTGCAAATTTTGCTGTCAAGCCTCTGCTACTCGCTTGTTCCAGAAAATGCGCAGATTTTTTATGCCCTTCCTTCCCACAACCTAGAATCTCCCTCCCAAAATTTGCATAGTTTTTCCTTCTAGCTGAGCCAGACCTCAATAGTCACTGTCAACTCGGATTGCCCATCTTCACCACCTAGTGACTCTTGTGCAGTTTTCATCAGCAGTGCCCAAAGCCATCATCCCACCTTGTAACCTTGTTGCCTCTCCTGGTCACCTGCATCTGAAATGATCATGTGTCATGGTAGACTAGGACGTTTTTGGATTTTATGTCATCTTGTCATGAGTGACTTCAGGTACAGTTACACCAAAAAAAATGGTGCGATGATGAATGGGATGAAAGAAGGGAGCACATGTAGAAGGACATGTTCACCAACAGACGAATGAATATGCATGTGAAGAGATGTGCTCGCAAACAGATGATCATGCAAAGATGTGTTCACAGATGGACGGATGAGAAAACATGCAAGATGTGCTCACGGAAAGACGAATGAACGAACATGCACCTTTTGCGAACAAAGGAGCCTATCAAGCCTTCCAACATACAAGAAAGGAGAAACATGCCAAAGCAACATCAAGCGAACCAACGACCATCAAAGACTTTGCGCACCTTGCCATGCGAAGGTGAAGCTATGACACACCATGAAGACATCCATCACCCAGCAGCACTACAACTCGACATGCACTCCAGCAGTAGCACGAATGTACCAGCACCGTCATGTCGATTCATGTCATGAGTGATGTCATCCACATCTCTACTATGGGCCCTGTTTTCAATCAATGTAATTTAACATGGAAGTCCAAGAGACCCACTTGTTTTACAAAGAGTCATGTAAAGTCAAAAAGTCATGGAAGTCAAACAGTCATGAGGGTATTCGAATAGCCATAAGGTTTAGTTTCACCCTTGGCTATAAATACCCCCTCATTTGTACATGCAAAGGACTTTTTCACCTCATCTCCTCCCACATAGCCAAGAGAGTCTGTAATATTTTCTTTGAGGAGTAAGTAGTGGCTCCAATGCCCTGCGCACAGGGTTAGTTATGTATGGTGTAACGATGTGTCTTGGAACTTTCGCTTAATTCATACACCTGCTAACATGCTAGCATGTTTTCACGAATGTATTGTAACTGTTGTAAGACTAAATTTGAACACTTGTAATGCATGTTTTTTTTAACCTATGTTGAACACTTGAACTTATTTCACTTATTGTAATACATAATTTGTTAATGAAAATGTGTTGTATATGTTATTAACGATGTCTCGCCCGTGGTGGCTACCTCCCAAAACATCAAACAACATAAAACTTGTTGTAACAACTGTTGCACTCGTGCAAACTCATCCAATAATTTTTGTACTTGTTATCTTCCCTTGTGTGTTGTGACTTCCGCATCCGTGTAGATTGCTCCTCCAGAAGCTATGCACGTCCTCTTGTGTTGTGTATTCCTAGCAGAGTTGGAGCTTGCTCCCAAACGACTTGGGACTCACTCTCACGCTCTCCCTCTACAGTGAAAGAACCATTGAAACAATTAACACTAGCAATCACCAATCATGTGAACCTCACTTCTCAAAGACAAAGCAGATCACTCTCCCATGCTAACAAGCAAGAGTTGAGGAAAATCCTTAAGACAATGGCCACCGGGCCATCGTACCGGATGGGACTCCCACACCAAATGGTGTGAGGTCTAGTTGGGACTTCATACCGGGGTGATCCCCTGAATGTTGGCGGGTCCAGCACCGTCAACAAGGCCCATAGCGAGGCAAACTTTACAGCCTCACACACATCAGATTCCACATTAGGGAACTGTGAATCCTCCAGTGTTCGCCATGCTACCAATGTGATTAAGAGTAACATATACGCGTAATGGAATGGCTTCCTTTCTTCCCGTGCTTTGTGGCAGTCATCCAAAAACTCCTGACATATATACCCGAACCAATTAAACTGACCCCCCTCGCTGCACTGCGCAGCCAAGGATACGATCGGGGTCAGTGATTCGTCTACCTAACACTTCCTCATGATTTTACCAACCAAAATGGAAGTGAAAAAACACACAACCTCATCATTAATAGAACAGATAGCATAGCCCCGAGACTTGTTGATGATGCCATAGTCATTATTCATTTGATTAGCCAACTTCTTTTCTTGATATTTCCCAACAAATGCATCATTGGGGTTTGCTCCTTGATGAGGCAGCGTGGTAATCCTTCGGATTAACATATCATCAATCGAAATTGGCTCTCCAAGCCACATATGGCCATCATGTACCAATGTCAGTAATTGGCGCACACATATTGTGTTTATGTTGTTGCGCCCAAAATGTGAAACATAAAGCATGTTCAACAACCCAGTGTGTTCAATCCCGGGTACCCACTTCATTGGTTCAGCCCTTGTCACTCCAGCTTCTTTGTAATAAATAGATTGGAGGTACTTACTGGGCTCGAATTAGGGATACTTGTTGCGATCATTCAAATCCCAGTCCTCCATGCATAGGTGTGGCACCTTGGCCAACAACTCCCCCTCAATTAGCACTTCCTCTGGTAACAGGGGTGTAAATACCTTGTATTTGATGGAATATAGGTCCTTCGTCACCTTCATAGTTGGTTTCCTCGGTGGCATATAGGGTGGAAACCTAGAGATTGGTTCCACCTCATCTATGCTTATATCCACAAATCCATCAGCTAATTCTTCCTCATCTAGATCTTGGGGCTCCATTGGTTATTTCTGCGGATCCATTTTCTCCTTACTCCGTAGTTCTGCGGGATTTTCCTTGGTGATTTTCTAACTGGGGTCCTTTGGGGCTTCTTCTGCTTCTTGGTCGTTGTTGATAGGGTAGTAGACTTAGTTATTAGCAATCTAGATGAAATAGTATGTGCTGGATATGAGGCAGTCATAATGGATTTTAGCCCTTGAATCAAAAAATCTTGCTCAAGCTTCTTCCAACTCCAACCAGACATGCAACAGAAAGCTCGTCTCACACTTAGGCGCAAAATTACGCAGTGAATTCTCAGCAAACAAAGTGTCTGAATGTAGAGCAGGGTGCCATATTTATAACCTTTTTCAAACCAAAACTACTCAATTCCCTCGAGATCTTCCTCATAAATGCAGATTTGACATCATATTTTCCCATATATACCTCTTAAATATGTTTCCCACATTCCTTTTAATGAAAATTTCCTTGTCAAATCATCCCAAATAGTCATATTCTGGACAAACTTTGTCAGAACCCTCCTTGCAGCCCAGTTACCCCTTCTCCATCGTAGCTTTTTCCACTTGTGCCATCCTCCTGAATGTCGCACAACCCTCCTCCTTCGACAAGGTCCTTCATTGTCAGAGTACTTTATAGTCTCGTGCTTCCTTCCAACTACCTGTAGCACTAATACTATCCTCCATTCATATAATCATCGTGCAGTCCCAGAGACAGAGTCGTCCCTATAGAGTTTCAACCTACTCCCATTCACTTGCCCAACGAATAATTCTCCATTCATCTTCATGAGCTGAACTTGCACCACCATCTAAGATATCCCTGATAACGTACAGGCCTTGCCAATGCATATTGAATTTACCAAAAAACCATAGAAACTTACTATCATACAGCAAAACCAAGTCTCCACTCTTAAAAGTTTGCTTATTAATATGTCGATTGTGCCATGCCTTTTCCCAAGCATTTTGTACTTTGCTAAAATCCTGCCAGAAAGTGATCATCCTCTAGCACGAGCAGTTGTTCCAATGTTTCTTACATAATATCTTTGTCTACCATATTTGTGACTGTTGTGATTCTAAAACTGGGTACTATATATTCCATTGGCATTATAGCAACCTATTCATACAACAACCTAATTAGAGTCTGCCCTGTCAGCTTTTTGCAAGTAGTTCGTTATGCCCTTAACAATGCAGGTATACACACATCCCAATCATTCATGTTGACATTGCATGCCTTTGTCAGATCGTTCTCAAAATTTTTATTAAAAACCTCAACCATGCCATTCTTTTGAGGATGATAAGGTGTGCTCTTCTGGTGACGTACCTGAAATTATTCTATTAATGCTTCAATCGTGCAGTTGATGAAGTGTGTTCCTCTGTCACTCATCAGGATCTTCAGGTGCCCAAACCTCAAAAATATATACTCAAAAATCAAGTTTGCAGCAATGTTTGTGCTGCAATCCTTTACTGGTTGTGCCTCAGCCCACCTGATCAGATAATCCACTATGGTAATAATATAGCGCGCACCTATCTTCTTTCCTGGCAGATTGATTGATCCCAATGAAATCAATCGCCTGCTTCTCAAAATATTATAAAGTAACTTGTGAATTGAGTGTCAATTCATCTCTCCATGATGGTCTTCCAGTTCTCTGGAAAACATTACAAGCACTACAATATTCCTTAGAATCCTTGTGCACTATGGGCCACCATAATCCTGCCCTCAAAATTTTATGCGTGGTTTATTTTCCCGCGTAGTGCCTTCCTGCGACACCACCATGCACTTTGTTGGTACTATTTTATTGCTATTCTTTTCTTCTAAAAATCCATCATTTATCTACCATTTTCTTCCATAAACTCCTCATAGTCCATTGAAATTGATTAATGAAGCATTATAATTGTTATTTTACATTAAATTTAATTTATGGATTTTATGTTAAAAATTGGAATTTTTCAACAAAATTACGGGATGTAATGACTTCCTGTAATTGGTTTATGTTGTGACATGTGGCATGGTAGGAAAATCGAAACAGAAGATAAGGACGTGATCTAGGATGTACATACATGGTGGAAAATCTATTTAGCATTGAATTTGGAGCTCCTGAATACATGGTCAATGCTGGTCACACCCAACCTATTCAGCAGAAAAATCTGAAGTTATAATGAATGTATTTGATCTTTTGCTTAAGATTAGGGACCCTAAACTGATTTCGATTTGTATTAGAAATCAGTTAGGATTAGGAAGAACGAAAATAGCCTTTTTGGTTGTAAATTTTAATAAATAGGAGGATTTTTATTAAAAAAAATGCTAGTGAAGACATTAAAAAAAGCAGACTTAAGACTGTAAGCGTATTTCAGAACTCTGTTTTTAATGTAATCTATTTTCAGAACTTAATCAAAGGCAAAATTTCATCAATTATGGTGTTTATGAGTTAACGTTCTGTTGTGGTCACCAACAACCCCCCTCTTTGTTTGATATTAGCAATAACATCAAGCAAAGGGGGACCCTTAACCAAAAATCCAAAAAATATTTTGTTAAGAAATCTTTTGTATTTAACTCCCTAAGAGCTATATCGCGTCGCAAAGGTAGAGAGAAGCGTTTTCCCAAAGCGCATAAATACGCTGCGCAGGAGCGACGCGAAACCCATCGCATCGCATGCATCAAAAGCGCTCAAAAGGGGAAAACCTAAGGAACCACAACGACCGACATGCGACGTCGCACGTCGCAGCATCACATAAGCAGCACAAGGTGATAAATTGAAAATCTGCGACCTGCGATCTGCGATCTGCGGTCCTACAAAAATTGCGATCTGCGATCTGCGATCTTGCGACAAGCGAGACTATCAATTGCTGCGATGGCACTTATTTACATCGCAATCTTCGACGCTGCGATGCAAATAGCAGAAACCATTCATCACAAACATTCCTCGGCATGATCTGTAAGCCCAAAATCGGGCGCGCACCTTACGGGAAATTAATGATTGTACGCCTGTGTATCGAAAGATGATTGTGTTGCGTTTTTCGAAGAGTCAAGCCATAATGGGTGTCATGATTATGCATTCATTAGAACTTAATGCTTTCATGTCAATCTTTTCTTCGTGTCTCTTTTCATTTGCGTGAACTATAAGGCAGCAACTAATATAAATCTATATGCAGGAAACATCTAAGGAAAAGCGCCAGAGCTAGAAGAACAGAGAGGAGATGACTTCGCAAATGGATACCGCATGCAGCAGGACCGCGGATTCCAGAGTATCACTCAACAAATACTGATGGAAATAGACTATCCAGGACTCAGAGTCAAAGGCGCACAAAAGCAAAGCGTTTACGAAAGATCCTGAAGCCCAAATTGGGTAAAGCAAAAAGAAAAACACTTAAGGGGAAAGACGTCTCAGAAAAGCCTGGAACAAAGAACAGAAACAAGTTTCAATTCAGAAAATTGTTCAGGCAACAAAGTCCCCAACTCATTGAGTCATCCGCACGGCCGGAAACCGAAATAGCAACAGCACAATCAGTTTGAAAGAAATCTGAGTTGTACTAAGTATACACGCCGTGAAGACACTCCTCCAGAAGAAGACTTTCAAAAATATCTTCTAGTTTGTCAGAAAGAGGTGCCAGCTCTTGTTATTTCTAATTTTCAAGCTTGAACAAAAGGAAAGGACAATCAGCCAACTCTTTCAAAGCGAACATCGCATCACTTACAGCACTAAGGAGCAGATACAGAAATGGTTAGAAATTAGATTCAGTTTTTAGAAATAAATTTGTTTTAGTAAAAGGGCGGTCATTTGAAGCCGTTCCCTAAATTTGTGTAATTAAAATTAGTCGGTTAGTAGTATTTAACCCTTCTCATGGCATTTGGAGAAGGGTCCGGAAATTTGTCAAAAAACTTGTCCTCAGAACATGCACTTTTGCACCCTCGGAGGGGGTTTTTGATGAATGGACGGATCGAGATTTATTTATGTTTACATTTTAATATCTGCTACTGATGTTGCACTTTTGTACTCTTAGTAGATGTTAGAAGTAAGTAGAGATAAATCGTTATTGCTTGAAGTTTGTGAGTGAAGTCAGTCATAAATGGTACTTTTATCTCTTGATTAATTTCTGCTCATATTCTTAGAGTGATATACAGCTGATTTGCTTATATGTTAATGTATGAATGTCTGGATTACCATTTGGCACTTTTGTACAGTGGAATCATTTGTTTGTGCTTGACATATGA
The DNA here is from genome assembly GCA_031772625.1 of Pinus tabuliformis. Lineage (NCBI taxonomy): Eukaryota > Viridiplantae > Streptophyta > Pinopsida > Pinales > Pinaceae > Pinus > Pinus tabuliformis. The sequence goes on from CM062817.1 coordinate 240,385,346, forward strand.
ACAACTGATTATGCGATATGCTGTTCACAACTGTTTTGCATAACTTCTTATGCAGAATGGTTCATCTTAATTGATTTATATTCTTATGATAGCTGAATGATCTTTATTACTAGTTATTATATGAAATCTTTTTAGATCGCATAATGAAATAATTTTACCCCGGGTTAGTATAGATTAGATGTGCTGTTTTTGTTAGATTACAGTAGCATAGAGTCAGTTTAGAGTCTAGAATTAAATTAGTTTAAAATTACCTTTTGATTAGTATCTTCAAAATCTACACACACACACACATCTTTTAGATTGGGAAGCTGGTCCCATCATCCCCAGTCGGACCCGCTACACCAAACAGGCACGGAGCCGCCAACCAGGTTCCCGACCGGGTGGGTATCCCCCTTGTTGTCGACCCGATTTCGGGGCCCTCAACATATTTGGCGCTAGAAGGAGGGCACGAACTATGAATGGCATCTAAAGCAATATCTAAATACCATTCTGAGAGTAATACACCCTCAACAACTCCCTCGACTTCTCCAACACGGTTAAACCCGGAATTTGAAGTCGCTCGAGTATCCACCGCTGCTACATACTCGAATACATCAGACCAATCTATCATTGAACCCCCTGAAATTCAAACTTTGATTCGTAAACTCCAGGGATTCTCTATTTTTAACCAGAGGTCTGATAAATCCAAAAGCAGCGTGACTTCGCAGTACAACCCTGCTCATCCCCTTACCAGATTAAAGAGTGAGAAATTTGGCATACAACCAAGTGAACTCCCTCTCCCCACCAGGAAAAGAGCAAGGAAAACACCACCAGAGTCTGACAGTAAGACTCTTTCATCCACTTCGTCCATTTCAACTCCCTCACCGCGAAGTCAACCACCCACATCTTCATTCCAACTCACTCACCCATCTTCCACGACCCTTCCTCTTCAAACATCAAAGATCTTAATATCTTCATCTTCTCAGCATCAGGGATCATCTTCTGCACTTTCAATAACTAGCAACTCAACGATGGCCCAGTCTCCATGGAACAATCCTGGGGCGGTGTTGATGCCTCCACCCCTGAGCCCAATACCGGCCCATCCTGAGAAGTGGCTACCTAAATTCAATCCAGAAACATGCATGCTAGCTGAAGAGCATATCAATAATTTCATGCTTTCTGTTAATCTCAACGGAGTCACTAACGAAGACGTTGTTGTCCGGCTTTTCCCCTATACAATGCAAGGAACAGCTGGGTCATGGTACTTTTCGTTACCTTCCGGATCCATCACAAGTTGGGACATTTTTCAAAGTCAATTCCTTACCAAGTTCGGCGATGATAGATCCACTGTGACATTGATCAATGACCTATCTAATCTTAAGGCTGAGGCTAGAGAACCCATTAAATATTTTAACTTACGGTTCAATAAGATCCTCAACAAAATCCCCGCTGCTTCAGAACCCAACGAGGAAGTAAGATGTGAATGGTACATTACGGCTTTACCTTCAAACTTGGCTATCTTCGTAGATAGGGCAAACAATACCACCTTAGTTGACAACTTGACAGAGGCGTTAGCAGTGGAAAAACGCGTGGTAGCCCTAGAAAAGAGATCCGCTTTAGAACAATGCAAATCTAAGAAAATCTCTTTCAAAGAAGACACCAAGAAGAAGCAAACGAAAGATCCTTTCGATTTGGAAGGATTACAAAAAGTGTTGAAGGCCATGTCCAATGAGATGATTGACATTAAGAAACAAGTAGCAGAGACTTCTTCGAAAAAGCCCTATAGAACTTTTAAAAGAAATCCTCCCATGGAGGTAAAGCCACCCAGTGCTGTCTCAAACGTTGAATCTGAAGATGAAGAAGAAGAAGAGAATGCCACTGAAGGGCAGACCGACGATGAAGAAGTTGTGGAACTACAAGGAATGTGGGACTTCATCCTCCCACAAGAAGAAGATCAAGAAGCATTTCCTGTTAGCACAAGAAGCAAAAATCAACTTGATCCTCCCCAAACTACCCCTAAACAGAAGGGCGCAAGCCCTGCAACAAAAGATAAGGTCGCAACAAAAAAGACAACTGCTAAAGCGACCCAGCTTAGCCCAGTCCAATCAGATCAAGCACCTCCATCAAGAACACTGATAGTGTCGGATGAAATGGAGTATAACATCATTGATGACATGAAGAAGACTAGGGCTAATATTACTCTTTATGAATTGAGCAAATTGAAACATCAACAGAAAATAATGATGAAAGAATTACATGCTGTGCCTACTACATCTTTACCTACAGCTGTAGCTTCCCACAATATGGGAAGACCTCCAACCAACGTGATCAATAAGATTGATCCAAATGACATCGCCTTGATTGGAGGAAGATCAAGATCTCATACTCCTCCTTTTCTTCTCACCTATGAAATCTTCAATAAAAACGTGCACAATTGCTTGGTCGATTCTGGTGCTTCAACGAATATTTTACCCAGGTCAATATGTGCCAAATTGAATGTTCAACCTCAAAAATCCGCAGTACGTATAGTTCAACTTGATCGATCCCAAGTCGAAGTGATTGGTGAACTTAATCAAGTGACCATAAGATTGTCGTCTAACCCAAAAGTGTGTCAGGTTATCGACATTCTAGTAGCTGATATCCCTGAATTCCATGGTTTGATTCTTAGCAAGGATTGTTCGGAGAAACTCCACGGATATTTCTCAACCGACTGGTCGCACATGTGGTTACCATACAATGGTAAACCAAATCAGATAAAGGTTGAACGAGAGTTGCACCAAAAATACATAGTGACAGAATTGGAAGGAGAAAATGAAGCCATAACTTACAATAGCAGCATTGTAGGCAATTACTCGGTAGATTCTTTCCTCGGCAATTTCAATGCTCATATCTCACCTTACTTAGAGAATTCAGTTTTATCCCAAGTTGAAAATTTCTCCCAAACTGATCACTCAAAATGTTTTAGTTTTTTAGATAATTCTGTAAATACATCTTTGTTTTGGAAATTATATTTTGACGGCTCTAAATCCAATGAGGGAGCAGGAGCAGGATGCGTTCTGATTAGCCCAGATGGGAACAAGATTATGCTCACATGCAGACTTGAGTTCGATTGCACGAACAATACAATGGAGTACGAAGCCTTGGTCCAAGGCCTATACAAAGCAATCGGATTGAACGTTAAGCATCTTCAAGTCTTTGGAGATTCTGAGATCGTCGTCAAACAGGTACGTAACACCATACATTGCCTGTCAAGTCATTTAAAGCACTATCAATCTTTAGTTCAAGATCTCACTGCACATTTCATAGCATTCAACATTTCGTCAATTCCAAGAATTCAAAACGCGAGCGCAGACCTGTTAGCTAACGTAGCCTCTAGACTTATTCCCTCCGAGGATTTTAGTCCTGATAGGTTTTCAATAGAATTAATCTTTAGACCATCCATCCCTGACAACATCACCAATTGGAGAGTATTCAACGATGATCCTGACATCGTAAATTTCCTTACTTCTGAAGGATCCTACTCAAATCAAATAATTGACGAAGACCATCATGATCGCCAAATACAACCAAATGGCACTGACAATGCTATACCGAAATCAGTGGTCAAGTTAGAAGATTTATATGATTTGAAAAGTCGGTTTAAAAGGTCCGCCAATGCTAAACTCTACAGTTCTACTTTGAACTATGAAGTAGTAAACCTAGGTACCGATCAGAAGCCACAAAACGTTAACCTAGGCCACGGCCTAGCCCCTGAAGAGAAATCAGCATATATTCGTCTTCTGAGACAATACAAAAACGTTTTTGCCTGGAATTACGATGAGCTAAAAACATACAACACTTCTATCATTCAACACGTTATCCCTATTATTGACAATGAAAAACCTGTCCAGCAGAAGCTCAGGAAAATACACCCTAACTTAGAAAATCAAATAAAAACTGAGCTAAATAAGTTGTTGAGAGCCAGAATAATTTTCCCCGTCAGACATTCCAAATGGGTATCCAATATGGTGCCCATTAGGAAGAAAAACGGAGACATTAGAATCTGTATCGATTTCCGAAATCTCAACAAAGCCTGTCAGAAAGACAACTTTCCCCTCCCACCTATGGAGCAAATATTACAGGCAATAGCAGGCTCAGAATTAATGTCTTTCCTGGATGGATTTTCAGGATACAATCAAGTACTGGTGCATCCCGATGATCAGTTAAAGACTGCGTTTCGAACCAAATGGGGCACTTATGCATATCGGAAGATGCCATTTGGTCTGATCAATGCCGGAGCTACCTTTCAGAGAGCCATGGACATCGCGTTTAAAGGGTTAGTCAATAAATCAGTAGTGATTTACCTGGATGATATAACAGTGTACTCCAAAAAACGAAACGACCATCTCAAAGATTTGAAGCAAATCTTTCAAAGATGTTTGAGGTATGGGATTTCGCTCAACCCAATTAAATCTTTATTTGCATTAAGCAAAGGGAAATTGCTCAGATTCATAGTGTCTAAATCTGGTATTCACATAGAACCCGACAGAATCAAGGAAATTTCCAAAATATCCATACCCCATAACAAGAAAGCCATGCAATCTTTCCTTGGACAGATCAATTTTGTGAAAAGGTTTGTCCCTGATTTTTCACGCATTATTTCTCCCTTACAAAATATGATAAAAAAGAATTCAAATTTCAAATGGGGTCTAGATGAGCACGAATCATTCAACTTGATCAAACAAGCTATCATTAATGCTCCATCTTTGGCCACCCCAAATTTTTCAGAATCTTTTATCTTATACACTTTTGCCTCAGAGAGATCTTATGCCGCGATTTTGACCCAAGCAAATCAAGAAAAAACGGAAGCTCCAATCGCATTCTTTAGCTCGAACTTACAAGGTGCTGAACTTAATTATTCAGACGTAGAGAAATAGGCATATGCCGTTTTCAAAGCGATCAAATATTTCAGACCTTTCTTGCTTAAAGCCCACACCAAAGTCGTAGTACCATTTCCAGCGGTAAGAAACCTTCTGGTACAGAAGGACGTGGGCGAAAAGAGAGCTAATTGGATTACCGCTTTACAAGAATATGATCTTGAGATCAAACCAGCAAACATCGTAAGAGGTCAAGGCTTCTGTAAAATGTTAGCTGGAGCATCGCAGATTTCTGAGAAATCATCTGAAGAGGTACAAACGTATGAGGTAAGCCTAAACGACGCAGAATCATTATATGCTGACACCATTTATTTTCTTAAGAACGGGTATGCTCCATCACGTTTGGATCATACCAAGAAAAGAGCTTTGAGATTAAAAGCTAAAAAATACCAGCTCATAAATGATGTTCTGTTTAAAAGGAATTACGATTCTGTGCTTCTTAGATGTCTTGAGAAAACTAAAGCCGAAAAGGTTTTGCAGGAACTCCACGACGGACCAGCAGGTGGACACTATGCCGGAGATGCGACTGCACATAAAATCTTGCGTGCAGGATATTATTGGCCCACGCTGTTCAAAGACTCATACAATCACGTAAGGAAATGCCAAGTCTGCCAGACTGCTGCAGGAAAACAAAGGAAACCGTCCATGCCGCTACAACCGGTCAACATCGAGCAACCATTCAGCCAATGGGGCTTGGACATAATAGGTGAGATCGTTCCTCACTCTTCTAAGCAGAATAAGTATATCCTTACGGAAACCAATTATTTTACTAAATGGGTAGAAGCAGTTCCTCTCAAGACAGTCAATTCTGAAAACATTATTGAGTTCATAGATCAATTTATCATCACTAGGTTTGGATTGCCAACGGCCTTAATGTTTGATAATGCTTCATATTTTTCTGGAAATGTTATGACTGAGTTTGCGCTTAAAAGAGGATTCAAACTGAAATATTCTGCCAACTACTATCCACAAGGTAATGGATTGGCTGAATCAACAAACAAGAACCTAATCAGGATTATCAAAAGAACAGTCGACCAAAACCAAAAGAATTGGCACAAAGCACTGGTAAATGCTTTATGGGCAGATAGAATCATGAAGAAAGCTTCAATCGGCACTTCTCCCTTTAATTTAGTTTATGGGAGAGAAGTGGTTCTTCCGACTCACCTAGTCATTCCCTCTTTGTCTTTAGTGCAATATATCGATGAAGTATCTACTTCCTCTTTACAATTAAGACAAATGGAAATAATCAAATTAGAAGAACAAAGAGAACAAGCTAGGAAAACCCATGCTCATCACCAAGCGCTAATAAAATCCTCTTTTGACTCAAGCATCATAACCAGAAAAAACTTTCAGATGGGTGATTTAGTTTTGAAATGGGATAAGGCTCATGAAGAAAAGGGCAAACATACGAAATTTCAGAAGCTGTGGCTTGGCCCTTTTCAGATTGTAGAAGTCGTAGGCCCGTCTACATTTGTGTTGCAGGATTTGGCAGGGAGAAGAGATTCTTTACCTGTCAATGGACAGATTCTTAAAGTATATTTTCCATAGGAGAGCGTTCTTCTATTTTTTGTAGGTTAGTCTTAGTTTTTATTTTGTTTTGTTTTTCTCCTTTATGAATAAAACCGGTTGTAAATGATCATTTAGAAGGATTCATGAAAGAGCACGCCAATTCTCTATCAGATTTTGATTTCGCTTGTACAAATAGCAAATTTTTTGAAAAATATGAATTTTATTATTGACAAATAGAGTTAACTTCACCCTGATTACGATATTAGTTTCAACCTCAAAAAACTTTGACGAAAGCAACCTTTGGTAAAGAATTGTTTTGTATCAGCACAATGAAAGGTATCATCAATAATAAAATAAATATTCTCTGCAAAACTGCTATTTTCAAAAACTCTATTATTGTCGTCCAGAGCTTTCTTAAGGAAAAACAATGACTTCCTCCCTGCTAAAAGCAAACACTATATCTCAAAGAATAAGAGGTCTCATCACGAGCCGACTTATCATGATCACAGATATTATAACTTGCTGACTTTGCCAATACTGTCTATCAAAACAGGGCAACGACTTAAGATTGTTGCAATCAAAAGACAAGAGGTCTCATCACGAGCCGGCTTGTTCAGAAAAAGTGTAAATCAAGTGAATGACTGTGTCATAATTTGGCCACCAAACCAAGACATTGTTCTTTAGAGAATAAAAAAGGAAAAAGTGTCAAAAAGGATTTTTCTCTGGAATGTTGCGAGTAACCTCAAGCAGAAAAAATGATCATTACTGGATAACGTGGTAACCCTGTCGAGGCTATGGACGCTTGCGGGCAGCAGAGGCTCTACCTACGACAAATGAGTATACTTTTAAGCCAGTACGCAGAGAAGACCTTATTTTATCTTTAATAAAGACCGAGTAATGTCTGGTGTGAATGCAAGGAAAAGCCTGAGGAAGCAAACAATTGGAATATAAAAAGGGTTGAGACAAAGTATCGTTGACAGGGTGAGGGGTAATCTACTCTATCTGTCCATAACAAAATTTAGACACGTGAAAATTTTGTTGTTTCGGAAGTGAACGGTCAATAGAAAAGCAGAGATAACTGGTTCTTCACAGTGAATCGCCATTGTTGTGGTCACCAACAACCCCCCTCTTTGTTTGATATTAGCAATAACATCAAGCAAAGGGGGACCCTTAACCAAAAATCCAAAAAATATTTTGTTAAGAAATCTTTTGTATTTAACTCCCTAAGAGCTATATCGCGTCGCAAAGGTAGAGAGAAGCGTTTTCCCAAAGCGCATAAATACGCTGCGCAGGAGCGACACGAAACCCATCGCATCGCATGCATCAAAAGCGCTCAAAAGGGGAAAACCTAAGGAACCGCGACGACCGACATGCGACGTCGCACGTCGCAGCATCACATAAGCAGCACAAGGTGATAAATTGAAAATCTGCGATCTGCGATCTGCGATCTGCGATCCTACAAAAATTGCGATCTGCGATCTGCGATTTGCGACAAGCGAGACTATCAATTGCTGCGATGGCACTTATTTACATCGCAATCTTCGACGCTGCGATGCAAATCGCAGAAACCATTCATCGCAAACATTCCTCGGCATGATCTGTAAGCCCAAAATTGGGCGCGCACCTTACGGGAAATTAATGATTGTACGCCTGTGTATCCAAAGATGATTGTGTTGCGTTTTTCGAAGAGTCAAGCCATAATGGGTGTCATGATTATGCATTCATTAGAACTTAATGCTTTCATGTCAATATTTTCTTCGTGTCTCTTTTCATTTGCGTGAACTATAAGGCAGCAACTAATATAAATCTATATGCAGGAAACATCTAAGGAAAAGCGCCAGAGCTAGAAGAACAGAGAGGAGATGACTTCGCAAATGGATACCGCATGCAGCAGGACCGTGGATTCCAGAGTATCACTCAACAAATACTGATGGAAATAGACTATCCAGGACTCAGAGTCAAAGGCGCACAAAAGCAAAGCGTTTACGAAAGATCCTGAAGCCCAAATTGGGTAAAGCAAAAAGAAAAACGCTTAAGGGGAAAGACGTCTCAGAAAAGCCTGGAACAAAGAACGGAAACAAGTTTCAATTCAGAAAATTGTTCAGGCAACAAAGTCCCCAACTCATTGAGTCATCCGCACGGCCGGAAACTGAAATAGCAACAGCACAATCAGTTTGAAAGAAATCTGAGTTGTACTAAGTATACACGCCGTGAAGACACTCCTCCAGAAGAAGACTTTCAAAAATATCTTCTAGTTTGTCAGAAAGAGGTGCCAACTCTTGTTATTTCTAATTTTCAAGCTTGAACAAAAGGAAAGGTCAATCAACCGACTCTTTCAAAGTGAACAGCGCATCACTTACAGCACTAAGGAGCAGATACAGAAATGGTTAGAAATTAGATTCAGTTTTTAGAAATAAATTTGTTTTAGTAAAAGGGCGGTCATTTGAAGCCGTTCCCTAAATTTGTGTAATTAAAATTAGTCGGTTAGTAGTATTTAACCCTTCTCATGGCATTTGGAGAAGGGTCCGGAAATTTGTCAAAAAACTTGTCCTCAGAACATGCACTTTTGCACCCTCGGAGGGGGTTTTTGATGAATGGACGGATCGAGATTTATTTATGTTTACATTTTAATATCTGCTACTGATGTTGCACTTCTGTACTCTTAGTAGATGTTAGAAGTAAGTAGAGATAAATCGTTATTGCTTGAAGTTTGTGAGTGAAGTCAGTCATAAATGGTACTTTTATCTCTTGATTAATTTCTGCTCATATTCTTAGAGTGATATACAGCTGATTTGCTTATATGTTAATGTATGAATGTCTGGATTACCATTTGGCACTTTTGTACGGTGGAATCATTTGTTTGTGCTTGACATATGAACAACTGATTATGCGATATGTTGTTCACAACTGTTTTGCCTAACTTCTTATGCAGAATGGTTCATCTTAATTGATTTATATTCTTATGATAGTTGAATGATCTTTATTACCAGTTATTGTATGAAATCTTTTTAGATCGCATAATGAAAGAATTTTACCCCGGGTTAGTATAGATTAGATGTGCTGTTTTTGTTAGATTACAGTAGCATAGAGTCAGTTTAGAGTCTAGAATTAAATTAGTTTAAAATTACCTTTTGATTAGTATCTTCAAAATCTACACACACACACACACATCTTTTAGATTGGGAAGATGGTCCCATCATCCCCAGTCGGACCCGCTACACCAAACGGGCACGGAGCCGCCAACCAGGTTCCCGACCGGGTGGGTATCCCCCTTGTTGTCAACCCGATTTCGGGGCCCTCAACACTTTCTTATCACTTGCAGTTTTTCAAAGTGTGCCATCAAAGCGTGGAAGCGCCCTACGTGAGGATTGGTACACTTTCTTTTCTGTTTCATAGAATTTAGTATTCGTATCTGAATAGCGTTTTATTTCATTTCATTGCTTGTGAGTTTATCAATTTAATTCGAAGTTCTTGTGATTGTTATTTTATGATTCATAGTAGTAGCTTGAAAATTCAATTGCAAAATTATTGAATAAGTCCTTGTAAAAGGTTTAATTGAATATTGAATTTAAAAATATTTCTATGAACTCTGTTTTCATGAATTTTATTTTTGTATGCTTAGTGTGTTATTTTGAAAGAGTTTTTGTGAATTATATCCTTGTAAGAGGATTGATAACTCAGACTAGTAACACTCTGTTTTTTTAGAACAATTAATTAAATTAGATGATATAAGTGTTTAAATTGTGAAAGGAAACATACTTCAATCTCTTGTAAAAGAGTGTTATAGCCTGTCACACTAGACACTTATTTAGACAGATTAGATCCTTTTAGGTCTATAAAATTTAGACATGTGCCTCTAAGTTTACTTACCTTGGTTGACATTAAATTTAGTCTAATCTAGAACCCTGAATTGGTCTCTACATTTTGGCGCCATTGCCAGGGAGGCACAACTAGAGGATTTCTAAAAAAAAGCAAAAACAAACAAAAACATAGATTTAATTTTAATTCATCATTTTATAAGTCATGTTTACTTATGTCTAGACCTAGAGATGATAAAGGTAGATTCATAAAAACCCCCCATCCAAAAACTAATCCACCACTAGGAGCAAACCCTTTAGGAAAAATTGAACACACAACACCAGCTGTGAAAGTCACCATACAAGAATTACAGGATAAACAAAAATCAGGGCAAAGACTCACACTCATTGAGAAACAAATTCTATTGCCATACGAATCAAAGAAGAAACATCTCTCTGAATCCTCTATAAAAAGAGAAAGTAGTAAAATAACTCAAAAATCTCTCCTTGAACCTACTGATTTTGAAAAATCTCAAGAAGGAGAACAATCACTAGAACAATTTCTCTTTGAAACAAGTGACACTGAAAAAAAAATTAAATCAACAGAGGAACCTATCAAAATGGCTGAGTAAGGAGGAGGATCAGTAAGAGGACCCACTCCTGAACAACTTAGAGAATATGAGAGACAAAGACAAAGACAGGCTGAACTGAAACAAAAACAAGATCAATACCGAAGAGAGGAGGAAGAGTCAACCTTTAAATTTCCTATTGAAGAACAAGGAGAAAATCATGATGAGGAAATAAAAATGAAAAACATACCTCCATCTGTGTTACCAAACTTTTATGGCATGGCTTCAAAAGATCCAGATTCATTCTTGTTTGAATTTGACATAGTATGCCGAACATATGGTTACACAGATGATGCCCATAGGCTTAGACTCTTCTCGGCAACATTAAAAGAATCAGCATTAAGATGGTTCATGGGACTTGGTGAACATGCAATAACTGATTGGGATGGCATGAGAAAAATATTCCTAAAGAAATACCAACCTTAATGTAGATCAAAAGATTCTAAAGATGATATCTTTAGAATGAATCAACAAGAGGATGAAAATGTAGAGGAGTATTTGGAACGATTTGTTTACAATTTACAAAAATCAAAACATAGAACCATGTCTCTTGATCTGATTCTAACAATATTTTTGAAGGGCATTCGAGAGGAATACTTAGATGATCTTAATTTGATGGGCAAACGTGATATTTCCACTTTACCTTTCGAAGAAATTGCTAATTTATGTGAAAAGTATTCTAGGAGCAAAGCCAGAAATGGAAAAAGAGCTACATCATCCAGAGCCACAAAATCTGCTTCAGCAAGTGTCACAAGGGCTGAAATAGGAAACTTGTTAGAAGAATTCAAAACAGATCTATTAAGTACCTTAGGAAATCAAATTGACACTCTGAAAGCAAAGAAAAGACAAGAAGAGGAAGATCAATTAATGGTTGTCTTTTGTCCAAAATGCCGGTAGAAACATGCTTTGAAAGACTGCCCATTAGAAAACGTTCAAGTTTGTGCCTTTTGTACTGAAAATCATGATATATTTCATTGCTCTAAAATCAAGATTTTGCAGAATTGTAATTTGGGAGCTAACGCAGATATGGAGAATGTGTATTTCATGGGCACTAAGAGACCATGGCAATCGAGACCTCCACCTCCAGGTATGTTTCCAAACCAAAATTTGCAATTTCCTGCATAAGATCAGATGTATGTTCATAATTCTTGGAATGTACCCATGCCATGGAAACACCAAAATTACCCACAACAACAATGGAAACCATTTCAGCAATACTCTCAACCATATCAACCATATCCTCAACCATACCAACAATATTCTCAGCCATATCAACAGTATCATCAGCCATATTCGCAATATCCTCAAACATATCAACAGTATCCTGAGCAGCAAGTTGTTCATCAACCCCAAAACACTCAACAAGCATTGCCTGCTCCTCCACCAATAAATCCACCTCAATTACAACTTCCATCTAACCAACCTCCTAGACCCACTCAGATTCCTGCTCAACCTGTACCAAATCCAAATAATAGAGCAGATAGACCAGCTTACAATGTAGATGAGGGATCATCATATCCCACATTACCTTTACAAAATATCGAGCTGAGGTCTGGTAAGGTACTTCAAAAAGAACCTCCAATAGCTGAAAAACAAGAAGAAAACGAAGAAAATGAAAATGAAACTCCAACTCAAAGTAAACGAAATGATGACATCAAAAATAAACAAATACAACCGTTGCATCCACCACCTTTTCCAGAAAGATTGGTCCAAGAAAAACTTCCCATGTCTATACCACAGTTTGATGTTTTAGATGAGCTAAAGAATGTCTATATAAAAATTGCACTATTACAAGCCATAAAAGACATTCTGATATACACTAAGTCAATCAAAGAACTATGCCTCAAGAAGCCTACTAGGAAAAGAGTTGATCCACAAACTATTCATGTTATTGGACATTTAGCTAGCCTTATGACAAAGACCATTTCAATGGAAAAGTATGTTGATCCTGGTATTCCCAGAGTCACTACAATCATTAACAACATACATATTCCAAACACCTTAATTTACCTTGGGGCCACAATAAATGTGATGACTCTTGAAACAATGAAAACACTGCAGCTCACAAACTTGCAGTACACACCAATTGTTCTAGAACTAGCTGATAGGTCTAAAGTGATTCCTGAAGGGATTTTGGAGGACATAATTGTTTCACTGGACTCTTGGGAGTATCCAGTGGACTTTTTAGTTCTTCAGCCAAAATCTAATTTAGGAGGACACCCTATCATCCTTGGTAGACCATGGTTAGCAATTGTTGATGCATTCATAGGATGTAGATCGGGTAATATGATTATTTCACGAGGAACTGAAAGAAAACAACTCACTCTCTACCCATCAGCACAATCACCAGTAGTAGCACACAATTTATGGCTTGATGATAGATACAATGATAAGGAAGAAGTTCAACTGTTTTCAGCATCAATCAAATCTATGATTTTCAAGAACATAATAATGATGATTTGGTAGAATTGTTCCTTTCTCAACTTGATATTTCTGAAGAATTAAGAAATGAACAATACCATGCTACAGATGAACTTTTGGTACAGAATTTTCAGGAAACTTGCACCATTAATTCTTTTCAAACAACATTTCAGAACATTTTTCCCACTCAATATATCACAAACACACAGAGCAAGACCATAGAGATTAGTCCAGGAAAAAATTTGAATATTAGCACTCACCTAGACTCATCTCAGGAGGAAAAATTGATTCAATTATTGAGGAAATATCAAAAAGCATTTGCTTGGGACTACACTGATATGCACAGAATTCACCCTGAAACATGCACTCACCATATTTATACGGATAGTAATATCAAACCAGTGAGGCAACCGTAGAGAAGAATGAATCCCATTCTTCAGGATATTGTTAGAGATGAATTACAAAAACTATTGAAAGTTGATTTTATTTATCCTATCTCTGACAGTCAGTCGGTATCTCCGTTGGTAGTAGTGCCCAAGAAAAATGGCAAGTGGAGGATTTGTGTTGATTACAGACAATTGAACAAAGCAACCCCCAAAGATTATTTCCCACTACCATTTATTGACCAAGTGCTAGACACATTAGCTGGGAAATCATCATTCTCTTTTCTTGATGGTTTCAGTGGCTATAACCAGATCAAGATAGCCTTAGAGGATTAGGACAAAACCACTTTTACTTGTCCATGGGGCACTTATGCCTATAATGTTTTACCATTTGGACTTTGCAATGCTCCAGCTACATTTCAGAGAGCTGTATTAGCTATTTTTGTTGATTTAGTTCATGAATGTGTTGAAGTTTACATGGATGATTTTTCAATGTATGGTAATTCATTTTGAGCATTCATTAGAAAATCTTGAAAAAGTTTTGAAGAGATGTATTGAAGCTAATCTGTCCTTGAGCAATGAAAAGTGTTTTATGATGTTAAATGAAGGGATAGTATTAGGCCACTATATTTCTTCTCAAGGCATTAAAGTTGATCCATCAAAAATCCAGATCATTGTCAATTTGCCAATTTCGAAGACTCAAAAAGAGGTAAGAAGTTTTCTTGGGTATGCAAGCTATTACAGAAGGTTTATTGAACATTTTAGTAAAACAACTTTACCTCTGCAAAAGATACACCTTTCAACTGGAATGAGAATTGTCAGAAAGCTTTTGAAACACTCAAAGAAAAGTTATCAACCACACCAGTATTAAAAGGACCTAACTGGACCCTACCATTTCATGTCTTTACAGATGCATCTGATACTGCAGTAGGTGCCTCATTAGGCCAAAAAGAAGAGTCTTTCAATTATGCCATCTATTTCATTAGTAAAAATCTAACACCTACAGAATTAAACTACATAGTCACTGAAAAAGAAATGCTTGCAATCATACATGCTGTGAATAAATTCCGACATATAACTGGTTAGGAGGTTTTTTTACATATTGACCACTTTGCCATTAAGTATTTAATGAATAAACCAATCACTAATGGCAGAGTTACCAGATGGCTGTTATTATTACAGGAATTTAATATTACAGTGTTAGATAGACCAAGTAAGGAGAATCAGGTGGCAGAATTTCTTTCTAGACTGCAAAATTCAGGTGAGGTTGTTCCGGTTGAAGATTCTTTTCCAGATGAAAATTTATTTGAAATTTCAATAGTGAATCCTTGGTATGCTGACTTAGCTAATTATTTGTCCACAAGAAAAACACCTCCATATTTTACTCCAAAGGAAATGAAGAGGTTGATCAAACAAAGTGCTAGATATTCATGGGTTAATGGAGATTTATTTTACACCGGTTATGATATGATTATTAGACGATGTGTAAGAAATGATGAAATAATTGATATTTTAAAATCTTGTCATGATGAACCGTGTGGTGGGCATTTTGTAGCAAAAAGGACAACATTCAAGATTCTCAGTCTTGGATACTATTGGCCATCTATTTTTAAGGATTCCAAGAAGTATGTGAAAAACTGTGACAACTGTCAAAGAATGGGTAGACCAACAGCTACAGATGAAATGCCACTTCAGCCTCAAGTACATTTAGAACCATTTGAAAAATGGGCTCTAGATTTTGTAGGACCCATCAATCCAACTTCAAAAGGCAAAAAGTACATCCTAGTATGTACTGATTACGTGACAAAATGGGCTGAAGCAAAAGCACTAGTCCGGGCAACTGAACAAACAGTGGTAAACTTCCTTTTTGAAGAAATTTTTGTAAGGTATGGAGTACCAAGGGAAAGAGTGACAGATCAAGGTACTCAGTTTACTTCAAAGCTGGTCCAAGACATCACAGAAAAATATAAAATCAAACACAGGAAAAGTACACCTTACCATCCACAGGCCAATGGCCAGGTGGAATCTACAAATAAAACATTGGAAGGAATTATCACTAAGACAGTAGCAATGAACAAAAAGGATTGGGAAGAGAAGCTCAAAGATGCACTCTGGGCTTATAGAATCACGTGGAAAACAATACAGGATTTACACCATATCAACTGGTGTATGGAAAAGAGGTAATGCTTCCTATTGAATTTCAAATACATACTTATAAGATGGCTGCAGATTTAGGAATTGATCTCAATGAAGCACAAAAAGAGAGAATTATGCAATTGAACCAGTTAGATGAAATGAGGCAGCAAGCAGACGAGAGAGCAATCCTAATGCAGAAACAAAGGAAGCAGTGGCATGATGCACACATTAAAAAGAAACAGTTCAAAGAAGGAGATTGGGATTTACTCTTTGACTCTAAATTCAAAGATCATAAAGCCAAATTTACAACACATTGGATGGGCCCATATGAAATAGTTCAAGTATATGAAAATGGATCAATCAAGCTTACTACAATTGATGGAGAAGGAAACACCTTTATTGTTAATGGACATAGGTTGAAACTCTATCATAAGCCCATCAGCAAGGAAGATTTTATTCAAACTATATCTCAGCAAAGGGAGGTTGAGATATTGCAGTCTTCAGCTGTGATATCTCTACCTTAGTTAATTCAATTTAATAATAATAATAATAATAATAATATAAAAACAATAAAAGAAAAAATACAAAATTTAAAAAAATTAAAAATTAATAATGGTTTAGATGTGAAAACCAGACTCTGGCACATTCTAAACCCGAATTCTTACTAGAAAACCAATCATTTGGCTGGTAAGAATTCCTTGTTCTACTTGTTTACTGTTTTTCATCAATTTAATAATGACTTGAGGACAAGTCAAAGACTTAGTGGGGGAGAAGAAACAGTGGTTTTTCCCTATCTCATCTCCTCATTTTTAAATCTTCAAGGAATTTGTTTCAGTAATTCAGTATTTCAATAAAGAGCTTTTTTTGTTCTAATTAGAGGGACCTGTTCAAGCAATGAGATATGCAGTGGGACCTGTTCAGAAGGCTATGTCAACATCACCAATATCAGAGGAACCTATTAAAGACTGCATTAAAGATACATCAGGCTACTTCAACAAAGTTTTCAAAGGTTGCTTATCATCAGAATTATAATCAAGGCTACATCAACACCAAGGATAAAAGAAGCTTCACAAACATGGTTCTTCAGATTTTAAAGGGACCTATTATATTCAATTTCATTTCAAAGGGACCTGTCTTAGAAAATGAAGATAATTCATACCTGTACAAACAAATCGGTCATACCTGTGCAAGCCAAATCAACATTTTGTCAACCAACAAGTGTAATGTATTGTTGAAATTTTTATTTTTAACATTTAAAATTCTTAAATTATTTTAGTGTTAAAAATGATAATTATTATTGCTTGTTATCAATTTCAAAAATCCTTATACCCATAACCTTTGTAATATTCCCTAAATACTCACCTCATTATCACTCTGCCTATTTCTATACGATCATTTCCATTTCCCTATCACACCTTAGCCTATTTTTATTTTCTATTCCTACTACGCTCTTCAAACCTTTTCATAAACTCATCATTTTTAAATCTGACCTCTATCAATAAAGTACCAACAAGTAGTGGATACTCAATGTAAAAGTCTGTTCAATGGAAAGACATTTGTTAAACCGTCTGTCCTCAAATGATTTCATTCATTTCGACTGCTGGAGTTACAAAAACAATCTTCTAACCCAAATCTGCTTATGAAATGTATCCGTTATCATCACACGATTTGCATATTGTGTTATCATGATTATGCTTCTGCAAATCAGTATTTCTCCTCTATATTCATGATTTGAATGCGCCTTCCGACTCTGCAAACAAACTTACGGCCTCTAAAAGTAAGACTCTGTTCTCTGCGTTATCATCATAGCAATTGGATCTTATGACATCAAGCAAAATGAAGATCAACTCAGGCAATTGAAGAAGTAAGCTCAGAGAATTGAGGACGTTAACCAGGTCAGCTCAATCAATTGAAGAAGTAAACTTAGAGAATTGAGGACGTTAACCATGTCAGCTCAGTGGAATGCAGGAAAAGAGGTAACAAGTTGAAAACCCTGATTGAATTTTTGAGCATAAAAAAAGGGTTAGAATAGAGATTTTTAAAATGACCAATAGAGCAGAGCCTGAAAAATTTGATAGTTCAAAATATCATGAAGACTGTGTCAAGATTTTAGGGGAAAAACACTGGTTATCTTTTCTAGAAAAATTTAATGGAAATAATGAAGAGGTTACGAAGAAATTTGCATTTTTCTTCAATGGAGAGAAAGCTTTAATAGGAAATTTCTATGTTAGAATTTCAGAGGATACAATAGCACAAACATTGGAAATCGGTCCAGAAGGGGAAAAGTATTTCAAAACCAAGCAATTTAGAGAAAAATCATGGACTCAGTTTATGTCTAGGTCAAGGGTTTCCTTTGTCAATTGGAAAAAGGGTGTTCCTAGAAGTTGGCTAATTCACCCATGGGATGAGATGGTATACATTATTCAAAAATTTGTTACATGTGAAGGACATTACAGTATAGTATACCTATATCACATAAAAATTCTGTTGCACTTAAAAGGTCAATGCACTATCAGTCTGCCCTATTTCCTCTTACAAAGTTTGACTAAAATGTCGAAGACCATTCAAAAACAAAAAGGTAATGAAGATAGGAGTTTGTATCATTTTGGTTTGATCAAAATTCTAATTGAATTTGAGTTGCAGAGGAGAGGAAAAACATGGAAATAATTTTTAATTGACAATCAAATCAAAATTAGAGAAGATGAATAGGAAAAGCAAGAAAGCACAGAGTTTATGATTGATATTGATAAGGAAATCCCTGAGCTTAAGTCAAGCAATGTTCCTCAACCCAGCAGTAGTGTAAGGACAAGAAGGATGAGGCAAGAAACTGCCAAGAAAATTGAAAAAGATAAAATCTTCACTACTTATAAGAGAAGATCAAGGAGAATAAAAAGGAATCAGACACAAGATGATCAACCAGAGCCGAATGCAAATGCACCAATGGAAATTGAAAGCAGTGCTAATTCACAGCCAGAACAGGAAGCAGAAATGGAAACTGAGAGTAACAAGGGAGAAAGGAAAGAGCCAGCACCTACAAACAAGAAACAGAGAAGGTTAGAGAAACAGATTGAAGAGCTAAAAGAGGAATTGATGGAAGCAAACATGTTAGAGAAGGTCATAAAGAAGGAAAATGAAATGTTGAGAGCTCAGAGCAAGAAGATTCAGCAGAAAAATGAGAAACTGAAGAAGAAAGTCAAAGAACTTAAGACTGATCAAACTGAAATATGCAAATGGGTGACAAAATGGTACACTCAGAAAAAAGTTCTCAAAGAAAAATATAAGAATATGAAACATGAGTCCCGAGTTCAGAAGAATGCCCAAGTTCAGAAGAATGTAGATGTATTGCTACAAGTAGCAGAGGCACAAGCAGAAACAGAATATAAAGGGAGCACATCAGGATTAGCATGAGGACATGCTAAATCATTGAGTTTGGGGGAGATGTTGGTACTATTTTATTGCTATTCTTTTCTTCTAAAAATCCATCATTTATCTACCATTTTCTTCCATAAACTCTCATAGTCCATTGAAATTGATTAATGAAGCATTATAATTGTTATTTTACATTAAATTTAATTTATGGATTTTTATGTTAAAAATTGGAATTTTTCAACAAAATTACGGGATGTAATGACTTCCTGTAATTGGTTTATTTTGTGACATGTGGCATGGCAGGAAAATCGAAATAGAAGATAAGGACATGATCTAGGATGTACATACATGGTGGAAAATCTATTTAGCATCGAATTTGGAGCTCTTGAATACATGGTCAATGCTGGTCAAACCCAGCCTATTCAGCAAAAAATCTGAAGTTATAATGAATGTACTTGATCTTTTGCTTAAGATTAGGGACCCTAAACTGATTTCGATTTGTTTTAGAAATCAGTTAGGATTAGGAAGAACGAAGATAGCCTTTTTGGTTGTAAATTTTAATAAATAGGAGGATTTTGATTATTATTAAAAAAAAAATGCTAGTGAAGACATTAAAAAGATCAGACTTAAGACTGTAAGCGTATTCCAAAACTCTGTTTTTAATGCAATATATTTTTAGAACTTAATCAAAGGCAGAATTTCATCAATTATGGTGTTTATGAGACTTGAGTTAACATTCTTATCACTTGAAGTTTTTCAAAGTGTGCCATCAAAGCGTGGAAGGGCCCTACGTGAGGATTGGTCCACTTTCTTTTCTGTTTCATAGAATTTAGTATTCAGATCTAAATAACGTTTTATTTCATTTCATTTCTTGTGAGTTTATCAATTTAATTAGAAGTTATTGTGATTGTTATTTTATGATTCATAGCAGTAGCTTGAAAATTCAATTGCAAAATTATTGAATAAGTCCTTGTAAAAGGTTTAATTGAACATTGAATTTCAAAATATTTCTATGAACTCTGTTTTCATGAATTTGATTTTTAGTATGCTTAGTGTGTTATTTTGAAAGAGTTTTTTTGAATTATATCCTTGTAAGAGGATTGAGAAATCAGACTAGTAACACTCTGTTTTTTTAGAACAGTTAATTAAACTAGATGATATAAGTGTTTAAATTGTGAAAGGAAACATACTTCAATATCTTGTAAAAGAGTGTTGTAGCCTGTCACACTAGACACTTATTTAAACAGATTAGATCCTTTTAGGTCTATAAAATTTAGACATGTGCCTCTAAGTTTACCTATCTTGGTTGAAATTAAATTTAGTCTAATCTAGAACCCTGGATTTGTCTCTACACACTTCGAATAAAATATTGTGTCATTCATGCTCAGGGAGATATCCGCACAATATTTCATTAGGGTCCATTTTATACAGATGCCTAGCAATCAGAGAAAAAAATGTCGCTCTGACTACTAATATTTTCTTCTATTGCATTGTGTACTCTACATGGGCTAGTCCAATAGTCAAAAACTAAATAATATCTGCAAAATGTTCATCATCAACCCTTACAGCGAAGAGTTTCACATCAGGCAATCCTTCTTCAATGTCGATCAGTTCTTCACTATTCTCAATCTGAGATAGATGATCCGGCTCAACGTTCAATCTTCTCAACTTGACGACTACTTAAAAATCATATTCTTGAAACAATAATAGCCATTTGCAAATCTCCCCCCCGACACAAGCTTGTTCACCAAGTATTTCAGTGTGGAATGGTCCGTGAACATTTTGAAGTGTGCACCCAACAAGTAATGCCTGAACTTTTGCAACGCATGCACCATAGCTGAACCTTATCGTTATGTCGTGGAATAATTCCTCTCTGCTTTAGATAGTTTGCGACTTGTAAATGCAATGGGGTTATCAATATCCCCCTCCCCTAGTTGCGCTAAGACAACTCCGAAAGCTATATGTGATGCATCCACATGAACGTGGAACTCCTCCTTCCAATTCGAAAACACCAGGATCGACACAGTAACAATTTTTTCTTTTAAGACATCAATGACTCTTCTGACACTCCTCATCCCAATAGAAGGTGGCATATTTCTTTAGTAATTTCTCCAGCGACACAGTGATCTGCACGTACAGCTTAATGAATTTACGATAATATCTAGTGTGTCCAAGTGTTGCACATAACTACTTCACGTTCTTTGGTGGATCCAAATTAATGATAATAATGATTTTTGCATGATCTACCATAAACCCTTGTTTACAGACATGTCCCAGTAAAATTCCATAAGGTACACAAAAATGCAGTTCTTCAGGTTTAATGAGATTTAATACTTTCGGCAGATATCCAACATCAAGCGTAGCTCGAGACATGCTTCTTTACCAGCCCAAAGATTGTCCAGCCATCAAAGTATACCTCTAGAAACTTGTGAATGAATTCTTTAAACATTGCAATGACAACTTTGGAAAATATCACTGGTGCATTCTTCAACCCAAATGACATGACTGTATATTGAAAGGATCCCCATTCAGTGGCAAAGGTGGCCTTACTCCTATCTTCCGGTGCTATCTTAATCTGATGGTACCCAAAAAACCCATCTGTAAAGGAGTAAGCCTCTTGTCCTCCTACATTTTCCAAAACTTCGTCTATGAATGGTGTTGGGAATGGGTCATGTACGCATGTGTCATTTAACTTCCTTAAGTCGACATAGATTCTTATTTCACCCTTAGTATTTTTCTCTTGTACTACCATTGGACTCACCCAGTCAGATTCTTCCACAGGTTTGATTATGCCAACTGCGACCATCTTCTCAAGTTCCTCCTTTACCTTTTCCTTGTACTTTGGGTTGAGCCTATATGGTCGTTGTTTTACAGGATTCACATTCGGAATTAAATTTATTTTCATGATGCCCAGGTCTCCTATGATGCCTTTTAACTCCGTAAAATTTATTGGGAACAACTCCTGGTACTCATGTAGTAACTCAACGACCTTTCCTACTATATCTTCATCCCAGTAATCTCCTATGCATGCGAACTTGGGCTCCGCCTCTGAGCCTATGTTGACCTATCGTGTCTTAACAGGTTGTGTTACATCAGGTCTTTTGACACATGGACTTGCAACTTCACGTTGTCCTTTTGACTCAAGAATATTAATGCTTCATGGATCTTCCTCAGTGGTCATATTATAAAACTCTAGTGTGTGCTGCAACTGTGTGTTCCAGTCGGGTTGTACCCAAGTCATTGGCTCCTTAGGCATCCGGAAAATTACTACTTTAATTTATTGAAGAGCATCATCGATACACTGAAATCCACTCTCAAAGCTAAAGGTCAAAATAAAAATTTCCTTCATATCATTCCAATCAGAGGTACCATGGTGCAGCTCTGTTTCAAGATACCAGTTCATTGGTATCACATCCAAAGTGTGAACAAATACATGTACCCATTTTGCTCGAGGTTCTTTGCCCCATGCCTTAGTCCAACGAGACAATCGATTTCGAGGATCATCTTTGACATTGTACTTCTCTATGATTCTTGTGTTTGCAGGACCAAACCAGAGCCTCATCAATCACTGATACTTTTGCCAATCTTCTATATTATCCTTATGTGTACCCCACCAATGCACAATTGTAGCCCTCAAATCCAGATCCAAGGCCTAGAATCATTGTTATTTTGGTAATTCCTTTGAAATTTATCCAGAAATACGTTGAAATCGCCTATCGCATCATAATATGGTAAGTTACGTACCTCAGTTCATATGCAGTGATGATATTTCGTCATTCTACTACAGTGTAGAGTAGAAACTTCGTGCAACCGGTTCTGCCAGTTCTCCAGTTCTTCATCCGAGTATGAATGACATGAACTATCCTTCTCCCAAATTATCCATCCATCTATGGTGGGGTTGATCCAATCCTATTTGCACATAGTTAACTTATAGATGTGGTCAATATCATCATCACTGTATTCTTTGTGGACGGGTTTTCTATATTGTGCTCCTTCAAAGGGATCTAAGGGAACAACGACCTGGGTACCATTCTTTTCAAATACCATACTCCTCCTTTTTAGATTTATTATGGTGTCCATATCAAAAGCCCAATCGATTATGAGCATAGTTGGATACAGATTATTGTCATCCACAATCTCGATGACTTCAAAGTCCGCCCTCACTCTTGCTCCTTCAATACCCACCATAATGCCTTGCATCTATCCCATCGGGATAATCTTCTGTTGATTGGCCATGCATAGCTGATGATCCAAAATTAAACAGGAATGCAACAAATTATAGATATAATCATAAACATAGAGATGCAGTAGAAAAACGCTTCATTTCATTAATAGAAAAATATTGAACTATGCTTACAAACAGAATGGAAATAAGATAGCTCAGGCAATGGTAGCTTATCTCTGAGAAGAGATGCGACGTCTACATGCCTCTGCACTGTGTTACAATGAGGCTCAAGGGCCTATTTATTATTGGAAAACATGAGAAAACCATGAACAACCAAAACCCTAAGCCCAGGAGATGTAACACCAAGATTTGTGGGCCCCGTTGGGCTTAGTTGGGCAGCCAACTTCCTGGGGTTGTAACTTGGTCATATTATCTCCGTTTGGCATGTACAATGCCTTGTTGGAAACTTCTCTTTGAGTACTACAGGTTTTGTCGCATGCATGCCTTGTTGGAAAGGTCTCTTTGAGTACTACAGGTTTTGCCACATGCCCTGCCTATGGCTATGGGCTTGCCGCGGACCCCAAAAAAACGCTATTTAGGGGGTCAAAACTGCTTCGGAAGTTCAGGACCCAAAAACTACTAAAAATAGTAAATGATGAAATGAACAAAGAAACAGATGAAACTGATTGGGGGGTCTAGGTGGAATAGGCGGGTGGCCATCAACATCCACCTGGATCATTCTTGCCCCCTTAAGAAGTAATGGTCCCCATTGTGTGCAGAGCCTCCAGGAGGTGAGGAAACTTTTGTTGAACCTAGTCCTTGGTGAACCACTTGCCCTGGTGAAGGAGTTGGCCTGCTTTGACAACTCGATATAGTTGTATCCTCTATTGGAGAGTGTTATTGATCTATGTATCCATGATCTGATCAGTTGTGGCATGTTCCATGCAGTCCAAGTTGAGCTCTGTTGGCATGGACCAATGCTCATATCTCACCTTACTTAGAGAATTCAGTTTTATCCCAAGTTGAAAATTTCTCCCAAACTGATCACTCAAAATGTTTTAGTTTTTTAGATAATTCTGTAAATACATCTTTGTTTTGGAAATTATATTTTGACGGCTCTAAATCCAATGAGGGAGCAGGAGCAAGATGCGTTCTGATTAGCCCAGATGGGAACAAGATTATGCTCACATGCAGACTTGAGTTCGATTGCACGAACAATACAATGGAGTACGAAGCCTTGGTCCAAGGCCTATACAAAGCAATCGGATTGAACGTTAAGCATCTTCAAGTCTTTGGAGATTCTGAGATCGTCGTCAAACAGGTACGTAACACCATACATTGCCTGTCAAGTCATTTAAAGCACTATCAATCTTTAGTTCAAGATCTCACTGCACATTTCATAGCATTCAACATTTCGTCAATTCCAAGAATTCAAAACGCGAGCGCAGACCTGTTAGCTAACGTAGCCTCTAGACTTATTCCCTCCGAGGATTTTAGTCCTGATAGGTTTTCAATAGAATTAATCTTTAGACCATCCATCCCTGACAACATCACCAATTGGAGAGTATTCAACGATGATCCTGACATCGTAAATTTCCTTACTTCTGAAGGATCCTACTCAAATCAAATAATTGACGAAGACCATCATGATCGCCAAATACAACCAAATGGCACTGACAATGCTATACCGAAATCAGTGGTCAAGTTAGAAGATTTATATGATTTGAAAAGTCGGTTTAAAAGGTCCGCCAATGCTAAACTCTACAGTTCTACTTTGAACTATGAATTAGTAAACCTAGGTACCGATCAGAAGCCACAAAACGTTAACCTAGGCCACGGCCTAGCCCCTGAAGAGAAATCAGCATATATCCGTCTTCTGAGACAATACAAAAACGTTTTTGCCTGGAATTACGATGAGCTAAAAACATACAACACTTCTATCATTCAACACGTTATCCCTATGATTGACAATGAAAAACCTGTCCAGCAGAAGCTCAGGAAAATACACCCTAACTTAGAAAATCAAATAAAAACTGAGCTAAATAAGTTGTTGAGAGCCAGAATAATTTTCCCCGTCAGACATTCCAAATGGGTATCCAATATGGTGCCCATTAGGAAGAAAAACGGAGACATTAGAATCTGTATCGATTTCCGAAATCTCAACAAAGCCTGTCCACAAGACAACTTTCCCCTCCCACCTATGGAGCAAATATTACAGGCAATAGCAGGCTCAGAATTAATGTCTTTCCTGGATGGATTTTCAGGATACAATCAAGTACTGGTGCATCCCGATGATCAGTTAAAGACTGCGTTCCGAACCAAATGGGGCACTTATGCATATCGGAAGATGCCATTTGGTCTGATCAATGCCGGAGCTACCTTTCAGAGAGCCATGGACATCGCGTTTAAAGGGTTAGTCAATAAATCAGTAGTGATTTACCTGGATGATATAACAGTGTACTCCAAAAAACGAAACGACCATCTCAAAGATTTGAAGCAAATCTTTCAAAGATGTTTGAGGTATGGGATTTCGCTCAACCCAATTAAATCTTTATTTGCATTAAGCAAAGGGAAATTGCTCAGATTCATAGTGTCTAAATCTGGTATTCACATAGAACCCGACAGAATCAAGGAAATTTCCGAAATATCCATACCCCATAACAAGAAAGCCATGCAATCTTTCCTTGGACAGATCAATTTTGTGAAAAGGTTTGTCCCTGATTTTTCACGCATTATTTCTCCCTTACAAAATATGATAAAAAAGAATTCAAATTTCAAATGGGGTCTAGATGAGCACGAATCATTCAACTTGATCAAACAAGCTATCATTAATGCTCCATCTTTGGCCACCCCAAATTTTTCAGAATCTTTTATCTTATACACTTTTGCCTCAGAGAGATCTTATGCCGCGATTTTGACCCAAGCAAATCAAGAAAAAACGGAAGCTCCAATCGCATTCTTTAGCTCGAACTTACAAGGTGTTTAACTTAATTATTCAGACGTAGAGAAATAGGCATATGCCGTTTTCAAAGCGATCAAATATTTCAGACCTTTCTTGCTTAAAGCCCACACCAAAGTCGTAGTACCATTTCCAGCGGTAAGAAACCTTCTGGTACAGAAGGACGTGGGCGAAAAGAGAGCTAATTGGATTACCGCTTTACAAGAATATGATCTTGATATCAAACCAGCAAACATCGTAAGAGGTCAAGGCTTCTGTAAAATGTTAGCTGGAGCATCGCAGATTTCAGAGAAATCATCTGAAGAGGTACAAATGTATGAGGTAAGCCTAAACGACGCATAATCATTATATGCTGACACCATTTATTTTCTTAAAAACGGGTATGCTCCATCACGTTTGGATCATACCAAGAAAAGAGCTTTGAGATTAAAAGCTAAAAAATACCAGCTCATAAATGATGTTCTGTTTAAAAGGAATTACGATTCTGTGCTTCTTAGATGTCTTGAGAAAACTAAAGCCGAAAAGGTTTTGCAGGAACTCCACGACGGACCAGCAGGTGGACACTATGCCGGAGATGCGACTGCACATAAAATCTTGCGTGCAGGATATTATTGGCCCACGCTGTTCAAAGACTCATACAATCACGTAAGGAAATGCCAAGTCTGCCAGACTGCTGCAGGAAAACAAAGGAAACCGTCCATGCCGCTACAACCGGTCAACATCGAGCAACCATTCAGCCAATGGGGCTTGGACATAATAGGTGAGATCGTTCCTCACTCTTCTAAGCAGCATAAGTATATCCTTACGGCAACCGATTATTTTACTAAATGGGTAGAAGCAGTTCCTCTCAAGACAGTCAATTCTGAAAACATTATTGAGTTCATAGATCAATTTATCATCACTAGGTTTGGATTGCCAACGGCCTTAATGTTTGATAATGCTTCATATTTTTCTGGAAATGTTATGACTGAGTTTGCGCTTAAAAGAGGGTTCAAACTGAAATATTCTGCCAACTACTATCCACAAGGTAATGGATTGGCTGAATCAACAAACAAGAACCTAATCAGGATTATCAAAAGAACAGTCGACCAAAACCAAAAGAATTGGCACAAAGCGCTGGTAAATGCTTTATGGGCAGATAGAATCACGAAGAAAGCTTCAATCGGCACTTCTCCCTTTAATTTAGTTTATGGGAGAGAAGTGGTTCTTCCGACTCACCTAGTCATTCCCTCTTTGTCTTTAGTGCAATATATCGATGAAGTATCTACTTCCTCTTTACAATTAAGACAAATGGAAATAATCAAATTAGAAGAACAAAGAGAACAAGCTAGGAAAACCCATGCTCATCACCAAGCGCTAATAAAATCCTCTTTTGACTCAAGCATCATAACCAGAAAAAACTTTCAGATGGGTGATTTAGTTTTGAAATGGGATAAGGCTCATGAAGAAAAGGGCAAACATACGAAATTTCAGAAGCTGTGGCTTGGCCCTTTTTAGATTGTAGAAGTCGTAGGCCCGTCTACATTTGTGTTGCAGGATTTGGCCGGGAGAAGAGATTCTTTACCTGTCAATGGACAGATCCTTAAAGTATATTTTCCATAGGAGAGCGTTCTTCTATTTTTTGTAGGTTAGTCTTAGTTTTTATTTTGTTTTGTTTTTCTCCTTTATGAATAAAACCGGTTGTAAATGATCATTTAGAAGGATTCATGAAAGAGCACGCCAATTCTCTATCAGATTTTGATTTCGCTTGTACAAATAGCAAATTTTTTGAAAAATATGAATTTTATTATTGACAAATAGAGTTAACTTCACCCTGATTACGATATTAGTTTCAACCTCAAAAAACTTTGACGAAAGCAACCTTTGGTAAAGAATTGTTTTGTATCAGCACAATGAAAGGTATCATCAATAATAAAATAAATATTCTCTGCAAAACTGCTATTTTCAAAAACTCTATTATTGTCGTCCAGAGCTTTCTTAAGGAAAAACAATGACTTCCTCCCTGCTAAAAGGAAATCGCAGCATTCAGAGAAACAATCCAAAGCAAACACTATATCTCAAAGAATAAGAGGTCTCATCACGAGCCGACTTATCATGATCACAGATATTATAACTTGCTGACTTTGCCAATACTGTCTATCAAAACAGGGCAACGACTTAAGATTGTTGCAATCAAAAGACAAGAGGTCTCATCACGAGCCGGCTTGTTCAGCAAAAGTGTAAATCAAGTGAATGACTGTGTCATAATTTGGCCACCAAACCAAGACATTGTTCTTTAGAGAATAAAAAAGGAAAATGTGTCAAAAAGGATTTTTCTCTGGAATGTTGCGAGTAACCTCAAGCAGAAAAAATGATCATTACTGGATAACGTGGTAACCTTGTCGAGGCTATGGACGCTTGCGGGCAGCAGAGGCTCTACCTACGACAAATGAGTATACTTTTAAGCCAGTACGCAGAGAAGACCTTATTTTATCTTTAATAAAGACCGAGTAATGTCTGGTGTGAATGCAAGGAAAAGCCTGAGGAAGCAAACAATTGGAATATAAAAAGGGTTGAGACAAAGTATCGTTGACAGGGTGAGGGGTAATCTACTCTATCTGTCCATAACAAAATTTAGACACGTGAAAATTTTGTTGTTTCGGAAGTGAACGGACAATAGAAAAGCAGAGATAACTGGTTCTTCACAGTGAATCGCCATTGTTGTGGTCACCAACAACCCCCCTCTTTGTTTGATATTAGCAATAACATCAAGCAAAGGGGGACCCTTAACCAAAAATCTAAAAAATATTTTGTTAAGAAATCTTTTGTATTTAACTCCCTAAGAGCTATATCGCGTCGCAAAGGTAGAGAGAAGCGTTTTCCCAAAGCGCATAAATACGCTGCGCAGGAGCGACGCGAAACCCATCGCATCGCATGCATCAAAAGCGCTCAAAAGGGGAAAACCTAAGGAACCGCGACGACCGACATGCGACGTCGCACGTCGCAGCATCACATAAGCAGCACAAGGTGATAAATTGAAAATCTGCGACCTGCGATCTGCGATCTGCGATCCTACAAAAATTGCGATCTGCGATCTGCGATTTGCGACAAGCGAGACTATCAATTGCTGCGATGGCACTTATTTACATCGCAATCTTCGACGCTGCGATGCAAATCGCAGAAACCATTCATCGCAAACATTCCTCGGCATGATCTGTAAGCCCAAAATTGGGCGCGCACCTTACGGGAAATTAATGATTGTACGCCTGTGTATCCAAAGATGATTGTGTTGCGTTTTTCGAAGAGTCAAGCCATAATGGGTGTCATGATTATGCATTCATTAGAACTTAATGCTTTCATGTCAATCTTTTCTTCGTGTCTCTTTTCATTTGCGTGAACTATAAGGCAGCAACTAATATAAATCTATATGCAGGAAACATCTAAGGAAAAGCGCCAGAGCTAGAAGAACAGAGAGGAGATGACTTCGCAAATGGATACCGCATGCAGCAGGACCGTGGATTCCAGAGTATCACTCAACAAATACTGATGGAAATAGACTATCCAGGACTCAGAGTCAAAGGCGCACAAAAGCAAAGCGTTTACGAAAGATCCTGAAGCCCAAATTGGGTAAAGCAAAAAGAAAAACGCTTAAGGGGAAAGACGTCTCAGAAAAGCCTGGAACAAAGAACGGAAACAAGTTTCAATTCAGAAAATTGTTCAGGCAACAAAGTCCCCAACTCATTGAGTCATCCGCACGGCCGGAAACCGAAATAGCAACAGCACAATCAGTTTGAAAGAAATCTGAGTTGTACTAAGTATACACGCCGTGAAGACACTCCTCCAGAAGAAGACTTTCAAAAATATCTTCTAGTTTGTCAGAAAGAGGTGCCAACTCTTGTTATTTCTAATTTTCAAGCTTGAACAAAAGGAAAGGTCAATCAACCGACTCTTTCAAAGTGAACAGCGCATCACTTACAGCACTAAGGAGCAGATACAGAAATGGTTAGAAATTAGATTCAGTTTTTAGAAATAAATTTGTTTTAGTAAAAGGGCGGTCATTTGAAGCCGTTCCCTAAATTTGTGTAATTAAAATTAGTCGGTTAGTAGTATTTAACCCTTCTCATGGCATTTGGAGAAGGGTCCGGAAATTTGTCAAAAAACTTGTCCTCAGAACATGCACTTTTGCACCCTCAGAGGGGGTTTTTGATGAATGGACGGATCGAGATTTATTTATGTTTACATTTTAATATCTGCTACTGATGTTGCACTTCTGTACTCTTAGTAGATGTTAGAAGTAAGTAGAGATAAATCGTTATTGCTTGAAGTTTGTGAGTGAAGTCAGTCATAAATGGTACTTTTATCTCTTGATTAATTTCTGCTCATATTCTTAGAGTGATATACAGCTGATTTGCTTATATGTTAATGTATGAATGTCTGGATTACCATTTGGCACTTTTGTACGGTGGAATCATTTGTTTGTGCTTGACATATGAACAACTGATTATGCGATATGTTGTTCACAACTGTTTTGCCTAACTTCTTATGCAGAATGGTTCATCTTAATTGATTTATATTCTTATGATAGTTGAATGATCTTTATTACCAGTTATTGTATGAAATCTTTTTAGATCGCATAATGAAAGAATTTTACCCCAGGTTAGTATAGATTAGATGTGCTGTTTTTGTTAGATTACAGTAGCATAGAGTCAGTTTAGAGTCTAGAATTAAATTAGTTTAAAATTACCTTTTGATTAGTATCTTCAAAATCTACACACACACACACACATCTTTTAGATTGGGAAGATGGTCCCATCATCCCCAGTCGGACCCGCTACACCAAACGGGCACGGAGCCGCCAACCAGGTTCCCGACCGGGTGGGTATCCCCCTTGTTGTCAACCCATTTCGGGGCCCTCAACACTTTCTTATCACTTGCAGTTTTTCAAAGTGTGCCATCAAAGCGTGGAAGCGCCCTACGTGAGGATTGGTACACTTTCTTTTCTGTTTCATAGAATTTAGTATTCGTATCTGAATAGCGTTTTATTTCATTTCATTGCTTGTGAGTTTATCAATTTAATTCGAAGTTCTTGTGATTGTTATTTTATGATTCATAGTAGTAGCTTGAAAATTCAATTGCAAAATTATTGAATAAGTCCTTGTAAAAGGTTTAATTGAATATTGAATTTAAAAATATTTCTATGAACTCTGTTTTCATGAATTTTATTTTTGTATGCTTAGTGTGTTATTTTGAAAGAGTTTTTGTGAATTATATCCTTGTAAGAGGATTGATAACTCAGACTAGTAACACTCTGTTTTTTTAGAACAATTAATTAAATTAGATGATATAAGTGTTTAAATTGTGAAAGGAAACATACTTCAATCTCTTGTAAAAGAGTGTTATAGCCTGTCACACTAGACACTTATTTAGACAGATTAGATCCTTTTAGGTCTATAAAATTTAGACATGTGCCTCTAAGTTTACTTACCTTGGTTGACATTAAATTTAGTCTAATCTAGAACCCTGAATTGGTCTCTACATTTTGGCGCCATTGCCAGGGAGGCACAACTAGAGGATTTCTAAAAAAAAGCAAAAACAAACAAAAACATAGATTTAATTTTAATTCATCATTTTATAAGTCATGTTTACTTATGTCTAGACCTAGAGATGATAAAGGTAGATTCATAAAAACCCCCCATCCAAAAACTAATCCACCACTAGGAGCAAACCCTTTAGGAAAAATTGAACACACAACACCAGCTGTGAAAGTCACCATACAAGAATTACAGGATAAACAAAAATCAGGGCAAAGACTCACACTCATTGAGAAACAAATTCTATTGCCATACGAATCAAAGAAGAAACATCTCTCTGAATCCTCTATAAAAAGAGAAAGTAGTAAAATAACTCAAAAATCTCTCCTTGAACCTACTGATTTTGAAAAATCTCAAGAAGGAGAACAATCACTAGAACAATTTCTCTTTGAAACAAGTGACACTGAAAAAAAAATTAAATCAACAGAGGAACCTATCAAAATGGCTGAGTAAGGAGGAGGATCAGTAAGAGGACCCACTCCTGAACAACTTAGAGAATATGAGAGACAAAGACAAAGAGAGGCTGAACTGAAACAAAAACAAGATCAATACCGAAGAGAGGAGGAAGAGTCAACCTTTAAATTTCCTATTGAAGAACAAGGAGAAAATCATGATGAGGAAATAAAAATGAAAAACATACCTCCATCTGTGTTACCAAACTTTTATGGCATGGCTTCAAAAGATCCAGATTCATTCTTGTTTGAATTTGACATAGTATGCCGAACATATGGTTACACAGATGATGCCCATAGGCTTAGACTCTTCCCGGCAACATTAAAAGAATCAGCATTAAGATGGTTCATGGGACTTGGTGAACATGCAATAACTGATTGGGATGGCATGAGAAAAATATTCCTAAAGAAATACCAACCTTAATGTAGATCAAAAGATTCTAAAGATGATATCTTTAGAATGAATCAACAAGAGGATGAAAATGTAGAGGAGTATTTGGAATTTGTTTACAATTTACAAAAATCAAAACATAGAACCATGTCTCTTGATCTGATTCGAACAATATTTTTGAAGGGCATTCGAGAGGAATACTTAGATGATCTTAATTTGATGGGCAAAGGTGATATTTCCACTTTACCTTTCGAAGAAATTGCTAATTTATGTGAAAAGTATTCTAGGAGCAAAGCCAGAAATGGAAAAAGAGCTACATCATCCAGAGCCACAAAATCTGCTTCAGCAAGTGTCACAAGGGCTGAAATAGGAAACTTGTTAGAAGAATTCAAAACAGATCTATTAAGTACCTTAGGAAATCAAATTGACACTCTGAAAGCAAAGAAAAGACAAGAAGAGGAAGATCAATTAATGGTTGTCTTTTGTCCAAAATGCCGGAAGAAACATGCTTTGAAAGACTGCCCATTAGAAAACGTTCAAGTTTGTGCCTTTTGTACTGAAAATCATGATATATTTCATTGCTCTAAAATCAAGATTTTGCAGAATTGTAATTTGGGAGCTAACGCAAATATGGAGAATGTGTATTTCATGGGCACTAAGAGACCATGGCAATCGAGACCTCCACCTCCAGGTATGTTTCCAAACCAAAATTTGCAATTTCCTGCATAAGATCAGATGTATGTTCATAATTCTTGGAATGTACCCATGCCATGGAAACACCAAAATTACCCACAACAACAATGGAAACCATTTCAGCAATACTCTCAACAATATCAACCATATCCTCAACCATACCAACAATATTCTCAGCCATATCAACAGTATCATCAGCCATATTCGCAATATCCTCAAACATATCAACAATATCCTCAGCAGCAAGTTGTTCATCAACCCCAAAACACTCAACAAGCATTGCCTGCTCCTCCACCAATAAATCCACCTCAATTACAACTTCCATCTAACCAACCTCCTAGACCCACTCAGATTCCTGCTCAACCTGTACCAAATCCAAATAATAGAGCAGATAGACCAGCTTACAATGTAGATGAGGGACCATCATATCCCACATTACCTTTACAAAATATCGAGCTGAGGTCTGGTAAGGTACTTCAAAAAGAACCTCCAATAGCTGAAAAACAAGAAGAAAACGAAGAAAATGAAAATGAAACTCCAACTCAAAGGAAACAAAATGATGACATCAAAAATAAACAAATACAACCGTTGCATCCACCACCTTTTCCAGAAAGATTGGTCCAAGAAAAACTTCCCATGTCTATACCACAGTTTGATGTTTTAGATGAGCTAAAGAATGTCTATATAAAAATTCCACTATTACAAGCCATAAAAGACATTCTGATATACACTAAGTCAATCAAAGAACTATGCCTCAAGAAGCCTACCAGGAAAAGAGTTGATCCACAAACTATTCATGTTATTGGACATTTAGCTAGCCTTATGACAAAGACCATTTCAATGGAAAAGTATGTTGATCCTGGTATTCCCAGAGTCACTACAATCATTAACAACATACATATTCCAAACACCTTAATTTACCTTGGGGCCACAATAAATGTGATGACTCTTGAAACAATGAAAACACTGCAGCTCACAAACTTGCAGTACACACCAATTGTTCTAGAACTAGCTGATAGGTCTAAAGTGATTCCTGAAGGGATTTTGGAGGACATAATTGTTTCACTGGACTCTTGGGAGTATCCAGTGGACTTTTTAGTTCTTCAGCCAAAATCTAATTTAGGAGGACACCCTATCATCCTTGGTAGACCATGGTTAGCAATTGTTGATGCATTCATAGGATGTAGATCGGGTAATATGATTATTTCACGAGGAACTGAAAGAAAACAACTCACTCTCTACCCATCAGCACAATCACCAGTAGTAGCACACAATTTATGGCTTGATGATAGATACAATGATAAGGAAGAAGTTCAATCTGTTTTCAGCATCAATCAAATCTATGATTTTCAAGAACATAATAATGATGATTTGGTAGAATTGTTCCTTTCTCAACTTGATATTTCTGAAGAATTAAGAAATGAACAATACCATGCTACAGATGAACTTTTGGCACAGAATTTTCAGGAAACTTGCACCATTAATTCTTTTCAAACAACATTTCAGAACATTTTTCCCACTCAATATATCACAAACACACAGAGCAAGACCATAGAGATTAGTCCAGGAAAAAATTTGAATATTAGCACTCACCTAGACTCATCTCAGGAGGAAAAATTGATTCAATTATTGAGGAAATATCAAAAAGCATTTGCTTGGGACTACACTGATATGCACAGAATTCACCCTGAAACATGCACTCACCATATTTATACGGATAGTAATATCAAACCAGTGAGGCAACCGTAGAGAAGAATGAATCCCATTCTTCAGGATATTGTTAGAGATGAATTACAAAAACTATTGAAAGTCGATTTTATTTATCCTATCTCTGACAGTCAGTCGGTATCTCCGTTGGTAGTAGTGCCCAAGAAAAATGGCAAGTGGAGGATTTGTGTTGATTACAGACAATTGAACAAAGCAACCCCCAAAGATTATTTCCCACTACCATTTATTGACCAAGTGCTAGACACATTAGCTGGGAAATCATCATTCTCTTTTCTTGATGGTTTCAGTGGCTATAACCAGATCAAGATAGCCTTAGAGGATTAGGACAAAACCACTTTTACTTGTCCATGGGGCACTTATGCCTATAATGTTTTACCATTTGGACTTTGCAATGCTCCAGCTACATTTCAGAGAGTTGTATTAGCTATTTTTGTTGATTTAGTTCATGAATGTGTTGAAGTTTACATGGATGATTTTTCAATGTATGGTAATTCATTTTGAGCATTCATTAGAAAATCTTGAAAAAGTTTTGAAGAGATGTATTGAAGCTAATCTGTCCTTGAGCAATGAAAAGTGTTTTATGATGTTAAATGAAGGGATAGTATTAGGCCACTATATTTCTTCTCAAGGCATTAAAGTTGATCCATCAAAAATCCAGATCATTGTCAATTTGCCAATTTCGAAGACTCAAAAAGAGGTAAGAAGTTTTCTTGGGTATGCAAGCTATTACAGAAGGTTTATTGAACATTTTAGTAAAACAGCTTTACCTCTGCAAAAGATACACCTTTCAACTGGAATGAGAATTGTCAGAAAGCTTTTGAAACACTCAAAGAAAAGTTATCAACCACACCAGTATTAAAAGGACCTAACTGGACCCTACCATTTCATGTCTTTACAGATGCATCTGATACTGCAGTAGGTGCCTCATTAGGCCAAAAAGAAGAGTCTTTCAATTATGCCATCTATTTCATTAGTAAAAATCTAACACCTACAGAATTAAACTACATAGTCACTGAAAAAGAAATGCTTGCAATCATACATGCTGTGAATAAATTCCGACATATAACTGGTTAGGAGGTTTTTGTACATATTGACCACTTTGCCATTAAGTATTTAATGAATAAACCAATCACTAATGGCAGAGTTACCAGATGGCTGTTATTATTACAGGAATTTAATATTACAGTGTTAGATAGACCAAGTAAGGAGAATCAGGTGGCAGATTTTCTTTCTAGACTGCAAAATTCAGGTGAGGTTGTTCCGGTTGAAGATTCTTTTCCAGATGAAAATTTATTTGAAATTTCAATAGTGAATCCTTGGTATGCTGACTTAGCTAATTATTTGTCCACAAGAAAAACACCTCCATATTTTACTCCAAAGGAAATGAAGAGGTTGATCAAACAAAGTGCTAGATATTCATGGGTTAATGGAGATTTATTTTACACCGGTTATGATATGATTATTAGACGATGTGTAAGAAATGATGAAATAATTGATATTTTAAAATCTTGTCATGATGAACCGTGTGGTGGGCATTTTGTAGCAAAAAGGACAACATTCAAGATTCTCAGTCTTGGATACTATTGGCCATCTATTTTTAAGGATTCCAAGAAGTATGTGAAAAACTGTGACAACTGTCAAAGAATGGGTAGACCAACAGCTACAGATGAAATGCCACTTCAGCCTCAAGTACATTTAGAACCATTTGAAAAATGGGCTCTAGATTTTGTAGGACCCATCAATCCAACTTCAAAAGGCAAAAAGTACATCCTAGTATGTACTGATTACGTGACAAAATGGGCTGAAGCAAAAGCACTAGTCCGGGCAACTGAACAAACAGTGGTAAACTTCCTTTTTGAAGAAATTTTTGTAAGGTATGGAGTACCAAGGGAAAGAGTGACAGATCAAGTTACTCAGTTTACTTCAAAGCTGGTCCAAGACATCACAGAAAAATATAAAATCAAACACAGGAAAAGTACACCTTACCATCCACAGGCCAATGGCCAGGTGGAATCTACAAATAAAACATTGGAAGGAATTATCACTAAGACAGTAGCAATGAACAAAAAGGATTGGGAAGAGAAGCTCAAAGATGCACTCTGGGCTTATAGAATCACGTGGAAAACAATACAGGATTTACACCATATCAACTGGTGTATGGAAAAGAGGTAATGCTTCCTATTGAATTTCAAATACATACTTATAAGATGGCTGCAGATTTAGGAATTGATCTCAATGAAGCACAAAAAGAGAGAATTATGCAATTGAACCAGTTAGATGAAATGAGGCAGCAAGCAGACGAGAGAGCAATCCTAATGCAGAAACAAAGGAAGCAGTGGCATGATGCACACATTAAAAAGAAACAGTTCAAAGAAGGAGATTGGGATTTACTCTTTGACTCTAAATTCAAAGATCATAAAGCCAAATTTACAACACATTGGATGGGCCCATATGAAATAGTTCAAGTATATGAAAATGGATCAATCAAGCTTACTACAATTGATGGAGAAGGAAACACCTTTATTGTTAATGGACATAGGTTGAAACTCTATCATAAGCCCATCAGCAAGGAAGA
This sequence comes from Pinus tabuliformis, assembly GCA_031772625.1. Lineage (NCBI taxonomy): Eukaryota > Viridiplantae > Streptophyta > Pinopsida > Pinales > Pinaceae > Pinus > Pinus tabuliformis. The sequence goes on from CM062817.1 coordinate 240,423,018, forward strand.
TTTTATTCAAACTATATCTCAACAAAGGGAGGTTGAGATATTGCAGTCTTCAGCTGTGATATCTCTACCTTAGTTAATTCAATTTAATAATAATAATAATAATAATAATATAAAAACAATAAAAGAAAAAATACAAAATTTAAAAAAATTAAAAATTAATAATGGTTTAGATGTGAAAACCAGACTCTGGCACATTCTAAACCCGAATTCTTACTAGAAAACCAATCATTTGGCTGGTAAGAATTCCTTGTTCTACTTGTTTACTGTTTTTCATCAATTTAATAATGACTTGAGGACAAGTCAAAGACTTAGTGGGGGAGAAGAAACAGTGGTTTTTCCCTATCTCATCTCCTCATTTTTAAATCTTCAAGGAATTTGTTTCAGTAATTCAGTATTTCAATAAAGAGCTTTTTTTGTTCTAATTAGAGGGACCTGTTCAAGCAATGAGATATGCAGTGGGACCTGTTCAGAAGGCTATGTCAACATCACCAATATCAGAGGAACCTATTAAAGACTGCATTAAAGATACATCAGGCTACTTCAACAAAGTTTTCAAAGGTTGCTTATCATCAGAATTATAATCAAGGCTACATCAACACCAAGGATAAAAGAAGCTTCACAAACATGGTTCTTCAGATTTTAAAGGGACCTATTATATTCAATTTCATTTCAAAGGGACCTGTCTTAGAAAATGAAGATCAGTCATACCTGTACAAACAAATCGGTCATACCTGTGCAAGCCAAATCAACATTTTGTCAACCAACAAGTGTAATGTATTGTTGAAATTTTTATTTTTAACATTTAAAATTCTTAAATTATTTTAGTGTTAAAAATGATAATTATTATTGCTTGTTATCAATTTCAAAAATCCTTATACCCATAACCTTTGTAATATTCCCTAAATACTCACCTCATTATCACTCTGCCTATTTCTATACGATCATTTCCATTTCCCTATCACACCTTAGCCTATTTTTATTTTCTATTCCTACTACGCTCTTCAAACCTTTTCATAAACTCATCATTTTTAAATCTGACCTCTATCAATAAAGTACCAACAAGTAGTGGATACTCAATGTAAAAGTCTGTTCAATGGAAAGACATTTGTTAAACCGTCTGTCCTCAAATGATTTCATTCATTTCGACTGCTGGAGTTACAAAAACAATCTTCTAACCCAAATCTGCTTATGAAATGTATCCGTTATCATCACACGATTTGCATATTGTGTTATCATGATTATGCTTCTGCAAATCAATATTTCTCCTCTATATTCATGATTTGAATGTGCCTTTCGACTCTGCAAACAAACTTACGGCCTCTAATAGTAAGACTCTGTTCTCTGCGTTATCATCATAGCAATTGGATCTTATGACATCAAGCAAAATGAAGATCAACTCAGGCAATTGAAGAAGTAAGCTCAGAGAATTGAGGACGTTAACCAGGTCAGCTCAATCAATTGAAGAAGTAAACTTAGAGAATTGAGGACGTTAACCATGTCAGCTCAGTGGAATGCAGGAAAAGAGGTAACAAGTTGAAAACCCTGATTGAATTTTTGAGCATAAAAAAAGGGTTAGAATAGAGATTTTTAAAATGACCAATAGAGCAGAGCCTGAAAAATTTGATAGTTCAAAATATCATGAAGACTGTGTCAAGATTTTAGGGGAAAAACACTGGTTATCTTTTCTAGAAAAATTTAATGGAAATAATGAAGAGGTTACGAAGAAATTTGCATTTTTCTTCAATGGAGAGAAAGCTTTAATAGGAAATTTCTATGTTAGAATTTCAGAGGATACAATAGCACAAACATTGGAAATCGGTCCAGAAGGGGAAAAGTATTTCAAAACCAAGCAATTTAGAGAAAAATCATGGACTCAGTTTATGTCTAGGTCAAGGGGTTCCTTTGTCAATTGGAAAAAGGGTGTTCCTAGAAGTTGGCTAATTCACCCATGGGATGAGATGGTATACATTATTCAAAAATTTGTTACATGTGAAGGACATTACAGTATAGTATACCTATATTACATAAAAATTCTGTTGCACTTAAAAGGGCAATGCACTATTAGTCTGCCCTATTTCCTCTTACAAAGTTTGACTAAAATGTCGAAGACCATTCAAAAACAAAAAGGTAATGAAGATAGGAGTTTGTATCATTTTGGCTTGATCAAAATTCTAATTGAATTTGAGTTGCAGAGGAGAGGAAAAACATGGACAAAATTTTTAATTGACAATCAAATCAAAATTAGAGAAGATGAAAAGGAAAAACAAGAAAGCACAGAGTTTATGATTGATATTGATAAGGAAATCCCTGAGCTTAAGTCAAGCAATGTTCCTCAACCCAGTAGTAGTGTAAGGACAAGAAGAATGAGGCAAGAAACTGCCAAGAAAATTGAAAAAGATAAAATCTTCACTACTTATAAGAGAAGATCAAGGAGAATAAAAAGGAATCAGACACAAGATGATCAACCAGAGCCGAATGCAAATGCACCAATGGAAATTGAAAGTAGTGCTAATTCACAGCCAGAACAGGAAGCAGAAATGGAAACTGAGAGTAACAAGGGAGAAAGGAAAGAGCCAGCACCTACAAACAAGAAACAGAGAAGGTTAGAGAAACAGATTGAAGAGCTAAAAGAGGAATTGATGGAAGCAAACATGTTAGAGAAGGTCATAAAGAAGGAAAATGAAATGTTGAGAGCTCGGAGCAAGAAGATTCAGCAAAAAAATAAGAAACTGAAGAAGAAAGTCAAAGAACTTAAGACTGATCAAACTGAAATATGCAAATGGGTGACAAAATGGTACACTCAGAAAAAATTTCTCAAAGAAAAATATAAGAATATGAAACATGAGTCCCGAGTTCAGAAGAATTCCCAAGTTCAGAAGAATGTAGATGTATTGCTACAAGTAGCAGAGGCACAAGCAGAAACAGAATATAAAGGGAGCACATCAGGATTAGCATGAGGACATGCTAAATCATTGAGTTTGGGGGAGATGTTGGTACTATTTTATTGATATTCTTTTCTTCTAAAAATCCATCATTTATCTACCATTTTCTTCCATAAACTCTCATAGTCCATTGAAATTGATTAATGAAGCATTATAATTGTTATTTTACATTAAATTTAATTTATGGATTTTTATGTTAAAAATTGGAATTTTTCAACAAAATTACGGGATGTAATGACTTCCTGTAATTGGTTTATTTTGTGACATGTGGCATGGCAGGAAAATCGAAATAGAAGATAAGGACATGATCTAGGATGTACATACATGGTGGAAAATCTATTTAGCATCGAATTTGGAGCTCTTGAATACATGGTCAATGCTGGTCAAACCCAGCCTATTTAGCAAAAAATCTGAAGTTATAATGAATGTACTTGATCTTTTGCTTAAGATTAGGGACCCTAAACTGATTTCGATTTGTTTTAGAAATCAGTTAGGATTAGGAAGAACGAAGATAGCCTTTTTGGTTGTAAATTTTAATAAATAGGAGGATTTTGATTATTATTAAAAAAAAAATGCTAGTGAAGACATTAAAAAGATCAGACTTAAGACTGTAAGCGTATTCCAAAACTCTGTTTTTAATGCAATATATTTTTAGAACTTAATCAAAGGCAGAATTTCATCAATTATGGTGTTTATGAGACTTGAGTTAACATTCTTATCACTTGAAGTTTTTCAAAGTGTGCCATCAAAGCGTGGAAGGGCCCTACGTGAGGATTGGTCCACTTTCTTTTCTGTTTCATAGAATTTGGTATTCAGATCTAAATAACGTTTTATTTCATTTCATTTCTTGTGAGTTTATCAATTTAATTAGAAGTTATTGTGATTGTTATTTTATGATTCATAGCAGTAGCTTGAAAATTCAATTGCAAAATTATTGAATAAGTCCTTGTAAAAGGTTTAATTGAACATTGAATTTCAAAATATTTCTATGAACTCTGTTTTCATGAATTTGATTTTTAGTATGCTTAGTGTGTTATTTTGAAAGAGTTTTTTTGAATTATATCCTTGTAAGAGGATTGAGAAATCAGACTAGTAACACTCTGTTTTTTTAGAACAGTTAATTAAACTAGATGATATAAGTGTTTAAATTGTGAAAGGAAACATACTTCAATATCTTGTAAAAGAGTGTTGTAGCCTGTCACACTAGACACTTATTTAAACAGATTAGATCCTTTTAGGTCTATAAAATTTAGACATGTGCCTCTAAGTTTACCTATCTTGGTTGAAATTAAATTTAGTCTAATCTAGAACCCTGGATTTGTCTCTACACACTTCGAATAAAATATTGTGTCATTCATGCTCAGGGAGATATCCGCACAATATTTCATTAGGGTCCATTTTATACAGATGCCTAGCAATCAGAGAAAAAAATGTCGCTCTGACTACTAATATTTTCTTCTATTGCATTGTGTACTCTACATGGGCTAGTCCAATAGTCAAAAACTAAATAATATCTGCAAAATGTTCATCATCAACCCTTACAGCGAAGAGTTTCACATCAGGCAATCCTTCTTCAATGTTGTTCAGTTCTTCACTATTCTCAATCTGAGATAGATGATCCGGCTCAACGTTCAATCTTCTCAACTTGACGATTACTTCAAAATCATATTCTTGAAACAATAATAGCCATTTGCAAATCTCCCCCCCAACACAAGCTTGTTCACCAAGTATTTCAGTGTGGAATGGTCCGTGAACATTTTGAAGTGTGCACCCAACAAGTAATGCCTGAACTTTTGCAACGCATACACCATAGCCAAACCTTCTCGTTCTGTCGTGGAATAATTCCTCTCTGCCTTAGATAGTTTGCGACTTGTAAATGCAATGGGGTGATCAATATCCCCCTCCCCTAGTTGCGCTAAGACAACTCCCAAAGCTATACATGATGCATCCACATGAACGTGGAACTCCTTCTTCCAATTCAAAACACCAGGATCGACACAGTGACCATTTTTTCTTTTAAGACATCAAAGACTCTTCTGACACTCCTCATCCCAATAGAAGGTGGCATATTTCTTTAGTAATTTCTCCATCAACACAGTGATCTGCACGTACACCTTAATGAATTTCTGATAATATCTAGTGTGTCCAAGAGTTGCACATAGCTACTTCACATTCTTTGGTGGATCCAAATTAATGATAACAATGATTTTTGCAAGATCTACCATAAACCCTTGTTTACAGACATGTCCCAGTAAAATTCCATAAGGTACACAAAAATGCAGTTCTTCAGGTTTAATGAGATTTAATACTTTCGGCAGATATCCAACATCAAGCGTAGCTCGAGACATGCTTCTTTACCAGCCCAAAGATTGTCCAGCCATCAAAGTATACCTCTAGAAACTTGTGAATGAATTCTTTAAACATTGCAATGACAACTTTGGAAAATATCACTGGTGCATTCTTCAACCCAAATGACATGACTGTATATTGAAAGGATCCCCATTCAGTGGCAAAGGTGGTCTTACTCCTATCTTCCGGTGCTATCTTAATCTGATGGTACCCAAAAAACCCATCTGTAAAGGAGTAAGCCTCTTGTCCTCCTACATTTTCCAAAACTTCGTCTATGAATGGTGTTGGGAATGGGTCATGTACGCATGTGTCATTTAACTTCCTTAAGTCGACATAGATTCTTATTTCACCCTTAGTATTTTTCTCTTGTACTACCATTGGACTCACCCAATCAGATTCTTCCACAGGTTTGATTATGCCAACTGCGACCATCTTCTCAAGTTCCTCCTTTACCTTTTCCTTGTACTTTGGGTTGAGCCTATATGGTCGTTGTTTTACAGGATTCACATTCGGAATTAAATTTATTTTCATGATGCCCAGGTCTCCTATGATGCCTTTTAACTCCGTAAAATTTATTGGGAACAACTCCTGGTACTCATGTAGTAACTCAACGACCTTTCCTACTATATCTTCATCCCAGTAATCTCCTATGCATGCGAACTTGGGCTCCGCCTCTGAGCCTATGTTGACCTATCGTGTCTTAACAGGTTGTGTTACATCAGGTCTTTTGACACATGGACTTGCAACTTCACGTTGTCCTTTTGACTCAAGAATATTAATGCTTCATGGATCTTCCTCAGTGGTCATATTATAAAACTCTAGTGTGTGCTGCAACTGTGTGTTCCAGTCGGGTTGTACCCAAGTCATTGGCTCCTTAGGCATCCGGAAAATTACTACTTTAATTTATTGAAGAGCATCATCGATACACTGAAATCCACTCTCAAAGCTAAAGGTCAAAATAAAAATTTCCTTCATATCATTCCAATCAGAGGTACCATGGTGCAGCTCTGTTTCAAGATACCAGTTCATTTGTATCACATCCAAAGTGTGAACAAATACATGTACCCATTTTGCTCGAGGTTCTTTGCCCCATGCCTTAGTCCAACGAGACAATCGATTTCGAGGATCATCTTTGACATTGTACTTCTCTATGATTCTTGTGTTTGCAGGACCAAACCAGAGCCTCATCAATCACTGATACTTTTGCCAATCTTCTATATTATCCTTATGTGTACCCCACCAATGCACAATTGTAGCCCTCAAATCCAGATCCAAGGCCTAGAATCATTGTTATTTTGGTAATTCCTTTGAAATTTATCCAGAAATACGTTGAAATCACCTATCCCATCATAATATGGTAAGTTACGTACCTCAGTTCATATGCAGTGATGATATTTCGTCATTCTACTACAGTGTAGAGTAGAAACTTCGTGCAACCGGTTCTGCCAGTTCTCCAGTTCTTCATCCGAGTATGAATGACATGAACTATCCTTCTCCCAAATTATCCATCCATCTATGGTGGGGTTGATCCAATCCTATTTGCACGTAGTTAACTTATAGATGTGGTCAATATCATCATCACTGTATTCTTTGTGGACGGGTTTTCTATATTGTGCTCCTTCAAAGGGATCTAAGGGAACAACGACCTGGGTACCATTCTTTTCAAATACCATACTCCTCCTTTTTAGATTTATTATGGTGTCCATATCAAAAGCCCAATCGATTATGAGCATAGTTGGATACAGATTATTGTCATCCACAATCTCGATGACTTCAAAGTCCGCCCTCACTCTTGCTCCTTCAATACCCACCATAATGCCTTGCATCTATCCCATCGGGATAATCTTCTGTTGATTGGCCATGCATAGCTGATGATCCAAAATTAAACAGGAATGCAACAAATTATAGATATAATCATAAACATAGAGATGCAGTAGAAAAATGCTTCATTTCATTAATAGAAAAATATTGAACTATGCTTACAAACAGAATGGAAATAAGATAGCTCAGGCAATGGTAGCTTATCTCTGAGAAGAGATGCGACGTCTACATGCCTCTGCACTGTGTTACAATGAGGCTCAAGGGCCTATTTATTATTGGAAAACATGAGAAAACCATGAACAACCAAAACCCTAAGCCCAGGAGATGTAACACCAAGATTTGTGGGCCCCGTTGGGCTTAGTTGGGCAGCCAACTTCCTGGGGTTGTAACTTGGTCATATTATCTCCGTTTGGCATGTACAATGCCTTGTTGGAAACTTCTCTTTGAGTACTACAGGTTTTGTCGCATGCATGCCTTGTTGGAAAGGTCTCTTTGAGTACTACAGGTTTTGCCACATGCCCTGCCTATGGCTATGGGCTTGCCGCGGACCCCAAAAAAACGCTATTTAGGGGGTCAAAACTGCTTCGGAAGTTCAGGACCCAAAAACTACTAAAAATAGTAAATGATGAAATGAATAAAGAAACAGATGAAACTGATTGGGGGGTCTAGGTGGAATAGGCGGGTGGCCATCAACATCCACCTGGATCATTCTTGCCCCCTTAAGAAGTAATGGTCCCCATTGTGTGCAGAGCCTCCAGGAGGTGAGGAAACTTTTGTTGAACCTAGTCCTTGGTGAACCACTTGCCCTGGTGAAGGAGTTGGCCTGCTTTGACAACTCGATATAGTTGTATCCTCTATTGGAGAGTGTTATTGATCTATGTATCCATGATCTGATCAGTTGTGGCATGTTCCATGCAGTCCAAGTTGAGCTCTGTTGGCATGAGTTGTTTTGCAATGTCATATGTGTCCAATAATGGTGGAAAGTATGACCGAAGGTGATCTACATTGAACACTAGGTGTAGACCAAGGAATGGTGGGATGTTGAGCTCAAAGGCATTGTCACCGACGGCCTTGGTGATGGTGTATGGACCATATCAGAGTGGGTGAAGCTTGCAGTGGGGTCTAGCAAGCTGTTCCTTCTGCAAATGTAGCCAAAATTTGTTTCCCGTGTGGAGCTTATGTGGAACTCGATGTTGATCATGGCACTACTTGTACTTATCATTGGATCTATCCAATATATCATGTACCTATTGGCAGATGTGCTATATGTGCTCAATGAATTTGTTAGCCCTTTTAGCCTCAGACTGAACGTCAGCCAAATCTACCTGAGTGGCTACAAATGGTATGGCCACATCAATGGGGCATAATGGCTGAAATCCCAGCCCTACATGAAAGGGGTTGTGGCCTGTTGAGATGTGGAGAGATCTTTTGTAGCTATGTTGGACATAGGGGAGACTTTCATCCCACATGTGTGGATGCTTCGAGTTGTACACGTGCAAAATGTGCACAATCATCCTGTTGACAACCTCTGTTTGGCCATCATTTTGGGGATGGAAATCCATGGATTCAGTAAGTTTTTTATCCAGCATTGACCAGATACTTGACCAAATGCACACATGAATTTTTGTACCGATATGAGATAATGGACTATGGGATCCCAAATTGTACCCATACTCGCTCAAAGAAGAGCTTAGTAGTGGACTTCGTTCTGATACTCTTCCTGCAGGTCACCATGATGGCCATTTAGAGAATCTATCGACGACCACGAAAACGAAATCGTTGTCATACTTAGCAGAAGGAAGGTCCAACATGTAATCCATGGAGATAAATTCCCAAGGCTGGCTGAGAGTAGGTAGAGGAGTATACAAGCCTTGCTTCTTGATGTTTGGTTTGGCAATGACATAAGCAGTGCAGGATCTAATGTACTTCCCAACATCCTGATGAAGTTTCGACCAATAAAAATACTTCTGCAATACCACCACTATTTTCTCTACTCTAAAATTTCCAGCAACCCGACTGTAGTGCACCTCCCAAATCATCTTGGCACACTCACTTGAAGGAACACAGATGTGTCCCAGGTGGCATAATAGTGCATCCTGAAGATGAAAATTTGGAACTTGCTTCCCTTCCAAGAGTGTTTGGTATATGTTGTCGAATTCTATATCGCTCTTGTAAAGATGCAGCCACCCCGATGTCTCATACCCACAGGAGTGGAGCACACTGATCAGCGCCATGACTGGTAGTCAACTGAGGCAATCAGCGACATTATTGGTGTTTCCCTTCTTATACTTAATGTTAAAATGGCGTTGTTCCAAATAGGTGGACCATTTTTTATGGCGATCATTCTATAACTTCCCTTGTGTCTGTATGAACTGTAGAGGTCGGTGGTTTGTGTGGATGACCGTTTCCTTCCCCACAATGTAGTTCTTCTATTGACGGCAAGCCCGCACAATGGAATACATTTCTTTGTTGTAAGTGGGGTACTTTTAGACTGTGTTTGAAAGTGTCTCATTGTGGTAAGCCATTGGATGCCCATGCTGAGTAAGAACTGCACCAATAACATAGTCGGAGGCATTTGTCTCATTCTCAAATGGTTATTGCAGGTCTAGTAATGTGAGAACTGGTGCATAACATTGGCCATTATTCAACTCATAGAACGCTTGTTGTTGGGTTTCTGACCAAAAAAACTTTTCTTTCGCTCTACCCTTCGTGAATTGACTTAGAGGCCAAGTGATATGAGAGAACCCCAACACGAACCTACGGTAGAAATTCGCAAGACCCAAAAATATGAGAAGATTTGTTAGATTGGTTGGAGCTAGCCAATCCTGAATGAATTGTATCTTGGATGGGTCCAAATGTATACCTTGCTCATCAATGATGTACCTCAGATATTGAACCTATGTTAGGCCAAAGTTGCATTTCTCCAAGTTAAGACACAGCTTGTGTTGGCGCGGGGTTTGAAGGACGTGTCAAATATGGTGGAGGTGCTCTTTCCAACTCTGGCTGAAGATCAAGATATCATCTAAATACACCACCATGAATGCATTTGTGAAGGGTGGCAAGATGTCACCCATCAGTCTCATGAAGGATGTAGGAGCATTCGTCAATCCGAACAGCATGACCAACCATTAGAAAAGGCCCTCCTTGGGTTTGTAGGCAGACTTTCACACATCTGAGGGTTCGATAGCCACCTAGTGATAACCTGACTTCAAGTCAATCTTGCTGAAATATTTGTCCCCCTTGAGTTGGTCCAGAAGGTCATCAATCTATGGGATTGGGTACCTATTCCAGGAAATGATCTTGTTCAGCATCCGATAGTCAATATAGAGCCTCCAGGTCCCATTCTTCTTCTGTACCAATACAATAGGGATCCCACAAGATGATGAGCTTGGCCTAATGTGCCCTTTCTACAATAGTTCATGAATCTGCCTCTTGATCTCATCGTTCTCTAGAACAGAGCGTCGATAGATTGATCCAATGGGGAGCGACACAACCGAGGTCAGATCGATGGAGTGCTTTACCTAAAAGTGTAGAGGTACCCTTGTGGGTGAGGTGAAAATATCCTTGTACTCCTCCATGACCTTGTCCATTTGCTACTGTTGTGCAGACGAGCCCTACCTAGAAGCCTTGGCCACAACCTTCTTCTTGCCCCGGAGGAAAATCATAGGGAAAACAAATTTCATGGTCTGGGAAATGATATTACTACATTTCTTTGCTGTGATCAAAGAGATGTTGGTAAGCGGGGTTACCTTTGATATCCTGTACAACTTATTAGCCAAAGTAATAATCACGAAGTGAGGTTCAGACTCATATACAACATGTCGCTTCCACATGTATGATTTTCCTAATAATACATCACAAACTTCAAGAGGAGAAATGTCACAAAGTACCTCATCCGTGAAGGGCTTGATGTTGTAGGGAAGGTGAAACTGTTAACTGGCGTGAAGATCTCATCCTTGGTGAAGCCACCTGATGGTGTATGGATGTGGATGTGTTGTAGTATTTAGGCCCAGTTGTTTCATGATCTCTGTTGAAATGAGGCTCTTTTGGTTCCCGCCATCGACAATGAACTGTAACGGATAACCCTTCACCCACATCTATGAGTTGAAGAGGCGTTTCCCCTCCTCTAGATCTTTAGGCTCAATCTTCTGGATCTTGGTGGTGGTCACGGTGGCATTAGGCTCCACATCAATGATCTACTTCCCTTTGTCAACTCCCTTATCGGGTTCTGATTCAGAGTCGAAACCTATGTCTGATTCGGAAGCCTTCAACTCGGACATTAGTGACTACTTGGCCCAACACTCACTTGTATTGTGAGTGGAGCTCTTATGGAACTCACACCATTTTCCCATGTCCTTCTTCATCTTTGGGGTGTTGTTCTTTGCTTGCGGCTTTGGTGGGTTGTCTTTGGTAGCCCCACCTTGGCTTGGTCCTTTATTCTATGGTTTGAGGGCACCTTTCCTTGATTTGGATTCGCAGATCCAAAGTCTCACTTCTTTTGTTTAAACTTCTGCTCAATCTTAACAACGTACCTATATGCCGTGTCGAGAGAGAAAATGTCTAGGAAATCCATCTCATCCTGGATGTACTTGTGCAGATAGCTGCAATACTTGAGCACCAAATGTCACTTAGTATCCTTGATACCCAACTTCGTGCGAAGGGTGTGGAAAGTATTTGTGAACTATGGTACATCTTGTTCCCTTCCCTGCCATAACAAGGTCCACTTTATGTATTTGTCTTCATAGCTTCTGATAGGGTAATATTGTTCCTTGATGGCATCTCAGAAAGAATTCCAAGTGGGTGCAACTGAAAATATTGAGGTTTCACTCTCATCCTTTTGTTCACTGTAGGTTTCCCACTAGTCCTTGACATGTGGGGTGGATTTAAGAAGTGAAAAAGTAATATTTTCCCGATTGGAAAAGTCATGAACTGAAAAATATCCTTCCAATAGATTTAATTATTTATCTACAACATCTTCATCTATTAGGCCTTTGAATATGGAAATATTGAATTTAACTTGTACCTTAAAAGGAGTGGCCCCTCCAGAGTGGTTGTTGGATGAAGATGCATTGCTTGTGGGTATCCATCGAAGGATTTGGGTAAAGTTATCCATCATCGCATCCCTTTGTCATTTGAGGGCTTCCTCGAGCAACATTTTGAAAGGATCCCCTGCCCGGATCCTGGACCCTCATCTTTCTTTTCTTCTGCCATGGGAGGTTGTCAGGTTTGCGAGGCTGATCTTGCAATGGTTCAACGATGTCAAGCCCTAACTCCTTATACCTTGACCTCCTTGGGGACATGAAAAGAAAAATAGAGAACGAGTAGATCGCTCTGATACCACTAATCTGAACTTAAACATGAATGCAACAACTTACAGATATAATCATAAACACAGAGATGCAGAAGAAAAGAACTTCATTTCATTAATAGAAAAATATTGAACTATGCTTACAAATAGAATTGAAATAAGATAGCTCAGGAAATGGTAGCTTATCTCTGAGGAGAGATGTGGCAACTACATTTCTCTGAACTATGTTACAATGAGGCTCAAGGGCCTATTTATTATTGGAAACATGAGAAAACCCTAAACAACTAAAACCCTAACCCCAGGAGATGTAACACCAAGAGTTTGTGGGCCCCGTTGGGGTTAGTTGGGCAACCAACTTCCTGGGGTCGTGACTTGGTCATGTTATCTCCATTTAGTGTGTACAATACCTTGTTGGAAAGGTCTCTTGGATGGGTCCAAATGTATACCCTGCTCATCAATGATGTACCCTAGATATTGAACCTACATTAGGCCAAAGTTGCATTTCTCCAAGTAAACACATAGCTTGTGTTGGCGCGGGGTTTGAAGGACTTGTCAAATATGGTGGTGATGATCTTCCCAACTCTAGCTGAAGATCAAGATGTCATCTAAATACACCACCAAAAATGCATTAGTGAATGGTTGCAAGATGTCGCCCATCAGTCTCATGAAGGATGTAGGAGCGTTCATCAATCCAAATGGCATGACAAACCATGAGAAAAGACCCTCCTTGGGTTTGAAGGCAATATTTTACACATCAGAGGTTTCGATAGCCACCTGGTGATAACTTGACTTTAGGTCAATCTTGCTGAAATATTTGTCCCCCTTGAGCTGGTCCAGAAGGTCATCAATCTGCAGGATTGGGTACCTATTCCAGACAATGATCTTGTTCAGCACCCGATAGTCAATATAGAGCCTCCAGGTCCCATCCTTCTTTTGTACCAATACAATAGGGATCCCACAAGGTGATGGGCTTGGCCTGATGTGCCCTTTCTACAATAGTTCCTGAATCTGCCTCTTGATCTCATCATTCTCTAGAGCAGAGTGTTAATAGATCGATCTGATGGGGAGCGATGCGCTTGGGGTTAGATCGATGGAATGCTTGACCTAAAAGTGCAGAGGTACCCTTGTCGGTGAGGCGAAAATATCCTTGTACTCCTCCGTGACCTTGTCCATCTACTACTATTGTGCAGAGGAGCCTTGCCTGGAAGCCATGGCCACAACCTTCTTCTTATCCCGGGGGTGAATCATAAGGAAAACAAATTTCCTAGTCTGGGAAATGATATTACTACATTGCTTTGCAGTGATCAAAGAGATGGCAATAAGGGGGGTTACCTTTGATATCCTGTACAACTTATTATCCAAAGTAATAATCACAAAGTGAGGTTTAGACTCATATACAGCATGTCGCTTCCACAAGTATGGTTATCCTAACAATACATCACAAACTTCAAGAGGATCAATGTCACAAAGTACCTCATCTGTGAAGGACTTGATGTTGTAGGGAAGGCGACATTGTTAGCTGACGCGAAGATCTCATCCTTGGTGAAGCCACCTAATGGTGTATGGATATGGATGTGTTGTAGTATTTAGGCCCAGTTGTTTCATGATCTCTGCTGAAATGAGGTTCTTTTGGCTCTCGCCATAGACAATGAACTGCAACGAAGAACCATTCACCCACATCTATGAGTTGAAGAGGCGTTCCCCTCCTCTAGATCTTCAAGCTCAATCTTCTAGATCTTGGTGGTGGCCACGGTGGCACTAGGCTCCGTATCAATGATCTGATTCCCTTTGTCAATTTCTTTATCGGGTTCTGATTTAGAGTCGAAACCTGCGTCTAATTTGGAAGCCTTCAGCTTGGCCACTAGTGACTACTTGGCCCAACACTCACTTGTATTGTGACTGGAGCTCTTATGGAACTCACACCATTTTCCCATGTCCTTCTATGTCTTCGGGGTGTTGTTCTTTGCTTGCGGTTTTGGTGGGTTGCCTATGATTTGAGGGCACCTTTTCCTGATTTGGATTTGCAAATCCAAAGTCTCACTTCTTTTGTTTAAACTTTTGCTTAATCTTAACAACGTACCGATATGTCATGTCAAGAGATAAAATGTCCAGGAAATCCATCTCGTCCTGGATGTACTTGTGTAGACAGCCGTGATACTTGAGCACCAAATTTCACTCAGTATCCTTGATACCCAACTTCATGCGAAGGGTATGGAAAGTATTTGTGAACTATGGCACATCTTGTTCCCTTCCCTGCCATAACAAGGTCCACTTTATGTATTTGTCTTCATAGCTCCTCACAGGGTAATAGTGTTCCTTGATGGCGTCTTAGAAAGAATTCCAAGTGGGTGCAACTAAAAATAGTGAGGGTTCACTCTCATCCTTTTGTTCACTGTAGGTTTCCCACTAGTCCTTGACATGTGGGGTGGCTTTAGGAAGTGAAAAAGTAACATTTCCCGATTGGAAAAGTCATGAACTGAAAAATATCCTTCCAATAGATTGAATTATTTATCTACGGCATCTTCATCTATCAGGCCTTCTAATATGGGAATATTGAATTTAGCTTGTACCTTAAAAGGAGTGGCACCTCCAGAGTGGCTGCTGGATGAAGATGCATCGCTTCTGGGTATCCATCGAAGGATCTAGGTAAAGTTATCAATCATCGCATCCCTATGTCATTTGAGGGCTTCCTCAAGCAACATTTTGAAAGGATCCCCTGCCTGGATCCTACTTCCTCATCTTTCTCTTCTTCCGCCATGGGAGGTCGTCAGGTTTTGTGAGGTTGATCGTGCAATGGTTCAACGATATCAAGCCCTAACTCCTTATACCTTGACCTCCTTGGGGACATACGAAGAAAAACAAAGAACGTGTAGATCACTATGATACCACTAATCTAAACTTAAACATGAATGCAACAACTTACAGATATAATCATAAACACAGAGATGTAGCAAAAAAGCACTTTATTTCATTAATAGAAAAATATTGAACTATGCTTACAAACATAATGGAAATAAGATAGCTCGGGCAATGGTAGCTTATCTCTGAGGAGAGATGTGGCAGCTACATGCCTCTGAACTATGTTACAATGAGGCTCAACGGCCTATTTATTCTTGGAAACATGAGAAAACCCTAAACAACCAAAACCCTAACCCCAAGAGATGTAACACCAAGAGTTTGTGGGCCCCGTTGGGGTTAGTAGGGCAGCCAACTTCCTGGGGTCGTAACTTGTTCATATTATCTCCATTTGGTGCATACAATACCTTGTTGGAAAGGTCTCTCCGAGCACTACAAGTTCCACCAGAGGCCCTTGCCTAGGGCTTTGGGCCTGATGCAGACCCCAAAAAAAAAGTCTTTTAGGGGGTCAAAACTGCTCCGGAAGTTCAAGACCCAGAAAATTACTAAAAATAGTAAATGTTGAAATGAATAAGGAAATAGATGAAACTGACTACAGGGTCTGGATGGAATAGTCGAGTGGTCACCAATATCTACCTAGATCAACTGAATAGGTGACCATTGCAGCTTTGGTTGCCCCATCTATTCCCACATCTTCTTCGGCAACACATTTGCATATGATCCCAAGTCCATAATTACTTGATGCATTTCAAATTCACCAATCTGCCTAGTTAATCACATCTCTCAGCTAGTCCTTTTCTTATTCTTGCTGACCTTTTTTATTGCGCATTGTTCAAGTTGTGGTTTTTCTTTACTGGCACAATTTTCGATCAATTCTTGCAACCCTTATATTTCTTTCTAGTCCCTTAACAACTTCATACACATCTGCAGAAAGGACTTCAGAATAGTTGAATCAGGGTTCTTTGTCGCAGTACCTACTTCAGGAGTGCTCTTCCTTGGTACTATTTGTGTCTGCGCCTTTGATGTCGAAGCTCCCATGTCATTGAAACTCTTCTTTACCTCCAAGAACATTTCCTTTTCCTTCTACCTATCGAACCCAATATTCTTTTCTCCTACTTTCCTAACCCATGTATCAGCCTCAGGATTTTTACATTTTGCCTTATCTTCTCTGGTAGCCGCACCACTTCATGTCACTATCTTAATGCTTAGATCATCCTCGTGTGGTTTAGACCGCATCATTTGTATATCTGCACAGGTTGTTGATTCTTCTTTTCCTGCATCTTAGGCATTAAAATAGGGCAATGTTCTATTACATGGTCAAAATGTCTACAATACTGACATGAAGGGTGAGTGAGATTCTGACAATCTTACAAATAATGTCTAGCTTCTTCAAAATTATAGCATATGATCTGAGCCTGTCCTCATCGAGTGCCTCCTTTGTGACCATGGCCTTGACCTTAAAATCCTTCGCGAACCGCAGATGAACCATTTTCTTTGTGCACGCGACCTTCAACTTGCATCCTATATGTCTGGGTTTGATCTATCATCAATTCATAGCTTCAATAATGGCTCTCATCATGTCCTATTGGTCGACAGAACTTACAAAATAATTGTTGCAGCGAATGGACGTATTTCTGTAGCAAATAGCAATGATCAGTCAGGTGTTGGCCTGCAACTTGACAAATACTACACCATACGCTTGGTTTGGTACTTGGTCCAGCACTAGGCTTTGGCTTCAAAGGATTGGGACCTCTACCAGCAAAATAATCAGGGTAGACAGGGCATTGGTCCTTATAATGACTTTCCTTCTTACACTTTAGGCATCAAACTTCTGAGCGCATTTCATACCAAACGTCATTTCCTTTCTTCAAGTCTTGTAGATCCATATGAAAACTTTCCAATTGGGACTGTATTTGTTGAACCCCTATGTGAGTGTCTTGTACCGACGAAGCTTCTAATTTCATCTTGATTTCTAATGCTTCCGCTTGTGTCCCAATATTTTGATGTGATAGTGGTAATATGAGGTGTGGCAATAGCACAACTATATAGCACTCTTTGTAAAATTCATCAGAAATCTGGAAGTTGGCTTGTCCCATCAAATATTTTAACCTCTGATCTACATCCCAGGTACTTTCATTGACGGCTTTCTTAATGTCCTTAATTTCTGTAATACACTGTGACTGTGACTTGGATTTCTTAAACTCTGTGTTTAATGTGTTCTTCGTCGCAACTAGTGAAGTAGTTGAATTCGCCATACTATACTTGATATACCACAACTAGGCTCTGTCGTACAGTGCTGTGATGAGTTATGATTTCTTCGTATCGTCATCATTGATATTTTGCGCTTTACACATAGCTTCTATGACAAACCAAAATTGATTAGGGTCCTTTGGTCCCTGACCCTTAGAGATAGGCATTTTTGCTTCGTTAGCTGTGTTGAATATTGGAGGTGGAGGTATAGGTGTAGGTGTATGAGGCGGAGGCGAAGGTCGAGGTCGAGGGGATGGGTGCGGAATCCTAAAAGTGCCTTGAGTTTCTGACTACGCCGCACCTCTAGGTGTACTAGGGTTCCTCCTTTCTTCTTCGTTGTCTGATTCATCCGATAATGAACTTTATTGACCCTCAATCTATTTGTCAAGATTGGCCCTAAATATTTTTCCACTTCATGTAGATCCAATCTTGCCTCTTTTAAACATCAATCTATAGGCATAACACCCTTTTTACATAACATCATTTTAATCCAGAGAAGGAATTCAAATACTTCTCTCATGGACCTTTGAAAAATATGCGCTCAGCTTCACTATAAGATACTATTGTGTCAATAGCAATCTCAGTGATAAAGCTTCCAATGATACTATCAACCTAGTAATTAATAGCTATTGTGACGTTATACTCAGACTTCTTAGGTCGCTGAATCAACTCTAGGGTCCACACAATAGGATCATCGTGTTTCCAATAGGGTTCATTGTCTGCTATCTTTGAAAGCCACTCGTGCAACTCATTAGTGAATGATTCGAAAAAGATCTTGTGTTGTTCTATATAGATATACCTATGTAACCACCTTTCTTTCAACTGGTGGGGATCTCTTCATTCCTATGCTGCAAATTCGTGCAACTTTCGATCTACCCAATTTTGGATCTCTTTTCTAGTCGAATGCTAGATCACACATCCCTCAGATAGTTCCTGGTTCCTGTGTTAGCTTCAAGGGATTAGACCCAGGTTTAGAGTTAGTTGCGTTATCCAACAAAACCCTATACCACCGTCCCTTTCGGAAATGACCACCTCGTGCAGACCGCAGTCTCACCCAAGGTGATATTGGGGGATGTTAGAACCATGTTTCTGCATCCAGAGGGACTATGAAGTGTGGATGTAAGGATTTTAATAGTTAGGTCTTAATTTGACCTTCGCGAACTCTTAACCTTATTCATACAATCGTAAAGTGTTTTATACTTTAACATATTATCAAACTGTGTGAAACTAGACTAACATGCATTATTCATCATATAAAATAGTATATGAACCTTCGCGATACAATTGCAGAAGAAATATATAAAACGAACCATAAACAAGCTAAAACACAAAAACTATGCGAACACACAGAAATACATATATTTATGCTCAAAAGTCTTCTTTATTAGTCAAGTCTTCCCAGTTACAATTTTTCTAACCCTGCACACATAGTTGTAGAGGCCTGTGCACTCAGCTGCAGACTTACCAAGGTCTCCACACACACAGCTGCAAGAGCCTTCCCCTTCGCCTGGCTATAGAAAGATCTTACAAAAACAGACTCAAAAGTAATTCATAAATTCAATTCCATATCCCTTAGACTTTCAAAAACATCCCTTTATATATGCTTCTACCCTTACAATACCATGGTCTACAAACCATGGGCAGAGCTCAAAATCCTCTAATTATTCCCATCCCTTTACAAAATAAGGGGCTTTGACCCACCCTAAAGGCCCTTTGACTCTTAGAATGCTGCGCTAATCACACTCCACTCCTCAAAATGCAGAGATTTTACATGACTTAGACAAAACATAGACCTAGGGGACCCCTACCCAATAGTTCCTCACCCTATGGGAACTTGATTGTACTTATACAGAATAAATATGGGACCTAGGGGACCCCTACCAAACATTTCCTCACCCTATGGGAGCTTGATTGTACTTATACAGAAGAAATATGTGACCTAGAGGCTCTGCATTGATTATCAAGCACTAAACAAAATCACAATTAGGAATAGGTATCCGATCCCACAGATTGATGACCTTCTGGACCAACTCAAGTGGGTGAAGTATTTCAGCAAGATCGATCTGAAGTATGGCTATCACCAGGTTCTAATAGAGCCCACAGATGTATGGAAGACTGCCTTCAAATCTAAGGAAGACCTTTTTGAATGGTTGGTCATGCCTTTCGGGTTGAAAATTTCCCATGCTAATTTTATGAGGTTGATGGATGACATCTTGTGACCCTTCAACAACTCATTCATGGTTGTTTATTTGGGCGACATCCTCATCTTTATCAAGAGTTTGGAAGAGCACTTGTAACATATTTGATAGGTCCTTCAAACACTACCACAACACAAACAATGTGCAGACTTGGAGAAATGCACTTTTGACATGAGCAAAATCCAATATTTGGCTTACATCATAGATGAGCAAGCGTGCATGTGGATCTAGCCAAGATCTAAGTCATTCAGGATTGGCCAACCTTGACCACTCTAACAGAGCTTCGTAGCATTTTGGGCCTTACAAAATTTTATTGGAGGTTTGTGTTGGGATTCTCCCATAACACTTGGCCTTTGGGTCAAATTACCAAGGGCAGAGTGAAAGTAAAGTTTTCACAGTCTGAGTCCTAACAAAAGGCATTCGTTGAGTAGAAGAACCACCTCTTCTCTACACCTGTACTTACATTACTAGACCTACAACATCCATTTTAAATTGAGACAGATGCCTACGGCTATGCTATTGGTGCAGTCCCCACCCAACACAGGCATTCAATGACCTATCATAGTGAGAATTTTTCTGATACAATTCAGTATTACCCCACCTATGATAAAGATATTCATTCTAATGTGCAGACTTGTCGATAATGGAAATATTACATTACGGGGAAGGATACTATCATCCACACCAATCACCGACCTCTTCTCTTTATATAGACATAAGGGAAGTTGCAGAACGATCGCCATCAGAAGTGGTCTAAATATATGCAACAATTCCACTTGAACATTAAATACAAAAAAGGAAACACCAATCATGTTGTAGATTTCCTTAGCCAACCCCTAGTTGTAGCACTGACTACTTTTCTCAACTATTGTGGCCACCAGACTTCTGTATGGCCACAATTGTACAAAAATGATCTAGAGTTCACCACCACATACTAGATTCTACTGAATGGGAAGCAAGTTCCTGATTTCCACCTCCAGGACACACTATTATGCTACCTAGGCTACCTTTGTGTTCAATCAAGCGAACATGCCAAGTTGATTTGGGAGTCACACTATCGTCAGATCACAAGACACTTTGGTGTGGAGAAAATTATGGTTGTACTAAATAAGTACTATTATTGGCCAAAACTTTGATAGGATGTTGGAAAATATATAAAATCCTGCACTTCCTATGCCATCACCAAGCCAACCATCAAGAATCAAGGCCTGTACATTCCTCTGTGTACTCCTAGCTAGCCTTGAGAATCCATCTCCATGGACTATCTTTCTGGCCTCCCTTCTACCAATCATGGTAATGAATGTGTATTTGTGGTTGTAGACAAATTTTCTAAGATGGCTATATTGGCAACCTGCAAGAAGAGTATCACAGTAGAAGAAATTTTCAAACTCTTTTTTGAACGAGTGTGGGAACATTTTTGGATCCCATGGAACATTATATCATATCGGTATAGTAGGTTCTTGAGCACATTTTGATCGAGCCTCTAAACACTATTGGACACCAAGCTCACCAAGTCGACTACATTCCATTCCTAAATTGATGGCCTAACTGAGGTCATCAACATGATGATAGTGCACATACTCCACATGTACAAATCCAAGAATCCATGAACTTGGGATGAGATCCTTCCCTATGTGAAGCATAACTACAACAAATCTCTCCATAGCTTGACTGGTCACAGTCCCTTTCAAGTGGTTCTGGGATTTCAACCATTTTGTCTGATTGATGATGTCATACCTCATGAAACTACACAGACATAATCCACACTTGTATAGTTCGAGGCTAATAAAGAAACCAAGTTTATTGAATGCATCCAACACATATGCTAGCAGGTTCAATACATCTTGGATAAGTCCAATTCCAAGTACAAGAAATGACATGATCAACATTAGGTGCCACACAAATTTCAGGTGGGTGACAAATTTTGGTTGCATTTGCAGAAGGAACACCGTACCATAGCCCATAGGAAGCTCATACCACTCTAATATGGACCTTACACCATCACTAAGGTTGTGGGAGACAATTCTTCTGAGCCCATTGTTCCCCATTCCTTTCCCTATACCTAGTGTTCAATGTGGACCACCTTCGACCATACTTTCCACCATTACTAAACACATCAGACATTGCAGAAAAAAAATCACACCAACAGGGTTAAACCCAGACTAAATGAAATAGGCCACAAATGATCAGATCATGGACATCTAGATAAAAAACACTTGTCAGAAGAAGATCCAACTGTATCAGGATGTCAAAGCTAGCCAACTCCTACACCAAGGCAAGTGGCTCACTAGGGACCAAGTTCAACAGAAGTTTATCCATATCATGGAGGCACTCAACGCAATGAGGACCATTTCTTCCTAAGGGAGGAGGACTGATCCAAGTGGATATTTGTGGCCACCCACCTATTCGACTTGTACACCCACCATTGTTTCTTTCAATTTCCTTAATTGTAGCACAATTTACTAGTTTTGGCAGTTTTTCAAGTGTTGAACTTTCAGAGATGCTTTTAAGCTCTAAACGACATTGTTTTTGGAAAATAAGTAAACTAAAAGGTTGTGATACAAGTTTTCAATTGAAATTTCTAGTCCTCGGATATAGATTTCTAATGAGGTATTGCACGTGTCAAACATAGATCGTATGCCAAAATTACAACCCCGAGAAGTTGATGTACCAATTTACCCCAACGAGGCCCACAAAATTTTGGTGCTTCATCTCCTAGGGTTAAGTTTTTGAATGTTTAGGTTTTTCCATTGTTTCTAAATAATAAATAGGCCTTTGAGCCTCATTGTAACACAGTTCATAAGACATGTAGCCACCACATCTCTTCTCAGAGATAAGATACCATCGCCAGAGCTAGTTTATTCCCATTTTGCATGTAAACAATTTTCAATTCTTTGTTATTTATGAATTGAAGTTTTGTTTTTGTTGTTTTTTTGTGTCTTCTTTTATATATGTATTTCATTCCTTTCATTCATTAATTTCGATCATCCAACTTGCAACCTTGACCTACAATTCTTAGCCCTACAACAACTGCAAAAACCCTAAAACCTTCACATGTCTGGACAAAAATGGATATAAATTGAATATTCTTCCTTTTCTTGGATTTTCTCCTTGTCTTATAGCTCTTTTTCTCTTCTTGTCTTGCTTCTCTTGCTTGAGATTGAAATGTTGAAGTTTATTTCCAAATGAGTTGAATATCCTTCTATATATATGCTTTTCAAGAGGCCAAATAGCCCTCTCTAGGCCAACTTCTCATTGGTAGGGTTGACTTGTTTTTGGAGTCTTATTTTGACTTTCTAGACTCAAAATAAATTCTTTCACAAGTTACAACTTGCCCAATATGGTCTTATACAAATTATATTGAGTCTCTTGACTCGTGAAAATTATTCTTATGACATGAAAAACCTTAGAAGCATGAAGAACATGCTTAACCTAGTTGACCAATAAAAAAACATGAAACCCATGCTTGAAAATAATATTTTTCTTTCTTATTTTGTTTGTTATATAAGATATACATAATGACATGAGTACAATGACAATTATGAATAACAAAACTAGTTACTTTTTCCAACACTCCCTCTTAACTAGAGAGGTATTCATAATTGTACAACTAGTACAAGGATGTTCTCAAACTAAAGAGTTTTCATAATAAGAGTTGGATTAATAAACCATATTTAAGCATAAATATCATAACCATCATTGTCAAAATAGTAAGGCCTTAACTTGGCAAGCTCTTATTTAGAGCATAATGTTGGGAGGATTTACGTGAGACACCACACTACCTCTTCAAAGCACATATCCCATCCTGATGTTCACTAGGTATGTCCTTTTTGGGCTATTTTTATCTTGGATTCCCAATCCTCAAACAATATCGGTCCTCTTCGACCACTCTTGTCTTCGATACCTTTCCAATCCTCAAATAGTGTTGGTCAACTTCTTGTCTTGGATTCTCTAACCTCAAGGAGTGTCAATTTCATATGCTTATCCAATCCTCCATTCTTCCTGCCATGGCTTTCATTAGACGTATGGTTGTTAGTCTCATCCAAGTGCATGACACATGATAGAAGAGAATACGATGTCCATCATCACTCCCTTTCAACGAGGGAGGATATACCCAATCCCTCTTAATTAGGGAATATATTCTTGCTCATTTTTCAACATTTAAGGAGACTTCTTACTCCCTCTTAAGCATAGATGATATTCCTTACTTCCTTTCTATTTGTAGGTGATTATTATGAGATTATTTAGTGTGTCTTTATCATTGCATCAAATACTATTTCTTCATGAAGATCTTCAAATAGCTGCATGGATCCTCCTTACTTCAATATCTCATCATATTGAGCTTTTTTTAACAGAGCCAAACTTTCTTTTGCAATAGGGTTCATGCCATCAATCTTTCATATCACTTTCCTCTAGTCATTATCAACAAAGGCATTACATTGATA
The DNA here is from genome assembly GCA_031772625.1 of Pinus tabuliformis. Taxonomy (NCBI): domain Eukaryota; kingdom Viridiplantae; phylum Streptophyta; class Pinopsida; order Pinales; family Pinaceae; genus Pinus; species Pinus tabuliformis. The sequence continues at coordinate 240,447,187 of CM062817.1, forward strand.
CAATCAAAGTAGATCCATAACTCCCATTAGAAATGAAAGTGTTCTTCATAGTCATATGAACATCGAGTTATCTCTTTGTATTGCTACCTCTTAATCCCAATACGATGTAAACATCTTGACCATATAAGCGTTCAAGGATTACCAAAACTATCCACTCAATCCATATGTTCTTTGAATTGAGTTCAAAACCAATAGTTGAACTTGCCTCAACTGTAATTTGCAATATCCTTCCAGGTATCAAAATTATATGTCAACCAAATAATCAATACAAAAATATAATATCAAACTTACCTTATCATGATGGCCCTTTCATCAAAGTATTTTCTTACTTGTATCCTTTGAGATCAACATTCTTCCACATGATCCATCTCCATATTGTACAAGAATCCTTCTCCATGCATTCACTTTTAATCAAGGTGCCCATGGATCGAACTGATTGGAAAGCTACGATATATTCCTTGTAGTTGTCATTAGTAACTCTTTTTCATTCTTCCAGAGAACATACTTGATTTTGACCAATATCATTGAGTTTATGCCATGATATCTTGTGGAAGAGTCTTGATCTTTAGCTATTCCAAATCCTACCAAACATCTTCTTTCAAGTATCGAGTAACCACATAGAAGACTTAACGGGCACATTCTTATAGCCAACTCTTTCCACAAGATTCTTCTAGATATGAATTCTACCTTCTAGAGAAGAGCTACTTAAAAACATGCATACCTTTTCTTCCATACCATCATCTAGCCATCCTTTGAGCTTGCCTGCAACCTTATGGAAGATAAGATTTCCTTTCTTAAGAGTAGAAATATTTCAATTATGCCTTTTAAACTATCATTTGACCATCTACATTCCTTCATCCTTCAAGACTATTGATCGAAATTAGATCATTATATTGTTTTTCATCCATCTCGATTCATTCAGAGGGGAAAAAGTGGAGGAATTGGGTCATCGGACCATTTTTATGGTGGGACCCAGTTTGGCGAAACGAGACCTTAAACCTTTTGAGAGCATTTTGAGGCATCAAACGACGTTTTTTGGGGTAAAAAATTCTCGCTTTAGTGTTGCACCATTTCATGCTATTATACACACAAATATATTTCCAACAGTGCGATAAGCATGTCAATTAGAGTTTGTATGAAAAGGTTATTTCTATGCAACCAACTCACAGAAAAGATAGATCAATGACTTAAAAAATATCCTCTTCGAGGGGGGAACCTTCTTTACATTACATAAATGAACAATTATTTCATGATAAAAATGACAATACCTCATTTATATATATAGGAGTCTAAGGGGTCACAATATAATCAAAGCCTAAATAGCAATAATTATGTAAGGGAACAACAATAACAATAGTGGGCTTCTATGGGGCACAATAATAAGAATATGGTGACTATATGGGCACAAAAATAACAATAAGGGGGATACACTAATAATATCAATAAGGGGCTACACTAGTATTATAGGGACCTAACATGCCCCTTTCCTTAAAAAAAAAATTGTCCTAAACACTTGAGTAGTTTTAGATGCTTATGTATAAAATTCTCATCCTCCCATGTGGAATCTTTAGTGGGTAAGTTCTTCCACTTAATGAGATACTCTGAAATTGATTGATTTCGTAGTTGTCAGGTTCTTTTTTTCTGTGACTGCTTCAGGTTCTAATATGATTTTTCCTTCCTCATCAAGTTTTGAAAATATTGTTTGAACTGGGAGCTTGTCACCTATAACCTTCTTTAAGCATGAAACATGGAAAACTAGGTGCACTCAAGAAGATGCATGAAGCTCCAATTTGTATACCATAGTACCAATCTTTTGCAAAACCTTGAAAGGACCATAGTACTTTGGTGATAATTTATTATCCTTCTTAGCTTGCTTGAGGGACATTTATTTGTATGGTTGTAGCATTAAAAATACCCATTAATCTACATCAAAACTTCTTTCACTGTGATGCTAATATGCATGTTGTTTCATTTGATTCTACGAAAAATTGAGGTTATTCTTTAATATTTGGTGAACTTTTTGTTGATTCTCGATGTGATCTTCCACTGCTTGAACCTTAGAATTTTATCTTAAAGATGATGAGATGGATGGTGGATGATATCCATAAAGTGCCATAAATGGGGTCATTTTTGCTGCAATATGGAAGGAAGTGTTATACCACCACTCAGCCAAAGGCAACCACTTGACCCATTGTGTTTGTTTATTAGATACAAAGCAACGAATATATCCTTCCAAACATTTTTTCACTATCTTAGTTTTCTCATCATATTGAGGATGATAAGATGAACTATGAGCTAATTAAGTACCCATACAAGAAAATAATTTCATCCAAAAATTTCCAATGAAAATGGATCTCTATCGCTTACAATAATCTTTGGGTTTCCATGTAACTTTCGAATTGTTTCCATAAATTCAATAGCAACTGCATTTGTTTTAAATGGATGAGATAATGCACAAAAGTGTGCATACTTGGTAATTCTATCAACTACCACCATGATGACACTCTTTCCTCCATACTTGGGTAAACCTGTGATAAAATCCATTTAGACCTCCTCCCAACGTTGACTTGGTGATCCATTAATGAAAAAGGTATTATAGACTTTATGTGAAGTTTCCTATGTTACTTAGTGCAATGGATCGAAAAGATTTCAAATAACATAAACACATAAGCAAGTTGAAAACACATTCAAACACATCAACACAGCCTAATTTAATAAATGAGTTCACCAGACTTCCTGGCTACGTCTCCTGGTCCTTTAGCTTCTAGTGCTTACCACTTTATTTTGTCTTTAAAATGTTGTTACAGGTATGAGCTCAAAAACAGAGACTCAAATGAGAAAATGGACCTCACCATTGCGTTCAACTTGAAATTTCGAGTCAAACGAGTTTAAACTTGACCATATTTGGCCACTGTGACCCCCAGACCCCCTGGAATGATCCAAAACCACCTCTGTCCCTTGAAAACCACTTTTTGCTAACAAAAACCACCTCGGCCTGCACAAAACCGCCTCGGTCTGTGCGCTGGTGGTATGGCGGGTTTGGCACCTACAAATGTTTAAATAAAATTATGGTGGCTTGGTTAACCAAGTCCCACCCTTGGCACGTTGGTTATTAGACTGTGTTGAAGTCATTGATATATATGATTTTTGGTGGGTCGAGGGTTCGAAATGCCCGCCCAACCATTCCGTCGTTGGTTACGTCATATATTGTATACGATTGGTTTATGGTGATATATGATATATGGTTTGATTTATATGATAAGGTTTCAGGCTATATGGTTTGGTGACATTTGATAAGGTTCCCAAAATATATGATAATGATAAATCCAAAGGTCCGGCAGTCGTGGGGTTGACCCCGACCGTCCGGCCTTTTTCTGGCGACAAACCCAATACACAATAAATACTATGTCATCCATTCCGTTAACAAGACCTAACATAGCCCATCTAGTGTGGTCCTCCGGCGAAAACTCAGCCATTTTGGGAGCTCAGGGATTCGATCCTCCTTGATCCCCAAAATTTTGGAAATAAGCCTTATTGGGCAAAATCCGTGCTGCCACATGTCAGCACTAGATTGGCCCATATCAACCAATCACACTATGACACATCACCTCCTCTGCTGATGTCATCCAGGACAAGTGGATTATTCCTGGGATGACACGTGTACTACTAACATCACCCTGTTGACCGTTGACTATTGACCTTTGACTTTTTGACTTTTGCCCTAATTTTCCATAAACTTTGACTGGCTCTAACTTCTTCATCCGGACTCGGATTTACACGTCGTTCACACCATTGGAATCATATTGACGAGCACTTCCACTTGATCCTACTTTTATCTACATTTGAAGACTTTGATATGAAGGCAAAACTAGATCCATTTTGGATCACTCCTCCACACTAGAAGCTTTTGGACCACCAAAAGATGGTTTTAGTTGTTGAAAAAGTGAGGATATGCTTCCCTCACTTTTCCAATCTCTATCCATCATGATTTAATTGGATTTGTACCTTTGAGTCCAATTCGAAGATACTCAACATTTCCCCATCGTGAAGTCCTTATCCTCTTGTCAAGAAATGTATCCTCCTGTAGGTCATTGAGATACTCGAGCAAAAGATCTTCAATGGAAGGTAGCTGAACTTGCTCTTCAGTATCTTCAATGAATGAAGGCTTGTACAATCGCAAGTTTTCAACATTTGTGATGGAATAGATCTGCATATAAACTGGTAGATCTAGGCGGAAAGCATTTTCACCAATTTTGTCAAGTATTTTGGAAGGACCATATCTAATTTGTTTCAAAATTTTACCTTCCCCTTGTAGTCTTTCTTTGCTGATCTATAACCAGACTTGATCACAAACTTGAAAATTATGCTCAACTAGATGCTTGTCATGTCGCACCTTATACTTTTCTTGACTTCTTTCCAGCTGTTCCTGTACTGCCTGGGGAATTTCTTGGATTTGTTCCATGAACTTGGTTTCTTTGTCCACATCACTGTATCCATCTATTGCTATGTCTTTACCACAGACAAAATCCAAGGGAGACTTTGGTATAAAACAAAAACACATCTCAAAAGGAGATCTCTGGGTAGAAGAATGTTTTGCATGATTGTAAGCATGTTGCACATAACACAAATGCTCATCCCAAAGTTTGGGATGCTTGCTGCAATATCCTTGAAGCAACTGTATCACTGTTTTGTTGACCACTTCTGTCTGACCATCTATTTGCAGATGAAATGTTGTGCTCTTCTTTAACTTTGTGTCCATTAACTCTCATAGACTTAACCAAAATTTCCCGACAAATTGAGAATCTCAATCGGATACAATAGAAGTGGGTAACCCAAAATGAACACATACATTTTAAAAGAAAAACTTTGCAGTTTTTTCAGCTGTGACTTGTTTATTACATGGTGCCAAAATGCACATCTTACTGAACCTATCCACAACTACATACAAATAATCATGAAACTTTCTAGACTTTGGCAATCCCCCAACAAAATCCATGGAAACACTTTCCCAAGGACAAGAAGGAATTGTAAGTGGAGTATGCAAGCCTAATTTTCTATTACTTGGCTTGCTTGTAGCACACACAGTACATCCTTTAATATATCTAGAAATTGTCTCATTCATTCGTCGCCAATAGCAGGATATTTTTAATTGTGCAACTGTTTTACTTACACCAAAATGACTTGATACGAGAGAAGTATGTGCTTCTCGAATTATATTAAGTCTTTTAGTTTGTGGAATGCATAACTTTCCCAACTGATATAAGAGTTTGTCCTTTATGAAATAATCTAATTCTTCTACCTGCATGCCATGACTGAAAGTTGCATATACATCCTTAAAATCTGTCTTGAGCATATTGTTCAATGTAGCTTTCTTGAATTACTGAATTATGCTGAAGTATTGTGTATGCATTTATAATTGGTCTTGATAACATGTCTACAACCTTATTATGTATGCCCTTCTTATATCTGATAACAAGGTGAAATTTCTGTAGAAAACTCATCCACCTGTAATGTCGTGATTGTTGCAATTTAATTTGTGAGTGTAAGTATTATAGTGGTTGATGATCTGTGTGTATGATTGTTTCTTTACCCATTATGTAATGTTTCCACTTTTTAACACTCTGAACTAATGCATATAATTCCTTATCATATGTAGGATAGTTAACTACTATTGATGTGAATGTCTTAGAATGAGAGCATATAAGCTTTTTTTGTTGCATCAACACTACCCCCATGGCATATTCACTTGCATCTGCCTCGATCTCAAATGGATGCTGAAGATATGACAGTGCTAGTACTAGAACTGTACTAATCCTTTCTTTCAATGTGTCGAAGGCTTCCTGCTATTTGCCTCCCCACTGAAACACCTGTTTCACACTTGTCAAAGGATGTAAAGGAGCTACAATCAAAGAAAAGTTAGCAATAAACTTTCTCCAATATTGTGTTGCACCTAAGAAACTTCTAAATTTTGTAGCAGTATTGGGCTTAGGCCAATTTACAATGATTTCGACCTTAGATGGATCTATCTTCAATTCACCGCCCCCTACAATATAACCCAAATAATTCAAAGATGTTCTACCAAATTCACATTTTGATAGTTTTACATAGAGATTTTCTCTTTTCAAAACATCTAAAACTTGCTTTACATGCTTTACATGTTCATCCCGTGTTCTATTGAAAACAAGAATATCATTTAAATAAATTATTACAAATTCATCAATGAATGGTCTAAATACATCATTAATGACTTGCATGAATGTAGTTGGAGCGTTAGTTAAGCCAAAAGGCATAACCATCCATTCATAGATTCCTTGCTTTGTTTTGAAAGCAGTCTTCCAGACATCCTGTTCTGCAACTCGGATTCGATGGTAGCTGCTTCGCAAGTCCAATTTAGAGAAGTAAACTGCATCTTTTAATTGATCTAACAAATCATCAATACGAGGAAGATGATAATGATTCTTTATTGTGATTTTATTTACTGCTTTAAAATCAATGCACATTCTCCACGAACCGTCTTTCTTTCGCACTAACACAATAGGTGATCCACATGGTGATGTGCATGGTCAAATAAACCCTTGATCGAGCAACTCCTGTACCTGCTTCTTTATCTATGCATTCTCTAGAGCTGATAACATGTACATTCCAATGTTAGGTAGTGGAGCATCTTGCTACAAATAAATCTCATGTTCTATCTCTCGCTTGGGAGAAAGCCCTTTAGGCTCTTGAAACATAATATCATAATCAGAAACAACATTAACTAGATCTAATTTTTGTTTAGGATTACAGCCGTGGAAAGCATCGGATTTATCAATATTCTTTGCTTTTACAATCATAATTAAAAAAAATTTATTTGAATTTACAATACTTTTCATCTGTCCCGAATTTATGAGAGAGAAGTTATCTTTGAGTTTATGAGCCCTTACAATCTCAATTCTATCCTTAGTGAGTTGATACTTATTTTCAGTTCAATAGAAAATAGCATTCCTATCGTATAAGTATGGACTTCCTAATACAATTCCACATATGTCCAATGGGACTATGTCTAACTCAACCTCATCTAAAAAATTTGACCCAATAGCGAAACGAAGTTTACATTGTTTTGTAACTTGCAGCTTAGTTTTATCACACATCCAACCTAATGGATATGGATTTTTATGAGGTTTTGTTTCTAGACCCAACTTCTTTACAATTGCTTCAGAAATCAAATTAACTTGTGACCCACTATTGGATAAAGTATCAATTTTAGTATTCTTGGAAATAAATCTAATGTGAAATATCTCATTTCTTTTCCTCTCATCATTATTATTATTAATAGAATGTGAAGAAGTACTTGTAGATACTTTAGAATCTTTACCTTTTATACCTATAGTTGTAACCGTTGTCTCGTCACCTGAATCTGATCCCAAGTCCTTTTGAATAACAGTAACATTTTTCCGCTCCTTACTCCCAAACTTCTTAGGCTTCAATTCCGGATGCAATGACCAACAATGTGTCTCATCGTGACCTTCCTTCTTACAATGAGTGTATGAAGGTTTATCTTTCTTCACAGTGTTTGTTTTATTCTCCTTCCATATAAATTTCTTCGTGCCCTTTTTCTTGCTTTCAATAGGTTTGGATGATTTCCCAACATCTTGGGTTACATTTTTGCCTCTAGATTCTAGATGAGTTGCTTGAACTGACACATCATCTAAGCTAGTTGGGTTGAACATAAGTATGGTATGCCTCAAATAACTATGAAAACCAGCTATGTATTTCAACAATGTCTCTGGTGAGTCCAATGACATGCCTAATGTTAAAGCTCTCTTATGGATTTCCTGAGTATAACTTTGAACACTTTGACCTTTTAATTGACGTAGTGTTTTCCAACTCATCATTGCTTGTTACATATAAGCCAAAGGATAAAATTTATTTTTAATAGCAGAAACAAATTCATTCCAAGTTGAAATGATTTTACCATGATTTTTGAGATCTTCTTGTGTCTTGCCTTCCCACCATACAAGTGCGGTTCCTCCAAGTCGAAGGCTAGCAAGCTTGATCTTCTTCCTTTCTAAAACAACTTTTTGCACCCTGCAATACACTTGAATTTGTCTTATCAAATTATCAAGCTTTTCAGTGTTAAGTTCCCCATCATAAATTGGCAAATCAAATTTTACATCTAATTTTATCAAAGAGGATTTCTTCTTAGAAGGACTAGATTTATGAGAAGAAGAGGATGATGATGACGATGATGGTGATGATGGAGGAGATGGTGGAGGAAGCATTTATCCCTTTCCCTTATATTCTTGATCTTTAGGTGATGAAGCGCCTTCATCTTTGTTCTATTTAAACTCGCAATACATCTCTTCCACCATTGCACGTACCATCATGAAACTATCCAAAAATTGATATTCTAACCTGTTATCACTTAGAACCATAGTTCATGTATGTAATGTTGTCCACAAGGTTCATATAAAGGTTTTCAGTTTTGTGAATAGGTTTATATGTGTGTGTCACTTTGAAATGTGAATTTCAAAAGGTATTGATGTAAGTTCGTGTAAGAAAAAATCGTTAGATACCCTCCATCATTGTCAGTTAAGACATGTCATGTCATTAGTACTTTGCGCAGTTTCGCAGCGCATGTTTGTTTGGTCCATTTAGCTGCGCAATGATGATTCCGTCTTTTCGCAGCGTACTGTTTATTAGCCATTTCGTAGCGCGTTTTGTTAAATTTGAACTGTCCGCGCTACGAAATCGGGGTTTCAGGGTTTTTGTAGCGCTTGTTCTTGGAATGTCAAATCCGGGAGGGGTGAGTCATAGGTCCGTTCATGTTTGTCAGTTGAATGTCATCTCCCGGTCATGATAAATCATCATTCCGCCATAAGGTCCAGAGTCATGCATATGAATGTCAGCTTAAGGGATTTTACGAGGTATGGTTATGTCATAATGTGTTTTCATAATGTGTAAACATGTTTGCCGTATGAGAAGCCCAAGTTCTCATTTAAAGGGATCATTGCAAGCGAGCCTGCACTCCAAAGTCGAGATTGTTTCCGCGCTGTAGCTGCCATTAGTTTCCTGTGCAAAAATATCCGAAGCAAGATGGAAAAGAGGGAACATCGATCCGGTAAGTGTTTGAGGACAGAGCCGGAGGGGTTAGATGTTACTCTCGGGGATGAAGGTGTAGCAAGAGCCTTTCGAAATGCTGGTTGCTGGAGGTTCTGCGAGAAATTGAAGGGAGGACATGCAGAGGTAACGAAGGCTTTCACATTGAATTTTACTGGACTGAATTCAAAGGTGTCAATGTTAGAGTTTCCTATGTCTCCTGAAGCTATTTCCACTGTCACTGAAATTCCGAGGGGTGGTCATGAATGGTTCAAAAACTTTAAGTTCGACATGAGTCCCTGTAAAGAGTTTTTGAAGGAACCTTATGTAAATGAGGACCTCACCAAAGCGGTGCCAAGGAGTTACATAAAAGAACATTATGCTATGCTCCTCACATGCATCCAGAAATACCTGACATGCGAGGGAAGGTACAATAAAGTTTACTCCTACCACTTCAAACTTTTGTTGCATTTCACAGGTAAGGTTTCAATAGACATACCTTTCTATTTGTTCAGAAGCATTAGTAAAATGTGTGATAAAATCCAGTTAAAGAAAGATGGTTGTGAAACATCCCTGTTTCATCATGGTTTAGTAAAGTTGCTGGTGTTGGATGCTTTACAAAAGATTGGCAGAGATTGGGATTCATTTGTGTTTATGGCCGGCTTCCCAAGCAAAACAGGCCTCACTCCATTGCCTGTGAGGGAAAGGGAAGAAAGGAGTGAAGAACCCACTCTGGCTGAGCTTAGAAAAGAGGTGACTGACCAAAAGAAGCCTAAAACCAAGTTAAGGAAATCAGAGAAGTCTGTGGCAGCAAAAGAGACACCTAAATCATCAGTGCAGGAAACTCTTAAGCCATCATCTAAAGAGACACCTAAATCATCAGCAAAGGAAACTCCTAAGCCATTATCTAAGGAGACATCTCAGTCATCAAAGCAGAAGATCCAGAAAAAGAAGGATGAAGCTAAACCAAGTGAAGTTGAAAAGATTTCAAGGGTGAAAACCAAAGGTCAACTAAACAAGGAAAAGGGTAAGTCAATTACTGTGGAAGAAAGCCCTATTTCAAAAGGCAGTTTAAATGACTTACTTGAAGCTATTGAACTTGAGCAAGATCAGCCAATACAGATTGAACCAATAGAGTTTGAGCAAGATCACCCAGTGCAGCCAATGCATATTGACCTCACTCAATCTTCACCCGAAAGTACAAAAAAACCAAGAGCTTCAAAAAGATTGAAATTTGAAGAGCCTAGTAAAGAGTATGCTTTCAAGCCACGTAGACCAGTCACAAGAAGACAAATGAAAGAAGTGGAGAAAGCGCAGAAAGAGAAGGCACCTTTAAAAGTGCCTAGTACAGATGTACTTGAGGTTTTGACCAGAACAGTTCAAGCAGCCAAAAGTAAAAATAAGGGTAATAGGGTTATCATCAGTCAAGGTGGAAATGTCATTGCTATCAAGCAACAAGCAGAAACAACACAAGAAGAAATACCTCAGATTAAAAATGTTTCTAAGGAAAGGGCAGTAAGATATGCAAATTATAAAAAGGCTGTAATAAAAGGTAGAACAAGTCTAATGAGCCAAACTGACTCAGTGTCTGATGCATATTTGTGGACGGTGCCAGCTCTGAAGCAGGAAAAAATCATGAAACAAATGAACACAAGCTTAAGAGCAGAAAACAAGGCTTTAAAGGAAGAAGTTAGCAGTTTAAAGAGGAAGCTAGGCAAACTAGCTGATTAATCCAAGGGGAAATTTGCTTTTCAAGTTTTGATAAATTTTGGCTGTCATCATTTTGAAACTTTTTGGAGCCTTTACACCTGTACAAAATAGCTGAAGAGATCACGGAGTTAAGTCATCAGTGCTTTAAGACTCATATGCTTTGTTTTGATTACCTACAGCAGTTTCGTAGCGCGCTACGAAACTGCTGTAGATGACTGTTTATGTGAAAAAATGAAATTGATGCTGAGGTCAGCAAATCTTAAAAGGGATGACTCGAGGCCAGCATGGAGATTATACAATGCTATCTAAGCATTCAAAAGGTGACAGGTGTGAGTATGTAAGGAAAAGGTGAAATTTTTGTCTTTGGTTGAAGTCTTCCTAAAGTTACTTTATAGCCGAAATATTAGGGTTCTGGTAGGGTTACCGAAATTTTGAGTGGTACACCTGTTCAGTTCACAAAGTGTCCAGATCATAAGGCATATTGAATCATGCGTGGTTAATAGAAGAATTAAATGGCTTGGAGCATAGTCTTTTAATGCATGAAGACTAATTGGAGGCAGAAACCGTGAACATAGGACACAGATCCTCATTAGTTGATGAGTCATCCACATATCAAGTATCCAAAGCTGCTCATTCATTGAATGTTCCTCCAGCATGTCTTGGCTATTACTGAAGTGATACAGGTGTCAAATTTCAAGAAAGCATCAATGCACACGAGGAGATAGACTTAGAGTTTCAATGGGAATGGGACTCTATGTTTTCACAGCGCAATACCTTTGTAATTAATTAGTTTGTTTGAATATGGATAAGGCAATTAATGATAGGATTTCGAGCTCCCTTCATGCTTGTTGAGGAGTCTCAAGTAGTTGTACTTTTGGTTTTCCTATATATAGAAATGACTCTGATGTAAAAAAGGTTGGACATTTTATACAAAAACAGAGTTATTTGGGCCAATGTAAAGACTTGTTACAGTAATAGTAAAACAGTGGTTGTTTCTTCTCAAGATTCTCAATGGATTATTTTGTTCAAATATGATGGTGGTGTTTTCTCTTATATGTTCTTTTACAGCCTTGTTATAACATAATCACTCAGAATTCATTTCTAATGCTCTGACTTCCTGTATGTTTGGCAAGCTGTGGTTTGTGTGAGATATGTTTGAACATCTAATGCAAAGAGCCTTGACTTCCATGAAATGACTGTGCTTTTGTTTATTAAATGTGTAAGACTCCATAGCCCAATGAAGACCAATTTGATATGTGTTCAACCAGCTTTGTTTTCATGAATTTGTAAAGAGTTAGCCATCTGTTGTTGTGATTGATTTTTATCAAAAGTCTGTGAGAGAGCCCTCTCTGATCAAGGAGGCTAATCCTTGGTCTAAAGTCTGGTTGAAAGAGTTACATGAAATCTTGCTTGGCTGCAGCCCTTAGTACTGATTTTGTGATAACATAACCCAAGTGGGGTTTCATTTGCCATCCTTCTTTGTGAAAAGACCCTTCCAATCTCTATATTTACCTCAACAAGTTCACCTTCACCTCGTTCTAGCCTCAACTTAGTAAGCATTCAAATCTTCACACAACCTTGTCAAACCTTAAAAACCTTGTTGCTTTGATACCACTTGATCTGTTAATGAAAAAGGTATTATAGACTTTATGTGAAGTTGCTTATGTTACTTAGTGCAATGGATCGAAAAGATTGCAAATAACATAAACACATAAACAATTTGAAAACACATTCAAAACACATCAACACAACACAATTTAATAAAGGAGTTCACCAGACTTCTTGGCTACATCTCCTGGTCCTTTAGCTTCCAGTGTTGACTGCTTTATTTTGTCTTCAAAATGATGTTACAGGTATGAGCTCAAAAACAGAGACTGAAATGAGAAAATGTACCTCACCATTGCATTCAGCTCGAAATTTCGAGTCAAACGAGTATAAACTTGACCATATTTGTCCATTGTGACCTCCAGACCCCCTGGAATGATCCAAAACTGCCTCTATCCCTGCAAAACCACTTTCTGCTGACAAAAACCACCTCAGCCTGCACAAAACCGCCTCAGTCTACTTACTAGTGGTATGGCGGGTTTGGCACCTACAAATTTTTAAATAAAATTATGGTGGCTTGGTTAACCAAGTCCCATCCTTGGCACGTTGGTTATCGAAATACGTTGAAGTCGTTGGTATATATGGTTTTTGGTGGCTCGAGGGTTCGAAACCCCCACTCGACCGTTTTGCTGTTGGTTATGTTATACATTGTATATGATTGGTTTGTGGTGATATATGTTATATGGTTTGATTTATATGATAAGGTTTCAGGCTATATGGTTTGGTGACATTTGATAAGGTTCCTGGAATATATGATAACGAAAATCCAAAGGTTCGGTGGTCGTGGGGTTGACCCTGACCGTCCGACCTTTTTCTAGCGACAAACGCGATACACAATAAATACTATGTCATCCATTCCTTTAATAAGAACTAACATAGCCCGTATGGTGTGGTCCTCCAGTGAAAACTCAACCATTCCGGGAGGTCAGGGGTTCGATCCTCCCTAATCCCCAAAATTTTGGAAATAAGGCCTCATTGGGCAAAATCTAGGCTACCACGTGTTAGCACTGAATTGGCCCATATCAACCAATCAGAGTGCGACATGTCACCTCCTCTGTTGATGTCATCTAGGACAAGTGGTGTATTCCCAAGATGACATGTGTCCTGCTAACATCACCCTATTGACCGTTGACCATTGACTGTTGACCTTTGACTTTTTTACTTTTGCCCTAATTTTCCATAAACTTTGCCTGGCTCTAACTTCTTCATCCAGACTTGGATTTATGCGCCGTTCACACCGTTGGAATCGTATTGACAATCACTCTTACTTGATCCTACTTTAATATGCATTTAAATACTTTGATTCGGAGGCAAAACTGGATCCATTTTGGATCACTTGGAATGGCTAAAGGTTGTAATAGACTTGGTGTCTTAATTTTCTCAACTTTATTTTGTTGGCAAACCAAACATTCAGCGAAAAACTTTTGAATATCAAATTTAAGGCCATCCCAAAAAAAATCTTTCTTAACCTTGTGGTAAGCTTTTAAAAATCTTGAGTGCCCTTCTAATGGAGAGGTGTGCAATTCCAAAAGAATATTTTGTTTGATTTGGGAATTCTTACAAAGTTATAAGCGATATTTGTACCATATGTTATACTCCTACAGTAATAGGTGTCATATTTCATGATTGATTGGTTGAGCTCTGTAATATGTTCATACCTTTCCTTGCTGTAAAGGTTTCCATATTATCAAAAAAAAAAAAAAAAAATATGTAAAGAGGGTATACCCTAAAAGAAAAATCAAAGGGTGAAAAAAATAAATGGTCAAAAGAAAAAATGAAAAGAAATGAACCCCAAATAAAAAATACCAGGAAAGTGTGCAAGTCCAAATGCCACTACTATTTCATTTTTTGTAAATAAAGCATCATGTACAGCTTGTTGAAACTTTTTTCCATAATGGATGAATGGCCAAACAGCTTAATCTTGGCCAGTTCATGTTTGAATTTCCTGTTTTAGAGATAGAGAAAAAAATTTGTCCAAACTATTTAATCTTGGCAGATAAAGTAGATAGGTAGAGAAGCAAAGGAGCTCAACTGTTTAATCTGAGCCCTTGGAAGAAATAAGTGCAGACTTAGGTAGGCTTACCATGTAAAGAAAAGAAAATTTGAAAAGGGTTTGCCAGTCTAAGTGCACCTGAAGAAAGAGAAGAAAAAATGCTAGGCAAAGTAGGCTAGGTAGGTAGATGAAGTTGCAGAATGATATTTGTGATAGATTTTTGTCTCTGAATGTGTCAACTTTTTACTATTATCACAAGTACTGGGCAGATATTTTTTGGAGCAACTCAAGCAACGCATGACTAACTCCGCTTCACACTTCTCACCAATCACTTACTAATTTCCCCCAAAGGTATTAAGATCTGCTTAGTATCGCTAAAATCATTCATTTCCTTTCATCAGTTGGCCTAAGTAAAAGCCCTATTTTTACTTAGGAAGGTGCATTACCTCACCCATAAACTCTTTTTCTTTCCCTTGAGCCTAAGTTTTAATGAAAAGTTTCAAACATTATAAGCTTAGCGCTTTTTATTTTTCAAACTCATATTAACTATTAACTTTATTATATAACTCCCATGCAAATATACCCTTCCCCGTATTAAAAATATAATAAAAAAGCCTTGATATTTAATATTCCCACCCCGGTTAGTTATAACCATATCACTGTTTCAAATGGGGATTAACGGTTTATTTGGAACTGATTAATAACCCACCGCGCGCAAAACCATGGGATAATTAACCACTCGGGTTAATTATAACCAAGCCCCGAACCATTGAAATTGCCCCCGAAATCATCAAAACCTTCGTTTATCACATCAAGCCCGCGCATTAATGTTCCACCATTTCCACCTCACATCCGACGGCGGATATCCATTTCACACCCCCCTCAACCCCCACAAGTTAACTCCCTGCCATCTCCACTAAGCGCTCACCGTTCGATCTCCATCGCCTCATCGAACAACTGATATTCATTTCGCGACCCCCTCGACTGCCGAAAGTTAACTCCCGAGGAAACAGTGGTTTTGGCACCGTACCAAATCCACATGTCGCTCTCCCGGCGTGTTCGCTGCCCCTCTACCCAAAACCACCCAAGCCCAAAAGCGATGTGGGGAAAACCGTTTACTGCCCTCCCCCCCGCTGACGTCATCCACTCATGTCAACTGTCCTTTGCTGATGTCACTTGCCATGTCACCATCCGTACTACAACGTCACCTGCCACGTCATCTGTCATGTACCCCTGCTTACGTCATGTTGATGTCATCCGTCCTTCGAACCAAAATTTCCCGCCAAAAATTCTTTTTGCCAAATAAAAAGGTAAAAAGTCAGTTTTCTCTGTTTTTTTGCATAACAGCGCCCCGCGCGCTCCAGGCGTAAATACGACCAACATCAAATGTTTCAGGTTTTCGACCGTCTCTGAACCAAAAAGTATCCATCAATGAGCTTGCAGACTCTGCTGACCCACAATTTTATAGTTTTCTTCCTCATTTAACGTAGTTTAAAGCAAACAGAGGGATTTCCAAATCTTGCAGAAGAGAGAAACTGACATATATAGAGATATTTTGGGCTAAACACCAGACAAATATGAACAAAGAAAATAGGGTACGCAACAAATCAAAGAGGATCAGATCAAGCATTAAAGAGTATCAGGGTAGAATTAAAGGGAAATCAAGTCAGAATCAAAGAGTATCCGAGCCGATAAGGAGAAGCAGATCAGAATTTAAGAGTGCAGTTAAGACAGGCAGATGCGCAGAGCTACTACAGGACAGCTGCAAGCCGAACCCTAAGAGCCAGCCTCCAGCATAGCATAAGTTAGTTGTTTCCACTTTGCTTGTAAATTACTTTAGGTTAAAATCCAGATATTATCTCACAGCTTTGATGAGATGCCTATTGTACATATTTTGTTGTATAAATACCCCCTCCATTATAGTTTTAAAGAGGTTGGGTGTGTGCGGATTTTCTAGACTTTTCTGTAAATACTGAAACTTTGGAATAAAGAGCTATTAGAAACAAACTGTTGTCTGGCCTACTGGATGAAGAATTGATGCAGAGGACTTGTCATAGAATTCTTGAATCAAACTCCGGATCAATAAGTCCCCTTTATCTTATGTTTTTATAGTTTTTTGAGTTTTTATATCATCTATGTTTCATAATCTGAATGATAAAGAAAAAGAATAAATCAGAATTTGCTTGACTGCACTCTATTTTCAGTCTTTATTATTCTTTGTGTTTTCTTCAGAATTAGTAAAAACAGTGAATTCTTAATTGCCCCTGTTTCCTGATTCTCTCTTATTGATTATTTGATAAAGAATTCTTAACTGCTCTTTGTCGGTAAGCATCCACTTTCCCTCTTTCAATATGTTGAAGGATTCTTAACTGCCCTTCAGCCATTTGAGCTCATTCCATCTGTTTTCAACTCTTTAATTGTTCCATGTTTGAGTACCTTACTCTATGATGCCATCCTCTATTAGAAACCAAATCCACGAAACCATCCTTCTTTGACTCCATCATGCCCAATGGACTGAACTATTCTATTTTTACCTCACTGTTCTATTGAATCTCACCACCCAAACTCAAAACAAAACCCTTGAACTTCATAACTAGCCTAATACCTTTAAAAAACAAAGATAAATCATAAAGAGAGAGCCCTCTCTGGATGCAGATTGGCTAGAATATGTATCTAAAAGATTGGTCTGTGGTTACCTCAGTCGTATTCCCTTTCTTACAACTTTTGGGAAAAACCTGAGTGATAACATCATTGGCGACTCTGCTGGGGACCTGAATAGTTGTTTGTTACTATTGTTTATTTCATAAGCTACAGATGGAGCCTGAAGTTAGCCAGGTAGCTTTTGAAGCTACTTTTGCTTTGCAATTGCAGAAGTAAATAAATGCTGCTTCAGTCTATCTCCAGCCTAGTTTATGTGTTCAACAGTTGGTTTCAGATACTTGATCAATTCCTCTTTTCAAATAAAATCTTTAGGAAAGTTCAAAGCTCCCACATCTAAAACTTCCTAGAAGAGACTGTTAAAGTTGTATTATAAAAACTATTTCAAGAAAAAACCAAAAACATATCTAGAAACTGGCTTCAAAAAAGATTCGTTACACCAGATCAAATCCTGATCCTAATCCCCCACCTGTGTTTGAAAATCCTAATATGATTCCTACGATCCCTAGAAGCCAAGAGTGCCAAGAAAATTCTTGTAGTTCACACCTTGATAAACATTTGTAGAACTTCATTCAATCTGAGCTTACCTCTAAAAAAACACCAAACCTTTCTATCACTGCAACAGTTTCTCCAAGTTCACCATCAGCACCTCAACCCACCCTTCCCACTCTTCCATCTGCAACACACATTTCTATTGTTATCCCTACTCTTCCAGCTATCACATTTATCTCTGCAATCATGGCAAACCGAAATACTCCCCTAAACTTCCCTGCAAATCCAAGGGCTATGCCTCAAGACTATCAAAGTAAAATCACCTATTTTGACGGTACTGGCACTTACACAACTCAACAACATACCAAGAAAATGACCGACTATTTTGAAAACTATGAGATTGATGATGATGATGTTAGAATGAAAGTCTTTGTTCAAAGTTTAACTGGAGATGTTAGAACCTGGTTTAGAGCCCTCCCTGCAAGCAGTATCAATGACCCACAAGCTCTTTATCAGACCTTCTTGAACAGATGGGAAAAGAAGAAAGATCCTTTGCACATTTTATCAGAATATGAGAACTTAAGAAGAGGCACACAAGAAACTGTCCAAGACTATTGCACCAGATTCAACAATATCTACAATGCTATCCCTCAGAATCTCAGACCTCCTCCAGATTTTGCTTTGATCAAATTCCTTGATGCATTTGATTCTGATATGGCATACCAACTTAGGGAAAGAGCTCCCCGAAACTTAGAAGAAATGTAGAGTATAGCTGTCAGTGTTGAGGCCAACCTGATATCTAAACGGTCTAGAGCCAGAGCTGAAAGGAGGACACCTTTCAAAGGAGAACCTTCTGCCTTTGAACATAATTTAGATACTATCATTAAAGGAATAGATAGATTTGGAGATAGAGTGGAAACAATTGAGAGAAAATCCCATTGGGATGGTCAACCAAGTAACACTAGGAGAAATCCAAATTTCAGGAAAAATCAAATTCCTAACACTGGAAAGACAGGGCCTGACCAAAACATTAGGCCCCCATTTCAAGAAAATTATGTTGAAGCCTCTACATCTAATGAACCAACAGAAGACACTCAAATCAATTTGATGGGAATCAACAATGAACAAGAAGTTTTTTTGACCCAAGAGGATCAAGAAGCTCACATCCTTGAACAATTCCAAACTCAGTCAGGTGAATCATTTTACTTTAGGGAGGTATATGATACAGCCATTTGTGAAGTCCACAAACAATACAATCTGAGGAGTAGAAGAATAGATGTCCCTGCAATTAGCAAATAGAAAGATACCAAGCAGCCTAACAAAGGTAAGATCAATACCCCCCTGTACATATTCTTTCCAAAACAGATCCTAACCCAAATAATCCAATTGTGGAAGATGTATCAGATGATCAAACACCTAACAGAAAACCTTCCACTGTTATTCCTGCTAAAGAAAAAGAAGAACAGCCTCTAGAACATGATTTGGAAACAATTGCAGCCCATAATCCCAGTCCTGAAGAAGAGAAAAATGCAGAAAATTCAGCTGTCCGAATTACAAAAACTCAGACCGAGAAACCTTTCAATCTTGAGACAGAACTAGGCAAACTAAAGATAGTTGTTCCCTTATCAGAATTAGCTAAACATGATGTCTACAGAAGTCAAATTAGAAGATCACTCAAAATTTCTGTGAATGAAGATTCAATAAATGTTTTTGATGACCAGCCTGAACTGATATTTGGCCCTGAAGTAAATGAAAAAACAGCAGAGGGACAAGTTCCTCATTTTTATGTGGGTTTGAACATACATGATAAAATACTTCATAATTCCATGTTTGATTCTGGTGCTTCCCATAACTTAATGCCTACATCTGTAATGGAGAAACTTGACCTTGACATCACCAGGCCATATAAAGACCTTTTCTCTTTTGATTCAAGTCAGGTCAAGTGTTTGGGTTTAATCAAAGATTTATGTGTGCTACTTGTCCAATATCCTGCCAAAACCATTTTGATGGACATAGTAGTAGCAGATATTTCTCCAAAATATGGTATGTTATTATCTAGATCTTGGGGTGTAAAGCTTCAAGGATCTCTGCAGTTAGACATGTCTTATGCTACTATTTCAGTGTTTGGTCAACCCAAGAGACTATATAGAGAAACCTTAATGAAGTATGTAGTAAGTAGTCAAGAGAAACCTCAAAATTTCCCTATCTACTCAGTACATTCAGATATGGATTCTTTTATCCTATACAATGCTGAAATTGGTCCCCCACATGAAATAAAAGTTCTAGCAGATGAAACAAAAGAAACAACAAATGAAAAGTCTAGTGCCTGAATCCAAGAGATCTCTGAAAATCATGAAACGTTGGATAAACCAAAATAGTCTGAAAAACCAGATCTCCCTACTAAACACATCCTTGAAACTCCAGATACTAATTATAAACATGAAATCCTTTGGTACTTAGAATTTGATGGTTCTGTGAACAAATTAGGAGCTGGAGCAGGAGTCTGGGTGCACAATCTTCAAAAAAAACATGTTGAAGGTCATGCCTATAGATTAAACTTTAGATGCACTAATAATATGGCTAAATATGAAGCTCTGCTGCTAGGTCTTAAACTGCTGAAGAAATTGGGAGCAACTAGAGTGTCAGTCATGGGAGATTCTGATTTAATTATTCAACAGATAAAAGGAAAGTTCTTGACAAATGATCCCAGATTGAGAAAATACAGAGGATCAGCCATAGAGATCCTAAACACATTTTTAGAAACTCAGCTTGCCAAAATCCCAAGAAAACATAACTTACAAGCTCATAGCCTAGCAATGTTTGCCAGCACCTGTAAATTGCCATTTGAACCAAATCATCAATTCACAGCAGAAATTAGACACAGGCCAGCCATACCTGATAATGTGAAGAACTGGAAAGTGTTTGAAAGTGATAAACAGATCAACAATTTTTTGACCCTAGAAGAGGAATTTTCCAGTGCTAACGTAGATGGAGACACAGTTAGTGAGTTTGATTCAGCCAATCAAATACAAAGAGACATTTCAGTAGAAAATACAAGTCAAATGCTTCATACAACAAAATTCACCAAAGAGGAAATACAAGAGCTTAAACAAATAGATGTTGATGAGATTATTGAAGGAGAATCTGAAGTCATCTATTTGAAAGACAATCATTTGCCTAAGGGATTAACTTCTTTGGAAGATCTCTTTGATTTCAACGAAATTCCAAAGAAACCTCAAATGGAACCTCCAAAAGAAGACATTGAAGACTACAACATAGGAATTGCAGAGAATCCAAAAATGGTAAGATTGTCCAAAACTTTGTCCCCTGATAAAAAACTCAAGTATGTTGAACTGATCAAAGAATTCCAAGATGTTTTTGCCTGGAGCTATGAGGACCTAAAATCTTATGACACCTTTGTGATTCAGCATACAATACCCCTCAAGGAAAATCAAAAACCATTCAGACAGAAACTCGGAAGAATCAACCCTGTATTGCTTCCTTTAATTGAAAAATAAATCAGACGAATGCATGATGCAAGGATAATTGCTCCAATCAAATTTTCAGAATGGGCGTCTAATTTAGTGCCTACCGAGAAGAAAACAAGAGAAATCAGATTATGTGTAGACTTAAGAAATTTAAACAAGGTTTCTTTGAAGGACAACTACCCTTTACCCAATATGGATCATATTTTACAAAGGGTAGTAGGTGCTTCTAGGATTTCACTTTTGGATGGGTTTTCGGGTTTCAATCAGATTCTAGTTCATCCTGATGACCTAGAAAAGACTGCATTTACAACACCATGGGGTACATTCAAATATGTTAAAATGCCATTCGGACTCAAGAATGCAAGAGCAACCTTTCAACGAGCAATGAACATAGCTTTTGCAAAAGAAATTCACGATTTTCTGGTTGTATATCTAGATGACCTCACTGTGTTTTCCAAAACAGATCAGCAACATTTAGATCATTTGAGACAAGTGTTCCTTAAATGCAGAGAATATGGTATTTCATTAAATCCTAAAAAATCTTTGTTTGGTCTAGAAGAAGGCAAACTCTTAGGCCATATCATCTCCAAAGATAGCATCAGAATTGATCCTGCTAGAATAGAAGCTATTTTGCAAATACCTCACCCCAGAAATATCAAGGAACTTCAAGCTTTCCTAGGGAAGATTAACTTTTTGAGAAGATTCATACCTAATTTGGCTGAATTAATCAGATTGCTGAACAATATGTTGAGAAAGGATTCAAAGGTTAAATGGACAGTAGAAGCCAAACAAGCATTTGAAGAAATTAAATTGGCTTTGACCAGAACACCAATCCTCACAAGTCCAAAATTTGACAGAGAATTCATAATTTTCTCATTTGCATCAGAACACACCATAGCAACTATTTTACTACAAAAAGATGATCAAGGATGTGAAAAAACCATAGCCTTTTTCAGTAAAGCACTTAGAGATGCACCTCTGAATTACAAAATCATGGAAAAACAGGCTTATGCTCTGGTGAAAGTTATCCAAGGATTCAGAATCTACATATTGTACTCACATGTAATAGCTTAAGTGCCAAATGTTGTTGTCAAAGACATCTTGACTCAGGATGGAATTGAAGGCAAACGAGGAAAATGGATAGCTAAAATATTGGAGTATGACATTGAAATAAAACCTACAAAGCTGATAAAAGGACAGGGATTGGCTAAACTCATGATTGAAACAAACTTTCAAGCCCTAGATATTAATGAACTAGATAACGAACAGGAGATGGCGACTCCACAAATCAGCTAGGCCTTCTTAGAATCACCTTGGTATGCTGATATAATTCATGTATTATTAAACATGTAGGCTCCTACAGGGTTATCCATAACAAAGAAAAGATTTTTAAAGATGAAAGCTTCAAAATTCTGTATTGTAGATAGTGCTCTTTTTTGGAAAAATCATGAATGTATTTTATTGAATTGTTTAATAAAGGAAGAAGCTGACAAAGTTCTCAAAGAATTTCATGCAGGGGACTGTGGTGGACACCTGTATTGGAAATCGACTGCAGACAAAATCCTAAGGGCTGGATTTTACTGACCAACCTTGTTTGCTGATGTAAAGAAGTTTTTCACTACTTGCCACAAGTGCCAAATTTTTGAAGGCAAAATAAAATTGTTACCCTTGCCCTTAAGACCAATTTCCACTGAAAGACCATTTCAACAATGGGGTTTGGACTTCATTGGAGAAATCCATCCTCCCTCTTCTGGCCAACATAAATGGATCCTTACTGCCACAGACTATTTTACCAAATGGATAGAAGCCATCCATGCTAGACAAGCCAATGATACAGTGATTATAGGATTCCTAGAAACCAACATCTTGTCTAGGTTTGGTTGTCCTGAAAAGATCATAACCGACAATGCTGCTGCCTTCAAATCCAAGAAACTGATAAATGTCTGCAGCAAATACCATATCACTTTAGGTCAATCCATAGCCTATTACCCTCAAGGTAATGGTCTAGCTGAGTCTTCCAATAAAATCCTTATCAATATTATTAAGAAACTGCTGGAAGAGAACAAGAAAAACCAGCACAAGAAACTTACAAATGCACTATGGGCAGACAGACTAACTACAAAGAGATCTATTGGAACTAGCCCTTATGAGTTAGTTTATGGCATGGAGGCTATGTTTCCTTCATCCTTAGGAGTTCCTATGATGAAATTTCTGCAATAAGCTCAAGTGGAACCAAATAACATTCAAAGAAGAATAAATCAGACCATGCATTTGCAGCAGAATAGAGAGTAAGTGCACCAAAGATCCCAGGTGTTACAAGAAAAACTCAAGAAAATATTTGATAAAAGGACCAAAGCAGAAGATTTCTACATTGGAGACAAAGTTCTAAAGTGGGATACCATGAGAGAAGACAAAGGTAAACATGGGAAGTTTGACTTCCTGTGGAAAGGGCCATTTATCATCCAGGCATTGTGAGGCAACAATACTTACTTTCTGAAGAGCCTGGATGGTAAAAAAACAGAAGAAGGACCAGTGAATGGTTGAATGCTGAAACATTACTTTGATCCAATTGTTTGATACATTTTGACTCTAACATGTACATAAGGAAATTCAGGTTCAAACAACTTGAAAAATGTGATCAGATTGTTCATTTCAGTAATAAGAATGAGGAGGAAAGTGTAGAAAATTTTGAAATCAATGAAGGAACTTTATCATTTTGTTTTGCCTCATTTCAGTTTATCAGAGATTGCAGAAGAATACTTGGGAGCAAGAACATAAGAACAAATAATCCAAGTGAAAGCTATCCAGAACAGATGTACAGTTGTTTGAATCAGCTTAAGAAAAGTGTATATATTTTATAGCATCCTTTTGTACAGTTTCTACATTCAGCAAAGGAAGATTTCAGAGCACAGTAAAAGGTATTCATAAGGCCATCTGACCTGCTGTTCTTGACTTTCCACCAGGGAAAGCCATCCCCAAGTGGAGCCAGTGTTATACTCCTATAGTAATAGGTGTCATATTTCATGATTGACTGGTTGAGCTCTGTAATATGTTCATAACATTCCTTGCTGTAAAGGTTTCTATATTATCAAAAAAATAAAATAAAAAATAAAAAATGTAAAGAGGGTATACCCTAAAAGAAAAATCAAAGGGTGAAAAAAATAAATGGTCAAAAGAAAAAATGAAAAGAAATGAACCCCAAATAAAAAGACCAGGAAAGTGTGCAAGTCCAAATGCCACTACTATTTAGTTTTTTGTAAATAAAGCATCATGTACAGCTTGTTGAAAATTTTTGCCACAATGGATGAATGGCCAAACAACTTAATCTTGGCCAGTTCATGTTTGAATTTCTTGTTTTAGAGATAGAGAAAAAAATATGTCCAGACTGTTTAATCTTGGCAAATAAAGTAGATAGGTAGAGAAGAAAAGGAGCTCAACTATTTAATCTGAGCCCTTGGAATAAACAAGTGCAGACTTAGGTAGGCTTACCATGTAAAGAAAAGAAAAGTTGAAAAGGGTTTGCTAGTCTAAGTGCACCCAAAGAAAGAGAAGAAAAAATGCTAGGCAAAGTAGGCTGGGTAGGTAGATGAAGTTGCAGAATGATACTTGTGATAGATTTTTGTCTCTGAATGTGTCAACTTTTTACTATTATCACAAGTATCAGGCAGATATTTTTTGGAGCAGCTCAAGCAAGGCATGACTAACTCCCCTTCACACTTCTCCCCAATCACTTACTAATTTCCCCCAAAGGTATTAAGATCTGCTTAGTATCGCTAAAATCATTCATTTCCTTTCATCAGTTGGCCTAAGTAAAAGCCCTATTTTTACTTAGGAAGGCGCATTACCTCACCCATAAACTCTTTTTCTTTCCCTTGAGCCTAAGTTTTAATGAAAAGTTTCAAACATTATAAACTTAGCGCTTTTTATTTTTCAAACTCATATTAACTATTAACTTTATTATATAACTCCCATGCAAATATACCCTTCCCCGTATTAAAAATATAATAAAAAAGCCCTGATATTTAATATTCCCGCCCCGGTTAGTTATAACCATATCACTGTTTTAAATGGGGATTAATGGTTTATTTGGAACCGATTAATAACCCACTGCGCGCAAAACCATGGGATAATTAACCACCCGGGTTAATTATAACCAAGCCCCGAACCATTGAAATTGTCCCCGAAACCATCAAAACCTTGGTTTATCGCATTGGGCCCACGCATTAACGTTTCGCCATCTCCATAGTGCGCCAACCATCCGATCGACGCCCTCGTATTCGACGGCGGATATCCATTTCACACCCCCCTCAACCCCCGCAAGTTAACTCCCCGCCATCTCCACTAAGCGCCCGCCGTCCGATCTCCATCGCCTCATCGGACATCTGATATTCATTTCGCGACCCCCCCCCCCCCCCGACTGTTGAAAGTTAACTCCCGGGGAAACAATGGTTTTGGCACTGTACCAAATCCACGTGTCGCTCTCCCAGTGTGTTCGCTTCCCCTCCACCCAAAACCGCCCAAGCCCAAAAGCGGTGTGGGGAAAACCGTTTATCGCCCCCCCCCCCCCCCCCACCAACGTCATCTGCTGACGTCAGTTGTCCTTTGCTGACATCACTTGCCATGTCACCATCCGTACTGCAACATCACCTGCCATGTCATCTATCCCATACCCCCTGCTGATGTCATCCATCCTTCGAACCAAAATTTCCCGCCAAAAATTCTTTTTGCCAAATAAAAAGGTAAAAATTCATTTTTCTCTGTTTTTTTTTTTCATAACAGCGCCCCGCGTGCTCCAGGTGTAAATACAACCAACATCAAATGTTTCAGGTTTTCGACCATCTCCGGACCACAAAGGTTCCATCAATGAGCTCACAGACTCTGCCGACCCACCATTTTATAGTTTTCTTCCTTGTTTAACACAGTTTAAAGCAAACAGAGGGATTTCCAAAGCTTGCAGAAGAGAGAAACATACATATACAGAGATATTTTGGGCTAAACACCGAACAGATATGAACAAAGAAAACAAGGTACGCAACAAGTCAAAGAGGATCAGATCAAGCATTAAAGAGTATCAGGGCAGAATTAAAGGCAAATCAAGTCAGAATCAAAGAGTATCTGAGCCGATAAGGAGAAGAAGATCAGAATTTAAGAGCGCAGTTAAGATAGGCAGATGCACATAGCTACTACAAGACAGCTGCAAGCCGAACCCTAAGAGCCAGCCTCCAGCACAGCATAAGTTAGTTGTTTCTACTTTGCTTGTAAATTACTTTAGGTTAAAATCCAGATATTATCTCACAGCTTTGATGAGATGCCTGTTGTACATATTTTGTTGTATAAATACCCCCTCCATTAGAGTTTTAAAGAGGTTGGGTGTGCGCGAATTTTCTAGACTTTGCTGTAAATACTGAAACTTTTGAATAAAGAGTTGTTGGAAACAAATTGTTGTCTGGCCTACTGGATGAAGAATTGATGCAGAGGACTTGTCACAGAATTCATGAATCAAACTTCGGATCAATAAGTCTCCTATACCTTATGTTTTACAGTTTTCTGAGTTTTTATATCATCTGTGTTTCATAATATAAATGATAAAGAAAAAGAATAAATCAGAATTTGCTTGACTGCACTCTGTTTTCAGTCTTTATTATTCTCTGTGTTTTCTTTAGAATTAGTATAAACAGTGAATTCTTAATTGTGCATGTTTCCTTATTCTCTCTTATTGATTATTTGATAAAGAATTCTTAACTGCTCTTTGTCGGTAAGCATCCACTTTCCCTCTTTCAATATGTTGAACGATTCTTAACTGCCCTTCATCCATTTGAGCCCATTCCATCTGTTTTCAGCTCTTTAATTGTTCCATGTTTGAGTACCTTTCTCTGTGATGCCATCCTCTGTTAGAAACCAAATCCAGGAAACCATCCTTCTTTGACTCCATCATGCCCAATGGACTGAACTATTCTATTTTTACCTCACTGTTCTATTGAATCTCACTACCCAAACTCAAAAAAAAACCCTTGAACTTCATAACTAGCCTAATACCTTTAAAAAACAAAGCTAAATCATAAAGAGAGAGCCCTCTCTAGATGCAGATTGGCTAGAATCTGTATCTAAAAGATTGGTCTATGGTTGCCTCGGTCGTATTCGCTTTCTTACAACTTTTGGGAACAACCTGAGTGATAACATCATAATGAGTCAATTTTCTAGCTAAATGTATCAGATGTACTGGGATTTTGCTGCAAATTTTGAGTGAGTGTCCACACTTCTTAATCGTTCTTCCATTCATCCCTTGCTTTGGTTTTCCAATACGGTTAGATAATAGAAATGACACAAAAAAATGCTTCCACATCCTCATCCTTTCTTGAGAGTGCATCTGCAACAACATTTTTCTTCCATTTTTTGTAGATGATTTCAAATTCATAACCCAACATCTTTGTGACCCATTTTTGCTCCTCTTTTGAAGATAATCTTCGTTCCAAAAAGTATTTAAGACTATCATTATATTTTTTTACCTTGAAGTATCTTCCCATTAAGTAAGGTCGCCATTGCTTTAGTGCATGGAGTATTTCCAACATTTCCTTCTCATAAAGAGGTTTGCTTAAATACTTTCCTTTGATTGGATGACTTTAAAAAGAAATGGATCTTCCTTCTTTCATTAAAATAGCACCAATTCCATTTCCTGAGGCATCACATTCCACAATAAAAGATTTTATGAAGTCTAGCGTAGCTAAGACCAATGCTTGGCACATTGTCTCTTTTATATTTTCAAAGGCCTTAGCTTCTTCTGAAGTCCAATAAAATGCATCTTTCTTCAGTAATATTGTTAGAGGTGTTGCTATTCTCCCATAATTATTAACAAACTTGCAATAATACCCCGTCAACCCGAGAAATCATTGAAGATGTTTTATGGTTGTGGGGATTTTCCATTCCATAATGGCTTTAATTTTGTTAGGGTCTACCTTAACACCCTCATGAGATACAATATGACCCAGATATTCCACCTCCTGTACTCCAAAGAAACATTTGGAGGTTTTTTCACATAATTGTTTCTCCTCCAATAGTAATTTGAGCACCTTGTCAACATGTTGAGCATGATCCTTCCAAGACTTGTTGTAGATTAGTATATCATCAAAAAATACTAACAAAAATTTTCTAAGGAAGGGTTTGAAAATGGAACTCATCAAAGCTTGAAATGTTGAAGGGGCATTGGTAAGGCCAAAAGGCATGAACAAAAGTTCATAATGACCCTCATGAGTTATAAATGTTGCTTTCGGAATGTCTTTAGTCTTCATTCTAATTTGATGATATCCCAAATGAAGATTCAACTTAGTGAAGTAAATTGCTCCATATAATTAATCCAACAATTCATCAATGATAGGAATGAGAAATTTATCTTTAATAGTGATCTTGTTGAGCTCCCTATAATCCATACACATGCACCATGATCCATCCTTCTTGGGAACCAATACTACTGGAGCAGAGAAAGAACTTTGACTAGGTTGAATTATAGTGACCTCTAGCATTTATGCAACCATATTTTCAATTTCACTCTTTTGGGCATTGGGATATATGTAGGGACTAATATTTGGACGAAAAAATCCTGGAATCAAATGACTAACATGATTATGAACACAAATAGGTGGGAGGCCTTTGGGAGTCTCAAATACCTTAGGATGATTTTCCAAGAATTTTTGGAGACCCGGAGAAATAGATATTTTCGATGTTTGAACCTCTAGTGAGAATAATTGTGCAATTACACCCCATTGTTCTTTTTTTAGAATCTTTGTCATGCCATTAGAACTGATTGTCTTTCCCAGTTGATCCCCGATACCCCTTAATTCAACTTCCTTTCCTTCCCAAAAAATATTCAATAAAAGTTCTTGAAAATTAAAATCTATCGTACCCAAAGATTGTAACCATTGGACTCATAGTACAACATCAACACCACCCATTGGAACGGAAAGCATTGGACTATTCAATACATATTCCCCTAAGGTTAGCTTGATATTATGGTAATTTCCAAAGAAATTTATAGTCCCTCCATTTGCAACCATCACTTGACACTCTGGTGCTAGATATAGGAAGCAATTCAATTCCTTGGCTATCTTACAATGAATAATATTATGGGTATGACCCGAATCAATCAGCATTATTACATTTTTCTTTTTGATATGTCCTTCTATCTTGAGAGTTTGACAACTGGTAATTCTTGCCAATGCATTACAAGATATGGTGGGATTCATTTCTTCTTTCTCTGGGGTTGGTTCCTCGTGTATATCCTCTTCTTTTGATGTTTCTTGTTCCTTTTCTTCCTCCTCTTCATAATCTACGTAAAATAATTTCTTCTCAACACACTTCTAACCTTAGTGTATTTGTTATCGCAACTGTAACAAAACCCTCTTTCTCTTTTTTCTTCCAATTTTTGTGGTGTCAACCTTGTATGTTGTGGAAGGCTAAGAGCAACAACACTTACATCTTTGTAATTGTGAGTGGTAGACTTCTTTGTTGCCATAATTTTGCTTTCAACTTTTTTTGCCACCTTGAATTCCTTCTCCAATGAATCAGGTTCCCAAAGGTGAACCTCATGTTGGATTTTATCCTTTAAAGTCCCTATGAAGACATCAATCTTATACTTCTCTGGAATATCATTTACCCTTATATTAAATTTTTGGAAGTCCTCAATGTGCTTCACCATTGAACCCTTTTGTTTGAGATTTATCAATTGGCTAATGAAGGTGTTACTCTTTGTATCCTCATAATGTGCTACCATTTCCTCCATAAAAATTGACCAAGTGAAAAGTGGTTTATGGGAACAAAGCCATCGATACCATACAAACTAATTTTGTTCTAAATATAAAGATGCAATGCATACCTTTTGTGTGTTTGACACATCATGTAGATCAAAGAATTGCTCCATTTGTAGTATCCATGTCACTGGATCCTTGCCATCAAACTTCCTCATATCAATATTTGGAATGTGGTTAGTCTTCAACCCACTATGTGAGTCTCTAAAATCATAATTTGTATTCCTTTATCCTCATCATGATTTTTGTGGAGTACCTTGTCACCACTAGGAAGCATTTCTTGTAGCAATTTTGTCAAACCTTCCTTTAAATCTTTTGGTTCCCTTTTCAAATCTACTTTTAAACCATCCTTCAAACCTTCCATCTTAACATTCATCATTTATTCCATATCATATTTAAAACCATCCATCTTAGCTTCCAGTTTATTTTTGGTTACTCTTTGTGAGAGTGAAATTTGTTGCACTTGATCTCGCAATTTTGATATATCATGTTGCATTTCTTCCTCTTCTTCATGTGTCATAGAAGAAATTTCTAGTTGCTTACTAGGTGTGTCCATTTTTTCATTTTGAGGCATTTTGAAATCAAACAATGATATATATTCTTCAATATGCCTTTGAATCTCTTCAAACTGATTTTTCAAACAAAAATTATGCTAAATTTAAAAAATACACACATTTTTCTTGCTTTTTAGGAGCTCAATATTGAAGTTGTTGTATCTCTATAATTTTCAAATCTAGAAAGTCTGAAATTTCATCTTGTGGTAGAACTATGAGTCTTCTTTCCAAGCCCACAAGTCAGAATGACATTGGATTCTTTAAGAAAGAGGTATTCCCGAACTCCCACGATGACCTGATTATAGATTGGTTCAGTAGGGCAAACTTGTATGGAGTTCCACGTGTCACGGTTTCGATATTCTGCCCTAAAAACCATAAAAAATAATAAATAATAAATAAATAAATAAATAACTAGATTTTGTGCAATTGTAGTCCCTTTTTACTGAATTCAAATACGATGCTCAGAGAGAAAGTTATGACAATTTTCCCTAGGTCACCTGTTTGAGATGGAATTCTGAATTCTACAAAATCCCTACCTTCCTCGGACCATATATCTGAAAATATAGTGAACCAAGGTCTTAAATTCGTATACAAAGTTCACCAAGATGTCCTCTCTATGTGGTCACAATTTTAGTTTCTGAATCCTTGTAGAAAACAAGTTATAGTGAAAACACAAAAATAGCCCATTTGAAGCAGTGAAACCCTAGAATCCAAAGCTATGAAACCATATGTTATGCAACCAACTCATGGAAAAGATAGATCAACAACTTAAAAATTATATTCTTTGAGGGGGAAACCTCCTTTACATTACATAAATGAACAATTATTTCATGATACAAATAACAAAACCTCCTTTCTATATATAGGAGTCTAAGGGGTCACAATATAATCATAGCCTACATAGAAATAATAATGTAAGGGCACAACAATAACAATAGTGGGCTTCTATGGGGCACAATAATAAGAATATGGTGACTATATGGGCACAAAAATAACAATAAGGTGGCTATATTAATAATATCAATAAGAGGCTACACTAGTATTATAAGGACCTAACAGTTATGCCACTTAGAAGTTGACCTTCATGTTTTCACACCTATAGTTTGAGAGGATGTCGCATCAGCCCCCATTATTCATGGAAAATGGGCTAGCCACGTGATTATGATGTAAAAGAATCTATAAGAGTCTATATTTTAACTCTAATTAAGAGTTGATGGAATCAAAATTAACCACTGGTAGGTTATCGGATTGTGTTATAACCGAACCACTAGGAGCAAGAGACATTCCATTCTTTCGAGAGCATTTTGCTCCATAGATGAGAAAAAGATAGCCATGAGAGATAGGAGGTAAAGCACACAGAAAGGATCTGTGCACTATAGCAGTCCACGGGCCACGGGTATTACTTCTTTGTACCTGCAACCATATTTCCAAACGAAGAAAGAGAGTGAAGCGACCTCACCTTCCAACTGGGTTTTCTCCTGAAAGGGTTTCCCATAGAGGATATTTTGTGTCTTACGTGTGTGTGTGAGATTATTTTTTCGTTCTCTACATTTCTACATAAGTTCCATTAGTATGCATGCACTAATTATAATAGAATCTATAGATTTAGAAATTAAATAAAACTATAATATTTTAGAATCTCATATTTTAAATATAATATTATCATATTTCTTTTGACAAATTGTTCAGTGGAATATCCACAATAGTTTACAGATCATTTGGTATCATGTAGGTTTCTTCGGGTATTTTGTGGAGATTTTGGGGATCTAGATTGGGGGGCCGAAAATTGTAAAACCATAATCATGGTCGATGAATATTTAAACAAACCTTGTGATCCTGCAAAGGTGAGGTTTTCACGAACAACAAGTCGCAGATATAAACCACAATGTAAACCTCCTCATGGTGGTCGTAAGAAATAAGTTGGGGATATCTGGAGAAGATGGGGGTTAAAATTTAGAGGAAAAATTAGAAGGGTGATCAGGATATTAGCAAGACATGGAGAACTAGCCGAAGAAAGAACTCAAAAAAGTTCAACCTAGTTTGAGTGTCACGAATCAATCCCTATTTAAAATGGAAGCAAAATTTGATATCAATCCATATCATGGCTATATTGACACTTTGAAGTTGAACCATTGGCTTAAGCAACTGGAATTTTATTTCAGCATCTATTAGATTGAGGAAGGGAAGATCTCATTCACATGACTAAAAGTAGAGGGACATGCACTGACTTGGTGGGAAATCCACACGAAAATGCTAAGGTTTGAGGGATAACCTCTAGTGATTAAGTGGAGAAGATTTCAAAACCCTCATTAAGTCATAGTTTTATCTCATTGGGTAAGTGGAGGACCAGTGGATCTGGTGGCATTACTTCAGGAAAAAGTCATGCCAAAGCATGCAGGCGTACACCACAGAATTTAGAAAGATGGATATAATGTTGGGTATATCTCCAAAGAACCCAGATGTACTCCTCAATTATTTGGGGGCTCTACACCGCCATCTGTGTGAGAAAGTGATGTTGTTCAAGCCCAAATTAGTGGATGAGGCTTGTGTACACGCTCAGTATCTAGAGAACATAGGCTTGAAAAGAGCGTAATCAAGTGGATCGAAGCAGAAGGAGCAACATGAAGCTTCTAAGGAGAGGAAGAAGAAGAAAAAAAGGGGGAAAAGATAAAAAGATGACAACCACAACACACTAGTTCAAAGATCCTAACAACCACAGTAACCATTGCAACATTGATGGGCATACAGAGGAGAAGTGTTGGAAGTTGCATCTAGAGTTAAACCCAAAGAACAAGAAGAAAAATCTCATGGCCACTGATTCAAGCAACCAAGTTGAAAGCAACTCAAACGTGGATGAGAAGATCATCTTTAATTCAATGCAAAAGGAGTTGAATGTTAGTAGCCTTCAACGGTAGGAAGATAAATAAATGACAAAACTCTTCCATATAAAGATATAGGTCAAGAAGACAAATATTGATGCTTTGTTTGACTCAGGATCACAGGAGAATCTCACTGTAGCAGAGATGATCAAGAAGTTGGGGCTGGAAGTTCATGACCATCAAAACCCATATCCACTGGGATGGATAAATAAGGATGTGGAGCTAAAGGTAACAAAAAAATGTAAAATTAGATTTTTTATCAGTTCTGATTTTATTGATGGAGTAGATCTAGATGGGGTTTCCCTTGATGTATGTGGAGTCGAGTTTGGGAGTCCATACATGTACATGCAAGATGCAATATTCATGAGGAGATCCAATTAGTACCAGCTCATCAAGGATGGAAAATCGTTTATCATCAATTTGCACAAAGGAAAGTCAAATATTTCACTGTAAGTGCCAACCAATCCAAGAAATTAATTGGTTCCAACAAGAAGTACGTTTTATTGTTTTTAATATAAATTCAATCTAAAGAGGGGTCAATAAGACGCAACGCATCCCTAGAGGGGTGTACTAATAAACATAAACAATAATTGGATTTTTTACGGGCATACAAGGATGTGTTCCAAGAGCCAAAAAGGTTACCACCTAAGAGAGAAGTGGAACATGAGATCCAACTATTTCTAGACTCCCAATTGCCAAATATTGGGTTGTACAAACAGTCTGTTATAGAAGCAAGTGAGGTGAAGAAATAGTTGCAGCAACTATTGGATCAGGGTGTCATTTGGATGAGTACATCTCCATGTTGGTCACCCATTATCGTTGTGTCAAAGAAGGATGGGACTTGGCAGATTTGTATCAATTATAGGGTGTTGAATAAAATCATGCTCAAGAATAGATACCTCCTACCCAAGATAAATGATTTGTTCGATCATTTGCAGCATGAAAATTACTTCACAAAGCTGGACTTGAAGTCTAGATATCACCTAATTCGATTCAAAGAAGAAGATACCTAGAAGACCACCTTCAAAACCGGGAAAGTTTTGTATGAGTGGTTAGCTATGTCTTTTGGACTATGTAATGCACCAGCTACATTTATGAGATTAATGAATGATGTACTGCGCCCCTTTATATATTCATTTGTTATCATCTATTTATATGATATACTAGTATATAGTGATACTTGGGAGGAGCATATGTCACATTTGACGCAGGTGCTGGAAACATTGAAGAAGCACAAACTGCTAATAATCTCAAAAAGTGTGAGTGTACGTAGTGGTCTTTGGTGTATCTAGGGTATATGATTAGTGGAGGAGAACTTAAGATAGATCCTTTCACGATGGAGGCCATCAGGAAATGGCCGGTTCCTACTAATGTTTTTGAGGTCAGGAGTTTCAATGGGGAAACACAGCACCTGAGGAAGTTCATGGCCTCATTTTCAGCGATAGTATCACCGCTCAATGCCGTAACAATTAGTGTCAAGAGTTTCTAGTGGGGAAAAGGTCAACAAAGGGATTTTGAAGAGTTAAAGAAGAAGATCAGCAAAACACCAGTCCTGACATTACAAAACTTGCACCGAACCTTTAAAGATGAGACAAATGTGAGTGGGTATGCTATGGGAGTTGTCTTGACGTAGGGAGGAAGACCTGTATGTTACCATTCTGAAATATTTCATGGGGTAGTCCTTAACTACCCTACCTACGACAAGGAGCTCTATGCCATGGTGCAAGCTATGAAGAAGTGGAAGCACTATCTGAGGGGAAAGGAGACAATAATCCACACATATCACTAACCATTACAGTACTTGCAGGGCCAAAGTAAGCTACAATATACCAGGCATTACAAGTGGATGGAGTTTTTACAACAGTTTCATTTGTTAATCAAGTATAAGAAGGGAAACACAAACAAGTTGGACGACATTCTTTCAAGGCCACTCACATCAAAGATTACAACTTTGGTGACTCTTATGCAGATGGAGCAATTCATCCATGATGAATACAAAGACGCATATTCAGAAGATAAGGACTTCAAGGAGGTGTATCAACAGTTACAGAGTCAAATTCATGTGCACGATGGCAATAAGATCATTGACTACCATCTCCAGGATGGGTTACTCTACAGGATGGATAAGCTATGTGTTCCTAAAAGTGAGCGATTGTAGTTGATTAGAGAGGCTCACACCTCCAAGGTTGTAGGGAAATTTGGTGTAGGGAAGACCATGGCCAATTTGCAGAGGTATGTGTATTGGCCCAAGATGCAAGAGAAAGTAGCTAAGTTCATAAGAGGAAGCATGCTTTTTTGTACCAACAAGCCTAGAAATAGGAAACGGGGTCTATATCATCCCTTACATGTACCTATTCATCCTTGGGAAAGCATTTCCATGGACTTTGTGGGAGGTTTACCAACAACCAAGAAGGGACATGACTACCTATTCGTGGTAGTTGATAGGTTCAACAAGATGTGCATTCTGATGCCCTGTAAAAATACCATCAGTGGGAAAGAAGCAACAAACTTATTCTTTGGACAAGTTTGGGTGAACTTTGGGATGCCAAGGAGCATCTTTTCAGACAAGGATACAAGATTTATCAGTGCATTCTAAACTACATTGTGGGAGAAGATGGACACAAAGTTGAAGAGATCCACAACATTCCATGCACATACATATGAGCAGACAAAAGTAGTCAACAGGAATTTGGTGCAACTTATGAGGGGATACAACCAGAAGCATCCAAAGACCTGGGATGAAAATATGGTATATATACAACATTCTTACAATAGAGCATTCCACACTTCTACAGGAAAGTCCCCATTTGAGACTTTTTTTGGATATTTTTCACCTTCACATTTGGATATTGCATATGGGAAGCAAGGTGGAGTGAGGGAAGATCTTACAAGAGATGCTTTGAGGGCTGAAAAATGTATAGAGAATATCAGGCAGATCCATCTACAAGTACAAGAAACATTGCAAAAGTCATAGGAGAATTATGAGGCCAGGCATGATCAACACAGAATAGAGAATTCATTCGATCTGGGAGATAGAGTATGGTTACATTTGAACAAGGAGAGGCTACAAGGGCCTGATAAGAAAATCAAGGCTCTGAGGTATGGTCTTTTTGAGATACTGGAAAAGGTGGGTGATAATGTCTATCGACTCATCTTACCACCATATATGCACATTTACTCAGTTGTGAATGTAGATAATTTGAAAATCTATGAGCCTTCCATGTTAGATCAGGAAGAGGAACATGTCCTACCTTCTGTGGAGGATTTGACACCCGATGCTTAAGCAGAGTTGACAGAAGATACAACTTTACAAAATAGGTCTAGAACTACAAGATAGGGTCAGCATGACCTTTGGTAGATTGGGTTGAAGGGACAACTTCTAGACAAAGCTAAATGGTACACCAAACAGAAGGTGGAGACAAAATGTCCTCACCTCATTCAGTAAAATCTTTTGGGGACCAAAAGGCTCATAAAATGGGGAGGTGTGATCCATATTAGATCAGTATATTTTTTTTCATCCATATCGATGCGTTCAAAGTGGGAAAAGTGGAGGAATAAGCTCACGGGAGTATTTTTACCAGCGGGGCCCAGCTTGGCGAAACGGGGTTTAAAATATTCCGTGAGCATTTTGAGGCATCAAATGACGTTTTTTTGGGATAAAACTTTGTCTCCCTAGCACCGCACCATTTCATGTTATTCTACACACAAAGATCTTTCCAATGGCACAAGAAGTGTGTCAAAGCCACTAAGAAGTTGACCTTCCTGTTTTCACACCTATATTTTGGGAGGATGTTCCATCAGCCCCCGTTATTCATGTAAAAGGGTCTAGCCATGTGATTATGATGTAAAAGACTCTATAAGAGCCTATAGTGTAACTCTAGCTAAGATTTGATGTAGTCAAAATTAACCACTAGTAGCTTATCGGGTTGTGTTATAACTGTGCCACTAGGAGGAAGAGGCATTCCATTTGATGAGCCCTAGAAATGAGTAATTATATGGGCTCATTTTGCCTCTTAATTCGACTTAATCCACCATTATCATTAGTTTATTGCATGTTTTTTATTATATTTATGCTAATAGAGTGAATTGGGTTAGTCATTTTGCCAAAAAGTCTAATGTGTGCTTTATGCAGATTTTTGGTCAATTTTGAGACAAAATCAAAGGTTTAATGAGCATTTGGCAACCAAATTCGAGGAAGAACGAGGGAGAGGATTTGCAGGAGGGTTTCCCCTTCATTTATCAACCCTTACCTCGAATTCTCCATCAGAAACTCAGAGTACAAAGGCCCACATTGATGATTCTAAGGGGCAGTTGAGCAAGTCAAGTAGGACTGCTATTATCTTCAGTTCTAGGAAGCCGAGTTCCTTAATTTTAAGAGGACTATTGGGAGTCCCCACTTGTATAAATAGGAAGGCTTAGGGCCTCAATTTTTTTGGTTAGATTTTATCCATTTGATAGTCTATTTTCGCACTTTAGTGCAGCCTTATACTCAGCTCATTTTCGAGCTCTTTTTGCAGACATTTTTGTGATGTAACTATTATTTTTTGATCAATGAAGATGAATCCAGCTTTGAACCAGCACTGATCTTTCCTAGGGGGCTATAGCTCTTGGCGTTGGGCCCAACCCAAGTGCCCAGCCAAGGAAAATTTTAAGGATGGAAAATTTTCTTGAAGTTTAAAAATATTGGCGAATCTCACTAATCCCTAATATGAAAACTATAAAATGTTTATATATATATTTGTAAAATTATTCAAATTTATAATGATTTTATATATAGTCTCTATATAATATTGGCGATTTTTAAGGTAAATTAATTTTATATTCTAAAATTTGGGCAAATCGTCTTTTATAAAATTGGAAATTGGCGAATCTTTTTTGTGGAAAAATCATGGAAAATTAGCCCACTGGGCGAACATTAGCCCAGCACCTCCTTTGTGTATTTATATGTTTTTTTCTTGCATTCATGAAATAATTTTTGTTGGTTAGGTTAAATCTTGCTTTGTTACTTAGGTTGTTTTTATGATTAGAATAGTTGTTCTTGCTTCAGGTTGATTAGACAGTTTGCTGCAATAACAGAAAAAGATCCACAAAAAGGCTGCCAAGCAGGTCTTGATTTCCTTTCTCCCTCCTTGGGACCATGAATTGAGACCAAGGCACTCTTGCTGTCACCAAAATACTGTTTTTGCTTTCCAATGCAATTGCTAGTGTGAGATTTCGAGTTGGAGAAGCTAATATCAATTGTATTTACATGCTTAGATCTGTTCTTGTTCAGTTTCCATGGATTTCTTGCATACCTTCCTATCCATAAAGTTATGTTCATCACTTTTCTAGTTTTTAGGTCAAAATTAGGTAAAAATAGGTAAAACTCTATTTTTTTAGTTCTTGCTTGGGACAATTTTGAAAAGTAAGTGTGAAACTCACTTATAGAACACTCCAGCTTATCATTCTTCCATCACATAACCT
Organism: Pinus tabuliformis; assembly: GCA_031772625.1. Taxonomy (NCBI): domain Eukaryota; kingdom Viridiplantae; phylum Streptophyta; class Pinopsida; order Pinales; family Pinaceae; genus Pinus; species Pinus tabuliformis. The sequence continues at coordinate 240,485,905 of CM062817.1, forward strand.
GCTCCAGTCCATCTCTCAAGATTTCCCCCACTCATTCGCCATACTTCTCCAAGCTGCCCTAATTTCTACGTTCTTGTGCAAAATTGCTTCCTTGACCTTTGAAAAAATCCAACCATCTCCTTCATGTCTGATCTTCATTGACAAAGTCCTAGACCATTTGACACCTCTACCCAGCCTTCATTTCCCTTTTCCCACCGTTTTTCCACCTTTAAACCTCCAAAAACCACTTTCAGTGTCCTCTTGTAGAACCTCTTGTAGAACTTCCTGTAGATCTCCTACAGCCTCCTGTAGAAGTTCATGCGAGTGATTTTTCAAAATCCGATCGCAATGGAAGTCTCCATAAGGGTATTAGGGACTTCTTAGGACCTCTCCACACCTTCCCCACCTCCTGCAAAAGCCAACTCCATCTCCCTTTGCCACCAAACCTCTTCACAGTCACAAATAGTTGAAAAACAAGCATAATAATTCTGCATAAAATTGCTCAAAAGTACAAAAAGATGATTTTTCCATATTTTCCTTCAAAAGTAGCTTGAATACATGAATTTTACCTTTTTAGTAGTCAATGGCATCCATTTCAGTAGTTTCATCTCTTTTCTTGCAAAAGTAGGGCTAGTGGGTAAAATTAGGGTTTGTGTTTCCTTTCAGTTTTCATCTTCTTTCTGCAAATAGACTCTAAGCCTCTTTTGAGTTAGCTTTCTTCCACCACAGTTAAAGGCTTCTTCTAAGAACTCATAGCACCTAGTGAACTTGCGCCAGCTGATCAAGTGACAGCCCGTAGTAAGAGCTAGTACTTGTGCATACAGCACCGTCGCTTCCAAGTTTGTTACGAACTACTGGGTTGATAAAAGTAAAGTAGGGAGCCCCAAGAGTTGCAGCATCATTGCTGCAATACTGGAGCTCACCATATTTTTGGCACCGTTTCCGGGGAAGCGTCAGAGTACTTTGTGATTATTGCTTTCTTCTATTTTTTACTACAACATTCTACTAAGTAGTTTATTTCATTTCAATTCCGCAATTTTCATTTTGGCAAGCGTAGATTAGACATTTCCTGCTTTCATTTTGATTCTGCAATTTCATTTCAGCAAGCGTAAATTAGAAATTTCCTAGTTTCATTTCAATTCTGCAATTTCATTTGAGCAAGCATAAATTAGACATTTACTACTTTCATTTCAATTCTGCAATTTCATTTCAGCAAGCGTAAATTAGTCCTTTCCTGCGTTCATTTCAATTCTACAATTTTCATTTCAGCAAGGTTTATTTTAGTTATTTGCAATTTGTTGTTCAATCCATTTCAGTTTTTGTAGGTAAAAGCAGAGAAAGAAACACAAAAATCACCCAAAAAGAGAAATTTCCTTTCATGCCTCGTAGGAACAGAGATAATTTAGGAAAATTTTTGCCCAACACCCCCACTACTTCACACAGCCAACCTTCTCTCTTCTTCAATGGCTGTGATCAAGACAAACCCTTAGGTAGACAACAAGACATATTTGAAGAACCTATAGGGGAGAAGAAGAAGAAAACATTCCTCTGGAGCCCATGGCTGAAAACATAAATGTTGGGAGCAGTACCTTTTCTTCCAACTCATCCCTTAGAGGTGAATGTGAAAATCTGCTAGAAGATTTCAAGAGCGAGATGAGGTAGATGCTTGCCATGCAAATGGATACCTTGTGGATCCAAAGGAAGCAAGAGGAAGCTGAGAGGGCTTTGGCCATCTTTTGTCTTAGGTGCACTGGAAAGCATCCTAGGAACGAATGTCCATTGCACTCCATAGAAGTGTGTTTTTTCTGTGAAGAAGACCATCCTATGAATCAGTGCCCTTCCTTGCCCAGAATTAAAGCTACATATCAGAGGGCCAAAGGCACTACTGAACCACTCTATTTCACAAACCAAAGGAGGCCACATGGACCCAGACCATACCAGCAGGGGACACAAGGGATGTCTTAGGCATACTACAACCCCAACCAAGTCACATTCATGCCTTCTTGGGGTCCCCCTGCTCATCCTTCCCAGTCCACACCCCCTCCTTGGTCATCTCCTCCTCAATATCATGCTCAACCAGCTACTCATTCATTTCACTCTTATGCTTAGCCACAAACTCAGCGAAATACACCTCATCAGGGGTGCAGGCCTCAGTACAACACTCTTCCCGCTCTTTTTCCTCCACCACCTGCTCAACTGCAACCATTGCCGCTTACTCCACCAAGGCAACCCCAAATGCCTGCTCATCTGAACTCAAACCCAAATAATAGGCAAGCCCAGCAAGTATATAGTGGGGAACCACCATTTCCAAACCTACACATTGAAGTAGCTCAACCCAATTGCAAAGCTGAGGTACAACACTTCTAAACAACTCCTCTTGAGCTCAATGATATTCACCATAGTCAGGAAGAGTATTGCAAAAAAGAGATTATATTGATATCATTGAAGGGCCACATCCAACAAAAGAAGATGCAAAAGAGAAGATCAAATAACCATGGGCTACACTTGATGAAGAGAAGACATCAGAATCAGAGATCAAGAGAGCTCCCTCATGGTTACCATCAAATCCTCCATGTATTCAAGAGAAAAATCAACAAAAAAAGGAAGATATGAAGGTCATGGTAAAAGGAGACATGAAGAATGATCTAGATCAGCAGAAAGGCCAAGGATATCATAGCTATATTGAGATATGGTTCCAGGCGGTCACTAAGTTGCAGTAGTACTCTCTTCCTCAACTATGCTTGATCCCTTCAAAGTCAAATCATTTGGTCTCTGAAATCCGGATACATGTCAAAGCATGCATTTCAAGCCTCCACATCATTTTGTCTATCTCCTCGATGTGAACATGGCTCCATTGGAAGTATTCTTATACTTGAAAATGATTTTGATTTTCAAGTAGGGTAGGGTAGATAAAAAAAAGGAAAAAGAAAAATGAAAATAAGAGAAAAAATAAAAATCTAAGGTGAAAACCTCCTTGGACGCGCCTCAGATTGGCTCATTGATTGAAAACCTCCATGAGGTGGTCAATGGGTTATAAAGAAGAGAAAAGAAAAAGGGAATAAGATCCCTGGGTGAAAACCTCCCTTGGAGGTGCCTAGGGCAAGCAATTAGGGTTAAAACCTCCCTAAGGTGCCCTAGTTGTTTTCGAAAAAAAAAATTAGAAAAATGAATTTCCAGTTGTATTGCAGGTTTGCAGGAGGACTTCGGGAAGCAATAGCAGGTGCCAAGAAAGCTCTGAAACCAATAACAGCACCTATCCTACCTTCCATCGCCTTTCTCCATCATTCTTGACATCCTTTCCACCTCACTATGCTTCTTTTCTAAAAATTGTGTTTTCTACAGGAGGATCTTGTAGAAATTACATAGAGCTAGAAATGGACTTCAAAAGCAGTTTGGGGGACAGGGAAGATTCATAAAGGGTTTATAAATACCCCTGCAATCTTCAAACCTCTCTCCCATCAATTCCAAGTCTGCATTACAACCCAAGCTCATTTTTTTCTTACTATGCAAAAACTGCATAATGCTCTGATACAAAAACACATAGAGCAGAAATTTGTTTTTTCCCTAACTTGAAAACTATGCATCCATTTAAAAAATTGTTTCATGGGAATTTGTATGGGGATTATGACAATATGCCCAAGAAATTTCAGCCAATTCCAGTGCATGGTTTCAAAGAAATCAGCCTCCATCACCTTTAGCCATTTTTTCATTTTCTCCATATCTGTGCATCCATTTAAAAACATGTTTCATGGGGAGATGCTATGGGTGATAGTAACCTGCCCAAGCAATTTCAGCCAATTCCAGTGCACTGTTTCCAAGAAATTTACCTCCGTCACCTTCAGCCATTTTCTGTTTTCCTCAAAATCCATGCATCCATTGACAACAAATTTTCTATGGGAGGTGCATAATGACGATGGAAACATGCTCAAAAAATTTCAGGTCAATCTAGTCTACCATTTTGGAGCTATGGACAAAACAAGTCACTGTCTTGCAAAAATCTAACATCAATAGCATGAGGGTGCAAATCTGAAGGTTGAAGCAGACTCCTGAAGCTTAGATCCAGCCAGAGGATACCTGCACAAGAAAAATAGCCACATATCAGCAACCAGACAAGCATGCATGCACAGAAACAAAGGCATGTAGCTGAAGGAAAGGCCATAGCACCTCACAGCAAACGCATTCGACTTCCAGGCAAGTGACTAAGCCCGTTCCTCTGTTGCATGAATGTAATTTAAAAACTACATGGATAGTGAGATGGTTGTGATTAAACGATATCGGTGGCCAGCTAATTGACCACCCTCGTCCAATTCATACAGCGCCTTGTCCAGTTCTACAGTGCTCAGCCAGAAATCATACAACACACGTGTCTAGTCAACTCACGGGAAATCTAAAAAAACAGGTAGTGGTAGATGTTTTGAACTCCAGCGCAGATAATGGGAAGTGATTACAGGCAGAAAGCGTAAAGTCTCATGATGGCACTGCAGTAGGGACCAACAGTCCAAATAATGCCAACGCACATTTTTGCCAGCTCACCATCAGCGGAAATATTTCACAGAAAACATAAGTACTCTGCCTCAAACTCATTCACCACCTTTGTTTCCATTTTATCATCGTCCCTGCAGCTGCAACAAGCTCTATACCACCTCCATAGCCTCAAAACCATCGTTCTCTGTCATTTTTCTGCTATCAGCATTCTACAGGAAGCTGTAACAGTTCTATAAGAAGGACAATGAGCAACTCTGCAGAGGAAAATTCTGGATTTTATGTCAAATTTGAGCTTGAAAAGAGGTAGGCTTAGAAACCCACTCTACATGTGATATATCTATACAAGGTGGTGAATTAGAAGCAAAGTATTGGGTTGAAAGAAAGGAAAGTGAAGCTTAAAAGTTCGCCTGTATTTTTTTTGAGTTCTACACAGTCTCTCTGTTTTCTTCTCTGCATTCAAAATCTGCCTTTTTCTTCCTCACATTCTTCTGAAAAAAGGGAAGCAACCATAGAAACCAAGCCTGTGAAAAAACGAATTTGCAAGTTTGTTTACTCTGTGTGAAAAAAAAAACATTGTTTTATATATTCTTTGTTCTGTCAAAATATTGAAGTTCCTCCAAAATCCGAGAAGTAAATTCAAGGTGAAAATAGTTTGAAGGGAGGGAAAAAATTGCAAATTATTGTGAAAAAAGAACACGAGAAATTCCCTCTCTAGTTTCAGAAAGAAAAACATCAGCTACTCCTTTGTTTCCAGTTTTGAAAGTTGATGCCTTCTTCCTCACCTGGGCATTTTCAGAGGTCACTAAACACCATGCCAAGAGGTTTTATGAGAAAGGAGCCTTTGAACTCCAACAAATTGCATGAGCACCCAGAAGTGGTGGCCCTTTTCACCAGGGCAAACTGGATATCTTTCTTTGAGAGAATTCATGGATATGATGAGGAGGTGACAGAAGAATTTTTATTGTCTTTAAAACCTCATTCAAAAACCCATGCCACAGTCAGTTTCAGGGGTCTAACCATAGAACTTACACCAGAGTTTATCAGCAGGATTACAAGCCTCCCACTTGGACTCCCCTGGAGAAAAGAAGAAAAACCATTGGGTCAAGTTTCCAAGAACACCTTCATAGCCTGGGAGATTTTTAGAAATATAGCAGGGGAAGATGAGGAGGAAACAGAAAAAGAGGAAAAGACCAAAATAGAGAAAGAAGAACTTGAAACAGAGGAGGAAATCAAAATAGAAGATGAGAAGGAAGAACCTGAAACAGAGAAGAAAAAGACTAAAGTAGAGAAGACAGAAACTAAATAATATGAGAAGAAAACCAAAACAGAGCTTGAGGAAGCAAAGCTAACATAGGCAGAGAAGACAAAAGAAGAGGAAAAAGAGAAAGAAGAAAGACAACAGTGGGAGGAGGTGGATAGAAAGGCAGGATTCCATGATAAAGAGGAGGATATCACATCAGAAGCATGGGATGTCAGGGAATCCATCAGAGCCATCAAGGATGAAGAGATAGATTAGTTGCTCAGAGGATGAGCAACACCTTTAGTAGGGGGGTGATGATGAGCCCCAAAAATGGGTAATTATATGGGCTCATTTTTCCTCTTAATTCGACTTAAACCACCATTATCATTAGTTTATTGCATGTTTTTAATTATATTTATGCTAATAGAGTGAATTGGATTAGTCATTTTTCCAAAAAGTCTAATGTGTGCTTTATGCAGATTTTTGGTCAATTTTGAGACAAAATCAAAGGTTTAATGAGAATTTGGCAACCAAATTCGAGGAAGAACAAGGGAGAGGATTTGTAGGAGGGTGTCCCCTTCATCTATGAACACTTACCTCAAATTCTCCATCAGAAACTCGGAGTACAAAGGCCCACATTGATGATTCCAAGGGGCAGTCGAGCAAGTCAAGTAGGACTACTGTTATCTTCATTTCTAGGAAGCCGAGTACCTTAATTTTAGGAGGACTGTTGGGAGTCCCCATTTGTATAAATAAGAAGGCTTAGGGCCTCAATTTTTTTAGTTATATTTTAGCCATTTGATAGTTTATTTTTGCACTTTAGTGCAGCCCTATACTCAGCTCATTTTCGAGCTCTTTTTGCAGACAGTTTTGTGATGTAACTATTATTTTTTTATCAATGAAGATGAATCCAGCTTTGAACCAATACTGATCTTTCCTAGGGGGTTGTAGCTCTTGGGGTTAGGCCCAACCCAAGTGCCCAGCACCTCCTTTGTGTACTTATATGTTTTTTTCTTGCATTCATGAAATAATTTTTGTTGGTTAGGTTAAATCTTGCTTTGTTACTTAGGTTGTTTTTTATGATTAGAATAGTTGTTCTTGCTTTAGGTTGATTAGATATTTTGTTGCAATAATAGAAAAAGATCCACAGAAAGGCTACCAAGCAGGCCTTGATCTCCTTTCTCCCTCCTTGGGACCATGAATTGAGACCAAGGCACTCTTGTTGCCACCAAAACACTATTTTTGCTTTCCAACGCAATTGCTAGTGTGAGATTTCGAGTTGGAGAAGCTGATATCAGTTGTATTTACATGCTTAGATATGTTCTTGTTTAATTTCCATGGCTTTCTTTCATACCTTCTTGTCCATAAATTTTTGTTCAGCACTTTTCTGGTTTTTAGGTTAGAATTAGGTCAAAATAGGTAAAACTCTATTTTTTTAGTTCTTGCTTGGGATAGTTTTGAAAAGTAAGTGTGAAGCTCACTTGTAGAACACTCCAGCTTATCATTATTCCATCACATAACCTACTCCAGTCCATCTCTTAAGATTTCCCCCACTCATTCGCCATACTTCTCCAAGCTGCCCTAATTTCTACGTTCTTGTGCAAAATTGCTTCCTTGACCTTTGAACAAATCCAACCATCTCCTTCATGTCTGATCTTCATTGACAAAGTTTTAGACCATTTGAAACCCCTACCCAGCCTTCATTTCCCTTTTCCCACCATTTTTCCACCTTCAAACCTCCAAAAACCACTTTCAGCCTCCTCCTGTAGAACCTCCTGTAGAACTTCCTGTAGATCCCCTGCAGCCTCCTGTAGAAGTTCATGCGAGTGATTTTTCGAAGTATGATCATAGTGGAAGTCTCCAGAAAGGTACTAGGGACTTCTTAGGACCTCTCCACACCTTCCCCACCTCCTGCAAAAGCCAACTCCATCTCCCTTCGCCACCAAACCTCTGCACAGTCACAAATAGTTAAAACACAAGCATAATAATTCTGCATAAAATTGCTCAAAAGTACAAAAAGATGATTTTTCCATATTTTCCTTTAGAAGTAGCTTGAATACATGCATTTTACCTTTTCATTAGTCAATGGCATCCATTTCAATAGTTTCATCTCTTTTCTTGGAAAAGTAGGGTTAGTGGGTAAAATTAGGGTTTGTTAGGGTTTGTGTTTCCTTTCAGTTTTCATCTTCTTTCTACAAATATACTAGCCTCTTTCGAGCTAGATTTTTTCCATCATAGTTAAAAGCTTATTCTGAGAACTCATAGAAGTTGGCTTAAGCTCCTAGCGAACTTGTGCCAGCTGATCAAGTGACAGCCTGCAGTAAGAGCTAGTACTTGTGCATACAGCATCATCGCTTCCAAGTTTGTTACGAACTACAGGGTTGATAAAAATAAAGTAGGGAGTCCCAGGAGTTGCAGCGTCATTGCTGTAATACTAGAGCTCACCATCATTCTTTCGAGAGAATTTTGTTCCATAGCTGAGAAAAGATAGCCAGGGGAGGTAGGAGTTAGAGAACATAGAGAGGATATCTGCATTGTAGTAGCCCACGAGCCACATGCATTACTTCTTTGTACCTACAACCATATTTCTAGATAGAGAAAGGGACTGAAGTGACCTCACCTTCTAGCTGGGTTTTCTCCTGAAAAAGTTTCGTAGACATCATATTTTGTGTCTCGTGTGTGTGTGAGTGTGATTATTTTTTTGTTCTCTAATTTTTTGCATAGTTACCATTCGCATGCATGCACTAATTATAGTAAAATCTATAGATCTAAAAATTAAATAAAACTGCAATAGTGTAGAATCTCATTTTTGAAATATAATATTATCATATCTGTTGTGACAATATGTCTAGTGGAATATCCATGACAGTTTATGGATCAACTATTGTTTCCATACTAGATGGAATACATACTAGTCATAATGCTCCTTCCAAGAACCTTCCTAGATGATGGTTCTTATAGGAGGATCTTTAATGATCCTTCTTGCAAAATGACTACCTCTAACAATATGTTAGAAAATTCTTGGATGAACTATAATATGCCATATGGCCCCAATCCTCTCATTCTTTCAAGCTAGATGATTCTTATCAAAGAAACCTGATCATGTAGACTCTAATTCCTCTACTATGAAATTCTTCTTTCTATGTTGTCATGCTTTACAGGAATCGAGACTCTTCTAGAGAATGCAATGATGTATGCTATTCTACTTTCTACATTCTAATAAAAGAAAGAAAAATTGAAAATGAACCTGGTAAGGATAGATCTTCCTTCAATAGTAAATATCCTTGGGATATTCTCCTTTTGGCTTCTTCTCAAGTTCTCCCTTTTCTTCAACTATGTGAGCTTTACTCCTTTCCTTCCTTCTATTATTCTTCTTGTTTGGAAAATCCCTCTTAAAATGTTTATACTCATTACATCCAAAGCATTGAATTTTGGACATATCTTGATTTCCTTTGGAATTTCCAAACTTTGCTTTCTTCTTCTTCTTGGATTTTACAATAAAGACTTGAGACTTCTCATTTGATTCGGTGTCATCCTTAGCCTTTATCCTAATTTCTTCCAAGATACATTGATCCCATAGTTCATCAAAAGGAGTAGTATGTTTTCTTGAGTGGACACTAGTTGCAATGATGCTCCAATCAGGTGACAAAGAATTCAATGCACAAGTAGTCATCTCTGAATTAGAAACTTCCCCAAGCCCTTGCAACTGGTTCCTTATTTGTGATATCTTCATAAGCTAAGTGGCCATGTCTTCATTCTTTGACTTACTTATTCTATATAGTTGATTTCTCAAAGATATCTTTTAACCTAATATATTTATAGAGTGCAGTTTCACCAACTTATCATACATAATCCTTTGAATTCCTTATTCTATATAGTTGATTTCTCAAGGATATATTTTGACCTGATGTACTTATAGAGTACAATTTCACCAACTTATCATACATAGCTTTAGATTTCTTCAAATCAAAAACAAAGGGAACAAGATGGATTCAATAAGAATCCTCTATGCCCTCACTTCTCCCTTTTTTTCAATTTGCTAACTCTTGAGTCTTCTCTTTTTCTAGTACAGTAACTTCACCAAGAACATATTCCATGAATTCATTTTCTATGAGCACCAAGTCAATCCTTTTCTTTCTTGCTAGGAAGTTTGTTGATCCAACAAGCTTGTTTATTTCCTTGCAAAATGTAGCCATTTGATATGTAGTTTTAGACATAGAATACAATACGAAACTTACTTATCATCGAAGAGTCCTCCTTCTTGATGATGTCTCCAACTATATTGATTCTTTCAAGATCTTAAAATAGACTTCAAATATGCCCTAGAAAATTGTCTTAAAATAATTTCAAAGAGTGGATAATGATCCCAAGATTCTTTGGTGCTTCCTTTTCTTAAAGATGATGGAGTGAACTAGAGAGCCTTAAACAAGAGCTTATCCTTCCTTCCTTCAATGAGAGATTGATACTTCTTAAGATGATGAGGCCTTCAATGAAAGTTTGATTTAGTAACCTTTCTTCTAGGTTAGTAGGTCTTCTTCTTCTTTCCTTGTGTCCTTTTGCAAATGATTCCCCTTAACAATAAATGTCTTCTTATGTCAACAAGATGATCTTCAAGCTTCCTTCTCTTTCTTCACCTTAACTTTGATACCATGTTGGAAAATCTACTAGGGAAATTGTTTAAACCAATTCTCCTTAACCTTAATAATTTCTTGTGAACTTTAGTTATCTTCTTATGTTTCTTTCTTAGATATTTTCATCAAACAACTATCAAGAGAAAAAACAATAAAGACAATAGACACAAGAATTAGGCTCTAATCCAGGGAAAAACCCCTCCAAGGGGAAAACCCATAAACAATCTCTTCTCTTCTTATATAATCTACTTCAAGGGATACAACCATGACCCAAACTTCTAGACCAAGACCTCCTCCAAGCATGAAGTCAGCCATCCAAGGAATCTTTCCTTTAACAATTCAAAGTCTTCAAAGTCAACAAGAGTCAACCCTTCTTCAATATACTTCCAATCACAGTTTTGGCGCTTACTTTAGACCTATAATTCTCGACCCTGCAACAGTTGCAAAAACCTTAAAACCTTCTCACATGTTGACAAAAATGGATAGAAATTGGATCTTCTTCCTTCGCTTGGATTTTCTCCTTGTCTTCCAACTCTTTCTCTCTTCTTGTCTTGCTTCTCTTGCTTGAGATTGAACTGCAGAAGTGTATGTCTAAATGAGTTGAATCTCCTTCTACATATATGCTTTTCAAGAGGTTGAATAGCCCTCTCTAGGTCAACTTGTGCTTGGAGGCTTATTTTCACTTTCTAGACTCAAAAAAAAATTCTTTCACAAGTTACAACTTTCCCAATAACGTCTTATACAAATGATATTGACTCCCTTGACTCATGACAATTATTCTTAGGACATGAAAAATCCTAGAAGCATGGAGAACATGCTTAAGCTTGTTTACCAATCAAAAGAAGTATGAAACCCATGCTTGAGAATAATATTTTTCTTTCTTCTTTTGATTTTTACATAATATATACATAGTGACATGAGTACAATGACAATTATGAAGATTGAAACTAGTTTCATTTTCCAACAATTTATTGGTCCATCCTGTAAAATATTGTGGTAGGGAGAAAGTCCCTAAATTCTCTCATTCTGAAGATCTTCAAAATTTACTCAATATTCTTTCAATATTATGCAAATTAAATAATATTATGCACATAATAAGCAAGGGAAAATCTAATTCCTAAGGACCCATTAGGACTATGAATTAACTCTATAATGTGCAAGTAAGGGGGTTAAACAAATGTTTAAAGTATCTAGTAATGATAAAATGGGCCTTAAAATATATACAATTTAGAGGTCCATCATCCGCCCCCTATTGGAATTGTTGCTCACCCCTAAGCAACTCAATCCTTTTCCTTTCAAATATCATCTACTTGCCTCTATTGTTATGGTGTCATTGGATTCCCTGTATACTTCTCTGTCTACTTTTCTTTATGCACATCCACTCCTTTCTACTCACCATGCCAGCTCTTTAAACAAATTCTCAATTAATGTGTCATTTACCACATCATATTTGTTGTTTTTTAATAAAAACCCATATTATAGAATTTACAGAGTTATTTCTTTTGACAATTGAGGGTTTTCCTTTAATTTTTATGTCAAATAGTGGTGAGAAGAGATGGAAATTACCCTCTATCCTGATGATTGGCTTTGTTATTTGAAGTTTTTGGCAGGATTAGCCTCTTGTAGCATTCGGTATTCTTCGTGTAGCACTATACATAATCTTGTAGCATTATGTATTCTTCATGTAATACTTTGTACATAATCTTATAACACCATGTGTTGACTCGCAAAAAGAAGACTTTCTTGGCACTCACCGCCTCATTTCTTGATCCTTTTGGAAGTACTTAGATCTCATGTTTGACTTGGGGGATTGGTGGGGTATTAAATTAGAATCCTAATGTCACATTTCCCAGCCAAATAGGTGAAAAAAAACTTATTGTTATAGCTTTTTCCTAAAACAACCTTGTAAATAAGACCACATTGATTTTGTAGAGGTAATATATGCTTTGACATGTATCTAAATATGAGAGGCAAACTACTTTGATTATGTTAAGAACTGCTGAAGAAGAGAGTGGTGCTCCAACTTAATGATATTCTGGACCCAAAGCTCAATATAGTTGTGATACCCTTGGTTCTCTTGCTCATCTAGATCATCCTCTATGCCTTCTTCTTCTATGAAATTTAGATCTTCTACTTTTTTTTATTAGTCTTTTGAACACATAAATAATTTGATGATAAGAATAATTATTCAATCTCGGGCTCCAATGGATGCTCTCCATCAAATGTGGTACATGATTCTTTAGTCTCCTCTAGATCATCTTTTTTTGGATGTTGTTCTTCAATGACATCAAGAGAATATTTTTTTTTCAATACTCTTCCTGGTCTATGATGAATACCATTTAGATCAAGAGGAGTTGTTTGGAAGTTTTTTGCCTTAGCATTGTAAGTGGGCTAAGTTACTTTTGGGTTTGGAAATAGTTGTGCAAGTAGTTGAGTGAGAGTGGATCTTTGAGATGAATGTGGTCGAGGTTGTGGTTGTGGTGGAGGTGGATGATATCAATAACATTGAGTTGGGTATGGAGGATATCAAGGAAAATATTGAGGATATTATGGATTTCTCCCATAAGGTCCTTTCTAACCTTGCTGCCAATATTGGTTTTGGGGTTGGGATGGCCAAGGTTTCCAAGGGTGTATTCCAATTAATTTTAGATTGTTGTGAATAACTTTGAAATTGTGAATTAGGTTCTTAAATTATATTAGGTTATGGTCTTGTTGGAGATACATAACAAAGTTGCTCTTGTGTTTGATTTGCTCCATTGTCCTCCTCATAAGCTTCCTTCAACCCTGGTAATGACGAGAAATCTTTAGTAGCATGTGATTATGCAAATAACACAAATTTTTGCATTCTATTTTTGTTTATTTTGTTTTCTTAACACATATATTTGTTCACTTAGATTGCTAAGAATTTATGTTTTAAAGTTAAATAAAATTTCCATGTTCAGCTTGACATACCAATCTCGATGTTGATTTACTTACTCTTTCCCTTCCTCTTGATATGTGCTTGCATATTTCACAAAATTATTCAAATGATAACTGGTATACATACCACCTGCTCATTAGATCAAGGAGATCAATCCACTCATGTAAGTACCCTTACAATACTGACAATTTTTATTTTTATTTTGTTTACACTCATTGGTTTAAATATCCAAAATCAGTTTCCTAATAATGCCTTCTATAGAGATATTCATTTATGACTTATTGTTAAATGTCTAATACAATCACACGGGTCAAAATTCCTTCCACTTATAATCCATCGAAAAGAGAATTGTGTTGAATACAAAATTTAGAGTTTTTGCCAAAAGTCTTCATTATTTTTATAATAACTATTGACCTTTTATTCCTTTATATAATTTTGTTCTCAAATACTAATTTGATGTTGGTTCTCATCTCACACTCAATATATATATATATATATATATATATATATATATAGAGAGAGAGAGAGAGAGAGAGAGAGAGAGAGAGAGAGAGAGAGTAATTTTGTTCTCAAATACTAATTTGATGTTGGTTCTCATCTCACACTCAATAAATATAAATATATATATATATATATATATATATATAGAGAGAGAGAGAGAGAGAGAGAGAGAGAGAGAGAGAGAGAGAGAGAGATGGATGCACCAATTTCATTTATTTCTATGTAATAATACTTGTTCAAAGCTTCTTATACAATTATTTTTAATGAGATATTTTTTCTTTTAAAAAAATATTAACCCTAGTCCCTGTAGTCATTATTTCATCGTTCAATTTACATCCCAAAGTTTTTTATATTTGGTTTGTTAAAGCTTCTTATACAATTATTTGTAATGAGGGACTTTTTTCTTTTAAAAAAATGTTAACCCTAGTCCCTATAGTCATTATTTCATCATTCAATTTACATCCCAAAGTTTTTTATATTTGGTTTGTTAAAGCTTCTTATAATATTATTTTTAATGAGGGACTTTTTTCTTTTAAAAAATTGTTAACCCTAGTCCCTATATTCATTAGTTCCTCGTTCAGTTTACATCCCAAAGGGTTTCTATTTGGTTTGTTAAAATAGCATACTCTAGTCCATTGCATGATGTCATATATATATATATATATATATATATATATATATATATGAATTATTATCGTGATCCCATATTTGTAATATTTCCACCTTACACCAATTGTCATTGTATTTATGGTTTTCTATTGGTTTACCAGCGCAACAACATATCCTCCATACCCTTGCTATGAACCTATACTTATAACATAATAATTTCATAATATTTTTTGCCAATGTGGGATTATTATGATACCTTAGCCCACATATTTATTTGAAAAGTCTCTAGATTGTGCTATCCTTGAGCGGGAAGATTTATTCACTAGTCATGTATCCCATTCCGTATTGACCCTATCCACAGATTAGATCATTCATTTCCAGATTGATGGTTCATTTTTAATCAGGGTTTTTTTTTGAAAGGGAGGGGCTAGTTCCCAAGAGAAGCGAAATGGGGCCCTCTTTTATTACATTTATATTTTGTCAGATGTGCTGACAACCATCACATCATACATTACATTCGCAATGGATCACATCGAACGTTCACCATGGAACCAGCATACAGCGGCAACAGCGACAGCAGGGGGAATCGAACGCGGTTGGGGAGTGAGACAGCCGACAGCCCCAACCGCCAGATCATGCACTCATGTGCTTACAACTATAATTCAATGACTTTTTAGGTTTATTCTCACCATTTCATTTTACTCCAAGTTTTTTTGGTCATGCCACTCACTATGGCTAGGGTTTCGTTTTTGGTTTCAACAACATACTCAATTAAATAAATTTCTTCTTTGTTTTCACTAAAGATGTTCTGGGTACAATTTCACCCTAGTTATTTTCTTTTGTATTTTTTTCCTTCAAATCCTTTCACTACTCATGAGGTTATTCGAATAAATTTCCTCTTTTCTTCACTTTAGAGTTTTATTACCGTGTAGGGTTTTGGTAACAGTGATATAAATTTCCTTTTCAGTGGGTTATTTTATGTTGGGATTCACTTAGGACAATTATGTTTTCAACATTTGGGTTATTGTTCAATATTAGTGTGTTGGATTTTTATGTCACGAGATATTTTCTTACTATACCCATTAGGGTTATA
The DNA here is from genome assembly GCA_031772625.1 of Pinus tabuliformis. NCBI lineage: Eukaryota > Viridiplantae > Streptophyta > Pinopsida > Pinales > Pinaceae > Pinus > Pinus tabuliformis. Next base: position 240,501,363 of record CM062817.1, read on the forward strand.
AGGGAAGTTCCATTTTCTGTCAAACCCTAGGGTTTCCTGTATCACCGAAGGGTATATTGTTTTCATTGTTTATATACTAGCAATTTCCCCCAAAAGGTGCAAAGAGAGGCCAATAGGATTTTTAAATTGAAAAAATTGTACTTTGGTTTTCATTATTGTATTTTGATTTTCATAATTAAGCAAATAATAGTTGATATATTAAATTTAAATTTTTTTAGTGTATTTTTTTAATGTTTTTAAAATTTTATATATCTCCAAATCTCAATGTATATCTTTATACCCATTTGTGTCAATTTCTCAAGGTAACAAATATGGAGAATTATCAGATCTTTTTACTTAATTTACATATTATCTTTGCAAAACATAAACAGTGGTTACATAAAAAAGTGGCTTGACAAGTATTGTAGGAAGTCGGGTTAGGCACTACCCCAATACAAGAAGAACCAATAAGGATTAAACATAATGTTGAACCTAAGTTTCAATTCTTCAATTGGTGCCTAATTAAAGGAATTTAGTGGCCTCAAAAAATATGTTCAAGAAATACACCATGCTTCCTTTTCATATATGGTCAAGAGATAGATCATGCTTCCTTCAATATTGTTTTTTGTAGGATGGACTCCAAATCACTGAACCACAAATTTTACAATTTCTTAGTCATAACAACCTTATAAGCGGAATTGAGAATTTTAATTTAACACTCAAAAAATATTGTAAAAAAATATCCAAAGTCAAACATATATTAAAAGTATGATGGTAATTGTAAACAAACAAGAATATAGAGATCAAGAACTACATGTGCCAACTCCAAGCACCCAAGAATAGTAGAGTGAGATATAGATTCCAGAAAGAGTGAATAAAGAAAAGGCTTGTTTCATAATATATTAATAACTTTGCTCTATTTCAACAAGCTATACTCTGTAAACATGTGGTCCAAAAATGTAGTTTATAACACCCTTCAGCATGCATATGGGTCTCCAAACATGGACACATCGGTCTTGACTTTCATATACGCTTGAATTTGGTTTAAAAATTGTAGCTCATGTCAGCCCCAAGTCTTCATGTAAGGATAATCAAAGGTCAACTCAACTCTTAATTACGCAAAAATGGATTATAGACAAGGTTGACCATTAAATGACATGTCAACTTCATATTTTATACCTGAAACTTCAGAAATAAAACATTTGAAAAGGCTTAACCTTAACCTTATTTTGGAGTGCGTTACAATATATAGGTGAACCTCGTGATATATATATATATATATATATATATATATATATATATATATATATATATATATATATATATATATATATATATATATATATATATATATATATATATATATATATATATATATATATATATATATATATATATATATATATATATATATATTTATATTTATATTTACCGAAATCGATGCAATTTTCATCCCTTCAAATAGTACATGTTAAGCTATCACATTGAGTATTCTTTCAGGAGACTTTCCTAATCCTCATGTTGGGTTTGGAATTTATACTCAAGTATGCATCCAAAAGTAGCAGGATTATAGATGATGAACCAGAAGAATTATCTGGAAGGAACAATGTAAGGTCAAAAAATTATGTTCTTCTTGTTAATAGTTATAGGATTTAATAGATCTGAAAACTTATTTCATTAAGTTGGTTCCTGATGAGTAGAAATGGCAGCAAGGCTTGTGGGAAGAGGAAGAGGGCAAAGCAACAAATGTTAGCAATGGTAGTGTATATAATGGTGATCTTGAAGTGGAATCTGAAGTGAAAACAGGAATGGAAGTAACATTAACCTCCATTGGGAATCAAAAAACTCCATACAACGGTTTCCAAAATGTCAATCCCCTAGATTCCTACAACATTACTAAGGCAATATGGGGCTCTCTTGAAAAATTCATTCCACTATGTTTTCCTTCTATGGGTGAAATTAAATTTAAATACCATTTCTATTATCATAATAGTTCAAGTTATTAGATTCTGAAATAACTATCTAACTACAATTTTATATATATTTTATTTTTTTAACTTTAATTTAAATATAGAATTTTTAATTATGTTAATCAAATTTATGAAAATATTATATATCTTATTTAATTTTAAATTATATACAATTATTTTATTAAAACATTTCTGAAGAAAAAAAAACATGTATAGACAGTTTTGTTTATTTTTTATTGTTATTTTTAATCATTTTCAACTCGCCTATAATATTACTATATTTTTAATGTTATTTATAATAATTTTATTGTTATTTAAAATACTAGTTTTAGATTATGTAGGTAGGGCAATTTTAATGTGGCATTTAACAAAGAGGTGGAATGGATTGATGATAACAATCATTGTCAAAAAGTTTATACAAAGTATTGCATGGTTCCACCCTTTATTTACCATGGTTTAGGGTGAGTGGTACTATTTTTTAGAGAGAAAAATATTTTTGAAGTTGGACTTCTGTTATTACAAAAGGTCTCTGTCAAAGTCAAGTTGAACATCACACATTAGTTTTCAGCTATTGATTGGTATTTTTATAAATGTTTACATATTATGGACATTCCCTATACGTTATCATCTGGGAAACTCGATACATTATCATCTGGGAAACTCGTGGGGGTGGAAAATATTTCCCTTCTACAAATAGCATGCATAAACAACAATGCTTAGAAGTTTATTGATTCATAATATGATATATGTAAGTTTATTGGTTAACCAGAATAGACGGAATATTAGGAAGCAATAGTAACAGAAAAAATAGACATAATCTAATATAAGGTAAGGCAAATATTTAGAATGTGAGGAGCCCATGTAAGAACTTAATGATAGACAACAACCACTACTTTCTGCACAAACATTTTTACATAGCACCAAAACACAATACATGTATAATTGTATGGCTAATCTTTAGAACGTGAAGATCCAATGTGAGACCATGATGACAGACAACGACCACCACTTTGTGCACAAACATTTTTACATAGAACCAAAACACAAAACATGTATAATTGGATGCTAAAATCAACTAAATTTAAACTAAAATCTATGTGATAAAGGCCGGACTAAAAGTCGATGCAACTCATGTTAAGAAACAACATGGTGAAAAGAAAAAAAATAAAATGTAGAGTGGGAGATGAAGGCCCACAAATTGGCATATCTAACATCATAAAGAACATAATATCCATTCAATCACAGGATAACAATGTTCCAATGCATTGCACCATTTCGTGCATAGCATTTTTATAGACCAAAAAACACGAACCTGTAATTGAGAGATTAAGCCAATTGAATTTAACTTAAACTGCATCTGTTAAGAAACCCAACACACCTCAATGAGGACGACAACAACAATATTAATTTAAAATAATATTAATAATAATAAAATACATATAAAAAATAAAATTACATCCACATAATTAAAAACTGGAACAACAATTGTTAACCAAAAACTGTGTTCAAATATATTATTGTATGTAAAAAGAGGATGAAGATCCATCAATTAAACTACCCAACATCATAAACACATAATATCTGTTGAAGCCCAGTATGAAATGTTTGAATACCAATATTATGAAACCTAGTATAACCCATAGAAATTTAAGAAATTGAAATGATAAAAGAGAAGTGACCCAATTTCTCTAAATAATTCAACAAATAGTAAGAAGTTTGTGAAAAAGAAATGATTGTGGGCCTGAATTCAAAAATGCAATCTAAAATAAAAACTTGAGAAAATGATAGAACCAAAAATAAACCCACTTAACTGAAGTTTTCTAGACAACAAAGTAAATAGCAACTCAAAATGTTAGATTTTTGTGAATGAAGTTGAATTTTGGCAAAGAAAATTACCTCTATGGCAGAAGTAATTTGGAAAAATAGCTACCCCTCACACGTAAGCCAAGCAAGTCCACTCTTAACAGTTCTGCCCCTCTAGGCATGTGCTACGCCCTTGCACCAAAATGTTTTTGTCTCAGAACTTGCAAGTGGCAATGCTTAATTCCTTGTAAGTGAATCGATAGGGAAAATATTCCTTCTCCCATTCTTCGATCATTTCCTTGTGTCATTCATTTGTTGTCTAATTCCAAGTTTTTTTCTTGTTGACCGCGTCCCCTCTTTCCATCTGCTGCATTGAAAACATTGCATCCTTACACCGTGGGAATCCAAGGGAATATCCAAATTCAGGAAAGATTGTGAAGAATCACGTCCCTTCATGGTAGTATATCACGACAACAAGTGTATATGAAAATTAATTATTAACAAATATTAATTCACATAGAAGCGTAGAAATTGTTGCTATTAATTCAATGGTTTGATTGGGGTCATATACTAATCAATGCCCTAAGTCTCTAATAGATTATAAAAAAAATCACTATTACAACTTGAAGGTATTTAAAAGAAAACGGTTAAATCACCGAAGTTATAACAAAGTTAAAGAGAGTAATTATTAAGGTGATTATTTTTTTATAAAAATTAAAGAGAGAACTATATTATTATATCATAAAAGGAAAAGGAGTCACATTATATTAATGGACTCTGAGTAATTATCAAGGTGATTTAAAAATATCAAAAGTATACAAATAAAAAATACCTAAAGTTACAAGTGCCACGTTAAAGCAAACTATTAAGGTAGCTTTAAAAAAAATATTTAAATCTTTGGGACCAAAAATGGAGTCTAATCCAAAAAAAAGGAAGGAAGATTTTCCTACAAAGGTCTTTCAAGTATGGAGCATAGATTAATGACATTAAAATGAAGTATCCAAGGTAAGGAAATTAATATCACTATCAGTATATGCAATGAGGAAAATTACATCAATATTAATTTGGCAAATCAAATATTAATGCAAGATCTGAGCATTGGTGAAAGAAAAGATATTTGTGGCAAGGAAGAATATGAAATTAATGATTTACAAGTGACAGTAGATCATTATGACTACATATCTCAATTATGTGTCGTAACTATGTATGATAGAAAGGTTGACATAATTTTTGGTCAACTTTGGTTTAAAGAATTGGGTACGTTAATATTAAGCATAAACAAAAAACATGTATGATTCATAATTATTGTTTCTTGTTTCATGTTGATGGTTTTATGAAGTGTTGTTTAATAATTCACATTGCTCATGATTTCACAAGAAAATGTAAGAGTCAATAAAATGTCTTGTATGATGAATATTTTTGTTTGAAAGCATTCACAAAAATTTCTGGATCAAGTGGTATCACAACAGTCTGACCTTTTTGCTAGAGATTGTGAATGTCATCATGAGAGAGATTGAACGTGCAACAAGGGAAATGGAGAAGAACCAAGATCTCTACGAGGCCTTCTACAAAATGGAAAACATGGTAGATATATTGTTTTAGGTTATGAAGAGAAAATGGCAAAAGAAGAATAGGAGAAAGAGAGAGCAGATGAAGATGCTCCATCTCCATATTCAAGAGAATATTCCTCTTCTTCATCTTCTTCTCATCATTATAATGAAGCGATCAACCAGATCCTTCAAGCAGAGAATGTTGAATTTAAGATACTTCTACAATAATTAGAAGAGGAGAAACAAAGATTGCAACTTCAATTACAAGCCATAAAAGAGGCCTTGGAAAATTTGAAGTGCAACGAAGGCTTAGTGAAGCTATCATCACCTGCTTCAGAATCAACCACTGAGGTAAATAATGTTGATAGTTCTTCAATTTCATTTTCACATGATGTTATTTCTATTGGAAACACTGAGATACCTCTTCCGGGAACTGGCATGAGACTCCTCACCAAGATGGGGTACATTGAAGGAGAGTGCACGAAGCCAACAAAAGCAAAGGGTTATTTATACAAAGAACCCAAGCCATTACCAAAATAATCGAGGTAAGAGGATGTTGAAATCACATCACAATGTTCCCGTGACAGTGATCATTGCGGAGGAAGAGCTAAGGCAAGCTCTCATTTCCATACATGAACCAAATAAAACCAAGCAAGGTATAACAAGTCTCGATATTCTAATTTTCCTTTTGATTACAAAAATATTGTTAATGAAGAGCAAAAATTATGGAATAAAAATCCATTTACTTTTTGTGGCTTGCATAACCATGTTGTTGCCAAGTGTTGGAAAAGAATGACGGCAAGAAAGGGGACAAGACATGAAGTCCCTTCTCCACATCAAGAAAGGAAGAAGGAGAGGAAAATATGGCAGAAGAAGAAATTTTGAAACCATTGCAACAGAGGTTGACATCAAAAAGCCATATGTTGGAGGCTACATCCAAAGTAGTGTATCAAGAAGGACAAAGCGCATGCGAAGGAACCAGTCAGGGAATTTGTTCAACAAGATAATCAACTACAGGAATAAGACCCATTCACCTTGTTGAGTGAAAGATGGTGGTATTAGAGATAATAGCTTGTGATGGCCGCATTTGTAAATCACATGTTGTGATTGTTTGTAAAAGTGATGAAGTGTTTGTCATCACTTATGAGTGCGACAAGGTGATATTTTTGGCCTTTTACTCGATAGTCGGGTATTGGTTTTTGATATGAGTCTAATGTAAACTTGACCAATGAGTGTTTTATAAATTCTTGGCAAGTATGAGTTTTGCTTGAGTCATGATTGGTATTGTAAAATAACATGTATTTTTCAAGTTGTACTATAGTTTTGCATAGAATACAGATGTCGGTTCATCACTTATGGTTGCGAGGTACAAAGGTGAAGGAGAAGGACGTATGGCCTATTAGGGCACTTGTTGTGCAGATGAGGGAGTATAGTAAATTGTAGATCATGTTCATGCTTTTGGAGGACCAAAATATCCTTAGTGGGGAGGAATAATCTAGGTGGCTCCGAAAAGGCTCAAAAATCAAAATCTTCAGATTTCGTTGAAACCAGGGCCAGAACATAGAGCTTGTCATCTTGATTCTAACAGTGCAAATGACACTCAAATCTGACTTCATGTGCTCAAGATATTTGTAGTCAAATTTGTGGTCAACTTGACCCCATTGGCTAAATTTAGCAAAGTGACAACTAAATTTGGAACATACTTAAATATAGTGGAACCCACCAAATTTGGCGTCCACTAACTAAGAAACAATTTGGTACTTCACAACAGCTGAAACTAATGAAATTTTTGCCTCTTTAATTTTTCTGGTGACCCCTAAAAATCCAACCAACGATTTTGAATTCATTGTTTCTAATATATATATATATATATATATATATATATATATATATATATATATATAGGTTGGCGGGCCATCCAAACGGCAGACCCGCCAACCCTGTTGTCATATTTATATGATATAAATGGCCAATGGGTCGGCTGTTACAACAACCTTTGATTTAAATTTGGGGTCGACATATTTGAACTCGTTCGGCTAGGTTGGTCTGCTCGCTAACAACGACCCCACAAAAAAAACACTCCCAACCATAATCAAATGACCACATACATATATTCAAGGTCGGTGGGGTTGGAACCCCCAACCACCCCTGTCAATGATTGCAAATTAACTTCACCAACCAAGTTTCCATTTGTGTTGGCTTGGGTTGTAACGCCCAAATTTTTATTTAAATGCTCAACTTTTTTACCATTAGACCAACAAAGGCCGAGGAGAGCGGAACTAGGAGCGAAGGGGAACTGCGCCCAAGTAGGGGATGAATTTCGAGTGGGTATATTCTAAGGGAATATTCCACATAATATTCCTTATGTAGAATCATTAAAGAATCTTGGAGATTCCCCAAGGGTTGATTTTTTACGGTGTCACAATTATGCCAATTTTATACTCATCTAAACCATCTTTTCATTAGGAATCTAATGGTGCAGTCCATTTCTTCATCTGAGTAGTGGATTTTTTTCCCATGTCTAGAAGAGAATCTTGTGAGGGAATCTAAAATATTCCCAGGGAGCCCAGATTTGAGCAAGATAGAAAGGGGTTGTGTTTATAGTCAAATTGCACGATTTTTCACAAGGACCACAATGGCACATGTCATTTCTTCATCCGAGTAGCCAATTCAATCCATCCCCATACTTGGAAGTATAAAGTGTATTATTGTCTTGTGTTCATTTGATTTTGTTGAAATCGTGATTTGAATCTAAGATCCATGTATGCCACTTTATGTGAGAGATTGTTCCTTGTCATGCTAAAGGATAGCTTCTTTTGAGTGAGAGTTCTTGTAAGGAGAACATCCCTTAGGATAGACATGCCACTCTAGAAAAGAGTTTCACCCTTGTATTGATAGAGAGTTTCATCATCTTCTTGCAGCGATTAATGAAGTGGCATCCCCACTCTTGACACCGAGCCTGAAGACGTAGTCCACACTGGATGAACTCCATTATTATATCGCATGTTTATGTGTGCTTCATGATTATTGCTTCTTGTTTCATGTTGATGGTCCTCCGAAGTGTTGTTTAATAATTCACATTTCTCATGATTTCACAAGAAAATGTAAGTGTTAGTAAAAGGTCTTGTATGACTACTAATAAATGTTTGTGCCTAATGAAATTCAAGCATATTCATTGTATTTGTTATAAATAAAAACATTTTCCCCTAGAAAAAAAAAATTATTTACTAGTAAATGTTTGTGCTTAATTAAAACCAAGCATAATCATTGTATTTGTTATAAATAAAAACATTTTTATTAAGTCCTTATTTAACTAGACTTGTAAATGTATATTACGTATTTATACAATTCTGTAGGGACTTATTCTTTTCATAAAAGAAAATTCTCAAAGGAAAACACTTTGCATGTAAACTCTATTGCTTATATATGTTTATAAATTTATTATATGTCTATTGTATTGTCCAAATGATTGCCTATATGACTATTCCTAAAATGAGTTTCTCTTATTTGTGCTAGTGACTGTACATTTATTATTGTTACATAGCTTTTGACTTGAATTTATTTCTTCTCTTTTTCTTGAGATAAATTTAGTTACTATACATTTCTAGATTTTGTACATCTAACATTTCGATTGCAAACCCAATTCATTGATATAAAATATATAGTTTATTACTACTTGTACATCGATAGTTATCGAGATTTCTTGAAATGTTTAAAGGAATATGCCTCCTTTCTATATACATATATATATATATATATATATATATATATATATATATATATATATATATATAATATATATAATATATATATATTTTTTCTCTAGATTCTTCTCCTATGTCAGCTAACACCTTTTTAGATATCTATGTTTGTTCAAACTATTCACTATTGTAAACTAACATTCTTTATTATTTCTACTATTAATGCTTCAAATTAACGAAGTCAAATTGTATCTCTAAAAGGACTATCTTCATTTCTAATTCTATTCGCTTTTCATCAATAATATGAAAATACAAGAATAAAATATAAATATAAATACTTCATAAATTCGTATTCAGCAATTACATCATCTATACTTTTTCGCTTTTTGTCTGGAGAATAAAAATTTAATTCCAGAACAAAATAAACAATTTGCATGCTAAAGTAAAACTAAAAACACTGACTTGAAAAAATACTCCTGGGAAACTAAAAGTCAACTACTTGGCTCCTCCCAACCTTGACACAGCCTCTGCTGGTCCCCCTCGAGCATCTAGACCTGCCATTACTTGTCTATATTTTTCTTTCTTCTATTCAGTCTCTCTCGTTCTCCTTCTCAGAAAAATTATGCGACAAAAGCTGGAAATTACAAAGATATTATCCATCTACCACTATTTAGGTGGTTATTAACTGCCTTCACCTCACCAACAGAGGGCAAGTAGTTAGCTGCTCATTAATAAGCTCTTGTTTCCCACTTTTGAAGACAACTTCATGTCTTCTAGGAAACATTTAATTGGCCAATATAATAATTTCATAATTAAATCTAATCACCCAGATTAGATGCCTAAGATTTGTTGATGGATAATAATAATAATAACTCTCAAAAATTAATTGCAACCCCTTCCCTCTTTCAACCATCTGTACTCCAACCATTAATTTTTCAGCTTTTGTCTTTATTCATGAAATAAAACATAATTACAATTCTCCAACAACTTATCATCATTTATTATTAGTAAGATTACTAATAATTAAATATATATTTTTATTTTAATGTAGCACACTAAATTCAAATTAAACTTATACACATGTTGGTTACAATGAAATCCTTAAGCTGAGGGATATCACATTGTCCCCTAGTTAAATTTGATACTGTCTTGGTGTCCCAATCAATATTTTTTTTGGAAACCATTTCAGAATCTAAACCATAGAAGGATAAGCTTCCCTAAAAGAATCCTCCAATTCCCAGTTTGTTTCCTCTAGAGTGAAATGTTTCCATTAAACTCTCAATTGTACTACATCTCTATTCTAGAGTGTAATCACCCTTCAGTTTAGAATACATAGTGGTTCTGCTAGGAACTCTCCCTCTGGTTCCACTTGTACAACATGCCAATCAATCACATGAGAATAATCATGTACATACTTTTTCAATAATGAAAGATGAAACACATTATGAATCTTAATGTTTGTTGGTAGGGCTAATTGGTGATGTAGGTGGCTCCAAAAAGGCTCAAAAAATAAAATTCTTCGTATTTCGTCAAAACTAATTTTAGAACATAGATCTCTTCATCTCTATTCCAACAGTGCATACAACACTCAAATCCTACTTTGTATGCCAAGATATTCACAGTCAAAGTTTTGGTAAACTTGGCCCCATTGGCTAAATTTAGCAGAGTGCCAACTAAATTTGTACCACAACTAAATCGTGCGGAACCCACCAAATTTGGTGGTCACTGACTAAGCGAAAATTTGGCACTTCATGGTAGACAGAACTAACGAAATTGTCACCTCTTTAATTTTCCCAGTGACCCCTAAAAATTTGGTTAACAATTTTGAATTCATTGTTTTTTAATATATATATATATATATATATATATATATATATATATATTTATATTTATATTTATATTTATATTTACATTTATATTAGGGTGGCGGGCCACCCGACTATATATATATATATATATATATATATATATATATATATATATATATATATATATATATATATATATATATATTTATATTTATATTTATATTTATATTTACATTTATATTAGGGTGGCGGGCCACCCGACTGGCAAACCTACCAACCATGTTGTCATATTTATATGATATAAATGGCCAATGGACTAGTTGTTACAACGACCTTTGATTTAAATTTGGGTCTGATGGGATTTGAACCCGCCCGGTTGTGTTGGCCAGCCCGCCAACGACGACCCCATAACTAAAACAAATGGCACCCAACCATAATAAAACAATTGCATACATATATTGCGATCTGGTGGGGTTGGAACCCCCAACCACCCCTGTCAACGACTCCAAATTAACTCTACCAACCAGGTTTCCAACTAGGTTGGCTTGGGTTATAACGCCTAGACTTTTGTTTAAATGCTCAACATTTTTACCATTAGGCCAACAGACACCAAGAAGGAGAGCGGAACCAGAAGCAAAGGGGAACCACACCCAGGCAGGACATGAATTTCGAGAGGGTATATTCTAGGGGAATATTCCCTAGAATATTTCAGAAAATATTCCTTGTGAAAAATCATTGAGGAATCTTGGTGGTTCCCTAGGGGTTGATCTTTTACGGTGTCAGAATTATGCCAAGTTTATACTCATCTGAACCAGTTTTTCTCCAGAAATCTGATGGTGTAATCCATTTATTCATTTTGAGCAACATATTTTTCGCCATGTCCAAAAGAAAATATTGTGAGGAATCTAAAAGATTCCCGGAGCCTAGATTTGACCGAGACAGAAATGGGTCATGTTTATACTCATATTTCATGGTTTTTCACAAGCAACACAATGGTGCATGTTGTTTATTCATCTTAGTGGACTATTAGCAGGCCATCCCCAGACTTGGAGGTATAAGGTGCATTGTTGTCATGTGTTCATTTGATTTTGTTCATATCATGATTTGAATCTGAGATCCATGTATGCCACTTTGTGAGATGATCATTTTATGCCACTTTATGTGAGAGATTATTCCTTGTCATGCTGAAGGAGAGCTTCTTTTGAGTGATATTTATTGTAAGGAGAATGTCTCTTGGGATATTAAAAAATAGGATTTATATAAAAGAAATATTGGAAAAAAAAATCAAAAAACAATAATAATAATAATAATAATAAATAAAGGGACCAAATAAATTCAAAGTCAACCCAAAAAAAAGAAACAAAACAAAAGTGCACTTGTCACTAGCCGAAGTCGGTAGCCCATTTCCACGACCAATCGTGACAACACCCCATCCTCTTGCACAGTGGTCGAACCCGCCTTTGATAAGCTACCACAAAAACCATCGTAGACACCTCCCTACAGGTGCACGCTAGTTGCCACAATCGACACTTCCATTGTCACCCTCACCAACTCTCCCCACAACCGCCGTAGGCAACTTCCAAAATTTCCACCGCCTAACCACCACGACTTGAGTCTACAGTGGTTTGACACCAACACAGACGGTGTGCATACACTACCTTCGTGTCATCGTCTAAACCTAGTTTCCCCAGATTTCTCTGTTGAGACCACAATCGATGCTTTCTCTCCGGCACAAGCCGATCCATAGTTGTAGTCAACCAATTTCCCGATGTCAATCGTCTATTGTCTAATTCCAGTTTTTTTTCTTGTTGATCACGTCCCTTGTTTCCATTTGTTGCACTGAAAACATTGCATCCTTACACCGTGGGAATCCAAGGGAATATCCAAATTCAAGAAAGATTGTGAAGAATCACGTCCCTTCATGGTAGTATATCACAACAACAAGTGTATATGAAAATTAATTATAAACAAATATTAATTCACATAGAAGCGCAGAAACCGTTGCCATTAATTCAATGGTTTGACTGGGGTCATATACTAATCAATGCCCTAAGTCTCTAATATATTATAAAAAGAATCACTATTACAGCTTGAATGTATTTAAAAGAAAACAGTTAAATCACCGAAGTTATAACAAAGTTAAAGAGAGTAATTATTAAGGTGATTATTTTTTTTTATAAAAATTAAAGAGAGGACTATATTATTATATCATAAAAGGAAAAGGAGTCACATTATATTAATGGGATCTAAGTAATTATCAAGGCGATTGAAAATTATAAAAGGTATACAAATAAAAAATATACCTAAAGTTACAAGTGCCACGTTAAAGCGAACTAAAAAGGTAGCTTTAAAAAAATATTTAAATCTTTGGGACCAAAAATGGAGTCTAATCCAAAAACAAAGGAAGGAAGATTTTCCTACAAAGGTCTTTCAATTATGGATCACAGATTAATGACATTAAAATGAAGTATCCAAGGTAAGGAAATTAATATCGTTATCAGTATATGCAATGTGGAAAATTACATCAATATTAATTTGGCAAATCAACTATTAATGCAAGATCCAAGCATTGGTGAAAGAAAAGATATTTGTGGCTACGAGGAATATGAAATTAATGATTTATAAGTGACGGTAGATCATTATGAGTACATATCTCAATTATGTGTCGTAACTATGTATGATAGAAAGGTTGACATAATTCTTGGTCAACTTTGGTTTAAATGATTGGCTATGTTAATGTTAAGCATAGACGAAAAACATGTATGATTCATAATTATTGCTTCTTGTTTCATGTTGATGGTTTTATGAGGTGTTGTTTAACAATTCACATTGCTCATGATTTCACAATCAAATGTAAGAGTCAATAAAATGTCATGTATGATGAATATTTTTGTTTGAAAGCATTCACAAAAATTTCTGGATCAATTGGTATCAGAGTGGTCTGGCCTTTTTTCTAGAGATTGTGAATGTTATCATGAGAGAGATAAAACGTGCAACAAGGGAAATGGAGAAGAACCAATATCTCTACGAGGCCTTCTACAAAATGGCAAGCATGGTAGACATATTGTTTTCAAATTATGAATAGAAAATGGCAAATGAGGAATAGGAGAAAGAGAGAGCAGAGGACGATGCTCCATCTCCATATTCAGGAGAATATTCCTCTTCTTCATCTTCTTCTCATCATTCTAATGAAGTGATCAACCAGATCCTTCAAGCAGAGAATGTTGAATTGAAGATACTTCTACAAGAAGTAGAAGAGGAGAAGCAAAGATTGCAACTTCAATTACAAGCCACAAAAGAGGCCTTGCAAAATTTGAAGTGCAACAAAGGCTTAGTGAAGCTATCATCACCTGCTTCAGAATCAACAACTGAGGTAAATAATGTTGATAGTTATTCAATTTCATTTTCACATGATGTTATTTCTATTAGAAACATTGAGATACCTCTTTCGGGAACTGGCATGAGACTCCTCACCAAGATGGGGTACAGTGAAAGAGAGTGCACAAAGGCAAAAAAAGCAAGGAGTTATTTAGACAAAGAATCCAAGTCATTACCGAAATAATCGAGGAAAGAGGTTGTTGAGAGCACATCACAATCTTCTCATGACAGTGATCATTGCGGAGGAAGAGCTAAGGCAATCTCTCACTGCCATACACGCACCAAATACAACCAAGCAAGGTATAATAGGTCACAATATTATACTTTAGATTACAAAAATATTGTTAATGACAAGAAAAAATTATGGAATAAAAAACCATTTACTTTTTGTGGCTTGCATAACCATGTTGTTGTGAAGTGTTGGAAAAGAATGACAGCAAGAAAGGGGACAAGACATGAAGACCCTTCTCCACATCAAGAAAGGAAGAAGGCGAGGAAAATATGGCAGAAGAAGAACTTTTGCAACCATTGCAATAGAGGTGGACATCAAAGAGCCACATGTTGGAGGCTACATCCAAAGTAGTGTCTCAAGAAGGAAAAAGCGCTTACGAAGGAACCAATCAGGGAAGTTGTTCAACAAGAGAATCAACTACAAGACCCATTCACCTTGTTGAGTGAAAGATGGTGGTATTAGAGATAATAGCTTGTCATGGCCGCATTTGTAAATCACATGTTGTGATTGTTTATAAAAGTGATGAAGTGTTTGTCATCACTTATGAATGCAACAAGGTGGTATTTTTGACATTTTACTCAATAGTCGGGTATTGGTTTTTGATATGAGTATGATGTAAGCATGACCAATGAGTGTTTTATAAATTCTTGGCAAGTATGAGGTTTACTTGAGTCATGATTGGTATTGTAAAATAACATGTATTTTTCAAGTTGTACTACAATTTTTCAAAGAATACAGATGTCGGTTCATCACTTATGGTTGTGAGGTACAAAGGTGAAGGAGAAGGAAGTGTGGCCTATTAGGGAACTTCTTGTGCAGATGAGGGAGTACAGTAGATTGTAGATCATGTTCATGCTTTTGGAAGACCAAAATATCCTTAGTGGGGATGAATGATCCAAGTGGCTCCATAAAGGCTCAAAAATAAAAATCTTCAGACTTCGTTGAAACCAGGGCCACAACGTAGAGCTTGTCATCTTGATTCCAACGATGCAAATGACACTCAAATCTAACTTCATATGCTCAAGATATTTGCAGTCAATTTTTTGGTCAACTTGACCCCACTCGCTAAATTTAGCAAAGTTCCCACTAAATTTGGAACATAGCTAAATCTGGTGGAACCCACAAAATTTGGCATCCAGTAACTAAGCAACAATTTGGTACTTCATGGTAGATGAACTAATGAAATTTTTGCCTCTTTAATTTTGCTGGTGACCCATAAAAATCTAGCCGACGATTTTAAATTCATTGTTTTTAATATATATATATATATATATATATATATATATATATATATATATATATATATATATATATATATATAGATATAAAGGTTGGAAGACCACCCAACTGGCAGACCCTCTAACCCTGTTGTCATATTTATATGATATAAATGGCCAATGGGCCAGCTGTTACCGCAACCTTTGATTTAAATTTGGGGTCGACAGTATTTGAACTCGCTCAACTAGGTTGGTCTGCTCGCCAACGACGACCCCATAAAAAAGCATGCCCAACCATAATCAAATGATCATATACATATATTGGAGGTCGGTGGGGTTGGAACCCCCAACCATCCCTGTCAATGACTGCGAATTAACTCTGCCAACCAAGTTGCCAGTTGTGTTGGCTTGGGTTGTAATGCACAAATTTTTATTTAAATGCTCAACATTTTTACCATTAGACCAACGGAGGCTGAGGAGAGTAGAACTAGGAGCGGAGAGGAATCGCGCCCAGGTAGGGGATGAATTTCGAGTGCATAGATTCTAGGGGAATATTCTACATAATATTCCTTATGTAAAATCATTAAATAATCTTAGAGATTCCCGGGGGTTGATTTTTTATGGTGTCATAATTATGCCAATTTTATACTCATCTGAACCATATTTTCACTAGGAATCTAATGGTGCAGTCCATTTCTTCATCTGAGCAGTGGAGTTTTTGCCCATGTCTAGAAGAGAATCTTGTGAGAGAATCTAAAATATTCTTGAGGAGCCCATATTTGACCAAGATAGAAAGGGGTTGTGTTTATACTCAAATTTCACGATTTTTTACAAGGACTGCAATGGCACATGCC
This sequence comes from Pinus tabuliformis, assembly GCA_031772625.1. Taxonomy (NCBI): domain Eukaryota; kingdom Viridiplantae; phylum Streptophyta; class Pinopsida; order Pinales; family Pinaceae; genus Pinus; species Pinus tabuliformis. The sequence continues at coordinate 240,517,855 of CM062817.1, forward strand.
ATTTCTTCATCCGAGTAGCCGATTTTCAATCCATCCCCAGACTTGGAGGTATAAAGTGCATTGTTGTCATGTGTTCATTTGATTTTGTGGAAAACATGATTTGAATCTAAGATCCATGTATGCCACTTTGTGAGAATATTATTTTATGCCACTTTATGTGAAAGATTGTTCCTTGTCATGCTAAAGGATAGCTTCTTTTGAGTGAGAGTTCTTGTAAGGATAATGTCCCTTAGGAGAGACATGTCACTCTAGAAAAGAGTTTCACCCTTGTATTGACAGAGAATGCATCATGTATTCGTCATCTTCTTACAACGACTAATGAAGTGGCATCCCCACTCTTGACACGACGCAGTCCACACTGGACGAACTCCATTATTATGTCATATGTTTATGTGTGCTTCCTTATTATTGCTTCTTGTTTCATGTTGATGGTTCTCTGAAGCGTTATTTAATAATTCACATTTCTCATGATTTCACAAGAAAATGTAAGTGTCAGTAAAAGATCTTGTATGACAGAGATTTTTGTTTGAAAGCATTCATGAAAATTTCTAGATCAATTGGTAAGCAACAGGTCCAACTCTAACTAACACTTCAAAGGGTCCACAATATCTAGGAGATAAATTAGCACAGCTATCAAGTCTAAGTGTGTTTTTCTTAGTTATGACCTTCAAATATAAATGATCTCCCACATTGAATTATTTTTTAGTATTTTCAAGTCTGCATAGATTTTTTTACGATCTTGGATTGTTTTCAAATTTTTTTGACTTGTTTGACTATTTATTTCATTTCTTTTAACATGTCTAGACCTAATATCAACCTATCCTCGAGATGATATAAGCTTAATGGTACCTTGCATCTTCTTCCATACATGACTTCAAAATGACTCATTTTTAAAGAGGATTGATAACCATTGTTGTAGGCAAATTCAACTAGATGCAAATAGTCTTCCCATTTAGTTTGCTTATCTTTCACATACATCCTTAACATATCCTCTAATATCTGATTGGTCATTTCTGTTTAACCATCAGTTTGAGGATGATAGAATGCATTAAAGTTTAACTTGGTTCCCATGTTTTCAAACAATCCCTTCCAGAATTTGGAGGTACACTTTGCATCTCTATCTGAAATTACAACCTTAGAGGTACCTTACGATGTTTGGAAATTTCCATCATAAAGATTTATGCAATGTTTATCGCCTTAAAAGTGGATTTGACTAGAATGAAGTGTGCTACTTTACTAAGATTTTCAACTAAAACCTTAATGGCATCATGTTGTTTTCTACTTCTTGGTAACCCAGTAATAAAATCCATTGAAATGATTTCCCATTTCCACTCTGGAATGGGTAATGGTTGTAGCAATACAATAGGTTATTGATGAGATGCCTTGACTTGTTGGCATTCTAGACATCTTGCTACATATTCAATTGTCTCATTTTTCATATTTGTCCAATAAAATTCCTTTCTTAACGTAGTGATCAACTTTTTATAACCTGGATGACCAATTGTTGGCATCTTATGCAGCTCATCTAGTACAAAAATTTTCAAATTAATGTCATTTGGTATGTAAATTTCATTTCTAAACAACAATAAATTTTGATTGTTAGTTGAAAAATCAACCTCCTCTCCTTCCAATTTATCAGTTTTCTGCACTTTTTCTTTAATTTTCAGATATTCTAAATCAGAATTTCCAATTGTTTTGACTCTTTCTATCAAATCTGTTGACCAATTGATTGTTGTTGTATTGCAAATTTGATTAAGTTTTCTACTTAAAGCATCAACTATCTTATTTTCTTTCCCTTTTATGTGTGTAATCTCAAAATCATACTCACTAATAAATGTTAACCATCTTTCTTGTCTAGAATTTAAATTAGGCTGATCAAATAGATACTTGAGACTAACATTGTCCTTAGTTTAAATAGTCTCTCTATTAAGTAGTGTCTCCACATTTTGAATCCATGAATTATTGTTGCTAATTCCAGATCATGAGTAACATTTTTTTTTCTCATGTTCTTTTAATTTTTTGCGTTCATAGTAGATAACATGACCATCCTGCATTAAAAATGCTCCTAGGATTTCTTTACTTGCATTTGTAAAAACCACAAATTCCTTATTGGGATCAACTAATTTTAAAATTAGAGTTGTAGACAAAATTTATTTTAGTTTTTCAAAACTAGCTTGACACTTTTGACTCCATTCAAATATGATTAATTTATTTTTCATATTAATGATCAGATAAGCAAGTTTCATGAACCCTTCTATGAATCTCCTATAATAGCCTGTGATGCCCATAAAATATCTGATTTATTCCACTTTCTTGGGTGTTGGCCACTCCACAATTGATTTTATCTTCTCAGGATCCACAATAATTCCTTCTTCTGATATTACTTGTCCTATATAATGAATTTGTTGCTGGTAAAATGAACATTTATTATATTTAGAATATAGTTCATTGTCTCCTAGAGTCTAGAGGACCATTTTTAGATGTTGGTCATGCTCTTCCTTATTCTTTGAATATACCGAAATATCATCTATGAAGATAATCACAAATTTATCTATGAATGGCCTTAATACACTCTTCATGAGACACATGAATGTAGCAGGTGCATTAGTAAACCCAAATGGTAGTACTACACAACTCATACTACCCATAACATGTACAGATGGTTTTCTTATGGATGTCTTCATCCTTGATCCTGATTTGATGGTATCCTAACCTTAAATCAATTTTAGATAATATAGAATCTCCTCTAACTTAATCAAATATATCATCTATTCTTGGAAATGGGTATTTATTTTTTATAATCATCTTATTCAACTATCTATATTCTATGCACAGTCTCAACATTCCATCTTTCTTTTTCACAAATAATTTAGGTGCTCCCTAAGGATACACACTCAGTCTTATGTACTTTTTGTCCAATAATTCTTGTAATTGAATCTTAAACTCCATTAATTTAGGAACACTCATTCTATATGGGGCCTTGGAAACTAGAACAACACCAGGTATAAGATCAATGGTAAAGTCAATATCCCTCCTTGGAGGAAGTCTTGGTATTTCTTCTCGAAATACATCCTTAAATTGTTCTAGTACTGGATATTCCTCTAATGATGGTATCTATTTATTTTCAGATAGATCTTGGACTTGAACAATGAACAATTGGCAATCCCTCCTAGCATATTTCTTCAATTGTACAACATAAATTTTCTTGACATAAATTTTCCTTGGAATTCCTTGAACCATGCAAGCTTTTCCTTCATCATCAAAACAGGTAAAGGACTTGTCTAAACAGTTTAATATCACGTTATTTTTTTCTAATCAATCGATTCTTATGAGGATATCATAGGATACTAATAGTAAAATATTCAAATTGAGGACAGTTTGCATTCCATTAAGGTCTATAGTGCATTCCTTACTAATTTCATATACTTTTCTTTTAGTTCCTGTGGCCAGTTGTACTAACAAAGGCTTATGTTGTTTTTCCTTTCTAATTTTACACTTCTCAACTATAGCAAGGGAGACATAACTCGAGGTGGATCTTGGATCTATAATTACAAATACACTTTTATCATAAATTTTACCTTGTACTTCAACCATAGTTGGTTGATGATCCGCCTGTCTTCCATCTAGTGCAACATTAATTTTGAGTATATTACAGACTACTTCATTTATTATTGATGCTTCTTGAACCTGATTTCACACTGTCTTTTCTTCTTCTTTAATGGATTCTATGGACGGTCTCTCCACAAGTGATTTTCACCACAACCCCAACATTTAATGGGTGGTCTCATCGTCTCACTGAAAATTTTACTTCATATAAAAAAATCCTTCCTTATGCCCATTATTTTTTTGTTAATTAAGATTTATGTTATATTTTCTTGCTTGTACACTTTTAATAAAAGTGGGTTTTTTAAACCATTTTCTTTTGTTGTTGGATTTTTCAGGTTTCTTTGACACTCATCCTTTATAACTTCTCCCTTTTTTCTTGCCATGGTTGAAACACAATTTTTCTTTTCTAATGGTCTCATCCATTGTTTTTTCTTGATCAAATTCAGTTCTTTCTTTCTATGAGAAAAGTAGGCAACTGAAAAAAATTTGGATTTTTTCTCTTTCTTCTTTCAAGTATGGAACATATCTCAACAGACTCATGAATTTGTAAACAAATTCATCCATAGTAAGTTGTCCCAATTTCATCTCATGGAACTCACTAGCTTTCTCATCAAAATATCTCTCAGTTAAATACTTCTTTTTGAATTCTTTTCTGAACAATTTCCAAGTTAAATCCTTTCTTCTAATTCTTTTAACCTCTTTGTTTTCTTCCCACCATAAGGCTACCTTACCAATCAACTGGTAGGTGGCAAACATTGCTTTAATACTACTTGGATAATTGTATACTTCAAATTATTTATACATATTAGGGATCCATGCCTCTACTCCTTTTTTAGATTCACCATCGAAATTGGGAGGTTTAATTTTCTTAAACTTTCCTTGTATCCGAGAAGATGATCTTCGTTTTCTAGGTATGGAAGTGCTACTACTTGATTTTTTTATATATTGATCACCAGATTCATCTTTTTGGTTGTCACTAGAATTTATTGAATTGCTACTTCTTGTGGTACTAACATGTTTAATTCTAGACCTTTTTCTATGAATCTTTTTATTGACTCTTTCATCCTCCAACTTCTTTAACATGTATCCATTAATCTCCTCTTTTTCCTCTCTATCTTTGACTAATATTTCCTGATTATCTTTAATATCATCTAAATTTGTTTTCAGACTTCTTATCACTAGCAACAGTTCAAATTATTTCCTTTCTTCATTACTGGTTCCACCCCCAACCATTCCTAGTTCAGTGTCATGTTCTGAACCACCCCTTGGTAATCCCATAGAAGTTTTTCCATTGAATTCTTTCGCCATTTTCAGTTTTCTAGCTCTTTTTATGCAATTTATTCATGACATGTATAACGATTTCAATTTCGGGACCCAAGAGAGGCTCAATGTTGTAACTACAACTCGAATACCACTTGTAAAAACCCTTACAATACTAACAATTTTTTTCAATTACATTCGTTGGTCTAAATATCCAAAATCAATTTTCTAATAATGTCTTATATATAGATAGTCATTTATGACTTATTGTTAAATGTCTAATACAATTGCACAAGTCAAAATTCCTACCACTTATAATCCAACAATAACATAATTGTGTTGAATACTAAATTTAGAGTTTATGCCAAAGGCCTTCATTATTTTTATAATAACTAATGGACTTTTTATTCTTTGATATAATTTTGTTCCCAAAGACTAACTTGATGTTGGTTCTCTTCTCACACTCAATAAATATATATATATATATATATATATATATATATATATATATATATATATCTATATCTGATAAAATTCCCCAATTTCATTTATGTCAATGTAATAATACTTATTGAAAGATTCTTATACAATTATTTTTAATGAGTGACATTTTTCTTCAAAAACAATGTTAACCCTAGTCCCTATAGTCATTATTTCATCGTTCAGTTTACATCCCAAAGTTTTTCTATTTGATTTGTTAAAATATCGGACTCTAGTCCATTTTATGATATATATATATATATATATATATATATATATATATATATATATATATATATATATGAATTATTATTGTGATCCCATATTTGTAGCATTTCCACAATACGCAAACTTTAATTGTATTTATGCCTTCCTATTGATTTACCAACGCAACAACATATCCTCCATACCCTTGCTTTGAACCTATACTTATAACATAATAACTTCATAATTTGTTTTCCATTGTGGGATTATTATGATATAGCCCAATCCACATATGTTTTCAACAAGTCTCTAGGTTGTTCTATCCTTGAGTGAGAATATTTATTCACTAGCCACATATCCCTTTCTGTATTGGCCCTATCAATGACGTAGATCATTCATTGCCAAATCAACGGCTCATTCATAATTAGGTTTATGATGAAGTTTAATGACTTTCCAAGTTTATTCTCACCATCTCATTTTACTCCAATTTTTCTTAGTCATTCCGCTCTCTGTGGCTAGGGTTTTATTTTTTGTTTCAATGGCACTTGTCATTTTCATCGATGAAATTGTAATAGGTGTGTTTGAATTAACTTCCTGAACATATTGCCCCATCTTTCATATGGTGGTAGTTGACTTCGTAATTTGTCAAGAGGAATGGGTTACTTGTCTAATTTATTTTGGAGGTTAATATTAGAGGTATTAATTCCCTTAAATGGGCCTACACTCAGTTGTATTATCTCAATTCTTTTCTTTTTTGTGCAATATTCAGTGTATTTACTTATACTCTTGAATGTTTCTTTCAGGTATGCGGGGTGGTCATTTGATGTCTTGTGGAAGTATATTGATGTCAACTCGAAGGAGGTAGATTAGTGTTGCAAACAAATCAGTAAGAACACTCAATTAAATAAATTTCTCATATGTTTTCATTAAATATGTTCTAGGTACGATTTCACTCTGGTTATTTTCTTTTTTATTTTTCTTCAAATCCTTTCACTACCCATGAGGTTATTCAAAGAAATTTTTGTTGGAAATAATACTGAGAGGGGGGGTGAATCAGTATTAGCAAGTCAATAATATTTCATTTCCATAATCAGATTCATATACGCTACTTCAGTTTATGGAACTTGCGTGTATACACAACTGTATTTAAGGCAACTAGCATATATCTTGCAAACTTATGATTCAGTTAATTTATCATATGTTGATATTTAATCAGTGCATCAGAACCATCTAAACAGTAAACAAGTGTAGTAAAATAGAACATACAATCACACACACATGAACACAAGATATAAGTTGGAAACCCAATGTGGGTGAAAGCCACCTGTTGCAATCATCTCTGTCTTCCTTTTAATAAGAAACTTATTTTTACAATTTTTGTACTGGTGCAGTCTTATACCAGTACGCAGGCTTCTACCTGCAAAAGGCTACAACCTTCTCTCGTTCTCCAGCTTCTCCTGGAAGGGAGCTACAACCCCCTAGCTCTTGTACTAGCTAATATGTTTACTAGTACATAGGTGTCGGCCTACAGAAGGCTACAACCTTCTCTTTTCTTCTACGGACCATGTTTCATAAATTTTCAGACTGGATCCATCAATAACATCATTCAAACATCAAATACATCTGCATCAATCAATCTCCTTTGCACCAACCTCAACTGAATCAATCAATCACTTTTCAGAATGTTGTAACCAGAATACAGTAACCAGAAAATAGTAACCAACATCCAAAACACTGTAACAACAACCAGAAGTAGCTAAAGTATATTTGATGTGGTATATGCTACTTCAATGTGTTGAACCTATGTGTATACGCACTTTTCTCAAGGCAAACCTGCCTATAAATCCGTAAATAAAATTTAAGATGTATACGTTGTTTTGATATGCAAAACCAGTGTGTATACGCGCCTTTTCTAAGGTGAACCTGTGTACAGATCTATAAATGATGATTTAATCTTGACAACAATTCCAGACTTCATTTATACCCAGATCATCATATTTTTAGTCTACAACATGCGCCAATTATTCAGATAAAAGATCAAGCCACACAAAGATACTTCACTTCAATCCTTAAGATCTTGACCCATCATTAGATCTTATCCTTCATCAAGAGCTAAGGTTCATCCTTGATTCAGATCTAGCTGTGCACCATAACCCAATAACCTGTATTCTAGATCTTTCTCTTCATTAGATACTCAATTCATGAGTGCCTTTGCCTAATGATCTTCTCCTCCTTTTATAGTCTTAGGCCTTACTCAATACCATGGACCAAATACCATAGACCAAAACTAAGTTTTCCAACATGTACACACCTTTCCTTACGTGAAAGTGTGTGTGTACGCTATACACGTCTTTTGGTCTGCAAACCCGCGTGTACGCGCGGCTTGGTCAATGGAGAACCTATGTATACCTTTCTTTCTTCATTCTATGAGTCTGAACTGTGATCTGTCATCTGAGTGAGTTGCCATCAAGGACAACACCTTTGTCATAGTGTCAAATCTATGCCATAATGTCAACAATCTCCCCCTTTGGACTTGATGGCAACCCCAAGTCACTCTCCCCTTTGTCATCGAGGGCAAAGGGTTATGCTCCCCTTGAGTACATGTTGAATGCTCTGATATGCTGAAAAGTGTTGATTGAGCTCCATGCTCGAGTCCATGCTCCCCCTGAATATAAGCAAGGTCTGCAAAAAGATGTTCTAAACGAAGAACATGACTCTATACATCATAAATGACCTTCCTATCACCAATGACTCATACATACATCCATCTTCCAACCAAGTGGGAATATACCAAGTTTGACTCATCCACCCAACCAAGTGGGGATATACCAAATGTTTATACATGTCAAAACAAGAACATTACATCATCCATCCCATGCATAGTGGGGAAACAAAATAGGTCATTTCATGACCTTGACATTAAAAGATATACATGACATAGAGACCAAATATCTGAAACAAGACCATGATAGTTATCAACAACTATCATCAGCAGCATTTGTCAATCACCATCCAGACTAGCAACCATGATCTCCCCTTGAACATGTTCCACCTGAATCAAAAACAACTGTGAATTTGTACCAAGATCTTCTAAGATAATGCCAACAATGCATTATTAGAAGTATATGCTCCCCCTGTGCTAGATGATCACTGTCAGACCCATATCAGACTCCTTTCATCCTAAGTCTAGCCCACTTTTTTTCTTAAAACCAACTTATACACGACTATATCCACAGAAACCGGCGTATGTACGTGAATACGCTTCATGGAACTCGCGTATAACCACTTTTCTCTGAAACAGATAATTTTTAACCGCAAGATGATGCATCAACTACTCCCAGCTTCTGTCTGAGATATTCAAATGTCTCTCTGGGCAGTGGTTTGGTGAATATATCAGCAACTTATTCTTTGGAGGGAACATACTTCGATTTGACCTTTTGTTCAAGCACGTGTTCACGTAGAAAATGATATTTGATGGGTATGTGCTTGGTCTTGGAATGCATGACTGAATTCTTTGAAATACTGATTGCACTTGTATTATCACATATAATGGAGATGGGTGGAATACATGTGATCTTAATGTCTTGCAATGTTTGCATCATCCAAAGGAGTTGTGTGCAGCAAGATGCAGCAGCCACATATTCTGCTTCAGCTGTTGATAATGCAATTGAACTTTGTTTCTTGTTGAACCAAGACACTAATCTGGAACCCATATAGAATGCACCACCACTATTGCTTTTTATATCATCAACTCTTCCTACCCAATCTGCATCTGTATATGCATGAAGTGTAAGATATGTATCTCTAGGATACCATAAACCAAAATTATGTGTTCCTTGAAGATATTTGAAAATCCTTTCGACTGCCTGAAGGTGTGATTCCTTTGTATTGGATTGGAATCTTCCAATTATTCCCACTGCATGCGTGATGTCTGGTCAGGTACCTATTAGATAGGGCAGACTGCCAATCATGGATCTATAGGTTGGTTGATGTACTGTTGTTGATTCATCATTTGAGCTGAGAGTGCATCCTGTTACCATAGGGGTACATACTGGTTTAGAATCTTCCATGCCGTATTTTTTCAAGATCTGCTTGAGATACTTGGTTTGTGACAGAAAAATATCATCTTTCCTTTGTTGAACTTGTAGACCAATAAAATATGTGAGCTCACCAAGCAGGGACATTTCAAATTCTTGTTGCATTACCAAAGAAAATTTTTGACTCATGGCTTCTTCATTGCTACCAAAAATGATATCATCAACATACACAACAAGTATTAGCAATTTATTATTGTCAATCTTTGTATATAGATTGTTATCAGCTGATCCTTTTGAAAAACCTTGTTGATGGAGGTATTTGTCAAGATGGTAATATCAGGCCCTTAGAGCTTGTTTTAGACCATAGAGAGCCTTTCTGAGTCTGAATATAAGTTTTGGATCATTTCCAAGGATGAATCCATCTGGTTGCTCAATATATACTTCTTCTTCTAAGTCCCCATTAAGAAAGCCAGATTTTACATCTATTTGGTATACTTTGAATTTCTGAAAACTATAAAGAGCAAGGAACATTCTTATGGCTTCAAGTCTAGCAACATGTGCAAAAGTTTCTTCAAAATATACCTTCTTGTTGAGAATATCCATTACAAACAAGTCTGGCCTTGTTTCCAATAACTTCGCCATTTTCATTCACCTTGTTTTTGAATATCCATTTGGTTCCTATGATATTCTTATCATGAGGTCTAGGAACTAATTCCCAAGTATTATTCTTTTCAATTTTGTCAAGTTCTTCATTCATGGCCTTGACCCAACATTCATCTTTGCATGCTTCATTTACATTTTGAGGTTCAATGGAGGAAAGCAATGCTAGATAGCTTGAAGCTTCTGCAATAGTTCTTCTTGTCTGCACACCTACCTCTTTTTGTCCCAAAATTTGAGTCTCTAGATGATTTTTTTGAACATACTTGGATGGATTCTTTTCTTCTGCCGTTATCTGTTCTTCTGGTGCTTCATTGGTTTCTTCTTCAGAATCAGTCTGATTTGATGTGGAAGGATAATCCTCATCTTCTCCATAATCTTCGGTTTTTACCTGCTTTGGATTTTTGCATGCTTCATCAACCACAACATCAATACTTTCAATAATTTTCCCAAGTATTTTATTATAACACTTATATCCTTTACTTCGAGAAGAGTAACCAAGGAGAATGCCTTCATCTGCTCTGGGTTCAAACTTGCCAAGTTTTTCATCAGTCCTTTTGATGTAACATTTGCTTCCAAAAACTTTGAAGTATTTTACGATAGGAGTCTTACCATACCAAAGCTCATGTGAAGTTTGAGTGATGTTTACTCGAACATTTACTTGGTTGAGAATAGTGACGGCAGTGAATGCAGCTTCACCCCAAAAGGTTGCAGGAGTTCCAGAGTCATCTAGCATAGCACGAGCCATTTGTTGAACAGTTCTGTTCATCCTTTCTACCACTCCATTTTGCTGAGGAGTTCTTGCAGTGGAGAATTGCTTTTTTATTCCATGTTCTTCACAAAAGTCAAAAAATTCATCCGAGGTGAATTCCCCTCCTCGATCAGATCTGAGGCATTTGATTTTGTGATCTGATTCATTTTCAACTAGGGCTTTGAAGGCTTTGAATTTTTCAAATGCTTCATCTTTATGCTTTAGAAGCCCTATCCAACACATTCTCAAAAAATCATCAATGAACAAAATAAAGTATTCCTCTCCACGAGGTGACTTTTTCCTTGATGGACCACATAAATCATTATGAACAAGTTCAAGAGGCTTACTAGCTTATCCTTCCTTTTCATGGAATTGCAACTTGGTTTGCTTACCAAATTGACGTGATTTGCATATTGTATTTTCTGGAATGTTGATATCAGGAAGATCATGAACAGCCTGAAATTTGCTTGCTTTTATTATTTGAGAGAAGCTTAGATGCCCCAATCTTCTGTGCCATAGCCAGTGTTCATCATTTTTGCTTAGATAGCATTGTTGTTGTCCTCCCTTGAGTATATATAAGTTGTTTGGATTTCTTATACCTTTGATCATGGTTTCTCTTGTATCAAGCTCACGAAAAAGGCATCCATTTGATCAAAATACTACTTCATTTCCTTGATCACACATTTGACTGACACTCAATAGGTTATGCTTTAGACCATCAACATACATAACATTCCCAGCTTTAACTTTTTCTTTTAAAAGAACAAAACCTTTACCTTTTATGACAGCAGGAGTGTCATTTCCAAATGAGACCTTCTTTTCTTTTTCTAAGGCATTATATGACTAAAGTTTTTCTTTATCACCTGTCATGTGTTTCAAGCATCCACTATCGATGTACCACTGATTTTCTTTTCCTTCTACATACAGGGCTATACCACATCTTTCTGTTTGTGGTTCTTTCTTTCTCCATATTTTGGGATTTAATGAAGTTTGCTCCTTCTGAGATGTTTGCCGAAATTTACTCCCACATTCAGATTATTCGTGACCAAAGTTGTTGCAGATAGGGCATTCTATTTCATTTTCAAGGAGAGAAAAGTTATTGTAGGTCCTTTTCATGATCCCCGTCACATTCCTTTGATTCGTGCTTCTCTAGTCATGATGGTCTTGTAAGAAACACATTGAGCAGCTTTGTGTCCAAAGTTATGACATGAAAAACATTGGCCATTAAAGAAGTTCCTGCGATTATCGAATCCACTGACCTATTGATTGTAGTTGCTATTGATATTCAATCTTGAAGCAGATTGAATATGATTTACATGAGGTTTGTAGCTTCTGTTCATCCTTGAAGTAAATTGAGCCTGATTTACCTGGTGATCTTATTTATGCCTTTGTTGTCGATTGTCAAATTGTTCACTGGTCTTTGCTGCCTCAAGATAGCTTTTAGTGGAGGTTGACGACTTCTGTGCTTGGGATGCTTCCTCAGTATATCCAAGACCTGCCTTTATCAGAGGAGAACGCTACACTTTGATAATTCCATTTAAGGTTTCTGATCCTTTAGTAATTCTAAGATTGAGAGCTTTTATTTTCTCAATATCCTTTCTTAGACCCACAATTTCACATTCTATTTTTTCATTGTGTTTTTCTCTTTCAGCAAGTTGGAATGTCAGAGTATCTATAATCGTATTCTTTTCTTCTAAACAAATTTTGAGTTTAGAGATTTATTCATAAAGGTCATCTTCATCTAAAGCATCCAAGAAATCATCATCTTCAAAAGCCATTAGAAGTCTATAGTCATTACTATTTTCATCTTCATCACTATTTGATAAACCATCGCTATCTGCATGAGTATAGTAACTCTTATTACTTACACTTTGTTTTCTATTCCATTTTGTTGATTCCTTACCTTTATCAAGCTTATCTTTATGAGGACATTTGGCAGCATAATGACTGATTCTTCCACAACCAAAATATTTGAAAGGTAGTTTACCTCTAAATCTCCTCGAACCACGTTGAAGGTTCTTGACAAAGTTTGCTTCTTCCTCTCCTTCTGAAATATGTCCTGATTCATTGAGTTCTTCTCTTCCTGAAGCTTTGAATGCAGCTTCTCTCATATCTGATGGAATTCCTTTTCTCATTTCGAAAGCAGTTAAGATTCCGTGCAACTGTGTCATAGTAATAGTCTGAAGATCCTGCTTTTCTTCTATGGTAGATATTTTTGATTCAAACTTAGTAGACAAGGATCTTAAAACCTTTTCAACTAAAGTAACTTATTTTATCTCTTCACCAAATTTCTTCATGCAATTAACAATCTCATCTATAGATAACAAGTAACTAGCAATACTTTCATCATTGTGCATTTTGAGAGTTTCATATTGAATTATGAGAGATTGCAGTTTTGCACGTTTTACCTGATTATCTCCTTCATAGCTTAGAACGATCTTGTCCCATATTTTGGCAGTTTTGAGCTGCATAAATTTGACAAATTCTGATTGTGACAGACTCCCCAATAATGTATTGACAGCCTTGGCATTGGTTTCATATTGCTTTTTACATGTCGTATCTGTAGGAATTGTTGATGGAAATGTATATCCTCCTCCCACGATTTCCCAGACATCTGTTCCAAGAGATTGAAGATAGGTTGTAGTTCTTACCTTCCAATAAACGAAGTTGCTCCCATCAAAGATTGGTGGTCTAATGGATCCCTCTCATTCGTAGTTACTCATGATGATAGATCTTCCTTCAAGCGATCAATCTTCTTTTGAAGGACCTGCTCTGATACCAATTGTTGGAAATAATACTGAGGGGGAGGGTGAATCAGTATTATCAAGTCAATAATATTTCATTTCCATAATCAGATTCATATACGCTACTTCAGTTTATGTAACTTGCGTGTATACGCAATTGTATTTAAGACAACTAGCGTATATCTTGAAAACTTATGATTCAGTTAATTTATCATATGTTGATCTTTAATCAGTGCATCAAAACCATATAAATAGTAACCAGGTGTAGTAAAACAGAACATACAATCACACACACATGAACACAAGATATAAGGTGGAAACCCAATGTGGGTGAAAACCACCTGCTACAATCATCTCTATCTTCCTTTTAATAAGAAACTTCTTTTTACAATTTTTGTACTAGTGCAGTCTTATACCAGTATGCAGGCTTCTACCTGCAGAAGGCTACAACCTTCTCTCGTTCTCTAGCTTCTCCTGGAAGGGAGCTACAACCCCCTAGCTCTTGTACTAGCTGATATGTTTATTAGTACATAGGTGCCAACCTACAAAAGGCTACAACCTTCTCTTTTCTTCTAGGGACCACGTTTCATAAATTTTCAGACTGGATCCATCAATAACATCATTCAAACATCAAATATATATGCATCAATCAATCTCCTTTGCACCAACCTCAAATGAATCAATCAATCACTTTTCATAATGCGGTAACTAGAATACAGTAACCAGAAAATAGTAACCAGCATCCAGAACACTGTAACAACAACCAGAAGTAGCTAAAGCATATTTTATGAGGTATACGCTACTTCAATGTGTCGAACCTGCATGTATACGCACTTTTCTCAAGGCGAACCTGTGTACAGATCTGCAAATCAAATTTAAGATATATACATTGTTTTGATATGCAAAACCAGCATGTATACACACCTTTTCTAAGGTGAACCTATGTATAGATCTATAAATGATGATTTAATCTTGACAACTGTTGACACCTAATCTTCATGATTGGGGAATTTGTACAATAGATAAATCAGGAATGTGAACAGTCATCGGAAGATGAACTGAACAATCACTCCTGATATATAAAACAATAACATACCTATGGAATAAACACACGAATCAGTTTTTCTGAGTTTTTCGCCAAACTGGAGTTACTGCCTGGCCTGACATGGTATCAGAGCTAGTTCTAAAAATAGTTGTAACTCCCTTATCTCTGCCTGAGCTCTGTCCTCAAACGCCTCTGTCGTTCTATCCACTGTTATGCTCTGCCTCTCTCCCTTGACAGAAAATCTGTTTTGATTCCCTGCTTTGTCCTCTGTGCGCTGAATGCATATAATTCGCCGCTCCCACTCAAATTTCGTTTCAAATTCCTCTTGAATCTCAAATATTTCTGCGCACTGTTTTTTGATTGTCGTGCGCTGGTGTATCCTTACTTGTGAAGTCGCAGCCCAAGCTCTCTCGGTGCAGTTCTCTGCATTGTCTGGTCATTGTAAAGAGGATTCTCTCCATAAGTGTACACTCGTTATATATAGTCACTTTGTTCTGCTACTTTTTTTATATATAGTCTCCCATCTTTGTCCATAAAATCATTCTTTGTGTCCCGACCTGCCAGATTCTTTATTTTTTGTAATCTATTCCTGTTAATGGCAGTGCGCTTAACCAATTTGACACAAAACCGTATGGTAAACATTACAACTGGTTTGAGACCATGTTGTGTTGACTGTTCTCAGTGCCTTTGAGTTGGTCGTTCTTACTATGCATTGAAGCTTCCTTAAAGGAAGAAACGACAAATCGAAAAATTGTTTACGCATAAGTGATTTTTGTTCTCACCCTCACCACCAAAGGTTTTGTCCCCACAACAGTATGTTGGAGGTCCCGGTCCAGGTTCGAATCTGATTCATTGGATTTGAGAGAGCATGTACACTGGTCCACGAATACAAATATGTGCATTGGTCCTTTGATTAAGCATTGATGTATATTCTCAAAGCGTGGTGCAGAGGAAGCAAGGTGCATGTCGTAATGATTTATATATACCAGTGAATGGTTGAAGCATTGATTCTGTATGCGCATTGGTGGAATGAAGACCATGAATTTTAATTGTGATACATGTGTTCTTGCATGGTGCTCTCCATAAGTTGCATTTTTTGAATTCGTATATGTGTTGGGCACATACATGTGCATTTTTAAGATGATCATCCATTTATAAAACCTGATTGATGTGTGAACTAGTGCAATGGGGATACTTCAATATGATAAGCTGCAGGCTTCATTAAAAATTTTCGTATACTGAGATAGAGGAATACTCTGTTTGCTCAATACACAATTTGTATATTGATATGAATAGTTTATTTGTAACGAAGGTCTACAGTGATATGTAATGCTGATACTTCTATCAAATATTAGAGGGATTTAAAAAAAAATATATATATATATATATATATGCTATAACATAAGGAAGTTTTTTTATCAGTAGAAGTATTTTTTTTATAGAATGCATTCAATCATCTCTATGGTAGGAATAGTTCTCACTGGCAAAGAGAACTATCCTGAATGGTCCCAGATGATAAAACACACCCTCATCTTCAATGAGTTGTGGAAAGGAGTGTGTGTCGGAGAAGGAGACAATGACCCAGTGCAGCCTACATCAGACAAAGAGCTCGTCATTTGGGAAAACAAGAATAGCAAAGCCTATGCATTAATCGCAGCATCTGTAAATGAAGAAGTAAGTCGCCATATTTCATCATATTCAACTGCCTTTGAAGCTTTACAAAAACTGAAAGAACTCTATGACTCACATTCTGCACTTGAAGTTGTTCAGCTCATGATTAAACTCTTCACTCTTGAACTAAAAAATAATTATCCTCTTGTTCTTGCATCTGAAGTAAAATCCATAATGCATGATATCAAATCCACTAAGGTTGAGCTGGATATCCCTCTTATTGCTTTTCTCAAGGCACTCTATCCTACTTACTCCAATTATCTTGAGTCTTTACAAGCAAATGGAAATCTTAAAGATATAACCTTTGACTCTCTTGTGAAAAAGTTTGCTGAAAGAGAGAAAGCCTTTGGAAAGAAGGCTGTCCCTGAATCTTCTGAAGAGATTGCCTTGCTCATAAAGAAAAGCATCATGCTCAAGATTCTACAAGAAGAAGAGGTGGATGAAGAGGAAGAGGAAGATACTTCAGAGGCAGGGGGGCAGACATTCTCAAGGAGAAAAAGCAGATCTGCATTGCATTCGCTGCAAACGAAATGGATCACATGATGCTTCTACATGCAAGCTACCATGGGACAAAATTGAGCAGAAAAGAAACCAGCAGAAAGGTAAACTGATGATACAGACAAAGGTAAAGCACCTGAATCCGCTCACTATATTGAGGCACAATGTAACATTGGAGTAAATGAAGATTTGTTTAATGCTTCACTTGCTTCTTCGAAAAATGATTGGTTGCTTGATTTAGGAGCAACTTGTCATATGACTCATAGGAAATATTTTTTTGAAGATTTCACTGACAATGTTGATGGAATAGTATACTTTGCAGATCAGTCAAAAATCAAGCCATCAGGGCTTGGCACAATCAGGCTTAAACTGCCTGGTCTTCCAGACTTTCTTCTGGATCATGTTCTATATCTCCCACAGCTCAAGAGAAACTTGCTGTCCTTGGTCCACATCCTCCAGCAAGGTCACTCCATTCATATGTTTGATGGCAAGCTTGAGGTAAGAAAAGCATCTGACCACTCACTTGTCATGAGGGGAATAGAAGAAGAAAGGCTTCTCAAACTGCAAGGAACCTCTACTCATGCACAACATTTCTCATATATTTCTCATCATGAAGAAGGTACACTTCCATCAAGTTTATTATGGCATGCTAGATTTGGACATTTAAACTATGACAGTCTCCGCTTATTGAAGAAAAATGGTGTTGCTGGTTTGCCTACAATTCCTAGGAAACATAAGCAATGTGATGCTTGCATTCTAGGAAAGCATAGCAAACAGTCTTTTCATGATTCACATTCAAGAGCACATAGGAAGCTTGAACTCATTCATTCAGATTTATGTGGTCCAATGCCTGTTCCTTCTGCAAATGGAAATAAATATATCATGACATTTATTGATGATTACACCAGAATGTGTTGGGTTTATTTATTGAAGAACAAATCTGATGCTTTTCAAACATTCAAGAATTTTCATAAATGGATTGAAAATGATGCACAATCTCATATTGGGTCTATTCGCACTGATAATGGAAAAGAATATACATCAAATGAATTTGAAAACTATTTTCGCCAACATGGGATCAAACATCAAACAACTGTACCTTATAATCCCCAACAGAATCGTGTAGCAAAAAGAATGAATAGAACAATTTTGAATATGGTACGATCCATGCTTTTCTTCAAAAATGTAAAGATAATGTTTTGGGCTGATGCTGTTCTATGTGCTGCATATATAAAGAATAGATGTCCATCTAATGCTATAAGAAACAAGACTCCTTATGAATTGTGGTATGGACATGTTCCTTCAGTAAAAAATCTCAGGATCTTTGGTTCCACCTGTTATGCTTTGATACCAAAGGTACATAGAAACAAACTTGGTGCTAGAAGTCGTAAGTGTATCTTCCTGGGGTATTCAAACACCTCTAAAGCATACCGTCTCTATGATGAAGTAAATAAAAATTTTGTTGTATCTAGAGATGTCATTTTTCTGGAATCATCCAAATCTGACAATGTTGTTGAGCGGCAACTTGATCGCTTGGATAGATTCGCAAAAACGAAATCATTTCAAGAATTTGATAATCAGATTCCACATCTTGAAGGGGGGATTCCTATACTAGATCAACATGTGGAATCTTCTTCTGAAGAACAATCTCCCCTGCATGAAACTCCAACAACGGATGATGCTTTAAGTGATGTAATTGATAGAATTGGGAAACTCAATCTTGATTCAGTCCCAACTCAATCAACAAAGCAGCCTAGACCATCTCAGAAAGGTCCCCCAAAGTGGCTGACAAAGACACTTGAAAGTGTTCATCCTGATGAAATTGGAAAAACAGGAACCAGAAATTCAAACCGACAAAATGGAGGTGATGTAGATGACTCTAATTCACCTGTTGATATGGATGTTACTTATGATTGTGAATTGAACTTGTCTACAGATTTTGAACCAACTTCCTTCAAAGAAGCTGCTTCTCATGATGAATGGAAAGAAGCGATGAAAAAGGAGTATGATGCCCTCATAAAGAATGGCACTTGGAAGCTGGTTGATCCTCCATTTGGAATCAAACCAATTGGCTACAAGTGGGTCTACAAGAACAAGTACAAAGCTAATGGCTCACTTGACAAGCACAAAGCTAGGCTTGTGGTAAAAGGCTTTGCACAGAAGGAAGGGGTCGATTATGAGGAAACTTTTTCCCCCACAACAAAATGGGCCACCATCCGGACACTCTTTGCACTAGCTGCTCAAAACAGTTGGAAAGTCCATCAAATGGATGTAAAAACTGCATTCTTGAATGGAGATCTAAAAGAAAATGTTTTTATGTCCCAGCCTGAAGGATTTGCTGTGAAAGGACATGAACATAAAGTATGCAAACTTGTGAAGTCCTTGTATGGCCTCAAACAAGCACCGCGAGCCTGGTATGAAAAACTAACTGAGCATCTTCTGAAACTCAACTTCAATCATTTTGATCTTGATGATGCAACTTTATTTGTCAAGAAAGTTGGCAAAACAGTTGTGTATCTTGTGGTATATGTAGATGATCTTTTAATGACAGGGAACAATGAAAGCTACATTGCATCCATAAAGAAGGAATTAGGGAAAAGTTTTGAAATGACTGATTTGGGCTATGTTCATTACTATCTTGGCATTGAAGTAACCCAACATCCAAAATCCATATTTCTTTCTCAAAAGAAATACATTGGAGATTTGTTAAATAGATTTGGCATGACAGAGTGCAATCCTCTTTCTACTCCAATGGAACAAAACTTAAAGCTCACATCTATTGAAGGAAAGGAATTTGAGGATGCAACAAAGTATAGACAGCTTGTAGGAAGTCTCATCTACCTCACTACTACCAGACCAGACATTTCATTTACTGTTGGAATCCTCTCCAGGTTCATGCAAAAGCCTTGTGAGGGACATTGGTCTGCTGCAAAAAGAGTTCTAAGGTACTTGAAGGAAACTCAAGACCTTGGAATCAAGTATACACAGGTGGACGACTTCAACTTGATTGGATACTCTGATTCAGACTTCGATGGAGACAAAGAAACTGGAGTATCTACTTCAGGATATGCTATGAGTCTTGGATTAGGAGCTGTCTCCTGGAGATCACGCAAACAATCAGTTCCAACAGATTCCACAACTGAAGCAGAATACGTGGCAGCAGCTGAAGCAACGAAAGAAATTGTGTGGATCAGGAAAATTCTTGAAGATTTGCAAGTAAAACAAGTACAATCAACTCCACTCATGATTGATAACACCTCTGCAATAAAGTTGGCCAAGAATCCAAAGTTCCATGATCGAACAAAGCATATCAATACTAAATATCATCTGATTCGACATCATGTTGAGGCCAAAACAATCCATCTCCGTCATTGTTCCACAAATGAGCAAATTGCAGACATCTTCACCAAAGCACTTGGAAAGGAAAAGCTTGAACGATTCAGAATGATGCTTGGACTCACCAACATCCCTTCAGATTAAGGGGGTGAATGTTGACACCTAATCTTCATGATTGGGGAATTTATACAATAGATAAATCAGGAATGTGAACAGTCATCGGAAGATGAACTGAACAATCACTCCTGATGTATAAAACAATAACATACCTATGGAATAAACACACGAATCAGTTTTTCTGAGTTTTCTGCCAAACTGGAGTTACTGCCTGGCCTGACAACAACAATTCCAGACTTCAATTATACCCAGATTATCATATTTATAGTCTACAACATGCATCAGTTATTCAAATAAAAGATCAAGACACACAAAGATACTTCACTTCAAGCCTTAAGATCTTGACCCATCATTACATCTTATCCTTCATCAAGTGCTAAGGTTCATCCTTGATTCAGATCTAGATGTGCACCATAACCCAATAACCTGTATTCTAGATCTTGCTCTTCATTAGATATTCAATTCATGAGTTCCTTTGCCTAATGATCTTCTCCTCCTTTTATAGTCTTAGGCCTTACTCAATATCATGGACCAAAACCACTTAGAACCAATACCTTGGACCAAATACCTATGGTCAACACTTTGGACAGGATACCTTGGACCAATACCATGGATCAAAATACCGTGGACCAAATACCACAGACCAAAACTAAGTTTTCCAACATGTACGTGCCTTTCCTTCCGTGAAAGTGCATGTGTACGCTATACGCATCTTTTGGCCTGCGAACCCGCGTGTACACGTGGCTTGGTCAATAGGGAACCTGCGGATACCTCTCTTTCTTCATTCTGTGAGTTTGAACTATGATTTGTCATCTGAGTGAGTTGCCATCAAGGACAACACTTGTGTCATAGGGTCAAATCTGTGTCATAATGCCAACAATTTTCTCTTTTCTTCACCTTAGAGTTTTATTACCATGTAGGGTTTTGGTAACAGTTATATAAATTTCCTTTTCAGTTGGTTATTTTATGTTGGGGTTCACTTACGACTATTTTGTTTTCAACACTTGGGTTGTCCTTCTACATTAGTGTGTTGGAGTTTTATGCCGCAAGATTTTTTCTTATTATCGCCATTAGGGTTACAGGGGAAGTTCCATTCTCTGTCAAACCCTAGGGTTTCCAGTGTCAATGAAGGGTTCATTTTTTTAACTGTATATATATATTAAAACTCAAATAGGACTTGCAAAGGTATTTTTTGATTTTCTTGTAGTTAATTAATAGAGTTATGTTGTTTCTTATGTATTGAGAAGCATTATTTGTCATTATTTTATAATTTTTGTTTTTAATATAGAAACATATCTCTAGTTGTTTACTCGTATGTTAATGTAGGGTGTTTATTTACCCTATTCAATTTATGGGTCATACGATTCTTTTATAACTCTTGCTCATAGTTTTTTCTTTGTTAAGTGAGGACCCAAAGTGACCCAACAACCACGCAGGGTAATTCTTTACCTCAGTTACTGAGCAGAGTTACTATTTCATTCTTTTTATTTTATAGATATTCATATAAAAGCAACCAAGAGTGATCGCCAAAATTTTGTTACTATTCGTTTCAAGTACTCTCCATATCATCTCTATTATGCTTCATGATTATAAATGACCTCTGAAAAAATTTCTAGAACTTTTCAATTATTAACATATAATTTAATCTTTCTCTCCAAGTTGGGAATACTCCTCAATCCTTCTTGATTCTCACAAATAAGACGGTTTTGTTTTGATGAAGACTGTAATTGTTGTTCTATTAGTTTATTTCTAGTTTTTTTATACTATATGCCATGGGAATTACCATTTTCTTGGAAAAATTATCTTTTATTTACGAGTAAGTATTTGTTCCTAATTAAGGCCAAGCATAATTGTTGTATTTGTTATAAATAAAAACATTTTTATTAATTCCTTATTTAACTGGATTTGTAAATATATATTTACATATTTATACAATTCTATAGGGACTTGTTCTTTTCATTAAAAAAAATCTCAAAAGAAAACACTTTGCATGTAAACTTTGTTGCTTATATATGTTTATAAATTTATTCTTTGTCTATTGTATTTTCCAAATTCCTGCCTATATGACTATTCCTTGTATTTTCCAAATTCTTGCCTATATGACTATTCCTGGTAGAATTTTCTCTTGTTTGTGTTGGTGATTGTATATTTATTATTGGTACAAGGTTTTTGACTCAAATTTCATTCTTATCTTTTTCTTGAGATAAATTTAGTTTTTATACATGTCCAGATTTTGTACATCTAACATTTTGATTGTAGACCCAATTCATTAATATAAAAATATATTTTATTACCACTTGTACATTGATAGTTATCGAGCTTTCTCAAAATGTTTAAAGGAATATGCCTCCTTTCTAGTTTGTAGCCTTTGTTTACATATTTCTATATCTTTTTTTTTCTAGATTCTTCTCCTATGTTACAACATATACTGTATAGTTTCATGTGAGTTAGTGTTTTTTAAGATATCTATGTTTGTTCAAACTCTTCACTATCGTAACATTCTTTATTGTTTCTAATATCAGTGCTTCAAATTAATGAAGTCAAATTGTAGCTCTACAAGAACTATCTTTGTTTCTAATTCTATTTGTTTTTCTTCGATAATATTCAAATACGATTACGATATATATAATTCATAAATTCTTATTCAATAATTACATCATCTATTCCTTTTCACTTTGTGCCTAGAGAATAAAAATTTAATTCCAAGACAAAATAAGCAATTTGCATGCTAAAAGAATTCGCCCCCCCCCCCCCCCCCCCCCACCTTGAGCAACTAGGCCTGCAATTTCTTTTCTATATTTTTCTTTTTGCTTCTCTTTAATCTCTCCAGTTCTCCTTCTTAGAAAAATTATGAGACAAAAGCTAGAAATTACAGAGATATTATCCATCTATCACTTTTTTGTGGTTATTAATTGCCTCCACCTCACCAACAGGTGGTTGGTAATTAGTTTTTCATTAATGAGCTATTGCTTCCCACTTCTAAAGAAAACTTTTTGTCTTCTAGGAAACATTTAATTGACCAATATAATAATTTCATAATTAAATCTAATCACCTAGGTTATATGCCTAGGAATTGTTGATGGGTAATAATAATAATAATTCTCAAAAATAAATTGCAATCTCATTCCTCTTTCAGCCATCTGTACTTCAACCATTAATTTCTCATTTTTTGTCTTTATTCATGAAATAAAACATAATTACAATTCTATAATAGCAACTTATCATTAGTTATTATCAGTCAAATTACTGATAATTAAATGTCTATCTGTATTTTAATATAGGACACAAAATTAAAATCAAACTTATACACATTTAATTACAATGAAATCCTTAAGCTTAGGGATATCACAACTCACCTCGAATTATTCTATGTAAGATGGTGTTTTGTGTGTCAAATCCTAAATGATGTAATTTTTCCTTCTTAATGTTGTACATAAATATATCTATTATATCCTCAAGGTTTTCATCTTCATTTTGAGTTATTATAAATATTTCATTTTTAAAATCATGATTTTTATATTTTTATAGAAATATCTATTTCATATCATTCCATGATCTTATTCAATTAGTCCATAAACTCATGAACCATTTAAGAGATCTATCCTTCAATGTTGTCAGAAACAATTTCAAATTTTGAGTGTTTAATAAGTAACCATAAGATATACAAAGTATTTCAAATGCAAAGAGAAAGGTTTATGGATATTCTGACCTCATACAATAGAAGTTGGGAAGAAATGGTGGAGAGATGTTTTTCATATGAATGTTGATATCAGTATCCTGAATGGGAAATCCAAGAGGATCTCCCTCATTGTTATCATCTCCATCCATTTCTTCTACCTTCTCTGCCACTGCTTCTTCTTCTACCTACGAAAGTGGATGGTAATGTGGTTCTTACTACACCACGTGGTCACATGGGGGATTTTGGTGTTGGAGAATTTTTTTTTGTTTTATAATTTTTTTTGAATAAGAATTCTAATACAATGTAATTTTCTGTTTCTGCAATGAAATATACCTAATGCAATTTTTTTTTTTTTTGTAGAAAGTAAAAGAAATGAATCAACTAGTGAAGAAAACAATTCATACTTTGACACCTCCCTGAAAACAGCATCAAAAAGTGATGAGCCCTAGTATTGCAACAAGAATGTTGCAACTTCTAAGGCTACCAACTTTAATTATCAACCCGGGGTTCATACAAACTTAAGAGGTGTCAGTACTATATGTGCAACATGTAATGTGTCCTTTCATTAATCTAATGCAATGAAGTGAATTGATATGTGCAAAGACCATTTTGCAGAATTCTAAGGAAGAAAACTATTGAACTTAACTTTACAAGAAAGAAGCAACTGAAACTTTACTTGTCATATTGCATCAAGGAAACACTAGACTACTTGTAGAAAAAGAAATGTTGGAAATGAAAACCCTAATTTTGTTTCACATAAATTAAATGACAAGAATGTAAACCTTAGACTAGTTTCATCGAATTAAATGTAGGAAAGCAAAGTTATACTACTACATTCAAAGTAAACTCTAATCTATTTGTAGAAATCATCAAGTGCTCAAAAGAAATCAATGCAAACTATTTCTATGTTATTTAACTCATGATCAAAATAGTAAACCCTAATATTAGATAGAAAGATACAATGATGGAGGGATGATGCATAAAGGGTCTCTGGCTTCTTCTAGTTTGATTCCAAGGCTTAGGGGATGTTGTAGGGTGATGGTAGATGAAAAATAGGCTTAAGAAGAACTTTTGACTGAATTTTGATCTCTTCTAGTTGGATTCAAAGGATTAAGAAGAAGAAAGGATGGTTGGTCTCTTCTAGTTGGATTCAAAGGCTTGGGGGGTGTTGTAAGGTAATGATAGATAATAAAAAAATAGGCTTAAGAAAAACTTTTCGCTGAGTTCTAATCAATTCTACGAAGTGCTACAAGATTGCTACAGGGTTGCATTTGAAAGCATTCTAAGGACTATAGAAGCGATATCAATTTTGAGAAAGATGGTGGAAAATTGGGAAAAAGTGTAGAGGACCTTGCCAATATTATATCTACTTAGTATCCCATCTTGCACAAGGGGAGAAGTTAAACTAATGGCCCCTTGCAATCCTGGAATGTAATTTATGTGCACAGACATTTGAGGAATGAGTGGAAGAAAGGTGTTGAAAGAGATGGTGTTGGTGATATAATATGATGCTATTCTTTTCCTCTGAAACAATAGATCTTACCTATACACAAAGTGATTATTCAGCTATCAAACACATCATGATTTAGAGGACTACTAAAAGGCGAATTGTAGAAAATCAAAATTCAAAGGAAAGGATGAGTTGAATTTAAACTAGAGTCTAACTATGGCATAAAATAAAGACTATATTTTTGTGTTTTTCCTCATAGGGCTTACAACCAATATTTTCAAGAGAATCAATTGATCAACCCATAGAGACAAAACTTTTTCATATAAACCAGATTTGTAGAACAATGAACTAGTAAGCTGATCTAAGCACCCAAATGCCTAAACTTATCAAGTGAAAATGTTGTGGGGTAAATTTTGTTAGTAAGTTGGATTTTATTGGGCTTCAATCCAAGTGGAATAAACTAAAAAAAAGTCATTAACACATGCTAAAATCTAGCATAAATTTATTACTAAAACCATAAATTTCAGAAAATGAACTAGTAAGACAATCTAAGTAACCAAATGCCTAAGCTAATCAATTGCAAATGTTGTGGGGATAAATTTTGTTATTAAGATGAATCTTTTTAGACTTTGATACAAGTGGAATGAACTCGAAATTAATTTATTACCACGTGCTAAAATTTAATAGAAATTTACTAATGTTTTTCTACAAGAAACTTCCAAAAGTTCCAGAATTGTGAACTAGTACACCAATCCAAGTAGTTTAATGATGAATATGACTTTGCAAAGTTGTTATAAGGATGCATCATACTTGTGACTCTATAAATAACCTACAAATAAACTCACTTCAATCATTTAACCAATATAACCTACAACAAATGAAGCATGAATACTAAATGCAAAAATAGGAAATGCATAAATAAAAAATGCAAGTGAACAAGACATTCAAAGAAAATAAAGAAATTGTATAGCAGAGCTTTGAGGCTCCTAAGTGTTGAGAATTGTAACTCGATTCAGTATTCTTTAGGATGTATTTGTAATCGTAACATTTATATTCTTTATAAAGAATGCAAAATGAAAGAAACAGAAATTATATTTTATTTTGGGGTATGGGTTTCATACTTAAGTTGAGTCAAAAGCATGTTCTTTGTGATTTTAGGTCTTCTAGGTCTTTCTAGAAGAATAATATTGATCGTGTGGCATAGTCACATTTTGACTCACTGTAATGAATAAAACTATTTATTTTATCATGTAAAATCCATGGATAAGATTGAGACCAAGTTGGCCCAAGAGAAAGATCAAGTCGACCTAAAAGGAGGACTATTTGACCCTCAAGAAAGTTTATATATATATAAGGGAGTTCGACCTCATTTGGACACACATCTCAAGCTAGTTTAGTTTGAAATAGTGAAGGTGAAGACGAGTAGTTGGAGGATGAATAAGAGGAGAAAAAGTCTAATTTGTCAAGGAATATCTTTCTCTATGTCTCGCCAAGGTTTGTGAAGCTACCAGTTACAAGAGACTGAAATTCTAAAGTTGTTGGAGGAGGTCGAAATTGTAGGGCCAAAATTCTATTGCTAGGGACAAAGTTGTAATAGTTGTGTTGCAGTATCGAAGTATTGAAGTTGTTCTGAAGCAAATATTGTTAGGGTATGGCTTGGATCTCAGAGGGTCTTTGGGTCTTGGAAGTCTCTTTGTAAAGCATATTCTAAAGAAGAAGAGAAGCATTTTATCTGGGTTTTCCCCTTGGAGGTATTTTTCCCTAGCTTGGAATTGTGTACTCTATCCCTTTATGATCTTGTTTTTGGTAATTGCTTGATGAACATAATTAAAGAAGTAATGAAGGAATATATAACATCACAATTAATTATCAAGCTAAGGAAAATAAGTTATAATTTAAAAGTCTCCAGATTTTCCAATATGGTTTTAGAGCTAAGGTGCAAAAAGGAGACCAATGATCACATCTTTGTTGGTACTATGGTAAAGGTTATAAGGAATGGTTTCAAGATTCTTCCAAATATCACTATATCTATCAAAAGGTATCTATCAAATACCATCTCCAAGCTTGCAAAGGAAGTAGCAGATGAAATTTTGATCTCTGCTTTATCCAACACATTCAAGGATGAGAATGTATGGGCTATTGACAATGGTGCCTCCAAACATATGACGGGAGAATGCAGTAAACTCCAAAACCTATCTAAGGGAATCTCATCTCACTCTATAGAACTTGGAGACAATAATTGCTATCTAGTGAAAGGCATTGGGTCTACATCACTGGAGCTGAAGTTAGGCGGAAACATTTACCTCAACAACATCTTATATGTTCCAGGTTTGAAGAAAAAAATGTTTTCTATTTCTTGTCTAGAGTATGAGGGTAATAGAGTTTATTTTGTTGATGGCAAGGTTTTGGTTTGGGATAAGGGCTCTATTATTAATGAAGCAAGGGTGATTGGGGTTCGTAAGGGAACATTGTATAGACTCTATACACCTCTATCTCAATCCCTAGTTCACTTGGAAGTGAGTCCTTCTTAACTATGGCATAGAAGTTATGGACACCTACATTATAAGACTTTTTCCTCTATCAAATGGTCAATGGAATCCCAAAAATAAAGGATGACCATAAAGGAACCTGTAAGGGATGTTCTCTAGGCAAGAATGTAAAGAAACCATTTGCAAGTAGTGAAACCAAATCTAAAGAATTTTTGGATCTCATACACTCAAATGTATGTGGACCTATGGCAGTTAAATCTCTTGGTGGGCATCAGTATTATGTAACCTTCATTGATGATTACATAAGGAAGACTTGGTTATACCTTCTCAAAACAAGGATGAGGTATTCGAAAAATTTCAGGAGTTCAAGAATGAAGTGGGAAATCTAACCGAGAGAAAGATCAAAATTCTAAGGTCAGATAATGGTGGAGAATACACCTCCAAAGAATTTGTAGCTTTCTACAATGAAGCGAGAATCAATAGGGAGCTCATTTTTACCTATAATCCTGAAAAAAATGGTTTGGAAGAAAGGAAGAACCATACTATTAATGAATGTGTCAGAGCTATGCTACATGATCAAGATATTCCTCAATTCCTATGGGGATAGGCATGTATAACAGTTGTTTACTTGCAGAACCAAAGTCCTCATAGGATCTTCAACAACATGACTCTGAAAGAAGCATTTACAGGAAAGAAGTCAAGTGTGGATCATCTTTGTATATTTGAGTGTCGTTTTTATATTCATGTACCCAAGGATAGAAGAAAGAAGTTAGATCCTACTAGTCTAAGGGGCATAATTATTTTGAGTATAGTGCTTAATATAAAGCATACAAAATCTATATTAAGGAGGATCATCGAATTGAGGTAAGCATAGATGTAAATTTTGATGAAAACATAGCTTACAAGAAATCAAAGGATGTTCCAATTGACTTTGATGAAGAATAATTCCCTATCTTTGAGGATATCTCTAGGGACAATGATGGTCAAGAACTGAGACCTACTCAAGAAGATGTTGAAGGTCCTTGTGAGCCTATACAACAAGTAATTGTTCCAGAAAATCAGAAGAGGCTTGTTTGGTTGAAAACTACTCTTCAATAGGCATAAGGAAATACAACATCAGGGATATCTAGAGAAAGTAATATATTCAAGAGGTATTATGGATATGTTGCATACATGACAAAGTTGATTACGGTAGAACCTTCCTCTTATGAGGATGCAACTAAGCATCAATATGAGTCCATAATGAAGAATGATGTATGGTAGATTTCCCCGAGGCCAAGTGACAAATCGATAGTCACTTTAAAATGGATTTATAAGATAAAGCACACTGTGTATGGGAGAATAGACAAATACAAAGCAAGGTTTGTAGCAAGGGTCTTCTCATAGAAATAAGGGCTTGATTATGAGGAAACATTTTCTCACACAACTAGGTATACAACAATAACATCACTTGTTTCATTGGTTGCTTCTATGGGTTGAAACATTCATCAAATGGATGTCAAGACGCCTTTCCTGAATGGGAACATTGATGAGGAGGTCTACATTGAGCAACCTCAAGGGTTTGAAATAAATGAGAGGGAAACTCATGTCTGCAGGTTGAAGAAGGTTCTATATGGCTTAAATCAAGCACCTAGGGCTTTGTATGCAATGATGGATGTATATCTATTGAGACTTTGATTTACCAAGAGTACTACAGATCCTAACCTATATATCAAGGTGGTCCATTATGAGTTAGTTATCATACTCTAATATGTAGATGATCTACTAGTTACAAGTGTATAACATCAAATTGAGGGATACAAGAGGCAATTAGCAATAGAATTCGATATGAAGGATCTTGGGATTATGCACTATTATTTGGGACTAGAAGTATGGCAGAAGTCAGGAAAGATATATCTTGGTCAAGGTAAGTATGTGACCAAGATGCTTCAAAAGTATGGCATGATGGATTTCAAGCCCATGATGGATCCTATGATTACAAATTTGAAAAGGTTGAGAGGTTCAGAGTCTACTCCGGTAGATTTGAATTTCTACTGACAATTGATTGGGTCCTTGATGTATTTGGTGAATACTAGGCTGGACATTTCTTTGCAATATATGTCCTCAGTTTGTTTCAAATGGAGCCCAAACACGATCATTGGATTGCAACTAAGCATATCCTAAGGTACTTGCATGGGACTATACATCACCGCCTAAGGTATACTGGGAATAAAATCAATCTTACAGGATATACATTTTCAAATTGGGGTGGTAGTGAGATAGACAAAAGTAGCACAACAGGAGGATGTTTCAGCCTTGGATCTTCCATGGTTTCATGGATGAGCAGAAAGCAGGATACGATTTCTTTGAGTAGTCCTGACGTTGAATATGTTGTTGCAAGCAAGATCTGTCGGGAAGCATTTTGGTTAAGTTACTATCAGACTTGTTTGAAGGATCACTTAGCCCTACATGGATACATTGTGATAATAAGAGTTGCATAAGATTGATAGAATACCATGTGTTTCATGCAAGTACTAAGCATATAAACAACAAGTACCACTACATCAGAAGCTTGGTATGAGATGGGGTCATAGAGCTACATTATCTACCTACAAATGAATAGGTAGCTGACATATTGACTAAATCCATTAGAGGAAATTTCAGCCTAAAAGTGACCTCCTAAAGAAAAATAATAAAATAATAGTTAAAATAATGAAATCAAAGTTATAAATTTTAGAGGGAAAAGAAAAAACTATGTTTTTAACTCTATTTTTGGCTTATCTCGTTATAGGTTTACTCAAATTTCAAGTGTAGACACTCGTTGGATGCAAAATTACGATTGTTAGTCTTAGTCTAGTGCTTGACCCATAAATAGAAGAATTATATGATATCACTCCCTCTCAACCATGGAAGAGATACCCACCAAACCAAGCTTGCCTCTCAGGGACTCAAGCTTCTTGTTTAGTAATAATTAGAAGAATTTTCAGCCAAAAAGTGCCCATGAAATTTTCATGTAATTTTCATGTTATAATATGTAAACCAATTAAAATCCTTTAAATTTTAAAAGAGGTACATGTAAATATTTTAGAGGTAAAAGAAGAAAAACTATTTTTTTTAATTGTATTTTTGGCTTATCTCCTTATAGGTATACTCAAATTTCAAGTGTAGACACTCGTTGCATGTGAATTAAATTTCACATCCAACGTGTATCCATTACGCATACTTTTGAGAAAAACCACATTGACAGAAAAATGAAGATACATTAAAAAAGCGTGTTGAACACATTATTTTAATGTATCTTCAATTTTTATCAATGTGGATCTTCTCAAAAGTATGCATAATGGGTACTCGTTGGATGTGGAATTTAATTCCACATGCAACGAATGTCTACACTAGATATTTGAATAAACCTATAAGGAGATAAGCAAAAAATACAATTAAAAAAAAAAAAGTAGTTTTTCTTCCTCCAAAATATATACATGTACCTCTTTCAAAATTTACAGGATTTTAATTGGTTTACATATTATGACATGGAAATTACATGAAATTTTTGTGGGCAATTTTAGGCTAAATTTTTTCTAATTATTACCAAACAAGACACTTGAGTACCTAATATGCAAACTTGGTGATGAGCCTAAGTATTGCAACAAGAATGTTGCAACTCCCAGGGCTACCAGCTTTACTTATCAACTCGAGGTTCGTACAAACTTGGAGATGATAGTGCTATATGCACAAGTAAAAGTGAAGGTACTGCTTGTTGTCACTTCTCATCTGGCAAGAGACCCCAGGAGTTCCAATCTAGACTTCTATAGGGTCAGAAGAAGCTTAAATCTTTGATGGAAGAAGAGAAAATCTATCCTAAGGGAGAGCTATGTTATGAAACCAGCTCAAGAAAAGATAGAAAAGATAGATCAACACCTTAGAATTCAGCCTCTTCGAGGGGGCAACCTCCTTTACTTTACATGAATGAACAATTCTTGGATGATACAAATGATAAAACCTCCTTTCTATATATAGGAGTCTAAGGAGTCACAATATAATCCAGCCGACCTAACAATAATAATATAAAGCCACAAAAATAACAATAGAGGGATTCTATGGGGCACAGAAATAATAATATGGGGGTCATAGGGGCACAACAATATAAATAAGGGTATAACTACAATAGTAATGGGGTAATCACTAGTATTATAGGGACCCAACATGCCCCTCTCCTTCAAAAAAGTGTTGTCCTCAACGCTTACTTCTGCAGTGGAATCTTCAGCGGATAAGTTCTTCCACTTGATAAGATACTCTGAAATTGATCGATTTCGTAGCTGTCGAGTTCTTGTTTCTGTCTGCTTCCGGTTCCAATATAATTTTTCCTTCCTCGTCAAGTTCTGGCAATATTGTTTGAACTGGGAGCTTGTCGCCTATAACCTTCTTTAAACATGAAACATGGAAAACTGGGTGCAATCGAGAAGTTGCAGGAAGCTCCAATTTGTATGCCATAGTACCAATCTTTTCCAACACCTTGTATGGACCATAATACTTTGGTGATAATTTATTATCCTTCTTAGCTTGCTTTAGGGACATTTGCTTATATGGTTGTAGCCGTAGGAATACCCAATCACCTACATCAAAACTTCTTTCACTGCGATGTTGATCTGCCTGTTGTTTCATTCTATTTTGTGCCAACACGAGGTTATCCTTTAAGAGTTGGAGGACTTGTTGTTGATGTTCGATGTGATGTTCCACTGCCTGAACCTTAGAATTTTCTCTTAAATATGATGTGATTGATGGTGGTTGGTACCCATAAAGTGCCATAAATGGGGTCATTTTTGTTGCTGTATGGAAGGAAGTGTTATACCACCATTCAGCCAAAGGCAACCATTTGACCCATTGTGTCTGTTTATCAGATACAAAGCAACGAAGATATCCTTCCAAACATTTGTTTACTATCTCAGTTTGCCCATCAGATTGAGGATGATAAGATGAGCTATGAGCTAACTGAGTACCAAGACAAGAAAATAATTATGTCCAAAAATTTCCAGTGAAAATGGGATCTCTGTCACTTACAATAATCTTTGGGTTTCCATGTAGCTTTTGAACTGTTTCCATAAATGCAGTAGAAACTGTACTGGCTTTAAATGGATGTGATAATGCACAAAAGTGTGCATACTTGGTAAGTCTGTCAACTACCACCATGATGACACTCTTTCCCTCAGACTTGGGTAAACCTGTGATAAAATCCATTGAAACCTCCTCCCAACATTGGCTTGGAATGGATAAAGGTTGTAATAGACCCGGTGTCTTAATTGTTTCAACTTTATTTTGTTGGAAAACCAAACATTCCGCCACAAACTTTTGAATATCTGATTTAAGGCCATCCCAAAAAAATTCCTTCTTAACCCTGTGGTAAGTTTTTAAAAATCCTGAGTGCCCTCCTAAGGGAGAAGTGTGCAATTCCATAAGAATCTTTTGTTTTAGCTTGGAATTCTTACAGAGGTATAAGCGATCTTTGTACCATAACGAATCATTTTGCCAGCTAAATGTATCAGAAGTACTGGAATCTTGTTGTAGCTTTCGAATAAGTTCCCACACTTCTTCGTCATTCTTCCATTCCTCCTTTGCTTCGTTTATCCAATCTGGTTGGATAATAGAAATGGCACACAACAATGCTTCCATATCCTCATCCTTTCTTGAGAGTGCATCTGCCACCACATTTTGCTTCCCTTTTTTGTAGATGATTTCAAAGTCATAACCCAACATCTTTGTGACCCACTTTTGTTGCTCTTCAGAGGATAATCTTTGTTCTAAAAAGTATTTAAGGCTATCATGATCCGTTTTTACCTTGAAGTGTCTTCCCATTAGGTAGGGTCGCCATTTCTTAAGTGCATGGAGTATTGCCAACATTTCCTTCTCATAAATAGCTTTGCTTAAAAACTTTCCCTTGATTGGACGACTTTCAAAAGCAATGGGTCTTTCATCTTGCATTAGAACAGCACCAATTCCATTTCCTGAAGCATCACATTCCACAATAAAGGTTTTTGTGAAGTCCGGTGTAGCTAAGACCGGTGCTTGGCACATTGCCTCTTTAAGATGTTTAAAGGCCTTTGTTGCTTCCGGAGTCCATGAAAATGAATCTTTCTTCAATAATGTTGTTAGAGGTGCTGCTATTCTCCCATAATTCTTAACGAACTTGCGATAATACCCTGTCAACCCAAGAAATCCTCGCAGATGCTTTATGGATGTGGGGATTTTCCATTCCTTAATGGCTTTAATTTTTCTAGGGTCTACCTTAACTCCTTCATGAGATACAATATGACCCAAATATTCCATCTCCTGGACTCCAAAGAAACATTTGGATCTTTTTGCATATAATTGTTTCTCCTCCAATAGTTGTAGCACCTTGTCAACATGTTCAACATGATCCTTCCAAGACTTGCTGTAGATTAGTATATCATCAAAAAAATACCAACACAAATTTTCTAAGGAATGGTTTGAAAATTGAATTCATCAAACCTTGAAATGTTGAAGGTGCATTGGTAAGGCCAAAAGGCATGACCAAAAATTCATAATGACCCTCATGAGTTCTAAATGCTGTTTTCGGAATGTCTTCAATCTTCATTCTGATTTGATGATATCCCGAACGAAGATCCAACTTGGTGAAGTAAATTGATCCATGCAATTCATCCAGTAATTCATCAATGACAGGAATGGGGAACTTATCTTTAATAGTGAGCTTGTTGAGCTCCCTATAATCTGGACACATGCGCCATGATCCATCCTTCTTGTGCACCAATACTACTGGAGCTGAGAAAGAACTTTGACTCGGTTGAATTATACCAGCCTCTAGCATTTCTGCAACCATACGTTCAATTTCACTTTTTTGGACATATGGATATCTGTACGGCCTGATGTTTGGAGGAACACTTCCTGGAATCAGATGAATAGCATGATCATGATCACGCATAGGTGGGAGACCTTTGGGAGTCTCAAATACCTTGGAATGATTGTCCAGGACTTTTTGGAGATCTGGAGAAATAGATGATTCCAATGTGGAAACATCTAGCGAACATAATTGTGCAATTACACCTCTTTGCTCCTTTTTTAGAAGCTTTGTCATGCCATTAGAGCTGATTATCTTTCCTGGTTTCCCTGCAATACCCCTTAATTCAACTTCCTTTCCTTCCACAGAAAATTTCATGAAAAGTTCTTGAAAATTAAAAGCTATTGTACCCAAGGATTGTAGCCATTGGACTCCTAGTACAACATCAGCACCTCCCATTGGAATGGAAAGCATTGGGCTAGTCAATACATATTCTCCCATGGATAGCTTGATATTATGGCACTTTCCAGAACAATTTATTGTTCCTCCATTTGCAATCATCACTTGACACTCTGGTGCTGGATATAGGAAGCAATTCAATTCTTTTGCTACCCTACAATGAATAAAATTGTGGGTGCTTCCTGAATCAATCAACACTATTACCTTTTTCTTCTTGATTTGTCCTTCTATCTTGATGGTTTGAGGAGTGGTAATTCCCGCCAATGCATTACAAGATATGGTCAGATTTATTTGTTCTTCATCTAGGCTTTGTTCCTGGAATATATCCTCTTCTTTTGACCTTTCTTGCTCCTTTTCTTCTTCCTCTTCACAATCTATGTAGAATAATTTCTTCTCAGCACACTTATGACCTTTTGTGTATTTTCTATCACAATTGTAACAAAGCCCTTTTGCTCTTTTTTCTTCCAATTGTTGTGGTGTCAACCTTGTAGGTTGTGGAAGACTATGGGCAACAACACTTCCATCTTTATAGTTGTGAATGGTATGCTTCCTAGTTGCCATAATTTTGCTTTCCATTTTTCTTGCTAACCTGAATGCCTTCTCTAATGAATCAGGTTCCCAAAGGCGCACATCATGTTGGATATTATCCTTTAAAGACCCTATGAACACATCAATCCTATGCTCCTCTGGAATATCTTTTACCCTTATGTTCAATTTTTGGAACTCCTCAATGTGCTCCATTATTGAACCCTTTTGTTTGAGACTTATCAATTGGCTAAAAAAAGTGTTGCTTTTTGTATCCTCATAATGTGCTATCAATTCTTCCGTAAAAATTGCCCAAGTGATAAATTGTTTACGAGAACAAAGCCATTGATACCATACAAACTGATTTGGTTCCAAATATAAAGTTGCCATACGTACCTTTTGTGTGTTTTGCACATTATTGAGATCGAAGAATTGCTCCATCTGTAATATCCATGTGGCAGGATCCTTGCCATCAAACTTCCTCATATCGATTTTTGGAACATGGTGAGTCTTCGATCCAACATTAGCGTCTATGGTATCATTTCTTTTGTTCTCATCATGAGTTTCCTTTACTACCTTTTCACCATTAGTGACCCTTTCTTGTAGCAACTTCTTCAATTCTTCCATATCTGTCTTCAAATCTGCCATGTCTCTCTTCAAATCTGTCTTCGAATCATCCATCTTAGCTTCCATGCCCTTTATCTTAGATTCCACGCCACTTATCTTAGCTTCTGTTAGCTTTTGTGAGCGTGACATTTGTTGCACTTGTTCTTGTAATTTTGATATATCATGTAGCATTTCTTCTTCTTCTTCATGAGTCATGCTAGAGCTTTCAGGTTCCTTACTAGGTGTTTTCATTTTCTTTCCTCGGGGCATCCGTTACCGATAATAATGCTTTACTATGCCCTTTGAATTCCGTTAAACCAAGCTTACACAAAAATTTAAAAAAAAACTACACACCTTTTTTCACTTTATAGAAGCCTGATATTGAATCTGATGTATCTCTGTAATTTCGGATCATCCAGTTTTGAAATTGCTACCTGCAGTAGCCTTCTGCGTCCTCTTTCCAATGCCACAAGTCTGAGCCAAATTGGATTCTCCAAGGAAGAGTTATGTGAAATCTCCCACAGTGACTTGCTTTTAGACTGGTTCAGTAGAGCGAACTTGTACGACGTGCCACGAGTCACTGTTTCAACCTTTGAATCTGAAACACACATACAAGAAACTACAGTCCGTCCTCTTTCTGTACCTTTTTACAAAATTTCAATCCGATCCTCAGAGAGAGAGTTATGACGATTTTCCCCAGGTCACCTGTTTTGAATGTAATTCAGGAGTCTGAAAAAAGGCCAACTTCCTCAGATCATATCTCCGACAATATCACGCGAAAAGCTCTGAAATTCGGACCCAAGGTTCAGCGCTAATTCTTCTCAAATGGGATTTTTTTGCGACTTCTGAAACGTCACAGAAAAAAAGTTATAGCGAAAATTCCACGATGACCTGTTTGGAGCAGCGAAACCCTAGAATCCAAAGCTCTGATACCAAATGTTATGAAACCAGCTCAAGAAAAGATAGAAAAGATAGTTCAACGCCTTAGAATTCAGCCTCTTCGAGGGGGCAACCTCCTTTACTTTACATGAATGAACAATTCTTGGATGATACAAATGATAAAACCTCCTTTCTATATATAGGAGTCTAAGGAGTCACAATATAATCCAGCCAACCTAACAATAATAATATAAAGCCACAAAAATAACAATAGAGGGATTCTATGGGGCACAGAAATAATAATATGGGGGTAATAGGGGCACAACAATATAAATAAGGGTATAACTACAATAGTAATGGGGTAATCACTAGTATTATAGGGACCCAACAAGCTACTTCTTCTTCAGTATTGAAGAAAACATCATGTAATGATAAACCACATCGTACCCTAATTAACCAATTAAACAGTGATGCTAAGTAGAATTGCTAAATTAATCACTAACCTAATGTTTCTATCTAAGTTACAAAAGCAAAGAGCATTAAACTATACTAAGGTGTAGCAAAGAAACTTAGGCTAAATCAGGTTTCAAGCAGAAAAAGCAGTCGGAGATCGAAATTGGTGAAAGGAGGACATAAGGATGCAGTAGTGCATAGGGACCGTTGGATTGATCAATGAGTAGAAGATGGATGGTGGAGATCTTATCATGGGGCTTAAGTGAATAAATGGATGAACCGAGTGAATGAACAGGATGAACAGTGGAGATCGTATCGCGAAGGCTTAAGTGAATGGATGGATGAAAAAGGTAATAAAGCAAATGAATGGCTGAGATCTAATCGTGGGGATTAAGTGAAGAGATGGACAAACGAGGTAATGAAGCAATGAACGGCTGAGATCTTATCGTGCAGATTAAGTGACTAGATGGGTGAACGGGATGAACGCACACGATGAATGGCTGAGATCTTATCGCGCAGATGAAGTCAAGAGATGGATGGCGGAGATCGTATCAGGGGAAAAAGAAATGTGTGGAAATGATGGAGCAGGTATCTAAGGCGGTAAGTAGTTTCTCGCGTGCCCTTCAAGCTGTAAGCTGTATTTTGAAATTTCACACGATTAGCCAAACTGCATGACATGTAGCACGAGAAAACCACTTTTCTCACGTGCTCTTGGGTGGGTAACAGTCGTGCACTAATCAGCGTGAGATTGCGTGATAGCCATTGGATCAGGCAGGGCTGATCAACTATGGAGATCGGCCAAGCTAGTTGGTGATCGGGTGAAGCGACAGTCGTTGTATCAAGCAGGGTTGATTAACATTGGAGATCAACCAAGCTAGTTGGCGATCGAGTGAAGCTACAGTTGTCGGATCAGGCGAGGAAAATCGACGGTGGGGACTTAAAGCGCATAAAGTAAGTGGAAGTTGGGAAAACTAATGGATCGGATGGTGATGTGAAGGTTTGTTGTGGATCGGACAGACAGGAAGCGATGTATGAAGAACGTGTTGAAGGAGGTTTTTAAAGGAAAATGACAGAAAAACACAGTGATGTGAACGAGTAACTGCATCAAATGAAAAACTCCATAGCTCATGCGAGAACTAGAAACCTATGTTTTTGGGGGTTGTTGAAGGGTCTCTTCCTCAAGTCATGGTCCCAGAGGGAGGAGATGAGGCCGAGACACCTATGCACAACCTGATAGTGATATTTTTCTCCTAACTAACCTATGAATTGAAAGAAGGCATAAATGGAAGTAAACTACGTCAAATGCAGCTACTGAATCAAGTGAACAGGAAAACCATGAATAATCTACGCTATATTGTTGTAATGAAAGTGCAACTACTTAAGCAAATAAACAGTGAAAACCATAAGGTTACTTAAACAAATGAATAGAAAACCATGAAACTACTTAAGCACATAACAGAACAGAACTCTATGCTAGCATACATGTACAGTAAAGAGGAGCTTTGGCTACTCGGGTCAGGCCCTAACCCAAGAGCTTCAGCCTTCAGAGTTAACTCAGATCTGGCTTAAAATAAAACTCATTCTCATTATGATAACCATGGATTACAAAACAAACTGTCAGCAGTCTTGTAGCTTAGAAATAAAGTATAGTTTTTACAATAGAAGTCTGGATCCTACTGAGGTCCTAAGCCTCTCTATTTATACATCTGAAGTCTCTAATGACTTCCTTCCCATTAGGGAGGCTTGGCTCCCCACTCAAGACAAACCTTTTGTTTTCCTTTTCACTTGCTCGATTGTCTTCTAGTATTCAAAGTGATGGTTTTTTGCACTCCAAGCTAGTGGAGGAATATTCGAATGGAGGGGTAGTAAATGAGGAGGATTTACCTCCTATAATTACTCTCCCCTGTCCCATTCTAGTTTTACCAAGGTCTTTGCCATAGTTCCTTTCTTTTATCCTTTATACCTACATTTTTCCTTGCTTTTATCCTTTATTACTGCATTACATGCACATTAGACAATAAAGCCAAATATCCAACTCTTACTCATTTCATAAACAAAATATAATCAAAAGTATGCAATAAGTTGTGAGAATAGTTGGTTTGACTAAGCTAGGAGGTGAATTAAGGCCAATTTATGCCCATATAATTACTCAATGATGAGGCTCATCATCTCCCCCCTACTGAAAGTGTTGCTCATCCTCTTAGCAACTTAGTCAATGTCCATGTCCTTCATGGCTCTGTTAGCCTCTCTAACATCCCATGCTTCTATTGTGGTCTATTCTTCTTGTTTATAGAATCTTGTTTTCATTTATACTTCTTCCCACTGCCTCTTTTCCTTGGCTTCTTTTCTCCCTTCTAGCATACCTAGGAGTAGTGGTGGACTAAGTTTTAGGACTATCCAATTGACCTTCAACCTTTGCATTGATTGGTTATACATAGGTGTCTTGTTGAGTACCTCTATCAACCTTTGGGGGGAGTGATATTCTATGATCTTCAAGCTGTGTGGCAGTGTTTTCCATCCCCTTTAGCAGGCATGTATATTATCATTTTTTTAGCAGCCTAAACATATCTTCAAAATGTGAAATTGCTTGCTCTTGGGTAGCAAGATATCTAGGGGCCAGCTGAGGATCATTTGCAATTAGATTACGAGTGTTGATTAGGGCCATGGGATTTGATTGTTCAGCTCTAATGAAAAGAGGTTCATTTCTCTCTCTGGAAATTATTTTTTTCATCTCTGCAACCCTTGACTTTTCATGGTTCATCGATGATGCCAAAGTCGTTAACTGTAGATCTCCTAGCTCTGCATTAGGATCCCAAATATTCATGTTTGTGAGGGCCATATTGTGCAAGTAAAACTCAGCCATTTTAGCCCTATCCTCTAGTACACTTTGATCACAAATATCAATAAATTGTGCCAAAAAGTGATGGCATGTTGCCCCTTTATGCTAGTGTTTTAATCTGAAATTGCAGCGATTGTTCTCTGAGGTAAGGAAAATAGGATTTTGCTGGCATCCTACACTGGGTGGCCTCTTGTTGTTCTTTCTCCTCTGTTTCAATGCCTTCTTCTGCTTGTTGTCATCCTCCTTCTCTTTTTCTTCATCATGTCCCTCTGTATTAGTTTCTTCTTCATCCATCTCATCCCCATCTAGCTCTGTATCTTCTTCTTCTTGTTTCACCTCCTCCTCATTGACAGAAGGACTAACATCATAGGTGAGGGTTTTGATGTCATCCTCTATTGGTAAGTCTTTGAAGAATGACCATTTTATAGGGATCCTGAGGTTTTGGAGGGCATCCTCAATGAGGATTCTGATCAAACCATGGTGAGCCAACTGTTGGGAATTCCCTTCCTTTACTTTGCTGCTAGAGTCTATGAGTGATTGCATCAAGAAATAGGGTATGTTGAGTCTTTGGTGAACTGGTGTTTCTACCCTAAGTCTTAATTCTTAAAGCATTCTCAAATGGTTTCCATAACAATATTGTATCTATGGACTCTTGCATTCTCTTTTGACTTATTAAAGAATTTCCTTTTTGCCACCTTTTCACTTATAAACCAACTACCTCTTAACCTTTACAACTTTTTATCAAATGATGCATATGAGTGAGTGAGTGGGATATTTACATGTGGTCTTGATGCCATGTTGTAGTTGTCAAAGATCAGAGGTGTTGCGTTGTCTATTTGTTGCATGGTCATTCTTCTTCCTCCTCTGTTGTCTGCTGATGGTTTCTTGGCTTTTGGAGGTGTCTATGACTAGAGATATGATGTTGCTGCTACTATGGAGCTCCCGGATTTGATGTTGTTGCTGTTATGGAGCTCCTGGATTACCACTTGGCAATGTTTGGTGTCTCCCTTAGAATTTCTTGATCATGTTGTTGGCTAGTAATATGAGGATGCTGTAATGAATGGACAGAGGGAGTAGGAGTGTATGTGGATGCAGGGATGATGGTAATGGTTGAGGTGATTCTGTAGAAAACACAATCTTCACCTGAATTGAAGCAATGAAGTGAAAAACAATGGAATTGATGGAGAGATGCATGGTAAGGAGTGGAGGAGATGAATATATGTGAGGCAGGGTTCCCTTTGGATCTTCTCTTTTCTCCTTGCTTGTCTTTTTCACCCACCTGCAAATAACAATTATGTTTTTTTTTCCTTTTTTTATATATATTTTTTGAAAAACACCTAGGCTGCCTCAGAGAGGTTTTCACCCTAGATATCTACCCTGGGCGACTCAAGGAAGGTTTTCACCCAGAGATCTTCTTACTCTTTTTCATTTCTTCTCATCCTTGGGCCACCTCATGAGGTTTTCAACCCAAAGATGGGACTCATGAGCCTCATGGAAGTTTTCACCCGAATCCTTATTCTTTTTTTTTCTTTTTTAGTGTCCTAATGAGGGAGGAGTTGGAACTTGCTCCACCATCATCACTGTCTTATTGATATTCTCAATGAACTCTTGTTTTGATAAAGGCCTCTTGTACATTTTCAATTGGTGTACATTAACTAGCAATGGAATGGCTTCTTCATCAATAGTTCTGATTTGCACTAAACCATTGTCATGGCATCTTTCCACCACATAAGGTCCGAGCCATATTGTCCTTAGCTTGCCCTTGAAGTCTTTATACCTGGAATCATATAACAATGCCCAGTCTCCCTCTTGAAATTGCTTATCCTTAATATGTTTGTCATGCCAATTCTTCCTTTGAAGCTAAACTATCTCTGTATGTAGGAGGGCCCACATTCTGAATTCATCCAAGCCATTCAAATGTAACAATCTTTCTTTTTGTGCATGACTGAGATCCAAATCTAGTTGGGTTTCCATCCTCAATGTGTTATATTCAAACTCAATGGAAAGCAAAGTCTTTTTCCCATAGACCACCTCATAGGGTGTAAATCCAGTGATGGTCTTCCATGTTGTATTATAGGCCCAGGTGGCCTCAACTAGTCTTTCTGCCCAATCCTTGTTGTTGCTTCTCACTACCTTGGTTAAGATGTTCTCCAGTGCTTCTCACTACCTTGGTTAAGATGTTCTCTTGTGTATGATAAGGAGTGGAGCTCCTATGCTTGATTTTGTGATGGTTGATCAGTTCTTCAATCATGTTAGAGGTAAATTGGTTGCCTTGGTCTGTGACTAGCTCTCTAGGGTACCAAATTTGTAGAATAGATTCTCCCTTAGGAACTTAGCCATCTTCTCTTCTTTTGTTGCCTTAATTGCCTTGGTTTCAGCCCACTTAGTCAAATAATCAGTGCACACAATAATGTACTACTTTTGCTTTGAAGGAGGATTGATAGGCCCAACGAAGTCCATGCCCCATTTGTCAAATGGCTCGAAAGTCACTTGAGGTTGTAGGGGAATTTCATCTCTTGGAGTAGGCTTTCCCATCCTCTAGAACCGATCGCACTGACTAATGTACTTTTTCACATCCTGATGAAGATTAGGCCAATAATAACCTGCTTGCAACACTTTGAATGTTGTCGTCTTTACTGCAAAGTGACCTCCACAAGGCCCATCATGACAGGTCAGAAGGATGTCAAAGACCTCCTCTTCCCTTACACACCTTCTAAAGATTTGATCTGGGCCAAGTTTGAATAGATTGCCCCCAATCCAGGTGAAGGGGGTGCTTTTCCTGACTATCTTGATCTTTTCCTTGGAGGGAAAGTTTGGTGGGAACTGCGTTGATACCAAATAGTTTGCTATATCAGCAAACCATGGGGAGAGAACTGAAATAGCAAAAAAATGCTCATCTGGTAATTGGTCATCCACCATTCCTTCTTCACCTACAGGAAGATTCATCCCTAGATAGAAAGTCAGCAACAACATTTTCCTTACCAGGCTTATCAACAATAGTTAGATCAAATTGATGTAATAAAAGAAACCATCTTATAATTCTAGCATTCACATCTGGTTTGTTCATTAAATACTTGATTGTAGCATGATCAGTATCCACAAATTTTTGATAGCCTGTAATGTAATGCCTAAATATGTTTAATGAATGCACAATAGCTAAAAGTTCCTTTTCGGCCATAGTATAGTTTAGCTCAGCCTTTGACAAGTTCTTACTGATAAAATAGATGGCATAGGGAAATTTCTCCTCTTCCTGACCTAAGGTTGCTCCTATGGCTTTGTGTGAGACATCAACATGAATATGAAAAAGGAGGGCCCAGTTTGGTCCTCTAAGGATTGGTGCAGTGGTTAACTTACCCTGTAGAATGTCTAAGGCCTTTTGACAGCTCTTTGACCATATAAACTCAGAATCTTTGGCCAACAACCCAAACAAAGGAGAGGCCAACTTGCTTAAGTCCTTTATGAACCTTCGGTAGTATCCAGCTAACCCTAAGAAACTCTTGACATCTCTCCGTTTTTGTGGAGGTGGGACCCTTTCAATGATTTCTATTTTGTTTGGGTCCACCTGCAGTCCTTGCTAAGATATTGAATGACCTAGCACAGTCCCTTTAGTCATTAAGAATTCACATTTTTCTGGACTGAGAGATAGATTCATTTCAAGGCATTTGTGTAATACTTTGCCTAGGTTAGTCAGGGATCCTTGAAAATCACAGTCATAAGGTGTAAAATCATCCATATAGATTTCCATTGCATCATGTACTAATTCAGCAAAAATACTCAATACTTCTCTCTAGAAAGTGGCAGGAGCATTGCATAGGCCAAAAGGAAGGATCGTATAGGCAAAAGTACCCCAAGGACAGGTGAATGTGGTCTTATCATGGTCTTCTAGGAAGATTTGGA
This sequence comes from Pinus tabuliformis, assembly GCA_031772625.1. NCBI lineage: Eukaryota > Viridiplantae > Streptophyta > Pinopsida > Pinales > Pinaceae > Pinus > Pinus tabuliformis. The sequence goes on from CM062817.1 coordinate 240,562,327, forward strand.
TTTGGTTGTACCCACTAAATCCATCTAGGAATGAAACAAAATTCTTCCCTACCAGGCCATCTAGCACTTGGTCAATGAAGGGTAGGGGAAATGATCCTTCTTTATGGCTTTATTCCACTCCCTATAATCAACACAAATCCTCCACTTACCATTTTTCTTGGGAACTAACACTAAAGGAGAGACCCATTCACTGTCTAAGATAGGGCAAATGAATCCTGCATCTAACAGTTTTTGCAGTTCTTCTTTGAATATGTCTTTAAGAGCTAGATTCATCCTCATTTGTGGTTGCCTGATTGGCTTGCAACCTTCTTTGATGTATATGTGGTGAGTACACACTGAGGAGTGTACTCCCTTAATTTCCTTATAACTCCAAGCGAAGGCTTCTAGGTTCTCTCTCAACATGTTGCATAGCTTTTCCTCTTCTAAAGCAGAAACAGATGGATTAAATTTCAAAGTTTTCTCTGGGCCAAATTCTATGGTTTTGACATAGAGTGGGTTGGAATTGGCCAAGCATAAGTCAGTTGGATGATGGTTCTGGGTTTCCCTTACTTCTTCTAATGGTAGTGAACTTGGAGTTGGACTTTGCAGCAAGCATTCAATTAATTCATCCTCATCTTGTTGTCCTCCTCCTATGGTTGCTTCCAAAACATAAAGTTGGGCAGAATAAACCTCATCTTCTTCCGCCTCCTCCAACCATAAAAGTAAATCATGCTCTAGGGAAGGTTGAGTAGGAGGGTATAGGACTAATTTTTTGGACATATGCCCATTTTTATGGTCATATTACCAGCTCTGCAGCTAATGTAGGCATCAATTGTGGCCAACCATGGCCTGACAAGGATGAGAGGGTAACCAGTAAGCTTAGCCTTAAGCTGGAGAACTAGAAAATCTACAGTGTACTCCTAGGAGTCAATGGAGACCATCACATCCTCCACAATCCCCTCAGGGGTGACTGTGGAACAGTCTGCAAGTTACAGAACTGTTGTGGTCTTCCTCAATGACCCTTGGAGGTTGAGCTTGATCATGGTGTCCTTGGTCATCACATTAATGGTAGCCCCAAGGTCAATTAGAGTGTGTGGGACAATGGTGTCATTGATGTGCACATCTACTACAAGGCTTCCAGGGTCCAACTAGTTTGGACATATTACCTACCCCAACATTAAGTCATACAACTGCCCAATGACATTAATGGTTTGGGTATCCCTTTTTCTTCTTCCTGGATGCTTGAAGCACTTTTCCTTAATAAATTTATTGTAAATGGAAACATATTTGATTGCCTAGAAAAGGGGGATATTTACACATAGATTTTTCAATTCTCCCAGAAGTTCAGTTTCTTCTAGGGTAGGTTGGAGTGGTTGGGCTAATCTCTCAAGAAAGGGTGGATTTACTTTAAGATTGCTTTCCTCTCTTTCTTCTTCAACCTCCCTATGTGGAGAGGGAGGTTGGTTGTCTGGGAGAATTTTCCCAGATCTTAGGTTGATCTCCTGGATTTCTACAGCATAAGCTGGGTATGATGTCTCTCCACTGTATACTTGGTGAGCCTACCTATTGTTCAGGTTTGGATTTGGTTGGGCAGGCATCTGGGGTTGCTTAGGTGAAGCAGAGTGTAGGAGTTGTAGTTGGGTAGGTGGTGGAGGCAATCAGGCTGAAACATTGATGAATTGGGGCCTCCACCCCTGGAGTGGGGTATTCCACTGAGGTTGTGGCTGAACATAAGGTTGAAATTACTGGGTGGCTAGCTAGGGATGATACTGAGATTCATAGGACCAAGGAGGGGGTGTAGACCAGGAAGGATGAGTAAGGTGTCCCCAAGAAGGTATAGTTGTGGTTTGGTTGGGGTTGTAATCTGCATGGGATGACCCTTTCATACCCTACTGGTATGGTCTAGGCCCAGGAGGTCTCCTTTGTTTGATGTAGCAAAGTTGCTCAGTGACCCCTTCAGCTCCTTGATATACAACTTTGAGTCTAGGTAAAGAAGGGCACTTGTCTGTGGAGTGGTTTTCTTCACAGACTGAGCAAATCTTAATACAGTTTAATGGACATCCGTTCCTAGGATGCCTCCTATTACATCTAGGACAAAATATGGTCAAGGCTCTCTCTGCTTCCTCTTTTTTCCTTTTGATGTTCATGGTGTCCAATTGCAAGGCAAGGGTTTGCAACATATCACTTTTGAAATATTCCAGCATATTTCCAATTTCACCCTTGTTGGATAAGTTGGAGGATGATGTACTGGTCATAGGTTGACTACCCGTACCCTTTTTCCTAGCTTCCCTAGAATGGTTTGAAAGACAGTCTTAATATCCTCATATGGTAATTGGTAGACATCTCCTCCTACTATCATATGTAAGGTATCCAGAAGATCCTCCCTTACTCCTCTAAGCAGGACCAGCTTTAGTGACTCAGGGTCAAGTGTGCACCTAGCCCTTTTATAACTAAGCTGGAATCTTTCTTCATAGTCTTCTAAGGATTCATCCTGGCCTATGGTCATCCTGAAAACCTCTTCTTTAGTATCCTTTGACCTACAGTAGTCCCTATATTTGTTGTTAAAATTCTGTTGCATCTAAGCCCAAGTTGTGATGTTATCTCCAAGTAAACCCATGAACCAGCACAATGTTGCATCCTTGAGGGTAGATGGAAACAGTTTTAACTTTTTCTCATCATCTATATAGTCATAGGTTTGGCATATAACAGCAAACTCAAATAGAAAAGTGTCAGGGTCCTTTGTGGTCAGGCCATGGAAATGAGGTAGAGCAGAGGGGCTTATATTCTTCATCTTAGTGTCCCCATTAGTTTCCTTGATGGGGAAGGCACTCTCAATTCTCTCTCTATCTCCCTTGTCATTTTGGTTTCTAGCCATTGGTTCAGTAGGAATGGGTTCTTCCTCTTCTTCTTCCCTTGTAGGTTCTTCAAATATGTAAGGTTGCTCACCTAAAGGTTCTTCCACTTCACAGTCACCAAAGAAGAGAGAAGGTTGACTGTTGGATGCATTGGGGTATCTGTCAAGAATTTCCCTAAATTGTCCCTATTCCTATGAGGCATGAAAGAAAATGTTTTTGGGTTGGTTTTTGTAAGATTTTCTTTGAAGCTAGAAAGTACTTGCTGAATGGAAAGGAAAGAAGCTAATGACAAATGAAATAAAGGAAGCTACTAGATTGATTTTGCAGAAATAAACTAATGGAAGAAAATTGAAGACTAGAAGTAGAAGAAAAGAAAGTTGGAGACTAGAAAATAGAAGAAAGCAGTAATTACTTCTACTTAGAGACCTCCCTGGCAACGGCGCCAAAGAGTGATGAGCCTAGGTATTGCAACAAGAATGTTGCAACTCCTATGGCTACCAGCTTTACTTATCAACCCGGGGTTCGTACAAACTTGGAGGTGATAGTGCTATATGCACAAGTAAAAGTGAAGGTATTGTCTATTGTCACTGCTCATCTGGCAAGAGACCCCAGGGTTCCAAGCTAGACTTTTATAGGGTTAGAAGAAGCTTAACTCTTTGATGGAAGAAGAGAAAATCTATCCTAAGGGAGAGCTACTTCTACTGTAGTATTGAAAAAACAGCATGTAATGATAAACCACACCCTAATTAACCAATTAAACAGCTATGCTAAGTAGAATTTCTAAATTAATCACTAACCTAATGTTGCTATCTAAGTTACAGAAGCAAAGAGCATTAAACTATACTAAGGTCTAGCAAAGAAACTAAGGCTAAATCGGGTTTCAAGTGGAAAAAGTAGTCAGAGATTGAAATTGGTGAAAGGAGGACGTAAGGACACAGTAGCGCATAGGGACCGTTGGATTGATCAACGAACAGAAGATGGATGGTGGAGATATTATCGTGGGGCTTAAGCGAATAAATGGATGAACGGGGTGAATGAACAGGATGAACGGTGGAGATCATATCGTGAAGGCTTAAGTGAATGGATGGATGAACAAGGTAATAAAGCAGATGAATGACCGAGATCTAATCATGGGGATTAAGTGAAGAGATGGATGAACGAGGTAATGAAGCGATGAACGGGTGAGATCTTATCGCGCAGATTAAGTGACTAGATGAGTGAACAGGATGAACGCACGCGATGAACGGCTGAGATCTTATCCGGCGGATGAAGTCAAGAGATGGATGGCAGAGATCCTATCATGGGAAAAAGAAATGTGTAGAAATGATGGAGCGGGTTTCTAAGGTGGTAAGTAGTTTATCGCGTGCCCTTCAGGCTGTAAGTTGTATTTTGAAATTTCACGCGATTAGCCTAACTGCACAACACATAGCATGAGAAACCACTTTTCTCACGTGCTCTCGGGTAGGATAACGGTTGTGCACTAATCCACACGAGATTGCACAATAGTCGTTGGATCAAGCGGGGCTGATCAACGGTGGAGGTCGGCCAAGCTAGTTGCCAATCGAGTGAAGCGTCAGCCATCGGATCAGGTGAGGCAAATCGATAGTGGGGACTTAAAGCACATAAAATAAGTAGCAGTTGGGAAAACTAATGGATCGGACGGTGATTTTGAAGGTTTGTTGCGGATTGGATGACGAGGAAGTGATGCATGAAGAACATGTTGAAGGAGGTGTTTAAAGGAAAACGATAGAAAAAACAGTGAGGTGAACAAGTAACTGCATCAAACAATAAACTCCATAGCTCATGCAAGAACTAGAAACTTGTGTTTGTTGGGGTTGTTGAAGGGTCTCTTCCTCAAGTCATGGTCCCAGAGGGAGGAGATGAGGTCGAGACACCTGCGCACAACCTGATAGTGATCTTTTTCTCCTAACTAACCTGTGAACTGAAAGAAGGAATAAATGGAAGTAAACTACAGCAAATGCAGCTATTGAAGCAAGTGAACAGGAAAACCATGAATAATCTACGCTATATTTTTGTAATGAAAGTGCAACTACTTAAGCAAATAAACAATGAAAACCATAAGGCTACTTAAGCAAATGAACAGAAAACCATGAAACTACTTAAGCACATAAATAGAACAAAACTATATGCTAGCATACATGTACAGTAAAGAGGATCTTTGGCTGCTCGGGTCGGGCCCTAACCCGAGAGCTTCAACCCTCAGAGTTAACTCAGAGCTAGCTTAAAACAAAACTCATTCTCATTATGATAACCACGGAATACAAAACAAACTGTCACAACTCTTACAGCTTAGAAATAAAGTAGAGCTTTTACAATAGAAGTTGAATCCTACTGAGGTCCTAAGCCTCTCTATTTATACATCTGAAGTCTCTAACAACTTCCTTCCCATTAGGGAGGCTTGGCTCCCCACTCAAGATAAACAGGTTTTTGTCCTTTTCACTTGCTCAGTTGTCTTCTAGTCTTCAAAGTGATGGTTGTTTGCAGTCCGAGCTGGTGGAGGAATATTCAAATGGAGGGGTAGTAAATGAGGAGGATTTACCTCCTATAATTACTCTCCCCTGTCCCATTCTAGTTTTACCAAGGTCTTTGCCATAGTTCTTTGATTTTATCCTTTATACCTGTATTTTTCCTTGCTTTTATCCTTTATTCCTTCATTACATGCACATTAGACCACAAAGCCAAATAGCCAACTCTAACTCATTTCATAAACAAAATATAATCAAAAGTATGCAATAATTTGTGAGAATATTTGGTTTGACTAAGCTAGGAGGTGAATTAAGGCTAATTAAGGCCCATATAATTACTTAATGATGAGGCTCATCACTTGGTTTGGTGGGTATCTCTTCCCTGGTTGAGAGGGAGTGATATCAGATAATTCTTATGTTTATGGGTCAAGCAGTAGAGTAGGACAAACAACTGTAAGTCCTAGTAAAGTCCATAAAGAAAAAATGGACTCTAGAGGATTGGAGAAGCATCTAGATTGAAACTTCTTATGGATTGGAGAATCCAAGGAAAGAAGTTGGTGAACGATACTCTTTGAGGATGAGGTAGGACATCCAAGATAAGAGTAGTTGAAGAGGACCAATATTCTTTGACGATCCAGGTTTGGGAATCCAAGATAAGAATAGTTATAAAAGGACATCCAAATTGGCTATGTACCTTGAGAGGTAGTGTGGTAGCTAACATAAAGCCTCCCAACATAATGTTCATAATTAAATATGAGCTTGTCTAGTTAAGGCCTTCAGGGACAATGTTGATTCTAATGTAAATATGCTTGAAAAAATACAGTTTATCAATCTAACTCTTCTTATGATAATGCTTCAATATTGAGATTCCTTGTACCATGAATACCTTCATAGTTAAGAGGGAGTGCTGAAATTTGCAACTAGGTTCGATCTTCATTAGGATGTAATTGTAATCATGACATTGTATATTCTTTATAAAGAAAGAAAAATGAAAGAAATAGAAATTACATTTTATTTTGGAGTATGGGTTTCATACTCAAGTTGAGTCAAAAGTGTGTTATTCATGCTTTTAGGTCCTTTAGGTATTTCTAGGTATTTCTAGAATAAAGAATAATAGTGATCATGTGTCATAGTCTCATTTCGACTCAATGTAATGAAGAAAAATATTTATTTTATCATGTAAAATCCATGGATAAGCCCAAGACCATGTCAACCCAAGAGCAAGATCAAGTCAGCCTAAAAGGAGGACTGTTCGACCCTCAAGAGAGGTTATATATACAAGGCAGTTCAACCTCACTTGGACAGACATCTCAAGCTAGTTCAATCTGCAATAGCGAAGGTGAAGAAGAGTAGTTGAAGGATGAAGAAGAGGAGTAGAATTTGAAGTTTGTCAAGGAATATCTTTCTCTCTATCTCACTAGGGTGTGTGAATCTACCACTTAAAGGAGACAAAAATTCTGAAGCAGTTGCAAGGGGGCGAAATTGCAGGCCGAAATTCTATTGTTGGGGTCGAGGTTGCAGTATCTGTGTTGCAATTTCAAAGTATTGAAGTTGTTCTAAAGAAAACCTTGTTGGGGTTAGCTTGGTTCTCGACGAGCTGGTTGGATTTGGTCTTTGGGTCTTGGAAGTCTCTTTGTAAATCAGATTCTAAAGAAGAAGAGAAGAGTTTTTCTAGTTTTTCCCCTTGGAGGGGTTTTTCCCTAGCTTGGAGCCTATATATTGTGTACTCAGTCTCTTTGTGATCTTCTTGTTTTTGGTAATTACTTGATGGATAGAATTATATAAGTAATGAAGGAATATATAACATCACAAGTAATTATCAAGCTAAGAAAAATAAATTATAATTTACAAGTCTCCATATTTTCCAACATTGTGATCACCAAGCCTAAGGATGCTCAGAGTCATATGAAAGAAACCAAGCCTTATAAACTTAAAATGAAACTAAAATTAATTATTAAAATAAATTCAAGTACATCATTGCTGGAAATGAAAGTAGAAATTGTAACAGCCCTAGTGAAAATTCCATGTAATAAAAGTTAATAAAGGAAAAATAATAACCGCGATTGATGGGGCACTTATTCCAAGCTGAATGTTAGGAAAAATAACCTAGTGTGGGTGTTCATTGGTTCATTAATGGCTAAGAAAATTGGAAAAGGCAAAGGCAAACTGGCTTTTTTGGCACATTTATTTATGAAAATAATGGAAATTAGGAGAAAAGGGAGGTGAAAGATCACGGTTTGCACGTGAGGAGGAAAATAAAGTAAAATAATGGAAAATGAAGAAAATAGAGCCCTCATTAATAAAAAGGCTTCTGAGGATCAGTGGGTAACTTTTTCTCAATTCAGTTTTGGAGCTTTCTCATTATTCTCTCTCTCTCTCTTTTGAACACTTAGAGTTTTCTTGGAGCATTTTGGCATTGAATCAAGAAAGGCAAAGAAGGTAAGAGGAAGAAAATATCAAGCAGAGAAAGGCATGATCAAGCAACTACAGCAATATCCTTTGCAATATTTATTTGCATGTCTATTTTCCTTGCAAGATTTGGCATGCATAGTATTGCATGTGGTTCTTTTGTTGTTATAGCATGGGTTTTTCCAGGTGTAACAATGTTTTTGGCCTAGCCTTTCCATTTCCGAATAATCATGGTGTAATAGGGTTCTCATGTTTTGGTTGAGCTAGATTGTCGATGGATTCGAAGCTTAGTGATGTGGATATCTTAATGATAGAGCACATGGCCTAGTTGTTTCTGAACCAAACTGTGGATCATGGTAAAGACATTGGCCTAGTGACCCATGAGACAGACTGTGGGTTGTGATAAATCCAAGATTGTGTTGCCTTGGTGGGCCTAGGAATCCTTGTCGGTGAATGGTAGGATATACAATAAAGCCAAAAGGTGGTTTGCTCTCCGTTGGGCCTAGTAATCTCAGGTTTGGGATATGCGGTAAAGCCTGGAGAGTGGGTCTCAGTTTAGGGCCTTGTGATCCGAGTTTGGATTGTAGTAAAGACTGAGAGACTAAGAGACAAGAAAATTCCTCATGGTGTAGTGGAGAAATCCAGTGGCATCCATGATTGTTGTAGATTTTTACTATATATTCAACAGCTTATGTGATATGATAAAACACAAGACAAGAATCTACTCTAATCTTTAGCAAAAACCAAAATTGATCGATGAAAACAATAAGTAGAAAAGGAAAAATATCAATCACACATAACACAATATTTCTCTGGGGAAAGCAACTGCTAAAAACCCCGACTATATATATTGCATTAACCAAAATATATGAGAAGAAAAATACACCATTTGTTCGTCCTGAACAATTCCTGCACTAGTACAATCTAACTCTCTGCCTCACAAGCCAACTCAAGCCAACAGTTAGCCAATTTTGTTGCTTGCCAAGCCCCTACTTCCTTGTGCAATTCCTAGAGGAATTAGCCCGTATTTAATTGGGAAATCCACTCTCCATAACTGCGCAATCCAAACATAGGTCCTCAACTTATTGTGTGCACCATCTGTACAACTTGGAAAATTATACAACTGATAGTACACTGTCCCTGAACTCTAATCTCAACTGGTTCTTCATCTAAACTGACATGGATGAATTATTTATGAGTGAACCTTCAATTAACTAATGTGGTACTGGTGATGCAATGGTGAAGTACTCCACTAATAGACCTCTATTATTTCCTCCAACAATTAGAACTAGTTTAACTGACTATAACTCAATTAGACTTAGTTATCTAATTACAACTCCAAAGAACTAAACCTAGGCCCCTAAAATTTAGGAATCACTCTACATGACTCTAGATAGACTTCCAACTCGAATTTCCTAAGTCGATTAAGTCAATTTAACTTAATTAATTATTACAAGTTACTATGAGAATAGAATTACAATTTAGTTCACAATTTAATTCAAGTACAAATCAAATTAGAACTTCTTGTTGCTATTTTTAACACTCCCTCTCAACAAGAAAGGGATTATCAACTACCCCGACCCTCTCTCTGTGAAACTCGAATTTGCATCTTGACAATGCCTTTTTCAAGATATTTGCATCTTGCTCCTTTATGGGAATGTACTCCAACAACATAATTCTCCTCTGCACACAATCTCAAAGATTATGATACCGAATATCAATATGCTTGGATCGATTATGGAACACTGGATTTTCATAGAGTTTGATACAACTCTGATTGTCACAATAAATCACAGTTGGATCCATCTGTTGACCAAACAAACAAACCAGAATCTTCCTCATTCAGATAGCCTCACAAGCCGCCTGACTAGTAGCCATGTAATCTGCTTTTGTTGAACTGAGTGTAATTGATCTATGTTTCATGTTGTACCAAGAAACATTTGCTGACCTAAACTGAAGATCCCTCCTGATGTGATCTTCCTGTCGGATGGACTCCCTGCCTAATCTGCATAAGTGAAGCCTTGAATATTCACTCTATCTGTCTGTTTGTACCATAAACCATACTGAGTAGTGCCTCTGAGGTATCTCAACACATGGTTTGCTACCTTCAAATACAGTTTGGCCAGCTTAACCATCACTTGACTAAGTTGGTTAACTACATAGCACATGTCCAATCATGTGTTCACCAAATACATGAGTAACCCCACAAGATGTCGTAAATAACAGCTTCCACTACCTCACCAGAAGTAGCATCCTCCTTCCTCTATTTACCTACTAGAGGAGTCTCCATGAGTTTATTGCTCTCCATGTGGAACCTTTTCAATATCTTGTTGGCATACTTTCCCTGAAAGACTAAAAGTTCCTCATCACCTTGCCATAATTCCATGCCCATAAAGTAGTGCTTGAGCCCCAAGTCCTTCATTTCGAACTCTCTTGCAAGATCCTCTTTGCAAGACTTGATCAACTTATCATCACTTGTCAGAATCAAATCGTCGACATATAAAACAATAATAAACAATTTACCTTCAACCACAATATGGTAAATATTTTCATCTGCTTCACTTTTGGTGAAGCACAACCAGATGAAGTAGCTACTGATCTTGGTGTACCAAGCACAGGGTGCTAGCTTCAGCCCATACAACACTCGCTTGAGTTAGCACACATGCGACTCTCGATTGAAGGTCTCAAAACCTTCAGGTTGCTCAATATACACCTCTTCCTAAATCATTCCATTAAGAAAGGTTGTATTTACATCCATCTTATGTATCTTCCATCTCATTTGCATTGACAGTACCTGTTACACAGCAATTTGTCACCGTTTGTAACCGTCCCTTTTACCCCTCACCTACACACTGGAGGACTCATTCTGGGATCTGTGAGAAGTGACATGACCTAAAACCACTTGCATCATATTCCTCTAAGTATGAGCTTCATTTTCCCTGAAGACATCTCCTGCAAAATCTCCATGAAAACAGCTTTTTTTTCATCAGCGCGGGTACGCAGTTCACTGCCCGCGCCAATGAGGGAAATCCTCTAAAAGGGGCGCGCTATTGGCACTCTGTCTCAGAGTCGCACTCGCGCCAAACGAATTGAGTAAAGTTCTTAACCAACAAGCTCCCGAAGGTTCTCTTCAACCCATTCACCAACTGAATCTATGTTGAGCTAGGATGGTTTGGCTTCGAATCTCCATAGAAGGGAAAGTGGTTTGCCACCTTTCATGGAAGTTTCCAAGTGATAAAGCCAATCCCATGAATAATGTGGTTGATCCTATCTCTTTCTTCTCTATCTATAAAAGCTTGCCTCTATGCCTTGAGCAAGCTAGTGATAGTTACAATAGCTCCAGTTCTAGCATAGTGATAGAGAGTTTGAAGCTGCAAGAGCCTTCTTTGCACCCATAAGGCCAAATCTAAGTAAGGATATTCTTGTCACCCAAAGAGAGAGAGGCTTGTTCCTCATCCCAACAAGCTTTGCAAGACTTGTGTAGCTGACTACCTAGCCAAAGGAGGATTTGACGTCAGAACAATGGTTGTATTCTTCTTTGTTACTTATTAATAATAGATGACTATCATTATGGTTCCACTCTCATTGTCTTATGTTTGATGTTGAGTTATATCTTTTCTGACTGATATATAATTGCATCTACTAGATTTTATGCTTGTTTTCGTGTTGTTCTTTGCATGTGCAGGTGTCCAATCACGGAGATCGTGGGGATCGTGACCGGCCAAAGCAAAGGAACGAGGGCGACATCTCTTCTACGAACACTAGTGTTGGAATCCAAGTAGGTTCTCACCATCTGCTTTGTATTTGCAATTAGGGACTTGCGTGATAGCATTGTGTGATTGTTGCTAGACCCGGTCTGGGCTAGTAGGGATAGTCTCTGTCCGCAGAGAGGATTTACCTCCACAACAATTTGGCGACTCCGCTGGGGAAATCTTGTTGTTTGATTTGTAAACTTTAGACGGAGCCTGAAGTACGGCCATGTAGCCTTCGAAACGCTATTGCTTTGCATTAGCGAAGTAGATCAACGCCACTTCAGTCAATCTCCGGTTTGGTTTACGGACTAAACAACTTGGAGTTTGTCTTGTCTCTTTGGTTTTTCTTGCTTTGATTGCTTAGATGGCTTTCTGGGTTGGATTTCTTGCTGTTTCTTGCTTCCTGGTTTGCCTAGATACTGTCTTCAAGCCCTGAGTTGCTTACTTTTGTTTTTGACTTAGCAAACTTGATTAGCACGCTTTTTAGCCTTACAGTCGCGCCAATTGGCGCAAGTTGCTCAAAAACAACCCGTGCCAATCCCATAAAAGCGCGAGTTGCAGCCTGACAGTCGCGCCAGGCCTGTCAACTTTTCCAGTTCACTTGTCTTCAAGCCCTCTGAGCTTGGATTTGTATTTTGCCACGTCTTTTTCAATTACTGGAGTGTGTTTGATCCTTGTTTGACTGGTTTTAGACCTTCATCCTTTGGGTGTTTGCCTCTTTCTATCGATTTCACTTTTTAGCCCTAGGGCATCTAGTGGCTTTGTGCATCGAGCCTTCTGTAGGAGTCTTGGGTTCTTTGATCATCCAGTCGACTTTGTGATTACTTTTTGCATTTGCTCGGTAGTTGTCAAAGCTTTTTTTCAAGTGATTTGTTTCTTTTTCGCTTGGGTTTCGCTTGGCTTCGTTTGGGCTTAGATCACATAGCTCATAGAGGTCTTTGTGCTTTCTTCTTGGTTTGAAGGACTGTTTTGGTGTTTTGGGGATTCGATTGTGTTCTCATTGAGTGAAATTGATCTTTTGCTCGGTGTTACTATCTCTCAAAATTTGTTTAGTGCACTTTTCCATTGAAAAGAAAAACGAATAATCTCTTTTGCGTTGCATTAGTTAATTGAAATTAGAAGCTTTTCATTGATTAAGTGATTTAAAACAAAGAAAAGTTTCATTTATTTGTCATTAGCTGCATTAGAGTGCTTCTTGATTGTGGTCATTTTGTTTGAAAAATTCTCAACTCTCTCGTAGTTAGTATTCATCGAACGAAATGATATTCTTTGGCATATAGCTTGCATTTAGGGAATTGTGAGAGATTACATACGGTAGGACCTGGAAATTGAAACTTAACTAAAGATCAACCATAAAATGAACTGAATGAACTTAAAAATGCATTGGAACATAATGCTCACTAATTAGAGGTCTAGGCTAGAGACATGCTCCGGCGTCGTTAAACCTAGTCACTGTTGTTTCACACTACGGTTGGGTGATTCCTCCTTTTGTGACTCGATAGTGGTCTAGCACGGACTTGAGCTCCCATGTACCATCGTGTATATAGGGGAGACCCCACTAGGTTATCATCCTTTATCCACAGGAAGCCGTGTTTGCCGCCTTACAAGCCGTAACGCACCGAACACAGCATTCGGGAAGATTGACTGCCATACGGGAAGTCCTTGGTTTTCATATGACTGCCAAGGTGTATATGCAGTTTTACGAATTTGTTTGGTAAACCCCTTGCCTAGTCTCTCCAGAGTGGTCACTTTTGATCCTTTTCGGACTCCTTAAAAGAAAAGGTTCACTTGAGCAGTTTGTCACTTCGGGCTCATAAAACATTCGAAGGCGACTAGAGTCACCTTTTTGTCATTTTCTCGACTCTTAAAATATGAAAAGGTCAAGTTGTGTCCTTGCGTCTTAAAATTTATTTGGCCGCGATAAACATTACCTGGTTAGATCTTGTGTGCGTTAGTTTGAGTAGGGTCCTTTATCGTTAGATTCCCTTAGGTTTTGTTTGAAGTTTGTCATCCTGGCTGAACCGTCGAATCCCGTTCCAAGTGATCAAGGGTCTTCGTCCTCCACTGCTCCTGAGGTACCGGTTGTAAGTGATACTCTTCCTGTGATCCCAAGTATCCAACCGATCAACTCTCGTGCTCCAGACGACGAAGGTTACGAAATTCATTGGAACCCCATCTGGGAGCCTGAAGAGGACGATATTCCTTTTACCCCCCCTGGTGTTTCGTCTCCAATGTCTACCTCTCACATGGATGAGACATCTCCTAGAGTGAGTGAGACACCTGTTTTGTCGAATATCGACACTCCCATCCCAGCTACTTCTCCGCTCCCCCCACGCTATCAATCGTTGAGGGATAGAGTAAGTGCCAAGATCCCTGCTTCGACCATGTGGGATCCCCATATCACTCCCACCACGGGATCTTTTGTTTCACATGTCCACACTACACCTGTCACTTCAGTTCCGACAAATCCAACTGTTTGTGTAGCACATTCGACTTTGGTTGTGAGTGCCGTTACAGCGTCTTCAGCTCTGAATACTGGTGCTGGTCCCCCTCACGGTTAAGTGAGTAGTGGCCAGCCGGCACACTCACCCAAAGTTGTTCACCCTGCACAAAGTGCTCCACCCTCTTCTAGTCCCGTCCCAGGAGGGGGCCATATGATGCTTATGGACAAGCTGTTCAGGATCCGACTGCGCAAGGTCCATTCTTTTATTACGATTCTACTGGTCAATACCTTCAGCTTTCTCAACCCTTGCCTACTCAACCTTTTGTTAAGGTTTCGGTACCGTTATCTGTTGCTTGGAACGCCACCACTTTTCATGGGGGCCAAGCAATGCCTGCGCAGCTTCAGGGACCGCCTAACCAAGGCCAGCCACCTTATGTGCAAATCCCCCAAGGGCAGCAATATTATGGCCAGTCTTACCCAGGACAATTGGGGGCCCACAAGGACAACCCTATCAGGGACAACCTTCGGCCACTGGTGGTCCATCTTTTACCTATCTGACTCAACCTTCTGGTTACCCGGGGCAACCTGGTACCCAGCAAGGTTACCCGTCTGGACAACCAGGACAACCTTACATCCAACAAGGCCAACCTGGTATCCAGCAGGGTTATCCCTCTGGACAAACTGGACAAACTTATATTCCACAAGGTCAACCGGCAGTCCAACAGGGATATCCTTCTGGGCAAGGGGGGCAGCCTTACGTACAGCAGGGCCAACCCACTGCTCAGCCTAGTCATCCTCCTGGGCAAGCGGGTCAGCTTTCTGCACAACAGGGCCAACCCACTACCCAGCCTAGTCATCCTTCTGGACAGGCTGGCCAACCTCAAGGTCAACCGGCCGTTCAACCCGCTCAGCCATCTGTTCCGCAAGGACAACCCTTGGTTGCACAAGGACAACCTGGTACCCAGCAAGCACATCCTTCTGGGCAAACAGGTCCGTCCCAAGCCCAACCAGGCCAACCTTCCGGCCAGATGGTCCAAGCTCAACCTGTTCAAGGACATCCTTCTGGGCCCCAGACTCAAATTGGTTATCAAATGCAAGGTGGGCCACGACCCCAACCTTCTTACCAAGCGCAGCCTTCTTATCAGGCTCAGTATGGAGCTCAGCAAACGTATGGCTACCAACAACCCCAGGGGCAAACTCAATTTACCCCTTATCAAAATTATCAACAAATGCAGGTCACTCCTTACCAGAATTATCAGCAACAGTACGTTGCACCTGCAGGACAAGTTGCTAATCCATGGGGTGCTGGGGGGCAGACCCAGGGTCAACTGTCTGCTTATGGACAGAATCCTTATGGACAGAACCCCTATGGGCAAAATCCCTATGGGCAAAACCCTTATGGGCCAGGCCCATCCGGACAAAGTCCATGGGGGCAACCACCACCTGGTTGGAACCCTGGTACTACCTCTCTTCCACAGCCACAAATGTCCTTTAATCCTCAGTTTCCTTTCTTAGCGACGTTGGAACTTCCAGATGTGTCCAAGTTGACGAATGATCCCATTCTTCATAATCCATATTGGCCACCAGTTCCAACTAAGATACCCGGTGATTGCCCGAAATTCGACGGCAAAGCTGGTGAGGACCCTCAAGCCCATGTCATGACCTATCACCTTTGGTGCTCATCCAACTCATGGCTTGATGACTCCATCCGGCTCCGCCTCTTCCAAAGGACTCTCACCGGCTCGGCCACTAAGTGGTATATTGAGTTGAATCGCAGAACATTTCAAGACTTCAACTCGCTGGCTATGGCATTCCTAACTCATTTTCAGTTACCCATTCGGTATGAGACAGGGACACATCTCCTTACGTCTCTCAAACAGGACACGGCCACGTATATATCCGATCATATACATGAATGGAGACGGCATCGTCGCTTGATCAAATTTTGGATTCCTGATCAGCTCCTGACCGATTGGTTCACGACTTCCTTTGTCCCTGCAATCGCACGAGACATCGCCATGGGGGCTTGTGTAACTGAAGAGCAAGCTATCGCGCATGCCCAGTACCTTGACTTAGTGTACTCTCAGTCAGGTACTTTATATGATTATTTTCCAGACGCCCCGAGACCCGGAACATCCAAGGCTCCGCCAAAACCATCTGTTGACGGTGTTATTGGCTCTGTAAACGCGTCTTCAAAGAAATCATCCGCGAACCCTGGGAAGCAAAAACAGAATGCTTCTAATGGAAACACTTCTCAGGGTCAATCTAATTCTGGAAGTACCTCCGAGGTAAACGCCGTTCAGTCCACCATGGCGGATAAATCCTCGAAAGGGAAAAAGAAAGGGAAAGCCAAGAATAAATCCGAACAGCCCAAACAGGACTCCCCTAAACCTCCACCCGAGGAAGGAGCCAAACGGAAACCTAAGTATCCTTGTCTTATCTGTGATGAGGATCACTACACTAAAGACTGCCCTAGGCGGTCCGAATTTAGTCGATTATTGAAAGGTGCTCCTGGGATTCCTGTTGTGCTTAAAGAACCTTTCCCTTCACAGCAAACTCAAATGGTGGCAGATCCATCGCAACCCTCTTCTTCATTCGGCTTTCAAGTATTTATGGCTGGGACAATTCCCATCCATGTCACTAATCGAGCAAAAGAATATCCATCTCATGCCGGGAAAGAGCCGGAGGTCCCCTCCAGCGCTCCTCCGTCCAGTTCTGGTCCACTCCACATCGAACGACCTAGCACTGAGACGACGATCCGACCCCCTCCAAAAGGTGTACTCCGGAAGTCTTCTTACAACCCGAATGCTCGTGCTGCTCAGCACTACAGCATTGTTGAGGACTTAGCCCAGGCTCCGTCTGCTATGTCCGCTCTAGAAGTCCTCCAGAGTTGCCCCTCCCAGAGAAAGTCCTTGCTATCGGCCATTGGTGGCATAGACCCGGCTGACTCGGATCTGATTTCTTTTGATCTCGAGGGCTATACACCGCGACTGCCTCACCAAATCGCTTTCCTTATACAGGTCATCATCAATGGTAAAACGATTCATCGTACAGTCATTGATGAAGGTGCCTCAACTTGCATCATGTCTGTTGCTTGCTGGTTCAAAGCTATTGGTTCTCCAACATTGAGCCAGTCTCCTACGACGTTAGAAGTCTTTGATGGAAGAGAGTCCCATCCTTACAGTATCCTCCAACGCTTGCCCATTTCCTTGGAAGGGAAGACGGTAGAAGTGGAGGTCAAAGTTGTCGACCCTAATCTTACCTACAACCTCCTCCTCGGACGTAGCTGGACATACGCCATGCAAGCCGTGGCTTCCTCCCTTTTCCGTGTCATTCGTTTCCCTCATCAAGGGAAGATTGTCACGGTGGACCAGCTCTCCTTCTTCACCTCTTCTTCTGAAGGTAATGTGCCATTCGTGGAGCATACCTCTAAATCATTCGAGAGTGTGGGAGCCAGACTCTTTAAGGATCCCACTCTTATGGGTGTCTTTCCCCTTCCACCTCCGAATCTCGCCCCTATTAACATGATCTCCGTGCGTTCTGATCCGTGGGTCCTCCCTCCCGCTAATCAGGTAGAATCCTGGGGCGATATGATGCCGTTGAGTCCCGCCGAGCTCAACTACGTCGAAATCATTGCTGTATCGGCTCCCCCTCCCGAACCTGCTCTTCCGAGCGGTGTTCCCGATTCGTATGTTCATTTCCCTTGGCTTGGAGATGATGCTACTTCGGATCCATTAAAGGAAATATTTCCTTCCGATGAAGCCATCATAGAGACCATGTCTCTTGAGGAGCCCCCTTGGTCAGATCATCACCACCGTTCCTCGTTTCTCCCTGCCCATCAGGAAATGATCGCATGTCTCGAACGGTTTGCTTCGTGTATCCCATCCTCGCCCCTTCAAACACCTATTCAAATCTACCAAGTATCTTCTGAGGGCAATATGGGAAACATTACGCAAACCCAACCCATCGACATCTCTGTGAAATCGGGGATTGTCGAGCACATTTACATTGGAGTCACTTGCACTCCAGAGGAAGTTCAACTCTACACTGACCTATTTCGCGAATTTCGTGATGTCTTTGCTTGGTCCTACGAAGAGATGCCCGGCATCGACCCTAGTATAGTGGTGCACGAGATACCTACGTATCCAGGTGCTAAGCCTATTCGTCAGCGCCTACGCCCTGTGCACCCCCGAAAGGCAACAGCCATCAAAGCAGAAGTCGAAAAGCTTCTCAAGGCTGGTTTCATTTACCCCATTCCACTGACGGATTGGGTTTCTAATATAGTCCCTGTGAACAAAAAGCAGGGCACTATTCGAGTCTGTGTTGATTACCGTGATATCAATCGCGCCTGTCCTAAGGATAACTTCCCTACACCCTTCATCGATCAGCTTATTGATGAGTGTGCAGGAAGCGAAATTTACTCGTTTATGGACGGTTTTTCTGGATATAACCAAATCAACATTGCGCCCGCTGATCAACATAAGACGGCCTTTATCTGTCCTTGGGGCACTTTTGCCTATAAGAAGCTCCCTTTCAGTTTAAAGAATGTCGGCGCTACCTTCCAACGTGCGATGTCCTATGCCTTTCATGACATTCGTCACATTGTACAGCCGTACCTAGATGATCTTCCAGCTCATTCTGTCAAGCGTCATGACCATCCTTCCCATCTTCGCGAAATCTTTCTCCGCTGTCGACACTACCGTATTCGGCTCAATCCTCATAAATGTGTCTTCTGTGTTGAATCAGGCCGACTACTCGGGTTTATCGTCTCCCGAGAAGGCATCCGTCTGGATCCCCTAAAAGTCGAGGCCATTCTGAATCTTCCTCCCCCTGCTTCTTTGCAGCAGTTGCAGAGCTTGTAGGGCAAAGCAAATTTCCTCAGACGATTCAATCCGAATTATGCCGAGCTAGCTAAGGGTTTTACACGATTACTGAAGCGAGACACACCCTTTCATTGGGATGCTAATGCCCAGGAGTCTTTCGAGCGTCTCAAGGGTCCCCTTGTTTCCGCTCCATTATTGAGACCTCCGAACTACCATCATGATTATACTCTCTATCTGGCCACCGCCGATACCACTATCGGCATGGTTCTAGTGCAGGATGATGATGACGGCAATGAGCACGTTATCTATTACCTCAGCCGCAACCTCCTGGATACAGAAACTCGCTACGCTTACGTTGAGAAGTTGGCATTGGCCGCTGTGTGCGCCGTCCAACGTTTCCGGCATTATATCCTGTTGCGCACCACGACCGTGATTTCTGACTGCAACCCGATGACGTACATTTTGTCGCGTCAGTTGCTGGGGGGCAAATACTCAAAATGGATCGTAATCCTCCAAGAGTTTGACTTGGAATTTACTGCTGCCAAGTCTAAGAAGTCTCTGGTCTTTGCTGAATTACTCTGTTCTTTGCCATCTCCTTCTGCACCCTCTCTTTCAGAGGATCATATCCCGGACGAAACTCTTTTTCTGATCAGCACCCTCGATCCCTGGTACGGGGATATTATTGTTTATTTACAAACGTCCTCTTTCCGCCCCGCTGTATCCAAAGATGCTCGGCGGCGGATCCGCCATCAATCTCAACCCTATCGGATCATAGGGGACACCCTGTACCGTCTCGGCGTTGACTCCGTTCTCCGCCGATGTCTTACCCTCGAGGAGGCTGAGAAAGTCCTGAATGACTGCCACTCTAGCGCCTATGGTGGCCACATGTCCAGATATGCCACAGCTCAAAAAATCCTTCGCGCTGGTTATTTCTGGCCCTCCATTTTTAAGGATTGCATTCTTGCTGTCCGCTCATGTCATGCATGCCAGATATACCAGCGGAAGATGTGTGCGCCACCGGCCCCACTGCACCCTGTAGTGACCGTAGACCCTTTTGCAAAATGGGGCATTGATTATACAACCTGTAAGCCTCACTCGGTCGGGGGGCATGGGTTTATTATCGTTGCCGTCGATTACTTTACAAAATGGGCTGAGGCAATGCCCACATTAACTGAAGACAGTCACACAGCGGCACAGTTTTTGTTCAATCATGTTATTACGTGGTTCGGAGTTCCACAGGCCATCGTCATAGATCACGGAAAGCATTTCCGTAATCACATGATGACCGAGCTGACAACCCAACTAGGCTTACGGCACGATAGTTCAACCCCGTACTATCCTCAGTCTAACGGTCAGGTTGAAGCCGTTAACAAGATTCTAGTTACGATGCTTCAACGTACTGTCGACATGCATAAGTCTAATTGGCATCTGATGTTGTTTCCCGCCTTGTGGGCCTACCGAACCTCTGTGAAGGACGCCACCGCTTTCACTCCATTTCAACTAGTTTATGGACTGGAGGCTACCCTTCCTATAGAATGTGAAATTCCTTCGCTGAAAATAGCCGTCGAGTTGCTTCCCAACACTACTCCGGTAGAGGAACGGCTTCTTTATCTAGAACGGTTAGACGAGACCCGTCGTTTAGCCTCCCTAGCCATCGAAGCTCAAAAGAAGAGAGTCAAAACTCATTTTGACCATACCATTCATCCTCGTTCCTTTGTTGAGGGAGACCTTGTCCTGCTATACGACCAAGCAAATGACAAGCTGGGGGCAGGCAAACTCGAACCCATGTGGCTAGGCCCTTACATTGTAAAGAGAGTATTGCAAAAAGGGGCGTACGAGCTAGTTGACTACGAAGGTAATCCTCTTGATAAGCACCGCAATGGGCTGTACTTGAAAAAGTACTATGCATGATTCATACGCTTCGACTTGTACATGCGTCTGTGTGTGTGTGTGTGAGTTTTCATGTTTTCGGTTTGGTGTGAAAGCGTGATTGCCCCTTATTGTGTCTTTTTGCTTCTTGTGCAGATGTCGGGTGCACCTTACATTGGTTTCGCTGATGGTGCCTACTGCAGCACTCGTAATTTGTCCTCTGCGGCGTGGGTGATCTACGATCCTCACGGTGAGTTGATAGATCTTCAAGGTGTCTGTTTAGGTTGTACTACAAACAATGTTGCTAAATATAGCGCTGTTATTGAATTATTAGCCGAGGCAATTAATCTCGGTATTCGTACATTGCTTGTTAACCTAGACTCTCAACTTGTCGTCCATCAGCTCAATGGGCGATATTCCGTCAGAGACCGTCACATTTTAAGGTTGTACTTACGTGTTAAATTGTTAGAAAGGAATTTTGACTTGATCACATATCAACATATTCCACGACGATTAAACACATTATCTGATGCATTGGCCAATCATGTATTAGATAGACATTTACGTAATTTATAATCAAAACATTATACAAGCAAGCACATAAAAGCACAATAATAAACCATAAGCATATGTATATATATATATATATATATGTGTGTCATAATTTTTGCACCGCATGCGTTACAAAACCCAAAAAATAATACATGTTCATCCTGATACATCCTCGGACAACATGTCCCTCAAAAAATATGCATGAAAGAAGCCTAGGAGTCTATTCGTGGTGGTGCTCATGATAGCACGTCACCGCGCGCACCAAGCATCTCAACAGACGATGGATGCGGGTCGGCACCCCCACTGTGTGCCTCTGGTATGCAAAGGGCACGTCCGCCAATCTAGCGTAGCCTGGAATCCCTTGGGTAAGTCCCTCGAGATTCTGCACCAGCTCTTCCCCCACGGCTCCCCTTGCCTGAGGGTCAGCTGCAGGTTGGTCCCTCCGCGCTATAGGAGACAAGCCGGCTGGTCGCTCTGGGCCCACATCTGCATATACATACAATTGTCATCAGAACATGCATGTATTGACAAAAAAAAATGAAAATACATAAAACACCAAAAAGAGAAGATCATACCTAACTCCTCTTCCCACTCCTCTCCCTCTAGCAGTGGGAGGTCTGGGTCCCCCATGAAGTTGGTTCCCGCGTATGGCCAATCCTCTACCACGATCAGCTGACGGCGAAGCCATATGAAGAACTCGGGCCGCCATGACATCTGTTGGCCCCCTCCTCCTCTGGGCATCAATGCTGCCCAGCGAGCCATCCTAGGCTCTCGTGGCAATGGGTCCGCCACTACAGCTCCCTGGTACTGGAAGAGCGGCAATCGTTCCAAGAAGAACGACACCACAATCGAGCCATACCTGAACTGTTTCACTCCCCCGCGCTTACACTTTGTAAGCTGCCTTTTGATATTTGTAGTCACCGTTGTAGCCCAGTCAAAAATGGTGGGGCTAAGGCATTCTGTCGCTAGTAACAGATGATTCTTGCTTGCCTCATGGGGCGCCTGTACCCCAGCTGCATGCGTGATAGTGAACAGTATCACCCTAAGAGCCAAGTCATGGATGGTGGCGATATCCACCTTAGCACTGTTTTTCCCAAATTGTGCCTCTGGGGACACACGCCCCTTCACTTCACCTATCTTCTCCCCGGAAGGCCTGCTTCCGGTCAAAATGGGGCTCGCCCCTCTCCGTGACAGCCCAGTAATGAAGTACACATCAGATACATCCAGCTCTAAGGTCTGGTCCCGTAAGCGGAATACTTGGTCATCGACATCCCAAGCATCCACTATGAACTGTAATAGCTCCGGTTGAGCTCGCAGATAAGAGGTGAGGAAGAACTTTTTGAGACCACAGTCTCTCAAAGCATTCATACATCCCTCATCTGCTATGGCCAAGGCATCTACGGCATCATGCTCCCTTTCTTTCCATTCCACCACCATTTTTGCTTGTTTCCTGCACCCACAAGGATGAATAAATCATTAATGAAACCCTGGTAGGCTTACAAACCAGACAAATTTCAAAAATGATGGGCAAATTCAAATAAAAAGTTAGGTCGCGCGGTTGGCGCGACTGTTTCTAAAACAATCGCGCCAATAGCGCGGCACCTTTGGGTAAATCACCCCATTGGCGCGGACCCGTGCCGGATACCCGCGCCAATGGGGCGCAACCCTAAATTTTGAAATCCCCCTTGCGGAGGCTCAATCCGGGAACAAAATGCATAAAAAGAGTATGAAAATGGAGCTAAGGGAAGCGCCTCTTAGCTGGAACTGGCGGAATCTCAAATGGTTGCACGGATTGGCGGTAATCACTGCTCGAAATTTGCCCCCCAAATGGACCACCACTACTATGCAAGAGGTAAAAAGTAAAAGTAATTCTATTTTTTACATTTTCACCATATTTATAGACTTTTTGACTTGTAATTAGGGTTAAAGAGTTCTTTTTTGAATATTTTAATATATTTTTGGTCGAAAATGGATTTTACGCTTGCTTTTGGTGCTATGACAGGTCCTTTTTGCAACTTCGATGGTGAAACAAGTTGTATTTTATACTTTTTCGGACTCGGTAAATACACAAAAAAGTCACTATGGAGTCATCTTTCAGCTTTTTTCTGACTCGCTAAAAATGAAAAGATTGCCGAGTTTCCCCTCTTGACTCGTTAAACATAAATAAGAGGCGGTTGTCTTTAAACCCTTTTCCGACCGTGTAAAAACGAAAAGATCGTCGGACCCTTGTCGTTTCAGGTTCGTTAATGGTTACGAAACGACGTGATGTTGATCGCTTTTTTACTTTTCAGATCGATATCACTACTCATGAAAAGTACTCCTCGATCGTAATGGTCGGGCGGTTCTTTCGAGCATTGTTTTATACTTTTTCGGGCTCGGGAGACACAACTTTACGAAAAAGGACCCCCCTGGAGTTTACTTTTCTGTTGTCTTTTCAGACTCTCTAAACAGGAAAAGACGCCTAGTTCTTCCTTTGTCAGACTCGTTAAAACTTAATGACATCAGATTCCATCGTAATAACGCCCACAAGCATATGCTATCCCCGTCAAGCTTGTTAAAAATAACTGGGGTACTCGCCAGAAATGGTGGGGAAAATGGATCCATAATCATTGTCGTGTCGGCAGTATGTCGCTCTTGAGCATGGCACTAGTCTGCATTCGTGTCTGGGTGGGGACATTTCATCTTGTTTCACATTAGCCTCCGTGGGTTTGGGTGATCCTGTTTGACCTCTCATCTGCTCATTTCTTTGTCACCATGACCTCTGCTCATTTGATGTCAAATACAGCCAAGTCCACTATCGTGCCGTCGATATGTTCAAGAGAAGTTGACCTCTGCAGAATTACAACCTCCCTCTGATACCTCACATAATTTTGAATCACCACAACATCTTTCCTCTGTCTCGTGTCAATGATGTGGGAAACATTATGGCCCACCTTTGATCAAGGTCACTTCCTGTCGACTTCAGCTCATTATGCAGGAAGCTGACCTAGAGACTCCCTTCGGTGCCTTGGAGCCTGCATGCCTCAATGGCAGGTTCTTCGTGTTCGATGAGAGGTTTTCATCATTGGCCTCCGATTGAATGATTCTACGGGTGTTCGACGCTAGCTCATTGATTCACACGCCGTAGATTGTACCTATAGTACCTTGAGGACCATTGTCATTATTGGTGGTACCTCTCGCGTCTGTTAACAGTTTTCATCATTGACTGGTAATCAGACGATGTTCATGCATGTTCGACTTCAACTCATGTATTCGCATGCTTGAACTTGTACTCTGTTTGGGTCGAGATGGAGCGCAAGACCCTGGATTTTGTCTATTGGGATCCAGGCTGCGATTTGTGGCTTATTATGATCATTACATGACTCATTCACTGGATGGCTGCGACCATGCCTGAGTCTATTTATCGATCCTCTCTGGATGGCTGCGTCCATACCTTGGATCTAGATTGTTATGTACTCTATTATGGATGGCTGCGCCCATACCACATACATCATGTACTTGAGATATCAGTTGTACTTCTTTACGCAGGTTCTCCGGCGGCCGTGTTTTCAGTCATGCATGTTCTTGTAAAGCATTTCACCCCTCTCTCTCTCGGGCCTCATGCTTTAGGGGGCATCTGTTACACAGCAATTTGTCACCGTTTGTCACCGTCCCTTTTACCCCTCACCCGCACACTGGAGGACTCATTCCGGGACCTGTGAGAAGTGACATGACCTGAAACCACTTGCATCATATTCCTCTAAGTATGAGCTTCATTTGCCCTGAAGACATCTCCTGCAAAATCTCCATGAAAACAGCTCTTTTTGCATCAGCGCGGGTACGCAGTTCACTGCCCGCGCCAATGAGGGAAATCCTCTAAAAGGGGCGCGCTATTGGCGCTCTGTCTCAGAGTCGCACTCGCGCCAACCGAATTGAGTAAAGTTCTTAACCAACAAGCTCCCAAAGGTTCTCTTCAACCCATTCACCAACTGAATCTATGTTGAGCTAGGATGGTTTGGCTTCGAATCTCCATAGAAGGGAAAGTGGTTTGCCATCTTTCATGGAAGTTTCCAAGTGATAAAGCCAATCCCATGAATAATGTGGTTGATCCTATCTCTTTCTTCTCTATCTATAAAAGCTTGCCTCTATGCCTTGAGCAAGCTAGTGATAGTTACAATAGCTCCAGTTCTAGCATAGTGATAGAGAGTTTGAAGCTACAAGGGCCTTCTTTGCACCCATAAGGCCAAATCTAAGTAAGGAGATTCTTGTCACCCAAAGAGAGAGAGGCTTGTTCCTCATCCCAACAAGCTTTGCAAGACTTGTGTAGCTGACTACCCAGCCAAAGGAGGATTTGACGTCAGAACAATGGTTGTATTCTTCTTTGTTACTTATTAATAATAGATGACTATCATTATGGTTCCACTCTCATTGTCTTATGTTTGATGTTGAGTTATATCTTTTCTGACTGATATATAATTGCATCTACTAGATTTTATGCTTGTTTTCATGTTGTTCTTTGCATGTGCAGGTGTCCAATCATGGAGATCGTGAAGATCGTGACCGGCCAAAGCAAAGGAACGAGGGTGACATCTCTTCTATGAACACTAGCGTTGGAATCCAAGTAGGTTCTCACCATCTACTTTGTATTTGCAATTAGGGACTTGCGTGATAGCATTGTGTGATTGTTGCTAGACCCGGTCTAGGCTAGTAGGGATCGTCTCTGTCCGCAGAGAGGATTTACCTCCACAACAGTACCAAAATGGATATGATTGATGAGTACCTTGCAACATGAGCAAAGGTATCATCGTAATCAATCCTGTCCACTTGAGAAAATCCTCGGGCCACAAACCTGGCCTTATGTTTCTCCACACTACCATTTTTTGCTTTCTTTACATTGTAAAGCCATCAGGAACCCACCACTAACTTGTTAGTCGATCTTGGGACCACATCCCAAACATTGTTCCTAACAATGGAGTCATACTCCTCAACCATGGCATCAACACAAACTGGTTGTTGCACTGCCTCCTCAAAAGAGGATGTCTTTGTCTCAACACATCTGCTCATAAGATCCATGTATCCAGTGTACCTCTCTAGTGACCTCCTCTGTCTATGTTGTGATGTGGGTGTTCCCACATTCTCTCTTGCATCATGCAATAAGCTGTCAGCATCTCTAGTGTGTTTTCTCCCATCTCTGGAAGACTCTACATGAGTGGGTGTCTCCACTCCCTGGTCCTCTGCATGTAGCTGCTCCACATCAATATGAGGTTCCTCCTTAGGAGCTAATATCTCCTCAACTGCATGTAGTTGAAACTCCATATCAAGGGAACATCTCATGGCCTTCTATTCATCGAATTTTACATCACTGCAAACCATTTTCATCTTGTTGGTCGGCAGGTACACCCGATAGTTGTGAGGTGTATAAGTGTACCCCAAAAATATCCCCAACTTTTTTGTTGGATCAAGCTTCATCCATGCATCTTTGGTTACATGGTAGTAGACTGAAGAACCAAAAATCCTTAAGTGACCCACATCTGGTCTCTTCCCTTAAAAAGCCTCTTTCAGTGTACTCATCCCAAGAATTCGATGAGGAATTATGTTCTATAAATAAACAGTTGTGTTGCATGCCTCAGCCCACAATTGTTGTGGTAAGCCCAGATCATGCTACATCGCACATGATGCCCCTACTATGCTTCTATTCTTCCTTTCAGCCACCCCATTCTACTGTGGGTTATGAGGTGTTGTCAACTCTCGTTAAATGCCTTCTGCCGCACATAATTTTTTAAACTCATTTGACACATACTCTCCATTGTTATCACTCCTGAGAGATTTAACCTTTATGCCAATATATTTCTCGACCAATGCTTTAAATTCACAAAAGTTTGCAAAAGTTTGATCTTTCTTCTGCATGAAGAAGATCCAGCATTTACGAGAAAAATCATCAACAAATATAACATAATACTTGTGTTTGGTCATGGATGTTGTCGAGAATGATCCACACACATCTGAATGGACTCGATCGAGGATCGCCTGTGCTCCACTACCTTTGTCGTGAAAGGAAGCTTTGGTGTATTTTCCTAAAGTACACCCTTTGTATCTATCAACTTTCTCTAGTGTACCTTTGGGAAAATCGGTAAAAATTTGTTGCATGATTTTCAAAGTGCCATGATGCAAGTGATCCAACCACCTGTGCCACAACTCACTGATGTCTTGGCTCTACACCTTCTCTGCTTTTGTGCTCAAGGCATTACAATATTCTACCTCCAACTTGTAGAGATTCTTCACCTAACCCCTATCCTCTTTACCTCTCTTGTGGCTATCTGTTGAAGGAACGCCTTTCCCTTACTAAAGATCACATCATAGCCTCTATCATCCAACATGGAAACAGATACCAAGTTCTTCTTCAAACCAGGAACATACATAACATCTCGCAAAGTGAGGGGAGAAACTGACTCCCTCTTAAAGGTAACTGTACCAAGCCCAGAAGCACTATACCTCCCATCATCACCCATATCAATATGGATCTGGAGATCCTTCTCCTCCAAGTTACTAAAGAGTTATTTGTTACCAATCATGTGGAAAGAAGCTCCATTTTCTATGTACCATACATTACCCATCATCGATGACACCATACATGCAATGAGGGTAAAGTCCAGTTCAAATTGTGAAGTAAAAGCCTCACCTTCTGCTCCTCCTTAGGGCTTCTTATCAACCTTCTTGAACAAACACTTTGTGGCAAAATGTCTCAGCTCGTGACAATGAAAGCACTTTATTTTCGACATGTCCTTCTTCTTGCCTCCATGACAAGAATCCGATTTGAAATGGGATGCCTTCCCTTCCCTTTCTTTGCCTTACCCTCTAAGCACAATTTTCCTCATCATCAATCTTTGACAAGGATCTGTCTCTGGTATTCTTATGAATCTCTTCCTGTACCAAATTCGACCACAGTCGTTCCCAATATGGTAGCTTCTCCCTCCCATTGACAGAGTCATGATAACTGTGCCAACTCTTGGGAAGTCCTAGAAGAGTTAGGCTCAACATATCATCCTCAGCGACAATAATCTTGACACTTCCAAGCTCATCCCAACAATGGGTGAACATGGTCAAGTACTTCGGAATAGAGTCGCCCTTCTCCATCTTGATCTTTCTAAGTTTGTCCTTCAGTTCCAATTTCCTATGGTCACTGCTATTTTGAAATAGGTCTGTCAATGCCTTCCACATTGAGTATGGAATATCCTTTCCATGGAGACTCGAGACAATGTGGTCTCGAACTCCCTCCAGGATAATCCTTCTCGCTTTTTCCACACAGTTTCTCCATTCAGCTAGATCTTTAGCATCCGATGCTGGAGGCTTACGAATATCATGATCTATGAATTACTTGAGGCCATTTTCTTCTAGCACTGCCTCCATCATGTCCTTCCAATCTATGTAATTCGAGCTGCCCTCCAAGGCATACTCAAGTCACAACTCGCAGAAAAAAATATTGTTACTCTGAAGTATGAACTTGAAAATTCGATTTTCACCTGCACACCAAACTCTAAACCTCCTCTTCTATAATGTCTTCAGCACTGATACCATGTAGATTTTTATTATGTAGATTCAATAGTTTATGTGATATGCTAAAATACAAGACAAGAATCTACTCTACTCTTCAGTGGAAACCAAAATTGATCTATGAAAACAATAAGCATAAAAGGAAAAATATCAATCGCACATAACACAATATATCTCTGGGGAAAGCAACTGTTAAAAACCCCGACTATATATATTGCATTAACCAAAAGATCTAAGAAGAAAAATACAATGCTTGTTCGTCCTGAAATTTTTTGCACTAGTACAATCTAACTCTCTACCTCACAAGTCAGCGCAATCCAACACTTAGCCAATTTTGTTGACATCCAAGCTCCTACTTCCTTGCGTAATTCCTAGAGGAATCAGCCCATATTTAATTAAGAAATAAACTCTCCATAACTGCGCAATCCAAACATAGGCCCTCAACTGATTACATGCACCATATGTACAACTTGGAAAATTAAACAAAAAATATTACACTGTCCCTGAACTCTAATCTCAACTGGATTTTCATTTAAACTGACATGTATGAACTATGTTAGATTTTAAGCTTCTGTGGAAGCTATTTGTAGTTTCATGATCCAGATTATCCACAGTTTCTAGTTCATTTGTGAGTGAATCTTTAGTTAACTGGTGTGGTATTGGTGATGAACTGGTGCACTACTCCACTACTAGACCTTTCTTATTTCATCCAACAGTTAAAACTAGTTTAACTAACTATAACTCAATTAGACTGAGTTATCTCATTACAACTCCAAAGAACTCAACCTAGACCCCTAAAATTTAGGGATCACTCTACATGACTCTAGATAGACTTCCAACTCGAATTTTCTAAGTCCAATTAACTTAATTAACTATTACAAGTTGTTATGAGAATAGAATTACAATTTAATTCAAGGACAAATTAAATTGGAATTTCTTGTTGCTATTTTTAACACTTGTTTTCTTTAGTGATCGGGTGGAGATCATGCTAAATCCTATTATGATATGTTTAGTTTGTTGACCTAGTGATTCGGATGGATTACTATAAATCTTGGTTTCTATTGATGAGAGTGAGGTGGTTTAGCCTCGGTATGTCCCAGTTGGTTCTTTTGGTTTGAGTCCCATATTCATGCTTGGAATATGGCATAGGGGTGAATGGCTTAAGAGAGATTTGGCTTAGCCATTCTATGGTTGGGTGGTACGTCGTAGTATCATCTCAAGTTTGGATTTTGCATCATTAATGAAAGGTTATTTCTCCTTGTATTTCTATGAGTATTATATTGGTTTATATGTGGATTATATGGTTGTAATTTCCGTGGTATTTCTGTGGCTATTATATTGGTTATGTATGTGTTTTACGACAATGGATATGTATGGCTCTCATCATGTTTTTACTTGTAAATGAATGTACAATGGCCTAATAGATGATAATGAAACAAATTACATGAGGAAACAATGGTTCTTAGAGATTCTCAAATAGATATTAGATCCCTATGCTTAAATATGTTGTTTACACTTGTAGATTACGTATTTGTGATATGTTTGACAAAATGTCTTTCATGGCTAATAGGGGTCTAGTTAAGGGCATGTTCAAGTATTTTCTTTAGCATCATTACTTACCTATTATTTTATTGTTCTGAATATGTCATGCAATTCTGGGAAGTGACCTAGGCTCTAGGCCTAAAAAAGTGTCTTAAATCCCGTGGATGTTGGCACAGAACTGGACAAAATATTCCCTGGATGTAGGCATGCCTATAGCATGAGAGTGTCCAGAGCCTCCTAGATGCTAGCAAGCCTATGTCATGAGAGCGTCTAGAGGTCAAATGATCAAAAACTTCAGTGGGACCCGGGGACAAGCTATTTGAAGTGTTGGGATGGTTCTCAAGTGTCCTGAAGCTAATGTGGAAGCTTTGTATGTTGTGTTTCCTTCAATTCCATTTTCCTAAGGTCACATAGGAGGTTAAATATGATCATAGTAGCATCTTGTTGCATGTTTACCCTGGTTGGTCGGTTACTTGGGTAGATGTGGGAGGAGGGTGTTACAGAGTGGTATCAAAGCATGGTTCACCCCTAAGACTGGATGGAATGTGCATGTTGGTCATGCATGCATGTCGGTTGCATGTGTGTCTCTTATGATTTCATTCTATGTGCTTGTTGCATTACATGGTATTGATCATGGTTGTAGTGATGTCACCATGTGGAAGTTTAGGTTTTTGTTGTGGGATGCATCATCATGAGTGTATGACTAGTTACATGTTATATGTCGCTTACATGTATCATTTTGTATGCTTGGTTATATTCTTGTATGCTTGGTTACATTCTTGTATGCTTGGTCGCATGTATCATTCTTGTAAGTGTGGTTTCAAGTATTGTTCATTTATGCTTGAGTATATGCATTCATGCATGTGTGTGGTTGATTACGAATTGCTTATGCATGTTGATGGTTGCATGTGGCCATGTGAACAGTGGCATAATGGTTGTTGTCATGCATGAGGCCATGGTACGTGTAATTGGTATGGTCAGTAGACTCTAGCTAGAATGATGTTGATGTGTTGATGTACTTATTTGTTATATCTCTATATGTTGTTATGATTATGTTATACATGTATCACGTTGATTTGATTATCTTTCAGATAAGGTATCCTCCCCGAGCTATGCTAAGGTACGTTGATTTATTGTTTTTAGTTTATCTGACATAGTATGCCTTGCAGGAAAGAGATCAAATGGCTAGCAAGATGGTAGCCTACAAAGACTCTCCCTATGAATCAGATGAGCAATGTGGTGTTGGGCACTCTTCTGGTTTGGAAGACACATTGAGAAGCTTGAAGGAAGAAATAAGGAGTTGTAAGGCATACAATGACAGAATCATAGAGGCATAAGAGAAACAAGTAGAGTTTAATGCAATACTTCTTCAGAGTTTGTCAGAATTGCACTGATAAGGACCACTTTGGATTAGCCATGGATAGGAGGACAGAACTAATGGGAGTAGTAGGTCTCATGTTGGTCACATTTCAGATAGAGAGGACACTATTAGAGATGGTTGGTTGTTGGATAATCCAGATAGGAGAGGTGATGGATATAGGTAATGTTCTAGTTCTGGTTCTGATAGGAATCATGATCGTCATCGTTATCATCCTTACAGGAAGAGTGATAGGGGATACTTGCCAGATGAGTTTAGGAAAGCGAAGCCACCTACTTTTGATGGAGATATGAAGAAGACGGAAGATGCAGAGGCTTGGATACTAGGGATGAACAAATTCTTTAAGTTGCATAACTACACAGATAATTTGAAGGTCAGAGTAGCTATCTTCATCTTGAAAGGTAAAGCAGACATTTGGTGGGAGGATGTGAAGCAGGTCAGATACATCAGGACAAATTACTTGAGTTGGCATTAATTCAAGATATTTTTCAAGAAAGATACTTGTCAAGAAGGTACTATGACAATAAGGCCAAAGAGTTTTGATCTAAAGATGGGATCAATGACAGATGAAGAGTGCACAACCAAATTTCTGGAGCTATTTAGGTATGTATCGTATCTTAAAGACGATAAGGCTAAAGTTCAACAATTTGTCAGTGGATTTTCATTAGCATTTAAAGATCAGATTGAGTATGATGAGCCTCAGTCACTTGAGGAAGTTATTGGGAAATTGAAGCATTCTTATGAACAATCCAAGCGTAAGAATGAATCTTAATAAATATGAAAGGGAAAAGACAAAGGTAAAGGTAAATGGTAGCCGAAAAGAACAAGGCCTCAAAATGCAGAAGAGAAAGAAAATGTGGCACCACAAAAGAGGTTTAATACAACTAGACAGGGACATGGGTCACAACAGCAGCATAGAGGTGATGTTATTGGTCAATTGGAGTGTTGGGCATGCGGTAAGGAGCACCTTAAGAGAGATTGTCCACATAATCATGGTGGTAGGCCTCAGATATATAGTGTGCAGGAGGCACAGACTATTGGGGATGGTTGTTAGAGCGTTCCTCGTATATATGCAACATTGGATAGCAAATAGGCAGACCATCAGGCATCTATTATTGAGATGGACGGTAAGCTTTGTGATTAAGTTATTTCTATTTTGATTGACCCTGAATCTAATTATCTCTATGTTATTCCTAACTTGGTGGATAAGTGTGGTTTGAGTAAGGAATTTCATGCATAATCTTGGTTAGTTCAGTTGGCTACAAGTACAAAGAAGCGAGTACATCATTGGGTAAGAGCTTGTGCATTTGATTTGAATAATATACCTACCGCATCACATTTGAATGTATTACCATTGGGATCATACAGTATGTTTTTGGGCATGGATTGGTTGTATCTTCATTGAGCCAAGGTAGATTGTTACAACAAAGCCATTGAATGTGTTGATGACAATGGAGAACCAAGAGTCTTATAAGGAAAAAAGAAAGTCACATCAGTTAGGATGTTGACAACTATGTAGGCAAAGCGCAGTCGCAGGAAGAGTTGTGTGTTATTTTCAATGCACATTTCTAGTGACAAGGGTAAGGAAGTTGAGGATGCAGATGTTTTGAGCAGGTATCCAGTTCTACAGTAGTTCAAGGATGTATTTCCTGAGGATATTTCGGAGTTGTCACCTCACAGCGAGGTAGACTTTTCCATTGAGTTGGTGCCAGGGGCAACTTCGACATCAAAATCACCTTACAGGATTAGCACACCTGAGTTGGTAGAGTTGAAGTTGCAGATGAAAGAAATGTTGGACAAATGATACATTAGACCAAGTATATCACCTTGGGGTGCACCGATATTATTTGTGAAGAATAAAGATTGTACTCTCATATTATGCATTGACTACAAGAATTTGAACAAAGTGACCATCAAGAACAGGTATTTGTTACCGAGGATTGATGACTTGTTGGATCAGTTGAAAGGAGTAGCAAGGTTCTCGAAGATTGATTGAGATCTGGATATCATCAAGTACGAATCAAAGAGGAGGACATTTACAAGACAACTTTTCGAACCAGGTATGGGCATTATGAGTTTGTTGTAGTTCCATTCGGTTTGAATAATGATCCAGCTACATTTATGTGCTTGATGAATAGTGTGTTGCATCTGTATTTGGATAAGTTTTTTATTGTGTTCATTGATGATATATTGGTATATTCTAAAAATGAGGAAGAGCATGCCAAGCATTTAGCAACAGTGTTGAGGTTGTTGAGAAAGCATCAGTTGTATGCTAAGCTCAGAAAGTGTAGTTTCTTTCAAACTCAAGTACACTACTTAGCACATGTTGTATCTAAGGAGGGCATTGTAGTAGATCCAAAAAATATAAGGGCCACCATGGAGTGGTTAGCTCCTAGATGAGGTGAGATATTTCATGGGATTGGTAGGTTATTAGAGGAGGTTCATCAGGAAATTCTCACAGATTGCTTATATTATTACATCATTGCAGAGGAAAGGTAATAAGTTTGAATGGAAAAAGGAGTGTGAGGCTAGTTTTGAGTAGCTTAAGCAGTTGTTGACATATGCACCAGTTCTATAGATTTCAGATTCAGACAAAGAGTTTGTAGTGTGCACAAATGCTTGTAAGAGAGGACTTGGTGGAGTCCTTATGCAGGATGGACAGGTGGTATGCCATGAGTCGCAGAAACTAAACAAACACGAGCAAAACTACCCAACACATGATTTGGAGTTAGCAGTGATCATACATGCATTGAATATGTGGAGGAATTATCTTCTTGGCAGGAGATTTGTACTAATGAGTGATCACATTGGGTTGAGGTATTTGTTTGACCAACCAAATCTGAACGTCAGGCAAGCTAGATAGTTTGCCATGACCAATAAGTTTGACTTCGAGATCAGGTACACCAAAGGAAAAGAGAACAGGGTGGCGGAGCTCTTAGTAGGAGGGTACAAGTAAATTACTTAGCAGCCATGAGCTCCTATGGGACAGACTTACAAGATAGGATCTTGTACGCACGTCTGGAGGATGTCAAATATATGGAGATTATGCACAGATTGCATCAGAATATTGGTACAGGTACAGGTCATAGTGCAAGTGCAGGTACAGGTACAGGTCATAGTATAGGTACAAGTTGTAGTACAGGGATAGGTGGAGGTGTACAGGATGTGGGCTATTGCCTTACAGTAGATGGATTGGTTAGATTCAAATATAGAATATATGTGCCAGATAGCAGTGAGCTCAAGAAGGTGATCTTGAGGGAGTTTCATGTGAAACCATATTCAGGTTACCCAAGTTATCAGAAGACACTAACAACAATGAAGAGATTTTATTATTGGCTGAACTTGAAGAGGGATGTAGAAGATTTTGTGGCTAGGTGTTTTTATTGTCAGCATGTGAAGGCAGAATGTAAGCATCGAGGTGGACTACTAAAGCCAATTGTGATTCCAGAGTGTAAATGGGAGGTCATTTCCATGGACTTTAACACAGGGTTATTGGCATTATGACAAAGGTTTGGCTCAGGTTTGGCTCGATGACATAAGTGTTTTCCTTGATGGAAACTCTCTCAAATGGCAGAATCACAGTTCAGGCTCTCAAAATGAAAGAAAATGAAGTACCTGCAGGTGTAGAGAATAAAAGGTGCGGACATATACAGGTGCGCCGAACAAAAGCTACGGTCATGTATGCAGGTTCTCCGAACAAAAAGTGCGGACCTAAAGTACACGCACTTTCATGCAGAGAAAAGCGTGCACGTGGGAAATCCTATGGTTGGTCCATGGTATTTAGTCTGACATTTTTGATCCTATGGTTTTGGTCCGTGGTTTTGCATCTAAAAGTATTAAACCCAGGTATTGGGTCCCTAGTATTGGATCTCTATGGGTTTGGACCTTGGTTTGAGTAAGGCCTAGTCTATAAAAAGGAAAGGAGATCATTTGGCTTGCACACCAATGTGTTGAATATCTTAAGAAGAGCAAGACCTGAAATTCTGTGATCGGTTGGTGAGTTATAGCTGGACCTAAATCAAAGAGAAACCTGAGCATTACAAGACAGATCTACTGATGGGTCGAGATCTCTTTGGCACAAGATCAGATTTGTAAATCTGATAGTCTTGGGTATAATTTGAAGTCTGAAAAATTATCTATACCCGCAGGTCCGACACAGCGCAGGTGCGGAGATCCGCAGGCTCGACACAGTGCAGGCGTGGATACCCAGAGGTCCGAAACAGTGCAGGCGCGGAGATCCGCAGGATGGTCATAGTGCAGGCGCGGATATCTGCAGGTTTTACATAGTGCAGATGCGAAGTTCGCAGGACCAACACAGTGGAGGTGTGGATACCCGCAGGTTGGCCACAGAGAAGGCACGGAAGTACGCAGGTTTCTATTGGTGAAGTTGTGGACTTTTCCTTGAAATATGTTTTAGTTGCTTTTGTCTATTACTGCAGTGTTCAGGGTTCTGAATTGGTTTCTGGTTACTGGTACTGTGTTCTGATAAGTTATTGTTTCATTATTTGTACAAGGAAGTTGGTTGATTTCAAATCTATTTGATGTTTGATTGATATTCATGGATCCAGTTTGAAAATTTATGAAACGTGGTCCCGAGAAGAAAAGAGAAGTTTTTGTAGGAAAGCACCTACGTACTAGTACCTCAGCTAGTACAAGAGCTAAGGGGGTTGTAGCTCCCTTCCAGAAGAGTCTGGAGAACGAGAGAAGGTTGTAGCCTTCTGTAGGTTGAAGCTTGCATGCTGGTATAAGACTGCACTAGTACAGAATCATTGTAAAGGGAAGTTTCTAATTGAAAGAAGATAGAGACATATTGCAGCAGGTGGTTTTCACCCACATTGGGTTTCCACCTTATATCTTGTGTTCCCTTGTGTGATTGTCTACTCTACTTTTCTGTTCCTGCTTACTGTTATATGGTTCTAACACACATATTAATGATCAATATCTGAAGAATAAATTAAATTATAAGTCAGGAAGTTATACACAAGTTTCATTAGTCGGAACTGCTAATCTTTATATAAGTTGAAAAAGAATTAGATAATATTGATTCACCCCCCCTCTCAGTATTATTTTCAACAATTGGTATCAGAGCAGGTCCTTCAGGAAAAGCTTGATCGCTTGAAGGAAGATTTATCATCATGATCAACTACGAAAAGGAACCATCTATTAAGCCACCGATTTTTGATGGGAGCAACTTCGTCTATTGGAAGGTAAGAATCACTGCCTATCTTCAATCTCTTGGTACAGAAGTTTGGGATATTGTGGAAACAAGGTACACATGTCCATCAGCAACTCCTACAGATGCATCTGGTAAGAGCAGTATGAAACAAATGCAAAAGTTGTCAATACTCTATTAGGAAGTCTATCTCAATCAGAATTCATCAAGGTTATGCAGCTCAAAAGTGCAAAAGAAATATGGGACAAGATTGTTCTGAGCTATGAAGGAGATGAACAGGTAAAACGAGAAAAATTACAAACTCTTAGAATTCAATATGAAAGTCTCAAAATGCATAATGATGAAAGTGTGGCTAGCTATTTCCTACGTATATATGAGATCGTAAATTGTATGAAAAACTTGGGTGAAGAAATAAGAGAAGTTGTTTTGGTTGAAAAAGTTCTAAGATCTTTGTCTCCTAAGTTTGATTCAAAAGTTTTTGCCATAGAAGAAAAGCAGAATCTACAGAGCCTTACCATGTCACAGATGCACGGAATTCTAACTGCTTACGAAATGAGAAAAGGAGGACCATCAGACAGGAGAGAAGTTGCATTCAAGGCTTCAGGAAAAGGAGATTACTATGAGTCAAGACTTGGAAGAATCAAATTTTGTCAAGAACCTTCAATGGGGAACTGGAAGATTCAGAGGTAAGTTGCCTTTCAAGTGCTTTGCTTGTGGTAGAGTTGGTCATTATGTTGCAAAATGTCCTCACAAAGATAAACTAGACAAAGGTAAGGAACCTGTTAGATGGAACAGAAAACAGAATGTAAATAAGAAGAGCTATTACACGCATGAAGATAGTGATGGATTGTCAAATAGTGATGGAGATGAACAAGGTAATGATGATAGACTTTTGATGTCTTTTGAAGATGATGATTTCTTGGATGCTATAAATGAAGAAGGTCTTTATGAAGAAATTTCTAAACTTAAAGTTCGTTTAGAGGAAAAGAAAATGATTATAGATACTCTAACATTCCAACTTGCTGAAAAAGATAAACACAATGAAGAGTTAGAATGTGAAATTGTGGGACTGAAAAAAGAAATCGAGAAAACAAAAGCCCTTAATCTCATATTTGCTAAAGGATCTAAAACTCTAGATGAGATTATCAAAGTGCAGCATTCTCCTCTAATCAAGACTGGTCTCGGATATTCCGAAGAAGCATCTCAAGCTCAGAAGCAAGCGCAGAAGTCATCCACCTCCAAAAGTTATCTTGATGCAACAAGGAGAAGTGAACAAGGTGACAATCGACAATAAAAGCATAATGCAGATCACCAGGTAAATCAGGGACAATTTGCTTCAAGAATTATCAAAGACTATCAAGTAAATCGGGGGCAATCTACGTCAAGGATGAACAGAAGCCTCAACTAGCCACAGGTAAATCATTCTCATATTGGCTCAAGAATGGATGGAAATTACAAACATATGGTGGGTAGATTTAATCATAGGGGTTTCTTCAATGGCCAATGTTTCTCTTGTCATAACTTTGGTCATAAAGCTGCTCAGTGTGTTGCCTACAAGACCATCATGACTAGGGAAGCTCAAAAAATGAGTATGACAGGAATCATGAAAAGAACTTACAATAACTTCTCTGCTCTTGAAAATGAAATAGAATTTTCTATCTGTAACAATTTCGGTCATGAAGGTTCTGAATGCAGAAGCAGGTTTCGACAAACAACTCAGAAGGAGCAAGCCTCATTGAATTCCAAAACATGGAAAAAGAAAGAAACGCAACCGGAAAGATGTGGGATAGCCCTATATGCGGAAGGACAGGAAAATCAATGGTACATCGATAGTGGGTGCTCGAAACATATGACAGGTAATAAAGAAAAAACTTCAGCCATATAGTGCCTTAGAAAAGGAAAAGAAGGTCTCATTTGGAAATGACACCCCTGCATTCATAAAAGGTAAAGGCTTTGTTTGTTTGAAAGAAAAGGTCAAGGTTGGTAATGTTATGTATGTTGATGGCTTAAAGCATAATCTATTAAGTGTCAGTCAGATGTGTGATCAAGGAACTGAGATAATATTTCGATCAAATGGATGTATTGT
Source organism: Pinus tabuliformis (assembly GCA_031772625.1). Classification (NCBI taxonomy): domain Eukaryota; kingdom Viridiplantae; phylum Streptophyta; class Pinopsida; order Pinales; family Pinaceae; genus Pinus; species Pinus tabuliformis. The sequence continues at coordinate 240,601,204 of CM062817.1, forward strand.
TCGTGAGCTTGATACAGGAAAGATAGTGATCAGAGGCGTAAGAACTCCAAATAAATTATACGTACTCAAGGGAGAACAACAACAATGCTATTTAAGTAAGAATGATGAACACTGGCTATGGCACAAAAGACTGGGGCATCTTAGCTTCTCTCAGATAAGGAAAGCATGCAAATATCAGGCAGTTCGTGATCTTCCTGACATCAGAATTCCAGACAATACAATATGAAAATCATGTCAATTTGGTAAGAAAACCAAAACTAATTTCCTTGAGAAGGAAGGATCACCTAGCAGACCACTTGAACTTGTTCACACCGATATATGTGGTCTAACTAGGAAGAGATCACCTCAAGGAGAAGAGTATTTCATGTTGTTCATTGACGACTTTTCAAGGATGTGTTGGATAGGACTCATGAAGTATAAAGATGAAGCTTTCGAAAAGTTCAAGTCATTCAAAGCCTTGGTTGAAAACGAATCAGATCGCAAAATCAAATGCCTCAGATCTGATCGAGGAGGGGAATTTACCTCAGATGAATTTTTCGATTTTTGTGAAGAACATGGAATAAGAAGGGAATTTTCTACTGCAAGGACTCCTCAGCAAAATGGAGTTGTGGAAAGGATGAACAGAATGGTTCAACAAATGGCTCGTGCTATGCTTGATGAGTCTGGAACTCCCGCAACCTTCTAGGGTGAAGCCGCATTTGCCGTTGTTACTATTCTCAACAAGACAAACGTCCGGGTAAATAGCACTCAGACTCCTCATGAACTTTGGTACGGTAAGACTCCCACGGTAAAATACTTCAAAATTTTTGGAAGCAAATGCTACATTAAAAGGACTGATGAAAATCTTTGCAAGTTTGAACCTAGAGCAGATGAAGGCATTTTACTTAGCTACTCTCCCCACAGCAAAGCTTACAAATGTTACAACAAAAGACTTGGTAAAATTGTTGAAAGCATTGATGTCGTGGTTGATGAAGAAGGAAACACTCCTAGGCAGGTAAAATCTAAAGATTTCGAAGAAGACTATCCGTCAACATCAAATCAGATTCATGACGAAGAAGAAACCCATGAGGCACTAGAAGAATAGATAAGGATAGAAGAAAAGACTCCATCCAGATATGTTAAAAAGAATCATCCAGAATCCCAAATTTTGGGGCAGAAAGAGGCAGGTGTACAAACAAGAAGAACCATTTCAGAAGCTTCAAGCTATCTAGCATTACTCTCCTCCACTGAACCGCAGAACGTAAGAGAGGCTTGCAAAGATGAACGCTGGGTCAAGGCCATGGAAGAATAACATGAGCAAATTGAAAAGAATAACACTTGGGAGTTGGTTCCTAGACCAAAAGATAAGAATGTCATAGGGACAAAGTGGATTTTCAAAAATAAGCTAAATGAAAATGGGGAAGTGGTTAGAAACAAGGAAAGACTTGTTTGTAAAGGATATGCGCAGCAAGAAGGAGTAGACTTTGAAGAAACTTTTGCTCGAGTTTCCAGACTTGAGGCCATAAGAATGTTCCTTGCTCTCTCTAGCTTTCAGAAGTTCAAAGTATTTCAGATGGACGTAAAATCTGCCTTTCTGAATGGAGACTTAAATGAAGAAGTATATATTGAACAATTGGATGGGTTTATTCTTGAAAATGATCCAAAACTTGTATGCAGGCTCAAAAAGGCACTCTATGGCCTTAAACAGGCACCAAGGGCATGGTATTATCGGTTGGATAAGTACCTCCATCAACAAGGTTTTATAAAAGGATCAATTGATAGCAATCTGTATATAAAAATTGATAATGATAAGTTGCTGATACTGGTTGTGTATGTTGATGATATCATCTTTGGTAGCAATGAAGAAGACATGAGTCAAAATTTTGCCTTGGTGATGCAGAAAGAGTTTGAAATGTCCATGCTTGGTGAGCTCACATATTTTCTTGGTTTACAAGTTCAACAAAACAAAGATGGAATTTTTCTAATTCAAACCAAATATCTCAAGCAGATCTTGAAGAAATATGGGATGGAGGATTCGAAACTAGTATGTACCCCTATGGTGACAGGATGCAACCTCAGCGCAAATGATGAATCGGCGGCAGTACATCAACCACCCTATAGATCCATGATTGGTAGTCTGCTCTATCTAACAGGTACCTGACCAGACATTATGTATGCAGTGGGTATAGTTGGAAGGTTTCAGGCAAATCCAAAGGAAACTCATCTTCAGGCAGTTAAGAAAATTTTCAAGTATCTTCAAGGAACTCAAAACTATGGCTTATGGTATCCTAGAGGTACAGATCTCACACTTCATGCATACACAGATGCGGATTGGGCAAGAAGCATGGATGACAGGAAAATCACTAGTGGTGGTGCATTCTTCATGGGTCCTAGATTAGTATCTTGGTTCAGCAAGAAACAAAGCTTTATTGCATTATCTACAGCTAAATCAAAATATGTAGCTGCTGCATCTTGCTGCACATAACTGCTTTGGATGATGCAAACATTGCAAGATCTTCAAATCACCTGCACTCCACCTATCTCTATTTTCTATGACAATACAAGTGCAATCAGTATTTCAAATAATCCTGTCATGCATTCAAAGACTAAGCACATACCGATCAAGTATAATTTTCTCCAAGAACAATTGCTTGAACAAAAGGTCAAATTGGAATATGTTCCCTCTAAGGAATAAGTTGCTGATATTCTCACCAAACCACTGCCCAGGGAGACCTTTGAATACCTCAGACAAAAGCTGGGGGTAGTTGATGCATCATCTTGTTGTTGAATCTTGTCTGTTTCAGAGATTGTTGGTTGTATGCGAGTTTCATATGGGGTATACGCGTACATATGCTCGTTTATGTGGGTACAGTCTACTTGAAGAAGAGCAAGGATGAAGAGTCCAATATGGGTCTATCAGAGACAATCTGGGACAGGTTCAGGGGGAGCATATATTCTTCTAATAATGCATTGTTGGCATTATCATAGAAGATCTTGGTTCAATTCTTCAGTTTTCTTGATTTCAGGAGGAGAAAGTGTAGAAGGAGAACATGGACACTGATTTGAATAGTGCTTGACAGATGCTGCTGATATTTTGTCTCTATCTTTCTTTCGTCAAGGTCATGTAACGGCCTATCTTGGTTGCCCCACTATGCCTGGGATGGATAATGTCATATGCCTATTATATTATGTATCCCCACTTGGTTGGGAGTTGTTGTTGAAAAGTGTGCAACAAGAAATGCTTGTTGATAGTGCAACAAGATGATGGAGCTTAGTGAAAAGAGTCACCTTCACTAAGTGGGTTGCAGGCAAATTATGGCTCAAGTTCTATTTTTGATCCCAGCAGGGATGAACACGGTGTGGGTGATCACAGTGTGGATGATCACAGTGTGGGTGACCACAGTATGAGTGATCACAGTGTGGGTGACCACAGTGTGGGTGATCAAAGTCTATTTTTAGACTCGCTGTCAAAAATAGAAAAGTCAAATATTATTGTCTCATAATAATATTTGGACTATAAACTTTATCTTATTCTCTTGGAGCACTTCAGGATGAGCTACGGATGTGGTACATGCAGATCCCAGAGGGAAATATGTGGTTACCTATGGGATGACTAATATTTGCATGCAGGACTTCAGTTAGAACTCAAGTGAGTTGAGTTTAGTGGACTGGAGGTGCAGTTGATGGAGTTGTGTTCAGTTTAGCTTTGTTAAACTAGTTGTATTTAGTCTAACTAATCAATAGACTAGAGATGAGTTGGGTGAATTAGTTATTAATTAATTCACAAGTTATTAACTCATAATGCAACTATAGAATACATCAGTTAACTCAGTTTCATGCCAGTGCATGTTCAGTTTAGCAGGGACAGGTGTTAGAGGATCAGATTGCTATCAGTTGTGACTATAGCTGTGCATGATGATTTGCACAATCAGAGGGATTGAGTATGCCAATGAATTGGCCAATATCAAGAATTGTAGCTTGTGCTCACGTCCAACAGAGTGTGAGTGATTATTTGCAGGTCAAACACGAGTTTGGTAAGCCATTCTCATCAGATATTGAGCAGGTATTGAGCTGGAGAGGCAGGCAAGCAGTGGAATAGATTTGGAGATCAAATCTGAGCTGTATTGTGTGTAACAGGTGGAGCTGGTACTGGATTGCTTGTGATAAGCATTGTACTTTGTAATGTTACATGATTCAATCAATATAATATACAAATAGTGTGGGGTTTTTAGTGAGATGCTTTCCCCGGGATACATACTGTGTTAATGAGTTTGATTGATGCTTCTATGTGTGCCTGTGAATGTTTTTGCTTCTGTAAATTGATGATCAATGTAGAGGAGATTATGTATTATACATGTTCCGCTTATAATTGTATGATCAAGATAATCTCTGTGAATATGTGTTAAATTATTCAAAATTTCTACATGGTATCGGAGCTGCTTGATTTGTAGAAGAGATTTTTACAGGATATCAAGCGAGGATTTATCATCGGATCTATTATTCAGAAAGTGTTTACATTTTATTTTTTCAGGCAGAGTTTGTAATCAGGCCAGGTAGCCTCTGGATTCATCCTTCTTTTGGAAGGTGAAATATCCAGTGAATTCCCATACAGTCTATCTCTGTACAAGAAATACTTTGTTCTCACTAATTCTAGATCAGAAGCGGTTGAGTTTTGAGCTGGTGGAATTCGAATTTAATTCCAAAGCAAGAGATAGAACTCAGAAACATTAAGTTTGAGAATGGAGGCAGTATGCCCAGGTAACTCACGAAGTTCATCCAATGCCGGGATGAGCTGGGAAGTGTGGGGGTGACTGTCAGATGAGGACATGGTGAGTCTAGCACTCCTTGGCCTTCCTAAGAGTTAGCATAGCTACCAGGACTCGGTGAATGGAAGGGAGAAACTGCCAAATTGGGAACGACTATGGTCAGATTTGATGCAGGAGGAGATTAGACGGAGCACCAGAGACAGTTCTTCATCCATGCAGGATGAGGAGAACTGTGCCTTAGCGAGTAAGGTGAAGAAGGGGAAGGAGAAGGTTTCTCTTTCCGAATCTTGTTCTTCCAATGATGGGAAGAAGGTTGACAAATCGAAAGTGTGATGCTTTCATTGTCATGATGGAGACTTGGTGGTTGAGAGGGAGCATACATTACCTCTCAACATTCAGAGCTAGAAGAAGTCTCAGACGATTGTGGAGGAGCCACGATTGGTGCAGCAGCTTCAGGAGGTTGTGGAGTAGCCACAACAAGGGAAGCTGAGTGGAGATCGAGTAGAGACATCTACTCATCCAGAGACCTCCAGTAGGGGGAAACTTCGAGCCAAGCGGGCTGAGGGATCACATGCAGCCATACCTCCAGGTAGGAGGTGGGGTGATGTGGATTGATCGTCCCAAGGAGGAGGGGCAGGATCCTTGAGGTACCCAACCTCTTGGATGAGACCTTGCTACGGGAGCCCCAGATGTGTAGTAGCAGGAACTAACTGATTGGGTAGAGACAAATGCGGATGGAGTGGCAGAGAGAGCGACAGTGCAGGGAATCCCAGGACAGCGCATAGCTAGCAGGCTACAGCAATGCGAGAGGCACAAGTGTTTTGCACAGTGCTAGGTGGCACAGAGAGGTGTGCAATGGTGCGAGTTGCATGGAGATGTTGCAGTAGCGGAGTTGTCAGAGAGGGAGCACTTGTCAGCAGCAGGAAGAGCTTCAGCATCAGAGGGTGTTTCTATCCCAACAGGGAGGTCAGTTGGGAGGTGCAGTGCGGATGCAATGCTGGGAGATAGAACCAGGAGCAGCACGGATGCAGTCAGAGATCAAAGTGACAGAGGCTAGAGCAGTCAGATACTGAAGAGCACAGAGATGCAAAGTCTTCAATCGACAGAGGCAATAGCAGTCAAAGACTTTGATGACAGAGCAAGTGGACCAACCAGATGTGTTGCATGGAGAACATTTCAGAGTTACAGGATCGGGTTTGAGAGGAAGCCTTTCTTGTTGAGAGGGAGTGTTGAAAAGTGTGCAACAAGAAATGCTTGTTGAGAATGCAAAAAGATGATGGAGCTTAGTGAAAAGAGTCGCCTTCACTAAGTGGGCCGCAGGCAAATTATGGCGCAAGTTCTATTTTTGATCCCAACAGGGATGATCACAGTGTGGGTGATCACAGTGTGGATTATCACAGTGTGGGTGACCATAGTATGAGTGATCACAGTGTGGGTGACCACAGTGTGAGTGATTATAGTGTGGGTGATCAAAGTCTATTTTTAGACTGGCTGTCAAAAATAGAAAAGTCAAATATTATTGTCTCATAATAATATTTGGACTATAAATTTGATCTTATTCTCTTGAAGCACTTCAGGATGAGCTACGGATGTGGTACATGCAGATCCCAGAGGGAAATACGTGGTTACCTATGGGATGACTAATATTTGCATGCAGGACTTCAGTTAGAACTCAAGCGAGTTGAGTTTAGTGGACTGGAGGTGCAGTTGATGGAGTTGTGTTCAGTTTAGTTTTGTTAAACTAGTTGTATTTAGTCTAACTGATCAATAGACTAGAGATGAGTTGGCTGAATTAGTTATTAATTAATTCACAAGTTATTAACTCATAATGCAACTATAGAATACATCAGTTAACTCAGTTGCATGCCAGTGCATGTTCAGTTCAGCAGGGACAGGTGTTAGAGGATCATATTGCTATCAGTTGTGACTATAGCTGTGCATGATGATTTGCACAATCAGAGGGATTGAGTATGCCAATGAATTGGCCAATATCAAGAATTGTATCTTGTGCTCACGTCCAACAGAGTGTGAGTGATTATTTTCAAGTCAAATACAAGTTTGGTAAGCCATTCTCATCAGTTCTTGAGCAGGTATTGAGCTGGAGAGGCAGGCAAGCAGTGGAATAGATTTGGAGATCAGATCTGAGCTGTATTGTGTGTAACAGGTGGAGCTGGTACTGGATTTCTTGTGATAAGCATTGTACTTTGTAATTTTACATGATTCAATCAATATAATATACAGATAGTGTGGGGTTTTTAGCGAGATGCTTTCCCCGGGATACATACTCTGTTAATGAGTTTGATTGATGCTTCTATGTGTGCCTGTGAATGTTTCTGCTTCTGTAAATTGATGATCAACATAGAGGAGATTATGTATTATACATGTTCCACTTATAATTGTATGATCAGGATAATCTCTGTGAATATGTGTTAAACTATTCAAAATTTCTACAATTGTACGTATGAGTCTTTGGTGATAGGAAGGTCAGTTATGATGTATAAAGTCATATTTCTTTTGTAGAACATCTTCTTGCAGATCTTTCCTATATGTCAGGGGGAGCTTGGACAGCACAGCAGAGCAGAGATTTCAGCATGTACTTAGCGGGAGCATAACCCTTTGCCCTTGATGTCAAAGGGGGAGAAAAGACTTTGAGTGACTTTGGGTTGCCATCAAGTCCAAAGGGGGAGATTGTTGGCATTATGACACAAGTTTGGCTCAAGTTTGGCTCGATGACATAAGTGTTGTCCTTGATGGCAACTCTCTCAAATGGCAGAATCACAGTTCAGGCTCTCAAAATGAAAGAAAATGAAGTACCCACAGGTGTAGCGAACAAAAGGTGTGGACATACGTAGGTGCGCCGAACAAAAGCTGCGGTCATGTACGCAGGTTCTCCGAACAAAAAGTGTGGACGTAAAGTACACGCACTTTCATGCAGAGAAAAGCGCGCATGTGGGAAATCTTATGGTTGGTCCATGGCATTTGGTCCGACATTTTTGACCCTATGGTTTTGGTCTGTGGTTTTGCATCTAAAAGTATTGAACCCAGGTATTGGGTCCCTAGTATTGGATCTCTATGGTTTTGGACCATGGTTTGAGTAAGGTCTAGTCTATAAAAAGGAAAGGAGATCATTTGGCTTGCACACTGATGTGTTGAATATCTTAAGAAGAGAAAGATCTGAAATTCTATGATCAGTTGGTGAGTTATAGCTGGACCTAAATCAAGGAGAAACCTGAGCATTACAAGACGGATCTGCTGATGGGTCGAGATCTCTTTGGCGCAAGATTAGATCTATAAATCTGATAGTCTGGGGTATAATTTGAAGTCTGAAAAATTAACTATACCCGTAGGTCTGACAAAGCGCAGGCGCGGAGATCCGCAGGCTCGACACAGCGCAGGCGTGGATACCCGCAGGTCCGAAACAGTGCAGGCGCGGATATCCGCAGGTTTTACATAGCGTAGACGCGAAGTTCGGAGGACCAACACAGTGGAGGTGCAGATACCCGAAGGTTGGCTACAGAGAAGGCGCGAACGTACGCAAGTTTCTATTGGTGAAGTTGCGGACTTTTCCTTGAAATATGTTTTAGCTGCTTTTGTCTATTACTGCAGTGTTCAGGGTTCTGAATTGGTGTCTAGTTACTGGTACTGTGTTCTGAGAAGTTATTGTTTCAGTATTTGTACAAGGAAGTTGGTTGATTGCAGATCTATTTAATGTTTGATTGATATTCATGGATCTAGTTTGAAAATTTATGAAATGTGGTCCCCAAAAGAAAAGAGAAGTTTTATGTAGGACAGGACCTACGTACTAGTACCTCAGCTGGTACAAGAGCTAAGGGGGTTGTAGCTCCCTTCCAGAAGAGTCTGGAGAATGAGAGAAGGTTGTAGCCTTCTACAGGTTGAAGCCTGCGTGTTGGTATAAGACTGCACCAGTACAGAATCATTGTAAAGGGAAGTTTCTAATTGAAAGAAGATAGAGACATATTGCAGCAGGTGGTTTTCACCCACATTGGGTTTCCACCTTATATCTTGTGTTCCTTTGTGTGATTGTCTAATCTACTTTTCTGTTCCTGCTTACTGTTATATGGTTCTAACACACAGATTAATGATCAATATCTGAAGAATAAATTAAATTATAAATTAGGAAGGTATACACAAGTTTCATTAGTCAGAACTGCTAATCTTTATATAAGTTGAAAAAGAATTAGATAATACTGATTCACCCCCCCTCTCAGTATTATTTTCAACAAGGGTTTCCAAAGACAGTGAAACAACATGATAACATCATGGTTGTTGTGAACAGGTTGACAAAGGTTGTGCACTTCATTCTAGTGAAGTATACATTTTCAGCAAGCGATGTATCACATATATTCATCAAAGATGTGGTCATATTGCATAGTGTTCCAAAGAAGATTGTGTCATACAAGGATGCAAAGTTCACTTTCAAGGTTTGGAAGGAGTTATTTGTAGGTTTGGGAACAGAGTTGGCCTTCAGTACAGTTTATCATCAGTAGATAGATATATAGACAGAGAGGTTCAATAGGATATTAGAAAACATGTTGAAGATGTATGTGATGCATCGGCAGTGAAAGTGGGAAGAGTATCTTCCACTGGTAGAGTTCAAAACCATTGTAATTGTTATAGCATCCATTTTTATTTAAGTTTTATTTCCAATTTTATCACAAAATGAAAGAAAAATCAAAAATATGAAAGAAAAACCAAATATTAATGGCTTTTGAAAGTGATAAACCCGCGAAAATATCTGGGTTGTCCGATCAACAGGACACAGATCCGACGGCAATCGCATAGTTAACTACAATGGGGTTTATTTCAGAGATCGGACGTGACAGTGTATCAAATATAGTTTCATTTGCTGAAGTCAGGGCCAATCTCAGCCATCCATCGAAAGAGACGGGATCCGACGGATATCGGGTCGGAAAGTAATCAGGTTCTATCTTTAAAATCTAACCCGATAAATCATTAACTGGCAGTTTTATTTCCTATCGGGTCCTTATGTGAGTCAAATGAGCATTGAAAAGGCAAATGCGACAGGTTTATGAACCAGAGTGTTAATTCTTTTGAGTTCCAAAGGTTTGCCATTATCTAAAAGTCATGCAGGTTCAAGAGGTGCGATTAAGCGATAGCTTGATAAGTATGATGAGGTTTGTTGCGGGGAAGCAATGAGCACAGAGATTAATTAAAGCTCAACCCCCGCAGTTGACCATGACGTTAGCATGGTTGACTAAAATGTGTGGCCTGAAATTACTGCGGGGGTTCAACCTCGTTGAAGCTCCCGTACATTCTTTACCCCTGTGGTGAGCTCCCAAAGCTTGCTGCCCCACGTCGCTCATTCCACGTCTTCCACTGCTTTCATTTGTTAATTTCCCACGTCACTCCCCATACCCCATTAATGGATGATATAGCAACACAAAGATACATCAGTAGAACCATAGGCTCAAGCTATAGATTCTAACAGCGAGCAGCAATCTTCCATCATTCTCTGATTTCTATTAATTCTTATTATCTTGTTTTCTTGAAATGAATGAGGTGTCTTTACCCTAAAATGTAATATTTTGTAATGATATTTACTTCAAAGTAGTTAGAGGATAGTTAGGTAGTTTGACAGTTTTGGGTGGTTATTAACTATCCTATGATGTATAAAGAGGCAAGATTATAGAAAGAAAAGGGTTCGAATTTTGGAGAACCTGGAGACTAAGCCACTATATTCCTGATACAATTGTTGATTAATGAAAGAATCAGAAGTTTTCCATACATTGTTGGGTATGACTTTGTGACTTCTTTGTTATGTGTCATCAAATGTTTTCTTCCTTAAGTATGGCAATGAAGCTGCAAGTCTTTATTTTCTTATGTAAATGAAGTTAAAATCCCTTAAAGAACGCTCATATAATTGAAGTTCCCACCTTTCCAATTCTTCTAAGTTACAAATGGTAGTTTTTGTGTAAGCCAGCGTATTATCTTTAACTTCTCAAAGTGTCACAGATAGTAGATTCTGTGTAAAATAGCATATTGTCTATGACTTCTTCAATCTTTCTTCATTCATCATTTATATTCAGCAACCAAATGGCATTCTGAGATTTTTCATGTCACCTAAGTATTGAGGGTTTAAAACCAAGTCTTTTAGGTCCTTCATTTGAGAATACAACATACAATTAAGTGACAAGCAAGTAACAATAATTATAGACATTAATGTCTTAAGCACAATTTCTACACAACCAGGAAATTTGTTTCTTAAGGTACAACAATAACCAAACCAACAAAAACGTGGTTGGCATATCAAATATATATAAATTAAAATATTTAATAACCATATGCCACAACCAAAGACATCAAATTAATGCACATACATTACTCGTGAATCTACATTTACCGTTAAAAGTGACATCCTTCAAGGTAACTTTTGTTAAGTTTCCATTAGTGTAGATAAGAAAAGAGTCAAAATTAACATGATGAACTCAATCATCACGTTAATTGAATCTCATACTTACACTTGTTACACATTCCTAAAGCTTACACACCAAGGTCATCAGACTATAGTACATATTAGGCCAATATTTTTCTTGGTAGATACAATTTCAGCTAGTAAAGATGGCTAGTAAGCCCATATCACATTGATAATGATGCATTAAACATATATGCAACCATGCATGCACTCCATATATCTCACTCACCCATAGATAATCAAGCCATTCACATGCTTAGGTTTAAACCCAATTTCTCACGCACATCCTTTCCTAGCATGTCTTTAAGTCCTTTAACATATTTCCAATAATGTCTTAACAAAAATATTAAGGAATATAAGAAAGTATCTTTTTTCTTTCTTGAATTTCTAAATGACATAATAATAATAATATCCCCTATGCAACCAATATGATCCCAAGTCAACATACACATCAATTCAACATCCATACATCATCAACCTCCCAGCAAGCGTGTTGGCCCATTAGGCCCTAGTGTTGTAGCTCGCTCTGATACCATATGTAAGGTCTCACCTTACGAACCATCAATAATATATAAAAGTAGAGGTCACATTAGTCACTAATACTCAATTTTTTTTAAACATTACTAACTTAGTTATCATGTGATCATGTTCCTTCATCTATTTCATTATAAGAATATCACATAAAAAGTCAGGGATAAATTTCTGTTAAAACCAACTCCAAAACGCATTTACTCTTAACTTTAAAATATGATAGCATGTGTTATTTTCATACTTATACATGAGTTCTAAGTAAAACTGAAAATAAATTCCACCATAATGTCATGTGTGAACATTAAGCTAGATCAACCTATTTGATTTCCTAGATTATGTTAAATAAGCTCTACTTCTTTACTCTTGAAAAGTATCATGTTTCTATTACAAAAATGACATATAAGTGTATGAGTATTAACCCACCTCTAGCAAGGTAATTGAGGAAAAATATGTCTCTCTTCATCAGTAAATCTAATAAATATGATATGTTTATGAAATGGAATCACAAAATATATTGACCCAACAACATTTCCAAATTCATCAATTAAAAATTCTCAATCCCAATTATTAAGGCAATGCTTCAATCATGAGAATTGTATAATGAACGTTGCAGCAAGAGAAACTAATGTTACCAATTCAGACGCATATTATTCTTCAAGTGTCAAGTAATACAATGGACCTACATAAAGTGGGCACAAATAGTTGTTTTCTACAATCATTGAAGCATAAGATTACACCCATGAATACATGCAACTCGGTTAAACTTATTATGCTCACTTGCACAAGTAATTAAATCCTACAGATTTGGTTACTGTAAAATTGTTTCCAACAACAACCTATTTTTTCATGATAGCTTTAGATGATAAAAGCAACAACTGTCCTACTGAAATTTTCTCTATTTACACTTCAGCAACATTATTAAATTCATTTTTACATTCATACCAAAATTTGCAAGTGTAGGAAACTATATCTATTGAAATTTCTAGTACATAAAAGCTGCAGTCATTGACACAATTAATCTAACGATTTATGTGCATAAAATTTACAGCGATTGAGTCATTTTGACAAACACTTTACAGCCATTGAGGAATTTTGACAAACGCTTTTCAAACATGCAATCTACAGCCATTGAGGCACTTTGACAAACACTTTGCAAGCATGCAATCTATAGCCATTGAGGCATTTTGACAAACACTTTGCAAGCATGCAATCTATGGCCATTGAGGCATTTTTTCAAACATTTTGCAAGCATGTAATCTATAGCTATTCATGGATTTTTTCAAGCACTTGGTAACAATGAATTTGAGATTCTTCTCCAACCTATTTAATTCATAAAATTCAGAAATTGAAATTTCAAAAGTTGGCATCTTAAAACAGGGACTAAATAATCTTAGTCTTTCATCAAAAACTCGACAACATGTTCACATAATTGACAACAATAATCTGCAAAATCACCAAGATCTACAATCTGGATTCTGAAAAGTATTTTTTGGAATCAAGTCAAGAGTTACAAACCACATGGTACGGATACCCCCTGATGTTAAGCTGAATTGCAATATAAACACCCAGGGATCTGATTCTTTAAAACAACAACAAAAAATGGATTCCTACTATCTCATTTACAAGTTTTGTCAAACACTAAGTATGCAAACCTCATCTACAGCTATACATGGAGAAAGAAAACTCAAATTTATGCTAATATGATATTTTCATCAAAGTCATGGCACCCTGAATGTTCAACCATTAAGACCTTTTGTCAATTAGATTGCAACAAAATTGTACAAAAAAATTTACATAAAATGACCTACATCTTTTGCGGAATTTCTTCAATCATTTAATGTGCATACATCTAAGTTTCAGCCAACAATCCAATTCACAGTAAGAAAAACCCATGCTATCAAACATAGAATAATGGATTTAGATAATAGATATGACCTACTATGGACAAAAATTCATTATAAACTGAACTTGAAAACTTTGACAACACATTCTTGTTTTTAATCCCCTGCATGTACATTCTCAACTATAGTTGCCATTCATTATTGGTTAGCTAGAAAGTAACTCTTTAAATATCTCATAAACATTCACAAGTAGAAATTTCTAATAAATTTAAATTTCTACAACACTTTAAACTAATAATAAACTAAAATTTCAAGAATATTTATGAATATACCTGACAGTTTATATATATACAACTCCAAAAAGATGAGATTATGTTCTAGCTCCAACATCTTTACCAACTCATTGTGAACCATCCGGTTTTCCACCCAACCATATCTAGAGATAACTTCTCCCCCTCGAACCCCTGAGTTGTAAGAGCTCACAAGCAGTACCAAAATGTAGCAGTAGAGAGATATGCAAGGCAAGCTAATGAAGATAAGTTTCACTTCCTCTGAATACCACTCATGGTCAGCTCCACCAAGTAGAGCTACTTACTAAATTAGTTTAGGAATTTTAGATCCTTTCGAAAGCAATTGGCTACTCTCCAAGTCTCTCCCTCTCATAATCTTTTTTTTTTTTAACTCTCGAACTCTTGGTATCACAATGCACCTCCCCCAAGTGAGAATAAATGAGACATGTATATAGGAAGAGCAAGAATTTTTTGTCATAAAGGAGGAGTAATATGCATGACTTGTATTCCATGTAGAGGAGCGTAACTCATTCCATTAAGAAGAGGTATGCATGCCTTAGTTAAAGAGTGTAACATATGCATTAAAGAAAGTGTAAGAGGAATCTTTTATGACATGTCTTTAATGAGTGTAAGAGGAGTATGTCATTTTTTGATGGGTGCATAAAAAGGAGTGTAATGTATTATTAAGAGAGAGAGAGAGAGTTACATAGAGCCATGAGAGTCATCAAGGAGACAGGTGTGAAGTGATTGAGGAGATGAAGGTGAGTTATAATTCTCTTTTAATAATAATATCATAGTCTCATCAAAGATATAATAATCTTAATAATATTGAGGATTAAATCGGTATTGAAATATTAAGATTGGTTAATGATAAATTAAGTGATTTTTCTTCAACTACGCTTAATTACCAAATTATGCAAGGTGATTTACTAATTTTGGAAAGTCATACTTGAGATGCTAGACATGACTTTCTATTTTTAGAAAGACGCTCCAAAATTGTCATAAATGATATTTTACCAAGGAAATTAATCCCTGAGCTTCCCATGAGTGGTATTTTTCTTCCAATGAATGGGATTCCACAACCCTATTGCATGCATCTTCGTGTCTTAGTAAATTGAAGACTCCACACCCTGATCTATTCCAGGAATCCAAAATTCCACACCTTGATCTTTTAAATATTTAGGACTCTACGTCTTAGTCCTTTTATTATAGATCCAAGACTCCACGTCTTTATCTTTCATGGATTTAGGACTTCGCGCCCTAATCCTTTTATTATAGATCCAAAACTCCACGTATTTACCTTTCATGGATTTAGGACTTCGCACCCTAAATTCCATGACTTCTCATATACTTTTCTTTGAACCTCCGCACTTCATCTTAAGGTACTGATTGTGAGCTCATACCCATTTGATGGTTTGTTGGTAAAGTCTTGTTCCAAGACCTACACACATCACAATCTCACACATCAAAGGAATCAAATGAATTTCATAATTAACTTATTCGCATTTTACCAAAGACTCTGCATGACTTCCACAATTATTTTGGTTTTGGGGAAATGACTTCCACAGTCATTTATAACTTGAGCATCCTTGTTGGCAATGACCAAGTCCCCTGCCACATCCTTCTTAGTACAAGATTAAGCATATATAATAATACAAATCATGTATCATCCATAAATCATAATTAACCATATGTTTCACATAACCACAATCATCCATGGATATGTGTCTCAATCCTAGTTCACCATTTATGTCATACACCTATTTCAAAAGTGGGACACCAAAAGAGAAAACATTGATAATATGTACTTAAGCAAAATTAGTCTTATACACACAACCATAAATATTATCATAAGCACACATCAACCAGGTGACCCAAACTAGGTCTATAGCATACAAACATATACATAAGTCTGACATGCATAATATTATATCATTGTATAAAAATGACCCTCTCCAAGTGTCATCAAAGCTATCTCACCAAGAAAGGACACTGCAATAATGACATCCTCATGGGTCTCCAAATAGATCGATAATGCATGTAAACCATCTGCAAGCGCTAAGATGATGACATAGGCCCTCCTTTTGTCTCCCACGGTGAGACACATCCTCATCTAGACCTTGGAACTTCTTCCAAGTGTATGGTGCAAGTGTGAAGTCACTTGGGCACAATTATCCAAGCTCGTCATCCTCATCCAAAAGGTGGAATACAAGCAATCAATGAATGGTGTTGGAGATCCATGAAGTGCTCTCTATTATGGTGGAGGTCCATAGCTCTCAATGCTCACCCTACAAGTGCCAGTGTTACCCTCTGGAGTGCTTGGACACCATATAGGGAGACCAAACCCCAAAAGGAGGCTCACCTGCAACCTTGCATAAGATCCGATGTGTCTCCTTACCCGGCAATACAACAAATCATTAGAGTAATCAGGTAAAAGAGCTTACAAATCATGGAATCAAATGGACAATTCATGGTGGCATGCCCTTCCATAGTGGAATTTGGCATGTACATGTGTCTTCAAGCTCAATAAGAGGGTTAACCAAAGACTCTATTAGGTGGTTTCATCCTTCAAAGGGGGTGACATGTCCATGGTACATCCATCAAGTGGTAGGTGGCATGTGATATAATGAGGGAATGGAGTGGGAATCAGGGGAATGCTCCAAGCCATATGTCATGGTACAAGGGTAGCTATAATAGGAGAAGCCCACACTTGAGTATATGAGTGTAGGAGGGAGAAATCATGGTACATGAGTTACCCCGGCTTTTGATTTTCCACCCTTCTTCACATGTCTTTTGCCTTTGATTGATTTTTTTCATAACTACTGGGAGCTCCAACGGATGAGAGCATGATGCATAAGATACAATAGTAGATACCCCCTTTAAGGTGGGTCAGTTCATTTCCCACAAGGGGTTGGGACATTCATGGGTTCCTTAAAGTGGAGGGGGCCCATCTAGGTCCCATAGGAACCAGGGTGATGGCCATAGATAAGGGGTAGAGATCATGTTTGGATTTTTCCCACATGTTAAATGTGTATGTCCCTGCCATCTTTTGCATTTTATGGTACAATTTCCTGTTGAGAGTGGAAAAATATGTTTTTTCTTTTGTTTTTAGTTGCATCAACCTCCAGGGCATCATCCCAAACCTGACCCAAGGTGTCGTAAAAGGGAGGGGGAGAAGAAAGTTAAAACTTTATGGACCTAGTATACAAATGTAGACCCGGATGGGAAATATGATGATTTAGGTTGTAATGAGTGGAAGGGGAGTGATGTATATCGTTTTTGAAAGTGGGACCATGCAACAAAAATCAAGATTTCCCATGTAGTTCCATCCCTAACATTAATACCCAGTCAAGGAGATCCCACAGGACTATGATATAAGGCTAACCACCAAATCAGGCAGAGGAGACAAGAGTACAGACCTAACCAACTCTTTCTTTCGAATCCCCCCACCAATCCATGCCAATAAAATGTCCATGATAAGTAAACAAAATCACTCAACCATACCAATGAAAATTTGTACCTTGGGAGTCAGGAGGCCCACCTTCAAATACGATCATAACAGATGGGCGAGGGACCACATGGTTGGCTTAGGTGGCGGAGATAGTGGCACATCAACCTATCTGGTGGCTACAAGGGGTTGATAGCTACCAGTTGAGGACCATCTAGGAGAAAAAATTATCCTATGGATACCACCCACAAATGGTGGGTAACAGTGCCCAAAGAGAAAAGGACGAATTACAACCATCTGGGAAAAAGTGAATCTTTGTTGGATATAGTGAAACCTCTAAAGGTTTCAAGGTATATAATTTTCTAGGACATCGCTCAATTGAAACCTTCAAGGATGGCATCTATTGGATGTGGAACCCCCCCCCAAGGCAAGTTTTGGGGCTTAAAGCCCAAATTCTGACTAAGTCCATTGTAAAAACTCCGCAATTTGTGGGCGCGGAATGCGAAAATGGTAAATGAGTCAGAGGGTTGTTCGCCCTCATTTTTGTAATGTAATGTCGGTTTGAGAGATCGGACCATGGGATTGTATAAATAGAGCAAGGCTATAAGTGTAAAGGAGATAACAAGGAAAGAAGGAAATCAGTACATGAGGTAGTGAGTCAAAGTGTAGAGTCGTGTCTTTGGGTCGTAGAGTAGGAGAAGGCTCTGAGGCTGAGTGCACAGAGGCCTAGTAGTCTACAGCTGAGTGCGCAAGGCAGGTTGAGTCTATAACCGTTGGAAGCATTAATAGAAAGAAGTTTTACCATATTTTTGTGTATCTTTTCTCGTTTTATGCATTGAAGTATATTGGGTATGAATTGCAAGTATGTTGTTTATTTACTGCACGAACTTATATGAATGTGCTGAGTTAGTGAATATAATATAAGGTATTTGTTTATGAAAAGATAACTAACTGTTATAAGAGTATAAGTAAGATCCATGGTGTGACTTGGGGAAATAGTGCAGATCGCTACTCCAGCAGCACGAAGGCCCCACATCTCTTGGTTAGGGTTGCGTGAAGGAAAATATAACAGGGTGTGAAGGCCCTGCAGGTCAGGGAAGTGCGCGAAGGTATTCACAGTTGGACTAAATCAACCCCTCAAACATCTCAAGGGTGCAGAAACCTGGTTCCAAAATCCCCCCATACTGCTTCGGATGAGACCTCAGTCCGCGCTCCGCGGACTGTTGCCAAAAGGACGAGTAGTACAAGGATTTTATTAGCTAATTAACTCTGAACCTAGATCAGGCCCCAACAAGCCAACAAATGGTTCTGTTGTCGGGACCGGAATCTGTATAGATATGCCTAATGTCGTATCATTGGAATCCAACTAAGAAGGAAATTGAAGGTTGGTTGGACAGGAGAATTCACAAGTTCGCGGCGCAAGAGAACAGGAATCCACGACTATCAAAAGAAGGGTGGTTAGACTGCTACCTGTACACAGAGATCCATGAAATTTTCTTCGCATCTTTCCCTACTGAGCTATACGAGTGGATCGCGAAGTTAGCAGATAGCCAAGGAAGGTGCAAGCTCGACAGTCCTATTGTGTGGACCCCTAAGTTGGTGTGCAGATTGAAAGCATCAAAGGATAAGATCACACGCGTTGTTGATCATTGGATCGATCAAATTATAGGAGGATTCATTACTGAGTTTGCGGTAGATACTTCAGTCAGCTATAGTGAGGCAGAGCAACGCTTCCTCATAGGACCACGAGGTAAGTACATTAAGTTTCTAAACACTTGAATTAAAATTCTACTATGTGAAAAGCGGATTATTCAAATACATTAATGTTCGAGGCTATGCGAAGTGGGAGAATTTACAGAAACGAAGGTAGTGCAGAACTAGAAACTAGCCCCTTAATTTCACCGCCGCGAGGGGACGAGGAGGAGCTCGTGAAGGTCTCACCAAGAAATGCGATCAATTTGATAAGGCTAAGGATTCTATGCATACCACCCCCACCCACACCGCCTTCACCCCCATCTTCACTTATACCACCTCTGTCACCACTGCGAGTCAATATGGCAAGCACGATAAAGTTGTCGGTGTTCAAGGGAGTAGGAAATAAAGATCCGAACCAGTTTTGGTTCGTGATAAAAGATGTATGGGAAGTGCAGGGAGTTACAGATGAAAATATAAAGAAGGTGACATTGGTCAGTGCTTTGCAGGACCATGCGCTGACCTGGTATATTAAGCATTCTAATGACAATCCGAATGCGAGAATCGCAGATATCCAAATTTCGCAGAACAGAGAATTTAGCAGGCCAAAGGTAGAGGCGCAATCGATCATTGGGTTCAAGGGGAACACAATGCTACCCGGCGAGACTCCTTGGGAGTTGGATCAGAGACTGAAGTGAACAATTCGAAAACCTAATATGGCTTTGACATATGGACTGCACCGTGAATGGTTTGTAGCATCGCTAACGTCGCATTTAAGGAACGCGTTGTCACAACAAAGGTTAACAACTCAGGAAGAGGCCTTGGAGATCATGATGAGGCTACATGAGACCCCGATACAGGATCCTAACCTGGGAGTTCAGCAGATCCATGCGCAGTTGAAAAACTTATGCCTTGAGATGCAGAGTCTGAAACAGGACAGGACAGCTCGCCCGGAAGTGTGCGAAGAGGTATGGTGTGTTAAATGTAAGGGTCAGGGTCATGACAAGGACCACTTCCCAGTGTTCGTGAATTACCTCGCAGGAGGAGGACCGATGCCGTTAAGACCAAAGGCACAAGCAGGACCTAGCACGGTGCCTACTTTGTGGTGCGTGATTTGTCAAATAGGAGGAAATCATGCTATGTACAACTGTCATTTGTTACAGAAGTACACACAGAATTCGCAACAGTTGTTCTATAATTTCTGTAGATCAGTGGGACATGATGAGTGCACCTGTAGAAGCTATGAGCTGATGATGGATAGGAATCCCACCTACAGAGTTCAGGCTGAAACGCGGCCCGTTGACCAAAACACAGGAGTGGCGCGAACCAGATTTCAGGGGCATGGACGAGGCCCAGGTGGAGGAGGACCTGGAAGAGGTCACGGCCAGCTGATATGTTACAATTGCAGGGGGCCAGGACATTATTCCCGTGATTTTACAAATCTGATGCGTCCATCATGTCTGTATTGTACCTTGTTTGATCATGAGACAGAGGATTGTCCCACACTTATAACGAGGTTGCGCAGCAAGGGAGCACTCCAACCTCCCCCGAATCAGAACCTGAAAACGATGAGGTCTGAGCCATGCGAGGAGGACCCTAACGTGAACATTGTGCTCTGAAGTGGAATTACGATAGGGGATGATAAAGGCAAGCATCATGAAGATATTACTTGGGTTCGCAAGGCTCCGACGAAAGAACCAGAGTTTAATTTGGAGCACGCCAAGGAAACTTTCATGGAAGTTAAGTAGAGCTTCGTTGATTCCTCCACTTCAGGAAGCAAAGATAGATTGGAGTCGGAAATGGACCCATCGATTCTCACGACATTCCTGGAAACATGCATGACAGTAAGGTTGTAAAGGGATTGCAGGAACTCATTAACATATGCGCTGGGACCGCAGCAGGAGAATCGTGTGTAGTCAGGAAGATTGGAAAGCATGCGACGAGGATGGGAAGAGAAATGAGGTTGACCGCGCAGATTGGAGAATATGAGATGGACCAAGTAATTATAGACCTGGGGTCGAACGCAAACGTTTTTCCGAAGCAAACATGGGAGCGCATGGAAAGGCCTATGCTGCAATGGTCTCCTATCCAACTGCAAATGGCGAACCGGAAAAAGATCATACTAAAGGGAGATTGCAGGGAATCATCGTGGATATTGAAGGAGCAAGCGCGCTAGCAGACTTTGAAGTGATAGAGATTGTTGATGACAGAAATCCCTACCCACGCTATTAGGAATAGATTGGGCCACTGACATGAATGGGGTGATAAATCTGAAGAAGCGCAAGATGATTTTTGAGAAAAAGTCTCTGTGCGTAGTCATACCTTTGGACCCTGCAGAAAGATCGCGCTACACGGAGCCAATGCACGACTATGAAAGCGACTACAACTTAGACTACATTTACAAAATAATCGCGCGAGAGAAAGACTGGATAAATCCCACCACGGATGGACGAATCTCATGGGAGCTTGAAAGCTCCTGTACATCGGATTCGGATGAAGAGATAGAGTGATGGCAAAACCAGTTACATGTGGTAACCACGCTAAACTGCAACATGATGACAAAATCATTGCACTGCGTATCGACGAAGGTAAGGGATCTGCCTACTTATGATGAGTTAAGTGAGGTAGATGTTTTCCTGAATAGATTTGAAAGAGAGGTGTTGGAACAGCAATGTTTCGAGGCTTTGAAATGGGTACTACGCACTACGGCCGCGAGGTGGTGGGGTACGCACCAAGGAAGATTTGAGGACTGGCGCGAATGCAGGAGAATGATGCGCATGTGTTTTGGGAAGCCTCAAATGCGACTAGCAGACAAGAAGGATGGACGGGATGATCCATGCACGCATCTGTCCAATTGGGTACAGGCATATGGTAAGCAACTTACACAGATGCACATGGACTTTTAATTCAGGAACACGGTCAATAAGCAGGTGTTGGTGAGGAAATTGAGCAAACGGTCCCTCCAGTTTGGATGACGAATTCTGGAAAGAACGATTATGCAGAAGGTTACCCACGCAAAAGCCTTTAACGAAGTGTGAAAATCACTGAACAACATATATAATGCGCAGTGGAGTGATTGGGACCTACGCGTACCAGCAGTTCAATGGGCTTATAGGATAACGTGCAAGAAACTAATGGGGCAGACACCATCTAGGGTGGCCTATGGAGCAAACACTGTAGTCCCAATAGAGTACAATATGCCTAGTCTACGCATAGCAACTCTCACAGGTATGACGGAACGTGGAGCCCTACAGGAGAGGCTCGCGCAGTTGGAGGAACTCGAAGAGGAACGGTTTTTGGTTGGATTCCATCAGCAGGTACAAAAGCATTGTGAAAATGCCTAGCACGATCGACATATAAAGTTGCACACGTTCAAGGTAAACGATCTGGTGTTACTATATGACAGTAAGTTTGATAAATTTGGAAAGTTCAAAATGCATTGGTTGGGACCGTATGTTGTTAAGAAGGTCATAGACGGAGGCGCGGTGCAGTTGGTAAAGCTAAATGGAGAACCTTTCCCAGGCAAAGTGAATGGCAGTCGATTGAAGCCATACATGGGTGGCCCGACTATTTGACTAGCTGACAAAAGCACAGTCTTTGCGCTCAAGTTAGTTGAAAGAAGGCACGAGACTATAAGCAGATGCAGGGGATGCAGGAACAGATACAAGGGAGCAGTTCCAACACTGCGGTCTCATAACAACGCGTACAGGAGATATAGCAGGCAGCCTCTCAGTGCGCTGCCAACCTTGCAGCCATTCGAGCAAAGTTGAAAGGTCTCCACGTGAAGATCTCCGCACTAACATAGCGATTCGAGGGCAAGTCACGATGTTTGTGTTGGGGGCCCGTTGGATGTGGAATCCCCCCCCCCCCCCCAAGGCAAGTTTTGGGGCTTAAAGCCCAAGTTTTGACTAAGTCCATTGTAAAGACTCTGCGTTTTGTGGCCACGAAGCGTGAAGATGGTAAATGAGTCAAAGGATTGTCCGCCCTCATTTTTGTAATGTAATGTTGGTTTGAGATATCTGCCCATGGTCCACAGACCATGGGATTATATAAATAGAGCGAAGCTCTAAGTGTAAAGCAGAGAAGAAGGAAAGAAGGAAATCAATCCATTAGGCAGTGAGTCGAAGTGTAGAGTCGTCTTTTTTGGTCGTAGAGTAGGAGAAGGCTCTGCAGCTGAGTGCACGTAGGCCTAGTAGTCCACAGCTGAGTGCACGGACCCCTGCAGCTGAGTACGTTGGGCAGGTTGAGTCTGTAACTGTTGGAAGCATTAATAAAGAAAATTTTTACCATATTTCTGTGTATCCTTTCCTGTTTTATGCATTGAAGTATAGTGGGTATGAATTGCAAGTTGATTGTTTATTTACTACATGAACTTATCTGAATGTGCTGAGTAAGTGAATATAATATATGGTATCTATTTATGCGAAGATAACTAACTATTATAAGAAGATAAGTAAGATCCATGGTGTGACTTGGGGAAATAGTGCAAATCACTGCTCCAGCAGCGCCAAAGCCCCACAGCCCCTGCTTAAGGTTGCGCAAAGGCGAATATAACAAGGCACAAAGGCCCTGCAGGTTAGGGAAGTGCGTGAAGGTATTCACAGTTGAACTAAATCAACCCTTCAGACATCTCAAGGGCGCAGAAACCTGATTCCAGCATCCCCCCATACTGCTTCGGGTGAGACCTCAGTCTGCGCTCAGCGAATTGTTTCCAAAAGGGCCAGTAGTACAGAGATTTGTTTCGCTACTTAACCCCGAACCTGGATCAGGCCCCAATAAGCCAACAAATAGTTTCGTTGCCGGACCAGAATATGCATAGAGATGTCTGATGTCGTATCATTGGAATTCAACTAAGAAAGAAATTGAATGTTGGTTGGATAGGAGAATTCACGAGTTTGTGGTGCAGGAGAACAGGAATCCGCGACTATCAAAAGAAGAGTGGTTAGATTGCTACTTGTACACAGAGATCCATAAAATTTTCTTCGCATCTTTCCCTACGGAGTTGTACGAGTGGATCATGAAGTTAGCAGATAGCCAAGGAAGGTGCAAGCTCAAAATTCCTATTGTGTGGACCCCAGA
Source organism: Pinus tabuliformis (assembly GCA_031772625.1). Lineage (NCBI taxonomy): Eukaryota > Viridiplantae > Streptophyta > Pinopsida > Pinales > Pinaceae > Pinus > Pinus tabuliformis. The sequence goes on from CM062817.1 coordinate 240,625,284, forward strand.
ATTGGTGCGCATATTGGAAGCATCGAAGGATAAGATTGCGCGCGTTGTTGATCACTGGCTCGATCAAATTATAGGAGGATTTATTATTGAGTTCACAGTAGATACTTAGTCAGCTATAGCGAGACAGAGCGACGCTTCCTCAAAGGACTATGAGGTAAGTACGTTAAATATCTGAACACTTGGATTAAAATGCTACTATGTTAAAAGCGGATTATGCAAACAAATTGATGTTCGGGGCTACGTGAAGTGGGACAATTTACAAAAACGAAGGTAGTGCATAACTAGAAACTAGCCCCTTGATTTCACCTCTACGAGGGGACGAGGAGGAGCTCGCGAAGGTCTCACCAAGAAGTGCGATCAATTTTATAAGGCAGAGGATTCCGTGCATACCACCCCCACCCACACCACCACCAGCTTCACCGCCTTCACATCCATCTTCGTCCATACTACCTTCGCCACCACCACGAGTCAATATGGTAAGCACGATAAAGTTTTCAGTGTTCAAGGGAGTAGGAAATGAAGATCCGGACTAGTTTTGGTTCGTGATAAAGCCATATGGCAAGCGTAGGGAGTTACAGATGACAATATAAAGACGACGACACTGGTCAGCACTCTGCAAGATCACTTGGTATATTAAGAATTCTAATGACAATCTAAATGCGGGGATCGCAGATATCCAAATTGCGCTAAACAAAGAATTTAGCAGGCCAAAGTTAGAGGTGTAGTCGATCATTGGGTTTAAGGAGATCACAATGCTACCCGGCGAGACTCCTTGAGAGTTGGATCAGAGACTGAAGTGCACAATTCGGGAAGATAATATGACTTTGATGGATGGACAACACCACGATTGGTTTGTAGCATCACTAATGCCGCATTTAAGGAACACGCTGTCACAACAGAGGTTAACAACTCAAGAAGAGACCTTGGAGATCACGCTGACACATGATACCCCGATATAGGATCCTAACCTGGCAGTTCAACAGATCCACGCGCAGTTGAAAAACTTATGCCTTGAGATGCAAAGTCTGAAACAGGACAAAACAACTCACCCGGAAGTGCACAAAGAGGTATGGTGTGTTAAATGTAAGGGTCAAAGTCATGACAAGGAGCACTGCCCAGTGTTCGCGAATTACCTCGCAGAAGGAGGACCAATGTCGTTAAGACCAGAGGCACAAGCAGAACCTAGCATGGTGCCTAATTTGTGTTGTGCGATTTGTCAAATAGGAGGAAAGCATGCTACGAACAATTGTCATTTGTTACAAAAGTACACAAACAATTCGCAACAGTTGTTCTGTAATTTCTATAGATTAGTGCGACATGATGAGCACACCTATAGAAGCTATGAGTTGATGATGGATAGGACTCCCACCGACAGAATTTAGACCGAAATGCGGCCCCTTGACCAGAACGCAAGAGTGGTGAGAACCATATTTCAGGGGCGCGGACAAGGCTGAGGTGGAGGAGGACCTGGAAGAAGTCGTGGACAGCTAATATGTTACAATTGTGGGGGGCTAGGACATTAATCTTGTGATTGTACGAATCCGACACATCCATCATGTCTATATTGTGCCTTGTTTGATCATGAGACGGAGGATTGTCCCACACTTATAGCAAGGTTATGTGACATGGGAGCACTCCAATCTCCCCTAACTCAAAACCTGCAAATGATGAGGTCTGAGCCGAGCAAAGAAGACCCTAACGTGAACATTATGCTCTGAAGTGGAATTACAACAGGGGATGATAAAGGCAAGCAGCCTGAAGATAGTACTTGGGTTCGCAAGTCTCTGATGAAAGAACCAAAGTTTGATTGGGAGCACGCTAAGGAAACCTTCATGGAAGCTAGGAAGAGCTTCGCTGATGCCTCCACTTCATGAAGCAAAAACACACTGGAGCCGGAAATGGACCCATTGATGCTCATGACGTTCCTGGAAACTTGCATAAAGCTACTGCGTGATAGTAAGGTTGTAAAGGGATTGAAAGGACTCATTAACAGATGCACTGGGACTGCAGCAGGAGAACCGCGTGTAGTCTGGAAGATTGGAAAGCACGCGACAAGGACGGGAAGAGAAATGCGGTTGATCGCGCAGATTGGAGAATATGAGATAGACCAAGTAATTTTGGACCTAGGGTCAGACGTGAACGTTCTGCCAAAATAGACATGGGAGTGCATGGAAAGGCCTAAGCTGTAATGGTCTCCTATCCAACTATGAATGGAAAACCAGCAAAAGATCATACCTATGGGGAGATTGCAGGGAATCACCTTGGATATTGAAGGAGCAAGCGTGCTAGCAAACTTTGAAGTGATATAGATTGTTGATAACAGCAATCCCTACCCCGTGCTATTAGGAATAGATTGGGCCACTAACATGAATAGGGTTATAAATCTAAAGAAGTGCAAGATGATTTTTGAGAAAAAATCTCTGCATGTAGTTGTACCTTTGGACCTGCAGAAAGATCACACTACACAGAGCCAATGCGCAACTATGAAAGTGACGATGACTTAGACCGCATCTACAAGATAACCGCGCGAGAGCAATACTGGATAAATCCCACCGCGGATGGACGAATCTCATGGGAGCGTGAAAGCTCCTGTACATCGGATTCGGATGAAGAGATAAAGTGATGGTAGAACTAGTTACACGAGGTAACCACGCTGAACTGCAACATGATGACAAAATTGTTGCGTTGCATATCGATGGAGGTAAGGGATCTACCTACTTATGATGGGTTAAGTGAGGTAGATGCTTTCTTGAATATATTTGAAAGAGAGGTGTCGGAATAGCAACGTTTCGAGGCTTTGAAATGGGTACTATGCGCTACGCCTACGAGGTGGTTGGGTACACACCAAGGAAGCTTTGAGGACTGGTGCGAATGCAGGAGAATGATGCGCATGCATTTTGGGAAGCCTCAGGTGCGACTAGTAGACAAGAAGGATGGACGACATGATCCACGCATGCATCTATCCAGGTGGGTACCGACATATGGTAAACAACCTACGCGAATGCACATGGACTTCGCGTTCGAGAACACAGTCAATAAGTGGGTGTTGGTGAAGCAATTGCGCGAACGATCCCTCTAGTTGGGATGACGAAGTCTGGAAAGAAAAAGTGTGCAGAAGGTTACCCATGCAGAAGCCTTTAATGAAGTGTGCGAAGCAACGAATAGGGTATATAATGTGCAGCGGAGTGATTCAGACCTGCACATACCAGCAGTTTGATGGGATTATAGGAAAACGTGCAAGAAACTGATGGGGTAGACACCTTCTAGGGTGGCCTATGGAGAAAACATTGTAGTCCCAATAGAGTACAGTATGCCTAGTTTGCACATAGCAGCACTCACAAGTATGACGGACCACGGAGTCCTGAAGGAAAGGCTCCCGCAGTTGGAGGAACTCGAAGAATAGTTTTTGGTTGGATTCCATTAGCAGGTACAAAAGCAGCATAAAAAGGCCTGGCACGATCGACATATTAAGTTGCGCACCTTCAAGGTAAACGATCTGGTGTTACTATATGACAATAAGTTTGATAAATTCCCGGGAAAGTTCAGAATGCATTGGTTGGGACCGTATGTTGTTAAGGAGGTCACAGACGGAGGTGCGGTGCAGCTGGTAAAGCTAAATGGAGAACCTTTCCCAGGCAAAGTGAATGGTAGTCGATTGAAGCCATACATAGGTGGCCCGACTATCTGACTAGCCAATAGAAGCACAGTCTTCGCGCTCCAGGTAGCTGAAAGAAGGTGCGGAACTGTAAGCAGATGCAGGGGAAGCAGGAACAAATATAGGGGCGCAGTTCCGACACTGCGGTCTTGGAACAACGCGTACAGGAGATACAACAGGCAGCGGCTTAGTGCATTGCCAACCTTGTAGCCGTCTGAGCAGAGTTGGGAGGTCTCTGTGCGAAGATCTCCGCACTGACAGAGTGACTCAAGGGCAAGTCACGATTTTTGTGTTGGGGGCCTTTTGGACGTGGAATCCCTCCCCAAGGTAAGTTTTAAAGCTTAAAGCCCAAGTTTTGACTAAGTCCATTGTAAAGACTTTGTGATTTGTGGGCGCGGAGTGCGAAGATGGTAAATGATTCAGAGGGTTATCCACCCTCATTTTTGTATTGTAATGTCGGTTTGAGAGATTTACCCATGGTCCGCGGACCATGGGATTGTATAATAGAACGAGGCTCTAAGTGTAAATGAGAGAACAAAGAAAGAAGGAAATCAATCCATGAGGCAGTGAGTCGAATTGTAGAGTGTGTCTTTGGGTCGTAGGGTAGGAGAAGGCTCTACAGCTGAGTGCGCAGAGGCGTAGTAGTCCACAGCTGAGTGTGCGGACCCCTGCAGCTGAGTGCGCAGGGTAGTTTGAGTCTATAACTGTTGGAAGCATTAATAAAGAGAAGTTTTACCATATTTTTGTGTATCTTTTCATGTTTTATGCGTTGAAGCATATTGGGTATGAATTGCATGTTTACTCTTTCTTTACTGTGTGAACTTATATGAATGTGCTGAGTAAGTGAATATAATATAGTATATGTTTATGAGAAAATAAATAATTGTTATAAGAAGATAAGTAATATCCACGGTGTGACTGGGGGAAATAGTGCAGATCGCTGCTCCAGCAGCACGAAATCCCACAGCCCTTGGTTAGCATTGCACGAAGGTGAATATAACAAGGCGTGAACTCCCCACAGGTCAGGGAAGTGCGCGAAGTAACCTGCGCAAAGGAATTCATAGTTGGACTAAATCAACCCCTCAAACATCTCAAGGGTGCGGAAACCTGGTTCCACCATCCGCCCACACTGCTTCGGGTGAGACCTTTTTCCATGCTCCGTGGACTATTGCCGAAAGGGCCAGTAGTACAGGAATTTGTTTGGCTAATTAACTTCGAACCTAGGTCAAGCCCCAACAAGCCAACAAATGGTTATGTTGCCGGGACTAGAATCTACATAGAGATGTCTGATGTCATATCATTGGAATCCAACTAAGAAATAAATTGAAGGTTGGTTGGACAGGAGAATACATGAGTTCGCAGCGCAAGAGAACAGGAATACGCAACTATCAAAAGAAAATTGGATAGAATGCTACCTATACACAGAGATCCATGAAATTTTCTTCGCATCTTTCCCTACTGAGTTGTACGAGTGGATCGCGAAGTTAGCAGATAGCCAAGGAAGGTGCAAGCTTGACAATCCTATTGTGTGGACCATAGAGTTGGTGCGCATATTGAAAGCATCGAAGGATAAGATCGTTCTTGTTGTTGATCACTGGCTCAATCGAATTATAGGAGGATTCATTACTGAGTTCGCGATAGATACTTTAGTCAGCTATAGTGAGGCAGAGCGACGCTTCCTTAAAGGAATGCGAGGTAAGTACGTTAAGTCTCTGAACACATGGATTAAAATGCTACTGTGTGAAAAGCGGATTATGCGGATTATGTGAATAAATTGATGTTCGGGGCTACACAAAGTAGGAGAATTTACAGAAACGAATGTAGTATAGAGCTAGAAACTAGCCCCTTGATTTCACCTCCACGAGGGGACGAGGAGGAGCTCGCGAAGGTCTCACCAAGAAGTGAAATCAATTTGATAAGGTAGTGGATTCCAGGCATACCACCCCCACCCACACCACCACCAAATTCACCCCCTACACCCCCATCTTCGCCCATAGCACCTCCGCCACCACCACGAGTCAATATGGCAAGCGCAATAAAGTTGTCGGTGTTCAAGGGAGTAGGAAATGAAGATCTGGACCAGTTTTAGTTCGTGATAAAAGCTTGTTGGATGTGGAATCCCCACCCAAGGCAAGTTTTAGGGCTTAAAGCCCAACTTTTGACTAAGTCCATTGTAAAGACTTTGCGATTTGTGGGCGCGAAGCGCAAAGATGGTAAATGAGTCAGAGAGTTGTCTACCCTCATTTTTTTAATGTAATGTCGATTTGAGAGATCTACACATGGTCCGTGGACCATGGGATTGTATATATAGAGCAAGGCTCTAAGTGTAAAGGAGAGAACAAGGAAAGAAGGAAATCAGTCCATGAGGCAGTGAGTCAAAATGTAGAGTCGTGTCTTTGGGTCGTAGAGTAGGAGAAGGCTATGCAGCTGAGTGCGCAGAGGCCTAGTAGTCCACAGCTGAGTGTGCGGACCCCTGCAACTGAGTGCACAGGGCAGGTTGAGTCTGTAACCATTGGAAGCATTAATAAAGAGAAGTTTTATCATATTTCTGTGTATCTTTTCCTCTTTTATGCATTGAAGATATTGGGTATGAATTGCAAGTTTAATGTTTATTTACTGCGCGAACTGATATGAATGTGCTAAGTAAGTGAATATAATATAATGTATATGTTTATGCGAAGATAACTAACTGTTATAAGAAGGCAAGTAAGATCCACGGTGTGACTTGGGGAAATAGTGCATATCGCTGCTCCAGCAGCGCGAAATCCCCAAAGGCCTTAGTTAGGGCTGCGCGAAGGCGAATATAACAGGGCACGAAGGCCCCACGGGTCAGGAAAGTGAACGAAGTAACCTACGCGAAGATATTCACAGTTGAACTAAATCAACCCCTCAGACATCTCAAGGGTGCGGAAACCTGATTTCAGCATCCCCCCATACTGCTTCGAGTGAGACCTCAGTCCGCACTCCACGGACTGTTGCCGAAAGGGCCAGTAGTACAGTGATTTGTTTGGCTAATTAACTCCGAACTTGGGTCAAGCCCCAACAAGCCAAAAAATGGTTCTATTTCCAGGACCGGAATCTACATAGAGATGTTTGAAGTCGTGTCATTGGAATCGAACTAAGAAAGAAATTGAAGGTTGGTTGGACAGGAGAATTCATGAGTTCGCGGCGCAGTAGAATAGGAATCTGCGACTATCAAAAGAAGAGTAGTTACAGTGCTACCTGTACACAGAGATACACGAAATTTTCTTCGCATCTTTCCCTACTAAGCTATATGAGTGGATCGCGAAGTTAGAAAATAGCCAAGGAAGGTGCAAGCTCGAAAGTCCTATTCTGTGGACCCCAGAGTTGGTGCGCAAATTGGAAGCATCGAAGGATAAGATCGTGCGTGCTGTTGATCACTGGCTCGATCGAATTATAGGAGGATTCATTACTGAGTTCATGGTAGATGCTTCAGATAGAGCGATGCTTCCTCAAAGGACCGCGAGGTAAGTATGTTAAGTCTCTGAACACTTGGATTAAAATGCTACTGTGTGAAAAGTGTATTATATGAATACATTGATGTTCGGGGCTACACGAAGTGGGAGAATTTACAGAAATGAAGGTAGTGCAGAACTAGAAACTAGCCCCTTGATTTCACCTCTGCAGGGGGACCAGGAGGAGCTCGCGAAGGTCTCACCAAGAAGTGCGATCAATTTTTTAAGGCAAAGGATTCCATGCATACCACCCCCACCCACACCACCACCATCTTCACCGCCTTCACCCCCATCTTCGCCCATACCACGACCACCACCGCAAGTCAATATGGCAAGCGCAATAAAATTTTTGGTTTTGAAGGGAGTAGGAAATGAAGATCCAAACTAGTTTTGGTTCGTGATAAAAGCTATATGGGAAGCGCAGGGAGTTAGAGATGATAATATAAAGAAGGCGGCACTAGTCAACGCTCTGTAGGATCGCACATTGACCTGGTATATTAAGCATTCTAATGACAACCTGAATGCGGGGATAACAGATATCCAAATTGCGTTGAACAGAGAATTTAGCAGGCCAAAGTCAGAGGCGTAGTCGATCATTGGGTTCAAGGAGATCACAATGCTACCCGGTGAGACTCCTTAAGAGTTGGATTAGAGACTGAAGTGCAAAATGCGCAAAGCTAATATGACTTTGACAGATGGACAGCACCGCGAATGGTTTGTAGCATCGTTAACACCGCATTTAAGGAACGCGTTGTCACAACAGAGATTAACAACTCATTCAGAGGCCTTGTAGATCGTGATGAGGCAGCATGAGACCCCGATACAGGATCATAACCTGGGAATTCAGCAAATCCACGTGTAGTTGAAAAACTTATGCCTTGAGATGCAGAGTCTGAAACAGGATAGGACAGCTCGATCGGAAGTGCGCAAAGAGGTATGGTGTGTTAAAGGTAAGGGTCAGTTTCATGACAAGTACCACTTCCTAGTGTTCACAAATTACCTCGCGGGAGGAGGACCAATGTTGTTAAGACCAGAGGCACAAGCAGGAACTAGCGCAACGCCTACTTTGTGGTGCGTGATTTGTTACAAAAGTACACACATAATTCGCAACAGTTGTTATGTAATTTATTTAGATCAGTGGGACATGATGAGCGCACCTGTAGAAGCTATGAGTTGATGATGGATAGGACTCCCACCTACAAAGTTCAGGCCGAAACGCAACCCCTTGACCAGAACGCAGGAGTGGCGCAAACTGGATTTTAGGGGCGCAGACGAGGCTGAGGTGGAGGAGGATGTGGAAGAGGTCACAGACAACTGATATGTTACAATTGTGGGGGGCCACAACATTATGCCCGTGATTGTACCTATTTGACATGTCCGTCATGTTTGTATTGTACCTTGTTTGATCATGAGACAGAGGATTGTACCACACTTATAGTGAGGTTGCGCGACAAGGGAGCGCTCCAACCTCCCCCGACTCAGAACCTACAAATGATGAGGTCTGAGCCGCACGAGGAAGACCCTAATGTGAACATTGTGCTCTGAAGTGGAATTATGACAGAAGATGATCAAGGCAAACAGCCTGAAGATAGTACTTTGGTTTGCAAGGCTCCGACGAAAGAACCAGAGTTTGATTTGGAGCGCGCTAAGGAAACCTTCATGGAAGCTAAGAAGAGCTTTATTGATGCCTCCACTTCATGAAGCAAAGATAGACCGGAGCCGAAAATGGACCCATCAATGCTCACGACATTCCTGGAAACATGCATGAAGCTACTACGCAACAGTAAGGTTGTAAAGGGATTGTAGGAACTCATTAACAGATGTACTGGGACCATGCTAGGAGAACCACGTGTAGTTCGAAAGGTTGGGAAGCATGCAACGAGGACGGGAAGAGAAATGAGGTTGACCGCATAGATTGGAGAATATGAGATGGACCAAGTAATTCTGGACCTAGGGTCGGACACAAATATTCTGCCAAAGTAGACATGGGAGTGCATGGGAAGGCCTACGCTGCAATGGTCTCCTATCCAGCTGCGAATGGCGGACTAGCAAAAGATCATACCTATGAGGAGATTGCAGGGAATCACCGTGGATATTGAAGGAGCAAGCACACTAGCAGACTTTAAAGTGATAAATATTATTGATGACAGCAATCCCTACCCCGCTCTATTAGGAATAGATTAGGCCACTGACATGAATGGGGTGATAAATTTGAAGAAGCGCAAGATGATTTTTGAGAAAAAGTCTCTGCGCGTAGTCATACCTTTGGACTCTACAGAAGGATCGTGCTACACGGATCCAGTTCGCAACTATGAAAGTGCTGACGACTTAAACTGCATCTACAAGATAACCGCGCGAGAGCAAGACTAGATAAGTCCCACCATGGATGGACGAAGCTCATGGGAGCGCGAAAGCTCCTGTACATCGGATTCGGACAAAGAGATAGAGCGATGGCAGAGCCAGTTACACAAGGTAACCACGTTGAACTATAACATGATGAAAAAATCGTTGCGTTGCGAATCGACGAAGGTAAGAGATCTGCCTACTTATGATGGGTTAAGTGAGGTAAATGTTTTCTTGAACAGATTTGAAAGAGAGGTGTCGAAACAGCAACGTTTCGAGGCTTTGAAATGAGTACCACGTGCTACGATTGCGAGGTGGTGGAGTACGCACCAAGGAAGCTTTGAGGACTAATAGACAAGAAGGATGGACGGGATGATCTGCGCATGCATCTGTCCAAGTGGGTACAGGCATATGGTAAACAACCTGCATGGATCCACATGGAATTTGCATTTGGGAACACAATCAATAAGCGGGTGTTGCCAAGGCAATTGCGTGAACGGTCCCTCTTGTTGGGACGACGAAGTCTGGAAAGAACGAGTGTGCAGTAGGTTACCCACGCATAAGCCTTTAACGAAATGTAAGAAGCACTGAATAAGGTATATAATGCGCAGCGGAGTGATTAGGACCCGCGCGTACCAGCAGTTTGATGGGCTTATAGGACAACGTGCAAGAAACTAACGGGGCAAACGCCTTCTAGGGTGGTCTATGGAGCAAACACTGTAGTTCCAATAGAGTACAACATATCTAGTCTGTGCATAGCAGCACTCACAGGTATGATGGACAGCGGAGCCCTAGAGGAGAGGCTCGCGCAATTGGAGGAACTCGAAGAGGAATGGTTTTTGGATGGATTCCATTAGCAGGTACAAAATCAGCGCAAAAAGGCCTAGCACGATTGACATATTAAGTTGCGCACCTTCAAGGTAAACAGTCTGGTGTTACTATATGACAGTAAGTTTGATAAATTCTCAGAAAAATTCAGAATGCATTGGCTAGGACTATATGTTGTTAAGGAGGTCACAGATGGAGGCGTAGTGTAGCTGGTAAAGCTAAATGGAGAACCTTTCCCAGGCAAATTGAATGGCAGTCGATTGAAGCCATACACGGGTGGCCCGCTATCTGACTAGTCGTCGGAAGCACAGTCTTTGCGCTCCAGGTAGCTGAAAGAAGGCGTGGGACTATAAGCAGATGCAGGGGACACAGGAACAGATACAAGTGAGCAGTTTCAACACTGCGGTCTCGAAACAACGCGTACAAGAGATACAGCAGGCAGTTGTTCAGTGCGTTGGCGACCTTGCAGCCGTCCGAGCATAGTCGGGATGTCTCCGCGCGAAGATCTCCACACCGACAGAGTGACTCGAGGGCAATTCATGATGTTTGTGTTGGGGGCCTGTTGGACGTGGAATCACCCCCAAGGCAAGTTTTGGGGCTTAAAGACCAAGTTTTTACTAAGTCCATTGTAAAGACTTCGCGATTTGTGGGTGCGGAGCGCGAAGATGGTAAATGAGTCAAAGGGTTGTCCACCCTCTTTTTTGTAATGTAATGTCGGTTTGAGAGATCTACCCATGGTCCGCGATAGAGCGAGGCTCTAAGTGTAAAGGAGATAACAAGGAAAGAAGGAAATCAGTCCATTGTTGGGTTGTGATATATTCTTTCCATGACTAGCTCACGTAGTTAACTGGGGGGTTAGAGGGGGGGCGGAGCCCCCTTTCGTTGTGCCGATTGTGTAGCGGGGGGGTGTCATAGGGGGTTTCAGGTGTACTCGTAACCCCACTTGGTTTTAGACCCTATGTTAGGTTGGGCGGACCCACCTATGGTTTTGTGTATGATTTTCACACATGTTTTTGGACGCGATGGTTTTCGGCCCATGGTATTGGACGCGATGGTTTTCAATCCATGGTATTGGATGCTTCGGCATGTAAAAATATGTATTATAACATTGAAAGGAACATAATGAAAAATCAAGCTGGTAGTCCCGGTTTTGGGATCCAGGGAAAAATCTATGTGTATGTGTGTTTTATGTATTATGCTCTCGCATTGTTTATTTTCTTTGTTTTAGAATTCGTACGCAGGTAATTTATGTACGGGGTTAAAACCTACATTTGGTATCAAAGTAGTTTTGACTTCAAGGGGACGCCTTTGTTGCTGAGCGATTTTGCTCGGACCTATGGTAAACCCTATTCAGTGGGAGATCTGCGAGATCGATTCTGGTGGTGAAAGAAGATGGTGAGCAGTGGAAAGATAGAGATCGAGAAATTTAATGGTCAATGTTTTGAGTTGTGGAAACTCAAAATGAAGGATCTGTTGGTGGATAAAGATCAGTGGATTGCGGTAGATCCGGGTATTAAACCAATGGGAGTGTCCGATGAAGAATGGAAGAAGTTGGATCGGAAGGCAAAGAGCACAATACAATTGTGTGTCTCAGATTCAGTATTGTTGAATGTATCAAGGGAAGCTACGGCGAAGGCTTTGGGGGACAAGTTAAGGACTTTGTACCAATCTAAGTCTCTAGTGAATACAATATTCCTACAGAAAAAGTTGTATAACCTAAGGATGAAAGATGGACACTTAGTGACAAAGCATCTGAATGTATTTAATATTGTGGTAAGTCAGTTAGCATCTGTTGATATTAAAATTTTAGATGAAGATAAGTGCCTCGGTTTGTTGTATTTTCTACCAAATTCGTGGGATAGTCTGGTTATTGCAATAGGTAGCAATGCAACTACCTTGTAGTTTGATGAAATAGTGTCATCCTTGTTGATAGAGGATATGAGACAGAAAAATATGGAGAGCCAGAATGGTGATGCCTTGTCTGTACGAGGACGGTCCCAGAACAGAAACAAAAATAAGTCATCAAGTGGGAGATCTAAATCTAGAGGGAGATCTAAATCTCCAGGAAAACCTGTAAAAGTGTTGTGCTAGAAATGCGGAAAGGAAGAGCACTACAAAAGGGACTGTAAATCTAAAGCTCCTGATAAAGGAAAGGGATCTGATGATGCTCCTTCTGTAGAGGTGAAAACCACCTCAGATGAAGATGGGGATGTGTACTTGGCTTCTTCAAGTACACATGTAGATCATGAGGCATGGTTGATTGACTCAGGTGCATCCTTTCACTTCACTCCCCATAGAGAGTGGTTCTGCAAGTATGAGAAATACGATGGTGGTCATGTCTTCTTAGGAGATGATAGAAAAGCTAGAATCATTGGTCACAAAAAAGTAAAGCTGAAGTTGCAAGGTGGAAGGGTTAGAACACTTTTGGGTGTTCTGCATATTCCTGCATTGGCCAAAAATCTGATTTCTGTAAGAAAGTTGGATGATGCAGGTGTAAAAACAATGTTCGAGAAGGATACCTGCAAAATGGTTTGGGGAGCACTGGTATTGATCTGGGGAGTTCAAATTGGAACTCTGTACAAACTGAAAGGTAGCACTGTTATTGATGGGTGCAATAGTTCTGTGGTTCTTGAAAGTGGAGCAGAAAATCTAGTGGGCTTTGGAGAGAAAACCATGTTGTGGCATCAAAGGCTTGGACATATTGGAGAGAAGGGCCTTCGAATACTTCATGGTAAAGGTATGGTAGAAGGTATGAGTAATATCTCTCTGGATTTTGATTTCTGTGAAAATTGTGTATATGGGAAGCAGAATCGGGTGAGTTTCCCTTCTCGTAGTAAGAGGGCGAAACAGATATTAGAGCTTGTGCACAGTGATGTGTTTGGACCAGTGAAGGTTCCATCACTGGATAAGTCTGTGTACTATGTATCATTTATAAATGACTTCAAGGAATACATGGATATATTTCCTTAAGAAGAAATCTGAAGTCTTTGATAGGTTTGAAGAATTTAAAGATCTCGTGGAAAATCAGACAGAAAAGAAGATAAAGGTGCTGAAGACAGATAACGGTGGAGAGTTTTGCAGTAAGGAATTTGAAGAATTCTGTAAGAAGTGTGGTATATCACGGCAAAAGACTACTCCATATACACCTCAGCAAAATGGAGTTGCAGAAAGAATGAATAAGACGTTGATGGAAAGGGCAAGAAGCATGCTCGGTGGTGCCAGGTTAAGACAAGAATTTTGGGCAGAGGCGGTGGATACTGCATGTTACCTGGTTAACAAGTCACCTTCATCAGCGTTGGAGGATAAGACTCCACAAGAGTTATGGAATGGAAAAAACCCTCTTTCACATCTAAGGGTATTTGGATGTGATGCATATGTACATGTTCCAAAGGAGAAACGAACCAAGTTGGATAGTAAATCTGAAAAGTGCATCTTTATTGGGTATAAAGATGGTTTAAAGGGTTATAAGCTTTGGAACCCAATGACATGGAAGGTTGTGTACAGCCAAGATGTGGTGTTCAGAGAGGTAAAAGATATTATTAAACATGAAGTCCAACCAAAGGAACCTAAGAAGATAGAGTTTGAGCTTAAGAAGGAAGAATCAGACTCTACAGCAGAGGATGAATCAGAGGATGAAGAGCCACAAACTCTGGGTGTGAAAAGATCAGTTCGAGAAAGAAGGCAGCCAGAAAGGTATAGTCCATCTGCTTTCTGTTCAAATTTTTTTTTATTTATTACTAACGATGATCCCAGAACTGTGAAGGAAGCAGTAGATTCAGAGGATGGCACACTCTGGAAAGAGGCCATGGTTGATGAAATGGAATCTTTGCACAAAAGTGAGGCTTGGGATCTGGTGAAGTTGCCGGCTGGAAGGAAGCCCATTGGCAGCAAATGGGTGTTCAAGAAGAAGACAAATGCAGAAGGAAAGGTGGAGAAATACAAAGCTCGGTTGGTAGCAAAATGTTATTCCCAGGTGCGGGGCACTGATTTTGGTGATATTTTTTTCTCCTGTTTCCAAGGTAACTTCTATTAGATTACTTTTATCTGTTGCTATTGTCTTTTATTTTGAGGTAGAACAGATGGATGTGAAGACAGCATTTCTTCACGGGGATCTGGAAGAGGAAATATACATGAAGCAACGTGAAGGCTTTGCAGTGAAGGGTAAGAAAGAACTGGTATGCAAGTTAAAGAAGTCTCTGTATGGGTTAAAACAGTCACCAAGGATGTGGTATCAGAAATTTTATACATTTATACAGGGACTTGGCTTCACCAGAAGCAAATCAGATCACTGTGTGTATTTTAAATTAATTGGTGACCGTGTTATTTATCTGGTCTTGTATGTGGATGATATGTTGCTGGTTGGAAATGACAAAGAAATTATCCAGGATTTGAAGATCCAGTTGTCCTCCAAATTCAACATGAAAGATCTTGGTGCTGCAAACTATATTTTGGGCATGGAAATTAAAAAATATCGGGAAAAGAGGAAGCTTTAGTTAAACCAGAGGAAGTATGTCGAGACAATACTGCAGATATTTAATATGCAGGATAGTAAACCGGTGAAGGTTCTTATTCCTATAGGTGTGAGGTTATCTGCTAAACAGTGTCCTAAGACACAAGAAGAGGAAGAGAACATGTCTCGTGTTCCATATGCAAGTGCAGTTGAGCCTGATGTATGCAATGGTCTGTACTAGACCAAACATTGCACATGCAGTGGGAGTATTGAGCAGGTTTATATCAAAACCAGGGAAGGAGCACTGGACAGCAGTGAAGCGGGTTTTCAAGTATTTGTGTGGCACTAGTGATTATGGTTTGTGCTACCAAGGAAGATTAGGATTGGACAGAATGTTAGATATTCGTGGCTTTATTGATGCAGACTGGGTTGGAGATCTGGATCAAAGAAGATCTACAAGTGGGTATGTGTTTAGCCTATTTCGAGGTGCAGTTAGTTGGATGAGTAAAAAAAGTTGTAGTGGCACTATCAACTACAAAGGCAGAATACATGGCAGCCACTCATGCAAGCAAGGAAGTAGTTTGGTTGCAGAGATTGTGTTCAAGTATGGGGTTAGTACAAGGAGCTATAAGGATACACTGTGATAGCCAAAGTACAATTTTCTTGGCAAAGAACCCTGCATATCATTCAAAGACAAAGCACATTGATGTTCAGTATCACTTTGTGAGGGATATGATAGAAGACAAAAAGGTGTTGTTGGTAAAGGTGGACACTTTGAAGAATATTGCAGATGCATTGACAAAATCTGTGAGCTCTGAGAAGTTCTCTTGGTGTAGAGAGACTATGGACATTTCAGGGCTGGAAAAATGACTAAGCTCTCTTGTGGCCCCCTATGAAAAGAAAACAACAAGTGGAAGAATGTTGGGTTGTGTTATATTCTTTCCACGACTAGCCCACGTAGTTAACCGGTGGGTTGAGGGGCGGGGCGAAGCCCCCTTTCGTTGTGCCGATTGTGTAGTGGGGGGGTCACAAGGGGTTTGATGTGTATCCGTAAACCCACATATTTTTGGACGCGATGGTTTTCAGTCCATGGTATTGGATGTTTCGGCATGTATAAATATGTATTATAACATTGAAAGAAACATAATGAAAAATCAAGCTGGTACT
Source organism: Pinus tabuliformis (assembly GCA_031772625.1). Lineage (NCBI taxonomy): Eukaryota > Viridiplantae > Streptophyta > Pinopsida > Pinales > Pinaceae > Pinus > Pinus tabuliformis. The sequence goes on from CM062817.1 coordinate 240,641,203, forward strand.
CCCAGTTTTGGGATCCAGGGGGAAATCTTTGTGTATATGTGTTTTATGTGTTATGCTCTCGCATTTTTTATTTTCTTTGTTTTAGAATTCGTATGCAGGTAATTTTTGTATGGGGTTAAAACCTACATCCATGAGGCAGTGAGTCGAAGTGTAGAGTCATGTCTTTGGGTCGTAAAGTAGGAGAAGGCTTTGCAGCTGAGTGCGCAGAGGCCTAGTAGTTCATAGCTGAGTGCACGGACCCCTGCGGACTCAGGTTGAGTTTGTAACCATTGGAAGCATTAATATAGAGAAGTTTTACCATCTTTATGTGTATCTTTTCATGTTTTATGCGTTGAAGTATATTAGGTATAAATTGCAAGTTTATTGTTTATTTACTGCGCGAACTTATATGAATGTGCTGAGTAAGTGAATATAATATAAGGAATCTGTTTATGCGAAGATAACTAACTGTTATAAGAAGATAAATAAGATCCACAGTGTGACTTGGGGAAATAGTGTAGATTGCTGCTCCAACAACGCGAAAGCCCCACAACCCCTGGTTAGGTTTGCGCAGAGGCGAATATAACGAGGCGCGAAGGCCCCGTAGGTCAGGGAAGTGCATGAAGGCCCCTGCATGAAGGTATTAACAGTTGGACTAAATCAACCCCTCAGACATCTCAAGGGTGCGGAAACCTGGTTCCAGCATCCCCCCATACTACTTCGAGTGAGACCTCAGTCTGCACTCCACGTACTGTTGCCGAAAGGGACAGTAGTACAGTGATTTGTTTGGCTAATTAATTCCGAACGTGGGTCAGGCCCCAACAAGCCAACAAATTATTCCATTATCGAGATCAGAATCTGCGTAGAGATGTCTAATGTCGTATCATTGGAATCGAACTAAGAGAGAAATTGAAGGTTGGTTGGACAGAAGAATTCACGAGTTCGTCGCGCAAGAGAATAGGAATCTATGACTATCAAAAGAAGAGTGATTAGACTGCTACCTGTACACAGAGATCCACGAAATTTTCTTTGCATCTTTCCCTACTGAGTTATACGAGTGGATCGCTAAGTTAGTAGATAGCCAAGGAAGGTGCAAGCTCGGGAGTCCTATTGTGTGGACCCCAATGTTGGTGCGCAGATTGGAAGAATCGAAGGATAAGATCGTGCACGTTGTTGATCACTAGCTCGATCGAATTATAGGAAGATTCATTACTGAGTTCACAGTAGATACTTCAGTCAGCTATAGCGAGGCAGAGCAACGGTTCCTCAAAGAACTGCAAAGTAAGTACGTTAAGTCTTTGAACACTTAGATTAAAATGCTACTATGTGAAAAGCGGATTATGCAAATACATTGACGAAATGAATTGTTTTGTCTCCTCAACTGAGGTCAAAATCCTTGAGGTGACACTAGAGCTAATTCAGAAAGCCCTAATTTACTCAAGCTCCTCTAAACCCCATCAGTTCACTGAAACCACATTGGTATACCATTACACTACCCTTCCAGTTGATGAGCACCAATCCTTGGATTATGCGAATACATTGGCACGAAGTAACCTGCAGGAAAGTATTCACAATTGGACTAAATCAACCCCTCAGACATCTCAAGGATGTGGAAACCTGGTTCTAGCATCCCCCCATACTGCTTCGGGTGAGACCTCAATCCGTGCTTCGCAGACTATTGCCGAAAGGGCCAGTAGTACAAGGATTTGTTTGGCTAATTAACTCTGAACCTGGGTCAGGCCCAACAAGCCAACAGTATCTTTGATGAAGATTCTACCTTCTGGAAATTTAAGGAATCTCACTTGGAGATTGAATCTCAAGAAGCTCCTAAGGATACAGAAACAAAGGGACATGTCCCTACAGAAGAAGATGCTCAAGAAGAAGAATATCGTGAAGTTGATGATCCTCCAAAAGTTAATGTACCTAAAATCAAAAAGAGGCTTTCCTTGCTAAATAAAACATTAAAGGATACTAAAGAACATACTGCATCTGGTGGGACATTTAGATAAAGAAAAAGACCAAGGAAATATTTAGGTTATACAGCCTTAATAACCAACCTCATTGAAGTTGAGCCATCCTCTTATGAAGAAGATGTTGATCATCAAGTTTGGAAAGATGCCATGATGGAAGAATATTATTCCATACTAAAGAATGATGTTTAGGAAATTGTACTTGTTGTTTCCCTCTAGTACTTGGGTAGAGAGAAAGCTAAGAGGTCAAAATCAAGATCCTTGGCTAAAAAATCAATTAAATCAGTGATGGGGGACAAATGTCCAGGCCCCAATGCCATGGCAAAAGTTCTAAGGTTCAAATCCGCACTAATGGAGCCCCCACTAAGTAAGAGCAACTGGCTAAAGTGAAAAATTGGAGCATACATGCCATTTTGGTTAAAATCTAAGAAAGTTATGGCTAGATCCCCGTCCATCTAAGCTCGACCTGCCCTCAACATCATTTCAGGCAATAAACTATGCAGGTGATAAGCAGGCGCTGCCCTCTGGAGTTGACAAGTCAACTTGGTGGGCTCGCTGATCCAACGGCCCAGATTAATTACAAGGGGTAACCCATGGACCTAGCATCTCGCCCTCCTACCCACTAGAGGATGGTGGGGCCCAGCCGCTGCGACGGTCGGTTCGCTGGCGCCAATTCAAGCGAGCGGGGAATTTAAAGCAAAATGGTAACATATCTACCCTCCTCCCGCTCCCGTCCACCTATCGCCTTTCACCACCCAATCCCCTTCTAACACGCGTCCTCCCATGACGTGACCCCCTCGTCAGCCAAACGTTGGCCCCTCTCTACCTATAAAAACCCTTCCCGCCTTCAATTATTGAAAGTTTTGAATTGCTTCCCAGTGCATACACCTCCCGCCTTCTGTTTGTTTTTCAAACGCCATCTAGTCATCCAGCCAGTCTGGAGCACCCCCTCCAACGTCGTTTTTCACTTCTCCGAGACAAATAGGTAATCAGTCAGTCCCTTTCACCTGCAATTCATTTGATTATTCATTGGAAAATTAAGAATGCAGGCCCTAAGCCCTCCAAATCCTGTGAGGTTAAACCCTCCTCCAATGTTGAGCATCTCATGGACACTGAGACGCAAATTGCGGACCCCTCTAGGGCTTACTGTTGTACCTCTGAAATAGTAGTAGGTCAGCTACCAATGCCAGAGCATCTAAAATAATTGTTTTGGCATTTTTGGTTTTATTTTTGGAAGAACAATGAATGAAGACAGATGTAGAATTGAAATACTTAATCCTTTGGATAATATTAATATCTCATCAAAGGGCTGCTATAAAGCTTTACACAGTGATATAGATCAAATAGTGGTGAGAAGAAGACATAAAATAATATGATTATCATAGTTTCTAGACTGTAAAACAGAATAATCATAAGTATGAAAGCCTTTTAAACTATGTTCCAAAGATTTAAGGCAATATACTTAAGTTTACAAAAGATGATGATTTATTGATTAGAATGGATTAGCTAAATAGATAGTTCATTAATCCATTCTCTTAATAGATGATCACTTCAGAAGCTTATAGGAATAAATTGAGACACAATTATTCCTACCTAGATATCTCTATAAGTCATAAGCATATGAAGAAAAACATAATGATTGATAACTAGAAAAACTTACAGGATAACACAACCTGTGTAAAACCAAATTCAGAATCCTCTGCTTTGTATTAAGGTTCCAGAAAGACTGAGTACATCAAGTGTCTAGAAAAGCTTCCTTCAAAGGTGCAACCAAGGTCAAAGTAGAATGAACTGTCACTACTTAACAACCAATGAAAAATGAACCTTGAACAATGAACCCTTAACAACTCAAGAAGAGAGTTTTTTATACAATAATTAAACTAAGAAAATATCCTAAAACTGATTAAGATTTATTATAGGAAAGGAAAGATCTCCATGCAAGAAGATAGGGGCAGCTATTGAACTGTTTCTTGTTGTCCCTTTTATTCAAGTTGTGTTGGCTTTGTTGTTGGATATTTTACCCTTTACGCTACTTGATTGTTTGTATCCTTTACGCTAGTTAATTCCTTCATTTGATCTTTCATCTGATACTCTTTAAACTCTGTGAATATCCTTTGACCCTGCTGAGTAACCTTTACTGTGCATTTCAGTTTTTTACTGTGTTTTTCAACAGTAAGATCTTCGTATTTGTCTTCAAACTGTATGCAGAGTTTTTTCTTTGTAAGCTTGGAATAGAGGTTTTTACCTGCAAAACATAGAAATTGTTAAGAAAACATAGGTGACAGAGGAGGACATCAATGGATTTATTGAGCTCGAAAGGATATTGGAAGGAGTCCAGAGTGTAACGAAAGGTAAAACAATGGTTTTATTGGTCGCAGAGGCTTATGGAAGCTTCACTGTATAAATGGGCGAAACAAAGCCAAAATGCTGATTTTTGAATTTAAACAGAAAAAAAACTTTCTTTTTGAAATATGGCGCAAAGTGAACAGTGATCATTTTGTCGTTATGCGGGAGGTGGTTTTGGTTTTCATCACACTGCTTATGAGGTGCGGGCGGTTTTTGGAGGGGTCACCCGATACAATCTGAGCCTGACACGTAGCAAGGGGAGGTCAGTGGAATACCGCTTTCCTGCTGGGTAATGCTCAGACAAAGAGACAACCCGAAATCGCTGAGGGTTGTTGGATTTGAATGCACGTGATCGGACGGTGATGGAGCGAAAGAGTAGCGCAGAGGGGCCCAATGATTAATTATAGCGGTATGGGCTTTATTATGGGTTAAAGACTGAGATTAGCGGTGTTTTATGGTTAAACAAAGGTTTAGGTTGGTTCTTTGTTTAAATCATAAAAACAATTTAACAAAGAAATCCTTTGCAAAACAAGGTATGACAGATTTGAAAAAGTATGAATTCTGGCGGATAGATGATGTCGGGTCCGGGTTCATCGCATATCGCAATCGCAGTTTAGCGAAGGAAGGCCCATTGCAAAGGAATGTGATAGGGGCCGGACGCGATGCAGAAAATAAATCATAGATAATAATGTGATCGAGTCTGGGTTCCTATCGCATATCGGAGATTGCAACATCGAAGGGTTATTGTTTCAGTTGGGACTTACGATGAGGGGCGGATGCAAAATGGCAATGAATTATGAAATAATTTGTGTCAGGTCCGGGTCTATTGCGCATCGCATATCACAACGCGGAGGAAAGTGCATTCATGTTGAAAGGCTTGCGATCTGCCGATATGCGATGTTTTATTGAATACATAGTTTTATAATAAAACTAATGGTTTCGAGTTATTTAATAAAGGAAGTTAATAATATACGGGAAATGGAACTTTTAGGGATTTAATACTATAAGTTAGCATTAATATGAAACATGAGCGGAAAGGGGAAATATACTAAGTATAATGCTTTTCATGAGTTATTTGTTTTGCACATATATACATAATACTTAAGCTAAACATCTTTTTGTGGGTTTTTTGGGTAAAAGGGGATTTAGCATGGGGCTTTCCCTTTTCCTAGGAAAAAAGATTTTAACCTTAGGAAAAGGGTTTTTTATGAAAAATGAATGAATATGAACTATATGAAGGTGGGAAGGGGAAATTAGTAAATATATGGATGAGTGGGGATGAGGGAAGTTAATTAATTGATCTTGTAGACCTTCATTTGCTTTGTGCAATTGCCTCATGGACATAGAAACATATGGTAAAACATGATAAATGTACATTTTGTCCAATCTGTTATCACCCAAAAAATTTCAAAACATCATTGTGTCAACTCTACTTTTGGTCATGATTTCAAGGAGGTCTAAAGGTAACTTTAGTCTTGATAAAAAGGTAAGTGATAGGGTTTTAAGTCTTAAAATGTCATCTTTCATTTCCAAATAAAGTCTTTTAGGTTCACTTCATGGTCAAATAGGTCACATTTTCCATTTAGAAGTCCTTCCATTAAGTTAAGTTGTTTTGGTTCTTGGTGATCATATCAGTCCTTATGAAATTTTTAAAATCCCCAAACTTCAAATTTTTGAAAACTGTGTTGAAAAAAGAGCATACACAGCAGTTTCATAATGCGCTAATAAACTGCGGAAGGTGAACTTTTAGCAGTTTTTTCTGTTTTTAGTAGTCAACTTCCAAGGGGATTCCTAAGCAATTGAAAACTAATTTTTAAAAACTGAAAGAGGTTTTTCTTCCTAACATACTTAACTACAAAAAATTCTCTCAGTTTCTTTAAATTCATTATGAGGTGGGAGAAATTGATGACTCCACTTGCACTATGAAACTGCTAAAAGTCATTGAGAGAAAAACTCTGTTTTCTAGTTTTAGTAGTTCACTTCATGATCAGTTTCTGGCCAAATGCAAAAGTATTTTATAATTCTGAAAGAATTTTCTCTTCATAAAATCTCCAGCTACAATAACCTCTCTCACTTTCCTCAAAAGTGTTACAAGTTGAGAGAAACAAGGCTTTCTTTGAAAGCATATTTTCAGAGATCAGAATTTTCCAGTTTTACACATGTTGTTCAAAGACAGTTTTTGGACAGTTAGGTCATGGATTAGCAGCGTTGGTGACAATGTTGGAAGCATCATAAAGGTTGAAAACATGGATTAGCGTCTGTTAAAAAATGTATTTAAGTTTTAGATAAGATTGTTGAAACATTTTTTAAGAGTTTTACTCCTATTTGTATTAGGACTCCTAAAAGACAGTTAGCGGTCAGTTTGTAATTAAGAGTTTATTTTATGAGTAGATAGGTGTCAATTTTAGAAATTCGAATTCCCCTAAGGATGGATCATAGAATCCAAGGTTGTAAAGACTCTATATGAAGCATGAGATCGAATTCCTCAAGAGAGGCATTGGTATTAGCAAACGAAGTTGTGTTATGGGAGCAGACTATGTGTTTTTCAACTTAATACAGAGATCAGTTTTACTACTCAAGATTCACAAGGGGTTTATGTGTTAGATGTTTCTATGGCCTTTTCCAATTACTTATTTGCAGTGGTATGAGCATGTGTTACTTAGAATACACTGGAAAATGCTCTAACTTCCTTCACATGTCTGTAGACTGTGTTTATTCACTGTGTTACTGTTTCACTTATAAACCTAAACTCCAAGTGCCTTGACTTCCATGTTTAGTTGATCATGATGTTTTGTTGAATACTATCTTGACTCCATAGCCCAATAGATGTTTTCTAATTTTTTATTCAACCAGTTATACATTTTTGTCCATTTTTATGTAAATGCTAGGAAGGGACTGATATATACAGAGGCAGTTTGACTTTTTTGAAGCTGAGATTCTTAGTGTACTTCAGTGAACTTTATCTTTTATCTTTGATATTTTTTACTTCCATAGTATTAACTCTTATTACTCATAATTCATGGAAAAACATGCTCTGATTTCCTTTATGTGTTAAACTATGGTGAATTGAGTTATTGGGTCCTAACTTTGGATGTTTTTCTTCAATGTTTTAATAATTATTACTCAGAATTCATGGTTATTCATTCTCTAACTTCTTTTAAGTATTAAACTTTGATGAATCACTTTTAATACTTTCCTTTTGAATACCTTGATGTATCATTACTCAGAATTCATGCTCACATGCTCTGACTTCTATGAACTTCAAGTTATTGAGACTTTCCTGAATGTGTTACTCTTTCATTGAAGTATATACAAGCCTCAATTTTATAATAAGAGCTATTTGTTATCTTTATCTCTTCACTGACTCCATAGCCCAATGGTAACAAGTCTCCACCTTTCAACCTACAAACATATAAAATCACAAACCATAGAGTTAGCCATCTATCTATATCTTTAATCAATATCATTAACCCTTGAGAGAGCCCTCTCAGGCTGAAGAGGCTAAGCCTCAACCAAAAGATTGGTTTGAAATAGTTACACTAAGATTGACTTGATGAGCAGCCTATCAGGATCTTATTTTGGTAATAACACAATCAATCATCAAACTTCTGCAACCTTTCTTCTACTTACCCTTTGATTAACATATCATTTTTTTCACTTAATGGGTGCATTTAAGCTAGCAAAACCTTTTCTTTCTTTTTATTTTTTTTAAAAAGCAAACTATCTAATTTTAACCTTATAACATCCAAGGGCTCAAACTACACTGAGGAGCAACTTATTATTCTCTACCTAACCATTGATCTACCAAAATTAAACAGTTTGGCCAGATCTTTATTCTCTAATTATAACATCAAATTTAAAGCATGAAGCAGTCAAGATTAAATATTTGATTGTCATGGGTTGTGGAATTTATGACAAGCTCCACACAACCATTATTTTGCAGAAAAAATAGTAGTGGCATTTAGACTTGCTCACTTTCAAAGTTTATTTGTTTTCTTTTCTTTCTAACCTAACATTTTCTTTTTGCCTTTGATTTTTTAGAGCATCTAACCTAACATTTTCTTTGATATGGACATCATCATCAAGATATTTTCAAAAACATTCTATTCAATATTATTATGTCCATATCCTAACTTAACATCTTTTCAAAATATTTTTTATATATTTTTTGACTAATTTATTCTATTTTATCAAAACCAAAAATGCTACAACATTGGCTCCATCTGGGGACTGCTTTTTCTTGTAGAATGCAGAGAACCTGCAAATCCAGGTGCCTTCTCCTTGGGATATGGAGTCCTTGCTGTAAATAAAATCACACTGACATCTTGAAAAGTAAAATAAAACCGGAGTATTTACAATGAAAACTATTGCAACTTCTTAGTACTGAATGTAATGTTTGAGAAACCTTCTATTTACTAGATAAGTGGAATATAGACCCTCAAGATTCTGCAGCACAAAAGTGCTGTTACCCTTCACTTTAGCAATTGCTAAAGGTCCAAACCATAGATTGTCAAATTTTCCATGCTTTCCTCTCTCTTCTCTCCTGACATCCCATTTTAGAACTAGATCACCTTCCTTAAAGTCCCTTTCCCTGGCTCTTTTGTCAAATAGGGCCTTCATCTTATTTTGATATCTCTTCAATTTATGTTGAACTTCATCTCTGTTTTCATTAAGTTCAATAATCTGATTTATTCTTCTTGAAAAATCATCTGGTTCCGCTGTTGAATCCTGCAGGAATTTTAAAACAAGGAAGGCCGAATTGATAGGGAAGATTGCATCTTTCCCATAGACTAATTGAAATGGAGATTTTCCAGTTGATCTCTTTGAAGTAATTATATTTTCCCATATTGCATAAATCAAATGTGAATCCCAGCTCTTCTTATGATCAGCTAGAGTTTTTTTTATTACCTTTACCAAACTTTTGTTTGATGACTTTGCAAGGTCATTACCTTGAGGATAGTATGGAGTTGAATGATGTAACAGATCTGATATTTCTGGAAAAAGTCAATCATTTTAACACTAGAAAAAGTTGTTTTCATTATCAGTGACAATTTGAGTTGGGAAACCAAATCTAGATAAGATATTCTCCTCAATAAACTTAATTACTACTGAATCAGTAGCATTTCTAACTGGAATTGCTTCCACCCATTTAATAAAATAGTCTGTTGCAGTGAGGATCCATCTATGCTAATTACTTGAAGTGGGGTGAATCTCTCCAACAAAATCTAATCCCCATTGAGAAAAAGGTGTTGAAATTATTGATGTAACGAGTGGAAGGGCTGCTAATTTTTGTTTACCAGCAAACATTTGACAAGGAACACAACCTCTAACCTTTGCCCCTACTTGTAAGAACAATGTGGGCCAATAAAATCCTCCCCTCAGAATCTTGTATGTTGTTGCTCTCCAAGCATAATGTCCCCCACAAAATCCTGTATGAAACTGATCAATGATTCCTTCAGTTTCTGATTCTGTTAAACATAATAACAAAATATTCAGTGGATCTTTCCAGTATAAATTTGCATTTATAATGCAGTACTTGACTGATTTTAACTTAAGGGTTTTACACTGGGTTTTGGAGAATGATGTTGGACACTCAAAATGGATCAAGAAATTTACAATATCTTGATACCAGTTTGACAACAAGAATTTTTCATCAATGTGTATAGGACTGATCTGCTCAGAAGGTAGAGGTTCTTGTGGATTCTCCCCTTTAGGATGAAGGGAAGGTTCTTGTGGATTCTCCCCTTCTGCAAGGACAGAAGGTTCTTGTGTATTCTTCCCTTGTATTTCTAAAACAGAATTGATTCCAAGAACTTTGCAGTTAGATTCAGCTAGAAGCTTGGCTAATCCTTGACCTTTTACTAGCTTGGCAGTCTTGATAGTTAGATCAAACTCCAAAATTTGCGTGATTCATCTACCTCTTTTCCCATCAGTCTCTGGTTGTGTTAGGAAAATTTTCATAGCACTATTAGGGACATAAGCATTAATAGGTGAATGTAAGACATACATTCTAAATGATTTCAGGGCTTGAATGAGGGCATAGGCTTGCTTCTCAATGATGTCATACTTAAGCTCAGCATCTCTCATAACCTTGCTGAAAAAGGCTATGGGTTGGTCATGGGGATTTTCATTTTTCTGTAATAGAACAGCAGCAAGGGTTGTTTCAGAGGCAAAAGAGAAAATACTAAATGGCTTAGTATAATCAGGGCTGGCTAAGGTGGGAGCTTTAGAGATAGCCTTTTTTATTTTTTCAAATGCATGCCTAGAAGAGGCAGTCCATTTGACTTCATGGTCCGTTCGGATCATGTCAGGTATATCTTTTACAATCTCTGCATAATTTGGAATAAATCTCCTTAGAAAATTAATCTTGCCTAGAAAAGCTTGAATCTCCTTCTTATTTCTAGTTAAGGTCAATGTTTCCATGGAAAATACTCGTTTGGGGTCAATTACTACTCCCTCCTCTGAAATTATATGGCCCAACAATTTTTCTTCTTTGACAGCAAACGAGGACTTCTTAGGGTTCAATGATATTCCAAATTTTCTACACCTGTCAAAAACCTTCATCAAGTGTTTTAGATGTTTCTGATCAGATTTAGAAAAAATAGTTATGTCATCAAGATAAATAACCACAAATTTATTTACCTAACCCATAAAATCTATGTCCTTAGCTCTCTGAAATGTTTCTCGAGCATTGGTTAAGCCAAATGGCATCCTAGCATACATGAATGTACCCCAGGGTGCAGTAAAGGTTTTCTTCTCTGTGTCTGATGTATCAACATTCACCTGATTGTAACCTGAAAAACCATCAAGCATAGAAAGTCTTTGTGCTCCTAACACCATTTGAAATAACTGATCCATTTTGGGCAAAGGATAATTGTCTTTTAATGATGCCTTGTTCAGATTTCTAAAATCCACACAAAGTCTTATTTCTCCATTTTTCTTTCTAACAGGGACTAGATTTGCAACCCAATTAGAATATCTAAGAGGGAGGATGATCTGAGCATCTAGCATTTTCTTAATCTCCCTGTCTACAGTTGGTAGAAGGGCTGGATTTATCCTTCTAAGTTTTTGTTGATAAGGTTTTGCCTCTGGTTTCAAAGGAATCTTATGATGTATTAATGAAGTATTATAGGTCTTTAGATCAGCATAAGTCCAAACAAAAACATCCTTATAATTTTGTAGTGACTTAAGATATTGAGCTTTGATCTTAGGGTCTAGAGATGCACATATTTTGATGTTTTTGATATCTTCATTAGTTCCAATGTTAATCTCTTCTATGTCATCTTTTGAAGAAATGGACTGAGGGTTTCGGAGGACATCGTTTTGATCAAACAATTTTTCTAAAGGAATGAGTCCTTTTGGAAAAAAATTATTAGATAATTGAATAATGTCATGATTAGCAATTTGGGTTTTAAAATCTGAAGTATCATTTCCGTCTGCATTTTCATTTATTTTAGTTCTATCTTCATCAATTTGTAGAAATGAAAAATCATCTATTACCTGCAGAAATGATTTCAAATGTTCATCATCTTTGAATATTTGCCAATGTTTTAGATTATCTAGGATAGATGGCCTATATTTAACTTGTATCTGATAGAATACATTAGTATGATCAAGAAATTTAAAAGAGCTAGCATAGACAGCTAAGGCATCCGCATGAATATTCTGATATCTGGGAATATGAGTCAAATTAAAAGCATCAAAGAAGTTTTCAACTGAATCCCATACTTCATTTCGGTAGGACCTAAGTCTAGGGTGCTTGGTCTAACAAACATTTCTTACTTGCCTAACAAAAGTTCTGAGTCAGTAAAAACACTTAAGTTTTGAACTTTTAAGCTTTTGGCTAATTGCAATCCTAAAAGGAATGCTTCATATTCAGCCACATTATTTGTAACTTCGAAGTCTAATTTACATGATTGAGTTATATTTTCTTTTTCAAGTGAAATTAAAACTACTCCAGCTCCTGCCCCATCTTTCGTACAAGAGCCATCAAAGAACAGTTTCCAAATCTTAGTTTGGTTTGGTTTAGGACTTTCAACTACCTCTTCAATTTTGACTTGAGTTTTATGTTGGTTTGAAGTGAGTTGAAATCAACCAAAGTCTGATCTATTGCATAAATTGGATGGTTCCTTGATTGGTCAGTCTTACAAACCGAATGTACAAATCTTACCTCTCTATATAATCTTAATTGCTCTCCTCCATAAACAGGGATAGTAGCATATGACATATTCATCTATAGAGTTCCCCCTAATTTGGCACAGTAAGACCTAGAAAGGAGCATTCCAAACTTGGGAGGGATATATGTGACAACAATATCAAGCACTACATTTTTCACTGAAATTTGGGCAAGGATAACCACTAGATCCTTGATCAATCCCAGACAGGGCACCCTTTTAGAATTAAAAGTGTACAGGTCATGGTAAGATCTAGTTATGTCGAGTTTCAAATGGTCCATGATAGATTTTGGCAAAAGGTTGTGTGATGCTCTTGAATCAAGCATACAATTATACAACATGGAATCATTTGTTTTAAGAGTTACATAGAAAGGAGGCACTATCTCATCTATCATGTTTGAACTAGGGCCAAAAACCACTGTGATTTTTCATCTTGCAGACTTATGACATCACCTTCAGCATCAACTAAGGTATTTTGTATCCATTTTGTGACTTGGCTTTGGTAACCAGGGTTTTTAGAAAGTTCTGACAGTGGAATTGGGATCTTAACTCTCTCTAATTCTTTTTCAACATTAAATGTAGTCAAAATGTTTTTACCAGTTTGGGTAGTATCAATTGACTGATCTAAGGGCTCAATAAGAGTTGTTTGAGCTTCGACAATTTTGATACGTGGTTCAATTATTGGAGTTTCCTTTGGAGGTCTCCCAGGACCAGGCCTAGGGCTAAGATCATACCTCTTGTTTAACTCTGCAATTAAAAATTCAGAGAAAGCATGATATTTAGAGACCTGTGAAGCTCCTTGATCTTCTTGAACCTAATTTTGTTGAGAGAGGAATGATGACTGTTTGATTGGAAGAAGAATCCATACTATTAATATTTTCAGTAATTTTCATAGTATTATCAATAGGTTTTTGGTCATCTATCAATAGAGGAGTAGGAACCTGTTGATCATTGCTAGGTCTATGAAGATTTTGTAGTGGTGGATTTCTTTTATACTGACCTTGATTTTGGTTTTTGGGTCTAGTAACTGTTTGTTGTATTGTCCTAAGTTGGGTCTCAATCTTTGAAATCCTATTTGATAGGTTTCTAAGAAGAGATGTTATTTCATCTATTTTTGAATCTTCTGATTGAGTCTTAGAGGAAATAGAGGCTTCTTGAACATATTTGAGTTTTCTTTGGGCCTTTTCTTCCTTAAGTTTTAAAGAAGTTGAAGCTGCCCTATTTGCTTCTACTTCTATAGCGTTTGTTTGCATATCATCAAGATTTCTTGAAGTTATCTCTCGTAGCATAACAGCAAAGTCATCATCAAAAGCTTTAGAAAATCTAGACTTAGTTGCTGCTACAAGGGGCTTACAATCAGCGAGCATTCTGTGATAGAGTTTATTGAATCTTTTGATAAAATCTGATACTGGTTCACCAAAGTTCCTTTTAAGCTCTTCAAATTCTGTGAAGAAATAAAGAGGATCCTTTTTCACACCCCATTGGTTTTGAAATATGGTTGTAAGCTCTTGCCAATTTCTAATGGAAGTTGTTGGTCTCTGCCTAAACCAAATCCTCACATTTCCTTCAAGTGACTGTACAAACAATCTCATATAAACGTTTTCTTGTTCAATATTCATGTTGTCTGCAAAGTCTAGGAAAGCTTAAAGATGGTCCTCAGCTGAGGGACCAGTTTCTCCATTGTACTTAGGAAGGTATTTTAGGTATCCAACTGGGAATGCATCAAGGTTATTAGGTAAGACTAAGGCAACATATCTAGCCTATACAATAGGTCAGAAAGCCATGACAGCAGGTGGTGTATGAGGTGCTTGAGGTACATGAGGTTTTCCAGGTGGAGTATGAGGTGTTTGTGTGGATGTAGAGGATGAAGAAGAAGTAGAGGAATAAGATGGTGATTCAGGGGTTGATGAACTAGTTGGAGGTGAAGGAGGAGGAGATCTTGTTTGAGTCTTAAGAACTAACTTTGAGTCCTGTAAGGGAATACCTTCTTTTGTTTAAAAGAGAGGATTGGAATATATAGAGAAGGTCTCCTCACGTTGTTCAAAAGAAGAAGCTTCAGGTCGGTCAAAAATGGAAGAAAAATGATAGGTGGTAGGGGATATGAAATCTGTGGGTTTATATTCTAGTAGATTAACACCCAAATCAGATTCAGTTTTAGGTGATCCTAGTGGTATTGTGGATATTGGATGAGATTCTAATGAATGAATAAGTTACGCTGACTTAAAATCAACTCCTTTATCTAGAAGTTCAGCAACCCTAGGTGATAAATGGGAGTAATCAGGATCAGATGGGATATTAATGTTGGCATTATGACATAGGTTTGGCACTGTGACACAGGTGTTGTCCTTAATGGCAACTCACTCAGATGGCAGATCACTGTTCAGGCTCTCAGAATGAAAGAAAAAGAGGTATACGCAGGTTTACTTTGACGAAGTCGCGTATACACGCGGGATTGCCGATCAAAAGTCGTGTATTCATATGCACACACTTTCATGGACGAAAAAGTGCGTACATGTGGGAAAACTTAATTTTTGGTCCATGGTATTTAGTCCTTGGTATTTGGACCATGGTATCTCGTCTGAAGTGTTAATCCCAGGTATTTGGTCCAAGGTATTGGTTCTTTATGGTTTTGGACCGTAGTATTGTGTAAAACCTAAGACTATAAAAGGGGGATGAGATCATTAGGCAAAGGCATTGACTCAAGCATTGAATATCTCATGAAGAACTAGATCTGGAAAACTGGTCATTAAGTTATGGTGCATAGCTAGATCTGAATAAAGGAGGAACCTGAGCGCAAGATGAAGGATAAGTACTATTGATGGATCAAGATCTTAAGGCTTGAATAGTAGTATTTTTGCATGATTTTGATCTATTATTTTGGCGCATGAATTGATCTATAAATCTGATAATCTGGGTATAACTGATGTCTGAATAAATGAAAAGGATAAATTATTTTTTATAGATCTATACGCAGGTTCAACGAAGAAAAGGCACATATACACGTTGGTTCTGTAATGCAGAATGGCGTATACGCTGGTTGGCCTTAATTCAGAAGCATATGCACGCAGGTTGTACACATTGAAGTAGTGTACGTCTCTTGAAACATGTTTTAGCTACTTCTGTTTATTGTTGCAGTGTTCTGGGTTCAGAATTGGTGTCTTGTTACTGTTACTGTTTTCTGGGTACAGCATTCAGAGAAGTAACTATTTAATTCAGTTTTGTTTGGTGCAAAGAAGATTGGTTAATGCAGATATACTTGATGTTTGATTGATGTTATTCATGGATCCAATCTGAAAATTTATGAAACGTGGTCCCTGAAAGAAAAGAGAAGGTTGTAACCTTTTGTAGGTCAGCACCTATGTACTAGTACCTCAAATAGTACAAGAGCTAAGGGGGTTGTAGCTCCATTCTAGAAGAAGCTGGAGAACGAGAGAAGGTTGTAGCCTCACGTAGGTAGCAACCTGCATACTGGTATAAATTGCACCAGTACAGAATCACTGTAAAAAGAAGTTTCTAATTAAAAGAAGATAGAGACGAATTGTAGCAGGTGGTTTTCACCCACATTGGGTTTCCACCTTATATCTTTGTGTCCATGTGTGTGATGATCTGTTCTATTTTACTGCTCCTGTTTACTGTTCTTATGATCAATGAAGTCCTGATGCACTGATTAAAGATCAACAATTAATGAATCTTAAGTTTTCTGATATATGTTGGTTTCTTTAGACACAGTAGCGTATATACGCAATTTCCCATAGCTAAAGTAGTGTATAAAACTTTGATTGTGAAATAAAAAATAATTGATTTGATAATACTGATTCACCCCCCCTCTCAGTATTATTTCCAACAATTGGTATCAGAGCCGGTCCTTCAGAAGAAGCTTGATCGCTTGAAGGAAGATCTATCATCATGAGTAACTACGAAAAGGAGGCATATATCAGGCCACCATTCTTTGATGGAAGCAACTTCGTCTATTGGAAGGTAAGAATCACAACCTATCTTCAATCTCTTGGTACAGAGGTTTGGGATATCGTGGAAACAGGATACACATTTCCATCAGCGACTCCTACAGATACGGCTGGTAAGAAGCAGTATGAAACAAATGCAATGGTTGTCAATACTCTATTAGGGAGTTTATCTCAATCAGAATTCGTCAAGGTTATGCAGCTCAAAACCGCAAAAGAAATATGGCACAAGATTGTTCCGAGCTATGAAGGAGATGATCAAGTAAAACGTGCAAAACTACAAACTCTCATAATTCAATATGAAAATCTCAGAATGCACAATGATGAAAGTGTGGCTAATTATTTCTTACGTATAGATGAGATTGTTAATTGTACGAAAAACTTGGGTGAAGAGATAAAAGAAGCTACTCTAGTTGAAAAGGTTCTAAGATCTTTTTCTTCTAAGTTTGAATCAAAAGTTTCGGCCATAGAAGAAGAGCAGAATCTTCAAAGCATTACCATGTCACAGCAGCACGGAATCCTAACTGCTTTCGAAATAAGAAAAGGGGGACCATCAAACATGAGAGAATCTGCATTCAAAGCCTTAGGAAAAGAAGAATACAATGAGTCAGGACATATGTCAGAAGGAGAGGAAGAATCAAACTTTGTCAAGAACCTTCAACGGGGTTCTGGAAGATTCAGAGGTAAGCTACCTTTTAAATGCTTTGCTTGTGGAAGAGATGATCACTATGCAGCCAAGTGTCCTCATAAAGATAAGCTTGAAAAAGGTAAGGAACCAGTTAGATGGAACAAAAAACAAAATGTAAGTAAGAAGAGCTATTATACACATGAAGACAGTGATGGATTTTCAAATAGTGATGAAGATGAACAAGGTAATGATTATAGACTTTTGATGGCTTTTGAAGATGATGATTTCTTGGATGCTATAGATGAAGAAGGTCTTTATGAAGAAATTTCTAAACTTAAAATTTGTTTAGAAGAAAAGAATATAATTATAGATACTCTGACATTCCAACTCGCTGAAAGGGAAAAACACAATGAAAAGTTAGAATGTGAAATTGTGGAACTTAGAAAAGATATTGAGAAAACAAAAGTTCCTAATCTTAGATTTGCTAAAGGATCTGAAACTTTAGATGATATTATCAAAGTGCAGCATTCTCCTCTAATCAAGACAGGTCTTGGGTATATTGAAGAATCATCTCAAGCACAGAAGCCATCTACCTCCAAAAGTTATCTTGAAGCAGCAAGGAGAAGTGAACATGTTGACAATCGACAGCAAAGGCACAATGCAGATCATCAGGTAAACCAGGGAAAAATTACTTCAAGAATGAACAGAGATAACCAAGAAATCGAGGGCAATATACTTCAAGGATGAACAAAAGCTACAACCAACCACAGGTAAATCATTCTCAATTTTCCTCAAGAACAAATAGCTATGGAAATTACAATCACCTAGACGGAAGGTTTGATAATCGCAGGAATTTCTTCAATGGACAATGTTTCTCTTGTCATAACTTTGGACACAAAGCAGCTGAATGTGTTGCCTACAAGACCATCATGATCAGAGAAGCACGAAATCAAAGGAGTGTGACTGGAATCATGAAAAGGACCTACAATAACTTTTCTGCTCTTGAAGATGAAATAGAATGTTCTATTTGTAACAACTTCGGTCATGAAGATTCTGAATGCAGGAGTAGGTTTCGGCAAACAACTCAGAAGGAGCAAGCTTCATCGAGCTCCAAAACATGGAGAAAGAAAGAACCGCAACCAGAAAGATGTGGTATATCTTTATATGCGGAAGGACAAGAAAATTAGTGGTACATTGACAGTGGATGCTCGAAACATATGACAGGTGATAAAGAAAAACTTCGGTTATATAGTGCCTTAGAAAAGGAAAAGAAGGTCTCATTTGGAAATGACACCCCTACATTCATAAAAGGTAAAGGTTCTGTTCTTTTGAAAGAAAAGGTCAAAGCTGGAAATGTTATGTATGTTGATAGCTTAAAGCATAATCTATTGACTATCAGTCATATGTGTGATCAAGTAAATGAGGTAATATTTCAATCAAATGGATGTATTGTTCGTGAGCTTGATACAAGAGAAACAGTGATCAAAGGCATAAGAACTCCAAATAATTTATACATACTCAAGGGAGGACAACAACAATGCTATCTAAGCAAGAATGATGAACATTGCTATGGCACAGAAGATTGGGGCATCTAAGCTTCTCTCAGATAAGGAAAACATGCAAATATCAAGCGGTTCGTGATCTCCTTGACATCAGAATTCCAGACAATACAATATGCAAATCATGTTAGTTTGGTAAGCAAACCAGAACTAATTTCCCTAAGAAGGAAGGATCAGCTAGTAGGCCACTTGAACTTGTCCATACCGATGTATGTGGTCCAACTAGGAAAAATTCACCTCGAGGAGAAGAATACTTCATATTGTTCATTGACGACTTTTCTAGGATGTGTTGGATAGGACTTCCGAAACATAAAGACGAAGCTTTCGAAAAGTTCAAATCATTCAAAGCCTTCGTTGAAAACAAATCAGATCGCAGAATCAAATGCCTCAGGTCTGATCGAGGAGGGGAATTTACCTCGAATGAATTTTTCGATTTTTGTGAAGAACATGGAATAAGAATGGAATTCTCTACTGCAAGGACTCCTCAGCAAAATGGAGTAGTGGAAAGGATGAACAGAATGGTTCAACAAATGGCTCGTGCTATGCTTGATGAGTCTAGAGCTCCCTCAACCTTCTGGGGTGAAGCTGCATTTGCTGCGGTTACTATTCTCAACAAGACAAATGTCCGGGTAAACAGCACTCAAACTCCTCATGAACTTTGGTATGGTAAGACTCCTACGGTAAAATACTTCAAATTTTTTGGAAGCAAATGTTATATAAAAAGGATTGATGAAAACCTTGACAAGTTTGAACCTAGAGCAGATGAAGGCATCCTCCTTGGTTACTCTCCCCACAAGAAAGGATATAAGTGTTACAATAAAAGACTTGGAAAAATTGTTGAAAGTATTGATGTAGTGATTGATGAAAAAGGGAATATTCCTAGGTAGGTAAAATCTGAAGATTTCGAATATGATGAAGACTATCCTTCAACATCAAATCAGACTTATGATGAAGAAGAAACCCATGAGGCACCAGAAGAACAGATAAGGATAGAAGAAAAGACTCCATCTAGGTATGTTCAGAAGAATCATCCAGAAACTCAAATTTTGGGGCTGAAAGAGGCAGGTGTACAAACAAGAAGAACTATTTCAGAAGCTTCAAGCTATCTAGCATTGCTCTCCTCCACGGAACCACAAAATGTAAGAGAAGCATGCAAAGATAAACGTTGGGTCAAGGCCATGAATGAAGAACTTGAGCGGATTGAAAATAATAACACTTGGGAGTTGGTTCCTAGACCAAACGATAAGAATGTCATAGGGACAAAATGGATATTCAAAAACAAGCTGAATGAAAATGGAGATGTTATTAGAAACAAGGCCAGACTTGTTTGTAAAGGGTATGCTAAACAAGAAGGTATAGACTTTGAAGAAACTTTTGCACCGGTTGTAGAATGTTCCTTGCTCTTTCTAGCTTTCAAAAGTTCAAAGTATTTCAAATGGATGTGAAATCTGCCTTTTTAAATGGAGACTTAGAGGAAGAAGTGTATATTGAGCAACCAGATGGATTCATCCTTGGAAATGATCCAAATCTTGTATGCAGACTTAAGAAGGCACTCTATGGTTTTAAATAGGCTCCAAGGGCTTGGTATTATCGTCTGGACAAATACCTCCATCAACAAGGTTTCTCAAAAGGATCAGCCGATAGCAATTTATATGTAAAAATTGATAATGATAAATTGCTAATACTTGTTGTGTATGTTGATGATATCATCTTTGGTAGCAATGAAGAAGCCATGAGTCAAAATTTTGCTTTGGTGATGCAGAAAGAATTTGAAATGTCCATGCTTGGTGAGTTGACATATTTTCTTGGGTTACAAGTCCAACAAAATAAAGACGGTATCTTTTTGTCACAAACCAAGTACCTCAAAGAGATCTTGAAGAAATATGGCATGGAAGATTTGAAACCAGTATGTACCCCTATGGTAACAGGATGCAGCCTCAGTGCAAATGATGATTCAGCAATAGTTCATCAACCAACCTATAGATCCATGATTGGTAGTCTGCTCTATCTGACTGGTACCTGACCTGACATCATGCATGCAGTGGGAATAGTTGGAAGATTCCAAGAAAATCCGAAAGAAGCACACCTTCAGGCGGTTAAAAGAATTTTCAAATATCTTCAAGGGACACAAAACTATGGCTTGTGGTATCCTAGAGATACAGATCTCTCACTTCATGCATATATAGATGCAGATTGGGCAGGAAGCGTGGATGACAGAAAAAGCACTAGCGGTGGTGCATTCTTTATGGGTTCCAGATTAGCATCTTGGTTCAGCAAGAAACAAAGTTCAATTGCTTTATCTACAGCTGAAGCAGAATATGTGGCTGTTGCATCTTGTCGCACACAACTCCTTTGGATGATACAAATTTTGAAAGATTTTCAAATCACTTGTACTCCACCTATCTCCATTTTATATGATAATACAAGTGCAATCAGTATTTCAAAAAATCCATTCATGCATTCAAAGACCAAGCACATACCTATCAAATATCATTTTCTCTGAGAACAAGTGCTTGAACAAAAGGTAAAATTGGAGTATGTTCCCTCCAAGGAACAGGTTGCTGATATACTCATCAAACCACTGCCCAGGGAGACATTTAAATACCTCAGATAGAAGCTGGGAGTAGTTGATGAATCATCTTGCTGTTGAAACTTGTCTGTTTCAAATAAAAGTGGTTGTACGTGAGTTTAATTAGTAAAATCCACGTACATACGCATGTTTATGTGGATACAGTCGCGTATATGTTGGTTTGAAGACAAA
This sequence comes from Pinus tabuliformis, assembly GCA_031772625.1. Lineage (NCBI taxonomy): Eukaryota > Viridiplantae > Streptophyta > Pinopsida > Pinales > Pinaceae > Pinus > Pinus tabuliformis. The sequence continues at coordinate 240,662,582 of CM062817.1, forward strand.
CAGTGGGTCAGGCTCAGGATGAAAGGAGTCTGATATGGTCTGACAGAGACCATCTGGCACAGGTTCAGGGGGAGCATATTTATTCTTCTAATAATGCATTGTTGGAATTATCCTAGAAGATCTTGGTTCAAGTTCACAGTTCTTTGGGTTCAGGGGGAACAGGTGAAGAAGGAGAACATGGTTGATGGTCTGAATGATGATTGACAGATGCTACTGATGATAATTGTTGATAACTATCATAATCTGGTTGTAGATATTTTGTCTCTATGTCATGTATTTCTTATCAAGGTCATGTAGCGGCCTACTTTGGTTTCCCTACTATGCCTGGGATGGATAATGTAATGTTCTTGTTTTATCTTGTATAAACTTTTGGTGTATCCCCACTTGGTTGGGAGATGGATGTATGTATGAGTCTTTGGTAGTAGGAAGGTCATTTGTGATGTATAAAGTTATGTATCTTCTTGTAGATCTTGCCTACAGTCAGGGGGAGCATGGATAGCACAGCAGAGCAGAGATTTCAACATGAACTCAGGGGGAGCATAACCCTTTGCCCTTGATGTCAAATGGGGAGAATGACTTTGAGTGACTTGGGGTTGCCATCAAGTCCAAAGGGGGAGATTGTTGGCATTATGACACAGGTTTGGCACTATGACACAGGCGTTTTCCTTGATGGAAACTCACTCAGATGGCAGATCACTGTTCAGGCTCTCAGAATTAAAGAAAAAGAGGTATACACAGGTTTACTTTAACGAAGTCGCGTATACACACGGGATTGCCGATCAAAAGTCGCGTATTCGTATGCACGCACTTTCATGGACGAAAAAGTGCGTACGTGTGGGAAAACTTAATTTTTGGTCCATGGCATTTAGTCCTTGGTATTTGGACCAATGGTTTTGGACCACGGTATCTCATCTGAAGTGTTGATCCCAGGTATTTGGTCCAAGGTATTGATTCTTTATGGTTTTGGACCATGGTATTGTGTAAGGCCTAAGACTATAAAAGGGGAAGGAGATCATTAGGCAAAGGCATTGACTCAAGCAATGAATATATCATGAAGAACTAGATCTGGAAAACTGGTCATTGGGTTATGGTGCATAGCTGGATCTGAATCAAGGAGGAACCTGAGCACAAGATGAAGGATAAATACTATTGATGGATCAAGATCTTAAGGCTTGAATAGTAGTATCTTTGCGTGATTTTGATCTGTTATTTTGGCGCATGAATTGATCTATAAATATGATAATCTGGGTATAACCGATGTCTGAATAAATGAAAAGGATAAATTATCTTTTATAGATCTGTACGCAGGTTCAGCGAAGAAAAGGCGCGTATACACGCTGGTTCTGTAATGCAGAATGGCGTATACGATGGTTGGCCTTAATTCAGAGGCGTATGCACGCAGGTTGTACACATTGAAGTAGTGTACGTCCCTTGAAATATGTTTTAGCTACTTCTGTTTATTGCTGCAGTGTTCTGGGTTCAGAATTGGTGTCTGGTTACTGTTACTGTTTTCTGGGTACAGCATTCAGAGAAGTAACTATTTGATTTAGTTTTGTTCAGTGCAAAGAAGATTGGTTGATGCAGATATACTTGATGTTTGATTGATGTTATTCATGGATCCAGTTTGAAAATTTATGAAACATGGTCCCTGAAAGAAAAGAGAAGGTTGTAGCCTTCTATAGGTCAGCACCTACGTACTAGTACCTCAGCTAGTATAAGAGCTAAGGGGGTTGTAGCTTCCTTCCAGAAGAAGCTAGATAACGAGAAAAAGTTGTAACCTTCTGCAGGTAGCAGCCTGTGTACTGGTATAACACTGCACCAGTACAGAATCATTGTAAAAAGAAGTTTCTAATTAAAAGAAGATAGAGACAAATTGCAGCAGGTGGTTTTCACCCACAATGGGTTTCCACCTTATATCTTTGTGTCCATGTGTGTGATGATCTATTCTGTTTTACTGTTTCTGTTTACTGTTCTTATGATCAATGAAGTCCTGACGCACTGATTAATGATCAACAATTAATGAATCTTAAGTTTTCTGATATACGCTGGTTTCTTTAGACATAGTAGCGTATATACGCAGTTTCCCATAGCTGAAGTAGTGTATACAAATTTTATTGTGAAATAAAAAATAATTGATTTGATAATACTGATTCACCCTTCGCCACCCCCTCCCCTCCCCCGCCCTCTCCACCCCTCTCTTAGTATTATTTCCAACAATTACTATAGGATTCAAATGATTCTAATTCTTCAGACTGTAGGACTAAAGAAGAAGAAGAAGATAGTTGGTGTCCCCTTTTAGAACTGGCTTTTCTCATAAGCCTTTTAGGATCTAACAGAGGACTAACTATGTCAGATTCTGAACAAGATTTGGTATGTTTAAAAGGTGCCAACTTGGGAGTGCGGAGTCACCTAGGTGAATGATTTTAACCTTTGTAAACCCTTTAATCAACTTAAAGGAAAAGAATGAATGAATATCGTTGTCCCAAGGGAAACTTAAAAGAAATTTGAATCCCCGGCAACGGCGCTAGTCTAATGTTGTACCTCTGAGATAGTAGTAGGTCAGCTACCAATGCCAGAGCATCTAAAATAATTGTTTTGGGGTTTTTGGTTTTAGTTTTGGAAGACCAATGAATGAATACAAAAGTAGAATTGAAATACTTAATCCTTTGGATAATATTAATATCTCAGCAAATGGTTGCTATAAAGCTTTACACAGTGATATAAATCAAATAGTGGTGAGAAGAAGACAGAAAATAATATGATTATCACAGTTTCCAGACTGTAAAACAGAACAATCATAAGTATGAAAACCTTCTAAACTACGTTCCAAAGATTCAAGGCAATATACTTAAGCTTACAAAAGATGCTGATGATTTATTGATTAGAGGGGATTAGCTAAACAGACAATTCATTAATCCATTATCTTAATAGATGATCACTTCAGGAGCTTATAGGAATAAATTGAGACACAATTATTCTTACCTAGATATCTCTATAAGTCATAAGCATATGAAGAAAAACATAATGATTGATATCTGGAAAAACTTACAAGATAACACAAATTGTGTAAAACCAAATTCAGAATCCTCTGCTTCGTATTAAGGTTCCAGAAAGACTGAGTACATCAAGTGTCTGGAAAAGCTTCCTTCAAAGGTGCAACCAAGTTCAAAGTAGAATGAACTGTCACTACTTAACGAGCAATGAAAAATGAACCTTGAACTATGAACCCTTAAGAACTCAAGAAGAGACTTATTTATACAATAATGAAACTAAGAAAATATCCTAAAATTGATTAAGATTTATTTTAGAAAAGGAAAGATCTTCATGCAAGAAGATAGGGGCAGCTATTGAATTGCTTCTTGTTGTCCCTTTTATTTAGGTTGTGTTGGCTTTGTTGTTTGATATTTTTCCCTTTAAGCTACTTGATTATTTGTATCATTTACGCTGGTTAATTCTTTCATTTGATCTTTCATCTGATACTCTTTAAACTCTGTAAATATCCTTTGACCCTACTGAGTAACCTTTACTGTGTTCCTTTTTACCTTTACTGTGCATTTCAGTTTTTTTACTATGTTTTTCAACAGTAAGATCTTTGTATTTGTCTTCAAACTATATGCAGGCTTTTTTCTTTGTAAGCCTGGAATAGAAGTTTTTACCTGCAAAACACAAAAATTGTTAAGAAAACATAGGTGACAAAGGAGGACATCAATGGCTTTATTGAGCTCGAAAGGATATTGGAAGGAGTCCAGAGTGTATCGGAAGGTAAAACAATGGCTTTATTGGTCGCAGAGGCTTATGGAGGCTTCACTGTGTAAATGGGCGAAACAAGCCAAAATGGTGATTTTTGCGTTTAAATAGAAAAACAACTTTCTTTTTGAAATATAGCACAAAGTGAACAGTGGTCATTTTGTCGTTATACAGGAGGTGATTTTGGTTTTCATCTCACTGCTTATGAGGCGCGGGTGGTTTTGGGAGGGGTCACTTGATACAATCTGAGCCTGACACGTAGCAAGGGAAGGTCAATGGAATACCAATTTTCAAGTGGGTAATGATCTGACAGAGAGCCAACATAAAATTGTTGAGGGTCGTTGCATTTGAATGCACGTGATCGGACGATGGTGGAGCAAAATAGTAGCACGGAGGGGCCCAATGATTAATTATAGTTGCATGGGCTTTATTATGGGTTAAAGACTAAGATTAGCAGGGTTTTATGGTTAAACAAAGGTTTAGGTTGGTTCTTCATTTAAATCATAAAAACAGTTTAACAAAGAAATCGTTTGCAAAACAAGGTATGGCAGATTTGAAAAAGTATGAATTATGGCAGATAGATGACGTCGGGTCTGGGTTCATCGCATATCGCAATCGCAGTTTAGCAAAGGAAGGCCCATCGCAAAGGAATGCGATAGGGGCCGAACGCGATGCAGAAAATAAATCATAGATAATAATGCGATCGGGTCCGAGTTCCTATCGCATATCGGAGATCGCAACGACGGAGGGTTATTGTTTCAGTCGGGACTTGCGATGAGGGGCGGATGCGAAATGGCAATGAATTATGAAATAATTTGCGTCGGGTCTGGGTCCATCGCGCATCGCATATCACAATGCGGAGGAGAGTGCATTCATGTTGAAAGGCTTGCGATCTGCTGATATGCTATGTTTTATTGAATACATAGTTTTATAATAAAACTAATGGTCTCAGGTTATTTAATAAAAGAAGTTAATAATATACGGGAAAGGGAAATTTTAGGGGTTTAATACTATAAGTTAGCGTTAATATGAAACATGAGCGGAAAGGGGAAATATACTAAGTATAATGCTTTTCATGAGTTATTTTCTTTTCACATATATACATCAATATTTAGGCTAAACATCTTTTTGTGGGTTTTTTGGGTGAAAGGGAATTTAGTATGGGCTTTTCACTTTTCCTAAGCAAAAAGGATTTTAACCTTAGGAAAATGAGTTTTTTATGGAAAATGAATGAACATGAACTGTATGAAGGTGGAAAGAGGAAATTAGTAAATATAGGGATGAATAGGGATGAAGGAAGTTAATTAATTGATCTTGTAGACCTTCATTTGCTTTGTGTAATTGCCTCATGGACATAGAAACATATTGTAAAACATGATAAATGTACATTTTGTCCAATCAATCATCAAACTTCTGCAACCTTTCTTCTACTTACCCTTTGCTTATCCTATCATTTTTTCTTCACTTAATGGGTGCATTTAAGCTAGCAAACCCTTTTCCTTTCTTTTTGTTTTTTTAACTATCTAATTCTATCTTTATAGAATTCTATCTTATTTTTTTCCCCTTTTTCATTTGCTTTTTAACTATCTAATTCTAACCTTATAATATCCAAGTCCTCAGATTAAACTGATGAGCACCTTATTATTCTCTACCTAACTATTGATCTGCCAAGATTAAACAGTTTGGTCAAATCTTTATTCTCTAATTATAACATCAAATTTAAAGCATGAAGCAGTCAAGATTAAACTATTTGACTGTCATGGGTTGTGGCATTTACAACAAGCTGCACACAACCATTATTTTGCAGAAAAAATAGTAGTGGCATTTAGACTTGCTCACTTTCAGAGTTTATTTGTTTTCTTTTCTTTCTAACCTAACATTTTCCTTTTGCCTTGATTTTTTAGGGCAGCTAACCTAACATTTTCTTTGATATGGACATTATCATCAAGATATTTTCAAAAACATTCTATTCAATATTATTATGTCCATATCTTAACTTAACATTTTTTCAAAATATTTTTTATATATTTTTTGACTAATTTATTCTATCTTATCAAAAACAAAAATGCTACAACACTTACCACCTCACGGACCTGTGATTCAACTTGTATGGTAGCCACGTCAGAGGAGAAAACCCATTTCGGGTGGTCGACTCAAGCTTGTACTACGAGATTACACCCTCAGTACACCATTTTCCCTAGCTTGTCTCCTGAATTGTAACAGCTTACATAGACGAGAAGAATTGTTTTGTCTCCTCAACCGAGGTCAAAATCCTTGAGGTGACACCAAAGCTAATTCAGAAAGCCCTAATTTACTCAAGCTCCTCTGAACCCCAAGAGTTCACTGAAACCACATTGGTATACCATTACACTACCCTTCCAGTTGATGAGCACCAATCCTTTTTGGAAATGGTCTTGGTTTTGATACATTTGTGTAGTGCTTGTTGGTGGGCTCCGGTATTGTAGCAATAATGCTACAACTCCTGGAGCTTCCTTCTCTAATTTTATCAACCCGGTAGTTCGTAACAAACTTGGAAGTGACGGTGCTGTATGCACAAGTACTAGCTCTTGTCGCAGCTGTCACTTGGTCAGCTGGCACAAGTCCGCTAGGGCTCAAGCCAACTTCTATATGTTCTCAGAAGAAGCTTTTTAAGTGATGAACGAAAGCTATCTCAAAGGAAATTAACCTACTTTGCAAGAATGAACTGAAAGCCAACAAAACATGGAAACCCTAGTAAACCCTAATTTGACCAGCTTAATCCTTATGATGCAATGGTAGGAATGCAACTTCTAAAGTGATGTCATTACTTCTATGGAGATGTGATGCATGGGTCTAAACTACTTTCAGCTGAAGAGAACATGTTTTTTGTACTTTTGCTCAAGTGGTGGGAGTTATTATGACTGTGCTTCTCACTGGGTCTTGACTGTGCAGGGGTAGTTCAAGGGGAGGAAGGCTTGGAAAAGGTCAGGAGGACTCTGAGAGGGTCCAGGGGATCCCTAACATCATTCCACAGAAGTTCACAACCTTCAGATGCCTGGCGACCGTGTTTGCAAGCTTCTACAGGATGTCTGCAGGGGATCCTACAGGAAGCTCGGGATTTCTACAGGAAGTCTGCTAACTTCTACAGGATGTTCTGCAATCGGAGTTTTGGGTGATGGATGGGTGAATGAGCTGTATGGGTGGATGGGTAGGATGAGAGGGGAGCTTGTGATGGCTTATGGACAGAGAGATGAGATGGAGAGGGGGTGTGTAAAGCTGCTTGGTCGATAGGAGGGTAGAGGCAATGGAAGGCCGAAAAGATAAAACAGCGTGGATAATAGAAGAGTGGGGAGGCAAATGATCGAACTGGGAGGTACGGAGATGGCTTAGGCACGGCTGAGAAGGACAAGGAAATGATAGAGTGGTGCTGCGCAGTGTAAATGAAACAAATCACCTCTGTCTTGAGTATCACCGAAATGTCATCAACCTACTCTAATTGTTTTATTAAAAACCAAAGAACAACAATGTAAGTTAAGAGAAAAGCGTGCATGGTGCTGAAACAAAGAGTTATTCCACAAGATCTAAATGCATGGACACTTCTACAACTGAAATTATTAGGTTAAAGCTTGCATGACCATATAAAACAGTGTTTTTGGTAGTTGGCACGGTCTGCACTTCCGGTCCCCAAACAGAGGTGAAAGTGAGTGTGCATTCAACCTTTTTTCGAACTCTGATTAACTCCAATCCTTACTCTAATCTAAACTACTGAAAGCAACTTTTTTTCATGACACTAACCTATGTAACCACACCAAGAAATCCGAATCAGCAAACTATGTTCCAAGTGCATGTAAAGGACAAGAAATATAATGCTGAAAGAAAGACAAGTAACAATACAAAGAAAGGAGGCCTATTGCTCTCAGGTTGGGCCCAAAATTGAGAGCTATAGCTCCTCTAAGAACTCAGAATGGAACTCAAATCTGCTTGCCTTTTATTAAAAGATCATAGTCAAAAGTCTAACAACATGCCAACAATGGCTTACAAAGAGCAAAACAGAGCTGTAGCTCGTACTTCAGAATTTGCAACAAAGGTTCAAAAGTTCCCATCGAAGGCTACAGCCTCAATATTTATACATTATGCGGGCCAAGCTGGCCTCCTAAATTAGTGGGGCTTGGCTGACCAACTAAAAGTAAACTGCTGTTCCTTTAGAATCCGTTGGTTGCCTTCTAGCTCGGTGGTGATAGTTGTTGGAGCTCGGAGTTGGGGTGGAGATCACGAGGAAGGTCATTCAAGGCTGTGGACAACCTTCCTACAAAACCGCAATGCCACCTTGGCTGTCTCCTTGCCTTCATCTGCGTGGTTTTGCTCCATTTAATGTCAAAAAACCTGAAATAAACATGTATTAGCCACATAGGCATAATGATTGTCCTCCTTCCTACAAATAACATGAATATACTAAGAAATGATGCATAAGTGATAAAAAATGAAGGGTTGAGCAAGGTAAGTAGGCCAAATGAGCACAAAATGTTACCAAAATTTGGGGCTCATCATCACCCCCCAGCTAAAATATTTGCTCATCCTTGAGCAACTAGTCCAACTCCTCATCCTTCATTGCCTTTACTGCCACCCTTACATCCCAAGCCTCTGTATTAGTGTCCTCCTTGCTGATATGAAACCCAGCGTTTATGTTCACCTCTTCCCACTGTTCATTATCATCCTTCTCTGTGCTGCCTTCCATTAATCCTAGCAGCAGTGGTGGGCTTAGTTTGAGGCCAATCCAGCTGGCCTGGAGGTTTTGCATGGATTTATTATAGAGGACCACCCGTACTAGAGCTTCCCTCATCCGTGTTGGGGTATGATACTCTCTGATTTTCAGACTGTGGGCCAATGTATTCCATCGGCGGGTGCAAGCTTGGACAGTGTTGTCTCCTAACAGTCTCTCCATGTCCTCAAAATGCGCTATGGCTTGGGCTTGCTGATCCATATATCTCAATGAAGCTTGAGGGTCGGTAGACAAGTGTTGGTGTGCTAAGATTGGTGTAACTGGATCCCCTGGTTCTGCACGAATTAGCAATGGCTCATTCAGCTCCCCGTTCTTGACCGCTTTGGCTTCTGCTGCTCTTTTGTCCTCATGGTTCAGCCATGAGGCAAATGCCATTAATTGCATATCCCCTAAGGCCGTATTGGGATCCCATGAAATTACATTAGGCAGGGCCAAATTATGGAGGTAGAACTCCGCCAATTTGGCCCTATCCTCTGATGAACTAGTACTGCATACTTCAGTGAATTGTTGCGGGTCTTGGAGCTGAGAGATACCTCTTTGCGCCAAGGTATTGATTTGAAATTGCAGCCATTGGTCTTTCAGGTACAGGCCATAGGATTTGGCCGGCTGCCTGCATTGTATAGCATCCATGGCCCAACTGGCCATGCAGGCCAATTGTGCCTCTTTCTGCTGCAGTTGTTGTCTGAGAGCTTGCACCTCAATTTGTGCTTGTTGTTCTGCTTCCTGTAGATGCAAAGTTGGCTCCCCAAGACCGGTTTGTAGTTCCTCTTTGCCTTGCTGTTCTGTTGTGGTGTCATTGGAGGGTGTACCTGTTCCTGTCCTCAGCTCCTGTAGCTGCAATCTAAGCTTTTCGTTTTCTTCCTGTAGGAACACTCTTTGGCAATTTGCCACGTGTTTAGCCATGGCTAATTCACTTCTGGCCTCCTTGAGTTGCTCTTGCAAGGGGCCTATGTCCGCCACACCCTTTGACTTGGCTATTTTCATCCACGTGTGTGTACGTACTCTCTCTTCCTCCAATGCAAAAAACAGTGGCACAGTGAATTTCTGAGGTATAATTTTGCCAGCCTCTAAGAAGTTGTAATATGAACTCAAACTTGGCTGAGGGCTAGGCTCTGGAATATGTTCTTTCACCACTTCTTTTGGTGGCTCTACTTCGCCCTCCCTCGTGGTGATGAGGGTGTTTCTCCTTCCATTCTCTCTGTTTCTTTAAGCCTGGCTAAGGTTTCCTGTAGAGCATCCTCAGCATCCTGTAGCCGAGTTTTTGTAGTCAATTGGTCTAACCTATCTTTCCAAGTAGTTTTCTTCGGGCTCCCCCTCTCATAGGTGACTGATATCCTTGAGGGGGACCTCTCCTTGGGCGAAGTAGGGGCATCATCTATAGTGATTGGGCTGCTGGACGGAGGCTGTGGCTTGCCCGTCTTTATTCTCACACTTCTCCTAGCTTTAAAATATAGAGGGGTTTCCCTCTTTCTCTTCTCCTTTGGCTTAGGAGGTGTGCTGAGGGCGGCCAGCACAGCTGCTGCCTCCCTTGCAAGAATGTCAGCTTTCTTCTCCTTGGGTTTTGCTTTTTCAGGGCTTCCTGTAGAAGACCCTGTTTTAGTTAATTTCGGGCTTCCTGTAGAAGGCCCTTTTTCAGCTGATTTCGGGCTTCCTGTAGAAGCCGGTTTCGGTTTTCCTGTAGAGACAGGTGGCACCACTTTAGATTGCTTTGCTGAGGGTGTTTTACTTTTCGACTTGGTTACGGCTGCTGACGTGGTGCCTTTGCTGATGTGGACCTGCTCAGCCTTGTCCACTCTGCTTTGTAATCTTTTCTCTCTTGCCGTCAAAATGGGTGTGTCATCCTTCTCTTTGGCACCCTTTTTCTCTTGTTTCTTCTCTTGCTTTTTCTTCTGCTCTGTGGTCGTGGTCTTCTGGCCTTTTTCTTTCTTCCCTGCAGGCACTGACTCTTTCTCCTCACTGCTAGATGAACCGAGCTCCTCGGTCAACATCTTTATGTCACCATCCTTGGTCAAATTCCTGAAGGCTTCCCATGAGAGAGGAACCTTGTATGTGTGGAGCGCATCCTCCACGAGGAGTTTAATGAGTCCATGGTGGGCTACCTGGTCTGGTGTGCCTTCTTTCAGCTTGGTGGCACATTCAATCATGGACTGTAGTAGAAAGTAGGGGATACTCAGTTTGTTTTCTACAGGTAGGTCCATCTGGTGCCTTAATTCCGTGAGTAACCGAAAATGGTACCCATATACAATGCTAAAACGGCCTTCGCAGGTGATGTACTTCATAATCTGAAGGCTAACTTCACTCCACAGTGGCAGTAAACTGGTTCTACCTACCCCATTTTTATCTTCTGAGAATTCCTCCTCTGGTGGAAAGAATTCTTTCTTAGCCTTCTGGCCCAATTTCCTCTCTTCTTTATCCCATGGTAATCCCATTGGGAGCTCAGTAACTCGGCTGATGAATTGTGGGGTGAGTCTGAGACTCAAACCCCTGAAGTTAATGGTGGCCAATGTTTTGGATTTCGGCTTCAGAGCTTGCAAAAACTCCCCTGCCACCTCAGCGTCATAGCCCTGCAACTTGTCGCAGAACGACATCCATTGCGCTTGCGTGAACAACTCCACCACCTCAGGATTTTCTCTTAACTTCGTTGAATCGGTTGGTTCCCTTCTGATGAATCCACCCGACATGGTGAAAAACTGCTGCGTTAGCTGGAGGTGGCGAATGCGGAAGAAAAGTGGCCTACTGGGACAGAGCGTAGAATTACGCCTCTGTCATGCATACAATTCACAAAACTTATCTCCCGAGGACCTTAACACAGCTTAATTATACTGACATCCTGTAGGACGACAATTCATGCAACGGCAGACAATATTTGCAAAATTTTCTTACGACCAGACTGTAAACATCGATTCTGCCACCCTCAAAACCAATTGCATGGAGAGTTCAGGCTTACCTTTTTAATCCGCCACCTTTTGACGTGAGGAACCCGATTTCCTGTAGAAACAGCTTTCCTGTAGAAGCAGCGCACGAATTCTGGAGGATACTGCAGTGGGTCTGTGCTCTTGGTGCTGCTTAACAGGCGTTCGAACGGCCGAAGACTTGGAGTGTCGAGCTTTAGAGGAATCCGGATGCTCACTCGACCTTCAAACGACGAATGATAAATGCATGGGGTGGCAATCTAGCCGATTAGATTTGAATCCGGCGGAATCCGTGGCGCGGGGGTGAGCTGTCCCTGCCGGACCGTTGGATGACGTCACACCATCATTCTTCTGCAAGTTCCCTTACCGCCGCATCATTCCCCGCAGATCCGCCGCCGTCATTTCTGTTACAACTCATTTCTCCCCGACTGGATGGCTCTCACGTGTGCATTGCCCGTTCCTTTTGCCATGACCACCGTTTACCATCCGACTAGACCATCTGACTGGTCGACGTGGCCAGTCGATTGGCCATACAGCCGCTCAACCCATTCACTTCACACTTGCAAACATTTTCAAAGTAAAATTCATGCAATTCGACGGAAGAAAGGGTCGAGGCACTTACCTGTGCGGCCGCAACACGATTTTTCAGGCTCTTGGACGACGATGAGTGGATTTATTTGCTGCTGGTGGATTGCACAGGCCCGGAGGTTCCTATTCACAGGCCGCTGATGATGAATCTTATGATTCGGCTGCATGTGCCTGCGTTTTCATTGCATGTCGCAGGCGCTTGAATGGTATACACTCTAGCGGGCTTAACTGCTACGAGACTCCTGCAGGATGTCCTGTAGCAGTGTTTCCTCCTCGGGTGCATGCTGTACGATGAAGATAGTGGCCTCACGATCATGCTCACAGAGCTCATGGATAGCTGGGATGGATATGGTATGGCATCTCGGCATTTGTTTCATTTTAAAAATTGCTTTCTCTTGATAACTCAATGATCTGCTTTGATGGTGCAGGTATCTTCATTGCATGTCAACAGGGGTGGTAGAAAGAGGTGACAGCAGTGTGTGAGGAAGAAACTGGTAGCTTGCATGCGTCCATACCGGACCTTGGTCATTAGATCTCCTCATATAATCAGTTCTGGGCCTTCCAAAACTTCTACAGGAAGTTTCCTGTAGAAATACAGAACTTCCTGTAGAAAGTCTGTACTTCCTGTAGAAAGTCTGTAACTTCCTGTAGAAGACTAAGCTGTGATGGAATCGTGCCCATACCTTGAAGAAGATGAGTATTCTTGGAGGAGGTGCTGTTGAGGTCCCCTGGCAGCATGATAAGGATCCTTGACTTTGAGTTGAGAGACATCCTCTCCTTCATAGAACGCCTGCAATCTGCATGCATTTCCACATTATAAACTTGATGTCCCTGTCTTCTTTTGCTTATTGTTTTTTCTCTTTTTTCTTTTCTTTTTTTTTTTTTTTTTTTGAAAGATAACAGGGGCGCCTCAATGAGGTTTTCACCCTCGCCATCTGCCTTAAGCGCCTCAGAGAGGTTTTCACTTAAGGATCTTTCTTCAAATCCCCTTTTTTTTTTTTTTTTTTTTTTTGTAAAAGACAATAGGGGCGCCTCAATGAGGTTTTCACCCCTACCACCTGCCTTGGGAGCCTCAGAAAGGTTTTCACCCAAGGATCTTTATTTATTTATTTATTTATTTTTTAGATCTTTCAAGGTATGCCCAAAGCAGAGGCAGAACCCTTCTCTATGACCAGCACTAACTTCTCCACAGTTTTGATGAATTCTTGTCTTGAGAGAGGTTTCCTGTAGATCTTCAGTCGATGCCCATTGACAAGCATGGGGATGGCTTCCTCATCAATGGTCTGAATAAGAACAGATCCATTGTCATGACATTTTTTCACTGCATATGGTCCCAGCCATCTGGTTCTCAGCTTCCCCTTGAAATCTTTGTGCCTGGAGTCATACAACAATTGCTTGTCATTGAGGTGTTGGTCATGCCACACCTTTCTCTGAAGTTGAACCACTTCTGAGTGAAGGAGGACCTGCATCCGGTGCTCGTCCAGTCCATTCAGTTGCAATAACCTTTCTTGTTGTGCATGGCTGAGATCTAGGTCCAGTTGAGCTGCCATCCTCAAAGTGTTGTATTCAAATTCAATGGACAGCAAAGCTTTCTTCCCATAGACCAGCTCATAAGGTGTGAAGCCGGTTGTGGTCTTCCAGGTGGTGTTGTAAGCCCATGTGGCCTCAACCAGGCGATCTGCCCAATCTTTCCTACTGCTACTCACCACCTTAGTCAAAATCCCTTCCAATGCTCTGTTGGTGACTTCCACTTGCCCATTTGCCTGTGGATGATAGGGGGTGGAAGTCCTATGCTTGATTTTGTGATGAGCTAGTAGGTCTTCAATTAAGTTGGATGTGAACTGGCTTCCTTGATCGGTGAGTAGCTCTCTTGGGTAGCCAGATTTGTAGAAGATGTTCTCTCTTAAGAACTCAGCCACCTTTTCTTCTATTGCCGCTTTGATTGCCTTAGTTTCTGCCCACTTTGTCAGGTAGTCAGTGCACACAATGATGTAAGACCTTTGCTTTGAAGGAGGGTTGATTGGACCCACAAAGTCCATACCCCACTTCTCAAATGGCTCAAGAGTCACTTGAGATTGGAGAGGCATCTCATCCCTTTGAGTCGGTTTCCCCATTCTTTGGCATTGGTCACATTGGCTGATATACCTTCTGACATCTTGATGAAGTGTGGGCCAATAGTAGCCTGCCTGCAGGATTTTGAAGGCAGTCCTCTTTGCTGCAAAATGTCCTCCACAAGGCCCATCATGACAGGTGAGGAGGATATCAAAGACTTCCTCCTCCCTTACACAACGCCTTAAGATCTGATCAGGGCCAAGCTTGAACAGGTTGCCCCCAATCCAAGTAAATGAGGCACTTTTTCTGATGATTCTGCTCTTCTCTCTTGAAGATAGGTGCGGAGGGAACTGTGCTGAAACAAGGTAGTTTGCTATATCAGCAAACCATGGAGAGAGTACTGAAATAGCAAACAGATGTTCATCGGGCATCTGGTCATCCACTGTTCCATCCTCATCTGCAGATAAATCCAATCTAGATAAAAAGTCAGCAACAACATTTTCTTTACCTGGTTTGTCAAAAATGGTAAAATCAAACTGCTGCAACAAAAGTAACCATCTAATAATACGAGCATTCACATCTGGTTTATTCATTAAATATCTAATTGCAGCATGATCCGTATGTACAAAGGTTTGATAGCCAATGATATAATGTCGGAACTTGTTCAGTGCATGGACCACAGCCAAGAATTCTTTCTCGGTTACAGTGTAATTCAGTTTAGCTTTGGATAAGTTTTTGCTAACAAAGTAAATGGCATATGGAAGTTTTTGTTCAACTTGTCCTAAAGCTGCCCCTAGGGCTTTGTTCGAGGCATCAGTGTGGATGTGGAAAGGTAGGGCCCAGTTTGGACCTCTCAAGAATGGGGCAGACACCAACTTGTCCTTTAATTCATTCAAAGCCCTCTGACAATCGTCAGTCCATTTAAACTCCACATCTTTTGCCAACAGGCCAAACAATAGCGAAAGAGAGATGCTTCAACCATCAATGTCATAGGACAACTGTCTGACCTTATGTTAGGTTAGGTATGTGAAGGGTATCTAAGAGGTCTTCAGGGACTCCTCGGAGCAGGACCAACTTGAGGAATTCAGGGTCAAGTGTGCACCTGGCCCGTTTATAGCTAAGTTGGAACCTTTCCTCATAATCCTCTAAGGACTAATCATTTCCCATGGCCATCCGAAAGATTTCTCCCTTGGTTTCCTTGGACCTACAGTAGTCCCGGTACTTGGTATTGAAAGCTTGCTGCATCTGAGCCCAAGTGGTGATACTATTCCCAGGTAAGCCCATGAACCAGCGTAATGTTGCATCCTTAAGAGTTGAAGGGAAGAGTTTCAGCTTCTGCTCATCTTCAGTATAGTCATAGGTTCGACAAAGGATAGCAAACTCAAATAGGAAGGTATCAGGATCTTCAGTAGTCAGTCCATGGAAGTGAGGTAAAGCGGAGGGGCTAATGTTCTTCATTTTCATGTCTCCATTGATTTCTCGGATGGGGAAGGCACCTTCTATTCTCTCATCTTCTCCTCTATTGTCAGCCATAGCTTCAGATGGGATGGTCTCTAATTCTTCTTCTGCTATAGGATCTTCGTATATGTCAGTAGGTTCACCTATAGGTTCTTCTGGATCACTGTCACCGAAGAAGAGAAAAGGGTGACTCAGTGATGTGGTGGGGGTGTTGGGTAAAAATTTGCCTGTTTTATCTCGATTCCTACGAGGCATGAAATGGAAAGACTTTTTTTTTTATTGCTTTTGTTTTTTTTTCTCTGGTACCTGCAAAAACTAAAACAGATTGATCTACAACTAACTATCTTGCTTAAATGAAAATGCAGAATTGAAATGAAAGCAGGAAAGAACTAATCTACTTTGCTCAAATGAAATTGCAGGAATTGAAATGCTGGTCTACGCTTGCAGAATTGAAATGCTAATCTATGTTTGCAAAATTGAAATTGCGGAATTGAAATGCTAATCTATGAAAGCGGGAAATCTCTATGCTACTTTTGCAGAATGGAAATGAAATAAACTACTTGGCAAAAGGCGAGAGTAGGAAAATAGAAGAAAAGCAACAATTACTAATACTCTGACGCTTCCCCGGCAACGGCGCCAAAAAGATGGTGGGCTCCAGTATTGTAGCAATAATGCTACAACTCCTGGAGCTTCCTTCTCTAATTTTATCAACCCGGTAGTTCGTAACAAACTTGGAAGTGACGGTGCTGTATGCACAAGTACTAGCTCTTGTCGCAGCTGTCACTTGGTCAGCTGGCACAAGTCCGCTAGGGCTCAAGCCAACTTCTATATGTTCTCAGAAGAAGCTTTTTAAGTGATGAACGAAAGCTATCTCAAAGGAAATTAACCTACTTTGCAAGAATGAACTGAAAGCCAACAAAACATGGAAACCCTAGTAAACCCTAATTTGACCAGCTTAATCCTTATGATGCAATGGTAGGAATGCAACTTCTAAAGTGATGTCATTACTTCTATGGAGATGTGATGCATGGGTCTAAACTACTTTCAGCTGAAGAGAACATGTTTTTGTACTTTTGCTCAAGTGGTGGGAGTTATTATGACTGTGCTTCTCACTGGGTCTTGACTGTGCAGGGGTAGTTCAAGGGGAGGAAGGCTTGCAAAAGGTCAGGAGGACTCTGAGAGGGTCCAGGGGATCCCTAACATCATTCCACAGAAGTTCACAACCTTCAGATGCCTGGCGACCGTGTTTGCAAGCTTCTACAGGATGTCTGCAGGGGATCCTACAGGAAGCTCGGGAATTCTACAGGAAGTCTGCTAACTTCTACAGGATGTTCTGCAATCGGAGTTTTGGGTGATGGATGGGTGAATGAGCTGTATGGGTGGATGGGTAGGATGAGAGGGGAGCTTGTGATGGCTTATGGACAGAGAGATGAGATGGAGAGGGGGTGTGTAAAGCTGCTTGGTCGATAGGAGGGTAGAGGCAATGGAAGGCCGAAAAGATAAAACAACGTGGATAATAGAAGAGTGGGGAGGCAAATGATCGAACTGGGAGGTACGGAGATGGCTTAGGCACGGCTGAGAAGGACAAGGAAATGATAGAGTGGTGCTGCGCAGTGTAAATGAAACAAATCACCTCTGTCTTGAGTATCACCGAAATGTCATCAACCTACTCTAATTGTTTTATTAAAAACCAAAGAACAGCAATGTAAGTTAAGAGAAAAGCGTGCATGGTGCTGAAACAAAGAGTTATTCCACAAGATCTAAATGCATGGACACTTCTACAACTGAAATTATTAGGTTAAAGCTTGCATGACCATATAAAACAGTGTTTTTGGTAGTTGGCACGGTCTGCACTTCCGGTCCCCAAACAGAGGTGAAAGTGAGTGTGCATTCAACCTTTTTTCGAACTCTGATTAACTCCAATCCTTACTCTAATCTAAACTACTGAAAGCAACTTTTTTCATGACACTAACCTATGTAACCACACCAAGAAATCCGAATCAGCAAACTATGTTCCAAGTGCATGTAAAGGACAAGAAATATAATGCTGAAAGAAAGACAAGTAACAATACAAAGAAAGGAGGCCTATTGCTCTCAGGTTGGGCCCAAAATTGAGAGCTATAGCTCCTCTAAGAACTCAGAATGGAACTCAAATCTGCCTGCCTTTTATTAAAAGATCATAGTCAAAAGTCTAACAACATGCCAACAATGGCTTACAAAGAGCAAAACAGAGTTGTAGCTCGTACTTCAGAATTTGCAACAAAGGTTCAAAAGTTCCCATCGAAGGCTACAGCCTCAATATTTATACATTATGCGGGCCAAGCTGGCCTCCTAAATTAGTGGGGCTTGGCTGACCAACTAAAAGTAAACTGTTGTTCCTTTAGAATCCGTTGGTTGCCTTCTAGCTCAGTGGTGATAGTTGTTGGAGCTCGGAGTTGGGGTGGAGATCACGAGGAAGGTCATTCAAGGCTGTGGACAACCTTCCTACAAAACCGCAATGCCACCTTGGTTGTCTCCTTGCCTTCATCTGCATGGTTTTGCTCCATTTAATGTCAAAAAACCTGAAATAAACATGTATTAGCCACATAGGCATAATGACTGTCCTCCTTCCTACAAATAACATGAATATACTAAGAAATGATGCATAAGTGATAAAAAATGAAGGGTTGAGCAAGGTAAGTAGGCCAAATGAGCCCAAAATGTTACCAAAATTTGGGGCTCATCATCACCCCCTAGCTAAAATATTTGCTCATCCTTGAGCAACTAGTCCAACTCCTCATCCTTCATTGCCTTTACTGCCACCCTTACATCCCAAGCCTCTGTAGTAGTGTCCTCCTTGCTGATATGAAACCCAGTGTTTCTGTTCACCTCTTCCCACTGTTCATTATCATCCTTCTCTGTGCTGCCTTCCATTAATCCTAGCAGCAGTGGTGGGCTTAGTTTGAGGCCAATCCAGCTGGCCTGGAGGTTTTGCATGGATTTCTTATAGAGGACCACCCGTACTATAGCTTCCCTCATCCGTGTTGGGGTATGATACTCTCTGATTTTCAGACTGTGGGCCAATGTATTCCATCGGCGGGTGCAAGCTTGGACAGTGTTGTCTCCTAACAGTCTCTCCATGTCCTCAAAATGCGCTATGGCTTGGGCTTGCTGACCCATATATCTCAATGAAGCTTGAGGGTCAGTAGACAAGTGTTGGTGTGCTGAGATTGGTGCAACTGGATCCCCTGGTTCTGCACGAATTAGCAATGGCTCATTCAGCTCCCGGTTCTTGACCGCTTTGGCTTCTGCTGCTCTTTTGTCCTCATGGTTCAGCCATGAGGCAAATGCCATTAATTGCATATCCCCTAAGGCCGTATTGGGATCCCATGAAATTACATTAGGCAGGGCCAAATTATGGAGGTAGAACTCCGCCAATTTGGCCCTATCCTCTGATGAACTAGTACTGCATACTTCAGTGAATTGTTGCGGGTCTTGGAGCTGAGAGATACCTCTTTGCGCCAAGGTATTGATTTGAAATTGCAGCCATTGGTCTTTCAGGTACAGGCCATAGGATTTGGCCGGCTGCCTGCATTGTATAGCATCCATGGCTCAACTGGCCATGCAGGCCAATTGTGCCTCTTTCTGCTGCAGTTGTTGTCTGAGAGCTTGCACCTCAATTTGTGCTTGTTGTTCTGCTTCCTGTAGATGCAAAGTTGGCTCCCCAAGACCGGTTTGTAGTTCCTCTTTGCCTTGCTGTTCTGTTGTGGTGTCATTGGAGGGTGTACCTGTTCCTGTCCTCAGCTCCTGTAGCTGCAATCTAAGCTTTTCGTTTTCTTCCTATAGGAACACTCTTTGGCAATTTGCCACGTGTTTAGCCATGGCTAATTCACTTCTGGCCTCCTTGAGTTGCTCTTGCAAGGGGCCTATGTCCGCCACACCCTTTGACTTGGCTATTTTCATCCACGTGTGTGTACGTACTCTCTCTTCCTCCAATGCAAAAAACAGTGGCACAGTGAATTTCTGAGGTATAATTTTGCCAGCCTCTAAGAAGTTGTAATATGAACTCAAACTTGGCTGAGGGCTAGGCTCTGGAATATGTTCTTTCACCACTTCTTTTGGTGGCTCTACTTCGCCCTCCCTCGGTGGTGATGAGGGTGCTTCTCCTTCCATTCTCTCTGTTTCTTTAAGCCTGGCTAAGGTTTCCTGTAGAGCATCCTCAGCATCCTGTAGCCAAGTTTTTGTAGTCAATTGGTCTAGCCTATCTTTCCAAGTAGTTTTCTTCGGGCTCCCCCTCTCATAGGTGACTGATATCCTTGAGGGGGACCTCTCCTTGGGCGAAGTAGGGGCATCATCTATAGTGATTGGGCTGCTGGACGGAGGCTGTGGCTTGCCCGTCTTTATTCTCACACTTCTCCTAGCTTTAAAATATAGAGGGGTTTCCCTCTTTCTCTTCTCCTTTGGCTTAGGAGGTGTGCTGAGGGCGGCCAGCACAGCTGCTGCCTCCCTTGCAAGAATGTCAGCTTTCTTCTCCTTGGGTTTCGCTTTTTCAGGGCTTCCTGTAGAAGACCCTGTTTTAGTTAATTTCGGGCTTCCTGTAGAAGGCCCTTTTTCAGCTGATTTCGGGCTTCCTGTAGAAGCCGGTTTCGGTTTTCCTGTAGAGACAGGTGGCACCACTTTAGATTGCTTTGCTGAGGGTGTTTTACTTTTCGACTTGGTTGCGGCTGCTGACGTGGTGCCTTTGCTGATGTGGACCTGCTCAGCCTTGTCCACTCTGCTTTGTAATCTTTTCTCTCTTGCCATCAAAATGGGTGTGTCATCCTTCTCTTTGGCACCCTTTTTCTCTTGTTTCTTCTCTTGCTTTTTCTTCTGCTCCATGGTCGTGGTCTTCTGGCCTTTTTCTTTCTTCCCTGCAAGCACTGACTCTTTCTCCTCACTGCTAGATGAACCGAGCTCCTCGGTCAACATCTTTATGTCACCATCCTTGGTCAAATTCCTGAAGGCTTCCCATGAGAGAGGAACCTTGTATGTGTGGAGCGCATCCTCCACGAGGAGTTTAATGAGTCCATGGTGGGCTACCTGGTCTGGTGTGCCTTCTTTCAGCTTGGTGGCACATTCAATCATGGACTGTAGTAGAAAGTAGGGGATACTCAGTTTGTTTTCTACAGGTAGGTCCATCTGGTGCCTTAATTCCGTGAGTAACCGAAAATGGTACCCATATACAATGCTAAAACGGCCTTCGCAGGTGATGTACTTCATAATCTGAAGGCTAACTTCACTCCACAGTGGCAGTAAACTGGTTCTACCTACCCCATTTTTATCTTCTGAGAATTCCTCCTCTGGTGGAAAGAATTCTTTCTTAGCCTTCTGGCCCAATTTCCTCTCTTCTTTATCCCATGGTAATCCCATTGGGAGCTCAGTAACTCGGCTGATGAATTGTGGGGTGTGTCTGAGACTCAAACCCCTGAAGTTAATGGTGGCCAATGTTTTGGATTTCGGCTTCAGAGCTTGCAAAAACTCCCCTGCCACCTCAGTGTCATAGCCCTGCAACTTGTCGCAGAACGACATCCATTGCGCTTGCGTGAACAACTCCACCACCTCAGGATTTTCTCTTAACTTCGTTGAATCGGGTGGTTCCCTTCTGATGAACCCACCCGGCATGGTGAAAAACTGCTGCGTTAGCTGGAGGTGGCGAATGCGGAAGAAAAGTGGCCTACTGGGACAGAGCGTAGAATTACGCCTCTGTCATGCATACAATTCACGAAACTTATCTCCCGAGGACCTTAACACAGCTTAATTATACTGACATCCTGTAGGACGACAATTCATGCAACGGCAGACAATATTTGCAAAATTTTCTTACGACCAGACTGTAAACATCGATTCTGCCACCCTCAAAACCAATTGCATGGAGAGTTCAGGCTTACCTTTTTAATCCGCCACCTTTTGACGTGAGGAACCCGATTTCCTGTAGAAACAGCTTTCCTGTAGAAGCAGCGCACGAATTCTGGAGGATACTGCAGTGGGTCTGTGCTCTTGGTGCTGCTTAACAGGCGTTCGAACGGCCGAAGACTTGGAGTGTCGAGCTTTAGAGGAATCCGGATGCTCACTCGACCTTCAAACGGCGAATGATAAATGCATGGGGTGGCAATCTAGCCGATTAGATTTGAATCCGGCGGAATCCGTGGCGCAGGGGTGAGCTGTCCCTGCCGGACCGTTGGACGACGTCACACCATCATTCTTCTGCAAGTTCCCTTACTGCCGCATCATTCCCGCAGATCCGCCGCCGTCATTTCTGTTACAACTCATTTCTCCCCGACTGGATGGCTCTCACGTGTGCACTGCCCGTTCCTTTTGCCATGACCACCGTTTACCATCCGACTAGACCATCTGACTGGTCGACGTGGCCAGTCGATTGGCCATACAACCGCTCAACCCATTCACTTCACACTTGCAAACATTTTCAAAGTAAAATTCATGCAATTCGACGGAAGAAAGGGTCGAGGCACTTACCTGTGCGGCCGCAACACGATTTTTCAGGCTCTTGGACGACGATGAGTGGATTTATTTGCTGCTGGTGGATTGCACAGGCCCGGAGGTTCCTATTCACAGGCCGCTGACGATGAATCTTATGATTCGGCTGCATGTGCCTGCGTTTTCATTGCATGTCGCAGGCGCTTGAATGGTATACACTCTAGCGGGCTTAACTGCTACGGGACTCCTGCAGGATGTCCTGTAGCAGTGTTTCCTCCTCGGGTGCATGCTGTACGATGAAGATAGTGGCCTCACGATCATGCTCACAGAGCTCATGGATAGCTGGGATGGATATGGTATGGCATCTCGGCATTTTTTTCATTTTAAAAATTGCTTTCTCTTGATAACTCAATGATCTGCTTTGATGGTGCAGGTATCTTCATTGCATGTCAACAGGGGTGGTAGAAAGAGGTGACAGCAGTGTGTGAGGAAGAAACTGGTAGCTTGCATGCGTCCATACCGGACCTTGGTCATTAGATCTCCTCATATAATCAGTTCTGGGCCTTCCAAAACTTCTACAGGAAGTTTCCTGTAGAAATACAGAACTTCCTGTAGAAAGTCTGTACTTCCTGTAGAAAGTCTGTAACTTCCTGTAGAAGACTAAGCTGTGATGGAATCGTGCCCATACCTTGGAGAAGATGAGTATTCTTGGAGGAGGTGCTGTTGAGGTCCCCTGGCAGCATGGTAAGGATCCTTGACTTTGAGTTGAGAGACATCCTCTCCTTCATAGAACACCTGCAATCTGCATGCATTTCCACATTATAAACTTGATGTCCCTGTCTTCTTTTGCTTATTGTTTTTTCTCTTTTTTCTTTTCTTTTTTTTTTTTTTTTTTGAAAGATAACAGGGGCGCCTCAATGAGGTTTTCACCCTCGCCATCTGCCTTAAGCGCCTCAGAGAGGTTTTCACTTAAGGATCTTTTTTCAAATCCCCTTTTTTTTTTTTTTTTTTTAAAAGACAATAGGGGCGCCTCAATGAGGTTTTCACCCCTACCACCTGCCTTGGGAGCCTCAGAAAGGTTTTCACCCAAGGATCTTTATTTATTTATTTATTTATTTTTTAGATCTTTCAGGGTATGCCCAAAGCAGAGGCAGAACCCTTCTCTATGACCAGCACTGACTTCTCCACAGTTTTGATGAATTCTTGTCTTGAGAGAGGTTTCCTGTAGATCTTCAGTCGATGCCCATTGACAAGCATGGGGATGGCTTCCTCATCAATGGTCCGAATAAGAACAGGTCCATTGTCATGACATTTTTCCACTGCATATGGTCCCAGCCATCTGGTTCTCAGCTTCCCCTTGAAATCTTTGTGCCTGGAGTCATACAACAATGCCCAATCTCCTTGCTGGAATTGCTTGTCATTGAGGTGTTGGTCATGCCACACCTTTCTCTGAAGTTGAACCACTTCTGAGTGAAGGAGGACCTGCATCCGGTGCTCGTCCAGTCCATTCAGTTGCAATAACCTTTCTTGTTGTGCATGGCTGAGATCTAGGTCCAGTTGAGCTGCCATCCTCAAAGTGTTGTATTCAAATTCAATGGACAGCAAAGCTTTCTTCCCATAGACCAGCTCATAAGGTGTGAAGCCGGTTGTGGTCTTCCAGGTGGTGTTGTAAGCCCATGTGGCCTCAACCAGGCGATCTGCCCAATCTTTCCTACTGCTACTCACCACCTTAGTCAAAATCCCTTCCAATGCTCTGTTGGTGACTTCCACTTGCCCATTTGCCTGTGGATGATAGGGGGTGGAAGTCCTATGCTTAATTTTGTGATGAGCTAGTAGGTCTTCAATTAAGTTGGATGTGAACTGGCTTCCTTGATCGGTGAGTAGCTCTCTTGGGTAGCCAGATTTGTAGAAGATGTTCTCTCTTAAGAACTCAGCCACCTTTTCTTCTGTTGCCGCTTTGATTGCCTTAGTTTCTGCCCACTTTGTCAGGTAGTCAGTGCACACAATGATGTAAGACCTTTGCTTCGAAGGAGGGTTGATTGGACCCACAAAGTCCATACCCCACTTCTCAAATGGCTCAAGAGTCACTTGAGGTTGGAGAGGCATCTCATCCCTTTGAGTCGGTTTCCCCATTCTTTGGCATTGGTCACATTGGCTGATATACCTTCTGACATCTTGATGAAGTGTGGGCCAATAGTAGCCTGCCTGCAGGATTTTGAAGGCAGTCCTCTTTGCTGCAAAATGTCCTCCACAAGGCCCATCATGACAGGTGAGGAGGATATCAAAGACTTCCTCCTCCCTTACACAACGCCTTAAGATCTGATCAGGGCCAAGCTTGAACAGGTTGCCCCCAATCCAAGTAAATGAGGCACTTTTTCTGATGATTCTGCTCTTCTCTCTTGAAGATAGGTGTGGAGGGAACTGTGCTGAAACAAGGTAGTTTTCTATATCAGCAAACCATGGAGAGAGTACTGAAATAGCAAACAGATGTTCATCGGGCATCTGGTCATCCACTGTTCCATCCTCATCTGCAGATAAATCCAATCTAGATAAAAAGTCAGCAACAACATTTTCTTTACCTGGTTTGTCAACAATGGTCAAATCAAACTGCTGCAACAAAAGTAACCATCTAATAATACGAGCATTCACATCTGGTTTATTCATTAAATATCTAATTGCAGCATGATTCGTATGTACAAAGGTTTGATAGCCAATGATATAATGTCGGAACTTGTTCAGTGCATGGACCACAGCCAAGAATTCTTTCTCGGTTACAGTGTAATTCAGTTTAGCTTTGGATAAGTTTTTGCTAACAAAGTAAATGGCATATGGAAGTTTTTGTTCAACTTGTCCTAAAGCTGCCCCTAGGGCTTTGTTCGAGGCATCAGTGTGGATGTGGAAAGGTAGGGCCCAGTTTGGACCTCTCAAGAATGGGGCAGACACCAACTTGTCCTTTAATTCATTCAAAGCCCTCTGACAATCGTCAGTCCATTTAAACTCCACATCTTTTGCCAACAGGCCAAACAATAGCGAAAGAGAGATGCTTCAACCATCAATGTCATAGGACAACTGTCTGACCTTATGTTAGGTTAGGTATGTGAAGGGTATCTAAGAGGTCTTCAGGGACTCCTCGGAGCAGGACCAACTTGAGGAATTCAGGGTCAAGTGTGCACCTGGCCCGTTTATAGCTAAGTTGGAACCTTTCCTCATAATCCTCTAAGGACTCATCATTTCCCATGACCATCCGAAAGATTTCTCCCTTGGTTTCCTTGGACCTACAGTAGTCCCGGTACTTGGTATTGAAAGCTTGCTGCATCTGAGCCCAAGTGGTGATACTATTCCCAGGTAAGCCCATGAACCAGCGTAATGTTGCATCCTTAAGAGTTGAAGGGAAGAGTTTCAGCTTCTGCTCATCTTCAGTATAGTCATAGGTTCGACAAAGGATAGCAAACTCAAACAGGAAGGTATCAGGATCTTCAGTAGTCAGTCCATGGAAGTGAGGTAAAGCGGAGGGGCTAATGTTCTTCATTTTCATGTCTCCATTGGTTTCTCGGATGGGGAAGGCACCTTCTATTCTCTCATCTTCTCCTCTATTGTCAGCCATAGCTTCAGATGGGATGGTCTCTAATTCTTCTTCTGCTATAGGATCTTCGTATATGTCAGGAGGTTCACCTATAGGTTCTTCTGGATCACTGTCACCGAAGAAGAGAGAAGGGTGACTCAGTGATGTGGTGGGGGTGTTGGGTAAGAATTTGCCTGTTTTATCTCGATTCCTACGAGGCATGAAATGGAAAGACTTTTTTTTTATTGCTTTTGTTTTTTTTCTCTGGTACCTGCAAAAACTGAAACAGATTGATCTACAATTAACTATCTTGCTTAAATGAAAATGCAGAATTGAAATGAAAGCAGGAAAGAACTAATCTACTTTGCTCAAATGAAATTGCAGGAATTGAAATGCTAGTCTACGCTTGCAGAATTGAAATGCTAATCTATGCTTGCAAAATTGAAATTGCGGAATTGAAATGCTAATCTATGAAAGCAGGAAATCTCTATGCTACTTTTGCAGAATGGAAATGAAATAAACTACTTGGCAAAAGGCGAGAGTAGGAAAATAGAAGAAAAGCAACAATTACTAATACTCTGACGCTTCCCCGGCAACGGCACCAAAAAGATGGTGGGCTCCAGTATTGTAGCAATAATGCTACAACTCCTGGAGCTTCCTTCTCTAATTTTATCAACCCGGTAGTTCGTAACAAACTTGGAAGCGACGGTGCTGTATGCACAAGTACTAGCTCTTGTCGCAGCTGTCACTTGGTCAGCTGGCACAAGTCCGCTAGGGCTCAAGCCAACTTCTATATGTTCTCATAAGAAGCTTTTTAAGTAATGAACGAAAGCTATCTCAAAGGAAATTAACCTACTTTGCAAGAATGAACTGAAAGCCAACAAAACATGGAAACCCTAGTAAACCCTAATTTGACCAGCTTAATCCTTATGATGCAATGGTAGGAATGCAACTTCTAAAGTGATGTCATTACTTCTATGGAGATGTGATGCATGGGTCTAAACTACTTTCAGCTGAAGAGAACATGTTTTTGTACTTTTGCTCAAGTGGTGGGAGTTATTATGACTGTGCTTCTCACTGGGTCTTGACTGTGCAGGGGTAGTTCAAGGGGAGGAAGGCTTGGAAAAGGTCAGGAGGACTCTGAGAGGGTCCAGGGGATCCCTAACATCATTCCACAGAAGTTCACAACCTTCAGATGCCTGGCAACCGTGTTTGCAAGCTTCTACAAGATGTCTACAGGGGATCCTACAGGAAGCTCGGGATTTCAACAGGAAGTCTGCTAACTTCTACAGGATGTTCTGCAATCGGAGTTTTGGGTGATGGATGGGTGAATGAGCTGTATGGGTTGATGGGTAGGATGAGAGGGGAGCTTGTGATGGCTTATGGACAGAGAGATGAGATGGAGAGGGGGTGTGTAAAGCTGGTTGGTCGATAGGAGGGTAGAGGCAATGGAAGGCCGAAAAGATAAAACAGCGTGGATAATAGAAGAGTGGGGAGGCAAATGATCGAACTGGGAGGTAAGGAGATGGCTTAGGCACGGCTGATAAGGACAAGGAAATGATAGAGTGGTGCTGCGCAGTGTAAATGAAACAAATCACCTCTGTCTTGAGTATCACCGAAATGTCATCAACCTACTCTAATTGTTTTATTAAAAACCAAAGAACAGCAATGTAAGTTAAGAGAAAAGCGTGCATGGTGCTGAAATAAAGAGTTATTCCACAAGATCTAAATGCATGGACACTTCTACAACTGAAATTATTACGTTAAAGCTTGCATGACCATATAAAACAGTGTTTTTGGTAGTTGTCACGGTCTGCACTTCCGGTCCCCAAACAGAGGTGAAAATGAGTGTGCATTCAACCTTTTTTCGAACTCTGATTAACTCCAATCCTTACTCTAATATAAACTACTGAAAGCAACTTTTGTTCATGACACTAACCTATGTAACCACACCAAGAAATCCGAATCAACAAACTATGTTCCAAGTGCATGTAAAGGACAAGAAATATAATGCTGAAAGAAACAAGTAACAATACAAAGAAAGGAGGCCTATTGCTCTCAGGTTGGGCCCAAACCTGAGAGCTATAGCTCCTCTAAGAACTCAGAATGGAACTCAAATCTGCCTGCCTTTTATTAAAAGATCATAGTCAAAAGTCTAACAACATGCCAACAATGGCTTACAAAGAGCAAAATAGAGTTGTAGCTCGTACTTCAGAATTTGCAACAAAGGTTCAAAAGTTGACATCGAAGGCTACAGCCTCAATATTTATACATTATGCGGGCCAAGCTGGCCTCCTAAATTAGTGGGGCTTGGTTGACCAACTAAAAGTAAACTGCTGTTCCTTTAGAATCTGTTGGCTGCCTTCTAGCTCGGTGGTGATAGCTGTTGGAGCTCGGAGTTGGGGTGGAGATCATGAGGAAGGTCATTCAAGGCTGTGGACAACCTTCCTACAAAACCGCAATGCCACCTTGGCTGTCTCCTTGCCTTCATCTGCGTGGTTTTGCTCCATTTAATGTCAAAAAACCTGAAATAAACATGTATTAGCCACATAGGCATAATGACTGCCCTCCTTCCTACAAATAACATGAATATACTAAGAAATGATGCATAAGTGATAAAAAATGAAGGGTTGAGCAAGGTAAGTAGGCCAACTGAGCCCAAAATGTTACCAAAATTTGGGGCTCATCACTTGTGCCTCAAACTCCCCAAAATCCCACGGAGCATCTCACCAAGACCGTCGCCAGACTCCAGCTTTCATAAGGGGAGCTTAAGAAAGTGTAGAAGGATTTAGACATTGCCCGGAGAAACCTAGCACGAAAAGAACAATAGCTTAAGATAGCCAGGACCAACGCAGACCTGATTAGTAAGAACCTACAGGGAGAAAACTAGGATATTATTGAGCTAAAAGGAAAGAGGAAAGGAAACATGTATCTCCTGCAGGCCAAGAAACGTGTATGGGATGAAATCATAGCATAAATGAAAAGCAACTCAGAGTGCATAACTTTGATCGATGAATAGAAAATTTTGATCAAGGATTGTGAGTTTTTCATCCTTGTTGCCAAAGAAGATGGGGAAAAGAACTCCCAGATTTCCAAGAATTTCATCCAATTTGTGGATGAAAGGCCACTCAGTGATTTTAGTCCAATTTATGTAGTAGATAGAGTGTTTGTTATCATGGAGATCTCTAAAGTTGTCCAGAAGGAGGAGGCCAGAGTCAAAGCTAAGGAATGTCTAAGGGTGGTGCAGAAAGATGTGGATAATTTCCATGCTGAGTTTGATGAAAGAATCAGGCCAGGGTTTCCTAGTTGCTGGGATCTTGTGGGAATGCTAATCCCATGGACAGAATACAACCAGATGTTAGTGGACGCCAAGAGCAAGGCAGATTTCTCCCATGAGAATACTGCCACCCTTAAAGGTAAAACAGTGGTTAACTATCTCAGAAAGGAGTTCCATCTATTATGGTTGATAAACCTTGTTCCACCGTAGCTTGGACTATATAGAGGTTACGAATCTCAAGATCGCATATCAGCGCTTATTTCATGCTCCTCTACCCGCTCCAACATTATGGAAAAGGTGTGAGCAATTTTTCAATCATCATGTGCTTGAGATCATCAACCCAGTGACGTTGCCTCCAGAACCTATTTATCATGACTAAGGATGTTGTTGATCATGTTGATCATGACACTTTTATTTTCTGTTTTATGTAAATATTTTATTTCAAAAGAAACTATGTCAGTTAGTTAGAATTTGGTTTGTACAGTTGTGTCACTGAGCACGTTGATATTTTGTTATGATGATTCACTGCGAAATCAAGAAAGAATATTTTGTAATAGGCTCTCCCTCTGAGGCCCTATAAAAACAATTTATGATCTTGAACCAAGGATTCAGAATTTTGGTTTTCCAAGAGAGAAGTTATGTAAGTTGTCCATGAAATGTATGCTCTGTGGAATATTAGTAAAAGTTTTTTGCGATTCTAGCTCATATAAATGTGCAATATGTATTTCTTCTTGTGTTTTTTCTATATGTGTTCACTCTTCTTCCCAGGTTACATGTAATATCAGTTGTTGGATATGGTTTTCATGAAATTGTAGATTCATCTAGGTCTAATGCTGATTAAAGATGCCTATAAATGATATGAATTGTTATCCTTAAAATGCACTCCGTGTACCTCAACACTTCATTAAAACCTCCTACTGGTACAAAAATAACTTTTGCAGGGGCTTTTGAATCAAATTTTGGATTCACATTAAGGGAAAGAAAATCTCCAACCCTTGATCAAATCCAAATAGATGCATTAGAGATAGAAGCAAATTTGGTGGCTGCAAGAAAAGCACTAGAGACACAACCTATCCAAGACAAGGGAAAGGCAAAGATGGAATCCTCTCAAAGTCAAGCATTGGAGGATATGTGTAATGTAAATAAAACTTTGTTAGATAAGTTAAATAAATTAGAGTTAGAAAATAAGAATTTTCAAAAGCAAACACAGTATAATAAGAACTTTAATCCCCAAGACATAAGATAATCTTTGCAAATCCTGCAAAGGGAAAGGACAGATCAAGATCAAATTCAAGCACCCTTATATATAGAAGCAGATCTTGGTGAAGAACAACTTGAAGACCAAATTTCTACGTTATATGCAGTAGATGAAGATGAACTTGGTATTGAAGGAGAAAGATATGTATATGATGAAACCGATGCCATTCATGATGAAAATGAAATTGATGAATCTTGGAAACAATTCTCTGATTTTATGCAGGCTGAACTACATAAGAAATATGACTTGAGATCGAGGAAAAGATCAAGAAATCAAGAAAATGAAAGTGAGCAGAAAGTTTCAACTTCCTCACCAAAGGCAACTCCATAAAAATCTCAGCTTGCAAAACAAGTAAATAAAGGAAAGCAGCAGCAAAATGCAAATGGCAAGACGCAGATACTTCAAGGTGAGTCTTCTCAAGATCAAGTTGAAAAAATTCCTTTGGAGAAACTTGTTTCAATTCCTCAAGTAATACCAGTCATGAAGAAAGGTGAAGATGAGAACGAAAGGACTGCTACACAGGGTCACTTGTTTAGTCTTACTAAGGAGTTGGAAAAGGTAAGAATACAAGTTCCCCTTACAGAGTTGGCAAAAACACCTATTTATCAAAAGGAGATTGCTAAGTTTATTAATTTAAAAGAAAATGAGAGTATAAATGATATTGTAAATTTGCAAGAAAATAAACCAGTGGTGGTTTTTGGTCCACATGTAGAGGAAGTAGATTCTTCAATACCTCCTTTTTATATTTCCTTATTGGTCCATGATTTCCTCCTACATAATTGTATGTTTGATTCGGGAGCTTCACATAATCTTATGCCTTTGTCAGTGATGAAGCAACTAAATCTACAAGTTACCAAACCTTATAGGGACTTATATTCTTTTGATTCGAACAAAGTCCAGTGTTATTAAGGATCTGGTAGTGTCACTAGCCCAAATTCCAGCTAGAAGCTTGGTCATGGATGTAATAGTAGCAGATATTCCTTCTAGATTTGGAATGCTTCTATCTAGGTCCTGGGGGGCTAAATTGGGTGGTGTTTTGAAACTAGATTTTACATATGTTGTTATACCGATTTTTGGTGGGGAAAATGAGATTATACAGAGAAACTAGATTTGTAAAAACAATTACAAAAAATGGAGCAAATAAATTCACCTGTATATAGCCAGGAGAAGGATGATTTTTCTTGTTTCACACTGCATGATAATGCAACGCTGGTTGAAAACAATCAGAAGCAGCTTGCTTCAGCCAATGTAATTACAGAGCTACACACTGGAGGAGTGTGGAAATGCTTCTTTGATGGAGCTTATTCTAAGGAAGGAATAGGTGCTGGTTTTCTTCTAATTGCACCTAGAGGTAATATGTTCCATTTTTCCTTTAAATTAGAGTTCGAGATAACAAACAATGTGGCAGAATATGAGTCCTTGATTATTGCTTTACAAACAGCAAAACAGATGGCAGTTAAGTCAATTTCTGTTTTTTGAGATTCAGAGCTGATTATTAAGAAAATAAAAGATCACTACCAAACAAAGCACCCTAGGCTTAGAGCATATAAAAATGAGGTATGGGATTTGATTGAGAACTTTTTTGAAACTTTTAACATTCAATTCATTCCAAGAGATGAGAATAGATTAGCAGATTCATTGGTTGTGGCTGCTAGTACTTTCAAGCCTCCTATTAATCCAAGACTAATATACGAGATAGAGATGAGACACGGAGCCTTTGTTCCTGATAATGTTAGGAATTGGCAATTTTTTGAGGATGATTAGTAGATTAAGGAGTTTTTGACTATGGTTGAAGAGTTTCAGGGCACAGAAATTGATCAGGATGAAAAAGAGACAACAGAAATTGCAGAAGTCAGTGGTTTAAAAGATTCAATAGCAAATCAGAAGATCTTTCAATTGAAAGATAATATTCTTCCACAGGGACTTGTTCCTCTTGAAAGGATTTTTAATGTCAATGATGTGGTTGTTGACTCAGGGAAAATTCCACAAGATGAACATATTCAGGATCACAACATTGGAACTCAGGAGAATTCCAGGTTAGTAAAATTATATGGTGGAGTTTCACCTAATTTTCAAGAGAGATATATTAAAATTTTCAAGAATTATGTTGATGTATTTGCATGGTCCTATGAAGATCTCAAAACCTATGATGTCAATATTATTCAACACAATATTCCTTTGAAGTAGGGAATTAAACCCTACAAACAGAAGCTTAGACAAATAAATCCTCTGCTTCTACCATCAATTGAAAAGGAGGTCAAGAAGTTGCTTGATGCCAAAATAATAGTTCCACTCAGGTATTCTGATTGGATAGCGAATTTAGTGCCTATGAGAAAGAAAAATGGAGAAATAATGCTATGTGTGGATTTCATAAATCTCAACAGGGCTTCTTTGAAAGATAACTATCCATTGCCTAAAATGGATCATGTGCTGCAAAAGGTAACGAGATCTTTTAGAATGTCAATTCTAGATCTATTTTTTGGTTATAACCAGGTGGCTATGGATAAGGAGGATCAAAAGAAAACGGCATTCAAAACTCCTTGGGGAACCTTTCTGTATGCCAGAATGCCTTTCAGATTGACGAACGCAGGTGCTACATTTCAAAGGGCTATGGACATTGCTTTTGTTGGAGATAAATTTGTAGTAATATATTTGGATGATATTAATGTCTTCTTAAACTCTGATGAAGAACATTTGGATCATTTGAAAAAGACTTTTGATAAATGTAGAAGATTTGGACTTTCCCTAAACACCAAGAAATCTATTTTTGCTCTGGAAGAAGGAAAACTATTGGGGCACATTGTTTCCAAAGATGGAGTGAAGGTAGATCCGACCATAGTACAAGCTATGCAAAAAATACCATTGCGTACAAGTAAAAAGGATATTCAAAAGTTTCTGGGAAATATAAACTTCCTGAGAAGATTTGTATCCAACTATGCAGAAATTGTAAAAGAAATTACTAATATGCTAAAGAAGGAGAATGAAGTGAATTGGACCAAAGAAGCTAGAGAATCATTTTCCAGGATTAAAGAGGCATTACAAGCAGCTCCAGTCTTACTCAGCCCTGATTACCAAAAGCCTTTCCAAGTTTTTTCATTCGCATCATCAAGTTCAATAGTTGTTGTCTTACTGCAGAAGAATGATGAAGAGAAAGAGCAGCTAGTTGCATTCTTCAGTAAGATTCTTGGGGATTCTGAGCTGAAATATAATATTCTTGAGAAACAAGTGTATGCTTTGGTCAAAGCCCTGAAGCTTTTAGAACTTATGTGTTGCAGTCACAAATCATTGCTTATGTGCCAAATGTTGTAGTGAAAGATGTATTACTACAGGGAGATGTAGAAGGCAGAAGAGGAAAATGGATAGCCAAGATCCAAGAATATGATTTAGACATAAAACCCACAAAGTTGGTGAAAGGACAAGGATTTGCAAAAATATTGACCGAATCAAACTTTTAGGCATTGGGAATCAACTTGCTGGCACCTGTGGATGAAAAAGCAGCTGAAGAAAGTGAAGGAAAGCAAGATCCAGGTATGAAGATCAGGTATAATTTTTTGTGTTCAGAATGGTATAAGCATATAATTCATTATTTGTGCTTTCTTTCATGTCCCCAATCCTTAGATAGAACAATGTATAGAGCACTAAATATCAAGGCACAGCCATATGTGATTGTGGAAGGCAGATTGCACTAGAAGGATCCTGCTAGAATTTTATTGCTGTGTTTAACAGAGGTTGAATTTACAAAAACAATCAAATATTATCATGAGGGGTTATGTGGAGGACATTACAATTGGAAAGCAATTGCACATAAGATCTTTCAGGCAGGATTTTATTGGCCTACTTTATTTGGTGATACATATAAGTTTTTTAGAAGTTGTCAGAAGTGTCAGCTTTTTGTCGAGAAAAAGGGATTGGCCCCTTTACCTTTGATTCCAGTTTTCATAGAGGAGCCATTTAGACAATGGGGATTGGACTTTGTTGGAGAAATCAATCCACCTTCAAGCAGACAACACAAGTGGGTTCTCACAGCAACTTATTACTTCACCAAATGGGTAGAGGCAATCCCTACTAAGAGAGCAAATGATCAGATAGTAATGAAGTTCCTGGAGGAAA
This sequence comes from Pinus tabuliformis, assembly GCA_031772625.1. Classification (NCBI taxonomy): domain Eukaryota; kingdom Viridiplantae; phylum Streptophyta; class Pinopsida; order Pinales; family Pinaceae; genus Pinus; species Pinus tabuliformis. The sequence continues at coordinate 240,696,758 of CM062817.1, forward strand.
ATGTTTTCAATAGATTTGGATGCCCCATTAAAATTATAACAGACAATGCTCAAGTCTTCAATTCAAGTAATTTCATTGCTTTTTGTCACAAGTATAATATTATTTTGTCCCATTCAACAGCTTACCATCCGCAGGGAAATGGATTCGCTGAATCTACTAACAAAACTTTGATGAAGTTCCTTAAGAAAACCATTGCAGAAAATCAAAGAGATTGGGATTCTAAATTAAAGTTTTCTCTGTGGACTGCTAGAGTAACTACAAGATCTATAGGGAAAACACCTTTTGAATTAGTATATGGAACTCAGGCTCTATTTCCAGGTCAGCTTGTGAAGCCAGTGATTGCAATGATTCAAGAGGCGAAGGAAGAACCAAATGCTTTGATAAGAAGAATGAATAAAGTGATGGAGCTAAGCGAGAACAGGGACAAGGTAAGAGAACTTGATTATGTATCAATCCAAGATGAAAAATATTTTTGACAGAAAATCCAAGGAAATTGATTTTAAAGTTGCAGATTTAGTATTGAGATGGGATACCAGAAGAGAAGATAAGGGTAAACATGGGAATTTTGATCCTCTCTGGTATGGCCCTTTTAGAATTGCTGAAGTAAGATCCAATAATACCTTCATTCTTGAGAATCTTGATGGTGAAACTCTACAGCTGCCTGTCAATGGGCAATACTTAAAGCATTACTTCCAGTTCTGAAGAATAAGCATCATTTCATTGTAAATACCAGAGTGAAATCAGTGTACAAATGCCATAGAATTTAAATTTATGCGAAGCAATATATGACTCCATGCCTGAAGTGAAGGCACTAATCTGCGATTCTTAGTGCTTCTGTGGAAAAAGCACTATCCCCAGGTGGAGCCAGATGTTGTAACATGCATTTTTGTTGCTTGTAGTATTCATTTTTCATTCAAGAACTTGAAAATATTTCAAAAAATAGATAAAAGAAAGAGGAAGAAGTGATAATGGTATATCATAAATCGCTAAAGGAACAAGTAAGAATTAAAGAATCGGCCCCAGTATAGCCAAGGATCAAACCAAATCATAATATAAATGGTTATTATATATGTTAGCGATGCGATTAAATCGCAATCGCAAATCATAGTGGGCAGTTATAACATAGCACCTCAACCTTGGCCGATTGCGATTCGCGATAGTCAGACCCGAAACACATATATATTATGTTTTAAAACCCCGGAACCACAAAATACTGAAGGAATGGCGCAAAGTCAAAGTGAGTGGACAGATGAAGAATGAACGCACAGGAACCGTTGGATCTTGGAGATCAACGGATGAGGTCGAAGGGAATGAACGATCTAGACTTAATCATGTAGATTGGAATCAAGGAATGAACGACGGAGATTAACCAAAAGCGTTGGTGGAAGAGAAATCTGAAGGTGCATCGCCGCCGTCGATGGTCGAACATCTACGGTCATCGGGCGTGAGCAAGTCCACGCGTTAACCAAGACGAAGGGTGGATTTAAAGCTATAAGAGAGATTTCGAGCAGATGAAAAGTGGTAAATGGTATTTAGAGGAAAGCGCCCAATTCCATTCAATGGTTGACACGTAGCACTATAGGAGAGAGAAAAACCGCCCATTTTGGGCGGGTAACTCTCGTGCAAGTAGTCCACCAGAAATTGATATCAGCCGTCGAATCCTGGGGTTGAAATCTACGTTGGAGAATGGTCGGACCCGAAAACATATGCATTATGTTTTAAACTCTTGGCGCGTCTGTTATATTGCATATTGTTAAGTTTTGTAGTGATATATCATTTGAAAGGACTGATTGTGATTTGCGATGGGAAATCAACACAACGTTGAAAAAGGCAGAACCGATGGGTTTATGCAACATATTTAATTCTTTTTGAGTTCCGCGGTAAACCAAAGTTTTGCGTTAATTTCGTTGTACAAAGGAAAAATCAGTGTTACCGCCGAGTCCGAAGAAAAGGCAGTTGGGCATGTTTTATTTGTGTTTTGGCCAATATAAGCGCACCCGATATATACGTAAGCCCCAGTCTACGCATAAGTCAAAGTCTAATGCAGTTAATTATGGTTTAAGTGGATTAAGCATTATTAAAGCATCCACAGAGGAACTCAAGAGCCGATTAACAGAGCCGAAAAGCCAACAGTCATTGTCATCTTCTAAGTTCAGTTATTTTCTGTTATTTCATGTTCTTTGAGGTGTCTTTTACCTTCTGTGTAATTTTTTGTAATAGTTTTTACTTCATATAGTTAGGGAAACAATTTAGTAGTTTGACAGTTTCAGAAATCAACAACTGTTTCATAAATGTATAAAAGGAGGAAGATTTACAAAGAAGGGGTTCGAATTTTAGAGAACCTGGAGACTAAGCCACTGTATTTCTGATATAGTTGCTGATTAATGAAAGAATCAGAAGTTTCCATGAATTTTTGGGTATAATTTTGCAACTCTTCTGTCATGTGCCATCTTATGTTTTCTTCTTTCAAGTATAGTAATGAAGCTGCAAGTCTTTATTTGCTTATGTAGATAAAGTTAAAATCCCTTAAAAGAGCACTCCTATACTTGAAGTCTTCATCTTCCTTTCTAAGTTATAGATAGTAGTTTTTGTGTAAGGCAGCATATTATCTTTAACTTCTCCAAGGGTCGCAGATAATATTTTCTGTGTCAAGCAGCGTATTGTCTATGATTCAGTTCTCATTTTCATAATTCTTCTAAGTTACGGATAGTAGGTTCTGTGTTAAGCAGCATATTATCTTAAACTTCTCCTTCAAGCTTTCTTCATTCATCATTTATATCTAGCAACAAATGGCATTCTGAGATTTTCTGGTCACATATGTATTAAGGCTTAAAGACCAAGTTTTCCAAGTCCTTCATTTAAAAATACAACAAACAATAAAGTGATAAATAAGTGACAACAAACAATAATCATTAATGTCTTAAGCACAATTTCTCCACAGCGAGAAAATTGGTTTCTTAAGGTACAACACCACAAGACTATCTTAAGCTCTTTCCAAGATTCACTGGAGAAGATGATATCTCATCACAGAGACATAGAGAAATCTTGTGTGAATTTGCAGGAAAGTTGAATGTAGAACCCTTGGATGTGGTGTTGAGACCTTTTATTCAATCTTTGAATGGGGAAGCAAGGAAATGATTCAAAGCCCTCCCAAATGCCTCAATCACTCCCTGGGAGGATATGGAGAATTCTTTTATGCAAAAATCAGGAGAGAATAGGGATCATGCTTACATCATCACTGAATTCAATGCAATGAAGAAAAAACATAATGAAGATGTTTCAAAATTCATAAAAAGGTTTAACAAATTATACAACAATCTTCCAACTGAAATCAAACCCCCACAGGCTACTTCTAAAGTGGTGTTTATTGGGGCTTTCGAACCTGAATTCGGGTTCACTCTTAGAGAAAGAAAGTCTCGTACCCTGGACCAGATTCAAATAGATGCTTTAGAGGTTGAAGCAAATTTCACTTCCACTGGGAAATGGAGGGGAAAAACTGAGTATGGTGACAAGAGAAGAAGAAAGGAGGAAGCATTCTCTTCGAGCCATGGGAAGGAAACCCAAGAATAAAGCTTGAGGAAATGAATAAGCTAAAAAGAAATTTATCTAACAAGCTTGTAAAACTGGAATTAGAAAACAAAAACCCTCCTCGATAGAGTCAACCAACTCCAAATCGAAATTTTAATTCCCAATATAGGAGACCACCTTTGCAGCTCTTGCAAAGGGAAGGAAAAGACCAACAAGACCACATTCAGCGTCCTTTGTATTTGGAAGATGATCCAGAGGAACATGTGGAAGAGAATATGGAATTTCAAGAAAACCAGTTCTCTCTCATTGAGGAATATGATATTGAAGCAAATGAGGAAGAAGGGGATGAGTTGGATGCTCCACTCAATGATGGTGAGATGGACAATTATTGTAGACAGTTTGTTGACTTCATGCAAGCTCAGTTACACAAGAAGTATGACCTTAGATCCTCCAGGAAAAGGTCAAGAATACATGACCAAAATGATGAGCCCCCTCCCTCAAATTATCCCAAATCAGCAGAGAAGGGAAAGAAACCTCTGGACCAAGTCTCACCAACAAAGAAAGTGTCCTCGGATTCCATTCTTCACAAGCTTAAAGATTCTAAATTAGAGCAGTCGCCCTTACCATCCAAATCCTTCTGTGATAGAGAGAAAGAGTTTGTTGAGTTTGCCACAACCAATAGGACTCCCTTTGCCTTTGATCTTCAAAAAGAGTTTGAGAACGTCAAAATAATTTTTCCCTTAACTGAATTGTTGAAACAACCAAATTACAAATCTCAAGTATCTCAATTCATGTGTCCACCTACCACAGCTCCTATGAAATATAGCCTGAACCTCCAAGAAGAAAGGCCCATGGTCGTATTTTGAACTCATGTTGAGGAGCAAGATTCTTCCACTACTCCCTTCTATGTTACCTTGGTGATTCATGAGCTTCTTTTACTAACAGTATGCTTGACTCAAGAGCCTCTCACAATCTGATGCCATTGTCTGCAATGGATCAATTGGCGCTGCAAATAAAAAAACCATATAAGGATTTGTACTCATTTGATTCCAAGAGAGTAAAATGTCTGGGGATGATTAAAGATTTGGTGGTCAATTTGGCTCAGATTCCTGTGAAAAGTATAGTAATGGACATTGTGGTTGTTGATATCCTTGCAAGTTTTGGTATGCTCTTATCCAGATCTTGGGGGTCTAAGATTGGAGGATCTATCAAACTAGATTTAGCAGATGCTACCATCCTTGTGTTTGGCGGAGAAGAAAGACGATTGTATAGAGAATCGAGATTTGTAAAGACAGTTACAAGGGCTGATTGTTCAAATAATGCTCCTGTGTTTAGTAAAGAGAAAGATTTATCTTGTTTGTTGTTAGAGGAAAATGATCTAATCCTGGATGAAACATAGGTGGAGTGTTATTTCCAACTAAACAAGCCATCACTAGAATGTAATAAAGTATGGAAACTATACTTTGATGGTGCTTATTCCAGGGAAGGAAATGGACAAGGTGTTATTGGTGTCTCCAGAAGGCAGCTTGATTCCTCTTTCATTCAAGCTAGAGTTTGAAGCCACTAATAATGTTGTTGAGTATGAAGCTTTGTTGTTAGGACTGCAAGCTGCTAGGAACCTCAACATTGAGTGCCTGATAGTGTTTGGAGACTCAGAGTTGGTGATGAAGCAAATTATAAATCAATGCCAAGTTAAACATCCAAGATTTAAGGCTTTGTTGGGTCCCTATAATACTAGTGATTACCCCATTACTATTGTAGTTATACCCCTTATTTATATTGTTGTGCCCCTATTACCCCCATATTGTTATTTCTGTGCCCCAAAGAATCCCTCTATTGTTATTTTTGTGGCTTTATATTATTATTGTTAGGTCGGCTGGATTATATTGTGACTCCTTAGACTCCTATATATAGAAAGGAGGTTTTGTCATTTGTATCATCCAAGAATTGTTCATTTATGTAATGTAAAGGAGGTTTCCCCCTCGAAGAGGCTGAATTCTAAGGCGTGGATCTCTCTTTTCCATCTTTTTGTGAGCTGGTTTCATAACATTTGGTATCAGAGCTTTGGATTCTAGGGTTTCGCTGCTCCAAACAGGTCATCGTGGCATTTTCGCTATAACTTTTTTTCTGTGACGTTTCAGAAGTCGCAAAAAAAACCCATTTGAGAAGAATTGGCGCTGAACCTTGGGTCCGAATTTCAGAGCTTTTCAAGCGATATTTTCGGAGATATGATCTGAGGAAGTTGGCCTTTTTGCAGACTCCTGAATTACATTCAAAACAGGTGACCTGGGGAAAATCGTCATAACTCTCTCTCTGAGGATCGGATTGAAATTTCGTAAAAAGGTACAGAAAGAGGACGGACTGTAGTTTCTTGTATGTGTGTTTCAGATTCAAAGGTTGAAACAGTGACTCGTGGCACGTCGTACAAGTTCGCTCTACTGAACCAGTCTAAAAGCAAGTCACTGTGGGAGATTTCACATAACTCTTCCTTGGAGAATCCAATTTGGCTCAGACTTGTGGCATTGGAAAGAGGACGCAGAAGGCTACTGCAGGTAGAATTTTCAGAATTGGATGATCCGAAATTACAGAGATACATCAGATTCAATATCAGGCTTCTATAAAGTGAAAAAAGGTGTGTAGTTTTTTTTAAATTTTTGTGTAAGCTTGGTTTAACGGAATTCAAAGGGCATAGTAAAACATTATTATCGGTAACTGATGCCCCGAGGAAAGAAAATGCAAACACCTAGTAAGGAACCTGAAAGCTCTAGCATGACTCATGAAGAAGAGGAAGAAATGCTACATGATATATCAAAATTACAAGAACAAGTGCAACAAATGTCAAGCTCACAAAAGCTAACAGAAGCTAAGATAAGTGGCGTGGAATCTAAGGTAAATGGCGTGGAATCTAAGATAAAGGGCATGGAAGCTAAGATGGATGGCATGGAAGCTAAGGTGAATGGCATGGACGCTAAAATTGATGGCATGGATGATAAGATGGATGAATTGAAGAAGTTGCTACAAGAAAGGGTCACTAATGGTGAAAAGGTAGTAAAGGAAACTCATGATGAGAATAAAAGAAATGTTAATCATGATTCCATAGACTCTAATGTTGGATCGAAGACTCACCATGTTCCAAAAATCGATATGAGGAAGTTTGATGGCAAGGATCCCGCCACATGGATATTACAGATGGAGCAATTCTTCGATCTCAATAATGTGCAAAACACACAAAAGGTACGTATGGCAACTTTATATTTGGAACCAAATCAGTTTGTATGGTATCAATGGCTTTGTTCTCGTAAACAATTTATCACTTGGGCAATTTTTACGGAAGAATTGATAGCACATTATGAGGATACAAAAAGCAACACTTTTTTTAGCCAATTGATAAGTCTCAAACAAAAGGGTTCAATAATGGAGCACATTGAGGAGTTCCAAAAATTGAACATAAGGGTAAAAGATATTCCAGAGGAGCATAGGATTGATGTGTTCATAGGGTCTTTAAAGGATAATATCCAACATGATGTGCGCCTTTGGGAACCTGATTCATTAGAGAAGGCATTCAGGTTAGCAAGAAAAATGGAAAGCAAAATTATGGCAACTAGGAAGCATACCGTTCACAACTATAAAGACGGAAGTGTTGTTGCCCATAGTCTTCCACAACCTACAAGGTTGACACCACAACAATTGGAAGAAAAAAGAGCAAAAGGGCTTTGTTACAATTGTGATAGCAAATACACAAAAGGTCATAAGTGTGCTGAGAAGAAATTATTCTACATAGATTGTGAAGAGGAAGAAGAAAAGGAGCAAGAAAGGTCAAAAGAAGAGGATATATTCCAGGAACAAAGCCTAGATGAAGAACAAATAAATCCGACCATATCTTGTAATGCATTGGCGGGAATTACCACTCCTCAAACCATCAAGATAGAAGGACAAATCAAGAAGAAAAAGGTAATAGTGTTGATTGATTCAGGAAGCACCCACAATTTTATTCATTGTAGGGTAGCAAAAGAATTGAATTGCTTCCTATATCCAGCACCAGAGTGTCAAGTGATGATTGCAAATGGAGGAACAATAAATTGCTCTGGAAAGTGCCATAATATCAAGCTATCCATGGGAGAATATGTATTGACTAGCCCAATGCTTTCCATTCCAATGGGAGGTGCGGATGTTGTACTAGGAGTCCAATGGCTACAATCCTTGGGTACAATAGCTTTTAATTTTCAAGAACTTTTCATCAAATTTTCTTCGGAAGGAAAGGAAGTTGAATTAAGGGGTATTGCAGGGAAACCAGGAAAGATAATCAGCTCTAATGGTATGACAAAGCTTCTAAAAAAGGAGCAAAGAGGTGTAATTGCACAATTATGTTCGCTAGATGTTTCCACATTGGAATCATCTATTTCTCCAGATCTCCAAAAAGTCTTGGACAATCATTCCAAGGTATTTGAGACTCCCAAGGGTCTCCCACCTATGCGTGATCATGATCATGCTATTCATCTGATTCCAGGAAGTGTTCCTCCAAACATCAGGCCGTACAGATATCCCTATGTCCAAAAAAGTGAAATTGAACGTATGGTTGCAGAAATGCTAGAGGCTGGTATAATTCAACCGAGTCAAAGTTCTTTCTCAGCTCCAGTAGTATTGGTGCACAAGAAGGATGGATCATGGCGCATGTGTCCAGATTATAGGGAGCTCAACAAGCTCACTATTAAAGATAAGTTCCCCATTCCTGTTATTGATGAATTACTGGATGAATTGCATGGATCAATTTACTTCACCAAGTTGGATCTTCGTTCGGGATATCATCAAATCAGAATGAAGATTGAAGACATTCCAAAAACGGCATTTAGAACTCATGAGGGTCATTATGAATTTTTGGTCATGCCTTTTGGCCTTACCAATGCACCTTCAACATTTCAAGGTTTGATGAATTCAATTTTCAAACCATTCCTTAGAAAATTTGTGTTAGTATTTTTTGATGATATACTAATCTACAGCAAGTCTTGGAAGGATCATGTTGAACATGTTGACAGGGTGCTACAACTATTGGAGGAGAAACAATTATATGCAAAAAGATCCAAATGTTTCTTTGGAGTCCAGGAGGTGGAATATTTGGGTCATATTGTATCTCATGAAGGAGTTAAGGTAGACCCTAGCAAAATTAAAGCCATTAAGGAATGGAAAATCCCCACATCCATAAAGCATCTGCGAGGATTTCTTGGGTTGACAGGGTATTATCGCAAGTTTGTTAAGAATTATGGGAGAATAGCAGCACCTCTAACAACATTATTGAAGAAAGATTCATTTTCATGGACTTCGGAAGCAACAAAGGCCTTTGAACATCTTAAAGAGGCAATGTGCCAAGCACCGGTCTTAGCTACACCGGACTTCACAAAAACCTTTATTGTGGAATGTGATGCTTCAGGAAATGGAATTGGTGCTGTTCTAATGCAAGATGAAAGACCCATTGCTTTTGAAAGTCGTCCAATCAAGGGAAAGTTTTTAAGCAAAGCTATTTATGAGAAGGAAATGTTGGCAATACTCCATGCACTTAAGAAATGGCGACCCTACCTAATGGGAAGACACTTCAAGGTAAAAACGGATCATGATAGCCTTAAATACTTTTTAGAACAAAGATTATCCTCTGAAGAGCAACAAAAGTGGGTCACAAAGATGTTGGGTTATGACTTTGAAATCATCTACAAAAAAGGGAAGCAAAATGTGGTGGCAGATGCACTCTCAAGAAAGGATGAGGATGTGGAAGCATTGTTGTGTGCCATTTCTATTATCCAACCAGATTGGATAAACGAAGCAAGGGAGGAATGGAAGAATGACGAAGAAGTGTGGGCACTTATTCGAAAGCTACAACAAGATTCCAGTACTTCTGATACATTTAGCTGGCAAAATGATTCGTTATGGTACAAAGATCGCTTATACCTCTGTAAGAATTCCCAGCTAAAACAAAAGATTCTTATGGAATTGCACACTTCTCCCTTAGGAGGGCACTCAGGATTTTTAAAAACTTACCACAGGGTTAAGAAGGAATTTTTTTGGGATGGCCTTAAATCAGATATTCAAAAGTTTGTGGCGGAATGTTTGGTTTGCCAGCAAAATAAAGTTGAAACAATTAAGACACCGGGTCTATTACAACCTTTATCCATTCCAAGCCAACGTTGGGAGGAGGTTTCAATGGATTTTATCACAGGTTTACCCAAGTCTGAGGGAAAGAGTGTCATCATGGTGGTAGTTGACAGACTTACCAAGTATGCACACTTTTGTGCATTATCACATCCATTTAAAGCCAGTACAGTTTCTACTGCATTTATGGAAACAGTTCAAAAGCTACATGGAAACCCAAAGATTATTGTAAGTGACAGAGATCCCATTTTCACTGGAAATTTTTGGACAGAATTATTTTCTTGTCTTGGTACTCAGTTAGCTCATAGCTCATCTTATCATCCTCAATCTGATGGGCAAACTGAGATAGTAAACAAATGTTTGGAAGGATATCTTCGTTGCTTTGTATCTGATAAACAGACACAATGGGTCAAATGGTTGCCTCTGGCTGAATGGTGGTATAACACTTCCTTCCATACAGCAACAAAAATGACCCCATTTATGGCACTTTATGGGTATCAACCACCATCCATCACATCATATTTAAGAGAAAATTCTAAGGTTCAGGCAGTGGAACATCACATCGAACATCAACAACAAGTCCTCCAACTCTTAAAGGATAACCTCGTGTTGGCACAAAATAGAATGAAACAACAGGCAGATCAACATCGCAGTGAAAGAAGTTTTGATGTAGGTGATTGGGTATTCCTACGGCTACAACCATATAAGCAAATGTCCCTAAAGCAAGCTAAGAAGGATAATAAATTATCACCAAAGTATTATGGTCCGTACAAGGTGTTGCAAAAGATTGGTACTATGGCATACAAATTGGAGCTTCCTTCAGCTTCTCGATTGCACCCAGTCTTCCATGTTTCATGTTTAAAGAAGGTTATAGGTGACAAGCTCCCAATTCAAACAATATTGCCAGAACTTGATGAGGAAGGAAAAATTATATTGGAACCAGAAGCAGTCACAGAAACAAGAACTCGACAGCTACGAAATCGATCAATTTCAGAGTATCTTATCAAGTGGAAGAACTTATCCGCTGAAGATTCCACATGGGAGGATGAGAATTTTATGCAGAAGTATCCAGAACTACTCAAGCGTTGAGGACAACACTTTTTTGAAGGAGAGGGGCATGTTGGGTCCCTATAATACTAGTGATTACCCCATTACTATTGTAGTTATACCCCTTATTTATATTGTTGTGCCCCTATTACCCCCATATTGTTATTTCTGTGCCCCAAAGAATCCCTCTATTGTTATTTTTGTGGCTTTATATTATTATTGTTAGGTCGGCTGGATTATATTGTGACTCCTTAGACTCCTATATATAGAAAGGAGGTTTTGTCATTTGTATCATCCAAGAATTGTTCATTTATGTAATGTAAAGGAGGTTGCCCCCTCGAAGAGGCTGAATTCTAAGGCGTGGATCGCTCTTTTCCATCTTTTTGTGAGCTGGTTATCTCTCTTTTCCATCTTTTTGTGAGCTGGTTTCATAACAGGCTTACCAAAACGAGGTATGGGACATGATTGATAATTTCTTCTTAGCCTTCAATATCCAATTTCTACCTAGAGATCGAAATTGGATGGTTGACTCCTTGGTCGTAGCTGCTAGTAACTTCAAGCCTCCTCAAAACCCATTACTCAGATATGAAGTTGAAGTTAGGTACAGACCTTCAGTGCCAGACAATGTCAAACATTGGTAGGTGTTTGAAGATGAGGAACAAATTAAACACTTCATGGAGGTTATTGGAGAGTTTTCGAACTCAGTGATTGACCAAGAGGATGAGGAAGTAATAGATGAACAGCAAGTCAGTTGGGGAGAAACTATTGTTGGACACAAGATTTTACAATTAAAGGGAAACACCATCCCCAGGGGATTGGTCCCATTAGAAAGGTTGTTTAACCCAAATGATGTGGTTGCCAAACCTATTGAGCAAGAGCTGGAAGAACAGGTGGAAGATTGCAACATTGGTACAGACCAAGACCCCAAGGTGATAAAATTGGCAAAAGGAGTTCCTGATGAGTATAAGAAGAAGTATTTGGACCTTTTTAAACATTATATGGATATGTTTGCTTGGTCTTATGATGTCCAAAAAACATTTGATACTACTATCATTCAACATAAGATACCTTTAAAGGGCAGGTTGAAACCACATAAACAGAAGTTCAGGCAAATTAACCCTTTGCTACTCCCATCAATTGAAAAAGAGGTAAAGTTGCAAAGGGCCAAAATCATTGCACCCTTGAGATATTCAGACTGGGTGGCAAACTTAGTCCCTGTCATAAAAAATAATGGGGAGATAAGGTTATGTGTTGACTTCAGAAATCTGCACAAGGCTTCATTAAAAGGAAATTACCCACTACCTAAAATGGACTACATTGCAGAAGGTGGTAGTTTAAACCTGGATGTCTATGATGGATGGTTTTTCTGGATACAATCAAGTGGTCGTCCACCCTGAAGATCAGAAGAAAATTTCTTTCACCACGCTTTGGGGAACATTTACATATGCCAGAATGCCCTTCGGCCTCATAAATGCAGGAACCACTTTTCAGAGAGCCATGGATACGTTTGTGGGAGAAAATGATAAATTTATGGTAATTTACCTGGATGACATCATTTTTTTTTCAAAAACAGATGAAGAGCACATTGAACATCTAAGGCTCACTTTTGAGAAATGTAGAAAGTATGGGATGTCTTTAAATCCCAAGAAATCTTAGTTCACTCTAAGTGAGAGAAAACTACTAGGGCATATAGTAGAAAAGGAGGGGGTGAAGATTGATCCCAAAAGGGTGGAAGCCATCAACAACATCTCATTACCAAGAAATAAGAAAGAAGTCCAAGTTTTCTTGGGCAGAATCAACTTTTTAAGGAGGTTCATACCAAACTATGTTGAGATAGTCAAAGAAATTACAGAGATGTTGAAGAAGGATAAAGAAGTGAAGTGGACTTTAGAAGCTCGGGAATCATTTTCTAGAATCAAAAAGGCCTTTGCAGAATCTCTTGTATTAGTCAACCCAGATTATTTAAAACCATTTTTCATTTTTTCTTTTGCTTCCCCTCACACAGTGGTTGTTGTCTTACTACAGAAGAATGATGAAGGGCACGAGCAACCAATTGCATTTTTCAGTCAGGTGCTAAGAGATGCTGAGCTAAAATACAATATTTTGGAGAAACAGACCTATGCCTTGGTCAAAGCCCTGAAGGCTTTCAGAATCTATGTCCTGCAATCAAATATAACTGCCTATGTTCCTACAACTGTTGTGAAATATATCCTGGTGCAAGGTGATAGTGAGGGAAAAAGAGGCAAATGGATTGCTAAAATATAGGAGTATGATATGGATATCAAACCTACCAAGTTGATCAAGGGGCAAGGGCTAGCTAAAATTTTGTCTAAAGAAAATTCCAAGCATTGGGCATGAACTTACTATATGGAAAAGATGGAGAAAGTGAAAACTGGAGCAACAACATAGGAGTGAAACCTCAGCGCAGAAAATTCAGATGAAATACATTATGTCCCACTGGTATAAACATATTGTCCATTATCTACTTTTTCTGAGGTGCCTAGTGAACTTTGACAAAATTAAGTATAGGGCTCTAAGGCTAGAAACCCATAAATTTGTTATCTCAAATGGCCAATTGTATTGGAAGGACCCAGTGGGGATTTTACTCCTATGCTTGGTTGAAGAAGAAATCCACAAAGTGATTGATGAATTCCATAATTGTGTTTGTGGAGGACATTACAGTTGGAGAGCTACAACCCACAAAATCCTTAAGGCGGGCTTTAATTGGCCTAAGTTGTTCAACGAAGTGAATACCTATGTTCGGGCCTATGAGAAGTGCCAAAGGTTTGCATAAAAGCAAAAGTTAGCACCTTTTCCTTTAATCCTTGTTTTCGTTGAAGAACCTTTCAGGCAGTGGGGGTTGGACTTCATTGGGGAAAACGCATCCACCTTCCAGCGATCAGCACAAGTGGATACTCATAGCTACTTATTACTTCAGTAAGTTGATAGAAGTGGCCCCATCCAGAAATGCAACAGATGTTGTAGTCATTAAGTTCATGGAGGAAAACATCCTTGGCAGGTTTGGCTACCCCAAGAAGATTGTCACTGACAATGCTCAGGTATTCAAGTCAGCCAAGTTTTTTTATTTTTTCCAAAAATATAACATCATAGTAGGTCATTCTACCACCTATTATCCACAAGGAAATGGATTGGATGAATCTTCAAATAAAACCTTGGTAAGAATTCTGAAGAAAACAATATCAAAAAATCAGAAGAAATGGGATTCACAATTGAAGTTTGCCCTATGGGCCAACAGGGTTACCACCAAAAGGTCCACCAGGAAGTCCCCTTTTGAGTTCGTTTATGGGAAGTTTGCAATATTTCCTATGCAGTTAGCTATGCCAGTGGTTAAATTCTTACAAGATGTTGAGGAGGATCCAAAGGCTCTGACCAGAAGGATGAATCAGTTGGTAGAAGTTCAAGATATCAGAGAACGGGTGATAAGAGTATGATCAGTTACCAGGAAAAAATGAAGTCCCTATTTTACATAAAGGAAAAAGGCAGGTATCTGCAGCCAGGAGATTTAGTGCTTAGATGAGATGTCAGAAGGGAAGACAAAGGAAAACATGGCAAGTTTGACCCTCTGTGGTTTGGACCTTTCAAGATTGTTGAAGCAAAAGGGAATAATACCTTCTTGCTAGAAAATTTAGATGGTGAAGTGCTTGAGCTTCCAATGAATGGGCAGTTTCTCAAGCCTTACTTCCAGCACTAAAGAAGTCCACTCTCATCCACTGTAAATACCGGTGACTATTGTAAATACCAACACTGTTTTGTTTTATATGTAGAATTTTCTTGTAGATTCAAACTGTAGATTGCAATATGCTAAAACAATTGACTTGAATCTACTGTACTCATCAGCAAAAACAAAAGTTGATCGATGAAATCACATAGCTGAATAAAGAAGAATTTCAATCACACATAACACAATAATTTTATGGAGAAAGTCACAGTTAAAAACCCCTGATATCTGTATATTCCATCAATCAGAATATCTGAAAAGAAGATACAATGCTTGTTCAACCCAAACAATCTCTGTGCAAGTACAATCTATCTCACTACTTCACAAGCAAGCTCAAGCGAATACTTAGCCAAATTTGTTGCCTATCAAGCTCCTATTTCCTTGCACAGTTTCCTAGGGAATTAGCCCATATTTAATTGGGAAATTCATCATCCATAACTGTGCAATCCATCCATAGGCCTTCCCCTGATTGCATGCATCACTTGTTTAATTTAGATGATTTTACAGTTGATAGTACATTGTCCCTAAACTCAAATCTCCATTGGGTCTTTCTTTGAACTGACATGCATGAGTTATTTATGAGTGAATTATCAGTTATTTGATTGATCACTGCATGTGAATTAAATCCAAATTAATTCAGTTGACCTCTCACTAGTTCCTTCATCGGTTAGAACAAATTTAACTAAATTAAATAATTACAACTCAATAATAACTCAACCTGGTCCCCTAAAATTTAGAGATCACTCTACATGACTCTAGATAGACTCCCAACTCGAATTTCCTGATCCAACTAAGTCAACTCAACTTAGTTAACTATTACAAGTTGCTATGAGAATTAGAATTACAATTTAATTCAAGGACAAATTATATTAGATTTTTTTCTTGTTGCATTTTTTTTCAACACTCCCTCTCAATAAGAAAAGGATTATCTGCTACCCTTATCATGCCTATGTGAAACTGGAATTTTTTTTTTGACAATGTCTTTGTCAAAATATCTGCATCCTGCTCATCTGTAGGAATGTACTCCAGCAACATGATTCTCCTCTGCACACAATCTCGTAGATGGTGATACCGGATGTCAATATGCTTGTACCAATCATGAAAAACTAGATTCTCATATAATTTGATAAAACTTTGATTGTCATAGTAAATCACTGTAGGATCCATCTGCTGACCAAACAACCCAACAAAGATCTTCCTCATTTAGAGAGCCTCACAAATTTCTTGACTAACAGCCATGTACTCTGCTTCTTCTAAACTGAGTGCAACGGATCTCTGCTTCGTGCTATACCAAGAAATTGTTGTTGACCCAATACTGAAGATTCCCCATTATGTGCTCTCTCAGTCAGATGGACTCCCTACCCAATCTGCATCTATGAAGCCTTGAAGCTTCACTCCCTTTATTTGTTTGTATCAAAGACCAAACTGAATGGTGCCTCTATGTAACACCCTCCTCACACATCTACCCAAGTAGCCATCCAAGGGGGGTAAACATGCAACAAGAGGCTACTATGATTGGATTCGGCCTCCTTTGTGACCTTAAGGAAGTGGAATCGACGAAACACATCAACTAACCTATCCACATCAGTAACAGAACCCTAAGGAGACATGTCAGACACTCAAGCATTATGTCCTTGGGTCCCATTGATGCTCTCGACATCTTAAGCCTCAATCACTCTCATGTTATAGGCATGACAGCGTCCAGAAACCCAAATTCGCTCTCACAGGCTTTTCTGCCAGTGTCCAGAGACCCAGTATACTAGTGTTATGCCAGTGTCCCCGGCATTTGAGCCACTTTTTCAGTCCCAAAGCCCAAGTCGCTATCCAAAATGGAATGATAACGTGGGAGCAGTAAAATAACAGGAAACAATGATGCAAAAGCAATAAGTTAAACAAGACCTTAATCAGACCCCTACTAGCCATCACAGGCATCTCGTCAAACATGTCGTAAGCATGTAATCTACATGTGTAACCAACAGAATTAAACATAGGGATCTTGTACTTATCTGAGAATCGCTAAGTACCATTATTTCCTCAATTCATTTGATGCATTACCATCTATTAGGCCATAGATACATTATTCATTCATTTACAAGTACAAACATGTTGAAATTCATACATAATGTTCATTTAGGGTAGCATCAGATGTGCTCTAGGCCTCAAATTTTGCAGGGAGGCTTGGGAACGTGCATTCCAAAGAACCCAAAAACCGTTTTGGGAAATTCCACCTAGAGACGATATTATTAAAATAATTAAAATTTTTAATGAGATTCCTAAGTCTAAACTTAGGAAAATTAAAATATTAATGGGTATTAATCTAATTGTGGGTGAAACTTCTAGAAAAAGACAGAGATCAAGTCAAAATTGAGCCTTTGATTAGGAGTTAATCTAGGTCGTTGGTTGTCCAACAGGAAGATATAAGAAAGGGCTTGAGGGTCATTTGGAAAACATATCGAGAGATCAAGAGATCGAATTTTTGAAGTGAGAAATTCTCAGGAAGAAATTATAATCGAAGATATCATTTGCAATAGAGGGGCAGGGATAGTGATCCGGAGGAAGATTTCGAGATTTAGAGTGGCGGTAGCAAGAGGCTGAGTTATTCCCAGTGTTGGAATGCGCGAGTGCAGGAACTCGTGAATGAAGGAACGCGCGAATGCAAGAATGTGCAAGTGCAGGAACGTGAGTGTAGGCAACACGAGTGTTGTAGTTTCTTAGGGAATATCTCTTCCAGATTTTCTTGTTGTTTGGATTTCCAGTAGGGCATCCATAGATGTACTCAGATTTCACTGTTGCATAGTAAAGAAAACCCTTACTGTTGCACTGGTTTTCCCAAGTTGGGTTTTTACGGGGACGGTTATCCAAAAATAAATGTCATTGTGGTTGTATTTGTGCCAGTGTATTTTACTTTCTGCAATGTTTTAATTGTGAAGGCTGCAGTAGAATATATTTCGATATTTGTCGTAAGAATACTATAGATAACTTATTTCTGAGGTAATAAGTAGAAGAAATAATATTAATCACTGTAGTAGGATTTCTATTTAGAAATTTTCACATGGTATCAAAGCTACAGGGAAGCAAAAGAGAGAAGTCGGAGGACCCAGCTTTGAAAGGAGAAGGGAATTTGAAATTCCTGCAGGGGCAGAAATTCAAATCTCCTAGAGGATTATGCAACAGAAGATTCAGCAAGGAGGGTTGTCTCAGGTGAGACGCAGTTTTTTCCTGCAGCAGTTGTTGGGACAGGTTAGCGTCAGAAATTGGCACAATACGGATACTCAAAATGTCTCAAATTTATCTACCATATTAGATGAAGAATCTGCATGCCTGGAAAATTCAGCATCAGCGAATGTTTAGTACATTGATAGCGGGGCTTCAGCTCATATGGCTGGAGTACGAGAACATTTATCGAGCTATCAATAAGAACAAATGGACTTCCAAATAACTATGGAAACATAACGAAATATACTCCAGTAGGGAGAGGCACCATAGTTTTTCAGACGGAAGCAGGAACCAACATCTAAGCCACCAATGTTCTGCATGTGTCGAGATTAGGAATGAACTTAATTTCAGTGTCCCAGTTACAGGACAAGGGATGAGATGTATACTTCATAGGAAAGAAGGTATACGTCAAGCATCCAAGATGGAAGAAGAAAAAGCAAATTGGGGTTCGAAGCAACAAGTTGTATAGGTTGCAGCGTGAATCACCAATGGCACTGATAGGCAGAAACTGTAATGGTGAGGAGCGAAGTGAATTATGGCACAGGTGAATGGGGCACTTACACCATGGAGCACTAAGGGTGTTCAGAGAGATGGTTACACGGGTATCGGTCCTTAGCAGTGAACATGATGACTTGTGCATAGGATGTGTGCTAGGAAAGTACGTTAAAGCAGCTTTTTCTAGAAGTAACAATAGAGCAGAGTGTGTATTAGGATTAATACACTCAGATATCGGTGGTCCTATGTCCAAAAGGGCTCTTAGTGGTGGCGAATACTTCATCACATTTATCGATGATCACTCCAGAAAAACCTGGATCTATTTCTTAGAGACCAAAAAAGAGGTCTTTGATCGTTTCCGAGAGTTTAAGGCTCTTGTTGAAAATATGACAAGGAAAAAGATAAAGGTATTGTGTTCAGATAATGGTGGAGAATATGCAGGCAAAGACTTCACATATTTCTGCGCAAAGGAGGGCATCAAAAGACAGTGGAGATCTCCATATAATCCGGAGCAGAATGAAGTAGCAGAACAGAAGAATAGAACTATTGTTAGGGAAGCCAAAGCTATGTTGTATGATCAGGATCTACCTAGGTATATATGGGCAAAAGCTTGTAACACAGCAGTATATATCCAGAATAGAATTCCTCATAGAGCATTGGGGAAGAGAACGCCCGAAAGAGTTTTCACAGGGAAGAGGCCGGAAGTCAGTCATCTCAGGATATTCGGAAGAGCGGCTTATTGTCACATTCCATATGAGAAGCACAGTAAACTGGATCAGACTGCAAAAAAGGGTATCTCGTAGGATACAGCAAGACCTCAAAGGCATATAGAATCTACATTCCTGATAACAAGAAGATTGTAGTAAGACGGGATGCAAAGTTCATGAAAGATAGAGCTTTCAGGAAACCTCGTGAGATGTCTGCAGAAGATCAGTCAGGAGATGTTTCATTGGTCCAAGAGCAGCAGGAGCAGCAAGAAGGACAGGCAAGAGCACATACACCTAGATCGAGTACAATGACTAGCACCAGTATCTCCTAAGAAGGAGTAAATGCAAATAATTCTCAACAAACAGAACGACGGGATTAGGAGGAAGAGTTGTTTGAGCCTCCCACCACCAGTGGTAGAACTAGCAGAGAAGTATGGCAGACACTAAGGGATGCAGAGGAGTTTGTTAAAGTTCCTAGAGCCGAGAAGAGGCAATGTAGACAACTAGACAGATACCAAGCATTGGTATCTCAGGTTGAAGAACCCTCTAGCTTTTAGGAAGTTGTTCAACATCAAGTATGGGTGGATGCCATGGTGGAAGAATACAACTCCATCATGACAAATGATGTCTGGGAAGTAGTACCTAGACCAGAGATAGATAAGTTGTAAGATCACAATGGATCTACAAGATCAAGTATGCTGCAAACGGCAGCATAGAGAAGTACAAGGCAAGGTTCGTAGCAAAGGGGTATGCTCAAAAAGAAGGAATAGACTATAAAGAGACCTTTGCCCCAGTTGCTTGATACACCTCTATCAGATTTTTTATATCCCTAGTAGCTCAAATGGGATGGGAGATTCACCAGGTGGATGTCAAGACAACATTCTTGAAAAAAGTGATAGAAAAGGAGGTGTATATAGAACAACCCGAAGGCTTCGAAACTCATGAGAAGAAAACTCATGTTTGCAGGTTAAAGAAATCCCTATACAAGTTCAAGCAGGCACACAAAGCATGGTATGGTCGGATTGATAGTTACTTGCAACAATTGGGATTTGTCAAGGGTGATGTTGATCCCAATCTCTCCTATTTGTTGGTAGAGAATGAGCCACTTATTCTGGTGCTATATGTAGATGACTATTCCTAACTAGGTCATCCAAGCTCTTCTAGGATTGCAAGAAGAATCTTGAAGCTGAATTCGACATGAAGGATTTGGGATTGATGCATTATTTTATGGGGTTGGAAGTTTGGCAGAAGAATGGGGAGATCTTCCTTGGACAAGGAAGTTACGCTACAAAAATTCTGAAAAAAAATCAAAATGCAGGATTTCCAACCCATGGATACTCCCATGATTACCAACTGGAAGAAAATAGATACATTAGAAGACAAAGAAGTATATCCCACCCTATACATGCAGCCCATTGGCTCGCTTATGTATCTGGTCAACACTAGGCTAGACATATGTTTTGTTGTCAAAACTCTTAGTCAGTTCATGGTGGAACCAAAAAAGGTGCATTGGGCAATAACAAGACACATTCTTAGGTATGTACGTGGAATAATCGGATATGATTTGAAGTACTCCATAGGGGAGGACGTCAATTTGAATGGGTTCACTAATGCAGATTGGGCAGGTAATTCAGTAGACCTAAAAAATACCTTAGGGTACTGCTTCAGTGTTGGATCAGAATGATATCTTGGTGCAACAGGAAGCAAAAATCGGTAGCACTGAGTTCAACAGAAGCTGAATATATGGTAGCCATCACAGCTATGTGCAAAGCCATATGGCTCAGAAAATTGCTTGTGAGCTTATTCAAAAAAAGGATGGAAGCAACCAAGGTTTACTATGATAATCAGAGTTGTATCAAACTCTCTAAGAATCTATTATTTTATGATCGGTCAAAACATATAGATATATGTTGTCACTTTATCAGAGATTGTGTTCACCGTGGAGCAATACATCTACAGTATGTTTGACAGGAGAGCAGGTGGTTGATATACTCACAAAGGCGCTCAGAAGAGCTAAGTTTACTCAGTTTAGAGAGCAATTGGGTATGGTTGAAAATCCATTTCAGTGACAGCAGCAGTTTGCAGTGTAGGGACAGTTGGCAATGGCAGTGTCAGTGCCAGCGACAACACAGATGCAAACATTCAGAGGGAGTTGTAGTACAGATGTAGCATTGTCAATGGCAGTGTCAAAGGCAGCAGTACAGTTGCACCAGCAGCGCAGTAGTTGGTGGACAGCATGTCAGACATCAGCAGCACAGAGGACGATGCTTTAGAGTCAGAGCAATATCGAACAGCAGTATATTTCTAGAGAACATTCCTCACTAAGAGGAAGTGTTAATTTGGGGTAGCATTGGATGTGCTCTAGGCCTCACATTTTGTAGGGAGGCTTAGGCACATGCATTCCAAAGAATCCAAAAACTGTTCTGGGAAATTCCACCCAAAGACGATCTTATTAAAATAATTAATATTTTAATGAGGTTCCTAAGTCTAGACTTAAGAAAATTAAAATATTAATGGGTATTAATATAATTGTGGGTGAAGTATATCCCACCTTATACATGCAGCCCATTGGCTCGCTTATGTATCTGGTCAACACTAGGCCAAACATCTGTTTTGTTGTCAACACTCTTAGTCAGTTCATGGCGGAACCAAAAAAGGTGCATTGGGCAGTAACAAGACACATTCTTAGGTATGTACATGGAATATTCGAATATGGGTTGAAGTACTCCAGAGGGGAGGACGTCAATTTGAATGGGTTCGCTAATGCAAATTGGGTAGGTAATTCAGTAGACCGAAAAAATACCTTAGGGTACTGCTTCAGTGTTGGATCAGAATGATATCTTGGCGCAGTAGGAAGCAAAAATCAGTAGCACTGAGTTCAGCAGAAGCTAAATATATGGCAGCTATCACAGCTACATGCGAAGCCATATGGCTCAGAAAATTACTTGTGAACTTATTCGGAAAAAGGATGGAAGCGACCAAGGTTTATTGTGATAATTAGAGTTGTATCAAACTCTCTAAGAATCTATTATTTCATGATCGGTTGAAACATATAGATGTATGTTGTCACTTTATCAGAGATTGTGTTCAGCGTGGGGCAGTACAGCTACATTATGTTCCCACAGGAGAGTAGGTGGTCGATATACTCACAAAGGCGCTCGGAAGAGCTAAGTTTACTCAGTTTAGAGAGCAATTGGGTATGGTTGAAAATCCATTTCAGTAACAGCAGCAGTTTGCAGTGTAGGGACAGTTGGCAGTGGTAGTGCCAGCGACAACACAGATGCAGACATTCAGAGGGAGTTGTAGTACAGATGTAGCATTGTCAGTGGCAGTGTCAAAGGCAGTAGTACAGTTGCACCAGCAGCGTAGTAGTTGGTGGACAGCATGTCAAACATCAACAGCACAGAGGATGATGCTTCAGAGTCAGAACAGTATCGAACAGCAGTATATTGCTAGAGCACATTCCTCGCTAAGAGGGAGTGTTAATTTGGGGTAGCATCAGATGTGCTCTAGGCCTCACATTTTGCAGGGAGGCTTGGGCACATGCATTCCAAAGAACCTAGAAACTGTTTTGGGAAATTCCACCCAGAAACGATCTTATTAAAATAATTAATATTTTTAATGAGGTTCCTAAGTCTAAACTTCAGAAAATTAAAATATTAATGGGTATTAATCTAATTGTGGGTGAAACTTCTAGAAAAAGACGGAGATCAAGTCAAAAAAATCTAAGCTTTTGATTAGGAGTTAGTATAGGTCATTGGTTGTCCAATAGGAAGATACAAGAAGGGGCTTGAGGGTCATTTGGAAAACATACCGAGAGATCAAGAGATCGACTTTTTGAAGTGAGAAGTTATCGGGATGAAATTATGATCGAAGAGATACTTTGCAGTAGAAGGGCAGGGACAATGATCCGGAAGAAGATTTCCAGATCCGGAGAGGCAGTAGCAAGAGGCTGAGTTATTCCCAGTATAGGAATGTGCGAGTGCAGGATCACGTGAGTGCAGGAACACGTGAGTGCAGAATCGCGCGAGTGCAGGGAACACGAGTGTCACAGTTTCTTAGGGAATATCTCTTCCAGAATTTCTTGTTATTTGGATTGCCAGTTGGGAATCCATAGATGTACTCAAATTTCACTGCTGCATAATAAAGAAAACCCTCACTGCCGCACCGGTTTTCCCAAGTTGGGTTTTTCCGGGGATGGTTGTCCAAAAATAAATGTTTCATTGTGGTTGTATTTGTGCCATTGTATTTTACTTTCTGCAATGTTTTAATTGTGAAGGATGCAATAGAATATATTTCGATATTTGCGTAAGAATATTGTAGATAACTTATTTCTGAGGTAATAAGTAGAAGAAATAATATTAATCACTACAGTAGGATTTCTTTTGAGAAATTTTCACACATAACTGCTATCATAAAACACACATATAACTAGCATAATAACAACATAAATACTCATGAAATTGCAGCCATTTAGACCATATATAATCCATCAAAATGCTCATAGAAATACAAGGAGAAATAATATTTAATTAATAATGAAAAAAGCAAACCCGGGATGGGACTTCCACATTCCACCTAACCGTAGAATGGCTAAGCCAAATCTCTCTTCAACCATTCACCCCCATGCCATATTCCAAGCATGAATGTGGGACTCAAACCAAAAGAACCAACCAAGGCATACCGAGGTTAAACCACGTTAACCTCATCAATAGAAACCAGGCTTTACCGTAATCCATCTCAGATCACTAGGCCAACACAATAAACATATCATAACAGGTTTTACCGTGATCTCCACCAAATCACTAGGCCAAACAAGCATGGATGCCACCAGATTTCTCCACCTACACCGTGAGGAATTTTCCTGCCTCCTAGTCTCTCAGGTTTTAACGCAATCCAAACATGGATCACTAGGCCCTAAACCGAGACCCACTCTCTAGGCTTTACTGCATATCCCAAACCCATGATTACTTTGTTGAAGAATCTAGGGCATCTAGATATGATGAGATTTTTCTGACAATGATAACTATTTGTGAGGCGTTTTTTATTTTTTCTTATTGGCACAATTTTCTCTTGTTATTATTAGAGTGTGTTCTCTTACTTCATCAAACAATTACCAAAACAAAAGAAACAAGAACACAAGATGTTGGCTCTCAACCAGGGAAAAAACTCTTTCTCCTAGAGAGGAAAAACCTTATGCAAATTTCTCTTATTGAAGCTTCAATTGAAAAATGCCAAACCCTAGACCCTTGACCAATAGATCCTCCAAGCACAAGACAGTCTCTCCTTTATGTTATTCAATCAAAGCCTTCTTCTGCACTACACCTTGATATCTTCCTTGGCACTTCTTCCAGCAGCTTATGGCTCTTTCTCCGACAACTAAAGAAACCCTAGGTCTCCTTAAAGACCTCCTCTTTGATGTCCTCGTTTCTTTCTCTACCTCGCTTGGAAATCTTCCTTCCCCTTGATGCTTAGGCTATAGAATGAGGCCTTTCTTGAGGTATGTCCTTGAGGTTAGAGGTTGATCCTCTTAACCCTTATTGTTGCTCTGATTTCATCGCATGTGTGGTTGATCTAGGGCTTGGAATAGACCCTTTTTCTTGCTCCTTTTCTTCACTCTAGGTGGGACCTCCTTCGCTTGAGATGGAGGCTTGCTAAGAGCCTTTTCTTAGCCCAATCGAACTCTATTATGTTGTTGCACTTATGAATCTGATGTGACAGCAAATATGCCCTTCTTCCTTCGCACGTGTGACAAAATTTGGACCCAAAACAGTCCTCTAAACTCGGTTTCCCTTTCCTTCTTCGTTGGCCTAGAAACACCTTTATGCTCCTTTTTCGCACCTCTATTTCGATTCTCTTCTTCACTGATTTCAGAGATCACTTTATGGTCATTTTATGAGGTTGAACTACCCTATATATAAGAGTTTGCCCTCCTATTTGGGCTGAATTGAGCTAGTGAGGCCAACTTGTTCTTAAGTGTATAAAAAATCATTTTTGAGCAAACATGAAGAGGAGACTTGTCATTGCTTTGGAGGATCATTTTTAACATATTTACATAGTGTAACTTGCCCTTAAATGGACCTTTCATAATTACATTGACTCTTTGACATTCCTATAGCACTACAACATGTGTTAGACCTATGCAATGAGCAAGAAACTCATTTTACAAATGACAAAAATAATAATTCTTTTTCTTTTACAAGTACAAAGATCAAAATTAGATTTATGACGATGGAACCTAGTTACACTTTCTTCAACATACTAGGCCCAATAGAGAGAAAACCACCTCTTGGCTTTACTGTATATCCTGCCATTCACCGGCAAGGATTCCTAGGCCATCTGAGGCAACACAAAATTCGGCTTTACCGCAACCCACAGTCTGGTTCAGGGGTTACTAGGCTATGTGTTCTATCATTTCAGAGATCCACCTCACTCAGCTTCAAATCCACCTAGCAATCTAGCTCAACCAAAACATGAGAACCCCATCAAACCATGGCTATCCGAAAATGGAAAGGCTAGGCTGAAAACATTGTTACACCTGGAGAAACCCATGCCATAACAGCAAAGAACCACATGCAATACCATGCATGTTAAAACTAACAAGGAAAATACACATGCAAATCGATACTTGCAGAGAATAATGTTGTAGTTGCTTGATCCTGCTCTTCCTTGCTTTCTCCTTCATTCTTCTTGTCTTCTTTGTCTTTCTTGTCCTCTCATGAACAATCACTGGCTCATTGTTCCAAGACGCACTCTCAATGTGCATCTGATTACATCTAGCAATGCTCATGACCAAAACAAATATATACGCGACCTTCCCTTTTCTGCTACACGGTCCCTCAAGAAATCCGGTCACCCATTCCGTGCAGTCACTCACCTTCCAAGTTTCCGACATCCCCTATCGTGGGTGATCCATCCCTTGGCAAAGCTTCCTCGCATCGGAAGATCAAACAACCAAGGCATATACCTGCCTCAAAACCATCATTTCGGTCATCGCATGTTCATGGTAATCAATGGACACTATTGGGTACTAGTGTCCCACAATGATCCTGCTCCTGAAGTGCTTTACCAACGTACTGCTACATGTTCCAAATTCTTTTGTTGCTTCTGCCAATTTTTACAGTCGATTTCAACCAACCAATGAGGCATGTTCATGCATCCCTGTTTCAAGCACATAACTTCCATTAGATTCAAAATAAATTGAAATAACTTCAAATCATACTTCATTGGTAGCTCGTCAATAAAGTATAATTGCAATCTTGTTCTCTTCCTATCACAACAAGTCAAACTAACTGTTTGATCAAAACATCATGTATAAACATATCACATCAGGTTAGCTCAAAACACAACCATCATATATCAACATCATAAATCACATGTAACCATCATAAACCAGAATCATAGATCACATGTAATCATCATAGACTGGAATCATAAATCACATGCATAACAAAACTAAATAAAATGTTAATACTTATCCTTTCATCAATCCTTAGCTTCTACCTTTGTCTTTATTCCATACGCACTCTGGATCGGTTGCCACACCAAACAAACACTCAGTGCCTTCTCCTCAACCATGTGCACATACACAGTGTGCATCACACACATACATCTACACATGTCATACAACACCATGCAATACATGCATCTACACCAGTACCATATGTACCACACGTACACAGTACCACCTGTACACTGCAACCACTTGCACAACATCACATGTACACTGCACCATTGTACAACGTGTACACAATACCACATGTACACAGTAGCACACGCACGACATGTACACAACACCATATGTACACAACACCACATGCACGACATGTACACAGCATCACTTGCACATAGCACCACTTGTACAATGTGTACACAGAACCACATGCACACGGCACCACATGCACAATCACACACACAACACCATATGTACATAGTGCCACATGTACAACATGCATGCAACACCACTTGTTCATAGCACTGCATATCCAACATGTACATAGCATCATCTGTACACAGCACTGCATATCCAATCATGCTCACAACACCATATGCAATATTCGCACAACACTATTTCTACCACCCTGTACATAACATTGCATAAACAACATGTACACACACTATATATACACAACATCGCATGTGCACACATCATAGATGCAACATATACAGCATATGCACAACAGTGGTACCACACATCCAAAGTCACATTGTCCTTACCAAGAAACCTTGTTTCCAGTGTCTTATCCATGCCTGTCCTAGCATGTCGCAGACCACATTGTTTTCATTTAGTTGTTGTATCCCTCGGTGTAAAATGTCCATGATATAGACATAATATAATCACATAATATCAACTCATAACCATATGATACTAACCTCATATATTTTTCATGACTACTCTTCTCAATTGATTCCTCGTAAGACCAGAAACCTCTTCATGTCATTCACCTAGATAAGCAATCATTCCTCCACAAGAATGATCCCTGACAACCTTGTCAGGCAGTAACATAAATACATGAATACATACATACATATATAAATGTTAGCATAAAACAATCATGATCTAGTCAGACAATGACATACATACATGTATACATATATAATCATCAGCATAATCATGATCATAACATAATATCAATTAACATAAGGTCTAGGTTAAGAGAACTTCCTTATTTGGACACAGCATGCTCAACATTGAGAATCACAGTTCCCAACTAAGCCAAGGCATCTGACACCTCAGATCCATTTAATTTACCTTCTTTAGTTACCTTTCACATTTTTGTACTGCCATCGTCCATTTACCACTATGGACCAACCAGTCCAACCAATTGTCATAGTCTTACCTTCCGATGTGCCTACTCATGCACAGAGCTTCATCTGAGTCTTACATTACCTGTTGGGTACCACACAACTCTCCATGAGCACCATTAATTTTCCTCTTTCCCAAGTAATTCCCAAGACTCAAAACATAAAAGGCAATACCAAGAAACAACCAAGAAGAAAACCATGAAAACCAATAACAACACAACACCACAATAAAGTGGCATAGTTATGCAACAAACACACGCAAAATCACAAATCAAACACAACAATCGCAAAATACAAAAAGCACAAGACTAACCACAGAGACCATGACCCAAATCTCATGCTTCCAAAGGAAGCTCAACTTGAGCCTTCTTCAAGATTTCATGGCAACCTCTGTTTCCATGCAACTCCCTGCATCATACTACCATCAACACATAATTGTTAGTGCATACATAAACATAATAATACACCAATTACCCTATCTTGTTGTGTCAAGCGCGATGACTTGCAACCGAACACATCCACGTCATCTCTCAAGGGACTCCAATCCCCTTGATAGATCCACATGTAATTAGAGACTAGCTAATATATTTGTCAAGGACGTGTTCATGAATCTAGCACATATCCACATAACATCAAATAATATTAGGGTCAAGAAGACTTACTGTATGCAAAGCACTCATTCGTCTAGAATTAAGGTTTACAAACATAACCAAAGGAATTCTTGCTCAAATCCTTTTTTTTACCTTCTTACCTTGTTGAAATTGAGGCTTATTATGTACTGTCACATCACCCAACTGTTAGTTATGTAAATACGTCAACTATCACCTTGTCACGCTAATACCAAGCATGTTTCCTTCAACTGCTCACACAACCACATGTTCCAAATATCAAGACAACCATATCTATCAATTTAAAATCAACCTTTACCAAGACTAAGAATCACGTCATACCCATAATCAACTCATAGCCATAAAACATAATGCTACAACTATCACCTATTACACTCAAGTACATATCAATTGTCTCAACACATATGTTAGTACAATCATCTTAAAACAAGATCATTTGAACACATACTCATATTATGCAATTCATCAAACGTTCAACCAACTTGCAAACATACTATGTTAAATAAATCAACTAGACGACATAATCAAACCGTCAAGCATCAAATATACGACATAAGATAGTTTCATACCTTAGTGTCGTCACAATAACCATATGCATAGGCCAATCCAACTTAGTATAATACATATAACATCAAGGTATAAATGCTATAACCCAAATCATCAAGATAACTATTATTTAACAATAACAAGTTAACATATGAGATACTTCATCAATAACATATAACATAATCATTGGGTTATTTGATATAAAACAACAATAGCAATGCATACAACTACAGGTTACTATCATTCTTGATTATTTGACACGTGCATATAATTACATTGATCAACTAACATCTATCATGAATGTAACCATAACATCAAAAGACGTGCATAAACCTAATGTTTATAAACCTAATGCATATAACAATCCTTGACTTACATACCTGCATTCCAAACATACAATATATGTATGATGATCTGCTCTTACCCCAAAGTCCAATGTTGCAACCTCATTATGATGATTTGCATCTCCTGCTCTATCTCAGCCAACACATTAGCATCATAACATACCAATATCACCCCGATGACTTAAATTGCATATCGTGACTTCCCAAGGCATGTTTGATCTACATTTCATGCATAACTATAACCAAGACCATACATGCATGACAACTACATATAGACATATAACACGAGTACCAAACCATATTCACATCATTCTAGCTAGAGTCAAGTCATTAATGCACGACCATATCAACTTCACAAACCATGACCTCATGCATGACAAACAACCATTACTCCATTGTACACATTGTCACAGGAAACCATCAACATGCATAAGCAATGCCTAATCAACTACACATACGTATGAATGCATGTAGTCGAACATAAACAATCAATTCTTATAACCAACCTACCAAACTGATACATGTAATCAAACAACTAAGAAGGCAACCTAACATACAAGGATGTAATCAGGTTGCATATAATCACATAACCAGTCATATACTTCTAATGATGCATTCCACAAAATCAACATCAAGTTCCTCATGACAACCTTACTACAATCATGATCAATATGATGCAATGCAACAAGCACATGAAATGCAAGTGTAAGAGACACACATGTAACTGACATACATGCATGACCAACACATTCACCCAAAGAGAGCGCAACCACACTCTGATACCACTCTGTAACACCCCCTCCTCCCAGGGCCACCCAAGCAACCGACCAACTGGGGTAAACATGCAACGAGAGAGGTCACTATAAGGGATTCAACTTCCTTGGTGACTTTAAGGAAGTGGAATCGACGGAAAACCAACTTATCCACATCAGCAACAGAACCCTCAGGAGACATGTCAGACACTCAGACATCCTATCCCTGGGTCCCACTTATGTTCTACACATCTTAAGCCTCAGTGGCTCTCATGTTATAAGCATGACAGCATCCAGAAACCCAAAGTCGCTCTCATGTTATAGCCATGACAGCGTCCAAAAACCCAAAGTCGCTCTCACATGCTTGCCTGCCAGCATCCAGAGAACCAATTTACTAGTGTTATGCCAGCATCCCCTGGATTTGAGCCACTTTTTCAACCCAAAGCCCAAGTCACTGCCTAGAATGGAATGATAACTTAGGAGTAGTAAAAGAACAGGGAAACAATGATGCAAAATTAATAAGTTAAGCAATACCTTAATTAGAACCCTACTAGCCATGACAGGCATTTCGTCAAACATGTCGCAAGCATGTAATCTACAGGTGTAACCAACAGAATTAAGGTATTACCATCTATTAGGCCATAGATACATTATCCATTCATTTACCCTCAAGTCATTTGTTGAATTACCATCTATTAGGCCATAGATACATTATCCATTCATTTACAAGTAAAAACATGCAGAGAGTCATACATAGTTGCTATCATGAAACACACGTATAACCAACATAATAACAACAGAAATAATCATGAAAGTACAACCGTTTAGACCACAATTAATCCATAAAAATGCTCATAGAAATACAAAGAGAAATAACATTTCATTAATGATGCAAAAAAGAAACCTGAGATGGGACTTCCACGTTCCCCCCGACCGTAGAATGGTTGAGCCAAATCTTTCTTCATCCATTCACCCTCGTGTCATATTCCAAACATGAATGTGGGACTCAAACCAAAAAAACCAACCAGGGCATATTGAGGCTAAACCACCTCACGCTCATCAATAAAAACTAGGCTTTACCGTAATCCATCCCGGATCACTAGGCCAACACAATAAACATATCATAACAGGCTTTACCATGATCTCCACCCGATCACTAGGCCAAACAAGCATGGATGCCACCGGATTTATCCACCTACAACGTGATGAATTTTCCTTCCTCCTAGTCTCTCAGGATTTATCGCAATCCAAACCCGGATCACTAGGCCCTAAACTGAGACCCGCTCTCCAATTTTTATCGCATATCCCAAACGCGGGATTACTAAGCCCAACGGAGAGAAAACCACCTCTTGGCTTTACCGTATATCCTGCCATTCACTGGAAAGGATTCCTAGGCCATCTGAGGCAACACAAAATTTGGCTTTACCATAACCCACAGTCTGGTTCAGGGGTTACTACACCATGTGTTCTATCATTGCAGAGATCCACCCCACTTAGCTTCGATCCACTCGGCAATCCATCTCAACCAAAACATGAGAACCCCATCACACCATGGTTATCCAAAAATGGCAAGGCTAGCCTAAAAACAATGTTACGCCTGGCAAAACCCATGCCATAACAGCAAAGAACCACATGCACTACCATGCATGCCAAAACTAGCAAGGAAACTACACATGCAAATCGATACCTACAGAGAATCATGTTGTAGTTGCTTGATCCTGCTCTTCTTTGCTTGCTCCTTAATTCTTCTTGCCCTCTTTGCCTTTCTTGATCCCATGCATAACCATGGCAAAAGTTTGAGCAAAGATCTTACACTAACTAAAAGCTTTCCAAATGATCCTCAGAAGCCTAATTTATGAATGAGGCCTCTATTTTCTTCATTTTCCATTATCTTCCTTCAATTTCCTCCTCACATGTAACCTGTGACCGTTCACCTTACTTTTCTACTAATTTCCTTTATTTTTGTAAATAAATGTGCCAAAAATGTCATGTTGTCTTTCCAAAGCCTTAGTCATTTCCTTTGTCAATTTCCTTAACCATAAACAACCAAATGAACACCCCCTAGGATGTCTTGCCCAAAATTTAGCTTGGAATAAGTGTCCCATCAACAATGGTTATTATTTTTGCCTTTATTAACTTTTATACATTGAATTTTCACCATGGTTGTTACACTCTGAGGTATCTCAGCACATGTTTAGTTGCATTCCAATAAAGTTTGGTTGGCTTAACCATGGCTTGACTAAGATAGTTAACAGCAAAACACATTTCCGGTCATGTGTTCACCAAATACATAAGTGAACCCACAGTTATCTATAAATCGTAGCCTCCATTACTTCACCTAAAGTAACATCCTCCTTCCTCCAGTTACTTGCTACAGGAGTCACCATGGGTTCGCTGCTCTCCATGTGGAACTCCTTCAGTGTCTCGTTGGCACACTTTCCCTGAGAGACAAATAGTTCCTCGTCTCCTTGCCATACTTCCATACCAAAAAAGTAATGCATGAGCCCTAGGTCCTTCCTCTCGAACTCTCTTGCAATATCCTCTTTGCAAGATTTTATCAGCTTCTCATCACCTGTCAGAATCAAATCATCGACATATAATACTATAATCAACAATTTACCTTCAACCACAATATGGTAAAGGTTCACATCTGCTTCACTTTTGGTGAAGCCCAACCCGGTGAAATAGTTGTCAATCCTAATGTACCAAGCACAGGGTACTTGTTTTAATCCATACAGCGCTCACTTCAATCTGCACACATGTGACTCTCTATTGAAGGTCGCAAATCCTTCTGGATGCTCAATATACACCTCTTCCTCAATCATGTCATTGAGGAATGTTGTCTTTACATCCATCTAATGTATCTTCCATCCCATCTGCGCAGATAGTGCTAGAATACATCTTATTGATGAGTACCTTGCTACAGGAGCAAAGGTCTCATCGTAAACAATTCCCTCCACCTGAGAGAACCCTTTGGCCACAAATTTGGCCTTGTTTTTTTCCACATTCCCATCTGTTGCTCGCTTTACTTTGTAAAGCCATCTGGAACTCACCACTGACTTGTCTGTTGGTCTTGATACCACCTCCCAAACATTGTTTCTGATAATAAAGCCATACTTCTCAACCAAGGCATCAACCCATATTGGTTGTTGCATTGCTTCCTCAAATGAGGATGGCTCAATCTCTACACTCTCGCTCATCATAGCGATGTAGCCAATGTACCGATCTGGTGACCTCCTCTGTCTGCGCTGTGATGTGGGTCTTTCCACATTCTCTCTTACATCATGCATCAATCTGTCAGCCTCTCTGGTGTGCTTTCTTCTATCGTTGGAAGTCTGTATGAGTGGGTGTTTCCACTCTTTGTTCCTCTGCATGTGGCTACTCCACATCATCTTGAGGTTCCTCCTTTGGAGCTAAAAGCTCCTCATCTGCATGTAACTAAAGCTCCCTCTCAAGGGAACATCTCGTGGTCTTCTCTTCATCGAACTTCACATCTCTACGAACCACTGTCATCCCGTTGGATGTTAGGTACACCCGATAATTGTGAGGTGTATCAGTGTACCCCACAAATATGCCCAACTCAACTATTGGCTCTAGCTTTTTCCGTGCATCCCTCGTAACATGACAGTAGACTAATGAACCAAATATCCTAAAGTGTGCCACATCTGGTTTCTTACCTGAAAAATCTTCTTCTGGTGTACTCATTCCGAGAATTCGATGAGGGTTTTTGTTCTGCACATATAGAGTTGTGTTGCATGCTTCAGCCACAAGTGCAATGGTAGGCCCAGATCATGTAACATAGCCTGTGTCGCTCCCACAATACTTTTGTTCTTCCTTTCAACCACCCCATTTTGTTGTGGGTTATGAGGTGCTATTAACTCCTATCGAATGCCTTCTGAAGCACGGAAGTTTTTTGAATTCATTCGACACATATTCTCCGTTGTTATCGCTTCTAAGAGCTTTAACTTTCTTGCCAATATCTTTCTCGGCTCTTGGACACCTAATCTTCTATGGGTTGGTGTGGAATGTGAACAGCGACCGAAGTCCAAGAGACGTTGGAAGATGAATCCAACAATCATGTACAATGTATTATAAATGAACATATTGTGAATAGTAAAGGAAATCTAATGCTTATCTTTCATATAGTTATTTGCATTCCATGTGAGTTTAACATGGTATCAGAGCGCAGGCCATGCTTGGGCATTTTCATATTCTGTTAGCTCTGCATCCTTTCCC
The DNA here is from genome assembly GCA_031772625.1 of Pinus tabuliformis. NCBI lineage: Eukaryota > Viridiplantae > Streptophyta > Pinopsida > Pinales > Pinaceae > Pinus > Pinus tabuliformis. Next base: position 240,730,940 of record CM062817.1, read on the forward strand.
AAATTTGTCTACCATTTCTCTATTTATAGAAATATTCTAATGTTGCTCTGATGCACCTAGGCACTCTAGCAGATCGTTTCATTACTCTTTGTGAATGTGTATGCATTAAGTGTTAGTCAGAATCTTGAAAATTATGCATTGAGACTGTTAGTGCTGACCACTGAGTTAAAGAATATGGGTTGTAAGTCTGCGTTGTTTCTCTCCATGCATTGGAGTTGGACCTATTAAGAAGTTGGGAGAGAGACTCGTGTTTGTGGAGGAGGTGCTAAATAGAGCCACGTCTGAGGAGCCACATTTTCTATACCATTTGCATTTCCAGATGGTTATGATTTGAATATACTTGTCCAGTCTATCGTCGTTGATTTCACAGTCAACTCCCCTCATATGCACCAACAGTTTTAACCCATACCACATTGCCATCCCTCCCGCATCTAGTGATATGTTGCCTTCTGCGTGTATTCTTCTTCGACTGGTATGCTGCCACAACACTCCTTCTGCGTGTATACCCCTCAGCTTTGCTTTACCTCAGCGCTCTTTCCGAAGGGCAGTGCGCAATTGGGAGAGGGACCTGTGTAGGTGAGAATCGTTATCACGCAGAGGGCAGAGAGCATCGAATACCACACTTCGAATACCCAACTTGCGTATGGTAAGGTGTTGGAATAAGTCCAATGGTTAATTTCTTTGCTTTAAAGGTCTTTTAACCCTCATCAAAACCTTGCATGCTGGGATTTTGAGACATAGAAAACATGACGTACTCTCATGCTTCAGATTTTGGTTTTTATATTTGTAAATGGAATTTGTAGAGCTCTGTCACTGAGATTAAATTTCGACTATGTCAAGAACTGTGCAGGTTTTGTTAGATTATTGGGTATATGATGCACGAATATTGTCTTCCCTATTTCAGCAAAGTTTGAGCTACTTTTAGTTAATATTTTGGTTAAATTTTGTGCCATGTCGACATTCAACTAATTTCCAGAATTTTCCAAAAAGACATTTACCAAGCTATCATGTATCATTAGTGACAACATTGGCATCGATGAAGGTTCTAGAACAATTGCATACATAAAAATTGTGTATTGATTTGAGCATCTTACTCCCTGACTGTGCGAAAATGTTTCAACTTGCTTACTTTTGGTGATCTTGGAAGTGTGGTAACGCATAGCATAGAGTTAGACAGAGTTAGTCAGTCTTCACTGCAGTTGAAATTTTCTTCCAAAGCATGACAAAGCAACATTGATAGATACGAAGGAAGAAACAGAGGAGGAAGGTGGTTGAACATAGAGTGTCACTTAAACTGTAGAGAAGTGTTATTTTATTGGAATTGGGATTTGGTGCACCTTCCCTTCGCTACCAGCCATCGTCCTCCCGGCATGGAGTGACTCTAAAGAATCGATTGTTGATGTCATTGTTCATTGTCCATATGTAATCTCCAGTAGTCTCTATGTGTTGTCCATGGTATGTGCGGGTTGGTTCATGTTGACTATATATATATATATATATCAAAAGTTTTGGTTGACGTTCGTTATTAGAGCTCCTTGTTGAGTGACACATTTTCTTATGGGTTGGTGATCTATACTTTTGGAGCATTTATTTGTTTCTGTAAGATTTCACTCTAAGAAGAAATGTAAAGAACGGGAGTTGTTGAAACTAGCATATTGGAAGAGATGGCCCGTCCTGAGAGCTATGGAGATATGACTGCCCTGATAGCTGTGGGGGGATAATAGAGCTATGGATATAGATGGTTTGGGAGAAGCTTCCTTATGTTCGTATTCCAATAGCCATTACAGCAGCATTTCGCCCACACGTTGCTAGATTTGATGATTTTTTAGAGTTATTAAACACTCTAATGTTATCTACTACTCATAATACAGTCCAAATCAATAAGGACACTCTCTCTGATATTCAAACCTATTTACAAAATGCAAAAGAAAACATTGATTTTTTGCAGCACGAATCTCAACTATAGCAGGAATAATTACAACAATGGAGTCATCATTCTAAACTTGTTTCTATTCAGAACATTAAAACAAACTCACATAAACATTAAGTCAATAATGTTACAGTTGATTCATATTCAGTGCCCAACAAAGTAGCAAAGTTACATGCAAATGTATAAGTTCAGTCTGCACTTCCCAAGTCGGTCATCAGACCTTGGGAGAAGCTTTTCCATAACAAGTACAGAACTGGTCTTGGATATGACAAGGATGTGTCCTTTCATATTCCAGATTACTCAAAGCCCATCTAGTTTCATAGTGTTGGATTCCTCATGACAATTCACCCTCACCTGTTCTAGATTATTCTCCTCCACATTCGCAGCCAAAAATAGTTAAATGCCAACACTGTGACCGAGTTGGCCATATGAAAGATCATTGTTTTGATCTTCATCCATGTAAGCATTGTCATAAAACCAGTCATTCTTCAAACAAATGCTTCAAAAATAAGCCTCCTGCAAGAACAAAGATTCATCTTGGATGGATCGCTTCTTAGCAATGCACTTCAAAATCCAAGAAGATATTTCGCTCATACAACAAGATTTGTTCTCGAATATTGAGAAGTCTTGCAGTTGAGATCTCTTCATCTTCTCACCTTGTATCTGACAGGGGGGGAAGTGATGTTCATCTACAAGTTTCAAAGCCACATCAAGCGAGCTTGAGCCACAACCTGCCATACCGGATTCAGAGTTGTATCCACAGAAAAAGATGCCCCTAAGCATGCCTTCAGTTGGTGATGCCTCTTCAAAGAATTGTGGGCACTTCCTCTAGCAGAAGACTTCAACTCCTTGCCAGTTTTGGTAGAGCTCCAGGAATTGCATTAAGCATTCCAGAGTTAGTGGTCATCCTTAAACCACTGCAAGTTGTAGACCTCCCTTTTTCAGGTTGAAGGTCTCCCTCTACAAAGCATTAGGGACACTTCCTCTTCCAAAGGATTTCAAATTCTTGCCAGACTTGGAAGAGTTCTGGGAACTGCACTAAGCGTTCTAGTGTTGGTGGTCATTCTTAAACCACCACCCTTATACCAACATTTTAGAGAGCACATTCAGCCTAGTGTTGCCATGCATTTTGCACATTTTGTATTACAACTCTCTTCTTGGACTCATACATACCCCTTCAGATTAAGGGGGGAATGTTGGACACCTAATCCTCTATGGGTTGGTGTGGAATGTGAACAGCCACCGGAGTCCAAGAGACGTTGGAAGATGAATCCAACAATCATGTACAATGTATTATAAATGAACATATTGTGAATAGTAAAGGAAATCTAATGCTTATCTTTCATATAGTTGTTTGCATTCCATGTGAGTTTAACATCGACAAGTGTTTTAAATTCACAAAATTTAGTGAACGTCTGATCTTTCTTTTGCATGAAGAAAATCCAGCACTTATGGGAAAAATTATCAACAAATATTACATAATACATGCGCCTGGCCGTGGATGTTGTCGAGAACAATCCACACACATCTGAGTGAACTCGATCAAGGATCACTTGCGCTCAACTACCTTTATCATGAAAGGAATCTTTGGTGTACTTCCCCAATGTACACCATTTGCATGTGTCTCTCTGCTCTAATGTACCCTTGGGAAGTCTGTAGAAATTTGTTGCGCGATCTTCAAAGCTCTGTGGTGCAAGTGACCCAATCTTATATGCCACTCTCACCAATGTCTCGAATCTGCACCTTCTCTGCTTTAGTGCTCAAAGCAATGCAGTCTTCTAAATCCAATTTGTAGAGGTTTTTCACTCGAACCCCGATCTGCTTCACCTATCCCAAGGCTATGTGACAAAGGAAAGCCTTTCCCTTACTAAATATCACATCGTAGCCACGGTCCTCCAACATGGAAACAGAAACCAAGTTCTTCTTCAAACCCGAAACATACATGACATCTTTTAATGTGAGGGGAGAACCAAACTCCCTTTGAAAGGTAACAATACCGATGTCGGTCGCGCTATACCTCCCATCATCTCCCATCTCGATGTGCATATGGAGGTCCTTCTCCTCCAAGTCACTAAAGAACTCTTTGTTGTCGGTCATATGGAATGAGGCTCCACTATCCAGGTACCACACACTACCCATCACCAATGTCACCATGCAAGCGATGAGGATGAAATCCAGTTCGAATAATGAAGCAAGAGCTTCACCTGCTCGTGACAATGAAAACATTTAATTTTAGACATATCCCTCTTCTTTTTGCCCTGACTGGACTCTGATTTGGAATGGGATGACTTCCCCTTCCCTTTCTTCGCCTTTCCAGCTAAGGCACAGTTCTCCTCATCATCATGCTTGGATGAGGATCCATTTCTAGTGTTCCACCGAATCTTCCTGTACCAAGTCAAACCACAATCACTTCCACTTTGGTATCTTCTCCCTCCCATTGACTAAGTCCTGGTAGCTATGCCAGCTCTTGGGAAGTCCTAGAAGTGCTAGGCTCATCAGATCTTCTTCAGCAATGGTAACACCGGCACTTCCAAGCTCATCCCGATATTGGGTGAACTTGGTCATGTACTTCAGTGTTAAGTCGCCCTTCTCCATCTTGATCTTTCTGAGCTTGTCATTCAATGCCAGCTTCTGTGGTCATTGTTGTTTTGAAACAAGTCTGTCAAGGCCTTCCACATTGCAAATGGAGTTTCCTTACCATGGAGATTCGATACAATATGATCTCGAACCCCTAGGATATTTTTTCTCACCTTTACCACACACTTTCTCCACTCTGCCAAATCTTTAGCATCAAATGTTGGAGCCTTTGGAATATCATGATCTATGAATTCCTTCAGCCCATTGTCTTCCAACACTGCCTCCATCATGTCCCTCCAAGCAATATAGTTCGAACTACCCTCAAGGGCATATTCGAGTCTCAATTCATAGAACGACATCCTATTGGCTATGAAGTATGATACTGCAAATTCAATTTCTCTTGCAAAACAAACTCGTATTCTCCTCTTTTATAGTGATTTCAACTTCGATACCATGTAAAATTTTCTTGTACATTCAACCTGCAGATTATAATATGCTAAAACAATTTACTTGAATCTACTCTACTAACACACATAACACAATAAAACAATAATTTTTTGGGGAAAGCCACTGCTAAAAACCCCTGTTATCTGTATATTTCATTAATCAGAAGATCTAAGAAGAAAATGCAATGCTTGTTCAACCCAAACAATCTCTGCACAAGTACAATCTATCTCACTGCTTCACAAACCAACTCAAGCCAATACTTAGCCAAATTTGTTGCCTGCCAAGCTCCTATTTCCTTGTGCAGTTTCCTAGGGAATTAGCCCATATTTAATTGGGAAATTCCTCATCCATAACTATGCAATCCATCCATAGGCCTTCCTTTAATTGCATGCATCACCTGTTTAATTTAGATGATTTTACAACTGATAGTACAATGTTCTGAACTCTAATCTCAACTGGGTCTTTCTCTGAACTGACATGCATGAGTTATTTATGAGTGAATTATCAATTATTTGATTGATCATTGCATGTGAATTAAATCCAAATTAATTCACTTGACCTCTCACTAGTTCATCCATCAGTTAGAACTAATTTAATTTAATTTAACTTAGTTAAACTGAATTAAATAATTACAACTTAATAATAACTCAACCTAGGCCCCTAAAATTTAGGGATCACTCTACATGACTCTAGATAGACTCCCAACTCGAATTTACTGAGCCAAATAAGTCAACTTAACTTAGTTAACTGTTACAAGTTGCTATAAGAATTAGAATTACAATTTAATTCAAGAACAAATTAAATTAGGATTTTTTTCTTGTTGCATTTTTTTCAACACTCCCTCTCAACAAGAAAGGGATTATCTTCTACCTCGATCTTGCCTCTATGAAACTCGAATTTGCTTCTTGACAATGCCTTTGTCAAAATATCTGCATCCTACTCCTCTATAGGAATGTACTCTAGCAACATGATTCTCCTCTGCACACAATCTCGTAGATGGTGATACCAGATGTCAATATGCTTGGACCGATCATGAAAAATTGGATTCTCAGAGATTTTGATACAACATCTGTTGACCAAACAACCCAACAAGGATCTTCCTCATCCATCTAGCCTCACAAGTTGCTTGACTAGTAGGCATGTAATATGCTTCTACTAAACTGAGTGCAACTGATCTCTACTTCCTGCTATACCAAGAAATTGTTGTTGACCCAATACTGGAGATTCCCCCCTAATGTGCTCTTCCTATTGGATGGACTCCCTGCCCAATATGCATTTGTGAAGCATTGAAGTTTCACTCCCTTTGTTCGTCTATACCAAAGACCAAACTGAGTGGTGCCTCTGAGGTATCTCAACATATGTTTAGTTACCTTCCAATAAAGTTTGGTTGGCTTAACCATGGTTTGACTAAGCTGATTAACGGCAAAACACATGTTCGTTCATGTATTCACCAAATACATAAGTAAATCCACAAGTTGTCTATAAATTGTAGCCTCCACTACTTCACCTGAAGTAGCATCCTCCTTCCTCCAGTTACCTGCTAGAAGAGTCTCCATGTGTTTGTTGCTCTCCATGTGGAACTTCTTTAGTATCTCGTTGGCATACTTGGCCTGAGAGGCAAATAGTTCATCATCTCCTTGTCATACTTACATACCAAGAAAGTAATGCATGAGCCCCAGGTCATTCATCTCGAACTCTCTTGCAAGATTTTATCAGTTTCTCATCACCTGTCAGAATCAAATCATCAACATATAATATTATAATCAACAATTTACCTTCAACCACAATATGGTAAAGGTTCGCATCTGCTTCACTTTTAGTGAAGCCCAACCCAGTGAAATAGTTGTCAATCCTGGTGTACCAAGCACGAGGTGCTTATTTTAGTCCATACAATGCTCACTTGAGTCTACACACATGTGACTCTTTGTTGAGGATCTCAATATACACCTCTTCCTCAATCATGTCGTTGAGAAATGTTGTCTTTACATCTATCTAATGTATCTTCCATCCCATTTGCACTAACAGTGTTAGAATAGATCTGATTGATTAGTACTGCAAAGGTCTCATTGTAATCATTTCCCTCCACCTGAGAGAACCCTATGGCCACAAATTTGGCCTTGTGCTTCTCCAGACTCCCATCTGTTGCTTGCTTTACTTTGTAAAGTCATCTGGAACTCACCATTGACTTGTCTGCTGGTCTTGGGACCACCTCCCAAACATTGTTTCTGATAATGGAGTCATACTCCTCAACCATGGCATCAACCCATACTGTTTGTTGCACTACTTCCTCGAATGAGGATGGCTCAATCTCTACACTCTCGCTCATCAGAGCCATGTATCTAGTGTATTGATCTAGTGACCTCCTCTACCTGTGCTATGATGTGGGTGCTCCCACATTCTCTCTTACATCATGCATCAATCTGTCAGCCTCTCTGGTGTGCTTTCTTCCATCTCTGGAAGTCTCTGCATGAGTGGTTGTTTCCACTCTCTGCTCTTCTACATGTAGCTGCGCCACATCATCCTGAGGTTCCTCCTTTTGAGCTAAAATCTCTTCATCTGCAAGTAATTGAAGCTCCCTCTCAAGGGAACATCTCATGGCCTTCTCTTCATTGAACTTCACATCTCTACGAACCATTGTCATCCTGTTGGATGGAAGGTACACTCGATAGTTGTGAGGTGTATCAGTGTACCTGACAAATATGCCCAACTAAACTGTTGGCTCTAGCTTTTTTCGTGGATCCTTGGTAAAATGACAGTAGAATGATGAACCAAAGATCCTAAAGTGTGCCACATCTGGTTTCTTACCTGAAAAATCTTCTTCTGGTGTACTCATCTCGAGAATTCAATGAGGAATTTTGTTCTACAAATAAACAGTTGTGTTGCATGCTTCAGCCCACAAGTCCAATGGTAGGCCCTGATCATGTAACATAGCCCGTGCCGCTCCCACAATAATTTTGTTCTTCATTTCAGCCACCTCATTCTGCTATGGGTTATGAGGTGTTGTAACTCCCATCGATTGCCTTATGAAGCACAGAAGTTCTTGAATTCATTCAACACATTCTCCACCGTTATCGCTTCTGAAATCTTTAACTTTCATGCTAGTATCTTTCTCAACAAATGCTTGAAATTCACAAAATTTAGTGAACATCTGATCTTTCTTCTGCATGAAGAAAATCCAACACTTACAAGAAAAATCATCAACAAATATTACATAATACATGTGCTTGGTCGTGGATGTTGTCGAGAATGGTCCACACACATTTGAGTGAACTTGATCAAGGATCACTTGCACTCGACTGTCTTTATCATGAAAGGAAGCTTTGGTGTACTTCTCCAATGTACACCCTTTGCATGTGTCTCTCTGCTTTAGTGTACCCTTGGGAAGTCCTATAGATATTTGTTGCATGATCTTCAAAGCTCCGTGGTGTGAGTGACCCAATCTTCTATGCCACAACTCACCTAAGTCTCAGCCCTGCACCTTCTCTGCTTTAGTGCTCAAAGCAGCGCAAGCTTCTACATCCAATTTGTAGAGGTTCTTCACTCGAACCCCGATCCACTTCACTTGTCCTAAGGCTATGTGATGAAGGAAAGCCTTTCCCTTACTAAATGTCACATCGTAGGCACGGTCCTCCAACATGGCAACAGAAACCAAGTTCTTCTTCAAACTCGGAACATACATGACATCTTTTAATGTGAGGGGAGAACCAAACTCCCTCTGAAAGGTAACAATACTGATGTCGGTCGCATTATACCTCCCATCATGTCCCAACTCGATGTGCATCTGGAGGTCCTTCTCCTCTAGGTCACTGAAGAACTCTTTGTTGTTGGTCATATGGAATGAGGCTCCACTATCCAGGTACCGCACACTACCCATCATCGATGTCACCATGCAAGCGATGAGCGTGAAATCCAATACGAATTGTGAAGCAAGAGCTTCACCTACCACTCCTCCTGAGGCCTTCTTACCAGCCTTCTTGTGCACACACTTTGTGGCATAGTGCCCCATCTCGTGACAATGAAAACATTTAATTTTCGACATGTACTTCCTTTGCCACCTTGACTGGAATCTAATTTGGAATGGAATGACTTCCCCTTCCCTTTCTTCGCCTTTCCAACTAAGGCACAGTTCTCCTCATCATCATGCTTGGATGACGATCCATCTCTGGTGTTCCGTCAAATCTCTTCCTGTACCAACTTGGACCACGATTGTTCCCACTTTGCTAGCTTCTCCTTCCCATTGACTAAGTCCTAGTAGATGTGCTAGCTCTTGGGAAGTCCTAGAAGTGTTAGGCTCACCAGATCTTCTTCAACAATGATAACACTGACACTTCCAAGCTCATCCCAACATTGGGTAAACTTGGTCATGTACTTCGGTATTGAGTCGCTCTTCTCCATCTTGATCTCTCTGAGCTTGTCCTTCAGTGCCAGCCTCTTGTGGTCACTGTTGTTTTGCAACAGGTTTGTCAAGCCCTTCCAAATTGCAAAGGGAATTTCCTTACCGTGGAGATTCGAAACAATATGATCTCGAACTCCTAGGATAATTCTTCTCGACTTTGCCACACACTTTCTCCACTCTGCCAGATCTTTAGCATCAAATGTTGGAGGCTTCAAGATATCATGATCTATGAATTCCTTTAGCCCATTGTCTTCCAACACTGCCTCCATCATGTCCTTCCAAGCAATATAGTTCGAACTACCCTCAAGGGCATATTCGAGTCTCAATCCGTAGAATGACATCCTGCTTGCTCTAAATTATGACTCTGCAAATTCGATTTCTCCTACAAAACAAACTCGTATTCTCCTCTTCTATAGTGATTTCAACTCTGATACCATGTAGAAATTTCTTGTAGATTCAAACTATAGATTTTAATATGCTAAAACAATTGACTTGAATCTACTCTACTCATCAGCAGAAACAAAAATTGATCGATGAAATCACGAAGCAAAAAAGGAATAATTTCAATCACACATAACACAATAATTTTCTGGGGAAAGCCACAGCTAAAAACCCCTGCTATTTGTATATTGCATTAATCAGAAGATCTGAGAAGAAAATACAATGATTGTTCAACCCGAACAATCTCTGCACAAGTATAATCTATCTCACTGCTTCACAAACCAGCTCAAGCCAATACTTAGCCAAATTTGCTGCCTACCAAGCTCCTATTTCCTTGCATAGTTTCCTAGGGAATTAGCCCATATTTAATTGGGAAATTCCTCATCCATAACTGCGCAATCCATCCATAGGCCTTCCTCTGATTGCATGCATCACCTGTTTAATTTATATGATTTTACAATTGATAGTACGTTGTCCCTAGACTCTAATCTCAACTGGTTCTTTCTCTGAACTGACATGCATGAGTTATTTATGAGTGAATTATCAGTTATCTGATTGATCACTACATGTGAATTAAATACAAATTAATCCACTTGACCTTTCACTAGTTCCTCCATCAATTAGAACTAATTTAATTGTATTTAACTCAGTAAATAATTACAGATCAATAATAACTCACCCTGGGCCCCTAAAATTTAGGGATCACTCGACATGACTTTAAATAAACTCCCAACTAGAATTTACTGAGCCAACTAAGTTAGCTTAACTTAGTTAACTGTTACAAGTTGCTATGAGAATTAGAATTACAATTTAATTCCTAATTTAATTCAAGGGCAAATTAAATTAGGATTTTTTCTTGTTGCATTTTTTTAACATTATAGAGGTTTAAATAAAATGACTCCCACCAAGGGAGTAAGGCACTAATCTACAGATTCTCAATGCATTGTATACAATACGTTGTCCCCAGTTGGAGCCAATGTTGTTTCCCTCTAATACTTGGGTAGAGAGAGAGCTGAAAGGTCAAAATCAAGATCCCTAGCTAAAAAATCCACTAAATCAGTGATGGGGGGAATTTTCAAGCCCCAATGTCATAGCAGAAGTTCCAAGGTTCAAATCCGCACTCACGGAGCCCCCACCAAGTAAGCGCAAGTGGCTAGAATGAAAAATTGGAGCATACGCGACCTTTTGGTAAAAATCCGAGCAAGTTATGTGTGTATCACTGTCATCTACGCCCAACCTGCCCCCGACAGTATTTCAGGGGGGTAACCTACGCGGGTGATAAGCAGGCACTAACCCTCGAAGTTGACAAGTCAACTTGGTGGGCCCACCAATCAAACGTCCCAGATTAATTCCGTGGGGTAACTGATTGATCCGACATCCTGCCCTATTACTCGCCGGAGGATGGTGAGGACCACCCACTACGACGATCGATCCACTGGCGCCAATTCAAGCGATTGGGGAATTCAAATCAAAACGTTAACATATTCGCCTTCCTCCCGCTCTCGTCCACCTATCACCACCCAATCCCCTTCTGCCACACATCCTCCCATGACGTCACCCCCTCATCAACTGACTGTTGGCCCCTCTCCACCTATTAAAACCCTTCCCGCCTTGAATTTTTGAAAGTTTTGAATTGCTTCCCGGTGCAGATGCCTCCTGCCTTCCGTCTGTTCTGCAAACGTCGTCCAACCATTCTGCTAGTCCGCAACACCCCCTCCAACATCGTTTCCAGCGTCTCTAGGGAAAACAGGTAACTGGTCAGTCCCTTTCACCTGCAATTCATTTGATTATTCATTGGAAAATGAAGAAGGAGGACCCTAAGCCCTCCAAAGCCTATGAGGTTAACCCTCCTCCAGTGTCGAGCATATCATGGACACTGAGGCGCAAATTGTGGACCCCTCTAGGGCTTACCACCTCGCGGACTTGTGATTCAACTTGTATGGTAGCCACATCAAAGGGGAAGACTAGTTTCGGGTGGTCGACTCAGGCTTGTACTACCAAATTTCACCCTCAGTACACCATTTTCCCAAGCTTGTCTCCTAGCTAGCAGCAGCTTACATAGACGAGAAGAATTGTTTTGTCTCCTCAACTGGGGTCAAAATCCTTGAGGTGACCCCAGAGCTAATTCAGAAAGCCCTAATTTACCCAAGCTCCTTTGAACCCCAGCAGTTCACAAAAACCACATTGGTCTACCATTACACTACCCTTCCAGCTGATGAGCAGCAATCCTTTCTGCAAATGGTCCTAGCCCCTGGCCTACAGTCTCTGCCTATTGCTGACAGTTTCCCTATAACCCTCTTTACAAAGCCTATTCAACCCATCCTATCCCTAATTGGTCATCGTTTGGGGATGATGATGCAAATATAGCTTCTAAAGCCTCTCTAGGGTTTCTAAGGAAAATGATGCAACCTGGCCATTTGTTTGACATCCCTGCTTACCTAGTCGAGGCCATAAGATTCCAGCTACACCATTTCCCCACCACCTCCTATTTCAAGTATTACTCCCTGATGTTCTTTTTGTTTGTGTACACTCATGTGGATGAATTCGAGTGCCTAGGTCTCAATTTGGTGGCTTCCAACAAACAAAGGAAGTTTGTTTTCCACTAGGACGTTGTTGCTAGGAAAAGACAAGAGCTTGAGGGTTATTCCCAGTTTATATCATCCTACATGGCCATTGCCTACAAAATCATTCATTGTGTTTCCCCTCTTAGAGTTCTCCCTCAGCAAAAAGCAATACTCCAGCTTAGCAAAGATGCTAGGGTGGAGGACTGGTACCTATTTGAGGATTTCATAGAAATTAGGGTCTATGGGTGTGAGCTTCCTCCTTACCGCTTGCCTATGTTTATGCCCATGAGGATTTTCGCTCTTGAATTCATTAGACCAAGTGCACTTTGTCCCTACTAAGAAGGGATATATGTTTAAATTGGGAAAGCTTGTGGGGCCTTTTATTGCCAATTACAAGCAAGTCCACAGGGCAGTTGAGCAATGACACAAACAGATGAATTTTGATCTAGGGGAGGTCTAGTATTATGATCCTCATGGTGTCATTGCGAAGAGAAGGGAGAGCATAAAGGCTTCGACTTGTGAACATGAGGATAGGCCTGAGATCAAATGGAAAGCTAACTTTGATTTGTGGCCTATTAATACAGAGATGGAGATCAAGACTCAAGCATCGAAGGACAAGACACAAAAAAGGACCATTGACCAAACTGAAGATGTCGAGATGGAAGATGTACACCCCAGTGAAAAGGCAAAAACCTAAGAGATAGAGGAAGAAGAAATTGAGACCAGACTGGTAGAGACAAGACCAGATCAACCAGGCTTTCGGTGACCTTGGAAGACCCATTACAGACGATTGCCTCATCCTCTTCAAAGATAGCTATTTTAAGTTCCAGAGGAAGTGCAACTGTTATTAAGCCAAGATGGCCTATTGGAAAGGCCATTGAAGAAAGAAACAAGAAGGTAAGGGAAGAAATGCAGCAGCAAATGGCATCTCGCTTAGTCCCCTATCACACCAAAAGCAAATGGCATCTCGCTCAATGCCCTATCAGAACAGACTTTTGGCTGCCATGGACTTAGAGAGAAATCAAATGAAGTTCTCCCTGCAGCACCCACTAGCACAGTCGTTGCCTTCGAGATATCAGTTCAAGGCCTTGGACATTTCATTAGACTTGACCAGTGTCCCTCTGTCGGATAAGATTAACTTCCACAGGCAAGTAGGAGAAATGTTGTACAGTGAACTCAATAGAAATGCAATGACCATCAGCAAGGCTGAGAAGCTACTAGAGAAGGTCACAACAAGGTTGAAACATGAGAGAGCTAACTCCATAGCTCTACACATGCAAAATGAGAGCTTCAAAGAGTTTATTGTGAAGTTGGGGGTAAATCCAGAAGACAAAGTTACATTTGAAGCCCTCCTCCAAAGTTCACAAGCAGAAATACAAGAGCTAAGGCACAAATTAAAGATGTCAGGTAGTGAACATGTGCAATCTAAGGAACTTGCATAGGTGGAAGAAGAGAGAAATCATGGCCAAAGAATTGATAGAAAGAAACAATGAGATAGTAGCCCTCAAGCAACAGGCAGCGGAACTTCAGCAGAGGATAGACACACACATTTGTGCAGTGCTTGTGCCTGAAAATCCCCAAAATCCCACAAAGCAACTCACCAAGACCCTCACCGAACTCCAACTTTCGGAAGGGGAGCTTAAGAAAGTGCAAAAGGATTTGGACACTGCCCAGAGAAACCTAGCACAGAAAGAAAAAAAAAAACAGCTTGAAACAGCCAGGACCAACGCAGACTTAATTGGTAAGAACCTACAAGCAGCAAACCAGGAGATTACTAAGCTAAAAGGCAAGCTGAAAGGAAACATGTCTCTCCTACAGGCCAAGCAACTTGTCTGGGATGAAATCATAGCAAAAATGAAAAGCAACTGGGAGTACATAACTCTGATGGATGAACAAAAAATTGTGATAAAGGATTATGAGTTTTTCATCCTTGTTGCCAAAGAAGATGGGGAAAAGAACTCCCATATTTCCAAGAAGTTCATCCAGTTTGTGAATGAAAGGCCACTCAATGAGTTGAGGCCAATTGATGTAGTAGATAGAGTGTTTGTTATCATGGAGATCTCTAAAGTTGTCCAAAAGGAGGAGGCCAGAGTCAAAGCTGAGGAATGCCTAAGGGTGGTACAGAAAGATGTGGATGCTTTCCATGCTCAGTTTGAAGAAAGAATTAGGGCAAGGTTGCCTAGTTGTTGGGATATTGTGGGAATGCTAATCCCATGGACACAATACAACCAGATGTTAGTGGAGGCCAAGATCAAGGCAGATTCATCCCATGAGAAGATTGTCACCCTTAAAGGTAAAACAGTGGTTAACTATCTCAGAAAGGAGTTACCGCTGTTAGGGTTGATAAAGACCTTGTTCGACCTTACGTTGGACTACAGTGGTCCCAAATCTGAATATTGCATATCAGTGATTCTTTCATGCTCCTCTACCTGCTCCAGCACTATGGAAAAGGTGTGAGTAGTTTGTCAATCCTCTTGTGCTTCATATCATCAACCCAATGATGTTGCCTCTAGAGTGTGTTTATCATGACTAAGGATGTTGTTGATTGTGTCGATCATGACACTTTGATTTTCTGTTTTATGTAAATATTTTATTTCAGAAGAAACTATGTCAATTAGTTAGAATCTGGTTTGTACAGTTGTGTCACTGAGCACATTGATATTTTGTTATGATGATTCATTGCCAAATCAAGAAAGAATATTTTGTAATAGGCTCTCCCTCTGAGGCCCTATAAAAACAGTTTATGATATCGAACCAAGGGTTCAAAATTTTGGTTTTCCAAGAGAGAAGCTCTGCAAGTTGTCCATGAAATGTATGCTCTATGGAAGATTAATAAAAGTTTTTGGCGATTCTAGCTCATATAAATGTGCAGTATGTATTTCTTCTTGTGTTTGTTCCATATGTTTTCACTCTTCTTCTCAGATTACATGTAATAGCAGTTGTTGGATATGTTTTTCATGGAATTATGGATTCATCTAGGTCTAATGCTGATTAAAGATGCCTATAACTGATATGAATTGTTATCCTTAAAATGTGCTCCGTGTAACTTAGCACTTCATTAAAACCTCCTCATATGTTTCACGCTAAACTTCAATGAACATGATTCTTTAGTCTAAGCCTTGTGCACTGGTTTTCTCTCCTCTTTATTTCTTCCATCCGATATACTACAAATGACCTATGAAATTGCATGTGTATATGATGTTGGCCGCTAGAGCCAGATATTAATGCTTCTGTGAGTTATGTTTGGCATTCAATCTTGTATTTCTCCTCTTAAGGAAGGTTCTGAATCAATTCCATCTCAAATATGATAAATACGGAGTGCAATAGAAAATATCAGCAAAACTTTGAAGCACTCATCAAGATGTCTTAGGCACTGGTCTCTTTTCAACCCAGAGGTTGTCTCTAGGAGCTACAACAGTACCTAGACCTGAAGGCAAGACTGTTGTAACATCAAAATGGATCTACAAAATTAAACATGCCGCTGATGGAAGTGTGGAAAAGTACAAAGCTAGATTCATGGCTCGAGGATTCTCCCAGAAAGAGGGAGAAGATTATGATGACATGTTTGCTCCAATTGCCAGGTATGCATCTATTAGATCAAGCATTGCACTTGGTTCAATTACTGATTAGAAATTCAACAATTAGATGTAAAAATTGCCTTTTTGAATGGGGTCATTGAAGAAGAAATATATGTTGAACAACCTCAAGGGTTTGAAGTCCATAATAGAGAGACCCATGTATGTAAATTAAAGAAAGCTTTGTATGGACTAAAACAAGCCCCTCGTGCATGGTACGCTCACATTGATAGTTACTTGATGAGTCTTGGTTTTACCAAGAGTGTTGTTGATGCCAACCTATATTTCAAGATCGTGGAAGGAGAACCCTTGATATTACTGTTATATGTAGATGACTTGTTTCTGATACGGGTTGAGACTCTAATTGTTCAATGCAAGAAAGAGTTAATTTCTGAATTTGAGATGAAGGATCTAGGCCTTATGCACTACTATCTAGGATTGGAAATTTGGCAAAGACCTAATGGAATATTTGTTGGACAAGGGAAATATACTATAAATATCCTTCAGAGATTTGGCATGATGGGATGTAAGTCCATGGATACTCCAATGATAACAAATTTGAAGAAGATTTGAGATGATGAATCTGATTTGATTGACCCCTCAATATATCAAAAGTTGATTGGCTCCTTAAACTTCTTGACTAACACTAGACTTGATATCTATTATGTTGTTAACACTTTGAGCCAATTTCTAGTTGAGCCTCGTCACGTACATTGGATTGCTGCTAAGCACATTCTAATATATCTTCGTCGAACTATTGAACAATGAATATGGTTAGATGTATGTCTCTAATGGAGAATGGGTTTTGCATGGTTTTACTAATGTTGATTGGGAAGGATGCTCCGAGGGTAGAAAAAGCACATATGGGTTTTGTTTCAATTTGGGGTCTGCAATGGTTTCATGGTCAAGTAAGAAGCAAACATATGTTTCTCTTAGTACAGCCGAGGCTGAATATATTGCAGCCAGTTCATCCTGTCAAGAAGCAGTTTGGTTTCGAAAGATGTTCTCAGGATTGTTTGGACATGAGTTAGAGCCAACTATTTTATATTGTGACAATCAAAGTTGTGTGAGGCTCTCAAAGAACCCTGTGTTTCATGATAGATCGAAACATATTGAGATCAAGTACCATTACATTCAGAATGTTGTTCAGAGATGAGTTATAAAGCTTGAGTATGTTCCTTCTGATGAACAAGTTGTTGATGTGCTAACTAAGCCACTATCACGAATGAAGTTTGCATATTTCAGAGAAAAGCTTGGAGTAGCTGAGAATCCCTCTCTAAGGGAGAGGGAGCACTAACTATATTGCATCATGAGAATGACAATCTTCCTTGTCATAAGACCTATAGTATGGTTGGGAATATTGTCATGTTTTCTCCCTTCAGGGAGCTTGGTTTTGAGGAATGCTATGATCCATTCAGAATATTCTATTTTCATCTCTCCCTAAGAAGAGATTGATGGTGTATTGTTTTCATCTCTCTGTGAGAGGAGATTGATGGTGCATTGTTTTCATCTCTCCATGAGAGGAGATTGATGGTGTATTATTTTCATCTCTCCATAAGAGGAGATTGATGGTATGATCCCTTCCTTGGTTGATGAAGGATGAGTCATCTCTATGAGAGAGATTGGACTGTATACCTTTCCTTATGATGAGTTTGATCTCTCCCTTTTGATATTTGATGAGACCTATGACTTGGTTGGGGAGATGGATCAAGAGAGAGAATGAAGAGTACCTCATTACGTAGTGTTGAAAAATGTAGCTTCGGTCGATACTTTTATTGGCAAATTATTGGAGACAATTAAATTTTATGCTAGTCAAGTCGACTTCTAAAAGATCAGGTCGGCTCCATGATCAAAAGGTGGCCTTTCAAGGGTCATGACCCTACACATCAACCACTATAAATAGAGCCACGTTGGAGGTCATTTAGCTTTGAATTATCACATAAAAAACTCGTCTGATCTACTGCAGTTGACTCACAGGTGCGAAGAAAGAAGAAGGAATATTTATGTCCAACGTTGACTGTCTTTGACCTAGCATTTTCTAGTTGTTTGACCAAACTGTGAAGGAGGCCGAATATTCTGTTGACTTCGCTCTGTTGATCCTCGGCCCTATTGACTTCGTTCTATTGACTTTCGTCCCTGTTGACTTCAGCCTATTCCACCTATGTTGACCACAATTGACTTATGTTGATCGAGCTGCTACAAATCTGCACTTTGACTGGACATTGACTGGACTTTGATTGGTATTTTACAATGACAAAAATCAGTGATATTATCTCTCTCTGT
The DNA here is from genome assembly GCA_031772625.1 of Pinus tabuliformis. Classification (NCBI taxonomy): domain Eukaryota; kingdom Viridiplantae; phylum Streptophyta; class Pinopsida; order Pinales; family Pinaceae; genus Pinus; species Pinus tabuliformis. The sequence continues at coordinate 240,749,153 of CM062817.1, forward strand.
TGACGAAGTTTGACTTGATTTTGAATGGTCAAAAGTTGACCTTTGACTGGTTATTATTGGACAAATCAAATTGGAATCTTTCTCATAAGGAAAGATTGATTGGGTTTTCCCCTGGTCATTGACCTAATTACTGGTGTCTCTTGTCTTATTCTCTACTATGATCTCTTCTGCTCATTGTTTATGGTTGTAAGTTTTCAAGTGTAACTGCTTGATGATTAATATGCTCTAAATGTTATATCGAATGCTCTGAAGAAGACTATATATCATTCAAAGTAGTTACCAGATTTGAAACAAAAAATCTAGTTCTACATTCACGAGAAAAACACGACAATCCAATCCACCTAACCATAAGCTTTGCCAAAATCAATCCTCAAAAAAAAAGATTGTTGGCCAGTGTTGAGCCCACTCCAAAGCCTCCTTAGCTAAGATCACTGTGTCTAGAATAAACAAACGTTGTATCAAACATGCCTACTCCTATTGAACTACTTCCATGCAACTGAGCGAACCCACAAAGCCACTCCTTAGTTGAGAGATTCAAAGAATGTACCAGATGAAAAGACTTCAACTTCCAAACAACGAAAATCATCCCTAATCATGTCTCGGATGAACTTGTAACACTCACAAGGAAGGCCATCCTTTCCTGGCAACTTGCCATTCTTCATAGAACTAAGAGCTGCAAAAAAAATCTCTTTCGAGGAGTATTTGTCCAATCTGACTCGGTTGCCACAGAAACCTTGTGTGGAATGACACTACAAGCATTCCTGAAATCCATCGAGGATCCATCAAAGCATATGGAGAGAAAATATTGACATTGTTTTGATCATTTGTTTTCATTATATACATTTTCTTGTTTGTATCTATGTTTGAAGATAAAGCAAATTAAAGCATACAATTATGAGACTCTACAGGGATAATTCATTTTCAATAGAGCAATGATGTTTCCTTCAACTCTAAAAAAGAAAAACAAAAATGTGATTCTTAGCTTCTATTTTTTGCATGCTGAAAGGAGATGTTTCACATTCTGTGTTCTTCTAATTACCCACAAGATTCACTGAACAGTGAACAAGGCATTAATAAGATGGTGTATTCATTGTGCTTTTACGAGTCTTCATGATTAGGTTTATCACTAATGCCAACTGTAAGAAAGAAAGAACAAATAGTGTTTGACAATATAATACTGGATGATTGTTCCTCATTGTGGTTCAATTGCTGCCACACATTTTCTTCATGTTCCCAACATCAGGATGTTTTTTGTCAAAACCAGTGTTGTGAAAATCACGATTAAACCGCGATAAAATGAAAAAATCCCTCTGCCGATAAAATCTCAATAATTAAACAAAAAAATCCCCAGATTTTTTTTTTGCCGATTTTTACTGAAAAAAATCGCGATAAAAACTGAAAAAATTGTCGGGGGTCGCGACAGCATAGTTTTATAACGTTTTTTTGGGTTTTTTCATGCGCTCATTTGGACAAGTGTGCGCAGAGGGAGGAGGAGCTCTTGGAGACCAAGCTAAAGAGGGTTTTTTGCCAAATCTAAGTGCTTAGAGGAGGAAATCAAGAGGAGACCACCAGTTTCTCCATAAAAACGGTATGTGGATTATTATTTTTTTGTTTTCATTGTTTAAAAACATTGTTTTTGTATGTTTTTCATTGTTTTTGGTTGGGAAACTTGGTATGGGCACCATTTTTCTTTGTTTTCATTGTTTTTAAAGATTTTTTTGTATTTCTTCATTGTTTTGGGTTGGGTAACTTGGTATGACTATGGGAACCATTTTTTTTTGTTTTCATTTTTTTGAAACATTGTTTATGTTTTTTTCGTTGTCTTTGCCATTTGGTTGGGTAACTTGGGTTTGGAATGGTTGGGTAATTTGTGTTTGAAACTTTGAACTTTGGAATGGTTGTTTTAGGTTGGGTTACGGGCAACTTGGATTTTCATTGTACAATCATCAATGTAAAAATTAAAAATTAAAATGCTAAATTGTAATTTGTAAATTTGTAACTTGTAATTTTGTAAATGCTAAATTGTAATCCTAATCCTTATTTTCCCATAGGTTCACAACTGCACCAAACCACCATTCAAGACTTCAAGTTTGCAACTTCAAAGTTCAAAAACAAACATGCCAAGGAAATTGGATCCTTTCTAGGAATATGGTGTACTTGATGCTCTGAATGATAGAGTAAACTTGAGTTGCAAGTTGTGTGGAAAGGGGATGTCCGGGAGGGTGTACAGGTTGAAGTCTCACCTTACAAAAATCCCTGGACATGATGTGGAGCCTTGTACAAATACAACTTCTGAACTTATCCAAAGAGCCATGAGAGCATTAGAAACTTTAGCGCAGAATAGAGAGGCCAAAGAAGAACTCAAAAGGCAACTAAAAAGGTCAGCTGAGGGAAGTGGGCCAAGTGGCACTGGTTCTACTGCAGCATCAGCCAATCTGATAGCTGCATCATCATTTTTTGTTCCTCGAACCACACCTGGTTCACAGCCATCTATCGGTTCAATGCTAAAAAGAACTGAGAAAGAACAAGCTGACAAGTTGCTGGCAAAATTTCTCCTCTAGAGTGATATTCCTTTCAGCATTGTAAGGAATGATCCATTTTTCCAACCTACTGTTGATGCTATTGCCAGTGTTGGCCCGGGGTACAAAATCCCTTCTTATCATGATTTCAAAGGCCAGATTCTTCAAAATGAAAAGCGTGACTGCACCCAAAGATTGGAGGATTTTAGGGCATCATGGGCACAAACAGGATGCACTGTTATGTCAGATGGTTGGACTGACCAAAAGGGGAGAACCCTTATAAACTTCTTGGTTAGTTGTCCCAAGGGGACTATGTTTATCAAATCTGTTGATGCATCTGCACAAATCAAAGATGCAAGAACTTTATGTGATTTGCTGGATGTGTTTATTTTGGAGGTGGGTGAACAACATGTTGTCCAAGTCATAACGGACAATGCTGCAAATTATGTTGCTGCTGGTAAGATGCTTATGGACAAGCATCCTACTTTATTTTGGACACCTTGTGCTGCCCATTGTATTGATTTGATGTTAGAGGACATAACGAAAATTCCCTTTGTCAAAGATATTGTTGACTCATCAAAAAGCATTACAAAATTTATATATAATCATACATCTATGCTTAACTTGATGAGAAGATTCACCAACAACAAAGAGTTGGTGCGCCCCGCCATTACACGGTTTGCTACCAGTTTCATATCTCTTCAATCCCTCTTGATTTCTATGTGGGATGTGAAGAGAATGTTTCTTTCAGAGGAGTGGCGTGCTTTGCCAATGAGCCGCAATCGAGAAAGAGAGGCCGTATGCAGACTAGTTTCATACCAGGAAGACTTCTGGGCGGGAGTGCAAGAGGTGTGCGCCGTTACTGAACCTTTGGTAAAGGTTCTTCGGTTGGTTGATGGTGAGAAGCCCGCAATGGGCTATTTGTATGAAGCCATGGACAAGGCCAAAGAAGTCATTCGGGCCTACTATGATGATAAGGGAGATGATGAGTTTCAGAAACAACTCCTATGGGGAGTGATTGATGAGCGATGGAACAACACACTCCATAGTCCCATTCATGCTGCTGGGCTTTTCCTGAACCCTGCATTTTCTTATGCATGTGGGTTTGATTTTGATGTTGAGATCATGGATGGATTCTTATCCTGTGTCCAGAAGATGGTGCGATCTCCAGAACAACGTATAGAGATCTCTAAACAAATTGAGACATATAGGATGGCAGGTGGCACATTTGGCTTTGAGATGGCTATCACTGATAGGACGATTAAAATGCCAAGTATTTTTTAGTTTGTAACTTTGTTTCAAATTTCGTTGTCTCTTCAAATTCCATTTTTTCCTTATGTTTATTTAAAAATTTATTTGTAATTTTGTTGTAGATGCATGGTGGAAAATGTATGGTGGCAGGGTATCCCTTTTGCAAAAGCTTTCCATTCGCATCCTCAGCCAAACATGCAGCTCCTCAGGATGTGAGCGCAACTGGAGTGTATTTGAAAAAATACACAACAAGAAGCGCAACAGGTTAACACTTAAACATTTAATATTGCAAATTTCCAAATAAATTTTTGAATTCATTAAACAATATTTTTTTATAATTATTAATTATTATTTCATGATCTTTGTACAGGTTGGAGTCCCAGCGACTTAATGACATGGTCTACGTCTACTACAATCTTCGATTGTGGGTGAGGCAACTTGAGAGGACACCTGATGTGGATGCCATCTCATTGGATGGGATTGACACCACTGCTGCATGGAGGGTTCAGGCCGAGAGGCCTCTCATGGATTCTGTTGATAATTGGTTAGTGCAGGATGTAGTGGAGGGGGAGGAGGAGGAGGTGACACCGCCTGCCCGGGCTACCACTGCCACCAGTAGAGGACGTGGTCTACCTCCTATAGCTCCTACTTCTAGTTCTTCAGCTTCTAGAGCACATCAGACTCCACTGCCATCTCCACCAGCACGGGCACCAGCGTCTACATCTAGAGGGAAAGGGAAAGTTGTGGCATTTGGCATTTTCTCGCAAGAGGGCAGAGGAAATCAATAGGATTAGACTTTCATTTTATTGTATATGACATTATGACATGATGAGATACATTATCATATTTTTTGTTGATATTTTGAGGCTGAGTTGGGACTCAGGAGTCAGGACTTACTATTCAGGACATGATTCAATGTTATGTGTGATTTTAGCGCTATAAATGATATTAAACATCTTATATATTAGTTTTTTTATCATATTTATGTGTCAATGTATTTATTTTATGTTGTAAATGGTTTAGATATTAAAAAAAATGAACATTTTTGTACCAAACGATTTTTTCCCGATTTTTTCCCGATAATTCTAATTTTTTCCGATTTTTTCCCCCCGCCGATTTAATCCCGATAACGATTAATGCAACATTGGCCAAAACATTATCATTTCATCATTACTTTCTAAAATTTCCTAATTTTCTGATTTTGCACATATATATGGTACTTGGTTTGAACTCCCCTGGGTAAGTTGAACTAATCTATGCCAACAGGTTTCTAGGGATGCCATCCACAAATGTTGGGAAGCATTCCTTGGGTTTCCTTGCAAGAAAGTTCATGGAAAAAATATATATATTGTAAATATATATATCTCCATAGATATATATATTGTCACCCTTGTGAATCCTAATTTTAGAGGACAATTGTCACACCCACGCCCAATCCTTTTGGTCATTCTAATACACTCCCACAAATTGCATAACCTAAGGAAGGGAAAATTAATGAAGGAAATACTAAACATGGAACCTCTTTCTCCCCATCTTTGAGTGCCAAGATGTTCGATTCATAAATTTATCATGTGCCAGGATTGGTAACTATTACCACTTGAAAATGCACAAACCCGATATGGGTAGAACCCTTCCCTTTCTTCAAGGCAGGTGGAGGTGAGCTAATGGTCATGTGCGTCAGGATTGATGGCTACCTTTTTAAAATGAGTAGACACCTGTATGGGTAGGACATTCCCTTTCCTCAAAACAGACGGAAATGAGCTAATGGATTTTTATTGTTTTGTAGGAACTTTCGAGTAGACAATTTGGAGTATGCTCTGGGCCTCGAGGACCATGTCATCTTACATGCCATAGCTAGTATGGACTTCCCAAGCCACATCATTGATTCTTCCTAGCAAAGAACAGAGTTGCTGGAAAATCTGAGTCTTGGTCTTATACATACATTGCGATAAAGATAATCTAGTAATGAAGCTTTTCAGGGGTTTAATGATGACAATGCACAGCAAGGAAGCCACATTCAAGATGAAAGAGATAAATAAATATGACACGAGTTACAAGATATAAGCCCAATACGATTCATTTTATGGTAAATGCAGATTACAATATCACGGAACTAACAGCTTAAGTTATTTAATTGTCCCACGACCATCACAAACTAAACAGCCTCTGGAACCTGAACATTTTGGACAGTAATTCCATTTATTTGCAAGCCTGTGGAGCAGACAGTTATATTAGTTCCTCGCATCAGTACTGGAACAATCACTTTTAAATTAGTTCCTCGCATTAAGCAAATTAGCAGTACTGGAACAATCACTGATTACATCTTACCCAGCTGTGTATCGAGTTGCTGCAGTCTTTGCATTTTGTCTAGCCTTTGCAGCAGCTTCTTTTGATAGCTTCTTGAGGACGAAACCCTCACCATTGCAATCACCACATATACCAGATCCATTACAAGCTTCACAAGTTTTCTACACACATGTGCATGGAAAACAGCATAGAAATGTAAAAGCCTTTAACAAGAAGAATTAGAAATATATTTTATGTTTTCTTTATGCATGTACCAAGGAACATGAATTAGCATGATTGAGCATAGAAACTTAAATGAACAGAATCCAAATATATATAACTTACTTGCTTTGGTTCTATAACTGTACTTTTGTTCATCCTGGCAAGAGCAGTTGCTGCTGCACCAACTACCACAACCGTTATTGCTGCTACAGCCGCATCTGGTACAGCATTGTGTGTTATGTATTTCCATCTCCCTTGCTTTGATTCTGGAAAAGACACATTAACATGATATGGCCACCTCTCCAGTGTTCTCCTTTCCCCACCCTTTTTTATTGATGTAACAGAATGGTGAACCCCTGATGGTTGAAGTACTACATCATATATCAGGCTCCCCATCTGGGTAGAAAGCATAAATCAACTCTTTCAGACATGCTCTCATAGCTACATTTTCTCTTTCACATATGGACAAGACCGAGTGAATGAGAAGCCTAACCAGTGACATTCACCTATTAACATATTTATTCTTACTGCTAATAAAATAACTAATTTATACATCTTGTGATCCATCAAAAACTTCATGGAATTTCAAGGAGGGCTTTTCTCTCTATATTCAGGTGCAACACCAATATAAGATACTATAAACTCAAATTAAGTTTTAGAGACAAATTAAGTTTTAGAGACAAGGATCAGTAAACAAGCATTTAAAGAATAATAATAGATGTTTGGTATAGAAAATCGTAAGCATGAAAGCCCCAAGTCATCGGTCAAAAGGACCACCTGAACTTTAAAGCACAGAAATGATCTGGAAAGTCTAGAATATAATTAGAATTCTATAATATTCAGAATTCCCAAAAATAGCTAAGCATAGACAGAAAACAGCTGAAGTTCTTCACTCCTAAATTTTTTATGCCATAATGTTTATGATGCATTCTAGAAAGTAAGTCTTTAATGCACCTCAGCAATGAAAAAGAAATTAGGAGAGACATTTCATGCTGATATGTAGTCTCTACCCTATTTCTTACATTCTGGAATGCTTTTCCAACACTTCAAAGTTCAAACAGTATGAAACATTAAAGCTTTTTTCATTTTCAATATCATATTTATGAAACGTGCCTCTGATCAGGATTCATATTTAAGCAGGGTTAAGACTTCTCAACAAAAACCAAAGCATTTGGTTATTAAGAATGGTAGTTCAGTTACCATAGATAAGATAATTTAGTAAATGTCCATTAAATGACCAAGAAATAGGTCAATGGGACTAGAAATATAGAATAGAACTATAACATTATTCTTTGGGTCATACAGATCAAAGCTCATTCGATTATAGCAAGACACTTAATAACAATAGGTGGATAAAGCAAAGCATCCTAAGAGCTCAATATCTAAGAAAAACTCAAAATCTCCTAGATATAGTATGTAATCTGGAAGACTTCGAGGACAAATGGACTTGACAACCAATCCAAAGAACAACTATAAGTGCGGGAAATTTCTTCCCTATTTCTTCCAAAAGAAGACATGAAACTAACAAAGTAATATGTGTACTAAAAGTTCTATGAAGTCAAATTATCTAGGATATTTGTGATCATAACTTTCTGGCATGATAGAGTAACAATGTTCATTGCTCTTGGAAATAGTCTTAAATCCAAGTTTTAACATAGTAACCCAATTTTGGCATCAATGTTATCGGATCCAAACCAGTGATCAAACCAGAAAACCCTCTAGACTAGGAACTAGTCAGAACCAGATTGGAACCAGTAAAAAAACTGATCAACCAAAAACACATAAAATATTCAAATTAAAAAATATATATGTGTGTGTGTGTGTGTGTGTGTGAATCCAAACCATTTACACACAAATACGCAAAAGTTCTCATTTATATAGCAAGACTACACATGACCAAAATAAATACATCAAACTCGAATGCAGGTGAAATTCAAGAACATTAATGGCGAGCCAACAGAATGACGGCGCTCGGCCCAGCCAGATGGTGGCCAGCGCACCATCCCAAGTTCAGTTATGGCCTCCGCAGACTCACTTAAGGCGAGAGCAGGTCCGCCTGCAGGAAGCCTTTAATGGCCGCTCAGGCCAAGATACGAAAGCTATGCGATTTCACATGGCACCCATCAATCCCTCTATATGCCCTCCCTCCTTCAGCATTTGCCCACTCCAAGCCAAAAACCCCTACAGTAGAACTGTTACAGGAAGACGATGTTGGCTTCTTTGCTGTATTGACTTTGGAAATGGGTATCATTACTCCCATTCCAGGCACTGCCCTTTGAACCCTATCTAGGAGCCCTCTGTGCATTCTTTGCTTTCCTTCCAAGCCCCCAATTCTCCTGAACTTCTCTCTCGCCACATTGTTATGGTTCGTCACCGCATGAGGAGCCGCAGAGGAGGTAACCAAGGTGGTAGCGCTCGCTCTCAGACAGCGCAAAGCTCTGATCCGCCACCACCACCTGCCTCTCCGCCTCCTCCTCAAGCCAATTCTCCTCACACTAGCAGTGGCAGAGGTTGTGAGCAGGCATCTATGGCTGAGCACAGAGATTTCCGGCTTCACACTGCGACCTTCCCTCGGCATCCTAATCCGGCCTCCCACTCGACTCACTTCAGGTTCCAGAGCAACCTGAACCGGCCCATCATCACTGCTAATGTCACCATCGTTTTCTCAGAAGAAGAAGATCAGCACAGTGCTCCTGTGCGAAACTCTGCAGAGCAACCTCAGGACATTCGCAGAATGGATGTTAGTCATGGCTCTGAGCAGCTCCCGACGGAAGAAGGCAGGGAAGCTAGGCGTGGCGGTCAGCATGCGGAAGGTGATAATGTAGGTGACACTCGGCAACCAGGTGGCAGCTCTCATGGGGCCACAATTTCGATGGCAATTGCTGGCAGCTCGAGCGGCACCCTTCAGGCGAGGGAACCTCCAGGGGGCAGGGCAGAAAGCGACGTGGCGAAGGAAGGTGAGATCTGGTATGGGAACGCGTGCCCCATTATCGAGGAGGCTCCTGACCAGGACGTCCCAATGTGATGCCTCGTGGACACCCGCGCGCCAGCTCAGGGTTCTGATGCTGACTGGTCCAGTCTTTTGTTGTTGTGTCTTTCGTTTACATGGTAGGCAATTCTGTCTTGTTTTCAACTGCTTCAGATGGTAATGTCTCAAGTCTTCACTCTGGTTTTGTCGATGTTTTCCCGGTCTTCTGCATGGTTTTTTGTAATGTTAAACTGGTTTCCCCAAATTTGGGGCAATTATGATACTCAGAAGGAACTCTACTGTTCTCGGCTGAGGCTGCAGCCTCATTGTAATTTTATTTTTGTTTCCCTTTAATAGAATTAGCTTTACAGAGAAAAAAAAAATACATCAAGAAATATGCTCTAAATGGCCTCTACAGTTCAAAAATAAGCATGATACTACAATACTACAGCTACAAGTGCTAATGGCCATCATCAAAATCATCATCGTCCCCATCCTCGTGCGCAGAACGAGTAGCCTCTAAGTCTGCAATATGATTCTGGCTTGATTCCCCTGGCCCTAAAGGTGGTACTTGTGATACCTCTCAATGTGGAGCCTGTTGATCACTCTATGTCAACTACCCTATAGCAGTACACTTTTTCGCAAAGGGATTCCATTATGTTCGAGCATTTAGATTATCCAGGACTCATCATCATCAGTCATCAGTCTATCAGAGTTATAAACCCATTCTACAGTTTGCAATGTAAATGATCTTAGTAAGACCATATGTGTATGTAACAACCTAGGTAAACCTATTATTTTGGTGACAATTTTCATCCTATGAGGTTTTTTGTCTCACTGATTCATCTGTGTTTCTAAACACAGATGATCGACAAAGTTTTTCCCTCCAGCCTCACCCCAAAGCTAGGGTGGATTTTGTCGTCAAGATCTTAGGTGAGTCATAGTGTTCTAGTCAAGTCTTTTGTAAAAGTGATTTGGGAATAATTTAAGCTAATTGGCTAAATTATTTTATTACAAATCACTTGGTCTACTAGATCACATTGAGTCGCAGAATTGGGTATTATATTGAAGGTCTATAACGAATGGGTGTTCCCCCTTTGAGGGTTGAAATGTAATCATCTGATGTAAATAATATTTTAAAATATCAGAGGGTTGGAAATATTATTAAATCCCTCGTGTCAATTAATTAAATTTTCTAGCAAAAATAAAGTAAAATCCTAAGCCAGAAATTTAATAATTAGAATCAAAATTAAGTCTTAGAGAAATTAAATTCTCCAGAGGAAAAATTCGTGGGTCTTAAAGAAATTGATCTTTGGAGGTCCGCCACTAAGGAATATTGAAGATTTCAAAAAAAATTGGACCCTTGGGCCTTGGAGGTTAAGCCAAAGTCAATTTTTTGAGCTAATTAAAAATGGATTAAAAGATAAATTAAAAATTCCTTAAAAATAAAGATTTTCGACGGTGGAGATTAAAATATAATCAAATATTTACCAACGGTCAAGGTTACTTTGACGGGGATTAGGCCAACTAGCCGTTTGGAGAATTTATCTATAAATTAGGGGTCATTTTGCTTCTCGAGCTACAAAAAATCTTTGAGAAAGCTCTGAGTCAAATTTTGCTATTGTAGCACTTTTTGGAATTAATTGAAAAGACTTTGGGGTTTTATCTATCACGGTGTTCCTCTTCTGCTTACTGGTATATTTTCTCTGAATCATCTGCTTAAATGCTCTGTTGATCTAATTTATAAAGTTTTTTAGTTTCGTTTGCCAGTACTTGAATTATCGATTTTGCACAGATCTTGCTTTAGGTTTTGGGTTTAGAGAAAGCATTCTAGCTTGACAGATCTAGCAAGTGTCTCTAGATCTGGAGGGTTTTAATGTGGATCTAGCCCCTTTTGAAACTAAAAGATTTAATCTTAAGTGTGCAGATAATTAATTGAGATTCAGATCTTGGGCATGAGGGGAAGTCCTCAATTGGTCATAAAATCTGATTACATTGTTAGAAGCTCTCTTTCACTCATAAGCATTAGATAGTAGGTTTCTCTCGGCAAACCTACTAATTCTTCTTTGTTATCCTAGGGACTGATTTATTGTAGCATAAAGAAATTTCATTGTGCCTTGCTCTATAGCCATTGCTCACTATTATCTTATTTGTTGATCATCCTTAAATAAGATCACTTAGGGAATTAGTTTAAATTGCTTTCTGACGTTATAAAGCGATTATTTAAGATCTGAATGCTTGTGTGGCTTTACGTGCTTTCACTGGTTCATAGGAGTAATAATATTGGATAAGGAGTATCTTACTAAGCAACTTGTTTACATCGTTTGTTTTTTAATAGTCTTTATCATTCTAAGTAATATAAGGATTTTGATGTAATTCTCATTGCTCTTGTTGAATGGTCATTAGCACTCCCTAATTTGACTATTGGCCACATTGTCTAAATAATCGTCAGTCAAGTAATTGATTGTCATTGGATTATTTGAAGCATTGGGTATATTGTTAGCTAATTATATTTTGTTGCTATCCTAAGCTTTCATCTTATTGGGGATATTTGTCAATTTGGCACATTTTCTTTTGGTTAAGATTGTATCTTATTGCTAAGTACTTATCTATGTAACTCAAGATAAACCATAAACTAAGTACTTCAAATATCAACAATCTCACTTTAAGAATCATTTACTCATCTTATTTTGCATTGCATCCTAAATTTAGTCTTGCATCTAAAAGTTTACCTCCAAGCATAAGCTTGGTTGATAGATTTCTAGGACAACCTTTCTCATCTAGTTTGAGGGGCCCAGGCAACTCTTCGGTAGTTAACACGGTGACCTTGCAATCTTCAGAGCCACAATTTCTACAGCACCGGAGGCATCGGGTGATAAGAGCCTAACAGAAGGTATCATTAATCAAGCAATTGCTTGCTTCTTGTTGGCCTCCTTCCCACAACTTACCTTGGAGCCCAGCTTCAAAATAGTTAAGGGAAAGTCAAACTTAGATTAGGCATTTAATTAAAATTAACCAAGATCTTTGCATTTCACATAAGTCTTAGGAATTGCATTTCATATAAGATAGTTACGCATTAAAGCAGTAGTTGTCCATCTGGTACTTGGTCTTAAATTTGTAAAGCAAGAGTGTTGACTCCACAAGGCACTGGTTTCAAATATATAAATCCAATCAAATCCTTAATATCTTGCTAAATCTAAACAAGTCCTAGGCCACTCAGTTGTGTCTCCCGGACTAGTTGGTTCCCAACTTGTCCTTCGTCATTTCATTTCCATATGGTCTACCCTCCATAGCCTATTGTTGGGACACAGTTAGAACAAAGAGGTTGGGGATTAAGGTGACAGCCCCCGACTTGAGTCGTTGTCGTAGTGTCTATACATTTTGAGAGACAACATTTTTTGCCGCTGTTGTCGAGGATCAGTTTATTGGATCTTGGCTTTGTGACATTCATCTTAATCATATTCATCTCTCATATTTCATTTTATGACATTCTTCACCAGGATAAGTTCCTTGTCCTTGGTTTCCTTTACTAACTTCCTTCCTTGCATCTTGGGTCTTTGAAGTTAGATTTATATTTGAGTGGTGACTCCACTTCCTTCATCTTCTAGAGGGGCATGTACTAGAAGGAACCCAAGTAGCTTGGTTAATCCTACTCCAGATCTTGAAAAGGTTCTCAAAGTTTGATTACACAAGCTCTCTTCCCGTACACTTCTTGTTAATCTCGGGCAGGAAGCTCTCTCTGATATCCATTCGCTTTTTCTTGATCCTGTTCAACAAGACTTCATGGATGACTTGTATCTTCCTTGTAATTTCGCTAACATTCAAGGTTATCCGCATGACCTTCCTGATAAAGGTTTGGATAAATTGCCTTCTTTCCAAGGCAATAATGCGATAATTGTTAAAGCTCATCTTAATAATTTTAGGCATTTCATTAATAAATGGGGTGGTGCTAACGCCAGTCGTGAGGATGTAAAGATGAAACTTTTTGTGCTCTCCTTGGAAGAAGATGCTTTGGAATGGTTCACTGAGAAACCTGATCACTCTTTTGATTCATTACAGTTGATTGTTAATGCCTTTAAGGACAAGTTTGGAGATAAGAGAGAGGAAAGGCATCTGGTTAAAGCTATTAGCGTCATAAAGAAGAATGAAAATGAGACTGTGGAGGAATTCAATAAAAGGTTTAATGGTATTGTGAAAGAGATACCTCAAGATTATAAACCTCCTGACAAGTCTCTTTTGGATTTCTATATTGATGCCTTTAATGTTGATACTTCTTACGAGTTGAGACGTGCTAAAACCAATGATTATAAGGTTGCCCAGGCTCTGGTTGAGGAGCTTGAAAAGGATAAGAAAGCATCTAGGAAATTTGAAATTCCAAGTTTTGATAGGGGATCAACGAAATTGAAAGAATCTAAGGGAAAAGAGATTAAATAAACTAATGATGACCCGATGCAAAAATTACTACAGAAGCTTGAAAGCATGGAGCTTAATCAAGCAAAGATAATATCTAACCATGCTAAGGAAAAGAATGCTATGCAGGCTAAGTTGGTCCAAATGGAAAGATCTCAAGCACAAAATTTCCAACCTAGAAATAATAATGCTTGGCAGAAGAAGGGCCAATCTAGTGAGCAGAGACTGCCTAATCCACTTGAGTCTGCTAACCTTGTGGATGAAGCTCTGCCTTATTGCAGGGCCTGTGATGCTCTTCATGAAGAAGCTACTTGCCCCACTGTCAAGAGAATCATGGATAGTGGGACATGGATAGTGGGATGTTTGGGGCAAGTAATCAAATAAATGTTGTTGGCAAGGAGTATCATTTATCTATGAAAGACTGGATGGACGTTAAGGAAAATAATCATGAGGTCAATTCTTTTACATCTTCCTTTATTATTAATAACTTTGATCACGAAAAGGATTTGATGGCTAAATTATTTGGTGAAAAGCCTTCTCCAGAGCAAGTCTTGGAGATTGCAAAAAGATAAAGGGTTAACTTATCAAAGAAGGAATAAGGATCAAAGTGATAATCAAATTACCCCGCGAAGTTTTAACCCTGGTTCAAGCTCTGGATTGGATGTTGATTTGGGAAGTTGGTTAAATAATGCAAAAATATGGGTTCCTATCACCGAGATATTGAAAATTCCTTCCCAAAAGGCTAAGTTATTAAATGTCATTGAAGCTCCTCATGTTAATGTTTCTCAAGAGAAGGCTCCTGAAACTGTCTATCAGGACACCCCCATATATTTGCAAAGTATGGATTCTGATAACAAAGAGCATCAGCCATTTTTTATTACTTTGTTGGTTAAAGGTTATAGATTGTATAACTGCATGTTGGATTCTGGTGCCTCGACCTGTGTTATGACCAAGAGGGTCATGGAGCATCTCATTTTGAGAATTTCTAGGCCTTACTACAATATATGTGCCATGGATTCTAATGGATTCTAAGAAGATTGAAGTTCATGGATTAATCAAGGATTTACAGGTTCATTTATCAGTTTACCCTTGTTGAGAAATCTTGGGCATAGCAATTAAGTGATTTCTCTTCTATTAGTAACTGCTTGTGAATGCTTTTTACTTCTTTAGATTAGGATATTCTTTTACTTACGTTATTAGTGTTCTTCATCAAACAATTACCAATGCATAAACCATAAAGAAACAAGACACAGAATATAGGTTATCAACCAAGGCCAAAACCTCTCACTCTTAAGAGGAAAACCCGAACAAATTCTTCTTCTTATAGAGATTCCAATTGACGAATACCAAGACCAAGACCCTTGACCTATTTTCCCCTCCAAGACCAAGACACAAACAATCCTTCTACTCCTTTCTTCTTCTCGGTTACTCTTCAACTTCGACTTCCTTCTGCTTCAAACCTGCACCTTATTTCGGCCTCCTTTGAAACCCTAGTTTGCAGCACTCGTGAGAGAGATATATGGTGATCCACTCCCTTAACCTTCTTGCTTGGACTCTATAGCTATCTTCTCCAACTTGGCTTGCTGATTTGACTTTACAAGCAATCTTGCAGTCCTTGATTCTTCTCCGTTTCTTTCTGCAACATATGTTGCCTCCTTTCTTCGCACCTGTGATAAGAAACAGTTCTAAAACAGTCCCAAATCACTCCAAAAAAATTCATTGGTCCTTTTCCTTAATTCATTGGTTGCAAGAGCATCTTCGTTAACCTATTTCACACTTCTGTTTCAGACTTATACTTCACCGAAAATCAGTCTAAAATTTTGTGTCAAAGGTGAAAACCGAGTTGCCTATAAATAGTGGTTTGCCTCTATAAATTAGCCGACATGAGAGAGATGAGCCGACCTGTCTCTTTAAGTAGGTTATTTACTCCATTTTGTAACCGACTTGAACGAGTTGTTTTGTGCTTGGTCTTGGAGGGCTTACATATTGATTTAATGACTCATACAAAATGTAACATACCCAAGAAGGGTCCTTCATTCATGATATTGACTCAATTTGACTTTATGACCAATCCTAAGGACTCACAATGGGAGTCGTACTAAAACTAAATTTCCTTGCTCATGAAACCCATGAGACAAGCATTACAATAGTAATTTTATTTTTCTTCTTTGCATTAATTACATAAAATCACAATAACACGTCATTATGAGGACCGAACCTAGTTACATTTTTCAACACTCCCTCTTAACTAGGGGTATTCATAATGGTACTTGGTCATTCTCAATCTAAAGAATTCTCATAAAAAGAGTCGGATTGGTAACCCATCTGTATAGCATCATATCAACCAGCATTGTCACATAGCAAGGCCTTGACTAATAGTTGTACCTATCCACAAGATCAGAGCACAATGTTGGCGAGACCGGTGATGTATAGACACCCTCATCATTGTCTCTCTCGGAGCATACCCCACAACGGTTCTCAGGGTGTGTTCCACCAGGACTATTCTTATCTTGGATTCGCAGTCCTCAAAGAATATCGGTCCTCAACGACTGCTCTTATCTTGGATGCCCTAATACATCCTCAAAGAGCATCAAATGCCAAATGTTTACCCAATCCTCCATTTTGTCTTCCCAAGTGAAGACAAGAATGATGTGTTTATCCCTCCCTCTTAATTAGGGAGGAGATATCTATTCCAATAAAGGAATGTACTCATTCCTACGGAAGGAATGTACCTAAGCTCCTCTTGGCTTAGGAATTTCCAAGTTTCTTCCAAGTAAGAAACGTGTTTCCAGGCTCCCTCTTAATTAGTGACCTACAGCAGCTCCTCAAGTAGAGATGATAAGACAACCAACTGCTTGAAGAACTCCTCTTCATGATGTCATGAATTTCTTTTCGTTATCTAGGAGTCTTCATGTTTGGGACTTCTACATAGGGCACTGACCATCCATCACTTTCATCCATGAGTCAACCATGTCATCATCGGAAAGTGATCCATCAGTCCATATATGGCCTTCCTTCATGCCATGTTGCTTTCTTCATGCCATGTTTACTTAAGGATCTTTCATCCTACTACATGTGCATTGGTGGTGGAAGACATCCATAGATCTTCCCTTGACAGCCCTACATAAACCCATCTAGATATTTGTAAAAATAAAGGAATGAACATTAAAATCAACATTACCTTTGTGATGGTCTTTCATCATGACATCTTCTAGTTTGCATCAACATCCTGCATACATATCGACACATCTCCCAAAGATATATATATATATATATATATATATATATATATATATTGTCAAGGTCCTCTTTCTTTTTCAAACTTCATCAGAGTCATATCTTCCATGGAGATATCCTAGTCAAATCTTCTTGGTCTTTCGGATGTTGATTTTTACCATGATTGCACATTCCACGATCTCTTCCTTCCTTTCTTCACACATTTCATTCCTAGGAGCTTCCAATCAGAGTTCCTCAATTGTAGTCAACCACCTCATACTTCATATGAGGACATATTATGTTGATTTCATCTAGTGAATGTGTGATCCATGCATTCCTACATTCCTTTGAGGGAGGAGATCCTTTCTTTTGATCATGCTCTTAAGGTAGAGCATTGGTCCATGTTACCTGCGACCATACGACAAGACTTTTCAATATAGATTGTAAGCATAGATACCTCATTTTCCTTTGGGTCATCCAGACTTCCTGCAACAGCTTCCTAGATTGAAATATCTTCAATCCCTTGATCTGCTTCACTTTTATGTTATCATACCATCATCCCATGAATTCCACAAGTTTGAAATTTTTGATGAAAACTTGCTTCCCTCATGAGCGGTGAATCTTTCAATGAAGATTCCATCAAAGAATCTTGAGGATCTAAAGTATCCCCATAAGCAGATGTTTCCATTTGACAGATATATGATGAACCTTGTACTAGATGACCTTGCCACTTGTGTTTTCAATGATATTCCCAAGAGCTATATCCTTGACTTCCATACATTCTAACTGTCTTTCATGCTTCTCTATGATGATGCCCTGAGCTCTTGCTTTCAATGTTTTGATGATGCCTTGATGCATCCCATTATTTTACTTAGTGAATCATGATAGCCATATCTTACAGTAGAAGACTTAGGAACTTGAAAAGAACTTATGTGAGGAAGACTATCTCAATAGTGGAGATCTCTTACTTCCTCTTTCTTGGACTTCTTCTTTTTAGCTTCCTCCACTTCTTTGGTGATATGGGTTTCTTCTCTATCTCTCTTGTTATTTCCCTTCTTTAACTTGGGACAATCTTTCCTGTAATGCCCATATTCTTTACATCCATAGCATTGAATCTTAGCTATGTTCTTCTTTCCTTTCCGAGGACCAAATTTTCCAAATTTCCCTTTCCTTCCAGCAAATGTTTGAATCTTCTCATTTGATTCTTCAACACTTTTTGCCCTCAACCTGTCTTCTTCTATCTTGCATAGAGACCACAAGTTGTTGAATGGGATAGCTTTCTTGTCCTCATAGGTATTTGATACGAGGTTACCTTGTTCATCAGTTAGTGCATTTAGAACAATGGAGATCATTTCTTTATCCGATATCATCTCTCCCAGATCTTGAAGTTGAGATCTTATTTGAGATGCTTTTGAGAGACATGAGGATATCCCTTCATCCTTTGATACCTTCAATTTGTGTAGATCAAATCTAAGTGATATGATCTCTCTTATGGCACTTTCAGAGAATAGTTCTACCAGTTTATCATATATCTCTTTAGATGTCTCCAGCTCTGCTATATAGAGAATGAGGGGATCTTTGACAGACTCCATAAGAATCTCTTGAGCCCTTAGATCCCTTTCCATGTATTCAGATAGTGCTTGTCCTTTGGATGGTTTGGAGACCTTTCCATTGACATGATCAATAACTTCATTTTCTTTGAGGACTATATCTATCCTCCTTTTCCATGCAAGGAAGTTCGATGACCCAACCAACTTATAGATCTCCTTGCAAAATGAAGTCATTTTTGCTAGATTAGATTATAGAAGAAACAGTACTTACTTGTCAAGTGAAGATAAAATCTTCAACTTGATCCCTTTGATGATGATTGATGAAGATGTCTTAATGCTTCTTGGATGATCTTCTTCAATGGTAAGGACCTTGATTCGAAGATCTCTTCAACTTGGCCTTCTTTTCTTGATGATGATCCCAAGACTTCTTTGTAGACTCCTTCTTCAATCTAGGGTTATAATGCTTCCTTTGAAGATCTTGTCTTAAAGATGATCTTTGCTTTAATGCCTTCCTCGAGATTTCATCCTTGAGTGCCTTGATAAGATGCCCTTCCCTGACTTAGTCACCTTAGCTCTGATACCATGTTGAAAAATTTAGGGCAAAGTAATTAAGTGATTTCTCTTCTATTAGTAACTACTTGTGAGTGCTTTTTACTTCTTTAGATTAGAATCTTCTTTTACTTAGGTTATTAGTGTTCTTCTTCATCAAACAGAGACCAATGCATAAACCATAAAGAAACAAGAGACACAAAATATAGGTTATCAGCCAGGGCCATAACCTCTCACTCTTAAGAGGAAAACCTGAACAACTTCTTCTTATAGAGATTCCAATTGACGAATACCAAGACCAAGACCCTTAACCTATTTTCCACTCCAAGACCAAGACACAAACAATCCTTTTGCTCCTTTCTTCTTCTCGGTTACTCTTCAACTTCAACTTCCTTTTGCTTCAGACCTGCACCTTATTTCGGCCCTCCTTTGAAACCCTAGTTGCAGCACTCATGAGAGAGATATATGGTGATCCACTCCCTTAACCTTCTTCGCTTGGACTGTATAGCTATCTTCTCCAACTCGGCTTGCTGATTTGACTTCACAAGTAATCTTGCAGTCCTTGATTCTTCTCAATTTCTTTCTGCAACATATGTTGCCTCCTTTCTTCACACCTATGACAAGAAACAGTCCTAAAACAGTCCCAAATCACTCCAAAAGATTTCTGTTGTTCCTTTTCCTTAATTCGTTGGTTGCAGGAGCATCTTCGTTGACCTATTTCGCACTTCTGTTTCAGACTTATACTTCACCAAAAATCTGTTTGAAATTTTGTGTCAAAGATGAAACCCGAGTTGCCTATAAATAGTGGTTTGCCTCTGTAAATTAGCCGACATGAGAGAATTGAGCCAACATGCCTCTTTGAGGAGGTTATTTACTCCATTTTGTAGCTGACTTGAAGAAGTTGTTTTGTGCTTGGTCTTGGAGGGCTTACATACTGATTTAATGACTCATACAAAATGTAACATACCCAAGAAGGGTCCTTCATACATGACATTGACTCAATTTGACTTTATGACCAATCCTAAGGACTCACAATGGGAGTCATACTAAAAATAAAATTCCTTGCTCATGAAACCCATGAGACAAGCATTACAATAATAATTTTATTTTTCTTCTTTGCATTAATTACATAAAATCACAATAACGCATGTCATTATGAAGACCGAACCTAGTTACATTTTTCAACAACCCTAACATAATGATTGTAATGGACATAGTTGTAGTTGATGTACCAGATGCATGGGGAATGTTATTGTCTAGGAAATGGGCCTCTGATCTAGGAAGAAGTATTCAAATGAATTGGTCATATGCTACTATTCCTTCTCATACAGGTTCTGGATTCCTTAGACTTAATAGAGAGCCTGAAAGAAGATTCCATGTTGAAGATCCCAAGAGCCCACATAATGAGATAATAAAAGAACAACCTAACCTTGGGAATTGTGTCATTCTATCTAACTCCATAATTCCTTTAGATGTTAAGGTTGATGAAAAGTTTGGTGATGTAAAGGATAAAGTATGGTCTATGAATTTTGATGGTGCATCTTCTAGGCATGGTAAAGGTGTTGGAATAGTGTTAAAGTCTCCCCTTGGTCACATTTTCAAATTTGCCTATAGATTGGAATTTGAAGCAACCAACAATGTTGCCGAGTATGAAGCTTTATTGTTGGGTCTTGAATTGGCAAAAGATTTGAAGGTTAAGTTGCTTAATATCAAGGGAGACTCTGATTTAATTATCATGCAGATTAAGAACAAATTCACATGAAAAAATCAGAGATTAAGAAACTATCGAAATGTTGTGTGGGATACTATGGAATACTTTGATGCTCTTGACCTCGAAGCTATCCCAAGAGAAAAGAATAACTTAGCAGTGAACTTGTTGTAGCAACATCTACCTTGCAATGGTCTGATGAATTATTAAAGAAAAAGGTTAAAATGGAAATTATTTTTAGACCTTCTGTACCTGACAATATGGAGAATTGGCAAGTTTTCAATGATGAGAAACAGGTGAGTCGCTTTCTTAATAATTTGGATGAATTTGAGAATTTTCAGATTAGTTGTAAAGAGGATGGATCTGATAACCATGAAGATATAACAAATCCTACTCCCGAGAATGTTGTAGCTTTAGAGCAGCACTTTGATCAACGTGATGCTACAAAGAAAAAAGATGAAAATAAGATGGATCCAGGGGAGTTCATTGAAGTAAACATTGGTACCTCTAGTGACCCTAAAATTGTGAAAATTGGTAAAGGTACTAGTGATGAAGAAAGAAAGAAATTGATTAATTTACTTCATGAATATAGAGATGTTTTAGCATTTTCTTATGATGAGTTAAAAGGTTATAGGGAAGATGTCATGGAACAAACTATCCCTTTAAAAGATCAAAATGCTGAACCCTTTTGTCAAAAACTCAGGCAGATAAATCCTAAGTTGGCTCCCTTAATCCAAAAGGAACTTTCAAAGATGCTTGTAGCTGGTATTATTGCTCAAACAAAGCATTCTACATGGTGTTCCAACTTGATGATTTGTGAAACCTTAATCTAGCATGTAAAAAAGACAATTACCCTTTGCCAAACATGGAGACTATGTTTTAAAGAGTAATGGGTTCGGGAATGATGTCATTGCTAGATGGTTTTTCTGGATATAATCAAGTATGGGTTAAGAAAGAAGACCGGCACAAAACTACTTTCACCACACCATGGGGTACATTCGAATACATTAGAATGCCTTTTGGATTAACTAACATTGGAGCTACCTTTCAAAGGGCCATGGACTATGCCTTTAAGGGTTGAATTGGTAAAATCATTGAAATATATCAAGATGATCTTATGGTTTTTTCTAAGCATGGTATCAGTCATATAAGTCATCTCAGGCAAGATTTTGACAGATGTAGAGAGTTTGGAATCTCCTTGAATCCTACTAAATCTATATTTAGAGTAACTGAAGGGAAATTGCTTGATCACATCATCTCTAAAGATGGGATCAAGATAGACCCTGAAAGGGTTGGGGAAATCCAAAAGATTCCTCTTCCTCTTAATCTCAAATCCCTTCAGTCTTTCCTTGGAAAGACCAACTTTCTTAGGAGATTTATTCCAAATTATGCGGAGATAGCAAAGCCTATTCAAGGATTTCTTCAGAAAGATGCTAAATTTTTGTGGAAAGAAGACAATAAAAAGGGTTTTCAGGAAATCACAGGAAATCAAAGGTGCTATTGTGAAGCCTCTTGTTCTAGCCAACCCTAATTATTTGAGAGATTTTATGGTTTTTTCCTTTGCTTCTGAAGATACAATTGTCGATGTCTTGTTACAAAAAAATAAGGTCACGAGCAATGTTGGGCCTCAAATATGCCCATTTTTCCATTGTACAATACCACTATTCATAACCTAAATTCCTATATTTTTAACTCATCTCACACCATAATTCCACAAGTTGCCGCCGATTCATGTCTTACACTTCGTGGTTGATTATCATTAGTTTTCTTGACTTTTCTATGATTAGAGATGATTTTGCCATGGATGATGGTTGTGCCAAGTTCATTTACCACAGGGATCCATTGCCGAAATTCTTCATACAGCAAAATGCTACAGGACTAAGTATAGAATGCAGAATTCCTGTAGGTGAAAATATAAAATTTGTGATCAAATGGGGAAGAATATCAGGATTATGAGACACAGGTTTTGTTCAGAATACCCTCATTCAGGTAACCCAGAAACCGTTTGGCAAAATTCGTCATCACAAAGAAGTTATGGTCAGGGGAGTATTAAGTACAGAATTAGTGTCGAAATTCTGGGTTAAGTACAGAAAACCTGGGTTTGACGGTTTCAGCGACCAGCCACGCAGAGGACCACGATTGGGACAGTTGGTTGCACTCTCTAGAAGATTTTCATTTGGATTATCTTCGATCTATTCTTTTACTTTACTTGGCTCTGATCTATTCTTTACTCCACTTAGTTAATTTGTTGCAACCATTTCCATCGGTTGAACTTTTTAAAAAGGCCGTTGTTTTTAAAAGAGGGAGCTGAAAGTATCATATGCATAGCTTTTTGTAAGAGCTATATGCTCAGAAGACATCGGAGACTATGGCATATTTCTTATTTGAACTAATGATCCATTGAACTTTAATATAATTTTCGTTTAGGCCTTTATTTCCTGTAAGTGTTATGATTTCTGATTTGAGATATTGAGTTAATTTAAGACTTGCTCCGGGAAGTGGCAAGGGCCCACCACAACCTGGAAACGAGTCCTGTAATCAATATAGATTGTAGGAGGTGTGTTTTACTGAGATTCAAGGGTTTATATTTTGTTTTAAAAGTTGTTTGCCAATAGATCTTGGATTCACTGTTTCCCATTCTACACTTAAATTACTTGTCTTGTTTGCCGTGGATTTGGAAGAATGTTATGCCCTTAAGTCTTGCGAACAGAGGAACAGTGTTGCTTAGTGTTTCTTGTGCATGAATGATTTCTTCATCATACTTCTTTGGTTCAAAGCACTTAGAAGGACACTTTCCAATTTCAATGAATTCCGAAAAGGATAACTACTTTGTGAGCTTACCCTGTTGATCCAAATTAGATCTGGTCTTTTCTTAATCATATGCATTTATCAACAATGCAAAGTTCTTGTGACATTGTGTTTTACGAGGAAGCACCTAGAAACAGTAAGGCGGAACATTATTCATTAATGAAGATTTTGTGATTGAGAGTTATAGCATAGCTTCGAAATTCCATATAACTGTAGTGAAATTGTGTTGAGATTATAGGTTGTCACTCTTTTTATAAAAGGCTGCTTGCTTAGGATAGATTTTCTGAGTTTATGGTTTCGAGTTAGAATATAAGCTTTGATCTTTGAAGTCTTTCAAATCTGAGTGTGTTAAATTAGGTAGCATGAGAACATTGATCTAAACTGTCATTTAGTTTCCTTTGAAGTTCTTCATAATTAAATGTGTGAACAAGATAGGATCAAGGAGTCGGTTATTTAGCTTGTCTCATATACCCGAATTGAAATTAAGTTTTGCTTGGATTGAGATTAAAATTGTTCAGTGATTTGTATTCCGTACTTAGTTTAGGAATAGATTTCAGATTTCATGATGTTAGTTTAGGTTAGACACTCTGATCCTACATTACCTGCGCTTGTGTTTCTAAGTCTTATGACCCCGAATTGATAATTTAATGTTGGAATTATAACACATAATTTCCCCAACAAGCAGCCTATTGTTTTCATGAGTACAGCGCTTCAGAATTCTGAGTTAAATTATACTACCATGGAAAAGCAAGCATATGCCTTGGTCAAGTCTCTTAAGCATTTTAGGACTTATGTGGGTTATTCCAGAATCATTACTTTTGTCCCACATTCTGTTATTAAAAATATATTAACTCAGACCGATTGCTTAGGGACTCATGCTAGGTGGGTTACTAAGATCCAGGAATATGACTTGGAAATTAGACCCACTAAGTTGGTCAAAGGTCAAAGATTGGCTGAGATGTTGACTGAGGGTAATGAAAAAGCTTTGGGTTTGATTTGTCTAAATGATTCATCTTCAATTGAGCTGCAAAGATTAGGAGAGCATGATTGGTACAAGGACATCATTTTTTACTTGTTAAATCTTACATGTCCTGACCATTTAGTTGCTCATAAAAGAAGGGCTCTTAGATTGAAAGCAACTAAGTAATGCCTCATGAAGGATGGCCTTGGATGGAGGAATCCTAAAAGTACTATACTTAGGTGTGTTGACGAAATTGAGTCCAAAAAGCTAATTTCCGAGTTTCATTCGGGATTTTGTGGTGGTCATTATGTTGCAAGAACTACCGCCCATAAAATTCTTAGAGCGGGTTATTATTGGCCTTTAATTTTTTCTGATGTGCATAAGTTCGTTAGGAGTTGCCAAGCTTGTCAACTATTCATTGGGAAACAGAAGCTAGTTGCCTTGCCCTTACAACATGTCGTTGTTGAGGCACCTTTTCAACATTGGGGTCTGGATTTCATTGGGAAATTTCATGAAAATTCTAGCAATGGCTACTCATGGATTTTAACTGCTACTGATTATTTCACTAAATGGGTTGAAGCCATTCCTACTAAGAATGCCATTGAAAAGGTGATCATGGATTTTATTGAAAATTAATCATTACTAAATTTGGTGTCCCAGCTAAGATCACCACTGATAATTCCAAAGCTTTTAGTTCTGTACAGTTTTCGTCTTTTTGCTTTAAGTATGGCATTGTCTTATCTCATTCATCTAACTATTATCCTCAAGGTAATGGCCTTGCGGAATCAAGTAATAAAAATCTTATAACCATTATCAAGAAGATAGTAGAAGATGATAAGTGATCCTGGGATAGCAAAATCAAGTATGCATTATGGGCCAATAGGATCACAAAGAAAAAAGTTATTGGTAAAATTCCCTTTGAATTGGTTTATGGTTTGGATGTAACTCTGCCTGTGCACCTTAAATTCCCAGCTTATCAACTCCTTCAGCATTTTTCCATTGATAAAGATGTTGTCCAAAATAAAATTGATCAAATTGTAGAGTTAGATGAAACTCAAAGAAAAGCTTTTGTTAATATGTGCAAAAATCAATCTAATGTTAACAAAAGTTTTGATAAATCTTCTCGAGCTAGATTTTTGCAAGTTGGAGATATGGTATTACTTTGGGATTGCAGGAATGAGAAACCAGTAAATCACAAGAAATTTGACAGTTTGTAGCCGGGTCCTTATATTATCAGAGGCAATTGCTGGACCAAATTCATTTCACTTGAGTACATTGGAGAGTGAACCACTTGACTTACCTGCAAATGGTCAAATGCTCAAGTTGTTCTTCAATGATAACATCTGATGCCATAGGGCATCCTCTGTATTGTATTTCTAACCCTATTCCTTGTTATTTCAGCATTTCATTTTTGTCTTTAGATTAGATTTACATTTCATGTTAGTAGAAAACATAGCTACCGATCAAATGGGAACTATTACCTCAAAACGGGTACTCGAGCCCAAAAAACCCAAAAAACAACCCAAAAATAAAAAGTGTTGATTATGCATCAGCATTTTTTTCAGAGTAAATTTTCAATATTTTTTAAAAATAACAGTAAAAGACAATAAAAGCCATTTTGTTTGGTGCAAAAAACACCTTGAAATCGAAAAGTGTTGATGTTGAAATAACGTGTTCTTTTTCAGGGTACATTTTCAACGTTTTTTAATAATGACGTTAAGAATAAAATATCATGACTCTGAAAAACTTTAAATTTCCAACGATTTTCAAGCATGACATTAGAGATAAAACATCACGTCTTTGAAAAGCCTTAAAACTCCAACGATTTTTAAGCATGACATTAAATTTAAAATATCACTTCTTTGAAAAACCTTAAAATTCCAACATTTTTCAAGCATGGTGCTAAGAAAAAATACTTATAACTGTTTTCAACCATAGCATTAAAGATAAAATATCACGACTTAAAAAAACACTAAAATCTTGACAATTTTTCAACCATGGAATTAAAACCAAAGATTATGACTAAAAAACAATCTTAAGTTTTCAAAATATTTCAAACATGACATTATGGAAAAAAAAAAAAAAAAAAATATGACTAAAAAAATTAAAAAAAAGAACACCTAAATTAAATAGTTATTATACCAAGAGTAATTTTTTTTAAATGCTAGATGTATAGCGATTTTAAAATATTAGCCTATGACAACTTGATATAATGCAAAAAAAATTAAAAATCAACTATCAAATTGACACACAGTATAGGTGAGCTCAACCCATTGTAATGAAAACTTAAAGACCAACCATGAAATTAACACATTGTGGGGCAGGCTCGATTCAATATAACAACTATCAAATTGCACATAATGGGATCGGGTTGCTAGACAAGCATTGACATGGGCCCTACAAAAAAAATTATATATATATATATATATATATATATGAAAGATACATAAGAAAACAAAAATTATAATATTGAAAAAAAAAACAATAAAAAAAAACACAAAAATACAAAAGAAAACAACAACAACTATAAAATGTAAAAAAAATTAACCATATCATGTAAAATTTAAAAAAAACAAAAACAAAAAGAGTAAAATAAAATAAAAACCAAATTAAAAATTAAAAAGTTACAAAATAAAATACAACATTAAAAAAATTAAAAACTTGAAAAAAAAAAAAAAAAAATTCCCCAGCCACCCTGAGGCCCAACTGGCCAGGGGTGGCAAGGGGATGATTCATGACAAAAAAAAATCAAAATTAACTTGTAAAAATGAAAAATTTAAATAAAAGATAAATAAATACAACAAAAAAATAAATTAAAAAATTAAAAAATATATATATACATATAGTAATTATAATTTAAGAAAAAATAAATTAAAATTAAAATTAAAACCATTTTTTTAAGTTAAAAATAAAAAAATAAACCATTATTTAAAAAAAAAAGTTAAATAGTTACAAAAAAATAAAATAAATAAAATAAATTTAAAAAATATATATAAATATTTAAATTAAAAAATATATACATACATATATATAAATTTAAAAAAAAAAAATCTATATATATATATATATATATATATTATAAAATTAAAATTATTATAAAAAATTAAAATTTAAAAATGTTTAAATTTAAAAATTTAAAATTATTTAAATTTAAAATTAAAAAATTAAAAAATAATAATAATAATAAAATTAATTAATTAATTAAAAAATTGTAAGATATAAACAAACAAAAAAAACTTACAAAAAAGAAAAACAAAACAAAACATAAAATCGCCAATCACCCTGAGGCCAAACCGGCCAGGGGTAGCAAGGGGACGATTCATGCCAAAAAAAAAAATCAAATATCAAAAACTATATTAAAAAAAAAAAACAAAACAAAACAAAACTTGTAAAAATGAAACATTTTAATCAAAACAAAAAATTAAAAATATATATATAATTTAAGAAAAGATAAATAAAAATCATTTTTTTAAGTTAAAAATAAAAACATCATTTAAAAAAAAAGTTAAATAATTACCAAAAAAATTAAATAAAAAAAAAAATTAAATTTAAAAAAAAAAAAAACAAACAAACAAACAAACAAAACACAAAAAATTCAAAACAATTAAAATAAAATAAAATAAAAAATTAAAATATTTAAATTTAAATATATATATATATATAATATATATAAAAAAAAAAAAATCATCAAAAAAATTTGAAAATTATTAAAAAAAGAAAAGAAAAAAATCGCCACCCCCTCGCTCTCTCCATCCCACCCCACTGCCCTCCTCCCCCTGCCTACCCCCCTCGCTCGCCCTCCATACCTGACCCACTCCACCCCAAAAATATTACCAAAAATAAAATTAAATATAAAAAAATTAAAAAAAAAAAAGAAGAAGAAAGAAAGAAATTATTTTAAGGTCCATGACCCTAAAGATAGGCTATGAGACAGAGTGCTTCTTCACCTGTCTGATGTATTCGACCCTTTAATGGCTTCTAGAAGAAAGAAAGAAATTATTTAATGTCCACAAGGCTAAAGATAGCCTATGGGACAAATTGCTTCTTCATTTGCTTGAAGTAATCGGCCCTTTTTCTGTGAAGCTTCACAATAAATGCTCCCAGCTTCTCGACAAACCCCTCGCTAAATAGATTATCCCAAGAGCTAGCTGCCAGCATATCTCCATAACTTTCCCTATTGTCTTTGAAGGCCTCACATTCTAAAATGAAATGTTTTTCTGTTTCCACTTTTCTGGAAGAACAAAAATGCATACTCTTTTCTCCCACACTTCTTTTGGCCTTTTCCAGCACCCTGTTTCACAACGGAGTTGATGAGAATTAGTCCTTAACTGAGCGATAACAATTTTGACTCTCCAATAAATATTGGCCTCTATGTATGTTTTTGGTTGATGACTATGAGTGGGATTAAACACTTCAATATAGTACTTTTTCTTTCTTCCTAGCTCCTTATCCCAAGTACGCTTGTGGAACTTTTCCATAACAAAAGTTTTTATCTCTTTGCTATTTATGGGACACGCGTTCAAGCAAATACCCCATTTACTAAACCATTTGTTATTTTGTTGCATCCAAGTTTATATTTCTATTGCACAATCTGTCATTAAAGACAACCTTAGGCCATCTACCCTCTTCCATTTGCTCAAATTTTTTTAAATGCCTTATGACTAGCACCATAGCAATTGCTTCAATAGGAGCAGCCCCTGTTTCACTTAACAAGATATCATAAGGAACTGCACTTTTAATCTTGAATTTGTTTGTAGTCAAATGCTTCTGAATTTTCTCAATTTGTCTCCACTGCATGTCGAATGTACTGTTGGCCCATAGTTCACAACCATAGAGAATCACCGGAATGACTAGAAGCCCAAAAGAGTTTGAGTGGTTTTCCAGTCCCATAACTCTGCCTCTCTACACCTATTTTGAAAAGCATAAAATGCTTTCCAACCCCCCAAAGTTCCTTTCTTTCTACAACCAACCCAACTTAGATTTTGTTGAAGTCAATTCCGAGGTATTTGTAATCCGCAACTTCTTCCATAATGTTGCCTCCAAAAAACTTATGTTGGTTATATTTTCTTTTCTTAGAGAAAATCACTACTTTTGTTTTGTTGATATTGACTTGCATCCCCACACTTCTACAAAAATGCTCAAGGGATAGTAAGTGCTCTCGCAAACCAAAGGTCGATTTAGCAATCAGAATAAGGTCATTTGCATACAAAAGAAGCTTTATAACAAACTTGCCCAAAAAGATACCATCACCCCTTGCGAATTTAACCACTCCTCAAGCTTGTCAATATATAAACCAAAAATGGAAGGAGACAGTGGCCAACCTTGCTTAACCCTGATATCACTTCTAAAACTTTCAGAAATGTCTGCTGAAGTTCTAATTTTGACTTTCACCTCTTCATACAACCTATGCACAATTGCTCTCAAATGTTTAGGAACCCCAAGTTCCTCCATTTTGTGCCAAAGCTTATCCCTAGGAACCGAGTCAAACGCTTTTCTGAAATCAACAAAGCAACAAAAGACTTCTTCCTTTTTCTCCCAAACTTTTTCAATGATGTGGCTTAAAGTTATACAATGATCAACTATGGAATGTTTAGGTCTAAAACCTGCTCTCCCTTTAGCACACTTATCCCTTTCTTCTACCCACTTGCTAATTTTATTTTCTAGCATGCTTCCAAATAGCTTTGCAAACAAAGGTTTATCATGATGGTCCTATAATTGGAGGGATTATTAATGCCACCGCTTTTGAAAAGAGTTATTGCCAGACTAGTTGTCCACTCTATGGGGAGCCCCTGTTGTATGATGTTGTTGAAAAATTTTGTAATGTGAGGTGCAAGGATCTTTGAGCCCCACTTTAGATATTCTGCTTGGAGTTCAGCTAAGTCTTTTGCTTTTCCAACACCCAACTTCTTGATACCCATCTCTACCTCTTGCACCATGAAGAGTTCAGTATCAGTGTTGACCAAGGGGGGAGGGTCAACCTTGGGATCTTGCTCATAGAGTTGTCTTGCATAGTCAAACCATTTAGAAGTTGTAATACTATTTCCAATTTGTATCTTTTTCGGTTGGAGCTCCTTCCAAAATAATTTGGGATTATTTTTCCCAAGGAAGATTAGTTCTTCCCTCCTTGAAACCATGAAATCGACCTTTTTCTTGCTTAATAACTGCTTGTAAGCTTTGAGCTTTATGTTATCCTTGTTTGACTCTTTCCACATTCTCCTTGCCTTTTTGCATTCCTCGTCAAACCAAGCATTAACTGGAAAGCAATTTGTTTCAGACTTCTTAATTTTTGCTCTTTTGCACTTTGAAAGTGCGCATTGAATTAAATGTGTTAATTCATAACTATGAAAGTTGTGAATTGTGATTATCTCCTTCTCAAAGAGCCTCTCTAGCGTCATTTTGAAGGTATTACAATTTTCTGGAGTCAAAAGAATTCTGCCCTGTGGGAGATTTTGTTGGACATGCTGAATTTTTTACTTTAATTGTTTCTTTCCAGTCCAAGAGAAACATAAATAAATTGGCTTGTGATCTGATTTTAAGTCCCACAGTTGATCTCCAATCAAAACTTTCTCAATTTTCTCACACAAACCATGCGAGCAAATTACATAATCTACTACACCTGCTCCATTGTAAGTATTGCAAGTGAAATTACCGGACTTTGCCCATCTAGTCAAGCCATTACAAATGACTAAATCAAAGGCCCCCTCTAGAATCTAGTAGCATGATGTACATAGAGTTCTAGATACTCATGTAAATGTAGCATTTATGATAAGAACAAAAATGCATAAGTAGAAATATCTTCTAGAATATAGGAGCATGGAAGATATAGCTCAAGATATTCATGTAGAAGAAGCATACCTAGTATAGGACCTCATACATGATGAAAGGAAAATCGATCATGATTAAGAATCTTAGAAGACCTCCATCATCAAAAGAAAGGAAACTTTTGCAAGGTAAGGATCTTTAAGATCCTGTGGTTGAATCTTCAAAAGAAGGTTCATGAACCAAGGCAGATGTCTCATTGGGAATAAGAAAAGGATGATATGCAGGCAAGCTAAGATGAAGCAAGAAGGGCCACACCAAAGGATGATCAAAGAGAATCAAGATGAGGTATGTATGCATTAAAGTTTAGTCAAGTTATCATTTGTATATTATTGAGTCATGGGATAGTTCTATAACATGATCAAGCATGAAAGAATCTCTTTCACCAAGACCATATGCTCGAAGGCATGTACCACAATGCAATGAAGGTCAACAAAAGAATATGCTCACATAAGGAGCATAAGATTGTTGACTAAGAAGCAAGAAAAAATGCTAACAAGTCCAGAAATCAAGCAATAAAGGAATACTCTCACAAGAAGCATTAAATGGTTGACCTATCCATCTGAGAAGAAGCAAATGAAGAAAGAGATCAAGCATGTGGAAGAACACCATGATCACCGAGAATCACTATCTAACAAAATGCTCTGAAAAAATCTCCCAAAAGAAGGCAGGACAACTCTGATAAAGGAAGAAAGGACCCTTGACACCTATGAAGGCCTTGGAGATATAAAAGCTGCAGATAATTGATTTCACTCTATAAAGATGTCGTGATGAAGAAGCCATCCAACAAAAGGAAAAGCAATGTTGAAGTAATATCAGGATGAAGTCATGATGGGTTACTAGGTCAGAACATGTAAACAAGCAAGTACAAAGAAGCATCCATGAGAAGAATATTCCGAAGCATGGACAAGATGACAAAGGAGTAGCCAAGATGACAAGGAATCCTGATATATGACATTACAACCATTTTCCTCGAAGAAAGCAATGACTTGACAAACCAAGGAGGAAAGTGATCAATGGATGGCGCCCTACCTAGAAGAAGTTTGAACAAAGACTTCATGACATCAAGCAAGGAAGGAGATCAAGCAGCTAAAGGACCCACGAAGAAGAAGCTACTGATGAAGGAAAGAGTCCCCAGTTAAGAGGGACCTCTGACAGGTCCATGATAAAGAGGGAGTTTTCGATCACCCCTGATTACAAAGGAGTGACAATTGTATTTTCCATTTCATGGGTCATGCACTAGACTGGGACTAACAGCCGTAAGTCTAGATGAAGGCCCTAAATGGAAATGTAGACACAAGATAGACACAACATTCTTGTCTTCACTTGGGAAGAAAGAATGGGAGGATTGGGTAATCATCTGGCATCCAAGACTCCTTGAGGATGTGTAGGGCATCCAAGACAAGAGTAGGCATGAGGACCGATATTCTTTGAGGGCTGGGAACCCAAAATAAGAATAGTCCTAGAAGGTCATACTCGGAGAACACCCGGGTGGGTATGTACCTTGAGAGACAATGATGAAAGTGTCTATAAATCATTGGTCTCACCATCATTGTAGCTCATGGTCTCGTAGAGAGATGGAGCTGTTAGTCAAGGCCTTGCACTATGACAATGTTGATGGTTATGATGCTATAACAAATGGATTGCTAATCCAGTTTCTCTTATGTGAATTCTTCAAGATTGATAATAGCCAAAACACTTTGTAATATTGTATGAATACGTCCCTAGTTAAGAGGGAGTGTTGAAGGAAGTGTAGTTAGGTTCGTTCTTCATAAATGTACTTTTGATATTTGTACTTATTCAAGAAAAGAAATATTATTTTTATAATATATGACAATGAGTTTCTTGCTCATTGAAGTAGGTCTAGGACATGTCAAAGTGCTATAGGTGAGTCAAATAGTCAAGAGAAAATATTGAAGGCCTTACGGCCATGTTCCACTATGTATAAATATATATTAAAGTCAAAGGGAAACTTCCAAGCAAAGTCAAGTCTACTCCTATGTAATGACACCTTCAAGAAGCTCCTTCAAGCATGATACACCACCATGGAAACTATCTAAATTCTGCTCAATAAATCAGCCACCAAACAGCCCTCAAAGTTGGCCTACATACAGTCAATCAAGTCGGCCTATAAGTCAGCTTAAATGGAGGGACAGTCCTCTATTTATAGAGGTTGTCCACTCCAAATAAAACACACTACTCAAGCTTTGAAATATGCAAGAAACAGAGAGGACAAGAAGGTCGAAGGAAGCCAAGGTAAAGGGTCTACAAGGGCAATGAAGAGAAGAGGAAGAACAACAAAGATGAAGGGACTATTTCTAGGGTATACACAGTCACACGTGCAAGGGAATGAAGGACAGTCTACGACTATATCAGCAATAAAATCACAGTTGCATATTCTTCATTGTTTGGGCTAGTAAGCAGGCCTACAAAGGCCTCCTACTCTAGCGTGGAAGAAAGACACTCAAGCGAAGGAGAGAAGAGCATATGAACCTAGTAATCCTCCCACACGTGCAAGAAACTAAGGCAGCAAAACAGCAGCATTGCCATACTCAGTAAGGATCTCGGTTGGTCAACGTTGAAGTCTACTTGTGCAAGGGATAGAAGAGGAACACCTCATCTAGAAGACTCACTCAAGAAGGTCTATTTCTAGACAAGATTCATAAGAGAACGAAGTGCCGAAGAACAGTGGGGGATGAAGTGCCAAAGAACAGTGGAGGATGAAGTGCCGGGGTATATGGTGCCAAAAGGAGTAAAGACTTGACTTGTGCTTGGAGGATATCTTAGTAAGGGGTCTAGGGTTTGGCATTGATCAATAGAAGTTTCAATAAGAGAAATTCACTAAAGGGTTTTCCTCTCAAGAGAAGAGAGGTTTTGGCCCTGGCAGAGAGCCAACATCTTGTGTTCCTGGGTATATGGTGCCAAAAGGAGTAAAGACTTGACTTGTGCTTGGAGGATATCTTAGTAAGGGGTCTAGGGTTTGGCATTGATCAATAGAAGTTTCAATAAGAGAAATTCACTAAAGGGTTTTCCTCTCAAGAGAAGAGAGGTTTTGGCCCTGGCAGAGAGCCAACATCTTGTGTTCCTGTATTATGTTTTGGTAGCAGTTTCATGAAGTACACACATATGCAATAATAAGAAGAAGAATAAGCTAACAAGAAAAGTAAAAAGGCTCCACAAATTGTTATCAAGTAATGAAGAACCACACTACACTACTTTGCCCTAGATTTTTCAACAAGCCCTTGTGAAAATTTGGAAACCCAAATTTCTACTGTAGCAACTGATTAAGTTTCTTCTATTTGTTAATTACTGAACAAATTATTTACTGCATCCTACAGCAAATACCGAAACTAATACATTGCAGCCTTCACCAAAAGATTATATGCGGAAACAAGAAACTGAGCAAGAAAGAAATACACAATACATGACACTGTTATTTTTGGACAAACGTCCCCGAAAAAACCCAATGCAGGAAAATCGGTGCAGCAGCTGAGGGTTTGTATTATTAAGCAGTGGTTTTCTGAATACAATCTTTGGATGCCTTGTTGGCTATCCAATACAGAGAATCTGACTGACAGATAAATGAGTGAGATATACCTCACACTATCACCGACAATCCAACACTGATCAATTTCTACGCAATCACTGCACTGCTCTGCGTCACAGCATCTGGGAACTGCATCACTCTTCTCGGCGGATCGATTTGCCTCTGAGACTTCGATTTCTGCCCTCCCAGTCTCACACCCCAGCTTCTGGCTCTGGAAATTGATTCTCCAGAAAATTTGCGGATTCCCTCTGAGGCTCTGTGATGCCTCTGCATGAGCTTATGCTGCCCAACGTAGCCTCTGCGCTGCCTCTCCCAGAGGTTTCTCTGCCTCCTCTCCGATGTATTTCCGGATCGAGAAATCTCCCTCTAGAACTATCCCTGCCCCTCACTGCAAGAAATCACTTCGATCTTCTCTCTAGCAATTGTTGTGCTGCCCTCTCTGAGAAATTTGATCTCTTGATCTCTCTCTTATGTGTTTTCCAAATGCCCATCAAAGTCCTTCATATAATCCTCCAATTGAGTAATCAACGGCCCAGATTAGATTATAATCAATGGCTCAGATCATTTGGACTCGATCTTCGTCTTCTTCTAGAAGTTTCACCCTCAGTTTGATTAATACCCTTTAGTTATTTTAATTTCCTCAGTTTAGACTTAGGCACCCATTAAAAATAATTAATTATTTTAATAAAATTATCTTCGGGTGGAATTTCCCAAAACGATTCTTGGGTATTGTGAAATACATGTGTCCGCCTCCCTCCAAATTTTGAGGCGTAGAACACATCCGATGCTGCCATAAATCAACACTCCCTCTTAGCGAGGAATGTGCTCTAGTAATGCAACCTGCTGAAGCATCACTCGAACTCTGTAACATCTCCCTCTGCGCTGCTGATGTCTGACATCACTGCCCATCAACTACTGTGCAAATGTTGCATCTGTACTACTACTGAGCCTACCACTGCCAACACTGCAACCCTCGTAAATGTTGCATTTGTGCTGCTGTTGCCACTGCCACTGCCAACACTGCAATCTTCTCCATTCACTGTTGCTATTGCATCAACGACGAAAAAGCATCCAAAATAACTGAACATGTGTTCAATATGATGCATCTATTGTTGGAGTTTTTACTGCTGCTAGTCTCCGCGCTGACCCTCTAAAGCCTTTGCATTGCTCCTGACTTTGCACTGTGCCAACCGCACCGTTTCCAACTCTGCTTTGCGCTGCTCAGTCTCTGGCACTCCTAGCCACTGCAACTGTCACTCTGGCACTCCTCTGCACCAACTGACACTGGTCCATCCTACTACTTCTGATCTAGGCTCTCGTAGCAAGGTTTTGATCCAAGAGGTGGACTCCTCAAGGATCCTACCCATCTGCAGTTCTTTCGAACTACAATTCTAGATCACCCCACCTCTCCCCTGGAGGTATCTAGGCAACCATGGCAAACTCCTCCTCCTCGATCTTTGCGGATGCAGCCTTCAAATCATGCTTCTTGTCTTTGTCCTTTTTCTTGAGAGGACACTGTGCAGCGTAGTGACCAAGTTCACGACACCAAAAGCACTTGATCTTCGAGACAAATTTCTTATTCTTCTGTTGCTCCTGCTGCCCCTTAGATGCAAGGGTTGCATTCTCTTCCTCCTCCTTGGGCTTCGTTCCACTGCTGCTGCTGCTATCAAGTTTGCACTTGACTAAGTCTCTCCTCATCTCTTCCTGTTGAAGAGCGGCCCACATTCCTTCCCAATCCGGCAATCTCTCTCTACCCAGGATACTCTGGACAAACACTTGCCATTCTTCTGAGACTGAATTCAAGGCCAGCCTCACCATCTTGGTAAGCTGAGGTGTTGACCCCACAGCTACCAAT
Source organism: Pinus tabuliformis (assembly GCA_031772625.1). Taxonomy (NCBI): domain Eukaryota; kingdom Viridiplantae; phylum Streptophyta; class Pinopsida; order Pinales; family Pinaceae; genus Pinus; species Pinus tabuliformis. Next base: position 240,785,822 of record CM062817.1, read on the forward strand.
GAGTCTTGGATTTCCTGAAGCTTTGTTAGGAACAAATCAATGCATTCCACCTTCTACATCTGCGTGGATCTCATCTTCTGCTCCAAGTACATCTTCCACTGCTCGGAAGATCCTCTGTATAGCGTGGCCAATGCCTCGCACATCTGTCAGGCAGTGTCCTTGCCAGCAATGTGACACACTACGTGATCTCTCACTCTATCGAGGATCAATCGCTTGGCCTTTGCCATCTCAGCCTTGTATTTCTTGAGCAGATCTAGATCCGCGAGTACAGCTACCACACTGTTGACATAGGTTTTAAGATCGTGCTCATCTAGAAGACATGAGATCCTTGCCTTCCAAATCACATAGTTGGATGCAACCTCCAACCGATCCTGATCTCGCAACCCATTAGCTGCCATCTCTGCCAACGAAATGTCGAACTGCCTCCTCTCTCCTCTGCACAGCACTAGGCTAGCCTACGCACTCCCTGCTGGAGTTAGTAGATCTACTTCTCTCTGTTGCTTCTAAGCAATAGAGAAATTTAATTCCCTGGCTAGGAATTCTCTGAGGAAAAAATTCCCTCGATAGTGTCGCCTTCTTCCTTCTGACGCTTTTCTACCCCAGCAACTGCTGCAGAAAACTAATTTGCGCTGAAGCTTTTGCGTTGCTCCCTCAGACACTAGCAAACTTCGATCTAGAAGTCTTTCTCTCTGTTGACTCACTCAGAGAGAGACTTTCCTCGAAAATTTTGCCCTCCTGGCCTGGACTGTGCAATCCCTCTAGGGATTTGATTTGCTGCCTACATAACACTTCGACTTCCCTCCTCTTCAGCGTTGGGCTCTTCTGGTTCTGCTCTCTTGCTTCACTCAACTTTGATACCAAGTGAAAATTTGTAAACCCAAATTTCTTCTGCAGCAACTGATTAAGTTTCTTCTATTTGTTAATTACTGAACAAATTATTCACTGCATCCTACAGCAAATACCGAAACTAATACACTACAGCGTTCACCAATTAAATTATATGCGGAAACAAGAAACTGAGCAAGAAAAAAATATACAACACATGACACCGTTATTTTTGGACAAATGTCCCCAGAAAAACCCAATGCGGGAAAACAGGTGTAGCAACTAAGGGTTTGTATTATGAAGCAGTAGTTTTCTTAATACAATATATGAATGCCTTGTTGGTTATCCAATACAGAGAATCTGACTGATAGGGAGATGAGTGAGATATACCTCACACTATCGTTGGCGATCCGACAATGATCCAACAACTGAATGGTCGACCCCTAGCTGTTTTTGCGCAATCACTACACTGCTCTGCGTCACAGCTTCTGGGAACTGTCACTCCTCTCGGCTGATCGATTTTCCTCTGAGACTTCGATTTCTACCCTCCTGGTCTCACACCCCGGCATATGGCTCTGGAAATCGACTCCCCAGCGAATTTGTGGATTCCCTCTGAGGCTTTGCATTGCCTCTGCATGAGCTTACGCTGCCCAGCGTGTTGATTTGGGATAGCATCGAATGTGCTCTAGGCCTCAAATTTTGCAGGGAGGCTTGGCCACATGTATTCCAAAGAACCCAGAAAGAGTTTTGGGAAATTCCACCCAGAGACAATTTTATTAAAATAATTAATATTTTTTAATGGGACCCTAAGTCTAAACTTAGGAAATTAGAAATATTAATGGGTATTAATCTAATTGTGGGTGTAACTTCTAAAAGAAGACGAGGATCAAGCTAAAATGATCTTAGCCATTGATTAGCTTTTAATCTAGGCCCTTGAATGTCAACGAGAAGATTATTTAAGGGCGCTTGAGGGTCATTTGGAAAACACACCGAGAGATCAAGTGATCGAATTTCTGAAGTAAGAAGTTCTCAGGAGGAAATTCTGATCGAGAAGATTTCTTGCATAGAGGGGCAGTGAGTATTCAGAAGAAGGATGTTTTCCTGGGCCGAAGAGTACGAGGCAGAGAGAGGGTAGAACGATGTCTAGAGAAAGGTAGATGCTGGTCCACGCAGAATTGATGCAGTCGCAGTGCAGGCCTTAGAGGGAGATCAAATTCTTGCTGAGGAAATCGAGTTTCAGTAGTTGGGAGCCAAGGTACGAGACGAGGAGGCAGAAATTCAGATTTTCCAACCAGCAAAGGGTCTAGAGAAGGAGCAGCGTGATACCCAGCAGGGGTGATGCAGGAACTGCGTAGGAGTGACAGTTTTGCGCAGAGGGTACGCAAAGGCTCCAATTCAGCATGATCATACTCAGATTCTGCCAGTGATAGGGTGAGATCATTTCATCATTCATTTTGTCTAGTTTCTCCATGTATTCGATTGCTAGTTGAGCATCCAAGAATTGTACTCAAATTTTCTCATGCATAATAATAAAACCCTCAGATCTGTTGCACCGGTTTTCCCACATTGGGTTTTTCCGGAGACATTTGTCCAAAAATAACAGTGTCAATTATGTTGTATTTTCTTTCTTGCTCAATCTCTTGTTTCCGCATAATATTTAATTAAGTGAAGGCTGCAGTGTATGTATTACGATATTTGTCATAGGAAACTGCAAGTAATTTGTTTAAAGGAATTTAACAAATAGGAGTAATATCATCAGTTGTTGCAATAGGGATTCTTGTTGAGGAATTTTCACATGGTATCAAAGTTGCAGGTGAAGCAAGAAGAGCAGAGCCGGTAGATCCAGCGCTGAGCAGAAGAGGGAGTTTGAAAAAGTTGCAAGAGGCAGCAGTTCGAAACCCCAGAGGGTTTACGAAGTTCTTAGCCAGAGGGTTGAAAGTTTGAGGTTGTCTCTCTCTGAGTGAGTCAACGGAGAGGACTTTCGGTTCAATTTTTTGTCGGGGCAGAGGGAGTAGCATTGAAGCCTCAGCGTGAGGAAAGTTGGTGGGACGCAGATTTTTCTGCAGGCAGTTCGCTAGGCACAAGATCATAAGAAGAAAGAGGAGAAGCACAGCGGAGCGAATTTCTTCCTTAGAGAATTCCTAGCCAAGGAATTTGAATTCTTTAGAGTTGAGTAGCAGCAAGGGGCAGCAGTTTTACTAGCTCCAGTGGGGAGTGTATAGGCTAGCCCAGCAGCAACATAGAGGAGAGAGGAGGTCATTCGACTTTCTATTTTTGGCAGATATGGCAACCAGTGGCTTGAGGGATCGAGACAGGTTGGATGGAGCATCCAACTATGTCATCTAGAAGGCTAGAATGTCATTCCTTCTAGATGAGCATGCCCTCAAGCCATACGTCGACAACGTGGTGGCTGAACCTGCCGACCCAGATTCGCTAAAGAAGAACAAGGCAGAGATGGCGAAGGCCAAGAGGATGATCCTGGACAGAGTCAAGGATCACATGGTGTGTCACATTGCTAGCAAAGGGGCTGCTAAGGAGATGTGGGATGCCTTGGCCACGTTATATCTAGGATCTTCCAAGCAGTGGAAGATGTACTTGGAGCAGAAGCTAAGATCTGCTCAGATGCAGAAGGGAGAGCATGTGGATCCATTCCTCACGAAGCTGAGGAAACCCATGATGAGTTGTTCGCTGCAGGGCATACACCTCAGGATTTAGAGTTGGTTAGACTAGCCCTCAATTCTGTCTCAGATGAGTGGCAAGTCTTTGTCCAGAGTATCCTAGGCAGAGCAGCATTGCCTAATTGGGATGAGATGTGGGCAGCTCTAAAACAAGAGGAGCTGAGGAGAGACTTGGTCAAGGTCAAACTTGACGAAAGCAGCAGCAGCAATGGGTCGAAGCCCAAGGAGGAGGAGGAGAATGCAGCCCTTGCATCGAAGGGACAACAGGACCAATGGAGACATAAGAAAGACGTCTCAAAGATCAAGTGTTTCAGGTGTGGTGAGATGGGTCACTACGCTACTCAGTGTCCTCTCAAGAAGAAGGACAAGGATAAGAAACACGATCTAAAGGTTACAGCCATGAAGATCGAAGAGGAGGAGTTCGCCATGACAGTCGAGACACCTCCAAGAGGGAGGTGGGCTGATTTGGAGTTGTAGTTTGAAAGAGCTACAGATGGGCACGATCCTTGAGGAATCCACCTCTAGGATCATTTCCTTGCTACGAGAGCCCAGATCAGGAGCAGCAGGATGGACTAGTGTCAGATGGTGCGGAGGAGTGTCAGAGAGACAATTGCAGTGGCTAGGAGCGCTAGAGTCTAAGCAGCGCAGAGCAGAGTTGGCAGCAGTGCAGATGGCACAACACAGAGGTTAGCAGCAGCGCAGTAGATTCAAAGGGTCAGCGCAGAGACTACCAGCAATCAGGCTTCGACATTCATGTGGTATCATACTGAACACGGTTAGTTCAGTAATTTTGGATGTTTTTCCGTTGCTGATTGAGTAGCAGCAACAGTGTGTAGTGCAGTGGTTGTTGGCAGTGGCAGTGCTAACAGCAGCACAGATGCAGCACTTGAGAGGGAGTTGTAGTACGGATGTAATGTTGACAGTGGCAGTGTCAGCCGCAGTACAGTTACAGTAGCAACGCAATAGTTGGTGGACAACATGTCAGACATCAGCAACGCAGAGAACGATGCTTCAGAGTCAGAGCAGTATGCAACATCATATATTGCTAGAGCACATTCCTCACTAAGAGGGAGTGTTGATTTGGGGTAGCATCAGATGTGCTCTAGGCCTCAAATTTTGCAGGGAGGCTTGGGCACATGTATTCCAAAGAACCTAGAAAACGTTTTTAGAAATTCCACCCAGAGACAATTTTATTAAAATAATTAATATTTTTTAATGGGACCTTAAGTCTAAACTTAGGAAATTAAAAATATTAATGGGTATTAATCTAATTGTGGGTGTAACTTCTAGAAGAAGATGAGGATCAAGCTAAAATGATATTAGTCATTGATTAGCTTTTAATCTGAGCTGTTGAATGTCAACAAAAAGATTATTTAAGGGATCTTGAGGGTCATTTGGAAAACACACCGAGAGATCAAGAGATCGAATGTCTGAAGTGAGAAGTTCTCAAGAGGAAATTCTGATAGAGGAGATTTCTTGCAGAGAGGGGCAGTGAGTATCCAGAAGAAGGAAATTTTCCTAGGCTAGAGAGTACGAGGCAGAGAAAGGGCAGAACAACGTCCAGAGAAAGGCAGATGATGGCCCACGCAGAGCTGACGTAGTGGCAGCGCAGGCCTTAAAGGGAGATCGAATTCCCACTAAGGAAATCGAGTTTCAGTAGCTGGGAGTTGGGGTGTGAGACCAGGAGGCAGAAATTCGGATTTTCCAACCAGTAGAGGGTCCAGAGAAGGAGAAGTGTGATACCCAACAGGGGTGACGCAATAACTGCATAGGAGTGACGCAGTGTTGCGCAGAGGTTCCAATTCAGTGTGATCAGACTCAGATTCTCCCAGTGACAGGGTGAGATCATTTCATCATTCATTTTGTCCAGTTTCTCTCTGTATCGGATTGCTAGTTGAGCATCCAATAATTGTACTCAAATTTTCTCCTGCATAATAATAAAACCCTCAGATCTGTCGCACCAGTTTTCCTGCATTGGGTTTTTCTAGGGACATTTGTCCAAAAATAACGGTGTCAATTGTGTTGTATTTTCTTTCTTTCGCAATCTCTTGTTTCCGCATAATACTTAATTAAGTGAAGGTTGCAGTGTATGTAGTACGATATTTGTCGTAGGAAACTGCAAGTAATTTGTTTAATGGAATTTAACAAATAGAAGTAATATCATCAGTTGTTGCAGTAGGGATTCCTGTTGAGGAATTTTCACACAACGTAGCCTCTGCGCTGCCTCTCTCGGATGTCCCTCTGCCTCCTCTGCGATGTATTCCTGGATCAGGAAATCTCCCTCCGAAACTATCCCTACCCCTCACTGCATGAAATCACTTCGATCTTCTCTCTAGCAACTATTGTGCTACCCTCTTTGAGAAATTCGATCTCTTGATCTCTCTGAGGTGTTTTCCAAATGCCCATCAAAGTCCTTATAATCCTCCAGTTGAGTAATCAACAATCTAGATTAGATTCTAATCAATGGCTCATATCATTTGGACTCAATCTTCGTCTTCTTCTAGAAGTTTCACCCTCAGTTTGATTAATGACCTTTAATTATTTTAATTTCCTAAGTTTAGACATAGGCACCCATTAAAAATAATTAATTATTTTAATAAAATTGTCTGCGGGTGGAATTTCCCAAAATTATTTTTGGGTATTGTGGAATACATGTGTCCTAGCCTCCCTGCAAATTTTGAGGTTTAGAGCACATCTGATGCTACCAAAAATCAACAGCCCTCGCCTTGAGCATTGTCGCATTCCTGTGTGCAATTTGAGCAACAACATTTTATGGTGTCGTTGTCGGGGAATAATCTTTTCATCCTTGGTTTCATGACATCTTTTCATCCTTGCTATCACAACATTTTCTATCACTTGGGCATTTAGATTAGTTTCCTGTTTGGGTGGCGACTCCACTTATTCATCCTTTCACAAGAGCATATACTAGAAGATATCCTAGTAGTTTGGTTAATCCCGCTCTAGATCCTTAAAAGGCCCTTAAAGCTCGATTAAACAAATTACATTGTAGTGAACATCTTATCTTTCTCGGACAAGAAGCCCTCCCTAATATCCATTTGCTTTTTCTTGACCCCGCCAAGCAAGACACCACGGATTTTTTTGCTCCTTGTAACTTTGCTAATATACAAAGTCAGCCTCATGATCTTCTAGAGAATGGTTTCAACAAAATTCTTTCTTTCCAAGGAACAATGCAATTAGTGTTCATGCTCATATCAGAGCCTTTTCAACTTTCTTGTGGAAACATGCCATCAGAGCAGCTTACAATCACGAAGATGTCAAGATGAAGCTCTTTGTCATTTCCTTGGAAGAAAAGGCATTGGACTGGTTCTTAGACAAGCCTAACAATTCCTTCAACTCTCTGCAAGCCATCTTCATTGCCTTCAAAGGTAAATATGGGGATAAGAGAGAAGGAAGATATTTACTCAGACCCATTAGTGATATCAAGAAAAAGGAAAATGAGACCATTGATGAATTAAATAAGAAGTTTAATGGTATTATTAAAGACATGCATCAAGATTATAAGCCCACTGATAAATCTTTATTTGAATACTATCTAGATGCATTTAGTGTTGATACTTCTTATGAGTTGAGATGTGCTAATCCAAGTGACTTGAAGACTACCCATACTTTAGCTAAAGAATTGGAAAAAGATAAGAAGGCATCTAGTAAGTCTGAGATTCCTGGTTTTGAAAGAGGTCCAACTCGGTCTCGTGATCCTAAAGGAAAAGAAGTCAAAGAGGTTGACCATGACCCTGTTAAAGAGTTGACTCGATTAATCAAGGATATGAAAATTGAACATGCTAGGGAGATGATGTTGAGAATTCAGTAGGGCAATGTATATGTAAATTCTGTTTGACTTGATAACTGCTTGTGTTATCTTTTTACTTAATAGGTTTGATCTTTGTTAGTTCAATATGCAATACATCAAAATGCTACCAAAAACAATAAGAACAATGACACAATATGTAGGCTCCAAGCCAAGGCCAAAACCCCTCCTCTTGAGGGGAAAACCTATAAAATCTCTTCTTATCTCTTAAGATCTTTCAATTGATGAATACCATGACCTAGACTCAGACAAGAACCCTCCAAGATCAAGTCTTCCTTGACCTCCTGCTGCAATATCTTCAACCTCCCCAGTAAATACGAAATTCTGCCCCAGCAACTGTTGCCTCTTCACTAGGAGACTTTGATCTCCCTCTTGTTGCTCTTCCCTTGACCTCGCTTGCCTTGATTTGAGTCTTAGGGCTAATAGGAAACCCTAAGAGACCTTTTCTTGCCTTCTTGCTCTTCCTGCTTCCAAAATCTAACTTCTAGACTTCCAGTGTAGAAACCCTAACTTCACATTCCCAGAAGAAAGTGGAGGGACCCAAAAACACTTCGACTTCTTCTTCGTCCTTCTGCTGCCTCCTTCTTCGTATGAGAGATGTGTAAGTGAATGATCCAAATGAAGGACAAGTTCCTCTTATATATATGCTTCCTTCAAGGGTGGACATGTCTCTTCACTTAGGCCAACTTGACAGCTCATGTAGGCTGCCTTGATCTTGGAGGTATTTTGACATTTTTAGGACAATAAATTTTCTTTTACAATTTACAATGTACCCATAGGGTCTTCCATATATGACAATGACTCTTATACCTAAGACAAACCCTAGAAGCACTCAATGGGTGCTTGACCTATAAAATAAAAGAACTTGAGCATGAAACCCATCCTCCAATAATAATAATAATTTCTTTTTCATTTTATATATACAAGAATACATTTCATACTAATGAAGACCAAACCTAGTTACACATTTTTCAACACTCCCTCTTAAATAGGGAGGTATTCATAGAAGGTACATGGTCATTCTCAATCTGAAGAGATCTCATAAGAAGAGTCAGATTGGTAACCCATCTGTCTAGCATCATAATGACTGGCATTGTTATATAGCAAGGCCTTGACTAACAGCTCTATCTCTCCACAAGATCAAAGCACAATGTTGGGAGACCAATGATGTGTAGATAGTAGATACCAACATCATTGTCTCTCCAAGATACATACCCCACCTAGGTGTTCCCAGAGTATGACCTCTCATTGGACTATCCTTATCTTGGGTAGTTAATCCTCAAAGAATATCGGTCCACGACTACTCTTGTCTTGAATGCCCTACCACATTCTCAAAGAGTATCGAATGCCAGATGGTTACCCAACCCTCCATTCTTTCTTCCCAAATGAAGACAAGAATGCTTGTGTCTATCCCTCCCTCTCAATCTGAGAGGACAAATCCACCAAACCCGGCTTGTCCCTTAAGTATACAAGCTTCTTGTTTGGAAGTGACTTTGTCAATATGTCAGCGACTTGCTCATCAATGGAGATATACTATAGTTACACCACACCATTGTGCACTAGCTCTCGTATATAGTGATACTTGTTGTCGATATGCTTTGTCTTCCCATGAAACACTGGGTCCTCAGACAAACTAATACAACTTGTGTTATCACAACGTATCACTGTAGAGTTCATCGATCCTTCAAATAAGTCAAACAACAGCTTAACCAAACTACTTCCTAGCTAACTTCACACGCTGCAATATACTCTGCTTCAGTACTACTCAAGGCAACAGTGTTTTGTTTTCTACTCATCCATGAGACCATAGATGATCCCAAACTAAAACATCCTCATGTAGTGCTTCTTCCATCTTGTTCACTGCATCCCCAGTCAGAATCTGTATAACCAATCTATCGAACATTATTCCTTCTATCATATTTCAGACAATAGTTGATGGTTCCTCGTAGATATCTTAGAATATGTTTTGCTGCTATCTAGTGATCATGCTTCGGCTCCACTTGGAATTGACTAAGTATATTTACTACAAAACATATGCCTGGACGAGTATTCACCAAGTACATTAATGAGCAAATCAATTGTCTATATCTGGAAGGGTCCACAAGGCTTGATTCGGAACTCCTTGGTCTTTTCAAGTTTGTGATCATTGGAGTAGTCATCTCTTTACAGTCCATCAAGTTGAACTTCTTCAAAATCTTGATCATGTACTTTCCTTGACCTAAATAGACTTCATTAGGTTCCTGCCAAACTTCTAGTCCCTGATAGTAATGCATCAGCCCCAGATCCTTCATGTCAAATTATGTTGTCATTTCTTCTTACATTCTTCAATTCGACCTTCTACACCTGTTAAGAGAAGATCATCTACATATAGAAGAATGATTACAGGTTCATTGTTTACAACCTTAATATAGAGGTTTGAGTCAGCAGAACTTTTTGTGAAGCCTAGTCTTTGTAGATATGCATCCATTCTTGCATACCATGCCCTTGGTGCTTGCTTGAGGCCATATAATGCTTTCTTTAATCTGCAAACATATGCCTTCCTATCTTTGATTTCGAATCCCAAGGGTTGTTCTATGTAGACTTCTTCATCTATTGTGCCATTCAGAAACGCAGTCTTGACATCCATTTGGTGGATGTTCCATCCCATCGATGCTGCCAGAGAGACTAATGATCGAATTGTTGTGTATCTTGTTGTTGGAGCAAAAGTTTCTTCATAGTCGATGCCTTCAAGTTGAGAGAACCCTCTTGCCACAAATCTTGCTTTATACTTGTCTATGCTTCCATCGACTGCATGCTTGATCTTATAGATCCACTTGGAAGTAACTACAAATTTGTCTTCAGGCCTTGGTACGATCTCCCATACTCCATTCTTCATTATAGATTGATATTCTTCATTCATGGCATCTTTCCATTCTTGATGTTCTATAGCCTCTTCGAAAGTGGATGGTTCTGCTTCTATTAATTTTGTCATGTATGCAACATACCCAAAGTATCTCTTGGGTCTTTTACTTTCTCTAAATGATCCTTGAGTTGCTCCATGACCTTCTGCATCAAGTAGTGTAGACTTCAACCAATTAGGCCTTTTCCTTGTTTCTTGAGTGACCACAGGTTGAATAGGTTCACTTGGTCCTTCTTCATCATGGTGGGATCCTTCTTCCTTGTCAACTTCTTCCTCAAACATAGGAAGTTCTTCGTCATCAAAATCTATAGAAAGTTGTTTTGATTTCTTAAATGCTATGCTTTCATCAAATATGACATCACAACTAACTTCAATGTGATGTCCATCTTTCACATAAACTCTATAGGCTCTCGATGAGTTACTATACCCAACAAATATACCTTTCACACCGGAAGGATCTAGCTTCTTTCTTTTGTCTTTTGGTACACGAATGTACACACGACATCCAAATATTCGAAGATGATCGACGGATGGCTTCTTCCTAGTGAACACTTCTTCTGGAGTTTTGTTGTCTAGAGATCTGTGAGGACATCGATTTTGTATGTAGACTATTGTCTTAGACTCTTAGTTGCCTCACCCCATAGAAACTTTGGTAGATCTTCATCATGTATCATTGCTTTTACACTTTCTTCAATGGACCTATTCTTTCTTTTTACAACTCCATTTTGTTCGAGATTGTATGGAACTATCAACTCCCTCTTAATCCCATATTCCCTACAGAATGCTATGATCTTAGTATTTTGATCCTTATTTTTGTAAGGTTCTCTACTTCAGCTTTGAATTCTTGAAATTTAGTGAATACTTCATCCTTGGTTTTCATTAAGTAAACCCAGGTCTTTCTTGAGTGATCATCTATGAATGTGACAAAATAAAGATGTCCTCCAAGTGATTTTGGAGTCATAGGGCCACATACATCAGAGTGAATGAGATCCAAGATTTCTTTCAACCATGAAGCACTGCTTCCAAATGGTTTCTTGGTATTTTTGCCTAATGCACATCCTTTGCAGACACCTTCATGATCCTCCTTTAGACTTGGTATTCCATCTACTATAGAATTTAGGGTTGGAAGAATTTTGAAATGTAGATGACCAAACCTTCTATGCCAAAGTTCACATGGACTAATCTCAGTGTGAACTAGGGCATGATTTACAGGAGATATTAATCTGTAGAGTCTTCTTTCTCGAATACCAATTACTTTAGCTTTTTCTGTGCTTGAGTCTTTTGCCCAAACAACTATTTTTCCATCAATAAATGCTACTCTATCTCCTTTATCTTCTAAACGGGAAATAGAAAGTAGATTTTTGTGCAAACCTGGAACAAACAGAATGTTGTTGAGGTGGATGTTGCTTCCATCTTCTAGCTTTATGGATGATGATCCAATGCCTTTCACAAGATAGCTCTTGTTGTCTCCAAGTTCCACAGAGTATGCGGATTTTCCTTTTGATAAGGTCTTTAATTGGTGAGAGTGACCAATCATGTGCCTTGATGCACCGCTATCAATTACCTAGATGTCTTCGTCTTGAAATGTTCCAGAAAGAGCAGAGAAGATTCCTTCATCTTTTTCTACGATTGATTCCTTCTTTGAAGAGAATATAAGACTCCATACCTCTTTGATGCTTTTCTTGAAATGGCTTGCAATCCTTTTGATGACCTTCTTCATTTTAGATGAGATCTTCATGATGCCCTTAGATAACCAAAGCTCTGATACCATGTTGAGAATTCAGTAGTTAATTCTATTTGACTTGATAACTGCTTGTGTTAGCTTTTTACTTATTAGCTTTGATCTTTGTTAGTTCAATATGCAATACATCAAATAGCTACCAAAAACAATAAGAACAATGACACAATATGTAGGCTCCAAGTCAGGGCCAAAACCCCTCCTCTTTAGGGGAAAACCCATAAAATCTCTTCTTATCTCTTAGATCTTTCAATTGACGAATACCATGACCTAGACTCAGACAAGAACCCTCCAAGATCAAGTCTTCCTCAACCTCCTGCTACAATATCTTTGACCTCCCCAATAAATCTGAAATTCTGCCCCAACAACTGATGCTTCTTCACTAGGAGACTCCATCTCCCTCTTGATGCTCTTCCCTTGACCTCGATTGCCTTGATTTGAGTCTTAGGGCTAATAGCAAACCCTAAGAGACCTGCGCTTGCCTTCTTGCTCTTCCTGCTTCCAAAATCGAACTTCTAGACTTCCCAGTGCAGAAACCCTAACTTCGCATTCCCAGAAGAAAGTAGAGGGACCCAAAAACACTTGACTTCTTTTTCGCACTTCCTTCTGCGTCCTTTTGTTGCTTCCTTCTTCATATGAGAGATGAGTGAGTGAATGATCCAAATGAAGGACGAGTTCCTCTTATATATAGGCTTCCTTCAAGGGTGGACATGTCTCTTCACTTAGGCCAACTTGACAACTCATGTAGGCCAACTTGATCTTGGAGGTGTTTTGACATTTTTAAGACAAAATAAATTTTCTTTTACAATTTACAATGTGCCCATAGGGTCTTCCATATATGACAATGATTCTTATACCTAGGACAAACCCTAGAAGCACTCAATAGGTGCTTGACCTATAAAATAAAAGAACTTGAGCATGAAACCCATGCTCCAATAATAATAATTTCTTTTTCATTTTATATATACAAGAATACATTTCATACTAATGAAGACCACACCTAGTTACACATTTTTCAACAGATGAGTGTTATGCAAGCTAGGTTGATTCAAATGGAAAGATCACAAGCTCAAAATATTCAACCTAGAAATAATAATAATAAAAGGGTATTAACAATGCATGGCAAAAGAATTATTCTCGAAATGAGTAAAGAACGCCAAATTCGCTAGAATCTACAAATGTGGTTGATCAGCCTGTGCCATTCTGCCGTCCTTGTGAAAGCTTCGATGAATAAAGCTCTTGTGGTTTTGCCAGAAGAATCTTAGATGAAAGTCAAGTGGGAATCAATGTGATCAATTAGCATTCCCCCTTATGCCTTGGGGATGATGACATGGATATGATTCCTTCATCCTTCACCATCAACAATTTCAGTGATGAAAAGGATCCAATTACAGAATTATATGGAGAAAATCCATCTCAGGAGCAAATCCTAGAAACTGTTGGAAGTAAAGATTATACTTATCTCAAGAAAGATAAAGGGTAGAAAAAGGAACATATTGCTTCAAAAACATATCAATCCAGTTTAAAAATTGACTGGGTCAGATGAGTAAGTAATGCAAAGATCTTTGTCCCTGTCCTTTAGCTTTTGAAGAGTCCATCCCAAAGAGTCGCATTTCTGAAAGCTATAAGTATATCTCAATAGGATAAGGTTGATGCACACCATAAGGATGAGGAAATCAAGTTAAAGAAGACTTGCAGGTCTTCTTGGCAGCATTCCCATATAATAATCACCATGGATATTGCCATTATAGATGTACCTAATGTATGGGGAATGCTCTTATCTAGGAAGTTTGTAGTTGATCTCGGAGGGTGCATTCAATTAGATTTACCCTATGCCACTATTCCTGTAGCTGAGGGTGGTATGGTCAGACTTTACAGAGAAATTGAAAGAAGACATCATGTTGAGGATCTAAGGAGGCCCAACAACACAGAGGTTGAAGGACATCCTACAGAATATAATGCAATATTGACCGATTTCTTTGAGCCTATGGAAGAACAAGCCCGAGACTATACATCATCCCATCTCATGAAAAGGAAAAGGAAGAGGAAGAGATTTGATTGGTCTATACAATGCAACATCGAGGTCTTTCATCATCCTAAGAGGACCAAGATTCAACAAGGTACATCAAAAAAGCGGCCAATGGATCCGCTTCTGAGCAAACGACTTCTCCGGATTAGACCTCAGGGATGACATCTGATACATGTTACCACCACCTGTGGGTGACACCCATAGGAGAATTTTTGCTCCTAGATGGTCCTCAGCTGACAACTAGCAGCCACCAAATAGCTCGATGTGCCACCATCTTCGCCATTTGAGCCAATCATTATGGACCCTTGCCCATTTGTTATGATTGTATGTTTGAAGGTGCGCCTTCCAACCCCGAAGGTATGGCTTTTCATTATGCAGTTGGGTATCTTTGCTTACTTATCATGGACACTTCTAGGCATGGATTAATGGGGGGATTCGGCGAAAAGAGTAGGCTTGGTTTGTACTCTTGTCCCCTTGTCCAACTTGGTGGTTAACCTTGTATCCTAGTCTTGTGTGATCTCCTTTATTGGCTACTAGCTTTAGGAGTGGTACTACATAGGAAAGCTTGATTTTGGTTGCGTTGTCCCGCTTCTCAACACCACATACATCACTCCCCTCTACTCATTATAACCCCTTTTCACATATTTCCCATCCGAGTCCACATTTGTCCATTGGGTCCACAAGGAGTTAGCCTCCCCCTCCCCTTGTCCACACCTTGGGTCAGGCCTGGAACGATTCCCGGAGGTTGATGCAACTAAAAAGAAAGTAAAAAGCATTAATTTGGCCACTATCAATACTGAACAGGAAATGTACCATAAAATGCAAAAGGCGGTCGAGACATACAAATTTAGCACATGGTCAAAAGCCAACATGAGCTCTACCCCCTATCATTATGGTCGTCACCCTGGTTCCTCGGGCCCCTATATTGGCCCCCTGCATCATTAAGGAGCCCATGATTGTCCCAACCCCCGGTGGGCGATGAACTACCCAACCCTAAGGGGGTAATAACTGCGATACCTTACACGTCATGCCCTCATCCCCTAAAGCCCCGAGCAGTTTTAAAAGAAAAACCAATAAAAGGCAAAAGGCATATGAAGAAGGGTGGAAAAACAAAGACCGAGGTAACTCATGTACCACGATTACTCCCTCCTACATTCATACACCCAAGTGTGGGCAACCCTTATCTTACCTACCCTTGTACTATGGCATGTGGCTTAGAGCCTTCCCCTAATTCCCCACTTTGTTCCATCATCATATCACATGACACCTGCCACTTTATGGATGTACCATGGACCTGTCGCTCCCTTAATAGTTGAAACCACCTAATTACGTCCTTGATTAACCTCCTTCTTGAACTTGGAGACACTTGCATACTCTAAAGCCCATTATGGAAGGGCATGCCACTATGAAGTGTCCACTTGGTTCCATGGTTTGTAAGCTCATTTACTCAATTACACTGATGATTTGTTGTACTGGAAGGTGAGGAGACACATTGGATCTTATACAGGATTGCAGGTGGGTCTTCATCTTGGGGTTTGGTCTCCCTATACAGGGTCCAAGCCCTCTAGAGGGTCATATTGGCATTTGTAGGGTGTGCATTGAGATCCATGGTCCTCCACTATAGCAGATAGCCATGCCATGGTATCCTTCAGTACCATCCATTACTTGCTTGTGTTCCACCTATTTGATGATGATGATGCACCTGGACCACCTTGCCCAACCCACTACACACTTGGCAGTTGATCCAGGGCCCAGAAGGGATTGTGTCTCACCATGTGAGACAAAGGGAGGGCTTGCATCATTGTTCCAGCCCTTACAGATGGGATACAAGCTTGATCGATCTACTTGGAGACCCATGAGGATGTTCTTATGGCCCCACAACCACTTGGGAGCACCACAGCCCATTTGCTTGGAGATCAAATGACCACCCCCTTTGTCACTATATTTGGAATTGGAGCCCTTCCACTCACTTTGGCACATATTGGACCCATTAGGCCTTCCAATGGCCCTCCTAGCTATTTATATATCATTTTGGCCCTCTTGAGAGGCTTATTATATTATGGAGTTATCTTGGTGGGCTTGTCACCAAGTGATGTTATTTTTCACATTATTTTATTTGTAGGGGCATCATTAGGCCTAATTACACAAGTCAAACCCTTAGAGGATCATATATATTGATGAGAGGATCATTCCATTCCTCATCATCACTTGGATTTGTATCTCTCTCTCTTGAGAATTTCGCTATACCTATTAGAGGACAAATTGGAGAATCATTGATGCATTTTGATGTTTGGATATCTTTTCTTGGTCTTGGAGCTTCGATTTTGTCTCTATTTGATGGTTGGATATACTCGCTATACTTGTAAGTGCTATTTCATGCTTATCTTTATCTCTTGTATACATGATTAATGTATGGAATTTTCGCTCATGAAATCTGAAATTCTGCCCTAATTTAATGCAAATTTGTCGAATTTAGATCTTGTGAGGATATTGCATATGTTAAATGTTTAGGTATAGTTAATGAATGTACCTAGGGGTACATTACCTCCATAATTACCTTGAGAAGTCATCAAATTCCTACAATAAGAAGTACAAATTCTTGTGGTAACCTAGTCGCTGCCTCTAGGGCCATGCAAAGTTGCCATAGGACTCCTTGATTGGGTAAAAACACTCCAAAAATTGAAAGCATGTGGACTCCATTCTCCCAATAGGCTAGGCACTGATCTTATCCTTGGTGATCACCTTAACGAATATCTCTTTCACCTCTTTTTCTCCTTTCTACGCCTAACCCTAGAGGTCTCCTAGGGACTCAAGTGAAATCCACTATAGGCATCCATTCCAAGAGCGAGTTGGGCTACAACTGTGTTGTTGTTTTCTCTAGGCCCTCACAAATTTTGAAGGATTTTCCGTGGCTGGATTTTGAAATATCTCAAGCCCTAGTTCCAATTTCGTTCTTGTCCCTTGGTTTCCTTGGTTAGTGGCTTCATCAAGGGTCATTGCATCACAAATCAAGCAAAATCCAATTTCATTGATCTCCTTCTCCTCTCTTGTTTCATCTAGATCTTTTGTTTAAAGTTTCACCTGAAACCCTAGACCTTCCTTGGGTCCACTTGGGCTTCTTTGTGGTCCTACACCTTCATCATTCATTATTTCACAAAGGCCACTTAAAAACCCTCTTCTCTTAGGAATATTAGGTCTAGGGCATTTCCTATCAAGCAATATCTATAATCCCTAGGTCTAGGCCTCCTTTGAGCCTTTCTTGGAGAGCCCCACACCTTGCTTCTAAAGTAAGCAGGCCTGTAATTTGAGTCTCTCTTGTGAATGTGCTCTTGAAATCACTATCTATCCCATCATTGACTTACCATTCATAGTGATTTCCCTCATACTGGGACTCCTCCCATCGATGAAAGTCCTTAAAGAGCAAGGGACATAAACTGAGGTGACAGTGAGTCCTTGTCCCATTGTTGCTACTTGGTCTAGTAGTTGCCTCTTTGGAACCCCTCCTAGGACCCCTACTAGATTGAGTAGTAGCAATGCCATAGGGCATCTTTTGTATAGTATCTCTAACCCTACTCTCTTAGATAGATTCTTATTTCTGTCATTAGATAGTTTTCATTTCAGCATTTATGTTTTATGGCTTTAAGTTTCATTGTTAGAATAGAATTTTCTATTCTAGTTGTTCACATATATATTTAATGTTTATGATGATGTTGAGTGTATTAGAATGGATATCTACCAAATGCTTCTTTGTTTTCTTGGATACAGGATTTTGGATTCTCACATTCCTTTGTTGAAGCAACGTGTCCCCAAATAGAACCAGATGTTGACCATGTACATGTCAACAGTCCAGGAAGCAGAGTATACACCAGTGGACCAAAAATTGTGTCAATATCATGATTGTAAATCCAAATTCTGCTTTTGTAATGTAAACATGATTCTTAAGCCATGTAACAAAACCTAGATAAGCCTATGATTCTTCTCAAAGGGTTTCACTCTAGGGAGTTTTTTAACCTCACAAAATATTTGTGTTTGTAAACACAGATAATTGGCAGAGTTTTTCTCCCAGATATATCCCAAAGCTAGGGTGGAGCTCATTGACGAGGTCTTAGGTGAGTCCTAGTGTTAATGAGTCTATGTCTTTTTCTCATACTAGATCATGTGTCTTGTTGCAAAATTTGATTGAGTCTTAAGAGTCTAAGTCTATGTGTATTTCCCCTTCTAGGGGTTGAAATCGTAATATCTTGATGTGAAAGTGTTATCTAGGAATATTTTTTGGTGAATGGTTCCTCATAATTAGAACACTGTTACCAAAATATTTTTAGATACACTTAGAGGGTGGAAAATTATTTAATCCCCACTTGAGTCCTTTTTTTAATTTCTGGTAAAAAATAAAAAATAAATAAGCATAAATTATCCAAAAAAGAAATGAAGGAAAAATTAATTACCCTCCAAGTGGAGAATTCATCAAAAAAATATTGGAGGCTATTTTCAAAGGAAATAATTCAAGTCAAAATTTAAATGCCTCATTTCCAAGGTAGAAGGACCCAATCCAGAAATTCGTTGGACCCAGAAGAATATTTTCTCCAGCAAATCGAATTTTTGGGCCAAGCAAATGATTATTTTGCACAAGTAACAAAAATTCTATTTTTTGGATGTCCTCCATGGTCCAGAAGTCAAAGTTTGACCCCTCCAACATAGTGAACAAGGAAGGTCGAAATTTTTCTTCCAGGATCAAGCCATGGATCAATGCAACTAGCCATTATTTCCACTTGGAGGAGTTATTCCTTCTCATTTTTTCTATATAAGGAAGGTCTAAAGCTCCTCATTGTAACTGGATCTCACTAGATCAATTTTTTTTGTACTCGACTAAGCTCTGCCAAAATTTCTGCATTAATAAAAAGTCTTTGGCGTTTCAATTCAAGGTGTATTCTCCCTTGATGAATCATGGTATGTGTTGAATTTATTTTAATGCCCTAATTATTTTAACTATAAATTATTGTTCCATAACCAGTGATTGGATAATATATTAGCAAAGGTATCTTGCTTTAGGTATTGGGTTAGAGTAAGCACATTGAACCTAGCAGATCTAGCAGGGATCTCTAGATCTCTAGACTTTGTGTGTGAATCGAGCCCCTCTGGAACTAATATTCTATCTTATGTGTAGAGATCTTCAGATATTACCTTGGGTATGACCCAAGTACATGGACTTCAAGGTGATTGCATTTTGTTTGGACTTAGAGCTTATCTAACGATCCCTTGTGCGGAGTTTGGGTTTGTACAATTAATTACAAATTATTTCTATCAATTATTCTCAAAATCTAATTGGGCTATAAAGATTTATTTGCTAAGTAGAGCATAATTTCATTTCTGAATAGTGTAAATAATTTGTAAATTATTTTGTAATTATTTTAACCCGTGTATATTATTTTCTCATTTGTAAATAATAGTTTGGGGTTTTGCTTTCAGAATTTTCTAGATCTCATGGCTTGGCTATATTTATTTGACTTGCAGGTACCAATGGATTAAGAAAATCAAGGGTGACGATCCTAACCCTTACCTAGCCTAAATGACTAGGGTTTGAGGGGGCATTCGGCTTTAGAAGGAGTTGTCCAACCTGAAGGAAGAAGTCGGTCAGCCAAGGAGGGTTGATTTGGGGTCTAGAAGCCCTAAGCTACAAGACCCAAGTGCCATTTTTGCAACGCCTAGCATCCAAGAGGAAGTCGCTAACCCTAGAGGGCTTGTTTGCTGCTACAATTAGGGTTTTCATCAGTAATTATCTTCTAGAGTGATTTTGTAGGGGGTTTCTTGGTGCTGGAGATCGTTTTTGGGCTTGAAATTGACATTTCTTGCTTGAAAGAGGTGGTCACAAAGGTTTGAAGGCCCTTGAGGCCTAATTGCAGAGTTTTGAGGCCGTGGCCGCAACCCAAAAAGGGCCATTTTACCCTAGCCACAAGCCTAAATAGGCCTTCTTGACTTAGTCGCAGCCCAAGAAGGGCTTAAATTCATCTTTGCAAGTGATAACAAGGGCCAACAATTTGTTTTGCAGGGGTTTGTAAGGGTTTCTCATTGTATTTCTTGTGATTTTGTGCACTAATCTTAGTTTTGCAAGCTTACTATCCATTGAAGAAGGGTTTCAAGGGCTTAAAGTCATTTGTTTCATAATCCAAGCCCCTGGAGGCCTAGCCACTTGCACAAGGAGGGCTAAAATCCCTAGTCATGAGTCCTAAAGCCTCTTTCCCACTAAGCTGCAAGCCTCATTGGGCTTCCTAGGCCTAGCTGCAACCTTTGGAGGGCTAGATCCATCATACATAGTTGGTTTGAGGATGATCCATTGGTGTTGCAGGTTCTTTTTGAAGGGTTACAAGGCCAAGACATCAAAACGCTAAGCCCTAGTCTTGTTAACTAGTCTTGTACAAGTCTGATCCATTAATTGCACATGTTTTTTCTAACATTTTAGTGGTTGCAGTGGTCCAAAAGCTCTGCTCCTTGTGTTTCAAGCGAACTCTTTGTGAGTGCAAGCATTGGAGGAGTGACTTCTCTCTTGGGTGTCCCTAAACTTGGCATAGGCCTCTAAGGGTTTGCATCTTTTATCCCTCTTTTCACTGTTAAAATTTATATCATATCAGAGGTATTAGTAACAGTGGCATAAGTGACATAAATGTTGGCTCATAATCATTCATAAGAGTGCCTAAAATTTAATTCTAATAAGCCTCATAGCCCTAAAAGTCACTCCATATTTGTTTAAAGCTTTACCATTGGAATTGTCATTGTATTTTGGGACTGATATTGTGCAATTTGTGGGTTGATCTATAACAGTGGTAAAGGAGCTCTTGAATATCCTAAGTTGCATTTGTGTCTTAACAATAGCCTTCCATTGCATTTCATACATTTCTTCTTACATCATTGCAAAGCATTTCATTGACATTAGAGTTGCACTTGCATAGTATATCATACTAACCCTTGCATTTGCATCCTTGCATTGTCATTATACCTCTTTGCATTATTGGCATCTCATTTTTGGTAATTGCATTAGTTATATTAAAAGAATCATTGTTAGCAATCTCATATTTCCTTGTGCTTGCTATTAAGAGAAATTGCATCTTTCTCGTATCTAATTGGTTCATAACATAAGATATCATCTCTAATTGTTAAGTAACACAAGAATATATTGCTCTCATTATTGTGCTCTAAAGATTATCTTACAGGAAGAATCAAATAAGCATGTTGATTTGGGGTAGAATCATATGTGCTCTAAGCCTCAAATTTTGCAGGGAAGCATGGGCATTGCACAGGCCAGTCCAGAGGCCAGAGAAATTGACACTGGGCAAGCCAGAGAGACGCAGAGGGTCAAGGAACCTCTCTCTCGGGTCAGACATTGGTTCAGGAATGTCTGTAAATATTTCTCAAATCTCTACTACTAGGTGAAATTTTGTACATGTTGATTTTCGTTGAAGAATAATAAAACCCTCATCTATCGCACCGGTTTTCCCGCATTGGGTTTTTCCGGGGACAATTATCCAAAAATAACTGTGTTATGGTGTTTGTATATGTGCCAGCCTTTTTCTTACATTTTTATTTCTGCAATGTTTTAATTGTGAAGGCTGCAATAGAATATGTTTCGATATTTACTATAAGAATACAGTAGATAACTTATCTCGGAAGTAATAAGTAGAAGAAGTCATATTAATCACTGCAATAGGATTTCCATTTTAGAAATTTTCACTATCAATTGGAATTGTTTATCTTGCGTCTTTGAGATAGTCTTTCAATTGTTCTCTAAGTGCTTCGTTGAATTGCTCTTGTCATCTTATGTTGAATAAGCATCTTGGATTTCAAGTAATCTAATCTTGTTGAAGTACTTAGCACATTTATATAATCTCATTGAAGCAATCACTCATATTTTGCATCTTCATTCTAGGTTTGAAGTGCATCTCTAATATTCACCTCCAAGCATTAGTTTGGTTGTAAGAAGATAGGACCACCTTTTTCACACAATTTGCGAAGTCTAGAACCTCATTCACAGTTAACATAGGTGACCTTGCAGTTCTCATGTGGGAAATCCCTTGTAGGAACGGAGACATGTGGGAAATCCCTTGCAGGAACGGAGACATCTAGGTGATTAGAACCCCACGGTAGGTATCGTTAATGAGGCCATAGCCTCCTTCCTTTAGGCTTCTCTCTACAACTTGCTTTCAAGACTAGCTTCAAAAGAATTGAGGACAAGGATTCACCTAAAGTAGGCATATAATTAAAATCTACCAAGAGGTTGCATCTCACATAGATTTAGGCCCTACATTTCATTTAGGATAAAGTTTGCATCCCGCAACAACTGTTCATCCGGTAACTTGGAATTCAATTCATATTTTTGGAAGTAATTAATTTTTAAAGGCGTTGGTCTCTAACTTATAATCTTAAGGAATCTAATCAAAGCGTGCTTAATAATTGTACTTGACTCTTAATTTCAACCAAGTTGCTAGGCCATTCAATTGTGTCTCCTTGACTTGTTGGTTCCCAACAAGTTGTTCATCATCTCGTCTATAGAGACTACCCCCTTAGCCTGCATTTAGGAGACAGCTTAAATGGAGAGGGCAGGGATCAGAGTGACAACCCCCACCCTGAGCGTTGTTGCATTTTTGTGTGCAACTTGAGCGACAACAGGACTATTGAAGAGAGTTTTAACTATAGGAGTCTTTTGAGCTTTCTTCCTTTTGGCACGAATAATAGTTTCTTACTAGGCTTTAAACTAGGAGTTGTTGAGCTAGAACAAGATTATGGAATCGTTGTATGTGGAATTTAATCAAGGTTTTGGGATAAGCTCATCAAGAAGGATTGAAGCATAGACTTCGGACCACAAGGACAAGAACTCAACTCCTTTGTCGCAACGGCACCAAAAATGATACTACAAAATCTAGCACCTTAGTGCAAAGCCTCAATAAGCACTCTAGATTAAGAGCAACAATGGGATCAATAACCATTGTCACCTTGGCAATTGTTCCTCTACTATTCTATGGTTAGATATCTCCACAAGGGAGGCTCCCTTAGTAGATATTAGGTATTAGATAACCCAAGTGCTCCCTGGCTAAATACCCCCTATGAGTTTTACTATAAACTAATCCCAAGGCTAAATGTACAATAATTAGGGTTTTGGGTGAGACAAGATGTAATACCAAGACAACGATTTCTGAGGAACCTGTGGTTAAATCTAAAGGGTTTAATTAGACTTGGAAAGGCTTAAATAGGCTACCAAACACATGTTATCTATAAATTACAAATTGTTGTTATAAACTAGGGCTTTAATCAACTCAATTACAGGATCTAAATATTTATAACAGCAATACAAAAATACCCAATAATTTTAATAGGCAAGTGAAAAATAAGGACTATTTAATGAGTAAGTTTGGAAGTAGAATACAGCAATTTTCAATAGCTGAAAACACGTAGAACAACAAGAAAAACCCTAGACATCATGCCCAATTATTGGTTGAAAAATGCATTAAAAAAAATAATTCCACTTTTCCAGTTTAATGCATGTAAAGTCTAACCCTAGGACTATAATGTCTAAGGTAAATAAAGTTAACAAATGCAAATTTTTCCCTAACCATACCCTAATTTATCCTAGAAACAATAAGAAAAAAAAATAGGTTTAATTTTTATAGGATTGACACAAGAGTGGACTAGTGCCTTTTTCAATCAAGGGTTAATGGATTCTAAGGCAAAATCTAAGAGGAATGATGGAAACAACTCAAGGAAGATAAAGAAAGCTACAAATATGTTTCTTAACTCCTCAAACCCTAGCATCTTTCAATCAACTTGGAGACAATATGGAAGAAAGCTATGCCTAGGTTCCTCAATAGAAACTTGATGATAATCTTGTCAAGGAGATGTTAGAGCCAAAAAAGATTCAACAATTATTTGGTAAAAAATTCATTAAGACCCAATTCTACAACAAACACTAGATGGAAGATACTTGTAGAGAGATACATGGCAGAGCTTTAGGTGTGCATTTTGGAGCAGATAAGACCAAGGCATTGGTGGATGAAAGGAACTTTTGGCCTAGTATCAATAAAGATGGCAAGAAATTTGTTGAGTGTTGTAGAATTTGTCAATTGGTCAAGGCGAGAAGCCAAAACACTAGGTTATATACTCCTTTACCTGTACCTAAAATCCATGTGAAGACATAAGCAAGGATTTATTTTGGGACTTCCTAAGACACAGAGAGCTCATGATTCAGTTCTAATGGTGGTGGGTAGATATTCTATGATGGCACATTTCATACCATGTAAGAAGACCAATGATGCTACACACATACCTATACTATTTTTCCAAAAAATTGTAAGGTTGCATGGGCTGCCTAAGAGTATCATTTCAGACAAAGATACTCAATTCCTAGGAAAAATTTTGAGGATTATTTGGAAGAAGATGGGTCCCAGGTTGCAGTACAGTTTGGTGTATCATCCACAAACAAATGTTCAGACAAAGGTAGTTAACCAAATTCTAGTAAACTTGTTGAGAAGTCTGATTGGAGACAAACCAAGCCAATGGGATTTGGCTATAGCTCAAAATGAATTTGCTTTCAAAAATGCAGTAAATAGATCCACAAGTAAAAGTCCATTTCAAGTAGTGTATGGAAGGTCTCCAAAGGGTGTTGTAGACCTGGTTAAGTTGCCAGAAGTGGAGGACAGGAGCGCGGATGCATATAATTTTGCAGAAGGCATGCATGAAATTCATGGACAAGTCAAAAAGAAATTACAACAGAGTAATGCTAGCTATAAACAGAAAGAAAATTTGGATAGAGAGTTGAAGGTTTTCAAAGAGGGTGATCCTATCATGGCACATTTGAGGAAGGATAGATTTCCTAGAGGAATGTACAACAAGCTCAAGTACAAGAAAATCAGTCAATGTAAGATATTGAGAAAATATTTGATAATGCCTACAAGCTGGGTTTTCCAAAGACCTTTGACATTTCTCCAATATTTAATGTTTCTAACTTATATGAATTTCATGAAGAAGAAGAGGACGGTGAAGCAGGCATCATGCAAGAACGGGAAGTACCATTGCCAGTCAGGCCTCCTAAAGAAGAAAAAATAAAAATAAAAAATAGGCAAAAGAATCGAGGTCAAGACCAATTTGAATATTTAATCAAAACGAAGAACAAAAATTTAGAGGATGCATCATGGATTGCAAAGGAGGAATTGGGTTGCTTTTAGGCCTACATTACTTGAAGGGTCCACGGTGTTGATTTTCTACAATAAACACAATAGAAACTAATCTTCTGATCTGATAATTACTACCTAATAATCTTCATACAGTTTATATTATGCCATTGATATTATTGAGCAATTATACACAGAAGATTTCAGCAGTAATGTAATGAAAACAGTAAGAATGTAAAGAGACGGCCATGTGCAATAGAGACAACAAATTTTCCCTGGGAAACCCAAACATGGGAGAAAATCCAGCAGCTCTTCTTCTAGGAGAAATTCTTCTTCATCAAGATCTACAATAAAATGTCTAGAAATCTGTGCCAAAAACCAAGTCCAAACTTCAGTCACTTCAGCCTTTTTCTGCTCCCACGAACATCTTCTATAGAAGAGAGATGATGATGAGTAAGTGATCAAATGAAACGTCACATCATGTGTATATACAAGTCAAATGGGTGCATTTACCTCAAGGGACACACCCTTCCATGGTGGGGCTGACTTGTCCCTTTTGAGCCTACATGAAATCCAAAAATATATTTTTTTTATTTTAATTTCCATAATTTTTCTAGGCCAACTTAGAAGGCCTCTTGGCATGCGAGAATACCTCACGATGCTACACAAAAATCAACACATGGAGCTATCCACATGAGTTGAATGTTCATGTTTTTCTTCCCAAGGTATTTGATGTAAGAGCATCCTTGGGCTCAAGCAATCGGCATCAAGAATTTAATTTTAATCTACAGTTCATATTGTTTAAATTACTTAGATTAGTGAAAGAAACAAAAAGGCCATTATTACTACAGTACATATGCTAAAAAAACTCTGAAAGACAAAATACCTAAAATAAGAAGTGCACAAGCTACTTTAGGTAATCGTAGAGACAAGTATGAAGAAGGTAGAGAGTTACAGAGTATTGAGCTACCAAATGAACCAAAGAGTCTAAGAGAAAATTATAAAACCATTGAATTATCAAAGGAGAGCAATCCCAGCAATTCCAGCAGATTGCCACGGCGAAGAGAAGATGCAGCTCCAGATCCACAACAGAGAAGAGAAGAACGAATCTCAACTTGTACATAGAGAAGTTTGAAATTGTCTGCCCTTTTTATCTTATTACTGTAAATATTGTGAATTATGGAGAGATTAAGACCTCCACATTATAATCCACAGTTTGAATTGAGATGCTATTCAATAAAGAGCTCTGGATTCAGTCCATTCCCTTCTATTTTCTTGTTAGTTACAGTGTTAATTATGTCATACTACTTAGTTCTGTATCATTGCATATTTTGATTGCTTAAGTAAGCTACCTATGAAATGAAATGAAATTATATTTTAAGGTCTATCAGACTCAAAATAGTCTATAAGACCATTAGTTCCTTGTTTTTAGCTTTTTGCAATGTAGTTGCTACACTAATGGTACCAGTCCAGTTATGTACCATGTTAGAGAATTGCAGAACTTGATTGTGCATCACCCATGGACCATCACAGTCGTCTGGTCTCAAGTGCAGTTTTTACTGTAGTGCAGTTTTTACTGTAGCCTGCCCGTCAGGATTTGCACTTGGATTATCTTCAGAACAAGCACTCCAACTTGCCATTAAACCACTGACGAATAGCACTCCAACTTACCATTGAACCAGAGCCTGATACACTCAAATGGCAGGCCTTAAGGAGAACATGGAGGAGAGCTTAGATCCATAAATGTGTGCCTGGGTCATGACCTCCTGGTGTCATTTCTTCAATCCTTACCTCCAGGTCCCCACTAGCTACCTCTCGATAACAGAACAGCCATGAGAATGGACTTTGGTCAAGGTATCAAGTGGAGTCCGTGAACTTTGAACCTTGACATATACCCCCATCAATTTTAAAGAACAGGGGCATGAATAGTTATGACGAATACTATACATGTGAAAGTGAAAACTCAATAAGAACCCCATAACAGTCAAGCGAGTGAATTGATGAGATTCAGCCGATGATCTCTTATAGTAAACGGTTCTATAGTCTTATTGAAATTAACTTGAAGATTACTTTGTTCGCAGTTACAGCCTTGTTTTCGTTTGGGTTCTTAAATTTAATGTTAAAAGATGCAGGTATCAATTTTCAGTGAAAGTAGATTGAAAATATACATATTTTCAGCTGCAACAAAATTTCTATTGGCATCGTTACATTCCATCACAGACGTTTTCTATTGGCATCGTTCTATTCCATCAGAAAAGCTAGAAAAGGAGAAGGTCATCACAAAAGCTAGAAAAGGAGAAGCCAGGGACGCTGCAGAACTAACCAAGATATCAGATACATGAAATGTGGGGATTGAATATACCTGTTGGGCTGTTAGTATGGATAAGAGGCGGCGACGACGCGCACCGCATATTCGCTGCTTTTATCTTTACCAGTATACTGAATCCTCAGCGCGTACTTCTGTTGTAGGAAAAAGTGGTGTCCCATCCAACATGCGAGCTAGCCTCGATCTAAGCACAATCTAGAACTAAGGGATCACCTCATTATTTGAAAAGTTATATATGAGTGATCCTTACAATGATTAGTTATGCTAGTTTGTTAGGCCTTCCCCTCCTTCATTTAATAGCAATAATAATAACCAAATATCCATATTCTATGATGTTTTAGAATAACCTTTATTACGGATCTTATCCAAATTATGTTAAGAATGAAATGTAGATAGTATTTAAAGGTGAAATAACATAGAGCTATTGCAAAGAGCATGGTGATATGGTGACACCTAAACTCTATAAAGGGATGAAAAGTGAAAATACGAAGATATGCCAAGTAATTCAAATTGGCTGAAATTATGGTAAATTATCTATGAAAAGAGATGTATTGGTTACACTTACTTATATCAAAAATGTAAAACAAGAGGTTGAAATTGCCTTTTAACATAAATTTTAAAACTCTAAGAAACAAGAACCTTAGATCCAAAACTCTAACTTTAAAAGATGAGGTAGCAAAAGGAATGTGAATCTGAGGACTCTAGGTGATAAGTCAACCACTCAGGGCTACAACTTCACATATGACCTTTGAAGTGTTTCTTGGATCATTACAAATATTATTTTGAGCTTTATATGTTTGGTCAACTTAGCAATTGTATATTGTTAAAAATGCTTGGGAAGTGCTCAAAATTGCATCACGAGCTTAGGAGTTGTGAAACCGTTGTAGAACTAGCAATGTGTACTAGCATTGTTTTTTAGTCAATTGTAGATGTGGGTGGCCTTGTTGGTTGTGGAGACCAATTATCTTCATGATTCATAAGTTTTGTTTTTAGCTGCATTTGGATCATACTTCCTGACAGGGGGTGTTAGGGGGCTTGCCCTCTTAGCAAGGGTTCAAGGGCGGCACCCCTAAAGATATTTTTTTTGGAAAAAATGTCTTGTAAAATATTGTAATTTCATAGTCAAACTATGTCATTCATCATTAGGTCATAGATTTAATGGTAGAAGTTATGTTGATAGTATTTTGCCCCCGAAGGTAACCCTTTTTTTATGATGTAATGTATTGTGACTATGTATTATTGACCAAGTGTTGTAATTGAAAGAGAGGAGACTACGAGAGAGTGAAGAGGAGGTTGCAGTCGATGTGCTACAAGTTGTATCTCTTCATTTTTTTGGACGGAATAAAAAGGAAGGACCTACTTGTCTATGGACATAAACCAAATCAAGTGAATGAAGTATATTGGTGTCTCTTTTGTATTGTGTCATTCTATGTTTTATTTCTGAATTAATTTTGATTCTATAACTCAATTATCTTATTCCTAACACCTATATATATGTGGTTTAGTTTTCCCACTTTAGGAAGCAGTAGTCTCCATCACATCTAGTTCCTCCACTGGGTGGGGAAACTTATGTTGAATCTAACTCTTGGTGAACCACTTACTCTAGTGGAGAAACTAACCTACTTTTACAAGGGAATTAAAAGTTATGTTGGTAAGTGACCATCTTGGCGCCCATGATCCAATCAACTAAAGAAGACTCAAATGCAATTAAGGTTGAGTTCTAAAGGGGTGAAGTGCTCTATCACCTCAAGGGTATTATAATAGAGGTGGAAAATATATCCAAAGTAGTGTCAAATTAAATATAATGTGTAATCTAAGGAAAGGTGGAATACTCATTTCAAACAAATTTTCACCCATAGCCATGGTAATGGTATAAGGGCCATATCATATTGGTTTGAGCTTCCTATGAGAACATGTGAGCACTCTTTATACAAGTGCAACCAAACCCTATTACTAACTTGAATCTTGTGTTGAACCTAATGTTGATCATCTCACTACTAGTACTTGGCATTGGCTTTCTACAAAATATCATGAACTTATTGTTATATGTGCTAGATTTGTTCAACAATCTATGTTGCCTTGTTTACCCCAATATAAGCATGAGACTTTTCCTATGTAGATGAAATAGGTAGAGTTATGTCAATTGGGGCTAGTGGTTGGGATCCCAAACACACCTAAAAAGGGTTGTGGCCTATAGAACTCTGAAGGGATTTATTGTAGATATGTTGAGATTAGGGAAGGCTTTGTCCCATGTATGTGGATGCTCAGATTTATATATTTTGAGGATAATTAAAATCATCTTGCTAACTACCTCTACATGTCCATCGATTTGGGGGTGGAAGGAAATTACTTTGATCAACTTGGTGTCTATCATTGACCATTTGTTAAACAATATCATATTGAGGAACCTATTGTCCTATCTAAAATATTGGTTTGTGGTAGCCCAAAATAAACCCAAACATGCTCAAAGAAGAACTTAGCAATGGTTTCTAATGTGATATTATTCTTGTAGGGTTCCAAGATGGTCGCCTTAGAGAACCAATCAAAAACCATCACTACCCAATTGTTAACATACTTAAATGAGGGCATGTCTACCATATAATCCATGGTCATTAACTCTTAAGGCTTATCTAGAGTAGGCACATGACAATATAACCCCTATTTACTTGGTAGGGCTAGGAGTGACGACAAAGTGCGAAGGAGGAAGAGATCTAAATTGTTGGATGCGCAAGCCCATTAGCGTCATTCACATAGCCCCAAAAGAATTACCCTAGAGGTTTCAAGCGAAGGCATGTGCGGATCTCTCAGGGATTTAATCTCTGAGATGATATGGTCGTGGTGGGGCCCACATGCACAAGTGCAATGGGAGCACAACTCATTTGATTGGTTGAAGCAAGTTGACGTGGTGATATGACGTGGTAGATCCACATAACCCAAGCAGTTTTAAATGTGTCGCAAGGAATTAAGGGTTGGGATGATGTGGCGGTGGTGGAGCCAAGCATGAAACCATAGCAAATGAGTGACTAGTGCATGTTGGAGGAGGGTCCACAAAACCCCAATGCTTCCTCCCTGGAAGTTTCAATGAGGAATAACAGAGGATCTCATTAGAATTTTATTCCCAGGATGTCATGGTTGTAGAGGGGCCTGCGTTCGCATACCTCCTTTGTATTATATGCATATGTTATACATTAGACTAGCATGAACAGGTTGGAAGCTAGGATATAAATGTCATGTGGTAATGGTGGGCTCTAACTTGGGTAGCCACATGGGCACCATGTGGTAGGCCAAGTGACATGGCACTATCTGATAGGCCAGACTTTAATCAACCATATCTTTTGATCCGAAAATCGGATTGAGACGAATTTTATACATTAGAAAGGTCTTGATGAGACAGATGCAACCATGTTATCCATTTTAAGTTTCGAGGAATTTGGAAAAAAGGTTGAAATTTTAGACCCCATTTCCATAATTGTACCTTGGAGATCGGGTCATTGCAATAATTGCCTCCTTCGACACTTAGTGGGGGTTGTTGATTTGGGGTAGCATCGGATGTGCTTTAAGCCTCAAATTTTGCAAGGAGGATTGGGCACATGTATTCTAAAGAACCCAGAAAGCATTTTGGGAAATTCCACCTAGAAGTGATTTTATTAAAATAATTAATATTTTTAATGGGGTTCCTAAGTCTAAACTTAGGAAAATTAAAATATTAATAGGTATTAATCTAATCAGGTGTAAAACTTCTAGAAAAAGACACGGATCAAGCCAAAATGATCTAAGCCTTTGATTATGATTTAATCTAGGTCGTTAGTTGTCCAACAGGAAGATATAAGAAGGGGTTTGAGGCTCATTTGGAAGACACACCAAGAGATCAAGAGATCGAATTTCTGAAGTGTGAAGTTCTAAGGAGGAAATTCTAATCAAGGAGATTTCTTGCAGAGAGGGGCAGTGAGTATCCGGAAGAAGGAAGTTTTCCTGGGTCGGAGAGTATGAGGCAGAGAGAGGGCAGAATGATGTCCAGAGAGAGGCAGACCATGGCCCACGTAGAGCTGACGCAGTGGTAGCGCAAGCCTTAGAGGGAGATCGAATTCATGCTGAGGAAATCGAGTTTCAGTAGCCGGGAGCAGGGTGTGAGACCGGGATGCAGAGATTTGGATTTTCCAACTAGTAGAGGGTCCAGAGAAGGAGCAACGTGATACCCAGCAGGGGTGACGCAGGAACTGTGTGGGAGTGATGCAGTTTTGCACAGAGGCTTCTGTTTAGCGTGATCAGACTCAGATTTTCCCAGTGACCGGGTGAGATCATTTCACCATTCATTTTGTCTAGTTTCTCTCTCTATCGGGTTGCTAGTTGAGCATCCAAGAATTGTACTCATATTTTCTCTTGCATAATAATAAACCCTCAAATCTGCTGCACCGGTTTTCCCGCATTGGGTTTTCTCGGGGACATTTGTCTAAAAATAATGGTGTCATTTGTGTTGTATTTTATTTCTAGCTCAGTCTCTTGTTTCTGCATAATATTTAATTAAGTGAAGGCTGCAGTGTATGTGTTGAGATATTTGTCGTAGGAAACTGCAAATAATTTGGTTGATGTGGGATGCCTTGGCCACATTGTATCAGGGATCTTCCGAGTAGCAGAAGATGTACTTAAAACAAAAGTTGAGATCTTCTCAGATGCAGAAGGGACAACCTGTGGATCTATTCCTCGTGAAATTGAAGGAGACCCGTGATGAGTTGTCAACTGTGGGGCACATACCTTAGGATTTGGAGTTAGTGAGACTAGCTCTAAATTTCGTCTCAGATGAATGGTAAGTCTTTTTCTATAGTATCCTAGGCAGAGCATCATTGCCAAATCGGGACGAGATGTGAGCAGATCTAAAACAAGGAGAGCTAAGGAGATACATGCTTAAAGTCAAACTTAACAAGAGCAACAACAGCAATGGGTCGAAGCCCAAAGTAGAGGAGGAGGATAACGCAACCCTTGCATTGAAGGGATGGCAGGGGCAATAGAGACGAAAGAAGGACGTCTCCAAGGTGAAGTGCTTCAGATGTGGCGAGATGGGCCACTATGCATCCCAGTGTCATTTGAAGAAAAAGGACAAGGATGAGAAGCATGATCCTAAGGTTGCAGCCGCAAAGATTGAACATGAGGAGGAGTTCATCATAATAGCCAAGATACCTTTAGGATAGAGGTTGGCCGATATAGAGTTGTAGTTCAATAGAGCTACAAATGGGCAGGATCCTTGAGGAGCCCACCTCTTGGATCATCACCTTGCTACGGGAGCCCATGATCAGTAGTAGCGGGATGGAGGAGTTTTTAGTTGGTGCCATGGAGTGTTGATTCGATAGATGCAATAGTTAGTAGTGCCAAAATGTAAGCAGCGCGGAGCAGAGAGGCAACAATGCATGGAGGCACAGTGCAGAGCTTCAATAGCGCAATGGCTTCTAAGGATAGTGTAGGACTAGCAACAGTAAGGATTTAAACACCAAGGTGTATCCACTGGATAGTTTTCTAGCTTTGGGTGTTTTCAATTGCTTCTCTCAACAACTGAGTTGCAGTACAAATGCAATGTTAGCAGTGGCAGTGCTAGCAGCATAGCAGATGCAGCGTTTGAGAAGGACTTGCAGTACAGAAGTAACATTGGCAATGGAAGTGTCAAAGGCAGCAACACAGCAGCAACAACAACGCAATGGTTGGTGGACACATGTCAGACATCAAGAACGCAGAGGACGATGCTTCAGAGTCAGAGAAATATGCAGTAGCAGTGTATTGCTAGAGCACATTCCTCGCTAAGAGGGAGTGTTGATTTGAGGTAGCATCAGATGTGCTCTAAGCCTCAATTTTTGTAGGGAGGCTTGGGCACATGTATTGCAAAGAACCCATAAAGCATTTAGGGAAATTCCACCCAAAAGTGATTTTATTAAAATTATTAATATTTTTAATGGGTTCTTAAGTCTAAACTTAGGAAAATTAAAAAATTAATGGGTATTAATCTAATCAAGGGGGGAACTTCTAGAAAAAGGCATGGATCAAGCCAAAACGATCTGAGCCTTTGATTATGATTTAATCTAGGGCGTTGGTTGTGCAACAGGAAGATATAAGAAGGGGCTTAAGAGTCATTTGGAAGACACATCGAGAGATCAAGAGATCAAATTTCTGAAGTGAGAAGTTCTCAGGAGGAAATTCTAATCGAGGAGATTTCTTACATAGAGGGGCAATGAGTATCTGGAAGAAGGAAGTTTTCCTAGGCTAGAGAGTACGAGGCGTAGAGAGGGCAGAACGACGTCTAGAGAGAGGCAAACGCTGGCCCACGCAAAGCTGACACAGTGGTAGTGCAGGCCTTAGAGGGAGATCGAATTCCTGCTAAGGAAATCAATTTTTAGTAGCCGAGAGCCGGGGTGTGAGACCGAGAGGCAGAGATTCGGATTTTCCAACGAGCAAAGGGTCCAAAGGAGGAGCAGCGTGACACCCAGTAGGGGTGACGCGGGAACTGCGTGGGATTGACGCAGTTCTACGCAGAGGCTCCAGTTCAGCGTGATCAAACTCAGATTTTCCTAGTGACAGGATGAGATCATTTCACCATTCATTTTTCCAGTTTCTCTCTGTATTAGATTGTTAGTTGAGCATCCAAGAATTGTACTCGCATTTTCTCCTACATAATAATAAAACCCTCAAATCTATTGCACCGTTTTTCCTGCATTGGGTTTTTCCGGGGACATTTGTCCAAAAATAACGGTGTCATTTGTGTTGTATTTTCTTTCTAGCTCAGACTCATATTTCCGCATAATATTTAATTAAGTGAAGGCTGCAATGTATATGTTTCAATATTTGTTGTAGGAAACTGCAAATAATTTGGTTGATTAATTGAACAAATAGCAAAAACATTATCAGTTGTTGCAGTAGTGATTTCGGTTGAGGAATTTTTACAGGGGCTAGGGTGAGCAGGGGTCATGTTGCAAAGTGGTATTAGAGCTTCTAGGCTCAACACTTGGCCTGGATGGGCTCTATTGCAGAGGAAATGTAGGCAAAGGTTTCAACTCTAGACCTTTGGGAATAAATTAGTATCCTATTACATAATTAACATAGCAATAGGTCAAATGCATGGATCTTTGGAGATGAGTGGAGCTCTAGCTTTGAGTGTAGTAGTTGAATATGATTATATGCTATTTATAATATTTTATTGTGAAATTTGCGTGTTGACTGCAAGGATGTTTCTGATGTGATTTAATTAATTAATAAATGCGATGGTATGGCACGTATTTGCTATTAGGCATATTAAAGGTCTAGACAGTGTATTGTTGTGACCATGGACATGTGTTATTTCTTTAGTTCTTTTTAGAACTACCTACATGGTTTTATGCATGATTGATTATAGTATACCAACTCTACTAGTTAAATGGTGTATTCTTACACTCTTCGAATAAGTGAGCATGTGAATGTTATGTGATACAAGGGGTTGGGAAATCCCTGTGTTGCTTGTATTGCGCATATATATATATATATATATATATCGAAACCAAGTTGATGTATATGTTAAATTATTTATGGTTTGAGACATGTGCTTGATGAGAACTTTGAGATGTTTGAATAGTTGTATGGTAACATGCTTGGCTTAGCATGGAAGGATGAAAGCTGGTATGTTTGTTTATATTTCATTTAGGCACTAACAACTTAGTGTATGTGGCAACACGTAGGAAGACTAAGTGGCAGGGAAAGGGAAAAATATGACCAGTGGAACTCTACATGAACCAAAGAGGGGAAGCTCTCTTGGAAGAGAAGGAACCTTCAGGGACTGGAAGGTTGAGCTCAAGGACTTGGAAACTAAGCTAAAGCTCAGCAAGGCAAAAATTAGGAATCTCACCACGAAACATTAAGAATTGGTTAAGTGGAACTATGAACCGCAAGAACATCTACAGGAATTGACACATCAAACTAAATCCTCAAAAGGGGGAAATGATATTGGCAGGAAGAGGGCCTATGAGGCTGAAAAGGAAAAGAAGCCCATCTCATGTTGGTTATGTGGGGAGGAACACTTGAAAAGGGATTGTCCCCATAAGAAGAAAAAAGAGGAGTATAACACATGCAAACTACAAGGACATGAATCAGTAATGCATGATGTCGAAAAGAAGGAGGGGACATCCCCTCAAGCCCTCGTAATATATGGATACATATATTGAAAATAATTCCCTTGCGAGTTACTTGAAGGGAACTAAGACTTCAAGGTTGTTGAGAACCTTGGGAAAAGTCTTCGACAAAAATATATTTATGTATATGTGTGGATATAAAAATGAAGGACACATTAAACTCCGAGACTCATGGGAATCGAATCAATTATTGGGACTTGTTTATTTTAATGCTTATGTGTTGTGTTGGCCTCATGGATTGTTTATTGCCTTGATTACT
This sequence comes from Pinus tabuliformis, assembly GCA_031772625.1. NCBI lineage: Eukaryota > Viridiplantae > Streptophyta > Pinopsida > Pinales > Pinaceae > Pinus > Pinus tabuliformis. The sequence goes on from CM062817.1 coordinate 240,821,696, forward strand.
GAATTGGGGATGGGCATGTTGCGGTGTTGAATTTTTTATAATTATTTTTGTGACTTCCTTCTTTTGTTGATTTCCCTTCATTTATTTTGAATTTGCCTTTCAATTTCCATGCTTGGGGCCTTGGGAAAAATTCGTTGGGTATGCAAAAGAAGCCACAGAGCTCTAGTAATAGAGCCAAGGAGGCCCTATGCATGAATAAAGACCATGAATACAAAAATGAGAAAGGTTGGGCTTGGGCGATGGGTCGGGAAAGACCATCACTATTGTACGTTGGAGCACCACTCCTAAATATGACAATAAGCAAGAATGAAATTATTTACAGGCTAAAAATTGTTTGTGTGAACAATAACAACAATACAGGGAGTTCTCTAAAACTCTTGTTTCATTTAACATGTGTTAATGTGTAATATGTTCATGATTGAGAGGACATCGCTATGACAACCTAATGGTATGGTTTGGTCCATGGGGAATAATAGACATGGTAGCAATAAAAATGACACACAAGAGGTTTTCTTAACCTTGACTCTATTTACATATGTATATATGTGATATGTTCATGTTGACGTGTGTGTGTGTCATTGTGACTAACAGGTTCTTATCAAGGATCATTCTCATGGGAGAATGATGGTATAGATGGCATGAAAATATTTTCGGTTGTGTGAGGAATCAATTGGGCAAGAGGTAGCCATGGTTGATTTATGATCTTGATATCATGTGACTATAATTCCCATAATTATGCCCATGTTTATATTATGAACAGTGAATGTTGAAGGATATATTAGTGGAACGAAAGAAGTGGGATCTAGGGCATGTTGGGACAAGCATGAATAATTGAAGAAACCACAAACCGGGGATTTGGGTTGTGGATGCATGTGGTAAAACGTGGGAAAGACACTAAAGGCGGTGTTGCCCGGTGTCTATGGATAGAGATAGTGAGGTCTCTAGATTTTCAATATTGATGTGTACGTGTTGTACTATGCCATGTGCACTACATATGTGCTATGGTGTATCGTGTGTATTCGTTGTGTTGTATCATGTGTATATGTGCATGTGTTGTGTTGTACATTGTGTATACGTGCATGTGTTGTGTAATGTGTTGGGATAGGCAGGTATGGGACTGCTTGGGCCCGTGTGATCGGACAAACAGGTATGGAACTGTCTGGGTCAGTTTTAGGATAGGTAAGTCACCCAAGATTGGAGGTTTCTTGGGCATATGAAGATGCAGGATACACCTATATTCTTGTCAATAGAAGACTACCGAGATTGGTAGTGCCCATATATATATATATATATATATATATATATATATATATATATATATATATATATATATATATATATATATATATATATATATCCACCACTGGATGCTTGCCAGAGGGGGTAATGGATCCAATGTGTGTACGAGGTCAAAGAGAAGAGAAGGCACAAGATGCTTGCCAAAGTTGGGTAACCAATCCAGTGTGTGTATGGGGTCGAAGAGAAGAGAAGGCACTGGATGCTTTCCAGATTTGGGCAACTGATCCATTGTGTGTATGAGAGGAAAGAAGGTCATTGGGTGCTTGTTGGGTTTGACAACCGACCCAATGTGTATGAAGTAACGATCAACCCAAATATAAGTATCAGTATTTCATTGATTTTTATTATTTTCCAAATTATGAACATGAATTATTATTCTGATTTATGATAATTAGTTTAGGAGCTAATTTGGCTTGTTATGATAGGAAGCAAAATAAAATTGCAAATGTCATCTCGTGAATAAGCTATTAATGAGGTATGATTTAAATTATTGCAATTTCCTTATGGTGAAACTCATCGACATTTATCTATTATGATGTAGGAAAGCGTGGAATTTCCCGGTTTTGGTGGATGGACTTAGCTATAAGGTGAATAAAAATAGTTTGAAGATATCAGAGTGCACAGTGGAACACTAATTAAAGATTTTAGGAATATGGCCAATGTGGGACACTAGCACTCAATGGTGTTGAAGAGAGATTCCATACAGGCTGGTAGAGAATTTTAATCAATGGAAAAAACCTGTGAGCAAATTTTGAAACCGACGTTTCGGACTAGCTAGGTGAGTCCATCATCAGGGTAATGAGATCTGCATTTTGAGAAGAGAGAGTCTAGCAATTGTGAACCTATTAATAGAAGGATAGAGAGGATAGAGAGATAACTTTGGGCATGTGAGGTCGGCTAGATTTTCATATATTTAAATATAAATTAATTAAACTAATTTTTAATTTTGTTTTAAATTTTATTTTATTTTACTTTAATTGATCAACTTAAACCTAAATTAAAAATAAAATTAATCTGACCTAAATTAAAGATAAAATTAAAAATTGATTTAACCTAAATTAATATAACCTAAACTAACTTGAATTAAATTAATTATAACCTAAATTGATTTAACCTAAATTAATTTAACCTAACATACTTTACTTTAACCTAAATTAAATTAATATGACCTAAATTAAATTAAATTACTTTAATTTTACCTTAAATAAAATAATTTGACCTAAATTAATTTTATTTAGGTTAAATTAATTTAACCTAAAAAAATTTATTTTAATTTAAGTTAAATTAGTTAACCTAAATTAAAAATAAAATTCAAATTAATTTAACTTAAATTAATTTAAACTAAATTAAATTACTATGACTTAAATTAAAATGAATTAATTTAACCTAAGATAAAGCTAAAATAAAATTAAAATTAATTTAAACTAAATTTTAAAATAAAATCAATTTAATTAATTAATTAATTAAATTAATTTTAAATTTAGTTTAGATTTTGTTTTAATTAGTTAATTAATTTATATATATATATATATATATATATATATATATATATATATATATATATATATATATATAATTTTTATTTTAATTAAATTGGATTACTTTAAGATAAATTAGTTAACCTAAATTAAAAATAAAATTCAAATTAATTTAACTTAAATTAAATTAATTTAAACTAAATTAAATTACTAGGACCTAAATTAAATTGAATTAACTTAACCTAAGATAAAGCTAAATTAAAATTAAAATTAATTAAACTAGATTTAAAATAAAATCAATTTAATTAATTAATTAAATTAATTTAAAATTTAGATTAGATTTTGTTTTAATTAGTTAATTAATTTATATATATATATATATATATATATATATATATATATTTATAATTTTAATTTTAATTTTAATTAAATTGGATTACTTTAAGTTAAATTAGCTAACCTAAATTAAAAATAAAATTCAAATTAATTTAACTTGGATTAAATTAATTTAAACTAAATTAAATTATTATGACCTAAATTGAATTGAATTAATTTAACCTAAGATAAAGCTAAATTAAAATTAAAATTAATTTAAACTAAATTAAAAATAAAATCAATTTAATTAATTAATTAATTAAATTAATTTTAAATTTAGTTTAGATTTTGATTTAATTAGTTAATTAATGTATATATCTAAATATATATATATATATATATATAATTTTTATTTTAATTAAATTGGATTACTTTACTTTATTTAGTAAGGGTTTCCAGGTACTACTCAGTTTCAGACCATCATCCCTATTCATATTATTGGAGGATTTTTCAATTTCAATTGCTTCCTTAATTCTTCTTTTTAAATAGTGGTCTTCCTTATGGATTAATTTAGCTTGTTCCATACATATATAGTGAGAGGAGGAACAGGCGTGCTCAGCTAGACCTGATTTATCAGACCTGTTTCTAGTAATATCACTAATGTGTTCTTTTAATCTTACTCCAAAAGATCTTCATGTTTAACCTATATAAACTTTACCGCACGAACAGGGAATCCTGTTTCACCTATATAAACTTTACCGCACGAACAGGGAATCCTGTTTCACCTATATAAACTTTACCGCACGAACAGGGAATCCTGTTTCACCTATATAAACTTTACCGCACGAACAGGGAATCCTGTTTCACCTATATAAACTTTACTGCACGAACAGGGAATCCTGTTTCACCTATATAAACTTTACCGCACGAACAAGGAATCCTGTTTCACCTATATAAACTTTACCGCACGAACAGGGAATCCTGTTTCACCTATATAAACTTTACCGCACGAACAGGGAATCTGTTTCACCTATATAAACTTTACCGCACGAACAGGGAATCTGTTTCACCTATATAAACTTTACCGCACGAACAGGGAATCCTGTTTCACCTATATAAACAAGGAATCCTGTTTATATGAATCCTATTTGAATTTTATTTTAAATTTAGGTTAGCTAATTTAACTTAAAGTAATCCAATTTAATTAAAATTAAAATAAAAATTATAAATATATCTATAGATATATAAATTAATTAACTAATTAAAACAAAATCTAATCTAAATTTAAAATTAATTTAATTAATTAATTAATTAATTAATTAAATTGATTTTATTTTAAATCTAGTTTAATTAATTTTAATTTTAATTTAGCTTTATCTTAGGTTAAATTAATTCAATTTAATTTAGGTCCTAGTAATTTAATTTAGTTTAAATTAATTTAATTTAAGTTAAATTAATTTGAATTTTATTTTTAATTTAGGTTAACTAATTTATCTTAAAGTAATCCAATTTAATTAAAATAAAAATTATATATATATATATTATATATATATATAGATATTTAAATTAATTAACTAATTAAAACAAAATCTAAATTAAATTTAAAATTAATTTAATTAATTAATTAATTAAATTGATTTTATTTTAAAATTTAGTTTAAATTAATTTTAATTTTATTTTAGCTTTATCTTAGGTTAAATTAATTCATTTTAATTTAAGTCATAGTAATTTAATTTAGTTTAAATTAATTTAAGTTAAATTAATTTGAATTTTATTTTTAATTTAGGTTAACTAATTTAACTTCAATTAAAATAAAAAAATTTAGGTTAAATTAATTTAACCTAAATAAAATTAATTTAGGTCAAATTATTTTATTTAAGGTAAAATTAAAGTAATTTAATTTAATTTAGGTCATATTAATTTAATTTATGTTAAAGTAAAGTATGTTAGGTTAAATTAATTTAGGTTAAATCAATTTAGGTTATAATTAATTTAATTCAAGTTAGTTTAGGTTATATTAATTTAGGTTAAATCAATTTTTAATTTTATCTTTAATTGAGGTCAGATTAATTTTATTTTTAATTTAGGTTTAAGTTGATGAATTAAAGTAAAATAAAATAAAATTTAAAACAAAATTAAAAATTAGTTTAATTAATTTATAATTAAATATATGAAAATCTAGCCGACCTCGCATGCCCAAAGTTATCTCTCTATCCTCTCTATCTTTCTATTAATAGGTTCACAATTGCTAGACTCTCTCTTCTCAAAATGCAGATCTCATTACCCTGATGATGGACTCACCTAGCTAGTCCGAAACGTCGGTTTCAAAATTTGCTCACAGGTTTTTTCCATTGATAAAAAAAGCACTCAATGGTGTCTATTGATTGCCATGAAGCATGCCATGGTCAGTATGAAAGTGTGGAGGCAAGAACTTGCCTTGGTCATGAGACTCTTCTAATGTGAGGAAACATTGCCAAGGAATGGATCACCCAAGGGATTGGGAAGCGGAGAAGGGTATGCCTAAACTTGGAAGGTGAACAACCACATGGAAGGGTGATCAGATCACTTGAGGGACCCATAAGTAGAGAAAGGGAAGCCAAAAAATGACATTGCTTTTTAAAGGGTCATGAGCATGGCTGATTAGAATTAGAAGCACATTGGGGTGTTCCGGGAAGTAATGCATTGAGATTTTTTTGTTGAAGGAACAAGGAGCACAAAGGACAATAACACTGGACGTGGAGGTAGGCAACACTCCAGGAAAAAGACAACGTTGTGAAGTTGGATTAGGTGTAGCAAGAACATCAAGAAACTACAAAGGAGCCATGAAAGTGGTTGATTCAGTTAAACTTTTTATGTTTAATTAGTTGTTTGGATAAGAACATTGAGAACAATGTCCCCTTTAAGGGGGTGGGGTTTGTGACACCCATGGCCTGCTTTCCCCTTGGTTTTTGTAATGTAATGATATTCTCAATTATAAATGAGTATATTTTTATTAATAGGCCTTAAGTGAGGGACCACATATCCATGATCTAAGAAGGAAGAGGAATTTTGTACCCATGTGGGGTGGTTGGCACCATTAATTAATTTTATGGTGCAATTATTAAAAAAAAGGAAGACGAAGAGCCCAAGATAAGAGGTGGCCTTGAGAAATTATAAAATGGAATTAACACAACAATGTTGGGGTTGGATTTTGTTAAGATTAGGTATGTTCTATGCTAGAGCAATTATTTAAATTTTCACAGTTAGCAATCACATCAGCATTACGATAAACTGCAGATAGAACATAAATATAAAACACAGGAGACAAGCCAAGGCAAGAGGACACAAGATATGGCGCGAGCCAGGGACAAACCCCACAATGTGTGGGGAAACCCTTTGATCAAATCTTCTTTTATCTTCAAAGTTCAGCAGAGAAAGAGAGAGAGAGTACATTTACAACAGAGGTCAACACTTTGACTTTATCTAGATCTAAGCATAGATCATCTCCTATAACGATGAGACCAGTTGAAGACATTTTGCTTCAACTGATACCTATCATCATGCTGCATCTCGTTTTTTAGTTGCACCACTGCATACTACCTCATGCGGCTGTCCATGTCCATGATCTTATCCATCATAACGCTGCTCAAACTAATGTGCATCATCATCATGATGCTGCCCTGCTAATGTATCATTGTGTTGCCCATGCACATGATCTCATAGTGCTGCCCATCATGCTACTACCCATGCTCCATGTATTCATTGCACAGTCCATCCACAATATATCATGTTGCTGCCCATCCTCCATCATGCTCGATGTCATCAGAGTTGCATCATTGTTGCTCCTTTACTGAGATCATGCTTGCTATACCTTTGAATTTGTTACTGTTGCATCTTTTATATAATGACAGTTTCATCATATAAACGCTAGGATCATCAATGTATTACTGCTGGGGGTATACGAGCTAGTAGGAGCACAGATCAACACATGTTTGTATATTGATATATATGTTAATACACATACCTTTTTCATCCATCCCAATGACATCGAGATCATACCTTCATTCATGGCATCCGAGATCTACTCCTTTGATCGAGATCTCAGAGAAGGGTTTACTGTCAACAAGTCTGAAGCTTACCATTTGAAGTCTTGTCTATTCGAGATTGAGCAGGAGAATGTTCGAGGCAAGTCTCCTCTGACTGCGTAAAAAGCCTTGTCTCCATGACTGCGTAGAAGATGATTTCCTGATAGCGTAGGTTGCTGCGTTGAATGTCATTGTGGCGTTGTATCTTTATTGCCTACGTATCATATATCTTGCTGCGTTGAATGTCATTGTTGTGTTGTATCTATATTGCCTGCGTAAAATATATCTTCCTACGTTGATGTCATTGTTGCGTTGTATCTTATTGCCTGCGTAAAATATATCTTACTGCATTGATGTCATTGTGGCGTTGTATCTTTATTGCCTGCGTAAAATATATCTTGCTGCGTTGATCTTATTGCTTACGTATTAATCTTATGCTCTGCGTATCACCTGATAATCAGGGGCAGAACACAAGCCAAGGATTCGATGCCATGTAGTCTGGGGTTTGTCTGTAACTATGGAAAGCTTTTGTCCAATCATCTGATTCAGAAGTGTACTCTTTCCAACATTTGGCTTGCCGACTTCAGCTACATATCCTCTCCGGTGGTCGGGGCCAACACTGAGATCGCCGTAGCCAGAATCTTCCCCATCATCTGCATCTTCCTCCTTAATATTTGACGTCCTTTCGGGCTTGTCATTTAAGGACACCGACATTCTATCCTCATAAGATTGTGCATGAGTTGTAAGCCTACTTTTATTGCGTATCTCAATTTTCGACTTATTTGTAAGAAGGATGGCGAAATCCGTATCACACTGCATAAAATTGCGCGGTCTGGTCATCGAAATTTGCCCTTTACAGTTTTTGCAGAATGCAACGACGCCCACCGCAATGAAGGTGAAATGCAGAAATAATCATTCGAGGAACTTCGAAGAGCATGGACATGAAGAGGCGCAATGAGCTCCATGAATCAAGAGGCGTTTCACTATAATGCTACGACTATCACCATAACAACGTTTCATAATAATGCTACGGCTACCCAGATTAATGCTACTACAGTTAGGGCATCATAGCAAGTACTCTTAGCGTTTTCTCCTTCTCCAAAAACCCAGACGTCGAGGGGAGATCACCTAAAGAGTGTGTCCCTAATGACTTCAAATCATCTTCTATTTATACTAAAAATGTAGAGGTTGAATAGACACGTCGGTTGGGCTTCTAGAGCCTACATATGTGCTGGTCGGCTTGATAATAATTACATAAACAAAATAAATTCATATCTCCATAAATACTTATCGGAATCGGATGATCTTTGGATCAATCCTACACCTCTTGACGAGAGGGATCCAATAAAAATATCAGCTGCCATAAATAAGTTGACCCACATGGAGTTTGGCCCTAGTTGCCAATTTAACACTCCCTCTCAACTAGGGAGAATTCCATCCGTTGTACGACTGTACTATCTCTGCCATTAGTGCCTTGCACTACTCTGCCTAGCTCTGCTAGCTCTACTCAGCTCTGCTGACTTTGCTTTGCTCTGCTCAGCTCTTCTGGCTCGGCTCTGCTCTGCTCAGCACTGCTGGCTCTGCTTTGCTTAGCTCTACTGGGTCTGCTCAGCTCTGCTAGCTTTGCTCTGCTCATCTCCGCTGAACTATGAAGAAGAAGAATTGATCGAGAATGAGTCATATCATTCTCCACTGACCTGAAGTCAGTCTCAGAGTGCATACTACTAGTCACAGACCAGTCTCAACTGACCCGAAGTCAGCTTCACAGTAAGTACCACTCCTACCACTGGTCCCAGACCAGTATCGCAGTCTCAGAGAGTGTACCACTGGTCCCAGACCAGTCTCAACCGACCCGAAGTCAGTGTCATAGTATGTACCACTCTCACTGGTCCTAGACCGATACTGCACTGACACGAAGTCAGTCTCGGAGTATGTACCACTGGTCCCAGACCAGTCTCAGCCGACCCGAAGTCAGCGTCACAACATGTACAACTCCTACCACTGGTCCCAGACCAGTATCATTGATCCTAGATCAATGGAGGACATCCTAGCGTAGGGAGTACGGTAGATACAACGATGCGTCCATCGGTACTACTATGGTCCCTAACTTCATTTCCCTGCTCATTGATCAGATGAGAGGTACTTCCCATGAGTCCTAGACTGCATGGGTAGGATGCCTCGACAAGAGAACTTAATCAATCCTGTCCTCACAGGAGAACACATCAATCCTGCTACAATCGCCATGGAGAACACATCAATCCAGGCTGCCATGGAGAACACATCAATCCTGCTACAATCGCCATGGAGAACACATCAATCCAGGCCTCACAGGAGAACTAATCATCCTGCTACACAAGAGAGCGAATCATCTTGTCCCACAAGAAAGCGAATCATCTGGTTTCAGTGCGCACCACCAGGGGAGGGTGAGTCACCCTGTGGTCGTATGTTGCTCCAATAGAACTGCAAGCCCCCCAAAGCTCCTAGAGCTCAATGTATGCAGCATGCAGGACCCTTTTACAAAGGTCTCTCGACAACTCTAAGTCGTTCGGGAAAATCACAAATTCGATCTTTCCTCAGGGCTCTGTCCTGTACATCATCTCAGTGTGATGGAGCCTCCTTGATCATCGACTTACCATATCCCAGATAAGGCAGTAATTGATGTCTATCTGCTGGAGCAATTGTCAAATACGGGATTCCTCAATAATCGAATCCCATCTCTGGTTGTCACAGAGATTCACAGTGGTATTCATCATGTGTACAAACAGCTCACTGAAGAGCTTCAGCAACCAGACTGCCTCATAGAAGGCCATACTATCAGCAATGTATTCTACCTTGGTGGTGCTCAGAGTCACCGACTTCTGCTTCCTGCCCATCCAGGATATCAAGGCAGATTCCAAACAACACTGAGAAGTGCTCTAGTGATCCTCCATACTTCCTGCCCAGTCATCATTCGAATAATCATGTGGTTTCATATTTCCGGCAGTGTATCTCAATTCATGAGAGATTGTACCTTGAAGATATCTTAGAAGATTCTTGGCACCAATCTAGTGAGGCTCAACCAAATATGCTCTCACCATGCTAACTGCAACACAGATGTCCGGACGGAGGTTCTCCAAGAACATCAACGCGAATGAGTTTATGAAACTCAGAGGCATTTCCCAAATCTGGTCTGACATCATTACCATATAACTTCTGAAAGTTAAGATCCTCGAGGCAGTCACAAGCTTGCATCTTGTCTTCCCACATTCAGAATCCAACTCCCTCTGTCTCCTATAAATGAGAGGGTCTGCACCTGTCAGACATAGGTGCTGGTATGAGAGGTTTATCATCCACAACCTTCGAGTAATGGTTTGGATCGGTTTCACTCCTAGTGGATCTCCGCTGCATTAGACAGCTATCCATCCTCTCATACTATGCCCGAGGTGTTTTTCTTCAAGCCATAGAGGGCTTTCTTCCACCTGTATACATGAGATTCCTTGATCATGATTCTCAAACTCCTCGGGTTGTTCCAAACCTGTGAACCTGCTGCATGAGGGGAATGGTCCCCTTATAATATTTTCCTTTGGTACATTTCAGACATGTACCTTCATGCTTCTTTTTGAATTCAGGCATCCTAGTCACCATCTGACTCACAGACCTCCGGTGTTGAGTCAATAGACATGGTCCCTAGTGGACTTCCTGCAACTTGATACAACCTTGAACTCAAAAACATATTTAAAAGATCTATTTTCAAACACGTACCTTTCCATTGATAAGTGCCACCGTGTAACCTTTGACTTCCATTTCCGAGATGGACATCAGGTTCGATCAGGTACATAAAAGAGATTTTGGGGTTCCTTGCTTTCGTGGAAGAGTCGACCATTTCCTTGATGACCTGCATTACCAGTCATTCTTTTGATCATTGAAGATGTCCTAGGAATGATTGTTATCTTCATCAAGAGATGTGTCTCTGCCATTCGGACACTCCTTCGCATAACGGCCGAACTTATTTCAACAAGGCTTTCTGCTTTGACTTCACCCTAGGTGAATGTCTTGTCCCAACTGTCTTCGGTGATTGCTCTTTCACTCTTGCTTGGGCATTGTCTTCACCTCAGCTCTGATACCATGTTAAGATTAGGTATGTTCTATGCTAGAGCAATTTATTTAAATTTTCACAGTTAGCAATCACATCAGCATTACGATAAACTGCAGATAGAACATAAATATAAAACATAGGAGACAAGCCAAGGCAAGAGGACACAAGATATGGCGCGAGCCAGGGACAAACCCCACAATGTGTGGGGAAACCCTTTGATCAAATCTTCTTTTATCTTCAAAGTTCAGCAGAGAAAGAGAGAGAGAGTACATTTACAATAGAGGTCAACACTTTGACTTTATCTAGATCTAAGCATAGATCATCTCCTATAACGATGAGACCAGTTGAAGACATTTTGCTTCAACTGATACCTATCATCATGCTGCATCTCGTTCTTTAGTTGCACCACTGCATACTACCTCATGCGGCTATCCATGTCCATGATCTTATCCATCATAACGCTACTCAAACTAATGTGCATCATCATCATGCTGCTGCCCCTGCTAATGTATCATTGTGCTACCCATGCACATGATCTCATAGTGCTGCCCATCATGCTACTGCCCATTCTCCATGTATTCGTTGCACAGTCCATCCACAATATATCATGTTGCTGCCCATCCTCCATCATGCTCGATGTCATCACAGTTGCATCATTGTTGCTCCTTTACTAAGATCATGCTTGTTGTACCATTGAAGTTGTTACTGTTGCATCTTTTATATAATGACAGTTTCATCATATAAACGCTAGGATCATCAATGTATTACTGCTGGTGGTATACGAACTAGTAGGAGCACAGATCAACACATGTTTATATATTGATATATATGTTAATACACATACCTTTTTCATCCATCCCAGATGACATCGAGATCATACCTTCATTCATGGCATCCGAGATCTACTCCTTTGATCGAGATCTCAGAGAAGGGTTTACTGTCAACAAGACTGAAGCTTACCATTTTAAGTCTTGTCTATCTGAGATTGAGCAGGAGAATGTCCGAGGCAAGTCTCCTCTGACTACGTATAAAGCCTTGTCTCCATGACTGCGTAGAAGATGATTTCCTGATAGCGTAGGTTGCTGCGTTGAATGTCATTGTGGCGTTGTATCTTTATTGCCTGCGTATCATATATCTTGCTGCGTTGAATGTCATTGTTGCGTTGTATCTTTATTGCCTGCGTAAAATATATCTTACTGCGTTGATGTCATTATTGCTGTTGACACCTAATCTTCATGATTGGGAATTTTATGTAAATAAATAAATTTGGAATGTTAACAGTCATCAAGAAGATGAACTGATCAGTCACATTCATGTATATAACAATAGCTACCTAATGAAATAAACGAATCAGTTTTTCTGAGTTTTTCTGCCAAGTCTGGAGTTACTCCTGGCCTGACATGGTATCAGAGCCAGCTCCTTTTTTTAACCTTTGTGTCTTTGTAACTCCTGGTCTGCTCCACTGCCATCCCTGAGCTGTACCTGCGCTCTGCTTCATATTCTATTACCTGCACCATACAGTGCGCTACCCTTACTGTCTCATCCGCCATCTGAATTAGCCTGAGCCTATCGTTATCGGATCTGGTCTCGCAATGTATTGCTTGAATGCTTCGAACACGTTGCCAAACGCGGTTTGAAACAAGTGGTCCTCGTATATTTCTGAGCCATTTTAACTATACCACTGTTCAGATACCCTAGGAACTCAGAAACGCTAGAGCCAGAGTTTTTTACCTCGGTTTATGGTAGCCAAGAGCCATCCCTCAACTCTTGATTCAGTGTCAGGTATGGCTCCACAGAAGCGCATCGTGGTTTCTTAGGGACAACCTCCACCCTCATTTTGCCGAGACTTTGGAGGTCGATTAGTCGTTGTGGTCTCCGAACGACAGCCGAGACTTTGGTGGTTTTGAAGCGTGGTGGTTTTGAAGCGCGGTGGTGACATGGCGCCCACCGTGGGGCACAAGTAGAGCGTCTCTGGTTCAAAGCAAGCCTGGCAGTTTTCCACTCTACGTCAGCGAACAGGCCTTATTTAAGCGAGGCTCAATTTTCACGATCTAAGCTAAAGCATGTGGCCTGGTAAATTAACGTGCTTTTAAATGATTTAAACTCCCGGCTCTTAGCTTTAATTGCAAAGTTTTTTGATAGATCTTTTGGAGTTGAGGCTATCGTGCAGTGCTCCTCCTTTTAACAAAGACCTGAATAGCTGTATGCGGTGTTCCTTTTATTTGAGATAGCGGTGCTGAGTTAATGCCTGTTGTTGTGGCTTATATTAAAGCGGTGCTGAATTAATGCGTGGTTTATATGTGCGCTAACGCTGTATATATATGTGTGCACTGTGGTTACATTGACCAGCGTTTGAGTTTTGGACGCCTGATGATTAACCAGCATATATATATTGACCATCTTGTTTGAATAATTTTTTTTTGAATGTGTTTTGGACGCTATTTAAATAAGTTTTGAATGGTTTTTTGGACGTTGTTTGAATAGTTGTAGATATGGAATGTGGTGGATATATTATATGAGGATACTTGGAGGGATTTGAAGAAACAGTACATAAAAGTATTTGAAATCTGTTTCCTTTTTTGAATACTACTTCACTGTATATCAGCAGAAGTTTTTTTTCAACAAAAGTTTTTTATCAGCAGAGGCATTTTTTACAAAATGCATTCAATCATCTCTATGGTAGGGATAGTTCTCACTGGCAAGGAGAACTATCCTGAATGGTCCCGGATGGTAAAACACACCCTCATCTACAATGAGTTGTGGAAGGGAGTGTGTGTCAGAGAAGGAGACAATGACCCAGTACAACCTACATTAGACAAAGAGCTCGTCATTTGGGAAAACAAGAACAGCAAAGCCTATGCATTAATCGCAACATCTGTAAATGAAGAAGTAAGTCGCCATATTTCATCATATTCAACTGCCTTTGAAGCTTTACAAAAGCTGAAAGAACTTTATGACTCACATTCTGCACTTGAAGTTGTTCAGCTCATGATTAAACTCTTCACTCTTGAACTAAAAAATAATGATCCTCTTGCTCTTGCATCTGAAGTAAAATCCATAGTGCATGATATCAAATCCACTAAGGTTGAGCTGGATATCCCTCTTATTACTTTTCTCAAGGCATTCTATCCTACGTACTCCAATTATCTTGAGTCTTTACAAGCAAATGGAAATCTTAAAGATATAACCTTTGACTCTCTTGTGAAAAGTTTGCTGAAAGCGAGAAAGCCTTTGGAAAGAAGACAGTCCCTGAATCTTCTGAAGAGACTGTTTGCCTTGCTCATAAAGAAAAGCATCCTGCTCAAGATTCTACAAGAGGAAGAGGTGGACGAAGAGGAAGAGGAAGATACTTTAGAGGCAGGGGGGCAGACATTCTCAAGCAGAAAAAGCAGATCTGCATTGCATTCGCTGCAAACGAAATGGATCACATGATGCTTCTACATGCAAGCTACCATGGGACAAAATTGAGCAGAAAAGAAACCAGCAGAAAGGTAAAACTGATGATACAAACAAAGGTAAAGCACCTGAATCTGCTCACTATATTGAGGCACAATGTAACATTGGAGTAAATGAAGATTTGTTTAATGCTTCACTTGCTTCTTCGAAAAATGATTGGTTGCTTGATTCAGGAGCAACCTGTCATATGACTCATAGGAAAGATTTTTTTGAAGATTTCACTGACAATGTTGATGGAGCAATATACTTTGCAGATCAGTCAAAAATCAAGCCATCAGGGCTTGGCACAATCAGGCTTAAACTGCCTGGTCTTCCAGACTTTCTTCTGGATCATGTTCTATATCTCCCACAGCTCAAGAGAAACTTGCTGTCCTTGGTCCACATCCGCCAGCAAGGTCACTCCATTCATATGTTTGATGGCAAGCTTGAGGTAAGAAAAGCATCTGACCACTCACTTGTCATGAGGGGAATAGAAGAAGAAAGACTTCTCAAACTGCAAGGAACCTCTGCTCATGCACAACATTTCTCATATATTTCTCATCATGAAGAAGGTACACTTCCATCAAGTTTATTATGGCATGCTAGATTTGGACATTTAAACTATGACAGTCTCCGCTTATTGAAGAAAAATGGTGTTGCTGGTTTGCCCACAATTCCTAGGAAACATAAGCAATGTGATGCTTGCATTCTAGGAAAGCATAGCAAACAATCTTTTCATGGTTCACATTCAAGAGCACATAGGAAGCTTGAACTCATTCATTCAGATTTATGTGGTCCAATGCCTGTTCCTTCTGCAAATGGAAATAAATATATCATGACATTTATTGATGATTACACCAGAATGTGTTGGGTTTATTTATTGAAGAACAAATCTGATGCTTTTCAAACATTCAAGAATTTTCATAAATGGATTGAAAATGATGCACAATCTCATATTGGGTCTATACGCACTGATAATGGAAAAGAATATACATCAAATGAATTTGAACACTATCTTCGCCAACATGGGATCAAACATCAAACAACTGTGCCTTATAATCCCCAACAGAATGGTGTAGCAGAAAGAATGAATAGAACAATCTTGAATATGGTACGATCCATGCTTTTCTTCAAAAATGTAAAGATAATGTTTTGGGCTGATGTTGTTCTATGTGCTGCATATATAAAGAATATATGTCCATCTAGTGCTATAAGAAACAAGACTCCTTATGAATTGTGGTATGGAAATGTTCCTTCGGTAAAACATCTCAGGATTTTTGGTTCCACCTGTTATGCTTTGATACCAAAGGTACATAGAAACAAACTTGGTGCTAGAAGTCATAAGTGTATCTTCCTGGGGTATTCAAACACCTCTAAAGCATACCGCCTCTATGATGAAGTAAATAAAAAGTTTGTTGTATCTAGAGATGTCATTTTTCTTGAATCATCCAAATCTGACAATGTTGTTGAGCGGCAACTTGATCGCTTGGATAGATTCACAAAAATGAAATCATTTCAAGAGTTTGATAATTAGATTCCACATCTTGAAGGGGGGATTCATATACTAGATCAACATGTGGAATCTTCTTCTGAAGAACAATCTCCCCTGCATGAAACTCCAACAACGGATGATGCTTTAAGTGATGTAATTGATAGAATTGGGAGACTCAATCTTGATTCAGTCCCAACTCAATCAACAGAGCAGCCTGGACCATCTCAGAAAGGTCCCCCAAAGTGGCTGACAAAGACACTTGAAAGTGTTCATCCTGATGAAATTGGAAAAACAGGAACCAGAAATTCAAACCGACAAAATGGAGGTGATTTAGATGACTCTAATTCACCTGTTGATATGGATGTTACTTATGATTGTGAATTGAACTTGTCTACAGATTTTGAACCAACTTCCTTCAAAGAAGCTGCTTCTCATGATGAATGGAAAGAAGTGATGAAAAAGGAGTATGATGCCCTCATAAAGAATGGCACTTGGAAGCTGGTTGATCCTCCATTTGGAACCAAACCAATTGGCTGCAAGTGGGTCTACAAGAACAAATACAAAGCTGATGGCTCACTTGACAAGCACAAAGCTAGGCTTGTGGCAAAAGGCTTTGCACAAAAGGAAGGGGTCGATTATGAGGAAACTTTTGCTCCCACAGCAAAATGGGCCACCATCCGGACACTCTTTGCACTAGTTGCTCAGAACGGTTGGAAAGTCCATCAAATGGATGTAAAAACTGCATTCTTGAATGGAGATCTAAAAGAGAATGTTTTTATGTCCCAGCCTGAAGGATTTGCTGTGAAAGGACATGAACATAAAGTATGCAAACTTGTGAAGTTCTTGTATGGCCTCAAACAAGCACCACGAGCCTGGTATGAAAAACTAACTGAGCATCTTCTGAAACTCAACTTCAATCATTTTGATCTTGATGATGCAACTTTATTTTTCAAGAAAGTTGGCAAAACAGTTGTATATCTTCTGGTATATGTAGATGATCTTTTAATGACAGGGAACAATGAAAGCTATATTGCATCCATAAAGAAAGAATTAGGAAAAAGTTTTGAAATGATTGATTTGGGCTATGTTCATTACTATCTTGGCATTGAAGTAACCCAACATCCAAAATCCATATTTCTTTCTCAAAAGAAATACATTGGAGACTTGTTAAACAAATTTGGCATGACAGAGTGCAATCCTCTTTCTACTCCAATGGAACAAAACTTAAAGCTCACATCTGTTGAAGGAAAGGAATTTGAGGATGCAACAAAGTATAGACAGCTTGTAGGAAGTCTCATCTACCTCACTACTACTAGACCAGACATTTCATTTGCTGTTGGAATCCTCTCCAGGTTTATGCAAAAGCCTTGTGAGGGACATTGGTCTGCTGCAAAAAGAGTTCTAAGGTACTTGAAGGGAACTCAAGACCTTGGAATCAAGTATACACAGGTGGACGACTTCAGCTTGATTGGATACTCAGATTCAGACTTCGATGGAGACAAAGAAATTGGGGTATCTACTTTAGGATATGCTATGAGTCTTGGATCGGGAGCTGTTTCCTGGAGATCACACAAACAATCAGTTCCAGCAGATTCCACAACAGAAGCAGAATACGTGGCAGCAGCTGAAGCAACGAAAGAAATTGTGTGGCTCAGGAAAATTCTTGAAGATTTGCAGGTAAAACAAGTACAATCAACTCCACTCATGATTGATAACACCTCTGCAATAAAGTTGGCCAAGAACCCAAAGTTCCACGATCGTACAAAGCACATCAATACTAAATATCATCTGATCCGACATCATGTTGAGGCCAAAACAATCCATCTCCGTCATTGTTCCACAAATGAGCAAATTACAGACATCTTCACCAAAGCACTTGGAAGGGAAAAGCTTGAACGATTCAGAATGATGCTTGGACTCACCAACATCCCTTCAGATTAAGGGGGGGAATGTTGACACCTAATCTTCATGATTGGGAATTTTATGTAAATAAATGAATTTGGAATGTGAACAGTCATCAAGAAGATGAACTGATCAGTCACATTCATGTATATAACAATAGCTACCTAATGAAATAAACGAATCAGTTTTTCTGAGTTTTTCTGCCAAGTCTGGAGTTACTCCTGGCCTGACAGTTGCGTTGTATCTTATTGCCTGCGTAAAATATATCTTGCTGCGTTGATGTCATTGTGGCGTTGTATCTTTATTGCCTGCGTAAAATATATCTTGCTGCGTTGATCTTATTGCCTGCGTATTAATCTTATGCCTTGCGTATCACCTGATAATCAGGGGCAGAACACAAGCCAAGGATTCGATGCCGTGTAGTCTAGGGTTTGTCTGTAACTATGGAAAGCTTTTGTCCAATCATCTGATTCAGAAGTGTACTCTTTCCAACATTTGGCTTGCCGACTACAGCTACATATCCGCTCCGGTGGTCGGGGCCAACACTGAGATCGCCGTAGCCAGAATCTTCCCCATCATCTGCATCTTCCTCCTTAATATTTGACGTCCTTTCAGGCTTGTCATTTAAGGACACCGACATTCTATCCTCATAAGATTGTGCATGAGTTGTAAGCCTACTTTTATTGCGTATCTCAATTTTCGACTTATTTGTAAGAAGGATGGCGAAATCCGTATCACACTGCATAAAATTGCGCGGTCTGGTCATCGAAATTTGCCCTTTACATTTTTTGTAGAATGCAACGACGCCCACCGCAATGAAGGTGAAATGCAGAAGTAATCATTCGAGGAACTTCGAAGAGCATGGACATGAAGAGGCGCAGTGAGCTCCATGAATCAAGAGGCGTTTCACTATAATGCTATGGCTATCACCATAACAACGTTTCATAATAATGCTACGGCTACCCAGATTAATGCTACTGCAGTTAGGGCATCATAGCAAGTACTCTTAGCATTTTCTCCTTCTCCAAAAACCTAGACGTGGAGGGGAGATCACCTAAAGAGTGTGTCCCTAATGACTTCAAATCATCTTCTATTTATACTAAAAATGTAGAGGTTGAATAGACACGTCGGTTGGGCTTCTAGAGCCTAAATATGTGCTGGTCGGCTTGATAATAATTACATAAACAAAATAAATTCATATCTCCATAAATACTTATTGGAATCGGATGATCTTTGGATCAATCCTACACCTCTCGACGAGAGGGATCCAATAAAAATATCAGCTGCCATAAATAAGTTGACCCACATGGAGTTTGGCCCTAGTTGCCAATTTAACAGATTTTCTTCTAGAGAAAGCATATGAGAAGTGTTGGAAAGATATGCAAAGTGGAGGGAATGAAATTCCTCTGGAAGGCCTGGAGGAGCTCAAGAAATTTTGAGGAAAATGGGAATGAGTGCTTGTCAATAATTGGCTGAGAACAACATTGAGGGTGGTTGCTAAAGAGTTGATAAACCACCTAATTTCATAAGTAACCATTGTCATCTTTGAGTTGATTAGGGCCTCCTGCTAACACTGCTGAAGAAAATTCTCCTTAGATCATGTATTTGGCTCGGAGGTGACTACTGCAAGTGATTCTGTCTACAATGAGTCTCTCATGTAGGATGCACATCTCTGGGAGTCTACAATATTGCAGAGGAGTGGTTTCGAACCTCAGATGTCCTTACAATCAGGTGCCTTAACCATATATATGTTCATGTTGTGAGGACTAAAAGTTCAATGCCTCGAGGAGCAAAGTGGTTTAATATTATGTAGCTACGCAAACAAGCATCGTGTCCAAGCGCTAAGAGCGGGGGTCAAAATTCATTTGTTGGAGGCTATAGGTTAAAATTTGTGATGAACCATAAGGTTAGGAGCCACAACCAAGTGCAAAGGAGGAGGAGATATGAGTTGTTGGATGCGCATGAGCATCAATACCGTCCACGTAGCACCATAATAATTACCTTGGAGGGTTCAAGTGGAGGCATGTGCAGATCCCGCCGAGATTTAATCCCAGGGTCATGTGGTCATGGTGGGGCCCACAAGCATAGGTGTAATGGGAATGTGACCCATGTGATTGGTTGAATCACGTCGGTGTGGTGATAAAACCTTCCAACTCCACGTAACCCCAACGGTTTTAAATGCGTCACAAGGAATTAAAGACGGGGATGATCTGATGGTGGTGGAGCCAAGTGTGCGATCGTAGCAAATGAGTGATTGGTGCACATTAGAGGAGGGTCCACCGGGGATCCACGTAACCCTGACATTTCCTCCCCAAAATTTTCGATGGGGAACAATAGAGGATCTCGTCTGGATTTTATTCTCGGGATGACATGGTCGTAGAGGGGCCCACGTAAGCATACCCCGATTGTATTATATGCATATGTTATACGGCTAACCAACATGAATGGGTTGGAAAATTGGGTAGAAATACCATGTGGCAATCAAGGGCTCTGACTTGGGTAGCCACACGAGTGCCACGAGGGGACCACATGGCAGGCCAAAGTGACATGGCACTATCTAATAGGTCAGACTTTAATCGAACGTATATTTTGATTCAAGAGTCAGATTAAAGCAAATTTTATACAATTGGAAAGGTCTTGATGAGATCGACGCAACGATGTTATCCATTTTAAGTTTCAAGGAAGTTGGTAAAGGTTGAAATAGGCCCCATTTCCATAACTATACCTTGGAGATTGGGTCATCACAATAACTGCTTTTTTCTACAATTAGTGGGGGCTAGGGTCAGTAGGGGTTATGTTACAACATTTTTTTTTCCACACCAAAGTGCCCTGCTACTTTACTACAATTCATCTTCAAAATTAGCTTAGTACACTTGCTTGAAGGAACACAAAGATGTCCAAGATGGCATATAAGTTCATCTTGGAGGTGGAAATATAAAACTTGTTTCCTTGCATCTAGTGTTTGATAGGAGGTAGTAAAGTCAAAATTATTGTCATACAAATTAGGTCTCCCAAAAGTCTCATGTCCAAAAGAATTAAGGTTTGAGATTAGTGCCACAATTAGAGGTTGGTTGAGGTAATCCACAACTTGGTTTGTGTTGTCCTTCTTGTACTTGGTGTTCAAGTGGGGTTTTTGAAGGTACATGAACACTTCTATTAGTAGTCATTCCACAACTTCCATTGCATCTACATGAATTGGAAGACCTTTCAATTGGTGTGGATGATACTTTTATTTTCCATAATATAATGCTTCCATTACCAACATGTCTGCTCAATGGAGTACATCTTCGTTTCATAGGTGGGGTACCTATGAACCATGTTATAGAATGTCTCATTATGATGGACCATCAAATTTCATGTTGAATGAGGACTACATTGACAACATAATCTAAATCATATGTCTCAATCTTCAAAAAATATTTGCAAGTTTGGAAAAATAAGTTGTAGAGCTAAGAAAAGGTGGTGTTTTAGATCCTAGAATTTTTTTTGTTATGCCACAACTCAAACAAACTTGGCTTTGGCTCCACCCATTGTCACTTGGCTTAGGGGCTAAGAAATATGAGAGAACCCCAACACAAACCTCTGATAGAAATTGGCAAATCCTAAGAAGCTACAAATCTATATTACTAGCTTCAGGGCTAGGCAACCATGAACAACTTCAATCTTGGTTGGGTCCACGTGCACACCGTGATCATCTATGATGCATCCCATATATTGAATTAACTTATAACTTGGGTTGTTGTACGATTCTTATAACTTGTTGAATATGCTTCAAATACCCTTATGGGTTCTACTGAATATAAGGATATTGTTCAAATATATAACCACAAAAGAATCAATGAATGTTTGTAACATACTGTCCACTATCTTTATGAACCTTCCTATGGAATTAATTAAGCTAGCATGACTAACCATTCGAATAGACCTTATTTAGAATTGAAAGTTGTCTCCCACACAATAGTTTACTCAATTGGCACTTGGAGATACCCAAACGTCAAATCAATCCTATGGACAAATTAAATGTCCTTGAGTTGATCAAAAAGTTCATCAGTATGGGGGATTGGATACAAGTTCTTAATTGTGATTTTGTTTGGGGCTTTGTAATTAATATAGAGTCACCATGTCCCACCCTTTTTCTAAACTAACATAATCAAGCTTCTGCAAGGTGAGGAGCTTGTTCAAATGGGGCCCTTTTGTATTAGCTCTTGAATCCAACACTTGATCTCCTTTTTCTCTGAAAGAGAGAGTCTACATTCCTGGTTATTAAGTAATGAGGCCCTATGTGTCAAATTAATTTCATGATTTACCTAACAATGCAAAGCCAACCTTAGAAGTGAGGTGAAGACGTCTCTATATTCTTCCACTTACTTCTATTGTGTAGATAAACCCCTTGTAGAAGCATTAATAGTTATATTGATCTGTTGTTCACATTTTTATGAAACCACATGATAAATCTCCCAATATGAAGATTACATTCCTACATTTCTTAGCTATGATCAAAGAGATTGTGGTAATCAAGGATACCTCTAGTACTTTGTAGAGTTCACCTCCCAAAATAAAAATGGCACTATGGGACCTATTATTGTAAACATCATGAAATGTCCATGTAAATGGTTGTCCTAAAATATCATCACAAGCTTCAAGCATGGAAATAGTGCCTGGTACCTCATCTTTTCATGCCCTTATATTGTATTTCAAGGGACATTACTTACTCATGTAGATGTCTTGGCCCTAGCTCAACTAAGCAATGGTGAACTATTGGGGATGTAGTGTTGTCAATAACTTCAACTTCTTGAGAACCAATGTTGAGATAAGTTCTTATAGCCATAATTATCAATAGCAAAATGCATTGGAATCCCATTCAACCATGTTTGTAAGTGGAATAGTTGTTGCTTCAGTTCATCTAGTTCCTTTCATTGGATATTTATAGTAGCAATGGTAACACTAGGTTCCATGTCGATGATCAATATTTCCTTATCTAATTTGGAATTAGAGTCTAACCTATAATAAGATTTTGAGCCTTTCAGTTAAACCAATAATGGTTGTTTGGAATGAAATTCATAAGTGTTTTGCCAAGGGATTTTATGGATTTCACGCCACTTTCTAGCACCCTTCTTCAACTTCATATTGCTCTTTTTTGTATGCAGCTTAGACTGGTTGTCACAAGATTGGATGACCTTACTCTACCCTTTGTTTTAATAATTAAGTTTGTCTTTACTACTCTTTTGTTGTGGTTTATTTTCAAACCAAACTCTCTCTTATTCTTCTATTGTAATTTTTGCTTGATCTTAGCAAGATATTGATAAGTGACTCCAAGTGAAATATGGCTACAAACTACATTTCTATTTAAATGTACCTATGTAGGCCACTATAGTGCCTCTTGGAGTACTTAATACTTGGCTTTAAATGCAAGGTATGGAATGTGATAGTGTACTCTAACACTACATAGTCTTTCTTCTAGTGCGAAGTTGTTCATCTCATATATTGGTTTTTGCAATTCCCAACATATTAGAATCCCTCCTTGAAGGCATAAAAAAAAGTTTCCCAAGTGGTTTATATACCAATTCTTGAGATTCATCTTCAACATATTGCATGTAGTAAGTGTCCCGATGAATACTTGGCAATTATTGAGAGGTGGCAATGAATTAGTAATTGTGTCTTTTTAAACAATCAATTCAAGTTAATTTTCTTTCAAGTATTTTCTTTTGCAACTAGTGAATTATGTATATGTTCAACTCTTAATTATCTCTTTTGCAGTTACCAGAGAGACATTTGCATTCATCATATAATAATGAATTCAAAAGCATTCACACAAGCGAGACATTCAACATGAAACACATGAAGACACCAGATATAAGTGGAAACCCATAAAGGGAAAAACCACGAATTTTAGATAAAGTGATATGAATGCAAGCTCCTACTCCCTTATTACATTTTTTTAGTAGGCTCCAACATACAGGAAGCTACTACCTCAATTTATTTTACAAGCTACAACTTGCTTGGAAGCTCCTACTTCCACTTATAGGCTCTAACCTATTCTTTTTAAAGAAATTTCCTGAAAGGAGACTAAAATCTCCTACCCAAATTACAAATGAATGTTACTGGTTACATAGTCACTTTTCTATGCTTTGAAATTTGATTATATCGTCTATTATGTTGCTTCTCTTCTCTACTACTATTTTTCTGTTCTGCTTTGCTTTTGTTCCTTCTCTTCTATGCTTCTTATGAGACTTATTTATGAGCTCTCTCTTTATCTCATAAATCAATTCACTAACTCTTTTTTTCCATTCAAAATGGTAGCTTTTATAAACTAGGCTTTCTAACTATTTGCATTCCATGTAGGAATACAAATTAAAGATTTGTCACTTGATCTTCTAGGGTTGTTCATAATCCGCCTCTTCATTTCCAAATTTGAAACTCAATTCAAGACAAATGAACTTTGTAATATTAAAAAGAGTTGAAATAATATAATCCAACAACAATGATTGCACTATATGTCTTGGAAATGTAAATTCAACACATATTAGTGCCTTCTTGCAAATGTAAACTCAACATATAATATTCAATGAAAATATCAAGTTCTCTAGACTTTGTTCTCAAGCTATCATGTGCCATGCATTTAATTTGTTTATAAAACAAACAATACCACAACCATTGTTCATAAAATATGCATTGTATCATTGGATCAACCTTAATTTGATTAGCCTCACACACCATTGTAATGTCTTGAACAAATATCAATCTACATTGTAATATCTTGAACGAGGATCAATCTTCATTGTAATGTCTTGAGCAAGGATAAACCTTCATTGTAATGTATTGAACAAGGATTAGCCTTACACATCAACCTTTCAATGTACATCAATCAACCTTCATTGGATCAACCTTACACATCATATCACATTACGTTAATTAGCCTTGTGAAATCAGTCTTCTTCATAATCTCAACCTTCATAGCCATTTGACATCAATGCCAACATTACCAACATTCTTCCCTTTGGCATTGATGGCAACATCCTTTTGTCTTGAGAATCATCCTTCTTATTTCTCCTAGCTTCCTTGAGAATTTATCGTATTCTCTGCTTACCTCCCCCTTTGACATTAATGGAAAAGGGCTCTTGTTTGTGCCTACCCCCACTTCATTTTAGGCAATGGTTTTCGACATAATTTGGAATCAGAGATGGGAAAAAAGAATTGATAGTGATTTTGGCAAAGAGTGTAAATTTGTTTCAATTCATGAGCTTCTTGTATTAATGGAAGATGGTGATCTCTTCTCTTTAGTAGTGATTTACTTTAACAATAACTTGTGATAGAAGAGGATAATCATACACTGTTTATATACATTAAAATTTTGATCATTCAACTTTTGACTAGAAACCAATAGTATATGTGGTTTCACTGATAATTATATTAGAAGATGGATGATTCTGCACTCCTTCCATACGTTGAAATTATGACCATTGAAGTTTTAAAAAGATTACCCGTTTCCCACTAAGTACCATAAAACACCCAAAAGATATAAGCAAAAATTTTGTCCTCTTTGTATGGAAGAGCATTAAGATTGGAAACTCAACCCTGCATAATAACAACTGACATTCAAGAACAAGTTCTAAAAATGCATGACATCCAACAAGGAGTTTTGATATCCACGACTTCCCCAACATCGTGCCAACATAATTCGCAAAGAAATAGAAGTCAAAGGATGGGGCTTCCATTTGACATCAAATTTTCTCATTACTTCTTGTGGTGAGAAGAGCAATTGTAGAGATAGTTGCTAATATACCTAAGAATTGACCAAATTGAATGCATATAGTTAGACCAATCTTTTCTACATGTGATGTGAATTATGGTTTCCCTTGTTGAATGATATCTTGACCTCCAAGATTTGTAAATTTCTCTTGATGAATAAGATTCTAAAAGCTTTTATAGATTTGCAGCACATGGAAAAATGTATGTTTCTTATAAGCTTGAAAATCTAGAATACTCAAAACAATGATTGAGAGAGAAGATGGCCCATTCATGATACTAATATATATGCAAACTTGTAGCACACAAATAAGATTCTAAAAGCTTTTGTGGATATGTAGTGCATGAACAAACATATGTTGATTACAATCTCAACAACAAAATGGGTGATAACAAAAAAAAATCAATCTAGAGAATAGTTAGCAAAGTAAATGGAGAAGGCATGTCATTTGTTCTTGGTAGACGTTATAAATGAGAAAGTAAATATGCATTCTATCAATTTTTGGAATGAGCTATGGAGAATTTGATTTGTTACATATGTCATGGTCAAAATTAAACATTTTCGGTCCATTTCATCTACTCAGAATCCTTAATGCATCCTTTTTCATTTTGTATTGGTGCATTACACCTTAGAGTTTTGTGCATTACACCTATATCCTCATTGGGATCTCCACCTAAGTCTTTTTCTGCTTTTTTTTACAAATTCTTCGGCTTCTGTCACCTAGCTTGACCTCTGTCCCTAACACATCTAAGTCCTTAACGTATTTGAGTCATTAATGTATCATTATCATTATTTGGCCTCTGTCACCTGGCATGACCTCTATGGAATCTCTGTTACCTGGAGTACCTTTTTATCCACTGCATACAATGTTACTCTTTGATTCTCTACGTTACCACCAAAATACCTTTGGCATATCTTAGGGCCTACGTTACTACTTCACCAAATGGAAGACATATCAAGAGAGCTCAATCATACACTTAGGCCATTAAATATATGGTCTTGAGATCATTAAGATCTCTTTTGATCATTTTTTATCACCAATATCACTCTCACTGTGTGTATAGTATTTCTTTGTATATGAAATCATGGCTCTGCGTATGTGCTTAAGACCACACTAATTAACTAACATCTATCATGCATGTAACCACAACAACAATAGAATGACACACAAACACACATAAGGAATATAACAACCATTACCTGCATGCCCATATATGACGATCTACTCTTACCCCGAGGTTTAGTGCTGCAACCTCGCTCTAATAATTTGCTTCTCCTGCTCTATCTCAACCAACATATTAGCAGCATAACATACCATCAACATCATGATGACACAAACTGCAATAATTACTATCACAATGCAGGTATAAAAATCACATAGACAACTAACATGCATGCATGACAAACACATTCTGCCCATCCAGTCCAAGTGTTTGAACCATGCTCTGATACCACTCTATAACCACCTCCTCCCACACTTACCCAAGTTCACTGGTCCATCGGCGTAAATATGTGACAAAGATTTACTATGACATGACTCAACCTCCTAAGTACAATTAAGGAAGTGGAATTGACAACTGAAACCTTACTAATCTTCCTCATGAGCTACAAGACCCTCGAGAGCTAAACCACCCCTCCAGGTGCCCAAACCCTGAGTCAAATTGCTTTTTCACTTACCTAAACTCCCAGTCGCATGTACAAGCCTGCATCCATGCGATTGTAGGCCCCAGTCGCATGCATAAGCCTGCAAGAAATAAATTGCAACCTTTTTTTCCCAGTTTTGTGCTTGCAACCGCAGAATCTGAGCCACGTTTTCAAGGCTAGTCTCCATACCACTGCCCAAAACTTGATGAAACTTTCCAAAACTATAAATGACACAAATAAAAAGCCTCTAACATAAAAATTGATTAAGGACTTGACCTAAACAAGCCTAACCATGATAGTCATTTCATCAAACACATCGCGAACATGTAATTTACAAGTCATGAATGCATAATTAAACATAGGGTTCTGATATTTATCTGAGAATCATCAAGAAGGTCTAATACCCTCTCATAATAGTTGCAATAACATTTGTTAGTCCATGCATTCATCAACCATTCATGTATTCATCAAACATGTCAAGATCCATAGACAATATACATCATGTAACTAACATATAACCAACATATAAACCAACAAATAACCAACATATAAACCATGACAACTCAGCCATAATATCACCATCATAATCAATACATATATACATGAATCACAATATAAATTCCTCTTATTAACATATGAAAATGCCAACCAAGTCAAGGACTTCCACATACCACCCAACCATAGATTGGGTTGAACCAAATCTTTCTTTCAACCAATCACCCTCATGCCATATTCCAAGCATGAATGTGGTATCTCATGGAATGAATCAAACAAAACCAAACCAAGGCTTCAAGAGGCCAAACTGCCTCAACTAGTGATTCCACCTCACGGTTGGATCACTAAACACCACCAGATCGATCTCTACCAAAGTTGTCTAGGGCTCCAGAGCGTTTGTTCCAACCTGACTCCGGGACTAGTAACTCAACCCACAACTCTCACAGGGATCCATAGCATTTGTCCAACCAAGGCTTCCAAGACTAGTAAATCAACTCACCAAGGGCTCCAGAGAATTTGTCCAACTAAGGCTTCTAGGACTATTAACTCAACCATAGTTATTCTAAGGCTTCCATAGCGTTTGTCCAACCAAGGCTCCAAGAATTAATAGCTCAACCCACAACCATAAGGAATATGAACACCAATCAGAAAACAAATGGGAAAATCTACAACACCATGGCTATCTAGAAAATAACAAGGCTAGGCAAAACCACTGTCAATCCAGACAATCCTGCATGCCAATGACAGATCATAACCAACCAACCACATGCATGCCAAAACTAACAAGGAAATCATACATGCAACTTCGGTACCTGCAAAGAAAACCTACTGTAGTTGTTGATATTGTTGTCCCCTTGTGCTTTACTGCTTTTCCTTTGCCTTCTTGCTCCAAATCCAAAGTATGCCCAAAATCCTCCAAGAGTGCTCCAAGAAACTCTAAGTGTGCAAGAGTATGAGAGAATAGAATAGAGCTCCACCAAAACCTGTCAAAATGCCATGAATTGATGCTCATAATCCTTTTTATTAATGAGGCCTCTTTTTTCTTCAATTTCCATTATTTTCCTCCATTTTCCTCCTCACATGCAACCCATGACCTTTCATCTCCCTTTTCTCTTAATTTTCTTTATTTTCATATGTTAAATTCCAATTGCTGCCTCTTTTCCTTTTCATAACCATTTCCAATTTCCTTAGCCATAATAAACTGAAATAACACCCATTAGGATTTTTGGCCACCATTGATCTTGGAATACGTGTCCCATGACCTTGATCTTATATTTTTTTTACATGGAAAATCATGCAGGGGTTGTTATAGAACCCTCCCCCTTGGGGGAACATCGTCCCCAATGTTCAATGACACCTATAAACCAACAAGCCGCTGTAAACAAAACATACTGCCCATGGAGCTTTATAACTCAGCTCGTTGCAATATTTACAATGACCACTGCTGAAAACATAAGAAACATACCATTTACTAGATATTTACAGCACAACTCATTTACGGTATTTATAATAACATCCACATATATACTCATGCACATTTGCTTCAACCAACAAATAATTATATTGTCTATCGAGCTTTATAGCCACAACTTGATACAATATTCACAATAACATACACATATACACATATGCACATTTACTCTAACCAACAAATAAAATGATACAATGCCTACATCAACAACAAGGGAATCCAAAGCCTCGCACCTCCACCCTCAAAGTAATACCAGGATTCAACTCCTTCCTAGGAAGTCTGGAATTCACCGCGAAATTCAAAATCTGCATCCAATGTCCAACTCTACGATCCTTGCGCTACTTGTTCTCTCAGTGAACAGTTACTGACTCATTGTTCTAAGGCACACTCCTAATGTGTTTCTGATTCCATCTGACAATGCTAATGAGCATAATCAATGTATTCCCTAGCCTTCCCTTCTCTGCTACACAGTCCCTCGGGAAATTTGGTAACCCCTTTCCATGTAATCACACACCTTTTAAGTTTCATGGGCATTCCCTTCTCTGCTACACATTCCCTCGGGTGACCCATCCCTTGGCAAGGTTTCCTCGCATCGGAAGGTCGAAAAACCAAGGCATATCCCTTCCTTAAAACCATCATACCAGTAATAACATGCTTGATAATCAATGGACAGTATTTGGTACCAGTGTCCCACAATGGCCCTACTCCTGAAATGCTTTACCAACATACTACTGCTTGTTCCAATTCCTTTTGTTGTTGTTGCTAATCCTTGCAGTTAGTTCCAACCACCTAATTGGGAACTTTCATGATTTCCTATACCAACCACATAATTTCCGTTACATTAAAAATAAATTGAAATAAATTCATATCATACCTCATCAGTAGCTCGTCAATATGGTATACTTGCAATTTTGTTCACTTCCTGTCACAACAAGTCAAACTAGTTATTTGATCAAATCATCATGTATAACATATCACATCAGGTTAGCTCAAATGCAACCATCATAAATCAGAATCATAAATCACATGTAACCATCATAAATCATAGACATATATCATATGCATAATAAAACTGAAATAAAATACTAATACTTATCCTTCAACCAGTCCTTTACTTCACCCTTTGTTCTTCGTCCTTTCCATACACACACATGATCGGTTTCCAAACTCGACAAGCATCCAATACCTTCTCTTCTCTTCGATCATGTACACATACATACAATGTACATCACACGCATACACCCACACACCATGTACCACACAACACATACACCTACATCCGGTGTAGAACACAACACATATACGTACACAGAGTACAACACAATGAATACACATGTCACAATACAATGACTACAAAGTGCACATATGTACACAACACAACATGTACAACATGCACACATTACCACATTTACATAACACAACATGTACGACATGCACACAATACCACATGTACAACATGTACACAACACCACTTGCACAACATGTACACAACACCACATGCACGCAACACCACTTGCATAACGTGTACACAACACCACCTGCACAACGTGTGCACAACACCACATGTACATAAAACCACATGCACGATGTGTCACAACACCACATGCACACAACAACATATGTACAATCATGCACACAACACCATATTTACACAACACTACATATGCAACTTGTACATAACACCATATGTACATAGCACCACATATACAACATGTGGACAACACCATATGTACACAACACCGCATGTCCAACATGCCCACGACATCATATGTACACAACACCGCATATCCAACATGTACACAACACCTCATATACAACATGTACCCAACACCATATGTACATAACACCGCATATACAACACGTACACAACACCATATGTACATAACACCGCTATAAAATGTGTACACAACACCATATGTACATAGCACCACATATACAACAATAGTATTACACATTGAGAGACCACACTGACTCTACCATGCAACCTTGCTTATAGTGTCTTTCCATTATCCATGCTTGTCCAACATGTCGTAGATCACATTGCTTTCATTTCGCTGCTGTATCCCTCAGCATAGCCTGTCCATAACATAAACATAGACATAGTATAATCACATAATATTAATTCATATCCACATAATACTGACCTCATAGATCTGTCAAGGCTACTCTTCCCACTTGGTTCCTCATAAGACCAGGAACCTCTTCTTGCCATCCAAATGCATAAACAATCATTCCTCCACAAGAATGATTCTTAATGACCCTGTCAGGAAATGACATACATACATACATATATACATATAAACATTAGCATAAAAAAAACATGATCCATGATGACCCTATCAAACAACAATATACATACATACATATATACATATAAACATTGGCATAATCATGATCACCACATAATACTAGATATCATAAGGATAAGGTTAAGAGAACTCCCTTTATCCATGCACAACATGGAGAACAACAACTGACAACATAGCCAAGGCATATGACACCTCAAATCCATTTAATTTACCTTTCTTGGTTACCTTCCTCATGACTTTCCTGCCACCATCCATTTATCCGAATGGACCCAACCAACTTAATCGATTATCATAATCTTGTCTTCAGTTGCCCTTATACATGTACCGGGCTTCATCCATGTCTTACATTACTTGTTGGGTACCACATGGCTCTCGCCAAGCTCCAATAACTTCCTCTTTCCCAACCAATCCCAAGACCCCCAAAACATAAAACACAAGAACAAGAAACAAAGATGAAGAAGACCATGAAAACCAATAACAATACGACACCACAACCAAAGTGGCATGCGACAACATAAAAAAAGTGGCATGCCCATGCACCAGACATAAACAAAACTGCAAATCAATTGCAAACAAATCACAAAGCACCAAAAACTCAAAACTAGCAACAAACACTGTGACTCGATCCCCATGGGTTCCCAATGCTTCTAAGGGAAAGCTCAACCCGAGCCTTCTTCAAGATTTCATGGCAGTGTCTTTTCCATGCAATTCCCTTCATCATACTGCCATAAAACATAATTGTCAATTCATAAATCAACATAACGATATACTAGTTACCTTACCTTGTAATACCCAGCACGCTAACCTATAACTGAACACATACATGTATAATTTCTCAAGGGACTCTGATTCCTTGATGAATCCTACCATAACTGAAAACCAACTACTATGCATGTTAGATAAATGTTCAGGAATATAGCACATATCCACATAATGTAAAACGAAATCAAGGTTAAGAAGACTTCTTGTATTCAGGCAAAGCACTCATTCATTTGGAATTGCAGTTTCTCAAACATAGCCAAGTAATTATCATCCAATTCCTTTCATTTACCCTTTTACCTTGCTGCAATTGAATCTTATTGGGTGTTATCACATCACCCAACTGTTAGTTATATAAACAAATCAATTGTTACCTTGTCATGTTAATATCAAGCATGTTGCCCTGCAATTGTTCACACATGTCAATCACATGTTCCAAAGATCAAGACATCATGTTTGTTAATATGAAATCAGCCTTTACCAATACTAACAACCATTTCATAATCGACAATCAACTCACATTCATTAGTCATAATAGATAAACCAACTAAGTGACATAATCAAACTCATATGACAGTGTATTTCAAGGGAGGCTATCACGTCTGCACAATTCAGTCCAGATTAGTATGACCCAATATCACAAATATATTGACTCATACCTAGATATCATAACAATAACCATCTGCATAGCCCAATCTAGACTAGCATGATACATATAACATTAAGATCTTAGTTTCAATGAACATGCTCATCATGCATATGACAACAAGTTACTACCATGCATGGCTATCTCACACATGTGCTTATGACTGCACTAATTAACTAACCTCTATCATGCATGTAACCACAACAACAATAGAATGAAAAACTTATATATAACTGTAACGCATCTAACAACCATTAACCAACATACTTTCATGCCCAACATACAAACCTATATGATGATCTACTCTTACCTCGAGGTCTAGTGCTACAAGCTCACTCTAATAAAATGCTTCTCCTGCTCTATCTCAACCAACATATCAACATCATAACATACCAACAATATCATGATAACACAAACTGCAGTAATTAATATCACAATGCATGCATAACAATCACATAGACAACTAACATGCATGCATGACAAACACATTCCACCCGTCTAGTCCAAGTGTTTGAACCATGCTCTTATACCACTCTATAACCACCTCCTCCCATGCTTACCCAAGTTTATTGGTCCATCGGGGTAAATATGTGACGAAGAGTTATTATGACATGACTTAACCTCTTAAGTACAATTAAGGAAGTGGAATCGACAAATAGAAACGTTAATAACCTTCCTTAGGAGCTACATGACCCCCAAGAGCTAAACCACCCCTCCAGGGGCACAAAACCTGAGTAAAATTGATTTTTCACTGGCTTGAACTCCCAGTTGCATGCACAAGCCTACATCCATGCAACTACAGGCCTCCAGTTGCATTAATAATCTTGCAAGGGAGAGACTGCAGTCTTTTTTTTCCCAGTTTTGTGCCTATGACCACGAAATTTGAGCCACCTTTTAAGGGCTAGTCTCCAGACCACTGCCCAGAACTTGATGAAACTTTCCAAAAAATAAATGACACAAAGACAAAGCCTCTAACACAAAACTTGATCAAGGACTTGACCTAACCAAGCCTAACCATGACAGTCATTTTGTCAAACACATGGCAAACATGTAATCTACAGGCCATGAATGCATATTTAAACATAAGGGTGTGATACTTAGGTGAAAATCATCAAGAAGGTCAAATACCCTCTCATAATAGTTGCAATAACATTTGTTAGTCCATGCATTCATCAACAATTCATTTATTCATCAAACACGTCAAGAACCTGTTGTGGCCACAACCACCACCCTATTAAAACCTGCTCTGGTGGCAAATTTGAATGGGTCCCCTAGACGTTTGGTCTTTCATTTCTAACTGGAGTTGTCACATGGAATTATGTTTTCAATTCTTAATGGTCAAGACCCCCTTGAATAAATCTCTGCGGAATGATTTATTTATAACCCAGTCCAACCCTTCATTCATATCCTTTCATCAGGACTTACTCAACCCACAAAACCTTCTATCGCGTCTTTATTTCTATTATAACGCTTTTATAATAGAAATACTCTACAAGCATGCATAACTTACCTTTTTCGTGCTTCCTCGGTCTTTACACATTTCTCGAAGCTTGCCTTTATCACTATCACAATCCCGCAATCTCCGCGGTCACACTACGCATTCCTCTTTTGCATCCAATGTGCGATGACCTCCCTGACTTCAAATGCAATTAACCATGTCCATATCCTATCGGGTCCACCGTTACATCGCTCCATCGCATATCGCATTTTACATTGGTTAAGGGCTAAGGTCTACCTCCCATGAATAATTGCGATCCGATCAGGCCTCCGATCGCATCGCACATCGCAATCGCGCTTCATTAAAACCCAAGGTCCATTCACTCGCCATTGAAACATTGTGATGTGATGTTCATTTAAGCTTCTCCACCGTTGATCAGAGAATATGATCCAACGGTCAGCCATAATGTCGCTTATCGCAAATCGCAATCAGCACTTTCAACCAGTGCATCGGCCCAAGCTTCGACATTCTGCGATATGGCGGACCCGCCGGGATTATTAAACATAACGCATATATTTTGTCAGGTCCGGCCCATCGCAAATCGCAATCGGCGGAACCAGGGGTGATGTTGCATGTGACTGCCCGCTGTGGTGTGCGATTGCGACTTGATCGCATCGCAACCTTGGCTAAACCAGGGGCCGATTCTTTCACCATAGTCCATCTCTTTATAAAAGTTTTAATGAGGGCAAGATTTGTTTTTTGGGCATTTCTAGCATATTTTTCATAATCATAGCTAATGTTAATTATTTCTGCAGGCGAGAATCAAGGGAAGGCAAGCGAGGTCGAAGAGCAGATGCGTAAGCATCAAGAATGGTTGCGGGTAAAAGACACATGAGTAGATCCGAAGAGTTTATATATGCCGGTGTATTCTATTGAAGATCCGACCTTAGGCGTTCACGGTCGGGTTTCCATGTGTTGCCTGTGTATTTCGAAAGTTATGTTGTCCCGGGTTTTATCATGAAGAGATGACACGCAGTCATGCTCCTTTCCATTGACATCCATTCATTTCCCCAGGAAATAAAACGCTCCAGCAAATGTGGCCTCAACTGTTAGTGGTTTCACCGACTGTGGTACGTCTGTATATTTTAATTTGTATATCGAAAAGGGCAGGAAGGTGGAAAGTCAGGATAAGACGGAGGGTCAGTTTCTTTCTGCATAAGTATTACCTCTGGAGATCAAAAGGAGGATTTTTTTTGGCGGAATAGGGGTTAATTTTATTATGCTAATAAAGAAGACTGTTTCGGTCAAGAAGAAACCTTTTTTTAGATTCATTTTCCTTTTTCTTTCATGTTTGGAATCAGGGTGTTGTGAGTGGCATGAGGATATATATGTTTTGTTTTTATGCACAATGATAACAGACAACTTATGACTAGTCTTGGTTATTTGAATATAATTCGTTATCACGGTTAACTCATGAGCGGTCTCTAATTCGAAGCTATATTAAACATCAATTGCAAGTTTTATTTGTAGAAACATGAATGTGTATTCTTGTATGAATAATTAGATTGCAATTAAGCTTAAATATAGCCTTGTTCATCGGTGAACACAATAATTGATTCATTTGGACTTGGAATCTATGTATGATGTTTAATCTCTTTTGATTATGCTCCTGTAAGATAGGTTAGAATAGTTAAGATTAACACAAGTAGGTAGAATCAGTATAGGTAGAGCTTAGTGCATATAGGTTAGCTATTTCTTTTGTTAATTTAATTGAAGTCTTCCTCCTAGAAGTAATCTTTCAACACCTATAATAGTTTACGGGATCCTTTAAAACCCGTTGGAACTAGCCACTCCAAACGAAAGTGGATCTAATTGGGGTTTGCGATTGGGTTGGTTCCCTTTGTTGGCACAACAAACATTCGACGCGACAACAAAACCATAGACAATATACATCATGCAACCAACATATAACCAACATATAAACCAACAATTAATCGATATATAAACCATGGCAACTCAACCATAATATCACCATCATAATTAATACATATATACATGAATCACAATAGAAATTTCCTCTTATTAACATATGAAAATGCCAACCAAGTCAAGGACTTCCACATACCACCCGACCATAGATTGAGCTGAACCAAATCTTTCTTTCAGCTAATCACCCCCACGCCATATTCCAAGCATGAATGTGGGATCTCATGGAATAAACCAAACAAAACCAAACTAGGGCATCAAGAGGCCAAACCGCCTCAAACCTCAACCAATGATTCCACCTTATGGCTGAACTTCACTAACCACCACCAGATCGGTCTCTACGAAAGTTGTCCAGGGCTCCAGAGTGTTTGTTCCAACCTGACTCCAGGACTATTTACTTAACCCATAGTTGTCGTAGGGCTCCAGAGCATTTCTCCAACCAAGGCTTCCATGACTAATAACTAAACCCACCAAGGGCTCCACAATGTTTGTCTGACCAATGCTTCCAGGACTAGTAACTCAACCCAAGTTGTTCCAGGGCTTCCAGACTGTTTTTCCAACCAAGGCTCCAGGAACTAATAGATCAACTCATAGGCATAAGGAACATGAGCACCAATTAGAAAAAAAATGGGAAAGCCCACAAGAACATGGATATACAAGAAATGGAAAGGCTAGGAAAAACCACTATCAATCCACGCAATCCTCCATGCCAATGATATATCATAACCAAACAACCACATGCATATGCCATGCATGCCAAAACTAGCGAGGAAATCATACATGCAAGTCGGTACCTACAAAGAAAACCCGTTGTAGCTACTAATCTCGTTTTCCCCTTGTGCCTTCATGCTTTTCGTTTTCCTTCTTGCTCCAAATCCAAAGTATGCCCAAAATCCTGCAAGAGTGCTCCAAGAAACTCTAGTGTGCAAGTGTATTAGAGAATGAGAGAATATAAGAGAGCTCCACCCAAATCTTGTCAAAAGGCTATGAACTGATCCTTAGAAGCCTTTTTATCAATGAGGCCTCTATTTTCTTCAATTTCTATTATTTTTCTTCATTTTCCTCCTCACAAGCAATTTGTGACCTTTCATCTCCCTTTTCTTCTATTTTTCTTTGTTTTCATAAATAAAATGCCAATTAATGCCTCTTTACCTTTTCAAAACCTTTACCAATTTCCTTAGCCATAATCAATTGATTTGACACCCACTAGAATGTTTTTCCCACCATTCATCTTGGAATACGTGTCCCATGACCTTGGCCTTATATGTTTTTTTACATCGAAAATCAACTAGGGGTTGTTATTGACAAAGTTTTGCTTCATTCCTTTCACTGTTTAGATGATCTCATATCTCTCAGTTGATGGGGGCATTTTAAACCTAAAATATATATGTTTGTTACAATGTTTATGAACTCCGGTCCCATGCTAAGCCAATCATGCAAACATACAATATCAAATAGAATCAGTGGGTCATGCCACCCACACACTTAACCCAAGATTCAAACTCATCACACAATACATAGTTCCTCTATCGTATGGGTTTGTAATCCAACCTGCCATATGAGGCCAAGATCCAACTTTCCGTATGAGCTGACAATCTAATTTTCTTGCATCTCCTAGTTCAATGTTGTGTGTAGTCCTTGATCCTACATCATGCACAACCCTTGGCTTACCCCATGCCACAACTTAGTTTTACACTGTGCAACAACTCTTGGTTCAAGTCGTCCATAGTCCGCACCTTGTTGCATCGTTCCAGATTGCCTATACATAAGTTTCAACCCATGAATGCACTCACATGATCTATGCTACAGTCCTAAGAGTTTAGTGCACCATCTTGTGCATGCTCTATAGACGAGAACCTTAAAATGACTCTAACTATAGTTACTTCACTCCTCACCCTACAATGTGAGTTGTAATGTGTGTGATTTGAGTTGTTGTTTTCTTTGTGTCTATATTTATTTCTTTGTAGTATTAGTAGAGCTGTCTTTTTTTGTTAACAATAAAACTTAGAAATTCAAAGATCTTTTCACTCATATCCAATATTATGATTGAGGAAATGAACATGGTGTCCAAAGTCACCAAACTAGTAATGATTATATTGAAGCACTTCAAATTTTTATTTTTATTTTCTCTTTGTAACAAATATTGGCCTTGCATTTTTTAATATACTCTCTATCCCCATCTGCACTTCATGTACATAGTTTGATTAATGCATACTTGAGTCTAATTGTTCTCATTTTTTCATAGTGCTAGTGGCCCTTTAGTAATTTCATTACATAAACAATGTCATTTTACAAGGCTATGTTGTCATTTTATGAGGTTGTGGCTCTCCATTTGACCAATACTTCTTTGATAAATTCGTTCTCTTTGTCTTAAAAAATGCAGTTGTTCTCCATGGTTTATTGTTCAAGCATATTGTTGAGGAAGTCACAATTTGTGTGCTTGTTCTTATGTCTTTGAACTCATTAGCCCTTTTTCATTTAATTGCAGAGGAACTTCAAAATTTTAGGCATCCATCACTTGTATACATGAGTACATAAGATCATAAATTTGGCATCAATACTAAGCATATATATCATTCAAATTATTTGTGATTGTAATGACAGAGCTGAAGGATTTTGAAGAAATCCTAGTGATGCAAGAATATACATATACTAAATTAGATTCATATTAAAAAAGCTCTGACTATGTATGTCCAACTGTTTACCCTTTTGATGATGATAGGTTAGATACACATTTCTTGGATAGATTTTGATACCAAAGCTATATTATAAGATGTCAACATTTTTATTGTTGAATCAGCTTGATGGTTTTCTACATGAAGAAGGTTGATCCAGCCTATATAGATTATTGTGCTATGGATTTTCATATCTAGTATTCTCGTTTTGTTGCTATCATGTGATTATAGAGACTCCCCCTTAGATAGTACATCATTTTTATATTCTCTACATTCCTTTTAAGCTCATCTTTGAATTCAAACTGATGAAAAGAGGCAGCGGGGACTATCCCTAATTTGATCCTTAGATATTCAAATGGTTCTCTTTCCAAGGGCTTAGTAAAGATATCTATTATCTGTTCTTTAGTAGATATGTACTTGTTGACGGTGTTGGACCCGCCAACATTTAGGGGATCACCTCGGTATGAAGTCCCAACTAGACCTCACACCGTTTGGTGTGGGAGTCCCATCCGGTATGATGGCCCGGTTGCCATTACCTTAAATATTTTCCTTAGCTCTTGCTTATCAGCACAAGAGAGTGGTATGCTTTGTCTTCGAGTAGTGAGGTTCGCATGCCTGGTGATTTCCAGTGTGACTTGTGTCAAAGGTTCTTTCACCATAGAGGGAGAGGGTGGGAGTGAGTCCCAAGTCGGATGGGAGGAAGCCCCAACTCTGTTAGGAACACACAACACAACAGGACGTGCACAAATTCTAGAAGAGCAATCCACACAGATGCGACAGTCACAACACACAAGGAAAGATAACACGTACAACACACAATGGAGGAGTCTACGCGAGTGCGACGATTGTTATAGCAAGTTTACGTGAAAGGTCTATCTGATGTCCGGGGAGGTAACCAACATGGGTAGGACAACATTAACAGCTCATACAACACATTTTCATTAATATATATGTATTACAACAATTGAATGAGTTCAAGTGTTAAACACAGGTTAAAGCAACATGCATTACAAGTGTTCAAGATTAGTCTTACAACAGTTACAACACATGTGAAAACATGCTGGCCTGTTAGCAGGCTTCTGAATTAAGCGAAATTTCCAAGACACATCATTACACCATACATCACTAACCCCGTGGGTGGGGCGTTGGAGCCACTACTTACTCCTCAAAGAAAATATTACAAACTCTCAAGGCTATGTGGGAGGAGCTGAGGTGAAAAGTCCTTTGCATGTACAAATGAGGGGGTATTTATAGCCAAGGGTGAAACTGACCCTTGTGGTTGTTCGACTTCCCTCATGATTGTTTGACTTCCATGACCTTTTGAATTTACATGACTCTTCATATGACAAGTGGGTCTCTTGGACTTCCACGTTACATTACATTGATTGACAGTATGGCCCATAGTAGAGATGTGGACGACATGACTCATGACAAGACTCGACATGATAGTGCTGGTACATTCATGTTGTTGCTGGTGTGCATGTTGAGCTGCAGTGTTTCTGGATGATGGATGTCCTCATGGTGTGTCACAGCTTCACCTCTGCATGGCAAAGTGTGCGGAGTCTTCGATGGTCGTT
Source organism: Pinus tabuliformis (assembly GCA_031772625.1). NCBI lineage: Eukaryota > Viridiplantae > Streptophyta > Pinopsida > Pinales > Pinaceae > Pinus > Pinus tabuliformis. Next base: position 240,862,503 of record CM062817.1, read on the forward strand.
GGGTTGGCTTGATGTTGCATTCGTACGTTTCTCCTTGCTTGCATGTTGGCATTCTTGACAGGTTCATTCGTTCACAAAAAGTGCATGTCCATCCGTCCGTCCATGTGAGAACACATCCTTGCATATTCGTTCATCTGTCTGTCCGTGAACACATCTTTGCATGATCGTCTATTCGTGAGCACATCTCTTTGCATGCATCATTTGTTCGTCAATTGGCGAACATGTCCTTCCGCATGTACTCCCTTTGTTCATCCCACCCATTGCCATGCCATGTTTGTTTGTGTACCTGTATCTACAGTCACTCATGACGATATGACATCAAATCCATAAACCTCCTAGTCTACCATGATGCATGATCGTTTCAGATGCAGGGGACCGGGAGAGGAGACAAGGTTGCGAGTTTCGAGCTGGGATGGAGGCTCGGGCCACTACTAGTGAAAATTGCACATAAGTCACTAGGTGATGGAGATGAGAAATCTGGATCGATAGTGACTGTCCGTGAGGTTTGGCTCAATTGGAGGACAAAACTGCGCAAATTTTGGGATGAGCAGTCTGGGTTGGGCAGACAAAATCTGCACAATTTTTGGAAGGAGTGGGAGCCTGGCAGCCAAAACTGCGCAATTCCTAGAGGGAACTGGCATCTGGCTGTTGGGATCTTGGCAGCAAAAACTGCGCAATTCCTGGAGGGAACTGGCAGTCAGCTGCTGGGAGCTTGGCAACAAAAACTACACAATTCCTAGAGGGAACTGGGAGTCAGCTACTGGAATCTGCTGGTGGGAAAAATTGTGTTGATGTTGGGAGGCTAGCCTACTGATCACCTCTACATAGTTTCTAAGTTGAGCAGACTACTGGGAAGTAGAGGGCTTGCTCATGAAATCTTTGCAGTTTTCTAGGTGAGCAGCCGTTCGTCTAACTAGAGGGTTGGATGGAAAAACTACGCAATTTTCTAAGGGAGATAGGGACGAGCACTGGGTGTTTGTTTGTCCTATCTACGGAATTTTCTCAGTGAGTGGAGTGAGAAAAGTTTGCAACCACTGCGCAATTTTTGAGGGGAATGAGTGCCAGGGTGACTGCCGGGTCAAATTCTCCATTTAACCAGCATGAAGGTTGATTGATCAGCTTGCAGGCATCGTATTTTGAAATGGCCTACTTGATGCTTCTGTGCTATCCTGGGTGACAGTCGATCAAGATGAGGGTGGGCTGAAGGCCCGACTGTCAGAGGGGAATCTAGTCGTCAGAACTTCAACAAAATGACTAAGTGTGTGAGCAAGTGAAAAGATGCATTCATGTACTTACAAACACACACTTACATGATTTGACGATGAGACGATTCAAACCCTCTAGACACACATACTCAACATGACTCATTGACAGTGTGAGTGACAAGCGCGACGCTTGTGTTTGATCCTTGGATGACCGCGATGATGCTTGCACGACATTGTATATGACTCCATGTGTGAGTGCGACAGATGTTTACATAGCGAACACAACATGTACACACGAAGCGAAGACCTTGTGTATGACCAGAACATGGTCGCAAGCATGACATTGACATCAACATGCAAAAGTTGTTGGTGGAATGATCAAGAAAGGTGGGTGCGAAGACTCACACGAGCTCACAGAGTGAACCTGAGTGCATGCAGTCATCAAGTAAAAATCTCAAAGGAGGCTCTAAAATTGGATGTAGGCCAAAATTTTGGAGGTTGTTGCAGCCGCTACAACACTTGGCAACACACTGGTAGAACTCCAGCTTCTCTGTTTTGGTTCATTGACAACACAGGGCCCTTGGTATTTCGGGGAGTATTGAATCGCTATGCCAGTTATTTCGGCTTCCCCACTTATCCCATGGACATACATGGTTCACCTTTTTCCAACTCAGTCAAACACAACAAAACTTCAGCTTGATCACAGTGTTTCGAAATCGGGAAGGGTAGTTTAGCTCGCGAGTTGAAGATTTTCAGAATATAAGTTTCATCTCTGGTGTTTCTCCACTACCAGCAAGCCTTGATAGTACCCCGACAGAGTCACGTAGGAACACACGCATTGCTCCACTGCCAGCGAGCCTGTTCAGTACTCCAGTGGACTTGCATGCGACCGTCCGATGACTGCCACGTGGCTCAGTCTTAACGGCTCAGATCTGGTTGTCGGATAACTGCCACGTGGCGCCCTCTGGACGGCTTAGATCTGGCCATCGGATGACCACCACGTGGCTCATTTTCAACGGCTTAGATCTGACCATCGGATGACCGCCACATGGCTCATTCTCAACGGTTTAGATCTGGCCGTCGGATGACCACCACGAGGCACCCTCTGGATGGTAGAGATCTTACCATCAGATGACTGCCACGTGGTTCATTTTCATCGGCTTAGATCTGCCCGTCGGATGACCGCCATGTGGCTCATTCTCAACGGCCCAGATCTGGCTGTTCGATGACGACCACGTGGCTCATTTTCAATGGCCCAAATCTGGCTATCTGATGACCGTCACGTGGCCCATTCTCAACAGCTTCAATTTGGCGGTCGGATGACCGCCACGTGGCTCATTTTCAACGGCTCAAATCTGGTTGTCCGATGAATGCCACATGATGCTCTCTAGAAGACCCAGACCTAGCCGTTCGATGAACGCCACATGGTGCTCTCTGGATGGCCCAGACCTAGCTGTCGGATGACCGCCACGTATCCCATTTTCAATGGCCCAGATCTGGTTGTCATATATCTGCCACGTGGCATCCTCTGGACAGCTTAGATCTGGCCATTGGATGACCGCCATGTGGCTCATTCTCAACGGCCCAGATTTGGTTATCGGATGACCGCCATGTGGCTCATTCTCAATGGCTTAGATCTGGCCTTCGGATGACTGCCACATGGCTCATTCTCAATGGACAAGATTTGGTCGTCCGATGATCGCCACGTGGCTCATTCTCAACGGACCAGATTTGGCCATCCGATGACTGCCACGTGGCTCATTCTCAACGGCCCAGATCTGGTCATTTGATGACCACCATGTGGCGCCCTCTGGACGGCCCATATCTGGCCATCCGATGACTGCCACATGGCGCCCTCTGGACGGCCCATATCTGGCCGTCTGTGACTGCCACGTGGCGCCCTCTGTACGGCAAAGATCTAGCCATCGGATGACTGCCACGTGACCCATTCTCAACGGCCCAGATCTGGCCGTCGGACGACCACCACGTGACTCTTTCTCAATGGCTTAGATCTGGTCGTCACATGGCTCATTCTCAAAGGCTTAGATCTGGCCATCGGAAGACTGCCACGTGGCTGATTCTCAACGGCTTAGATCTAGCTGTCGAATGATGACCACTGGCTCATTCTGAATGGCTAAGATCTGGTCGTCGGATGATGGCCACGTGGCTTGTTCTTAACGGCCCAGATCTCGTTGTTGGATGATCGCCACGTGGCGCATTCTCAATAGCCCAAATTTCGCCGTCCGATGACCGCCACGTGGCACATTTTCAATAGCACAGATCTCGACGTCCGATGACTAAGGCACACTCCTAATGTGTTTCTGATTCCATCTGACAATGCTAATGAGCATAATCAATGTATTCCGTAGCCTTCCCTTCTCTGCTACACAGTCCCTCGGGAAATTTGGTAACCCCTTTCCATGTAATCACACACCTTTTAAGTTTCATGGGCATTCCCTTCTCTGCTACACATTCCCTCGGGTGACCCATCCCTTGGCAAGGTTTCCTCGCATCGGAAGGTCGAAAAACCAAGGCATATCCCTTCCTTAAAACCATCATACCAGTAATAACATGCTTGATAATCAATGGACAGTATTTGGTACCAGTGTCCCACAATGGCCCTACTCCTGAAATGCTTTACCAACATACTACTGCTTGTTCCAATTCCTTTTGTTGTTGTTGCTAATCCTTGCAGTTAGTTCCAACCACCTAATTGGGAACTTTCATGATTTCCTATACCAACCACATAATTTCCGTTACATTAAAAATAAATTGAAATAAATTCATATCATACCTCATCAGTAGCTCGTCAATATGGTATACTTGCAATTTTGTTCACTTCCTGTCACAACAAGTCAAACTAGTTATTTGATCAAATCATCATGTATAACATATCACATCAGGTTAGCTCAAATGCAACCATCATAAATCAGAATCATAAATCACATGTAACCATCATAAATCATAGACATATATCATATGCATAATAAAACTGAAATAAAATACTAATACTTATCCTTCAACCAGTCCTTTACTTCACCCTTTGTTCTTCGTCCTTTCCATACACACACATGATCGGTTTCCAAACTCGACAAGCATCCAATACCTTCTCTTCTCTTCGATCATGTACACATACATACAATGTACATCACACGCATACACCCACACACCATGTACCACACAACACATACACCTACATCCGGTGTAGAACACAACACATATACGTACACAGAGTACAACACAATGAATACACATGTCACAATACAATGACTACAAAGTGCACATATGTACACAACACAACATGTACAACATGCACACATTACCACATTTACATAACACAACATGTACGACATGCACACAATACCACATGTACAACATGTACACAACACCACTTGCACAACATGTACACAACACCACATGCACGCAACACCACTTGCATAACGTGTACACAACACCACCTGCACAACGTGTGCACAACACCACATGTACATAAAACCACATGCACGATGTGTCACAACACCACATGCACACAACAACATATGTACAATCATGCACACAACACCATATTTACACAACACTACATATGCAACTTGTACATAACACCATATGTACATAGCACCACATATACAACATGTGGACAACACCATATGTACACAACACCGCATGTCCAACATGCCCACGACATCATATGTACACAACACCGCATATCCAACATGTACACAACACCTCATATACAACATGTACCCAACACCATATGTACATAACACCGCATATACAACACGTACACAACACCATATGTACATAACACCGCTATAAAATGTGTACACAACACCATATGTACATAGCACCACATATACAACAATAGTATTACACATTGAGAGACCACACTGACTCTACCATGCAACCTTGCTTATAGTGTCTTTCCATTATCCATGCTTGTCCAACATGTCGTAGATCACATTGCTTTCATTTCGCTGCTGTATCCCTCAGCATAGCCTGTCCATAACATAAACATAGACATAGTATAATCACATAATATTAATTCATATCCACATAATACTGACCTCATAGATCTGTCAAGGCTACTCTTCCCACTTGGTTCCTCATAAGACCAGGAACCTCTTCTTGCCATCCAAATGCATAAACAATCATTCCTCCACAAGAATGATTCTTAATGACCCTGTCAGGAAATGACATACATACATACATATATACATATAAACATTAGCATAAAAAAAACATGATCCATGATGACCCTATCAAACAACAATATACATACATACATATATACATATAAACATTGGCATAATCATGATCACCACATAATACTAGATATCATAAGGATAAGGTTAAGAGAACTCCCTTTATCCATGCACAACATGGAGAACAACAACTGACAACATAGCCAAGGCATATGACACCTCAAATCCATTTAATTTACCTTTCTTGGTTACCTTCCTCATGACTTTCCTGCCACCATCCATTTATCCGAATGGACCCAACCAACTTAATCGATTATCATAATCTTGTCTTCAGTTGCCCTTATACATGTACCGGGCTTCATCCATGTCTTACATTACTTGTTGGGTACCACATGGCTCTCGCCAAGCTCCAATAACTTCCTCTTTCCCAACCAATCCCAAGACCCCCAAAACATAAAACACAAGAACAAGAAACAAAGATGAAGAAGACCATGAAAACCAATAACAATACGACACCACAACCAAAGTGGCATGCGACAACATAAAAAAAGTGGCATGCCCATGCACCAGACATAAACAAAACTGCAAATCAATTGCAAACAAATCACAAAGCACCAAAAACTCAAAACTAGCAACAAACACTGTGACTCGATCCCCATGGGTTCCCAATGCTTCTAAGGGAAAGCTCAACCCGAGCCTTCTTCAAGATTTCATGGCAGTGTCTTTTCCATGCAATTCCCTTCATCATACTGCCATAAAACATAATTGTCAATTCATAAATCAACATAACGATATACTAGTTACCTTACCTTGTAATACCCAGCACGCTAACCTATAACTGAACACATACATGTATAATTTCTCAAGGGACTCTGATTCCTTGATGAATCCTACCATAACTGAAAACCAACTACTATGCATGTTAGATAAATGTTCAGGAATATAGCACATATCCACATAATGTAAAACGAAATCAAGGTTAAGAAGACTTCTTGTATTCAGGCAAAGCACTCATTCATTTGGAATTGCAGTTTCTCAAACATAGCCAAGTAATTATCATCCAATTCCTTTCATTTACCCTTTTACCTTGCTGCAATTGAATCTTATTGGGTGTTATCACATCACCCAACTGTTAGTTATATAAACAAATCAATTGTTACCTTGTCATGTTAATATCAAGCATGTTGCCCTGCAATTGTTCACACATGTCAATCACATGTTCCAAAGATCAAGACATCATGTTTGTTAATATGAAATCAGCCTTTACCAATACTAACAACCATTTCATAATCGACAATCAACTCACATTCATTAGTCATAATAGATAAACCAACTAAGTGACATAATCAAACTCATATGACAGTGTATTTCAAGGGAGGCTATCACGTCTGCACAATTCAGTCCAGATTAGTATGACCCAATATCACAAATATATTGACTCATACCTAGATATCATAACAATAACCATCTGCATAGCCCAATCTAGACTAGCATGATACATATAACATTAAGATCTTAGTTTCAATGAACATGCTCATCATGCATATGACAACAAGTTACTACCATGCATGGCTATCTCACACATGTGCTTATGACTGCACTAATTAACTAACCTCTATCATGCATGTAACCACAACAACAATAGAATGAAAAACTTATATATAACTGTAACGCATCTAACAACCATTAACCAACATACCTTCATGCCCAACATATAAACCTATATGACGATCTACTCTTACCTTGAGGTCTAGTGCTACAACCTCACTCTAATAACATGCTTCTCCTGCTCTATCTCAACCAACATATCAACATCATAACATACCAACAATATCATGATAACACAAACTGCAGTAATTAATATCACAATGCATGCATAACAATCACATAGACAACTAACATGCATGCATGACAAACACATTCCACCCATCTAGTCCAAGTGTTTGAACCATGCTCTTATACCACTCTATAACCACCTCCTCCCACGCTTACCCAAGTTTATTGGTCCATCAGGGTAAATATGTGACGAAGAGTTATTATGACATGAATTAACCTCTTAAGTACAATTAAGGAAGTGGAATCGACAAATAGAAACGTTAATAACCTTCCTTAGGAGCTACATGACCCCCAAGAGCTAAACCACCCCTCCAGGGGCACAAAACCTGAGTAAAATTGATTTTTCACTGGCTTGAACTCCCAGTTGCATGCACAAGCCTACATCCATGCAACTACAGGCCTCCAGTTGCATTAATAATCTTGCAAGGGAGAGACTGCAGTCTTTTTTTCCCAGTTTTGTGCCTATGACCACGAAATTTGAGCCACCTTTTAAGGGCTAGTCTCCAGACCACTGCCCAGAACTTGATGAAACTTTCCAAAAAATAAATGACATGAAGACAAAGCCTCTAACACAAAACTTGATCAAGGACTTGACCTAACCAAGCCTAACCATGACAGTCATTTAGTCAAACACATGGCAAACATGTAATTTACAGGCCATGAATACATAATTAAACATAAGGGTTTGATACTTAGGTGAAAATCATCAAGAAGGTCAAATACCCTCTCATAATAGTTGCAATAACATTTGTTAGTCCATGCATTCATCAACAATTCATTTATTCATCAAACACGTCAAGAACCTGTTGTGGCCACAACCACCACCCTATTAAAACCTGCTCTGGTGGCAAATTTGAATGGGTCCCCTAGACGTTTGGTCTTTCATTTCTAACTGGAGTTGTCACATGGAATTATGTTTTCAATTCTTAATGGTCAAGACCCCCTTGAATAAATCTCTGCGGAATGATTTATTTATAACCCAGTCCAACCCTTCATTCATATCCTTTCATCAGGACTTACTCAACCCACAAAACCTTCTATCGCGTCTTTATTTCTATTATAACGCTTTTATAATAGAAATACTCTACAAGCATGCATAACTTACCTTTTTCGTGCTTCCTCGGTCTTTACACATTTCTCGAAGCTTGCCTTTATCACTATCACAATCCCGCAATCTCCGCGGTCACACTACGCATTCCTCTTTTGCATCCGATGTGCGATGACCTCCCTGACTTCAAATGCAATTAACCATGTCCATATCCTATCGGGTCCACCGTTACATCGCTCCATCGCATATCGCATTTTACATTGGTTAAGGGCTAAGGTCTACCTCCCATGAATAATTGCGATCCGATCAGGCCTCCGATCGCATCGCACATCGCAATCGCGCTTCATTAAAACCCAAGGTCCATTCACTCGCCATTGAAACATTGTGATGCGATGTTCATTTAAGCTTCTCCACCGTTGATCAGAGAATATGATCCAACGGTCAGCCATAATGTCGCTTATCGCAAATCGCAATCAGCACTTTCAACCAGTGCATCGGCCCAAGCTTCAACATTCCGCGATATGGCGGACCCGCCGGGATTATTAAACATAACGCATATATTTTTTCAGGTCCGGCCCATCGCAAATCGCAATCGGCGGAACCAGGGGTGATGTTGCATGTGACTGCCCGCTGTGGTGTGCGATTGCGACTTGATCGCATCGCAACCTTGGCTAAACCAGGGGCCGATTCTTTCACCATAGTCCATCTCTTTATAAAAGTTTTAATGAGGGCAAGATTTGTTTTTTGGGCATTTCTAGCATATTTTTCATAATCATAGCTAATGTTAATTATTTCTGCAGGCGAGAATCAAGGGAAGGCAAGCGAGGTCGAAGAGCGGATGCGTAAGCATCAGGAATGGCTGCGGGTAAAAGACGCATGAGCGGATCCGAAGAGTTTATATATGCCGGTGTATTCTATTGAAGATCCGACCTTAGGCGTTCACGGTCGGGTTTCCATGTGTTGCCTGTGTATTTCGAAAGTTATGTTGTCCCGGGTTTTATCATGAAGAGATGACACGCAGTCATGCTCCTTTCCATCGACATCCATTCATTTCCCCAGGAAATAAAACGCTCCAGCAAATGTGGCCTCAACGTGTCAGTGGTTTCACCGACTGTTCTACGTCTGTATATTTTAATTTGTATATCGAAAAGGGCAGGAAGGTGGAAAGTCAGGAGAAGACGGAGGGTCAGTTTCTTTCTGCATAAGTATTACCTCTGGAGATCAAAAGGAGGATTTTTTTTGGCGGAACAGGGGTTAATTTTATTATGCTAATAAAGAAGACTGTTTCGGTCAAGAAGAAGCCTTTTTTTAGATTCATTTTCCTTTTTCTTTCATGTTTGGAATCAGGGTGTTGTGACTGGCATGAGGATATATATGTTTTGTTTTTATGCACATTGATAACAGACAACTTATGACTAGTCTTGGTTATTTGAATATAATTCGTTATCACGGTTAACTCATGAGCGGTCTCTAATTCGAAGCTATATTAAACATCAATTGCAAGTTTTATTTGTAGAAACATGAATGTGTATTCTTGTATGAATAATTAGATTGCAATTAAGCTTAAATATAGCCTTGTTCATCGGTGAACACAATAATTGATTCATTTGGACTTGGAATCTATGTATGATGTTTAATCTCTTTTGATTATGCTCCTGTAAGATAGGTTAGAATAGTTAAGATTAACACAAGTAGGTAGAATCAGTATAGGTAGAGCTTAGTGCATATAGGTTAGCTATTTCTTTTGTTAATTTAATTGAAGTCTTCCTCCTAGAAGTAATCTTTCAACACCTATAATAGTTTACGGGATCCTTTAAAACCCGTTGGAACTAGCCACTCCAAACGAAAGTGGATCTAATTGGGGTTTGCGATTGGGTTGGTTCCCTTTGTTGGCACAACAAACATTCGACGCGACAACAAAACCATAGACAATATACATCATGCAACCAACATATAACCAACATATAAACCAACAATTAATCGATATATAAACCATGGCAACTCAACCATAATATCACCATCATAATTAATACATATATACATGAATCACAATAGAAATTTCCTCTTATTAACATATGAAAATGCCAACCAAGTCAAGGACTTCCACATACCACCCGACCATAGATTGAGCTGAACCAAATCTTTCTTTCAGCTAATCACCCCCACGCCATATTCCAAGCATGAATGTGGGATCTCATGGAATAAACCAAACAAAACCAAACTAGGGCATCAAGAGGCCAAACCGCCTCAAACCTCAACCAATGATTCCACCTTATGGCTGAACTTCACTAACCACCACCAGATCGGTCTCTACGAAAGTTGTCCAGGGCTCCAGAGTGTTTGTTCCAACCTGACTCCAGGACTATTTACTTAACCCATAGTTGTCGTAGGGCTCCAGAGCATTTCTCCAACCAAGGCTTCCATGACTAATAACTAAACCCACCAAGGGCTCCACAATGTTTGTCTGACCAATGCTTCCAGGACTAGTAACTCAACCCAAGTTGTTCCAGGGCTTCCAGACTGTTTTTCCAACCAAGGCTCCAGGAACTAATAGATCAACTCATAGGCATAAGGAACATGAGCACCAATTAGAAAAAAAATGGGAAAGCCCACAAGAACATGGATATACAAGAAATGGAAAGGCTAGGAAAAACCACTATCAATCCACGCAATCCTCCATGCCAATGATATATCATAACCAAACAACCACATGCATATGCCATGCATGCCAAAACTAGCGAGGAAATCATACATGCAAGTCGGTACCTACAAAGAAAACCCGTTGTAGCTACTAATCTCGTTTTCCCCTTGTGCCTTCATGCTTTTCGTTTTCCTTCTTGCTCCAAATCCAAAGTATGCCCAAAATCCTGCAAGAGTGCTCCAAGAAACTCTAGTGTGCAAGTGTATTAGAGAATGAGAGAATATAAGAGAGCTCCACCCAAATCTTGTCAAAAGGCTATGAACTGATCCTTAGAAGCCTTTTTATCAATGAGGCCTCTATTTTCTTCAATTTCTATTATTTTTCTTCATTTTCCTCCTCACAAGCAATTTGTGACCTTTCATCTCCCTTTTCTTCTATTTTTCTTTGTTTTCATAAATAAAATGCCAATTAATGCCTCTTTACCTTTTCAAAACCTTTACCAATTTCCTTAGCCATAATCAATTGATTTGACACCCACTAGAATGTTTTTCCCACCATTCATCTTGGAATACGTGTCCCATGACCTTGGCCTTATATGTTTTTTTACATCGAAAATCAACTAGGGGTTGTTATTGACAAAGTTTTGCTTCATTCCTTTCACTGTTTAGATGATCTCATATCTCTCAGTTGATGGGGGCATTTTAAACCTAAAATATATATGTTTGTTACAATGTTTATGAACTCCGGTCCCATGCTAAGCCAATCATGCAAACATACAATATCAAATAGAATCAGTGGGTCATGCCACCCACACACTTAACCCAAGATTCAAACTCATCACACAATACATAGTTCCTCTATCGTATGGGTTTGTAATCCAACCTGCCATATGAGGCCAAGATCCAACTTTCCGTATGAGCTGACAATCTAATTTTCTTGCATCTCCTAGTTCAATGTTGTGTGTAGTCCTTGATCCTACATCATGCACAACCCTTGGCTTACCCCATGCCACAACTTAGTTTTACACTGTGCAACAACTCTTGGTTCAAGTCGTCCATAGTCCGCACCTTGTTGCATCGTTCCAGATTGCCTATACATAAGTTTCAACCCATGAATGCACTCACATGATCTATGCTACAGTCCTAAGAGTTTAGTGCACCATCTTGTGCATGCTCTATAGACGAGAACCTTAAAATGACTCTAACTATAGTTACTTCACTCCTCACCCTACAATGTGAGTTGTAATGTGTGTGATTTGAGTTGTTGTTTTCTTTGTGTCTATATTTATTTCTTTGTAGTATTAGTAGAGCTGTCTTTTTTTGTTAACAATAAAACTTAGAAATTCAAAGATCTTTTCACTCATATCCAATATTATGATTGAGGAAATGAACATGGTGTCCAAAGTCACCAAACTAGTAATGATTATATTGAAGCACTTCAAATTTTTATTTTTATTTTCTCTTTGTAACAAATATTGGCCTTGCATTTTTTAATATACTCTCTATCCCCATCTGCACTTCATGTACATAGTTTGATTAATGCATACTTGAGTCTAATTGTTCTCATTTTTTCATAGTGCTAGTGGCCCTTTAGTAATTTCATTACATAAACAATGTCATTTTACAAGGCTATGTTGTCATTTTATGAGGTTGTGGCTCTCCATTTGACCAATACTTCTTTGATAAATTCGTTCTCTTTGTCTTAAAAAATGCAGTTGTTCTCCATGGTTTATTGTTCAAGCATATTGTTGAGGAAGTCACAATTTGTGTGCTTGTTCTTATGTCTTTGAACTCATTAGCCCTTTTTCATTTAATTGCAGAGGAACTTCAAAATTTTAGGCATCCATCACTTGTATACATGAGTACATAAGATCATAAATTTGGCATCAATACTAAGCATATATATCATTCAAATTATTTGTGATTGTAATGACAGAGCTGAAGGATTTTGAAGAAATCCTAGTGATGCAAGAATATACATATACTAAATTAGATTCATATTAAAAAAGCTCTGACTATGTATGTCCAACTGTTTACCCTTTTGATGATGATAGGTTAGATACACATTTCTTGGATAGATTTTGATACCAAAGCTATATTATAAGATGTCAACTTTTTTATTGTTGAATCAACTTGATGGTTTTCTACATGAAGAAGGTTGATCCAGCCTATATAGATTATTGTGCTACGGATTTTCATATCTAGTATTCTCATTTTGTTGCTATCATGTGATTATAGAGACTCCCCCTTAGATAGTACATCATTTTCATATTCTCTACATTCCTTTTAAGCTCATCTTTGAATTCAAACTGATGAAAAGAGGCAGCGGGGACTATCCCTAATTTGATCCTTAGATATTCAAATGGTTCTCTTTCCAAGGGCTTAGTAAAGATATCTATTATCTGTTCTTTAGTAGATATGTACTTGTTGACGGTGTTGGACCCGCCAACATTTAGGGGATCACCTCGGTATGAAGTCCCAACTAGACCTCACACCGTTTGGTGTGGGAGTCCCATCCGGTATGATGGCCCGGTTGCCATTATCTTAAATATTTTCCTTAGCTCTTGCTTATCAGCACAAGAGAGTGGTATGCTTTGTCTTCGAGTAGTGAGGTTCGCATGCCTGGTGATTTCCAGTGTGACTTGTGTCAAAGGTTCATTCACCATAGAGGGAGAGGGTGGTAGTGAGTCCCAAGTCGGATGAGAGGAAGCCCCAACTCTGTTAGGAACACACAACACAACAGGACGTGCACAAATTCTAGAAGAGCAATCCACACAGATGCGACAGTCACAACACACAAGGAAAGATAACACGTACAACACACAATGGAGGAGTCTACGCGAGTGCGACGATTGTTATAGCAAGTTTACGTGAAAGGTCTATCTGATGTCCGGGGAGGTAACCAACATGGATAGGACAACATTAACAGCTCATACAACACATTTTCATTAATATATATGTATTACAACAATTGAATGAGTTCAAGTGTTAAACACAGGTTAAAGCAACATGCATTACAAGTGTTCAAGATTAGTCTTACAACAGTTACAACACATGTGAAAACATGCTGGCCTGTTAGCAGGCTTCTGAATTAAGCGAAATTTCCAAGACACATCATTACACCATACATCACTAACCCCGTGGGTGGGGCGTTGGAGCCACTACTTACTCCTCAAAGAAAATATTACAAACTCTCAAGGCTATGTGGGAGGAGCTGAGGTGAAAAGTCCTTTGCATGTACAAATGAGGGGGTATTTATAGCCAAGGGTGAAACTGACCCTTGTGGTTGTTCGACTTCCCTCATGATTGTTTGACTTCCATGACCTTTTGAATTTACATGACTCTTCATATGACAAGTGGGTCTCTTGGACTTCCACGTTACATTACATTGATTGACAGTATGGCCCATAGTAGAGATGTGGACGACATGACTCATGACAAGACTCGACATGATAGTGCTGGTACATTCATGTTGTTGCTGGTGTGCATGTTGAAATGCAGTGTTTCTGGATGATGGATGTCCTCATGGTGTGTCACAGCTTCACCTCTGCATGGCAAAGTGTGCGGAGTCTTCGATGGTCGTTGGGTTGGCTTGATGTTGCATTCGTACGTTTCTCCTTGCTTGCATGTTAGCATTCTTGACAGGTTCATTTGTTCACAAAAAGTGCATGTCCATCCGTCCGTCCATGTGAGAACACATCCTTGCATATTCGTTCATCTGTCTGTCCGTGAACACATCTTTGCATGATCGTCTATTCGTGAGCACATCTCTTTGCATGCATCATTTGTTCGTCCATTGGCGAACATGTCCTTCTGCATGTACTCCCTTTGTTCATCCCATCCATTGCCATGCCATGTTTGTTTGTGTACCTGTATCTACAGTCACTCATGACGATATGACATCAAATCCATAAACCTCCTAGGCTACCATGATGCATGATTGTTTCAGATGCAGGGGACCGGGAGAGGAGACAAGGTTGCGAGTTTCGAGCTGGGATGGTGGCTCGGGCCACTACTAGTGAAAATTGCACATAAGTCACTAGGTGATGGAGATGAGAAATCTGGATCGATAGTGACTATCCACAGGGTCTGGCTCAATTGGAAGACAAAACTGCGCAAATTTTGGGAGGAGCAGTCTAGGTTGGGCAGACAAAATTTGCACAATTTTTGGAAGGAGCGGGAGCCTGGAAACCAAAACTACGCAATTCCTAGAGGGAACTGGCATCTGGCTGTTGGGATCTTGGCAGAGAAAACTGCGCAATTCCTGGAGGGAACTGGCAGTCAGCTGCTGGGAGCTTGGCAACAAAAACTACACAATTCCTAGAGGGAACTGGGAGTCAGCTATTAGGATCTGCTGGTGGGAAAAACTGTGTTGATGCTGGGAGGCTGGCCTGCTAATCACCTCTGCACAGTTTCTAAGTCGAGCGGATTACTGGGAAGTAGAGGGCTTGCTCGTGAAATCTGCGCAGTTTTCTAGGTGAGCAGCCGTTCGTCTAACTAGAGGGTTGGATGGAAAAACTACGCAATTTTCTAAGGGAGATAGGGACGAGCACTGGGTGTTTGTTTGTCCTATCTACGGAATTTTCTCAGTGAGTGGAGTGAGAAAAGTTTGCAACCACTGCGCAATTTTTGAGGGGAATGAGTGCCAGGGTGACTGCCGGGTCAAATTCTCCATTTAACCAGCATGAAGGTTGATTGATCAGCTTGCAGGCATCGTATTTTGAAATGGCCTACTTGATGCTTCTGTGCTATCCTGGGTGACAGTCGATCAAGATGATGGTGGGGTGAAGGCCCGACTGTCAGAGGGGAATCTAGTCGTCAGAACTTCAACAAAATGACTAAGTGTGTGAGCAAGTGAAAAGATGCATTCATGTACTTACAAACACACACTTACATGACTTGACGATGAGACGATTCAAACCATCTAGACACACATGCTCAACATGACTGATTGACAGTGTGAGTGACAAGCGCGACGCTTGTGATTGATCATTGGATGACCGCGATGATGCTTGCACGACAGTGTATATGACTCCATGTGTGAGTGCGACAGATGTTTACATAGCGAACACAACATGTACACACGAAGCGAAGACCTTGTGTATGACCAGAACATGGTCGCAAGCATGACATTGACATCAACATGCAAAAGTTGTTGGTGGAATGATCAAGAAAGGTGGGTGCGAAGACTCACACGAGCTCACAGAGTGAACCTGAGTGCATGCAGTCATCAAGTAAAAATCTCAAAGGAGGCTCTAAAATTGGATGTAGGCCAAAATTTTGGAGGGTGTTGCAGCCGCTACAACACTTGGCGACACACTGGTAGAACTCCAGCTTCTCTGTTTTGGTTCATTGACAACACAGGGCCTTGGTATTTCGGGGAGTATTGAATCGCTATGCGAGTTATTTCGGCTTCCCCACTTACCCCATGGACATACATGGTTCACCTTTTTCCAACTCAGTCAAACACAACAAAAGTTCAGCTTGATCACAGTGTTTCGAAATCGGGAAGGGTAGTTTAGCTCGCGAGTTGAAGATTTTCAGAGTATAAGTTTCATCTCTGGTGTTTCTCCACTACCAGCAAGCCTGGATAGTACCCCGACAGAGTCACGTAGGAACACACGCATTGCTCCACTGCCAGCGAGCCTGTTCAGTACTCCAGTGGACTTGCATGCGACCATCCGATGACCGCCACATGGCTCAGTATTAACGGCTCAGATCTGGTTGTCGGATAACTGCCACGTGGCGCCCTCTGGACGGCTTAGATCTGGCCATCGGATGACCACCACGTGGCTCATTTTCAACGGCTTAGATCTGACCATCGGATGACCGCCACATGGCTCATTCTCAACGGTTTAGATCTGGCCGTCGGATGACCACCACGAGGCACCCTCTGGATGGTAGAGATCTTACCATCAGATGACTGCCACGTGGTTCATTTTCATCGGCTTAGATCTGCCCGTCGGATGACCGCCATGTGGCTCATTCTCAACGGCCCAGATCTGGCTGTTCGATGACGACCACGTGGCTCATTTTCAATGGCCCAAATCTGGCTATCTGATGACCGTCACGTGGCCCATTCTCAACAGCTTCAATTTGGCGGTCGGATGACCGCCACGTGGCTCATTTTCAACGGCTCAAATCTGGTTGTCCGATGAATGCCACATGATGCTCTCTAGAAGACCCAGACCTAGCCGTTCGATGAACGCCACATGGTGCTCTCTGGATGGCCCAGACCTAGCTGTCGGATGACCGCCACGTATCCCATTTTCAATGGCCCAGATCTGGTTGTCATATATCTGCCACGTGGCATCCTCTGGACAGCTTAGATCTGGCCATTGGATGACCGCCATGTGGCTCATTCTCAACGGCCCAGATTTGGTTATCGGATGACCGCCATGTGGCTCATTCTCAATGGCTTAGATCTGGCCTTCGGATGACTGCCACATGGCTCATTCTCAATGGACAAGATTTGGTCGTCCGATGATCGCCACGTGGCTCATTCTCAACGGACCAGATTTGGCCATCCGATGACTGCCACGTGGCTCATTCTCAACGGCCCAGATCTGGTCATTTGATGACCACCATGTGGCGCCCTCTGGACGGCCCATATCTGGCCATCCGATGACTGCCACATGGCGCCCTCTGGACGGCCCATATCTGGCCGTCTGTGACTGCCACGTGGCGCCCTCTGTACGGCAAAGATCTAGCCATCGGATGACTGCCACGTGACCCATTCTCAACGGCCCAGATCTGGCCGTCGGACGACCACCACGTGACTCTTTCTCAATGGCTTAGATCTGGTCGTCACATGGCTCATTCTCAAAGGCTTAGATCTGGCCATCGGAAGACTGCCACGTGGCTGATTCTCAACGGCTTAGATCTAGCTGTCGAATGATGACCACTGGCTCATTCTGAATGGCTAAGATCTGGTCGTCGGATGATGGCCACGTGGCTTGTTCTTAACGGCCCAGATCTCGTTGTTGGATGATCGCCACGTGGCGCATTCTCAATAGCCCAAATTTCGCCGTCCGATGACCGCCACGTGGCACATTTTCAATAGCACAGATCTCGACGTCCGATGACTGCCATGTGGCATGCTCTGGCCGGCCCAAATCTTGCGATCGGATGGATGGCCAGATATGGCCTTATGTATTGAGTTTTAGAATGTAGCTTGTTGAATGTGGGATATCAAGAAGTCGCCATTTCAATTCGAAAAGTTTGACAAGTGGAAGACAGACTTAGACCATCACTCCTAGTAAACCATCCATGGTTTCCTCCTTCCACGCCTTCTGGTAAACCATGTGACGCCTGGGCTCAAACCACAGAAACAAGAAAATTTATTAGATCGTTGGGCGTATTTGCTTGCTGTGTCGTAGGTGCACAATGATCACAGTTAAATTGAATGGCGACTAAGTTTGGCAGGTTACCTGTACATGGTTTTCATGGGAAGTAGATGTTTCTTCAGAGATCATGAACTCAGTTTATGGCAGTCTGCAACAATGGGAACTCTGATTGGGTGCGCTAATAGTTTTTCGGTTGTTTTCATGTGTTAAAATGCATTATTCCTCTTCCAAATTTGAAGTACAATTCCTACTTGTACTTCGTTGTTAAAAATAAGTGGCCTTCCTGGGTCTCCACATGTTGACATCGTTGTAAGAATTGAAGGGGATATTTGAATGTAAAAAGTTGAAGGAGAGCGTATTGAAGTTACAAATATTTAGAGATTATTACAAAATTTAATTGAATATATACATATATATATATATATATATATATATATATATATATATATATATATATATATTATATTTTAAGATAAATATATATTTTTTAATATTTAAATTTTTTTAGACATTATTACAAAATTACAAAGATTTATGTCATAAAAGAAATTATAAATCATAAATTTATGCCATGTAGTTTCTTTAATAATATTTAATTTCCCAAGGTTTTTTTTTTTTTTTTTCCTGAGTAAAGACTATTCTATTATGTATAAATAAAAGAGGAAAACATTTACAAAGAGGTTGGAACCTCTGAGGGGGCTAAAGCCAGCCCTCTGTCAAAAAAAATTCTACCATCAGCTCTTAACTGTCTGTTTACATATATAAAAAACGAGAGCCCAAGACTCTTTAGAACTAGAAACCACCACCAAAAACCAAAAACTAGACGACGATGGAGAATTATACATAAAAAAGCGGACGCGGACAACAACTGCAGCACAAAACCGCTTATCATAAACCACCAGTATATCGGGCCGTTGTCGACCAGCAAGCGGTTTCCGTATGAACGAGCCCGATATAATCTCCTGTTGACACGTGGCTCTCTACTTACGTCATCATTTCTGACTTTTCGGGACGTAAAGTTCATCAAAAAGGGGCCTTCCGAAATCGTCCACCGCCGTCCGATCTGCTCCATCATTCTCCGTCGTTGATTGTTTCAACCTGAGGTGGTAGTTCTGCATCGGCATCGTTGGCTTTGCCCGGAGAGCTGACCCATTCAATCATCACATTGTCTTCGACATCCATAATACTGCGACCAGGAGGCATCACCGGATACAGAAGAGTACCTGAGAACTGCGCCGGTGCACAAGGAATGAGCTCCTCGTGTTAAGGAGTTTGCGGAAGATGCGCGTCCTTTTCATGACCTTCGGCCTGCTGCACCTCTAGAAGATTGAGGATATCCTCTGCCATGCTTCCTTGAGAATCCTTAGAATTCTGAGAGAGAGTCCTGTCCATGTATTGTTCATCAGAGCCAGTGAGGTCATCTTCTTCCTCTGAGAATATGACCGTGATAATAGCAGAGATAGTAGGCTTGTTTAGCTTGCTTTTAAATGTGAAACGGGAGGAGTGGAAAGAACTGTGGAGGGACGGACCAGAGTGGTCGGATGACGGTGAGGCCGGCGAGACAGAAGCTAGCGGGGAAATGCGTCGTGGAACAGGACCTCCCCTTCCTCTAATACCCCCACGAGTGCCTGAACTACTACCCCTCCGGGAAACTCCTCTACGTCGGGCCATAGCATCAAAGATTGATAAACTGAGTGAACAAAAGGGTTGAAGGATGAAGAATAACGACCCACCCCAATTTGAAATAAACAGAGGATAACAGTGCTCAGAGTAGAGAACACCCAGGGAAAGCACCACACAGATAGAAATCAGAACCCCTAAATAAATTCCAGAATTGTCTGAATGAGTCCCACACCCTACCCAAGCAGCTTCAACAGACACCGTAACACGACCTATTACAGTTATATACCAAAAGAAAAAACATTGACCATACCAGATGCGAGCCAGAAGAACCGCAATGAAATGGTTGAGGTTGTCCAGATGCGGGCTTCTATGGAGCCATGATGGCTCCCAAATGCTTAACTTTGCTCCTAACTCCTGTGAACCAATTCGCCCGGGAATGTCTCTGCTAGAATGAGCCAGAGATAATGTCGAGCTCTGGGCAATTGAAATGAATCGTATGCTTATCATCATGAAGAACTTACTCTGCATGCTGTACGTCCAATTCCTCATTAATGGGATTTGATGCGCTGCCATAAATCACCTACTTGCTTCACGATGATACCCGATGCCGGCGTCGCTCGTATGGGCATTAACGGCTCATTAAATCACCCGCATCCAGGTTAATTTCCCAAGTTTATTAATAATATTATATTTAAATATTTGAAAAAAAAAATCATTTATATATAATATTTGAAAGTAAAAATAAAAATAAAAATATATATATATATATATATATAATTTCAATAATAATAATAATAACAAAATAGAGTAAAAGAGTTGCTGTTGTGCGCGCGCGCGCGTCTGGAGACTGCCATTGTTGCCGGCCTCTGTCTGAAGAACCTGCGCCATGGACCCTCCGGATCCGCCTGGTGGGGATCCGGAGCTGCAACGAGCTTTTTCATCTCTGGTTAAATCTCTCCCTCCGCAAAGACCTAGACCAACAGCATCTAAGTTTGTGAAGAAGCTGGATGTTTTACAGGAAGTTCTTCTACCTCCGACCATCCCTCGCATGGCAGCCCTCTCCCTAGCTGAGAAAGGGTTAATCGGGCAATTTACAAGACTATGGCCTTCTCCCAAAACTGTGCAACGATGGGTCGAGCGAAACTGGTCGGACAAGATCCAGGGCAAAATATCAATAAGATTCTGTGGCAGAGGATATTTTACCTTTCACTTTGAAACCAAGGAGGATAAAGACCTTATTTTCAGAAACGGGCCCTATTTTATGGATTCTAGGGGCCTCTATCTCAACAAATGGACCCCGGATTTCGATCCAGAGCTAGATATTCCGAATGCAGTTCCTGTCTGGGTCAGATTGCCCCATCTTCCTCTTCATTGCTGGGGGACGATTTGGTTAAAGCAATAGGAAACACGGTGGGAAAATATATAGATCGCAGCGAACCCAAAGACAACATGCAGGCTTGTGCGCGGATCTGTGTTGAGGTTGATTTGGGCCGTGGACTGCCGGAAGCAATCAAACTGAAAGTGGATGACTGGTGCCATATTCAGCAGCTGGACTACGAACAAATACCCTTCAAATGCAAGGTATGTCACGAATATGGACATTTTGCAAATAGATGCCCTAAAGTAGTTAATGTAGAATCTGAAGAGCAAGAAGGACAATGGGAAACTGTTAAAAGGAAAAAATCATCCCTTCCTCTCAAATCTATGGATTCTGATGTTCCTGGCCCATCCCAACAGCCCCCTCCCCTTCATCATCCCCCCCCCTTCCACCCCTCCTCTTCCTCCCAACAATCCCCTATTCAGCACCCTTCATCTCCTCCCCGGACCTCTGATCCTTCCATTCCTCCATCTTCTAATCCCTTTGCCTCCCTCTCTGAGGAAGGACCTGAGCCTGAAATCCCCTCCTCTGAACCTACCCTTCATCCCTCCCCCCCCCCTAATCTCTCATCCTTCCCCTGACACCCCTTCTGCTCGAGTTACTAGAAGCTCCTCAAAGGAGCATGGAGCTCCCAGTGATATCCCCAAAAAGCATGGGCCAGGTACGAAATCGGCCAAACAGCATAGAGAAGAAAGCACCCAGAAAGATATCGCCATGGGCTCCCAGACTCCTATAGAATCCTTTATTCTTGGACTCTCGGACAAAGAAAATAATAACAAAGGCAAAGAGAGGCGGGCACCTCTCCATGTAAGCAGTAAAACATGATGAAAATACTATCCTAGAATAGTAGGGGATTAGGGCACCCCTCCAAGATAGTAGCCCTCAAGGATCTAATCAAAAGTGAAAACCCTGAAATAGTACTCATTCAAGAAACAAAGCAAGACCAATCTGAAATCAATAGAGTCATCAGCCAGCAAAAGCGTTACAGTGGATGTGCAAGTGAAGCAAGAGGAGCCTCAGGTGGCATTTTAACAATGTGGGACTGCAACAAATGGAGCTGCCATTCCTCCAGAATACATCAGCATTGGATCTGTGTTAATCTAGAGAACAAAACAGATGGAACAACAGTAAAAATTTACAATATATATGCCCCGAATCATTATAGAGAGAAAGAAGAGTGCTGGAACACTTTGGAAACAAGTATAGAAGAAGAGCAGGATAACAACCTCATACTTGCAGGGGATCTAAACCTGGTGTTGCATTCCAACGAAAAAAGAGGGGGAAATTTCAACCCCGATCCTTTCAGGGATCGACTTGAAAACATAATGCAGGAGCAAGATCTGGTCAATATCAGACCCAAGAACCGAAGGTACACCTGGAGCAATAGACGAATAGGAGTTGGCAATATTATGGAACGTCTCGATAGATTCCTCATAAGTATTGCTTATTTATCTACCTTCACCACTGGCCAGTCGAACATCCTCAATGTCTCCGCCTCTGATCATTACCCAATCACGCTTACTCTGCATAGTCAATGTCAGCTAGGACCTCTTCCCTTCAAATATTGCCCCATTTGGAATCGTATCCCAGCAGCAAAAGATGTGGTTTGGCAGGCTTGGTCTCAACATGTGGAAGGATCCCCAACTTTCATATGGGAAACAAAATTAAAGAGAGCAAGACAGGCTCTAAAAGAATGGGCAAAGAACAACTATCAAGAGCCCGAGGTGAGCAAAAAGAAAATCAAACAAGAATTAGAGGATGTGCAGCAACACATAGAAGCCATTGGGTTGTCCCAACAAGCCAAAGAGAGAGAAACAAAATTATACTCACAGCTGAGGCAAATTACAAAGGATGAAGAAATAAAATGGAGATTGAAGTCAAGACAGCTCTGGCTGCAGGAGGGAGATAAAAATACTTCCTATTTTCATAAGCAGGCTACAGTTCGAAAGGTCAGAAACACTATGAATACAATTAAAGATAATGAGGGGAACAGTTATTATACTCAGGAAGAGATAAAAGAAGCAGCCACAACTCACTTCAAAAATCTTTTGACTGAGGACAAAAGTGAAGAGGATTACTCAAGTTTTTTACAGCACATGAATAAGGAAGTTACTCACGAAATGAATAACAGTCTCAAGAAAGAAGTCGAAGAGGAAGAAGTGTAAAATGCAGTTTGGAGTCTACACCCAGATAAGGCCCCTGGGCCTGATGGGTTTTCAATCAGTTTTTATAGAGAGTATTGGCAAATGATCAAGAAAGACCTCTTAAAGATGATACGCTGGGTTCTAAATAAAGGCACAACGGGGGGATTCACCAACTCTACCCATCTTGCTTTAATACCAAAAGAGAACAGACCTTCCTCTTTTTCAAGATTTCGGCCAATTTCTTTATGCAACTCATCTTACAAAATTATCACAAAAATCCTGTCCTCCAGGCTCAAACCTCATCTCTCATCTCTGATCTCCGAAAACCAAGGGGGATTCCTCCCCAATAGGTACGTTTCTGACTCCATCCTCCTTGTACAAGAGGCCATTCACTCCAGCCTAAGTAGAAAGGAGAAAGGGTTTGTCCTCAAGCTGGACCTAGCCAATGCCTTTGACAGGGTTAGGCACTCCTTTCTGTTTGCAGTCCTTCATAGAATGGGTTTTGACTCCTCCTTTATCACAATGATCAAAGCTTGTATTTCGGACCCTTGGATATCCCCTCTGATTAATGGAAGACCGTGTGCTGCTTTCCAATCCTCTCGAGGCCTTAGACAAGGCTGTCCCCTGTCTCCCTACTTGTTTATCCTCTTGGCTGAGTCCCTTAGCCAAACCCTGGATTTCAATCGAAGAATAGGCCTAATCACCGGCATCAAATTTGAGCATGGCACAAAAAATATTAATCACTCCCAATTTGCAGATGATACTCTACTGATAGGAGGAGCGTCCATCACCATTGCAAGGCGCTTCAAGAAGATCTTAGACCAATTCATGGAATACTCAGGAGGAAAGGTTAATCAGTTAAAAAGTTGCATATATGGTTGGAACACTCCCAGCCATACCATCCACAGCATTGCAAGCACTCTAGGAGTCTCATACAAGCTCAATTGGAACCACTTCACTTACCTTGGGATGCCAGTAAGTTTGGGACCATTGAAATCTGACACCTGGAGTGAAATCCTCGACAAAATAAAGAGAAAAATCCAACAATGGGGCACCATGTGGCTGAACCCAGCAGGACGGCTTGTTCTTCTGAAATCAGGCTTGGCCTCTCTGCCCATTTACCGCTTCTCTTTATACCAAGCTCCTGCTGCCTTTCATCAGAAAATGGAAAAGGATCTCAAGCATTTCCTCTCGCAAGGAGGCAAAACGGAAAAAAGAAAGTTCAACCTTGTTAGTTGGAAGAATGTCATCCAATCTCAGGAAAAAGGTGGGCTAGGAATAAGATCACCAAAAATTCTGAATTTAGCTCTTGGAGCTAAAATAATTTGGAGAATGATCACTGGTCCCGCAGCTTGGTGGAAGAAGGTCTTAGAGGCTAAATATCTGAACAACACGAGACAACAACTTTTGGATACAAATATTCCCAACAGAGATAGCACAAAAATATGGCAGCTCTGCAAGAAAGCCATACCCTTCATGACTCAAAATATCTCAAAGGTCCCTGGAGGAGGGAACAGTGTCAACTTCTCTACAGATAGAATTCTCGGACAGCACCCAATTGGATCACAAACGGAGGCAATCCCTGCAATAAACTGGCTCAGTACTAAAGAAATAGTGTACCTGTCCCAAATATCACAATGGGAAAATTCTTCACAAGCATGGATAGGTTGGGAATTTCCGGAATACCCTAGAGAGCTAGAGACCAGCCTTGCTGCACTCAAGAACCTCCTACACAGCAAAGCCCCGACGCAAAAAGGCAAGCAAGATGGCTACCGTTGGGACCCAACTGGAACACAGTACACGACCAAGGCTGGGCACCAATACTTATGCGACAACATCTTCCCACAGGATGTTTGGAGTCATTGGAAACTGGTATGGAGAGCGGAAGCTCCCCCCAAAATCAAATTCTTTATTTGGCTCCTTTTAAAAGGGAAGGTTCTAACAGCAGAAAACTTAAAAAAAAGAGGCATAATGGGACCCTCTCGATGCCCAAACTGCTGCAGATCAGAAGAAACAATACAACATCTGTTCATAGACTGCCCAGTAGCTGAGGAATGCTGGAGAACGATGGCATCACTCGGGAATGCTCCATGGGAGCCTAAGGCATCTATTGCAGACACTCTTTATAGCTGGAAGAAAATCTGCCCCTGGAAAGGAAAGCAGAGTAAATTGACACAAAGGATTTGGAACACCATGTCAATAACCCTCCTATGGCGAATCTGGTTAGCCCGTAACGGCAAGATCTTTCAAGAAAAAAGTTGCAATATCAGAGTCATGTGTCACAAGGTTAGGATCTTAGCGGTAGAGACAATCACAGCCCATACCAAAGGCAAGATAGAGGTCACCAACTGCAGCGTCGAAGAGAGAATTCTGATTAGCCATGTACAAGAAAACATAACCAGTGCTCAGGAGATAAGCCAAAGAAGGGTGCAAACGAAAGAGACACACAGGACATGGAAGCTGAGATTAAAGGAGGAGGAGTTTGCAACTTGGCTGAGAAACTGCAACAGGTTCTTTCTGTTCTTTGATGGCGCCTCTAAATCTAATCCGGGCCAAGCAGGTGCAGGGGGTCTAATCTGCAATGCGAATGGCGAAAAAATTCTTCAATTCGAATGGGGATTGGGAGAATTATCCAATAACAGAGCAGAAGGATTGGCTTTGTATCAAGGGCTCCTCCAACTGATCAAGATTGGGATAAGAACAGCAGTAGTCTTCGGGGATTCAGCAATCATCATCAGGCTCATGGTGCAACGGCAGAGCACGCCGAACATCCTCCTGCAACAGATCAACTACAGGAACCAAATCCTCCACGATTCCATGCAAGAAGTCCGTTACTACCATATCCTCCGTGGACTGAATAAGGAGGCTGACATGTGTGCCAACAAGGCATGTGAGCGCTCCAAGGGCAACCTGTACTGCAATAACACCTCCTCTCTCCAACCGCTTCCATGAATTACACGCATCCAGTCAACACTCATCGTACCACAGTTGACAGCATCTATGACTACCGGCAAACAATCAGTGCAGGGGACAGAACAGGTATGGTTGATAAGATTTTGATCAGAATTCGGATTGGGAGATCTACTCAGAGCGTGGGAAACAGGCGAATTGCAGGGGGAAATCGTCCCGCCAGACAGATCCCCTGTGCCTATCAGGATTTGCATTGGGCAGTGTGGTCCATTTTTGGAAGTCGCAGACGGGTTCGTTCCCGCCTCAACAGCATGTATGCGTTATATATACCTATTTTGAGCTTCAGGATCCTTCATTCCGGAGAAGCTTTTTGTGACTGTGATCATTGCTTCAGAGACGCCTCTGTCTACTTCCTTTCTGCCAGAGGTGCCGATCATAAGATTTCCGAGTATTCAGCGGGTGCCATTAGTGGCAAGCAGCGAGTCCAGCGCCCCTGCATCAGAGATACGTCCAGAACAAATAGGCATTCCCCTGTGCCAATGGAGCGGCCAGAACAGTGCTTCCACTGCCGTGACCTGCAGGCAGAATTTGAGGAGGTGCGCGTGCAACAGAGGACCCTGGAAGACCAAGTGCGCAGTATGGAAGCAAGGCATGCAGACCAAGTTCGGAATCTGGAAGCAAAATTCGATGAACAATGCAGAATTTTACATGAAAAGTATCGAGCCGAGATGAATCTCTTCCTGCATAGAGTTCACTCTTTGCATGAGCAGTTCAGCAGTCTGCACAACAGATGTAGTCATGCCGAAGAATCGATCACCGTCCTCAGGTACATGATGGATAAAAAGTTCAAAGAAGCGTCATCCTCCTCCAGTGCAAAACTGAACGAGCCAGATCTAAACCCGGAAGATTCTACAGCAAGGAAGATGAGTCACATAGAGATAGATTAGCTATGGTTTGCAGTTGTAAATTTTGGTGTCTGCAGTTTGTAAGGATCTATAGTAGTAGAAGAAGCCTCATAGGCAGGAACACTAGAATCAGGATCAAGGAAAGGAACTTTTTTGTAATTCCTTGGATCCACAATGCTCAAGAAGCACTATATGTATGGCAATCTGCCTCTCTCATCTTTTTTCAGAATTAATACATAGCAACCGAACTTGTCAAAAAAAAATAAAATAATAACAAAATAAAATAGTAAAATAATATGATATTCGTTTTAAGACATTTCCATGATTTCTTAAAATTTGTGGATAAAATTTATTTAAAAAAATATTATTATAAATTTATTAAAATATATAAATAATATATTAAAATTAAAAAATTATATCTATATATATATATATATATATATTCAAAATAAATGTATATAAATATATTTGGACATATATATTATTGAACATAAGTTAAAATAGTAGATTTGTTGTTGTCATAAGTTATTTTCAGAACAAAAATATGTTTGGAAAGTAT
Source organism: Pinus tabuliformis (assembly GCA_031772625.1). NCBI lineage: Eukaryota > Viridiplantae > Streptophyta > Pinopsida > Pinales > Pinaceae > Pinus > Pinus tabuliformis. Next base: position 240,890,299 of record CM062817.1, read on the forward strand.
GTGATTGAAGTTGAAAATTTGTTACATTAAAGTAACTTTGTTCAATGTTTATTCTCTTGGGCTACCTTTGAATTGTGTTAAAAAGTGAAATATTTTCCACTATAATTTAATATTTTAAATTCAACCCTAAATACAAAAAGCTTACATGAAAAGATCAAGGAAACCACAAGATTGAGGTGAAATTTCCAAATTCACATTATTTTTCACATATCAAAATTTCCACATTATTGTCACTCCTCTTAGTCTAGAAATGAGAAAAATGAGAACAAGTCTTCAATGATCTTCTACTATGTAGCATTTGCATAAACTACAACTTACACCCTCTTATAATCTTCTACAACCTACACAAAGGCCTTTACTATAGGCTCGCAAAAACCTAGCCCTTCACTCTATGATCACAGTGTGGCTAATCAGTGATCACACTAATCAGTGAAATTCTCCACCACCTGCACTCTATGAACATTAACACCTAACTACACTAATAAAAAGTATTCTCTTCATCTACATAATGAAATTCTCATTGACACTCATTTGCATAATAACTCTTCTTACAAATCATTATTGAAGCACTCCTCTTGTTCGTCCACTCTTTCCCTAATAATATTGTCATCAAATCAAAACACTAGTTTATTGTGTATTTTGTCATCATCATCATTGATATTTCATAGACTATTTAGTTCTTTATTGTGCAGTTTCTCATCCATCATCATTGTTATTTTATAGACTATTTTTGGACAGTGTTCACTATTCATGCCCAAGCTCCTTTGTGGAAATCTTTGTTTGTTTTGTCATATCCAAAGAAAGTTTTGTGAAGATTTTTTGAAATTTAAACTACCAATATACCTCCAATTTAATCTCAAACTCATTAAAGGCAAGAGAGATGGAATATAAAAACAAATATCACAATTAAGATGAATCTACACTAATTCATTTTATTTATTTATTTATTATTATAGGAGTGTGTTTTTCAAACTCTATCATTTTATTTCATTATAGGCACGCACTTTATATTTTAATAGTCACACATTTTAATTGAAAAAATAAGTGTAATGCAATGAAATAGTCTTTTATTGAGAATTCATTTACCAAACATTTACATCTCAAGCATATGTTAAAATAAAATATATATTAGAAAGTAAAATTGTATACTAAGATCAAGCACATATTAAAAAGTGAAGTTAGAAAGATTGCACATATATTAAAAGATGAAATTGCATGAAAAATTGAGCATATACTAAAAAGTGAAAATAACATGTAATAGATACTAAGTCAAATAATTTGAGGGGTTATTTATGAACACTTTCAGTGAATATATATAATCCTAATAATTATCATATTGTTTACTTTTCCTCCTTTCTATCTCTAGTAGTATAGTGATCAAGTTTGAGAAGATTGTGTTCATGTTATAAAGGTTCATCTTATCTCGTCAACTTAAATTATTTAAAAGGCATCTTCTCAAGACATCAAGTTATGATTATAGACATTTTTTACCATATTTTGAATTAAATTATTTGGGTTAGTCAAATTAAAGAAGGTAATGTTAGTGTCATTGTGGTTAATCTTGTTTTATTGACTAATAATGTATTTTTATCATTTTGAATTATATTATTTGGGTTGGTCAAGCTACAAAGGTGATATTATTGTCATTGTGATTCATCTTGTCTTGTTAACTAATAGCAGATTTTGGCTGTTACCCACCTCACTCGTGTTTATGGGAAACATTCTCGGTCGAATGATGCCAACTTGAACATTGGATCGGAATGGAACTTTTCCCACCAGTTTCCAATCTCATACTTATAAATCCTATGACTCATCATACAAGTGTCTCCTTCTAAAGAATACGTCCCAGTAACATCACCATTTTTGGCATTTGATCGAGACCAGGGTTCTCGTAGGTTACCAATAGCTTGATTTCTTTAATACATTCAGGATGTTCACAAGGGCGGTGGAGCAATGGGAACAACCCCGGTCCACCAAATGGTCTTGGCTTAGGCTTTTTTGCTTTCACGTCTTTCTTTCACGCTTTCACAGGCTCACTACTTTCTATATGGATAGGATATTTTGATCTCTCGTGAAGCGAGAAAGGTGTTTGGTAATGCGGAAAAAGAAGAAAAAGGGTTGAACGGAAGAACATGTCTTTTTAGGAAATGGAAAATTGTATGATGCAATTCCGATCTCTTGCTTCGAAGTTCTAGGCAGAAGCTATTAATTGTGCCTGTTACATCCATAACATAGTGACTTAGAAATCCGGAGTCACGCTCCACACACTCAAAATCTAACAAAAAGGCTAATCCTGTAGTGCAAACTATAATGATGGTGCAATATTCTATGGATGCTCATACAATAAGAAAATGTGTTCCTTCACAAGATCAATAAGCCAACTTGACTACAAGGAGGGCACAAATTCAATGACAAACTTCCCTTGAAACCAAGCAAAACCAATCGAAAAAAGTTCACAATTGCTCAAAAATAATGAAAAAACCAAAAACAAAAATGATTCGGATCTTGGGGGAGGCCCCCAAGATCTAAAAAATTGAATTGCAAGAGTGGATGTCACTTACAATACCATGGTGGATACATATCATGCGTGGATATCACAATACCATGGGTGAATGAATACCATGGGTGGATGTCACTTACAATACCATGGGTGGATGCCACTTACAATACCATGGGTAAATTCCATGGGTGGATGAATACCATGGATCGATACCATTTTCTATTCAGATCAAAAAAACTGAAAAGAAAAAGAAAGGCAAGAACGATGTTTTTGTCTTTTTCTTTTTTAAAGAATCGGGCAAAGAAGTTTTTGAGAACACAAAGACTACTAAAATTCCAAGACCAAAAACAAGCATAAAGAGTCCCAAAATTCGCAAGTTAAGCACATCATTAATATAGTAAAACTTGAAACGAAAAAGGACTACAAACTTGCATAGATTGATCTGAACAACAGTATAAAGGACTTCAGCAAACCAAAAGAACGCCAAGAAAGACTTTCAAGATCGCCAAAGAGGCTCAAAAACCATGAAAAACAAAATAGGTCAACCAAAAAATAAAAGCAAAGAAAAGCAATTTGAAAGTTGGGTTATAAACAAAACTGCAACCAATTTCTTGTTCCACAAAGTCAGAACAACCAAGAACTTCTACAAGAAGCCTTGAACCCAAAGCCCAAACTGAAACTTTACTCAAAAAGCAAACCCAAGGTTGACTAGGTTTTTCAATAGGAAGAAGATTAGAAACTGAAAACTTGCATGAAAGTAGAGCTAAATTGAGAGTGAATGACTAGAAAACAACAAAAACCACCAGACAACAATCTTAATTGGCTCCAATATTTTGAAAAATTTATTCAAAATAAGGTATACGAGATTGTGCAAAGACAAAGAAGCGTGTATACGTGACTGAAACAAAGGAAACTCGCGTATACATTAGTTTCTTTGAAGAAACTAGCATGTATACGCTACTGTATCCTCTGAAAAGTGTGTATATAAAGCTCAATAAAGGAAAAACAAAAAATCCAAAACGGATCCAAAAGATCAAAATTGATGCCCAAGAAGCAAACAGGTCACAGACACTGTAAAAGCAAGAAATCAATCAAGCATGCCCTGATCAAGAAGAAACAACCCAATCTAGGAAAAACAAGAATGCTTTCCCCAGTGGAGTCACCAATTCTGTTTCGAGTAGAATCACCCTAGGGTCTTGGGTTGGGAACCCCAATAGAGCGGAGGGCATACAACATAAAGAGACACACAAACAAGTAGTCCTAATACTTAAACAGTTAAACTTGGTACAAAAGGTCTTACCTGTAGGTCCTACGTTTGAGGTCGTTCCCGTAGGGTTCAAACCCTCTACTTCTTCCTTGCGCTTTAAGACCTGCAATTCATTCAAGGCAAAGCATATACACCAAAAATAATTGAAAGCATGTTCATGATATCAAGGTTAGATCATATAAGCATGTAAGAAAATAAGCATTAACGTGAGATTTTATAAGCAAATCATGACATAAATTAATGCATAAAGACCATAATCATCAAGAACAAGACAACACCTCTTTATTAATGTAAGCTAAAGAAAATATGGAAGAACTACAACCTGAGTCATCCATCGGCTCCAAGCAAAACCGTCCTCCGGATCCGTCCTACCTAGGCCTCAACAATCCTCCTCCATAAGTATACACAAGGATGCCATGAAGGGATGATGAACATCTCAATAAGGAAACAAGGGTTTCCTATGACTAGGAGTGTAGAAGGCACAGGGATATCTTCAGACTTGATCAAGGATGTAATCGACTATAATACCAATCTCTAATCCTTCCTCCCTTAGGCCTTCCCATGGAGATGTATTTATACTTCTCCAAATTAGTTTTTTTAGATGGGAAACAGTTGGGCCCTGGGCTATAGTAGGTGGGTATCTGATCAAAACCGTAAACCCCGCCCGAATTAAGGGAGATTATATATTTTTTAATGTTTTAACACATATATGCAGGTTGGGTATAGGCTGACCCGCGTGTACACACGCTTTAGATAGGTCATAATCACATATGGGATTTAAAACATTGTTTTGTAGAAAATGGACCAAGTCTGGTAGGGAGGGGTTTCCCTAGGCCATATCATAGAGCATCAAATCTACCAAGGGTGGTAAATGGTGCTATAACAGGGTAGAAGGAGGCAATTATTGTGATGACCCGATCTCCAAGGTACAATTATGGAAATGGGGTCTAAAATTTCAACCTTTTTCAACTTCCTCAAAACTTAAAATGGATAACAACATTATGTCCTTCTCATCGATACCTTTCCAATGGTATAAAATTTGCCTCAATCTGACTCCTGGATCAAAAGTTATGGTTGATTAAAATATATCTTATCAGATAGTGCCACGTCACTTTGGCTTGCCACGTGGCACACATGTGGCTACCGAATTTAGAGTCCATCATTACCATGTGGAAGTTCTACCCTAGCTTCCTACCCATTCATGTCATTCCAATGAATAACATATGCATATAATACAAACATTGTATGCAGAAGCGAGCCCCTCCACGGCCACGTCATCCCGGGAATAAAATATCAGTTGGATCCTCTATTGTTCCCCATCGAAACTTCTAGGGAGGAATCATTAGGGTTACGTGGATCCCTTGTGGACACTCCTCCTATGTGCAGCAATCATTCATTTTCTACAGTCGCATGCTTGGCTCCACCACTGCCACATCCTCCTGGCCCTTAATTCCTTATTACGTATTCAAAATCGTCAGGGTCAAGTGGAGCTGCTAAGTCATATGACAACATCGGCTTGCTTCAACCAATCACATGAGGCATGCTTCCATTACACCTGTGCATGTGGGCCTCATCACCCCGGGGATTAAATTCTGGTGGGATATGCATATGCCTCCACTTGAAACCTTTGGGGCTCGTGTATGGTGTTAAAGCTCCCCCACATCCAACTTCTCAGATATCCTCCTTTGCACTTGGTCGTGTCTCCTGACCCTATGGTTATGTATGGATTTTAACCTTTATCCCCAACAAATGAATTTTGACCCTCACTCTCAGCGCTTGGAAACAACGCTTGTTCATGTAGGCACATAATCTTGAACCTCCTTGCTCCTCTCGGTCCTGAACTTTCAGCCCCTACGGCATGAGCATATATATAGTTAAGATGCCTAATTATAAGGACATATGAGGTTTGAAACCACTCCGCAATCCTGTAGACTCCCAACACTGCACATCCTATAGGGGAGAATATGTATAGTTAGGCTTTTACCCAGACCTATGGCGCATACCCCCTGAACTTAACAACAAGTCTCAGCCACGCATATATATATCTTTGCAAGACTCGCCCAACCTGACATTTATATGCATACCTTTATTTAAACAAAACAAAGATCTATAATTTATAAACTAAGGCTTGGTGGCTAAATTAGATTTAGCAAAAACATTCAAGTACTTATCAGAGACCTATTTACCTCTTTCATACTCAGGCCTTTAGACAAATCTACATGCTCAAAATAGACAAAGAAATATGTGTATTCCTTGAGAAAATAATCAAGGAATGGCCTCTCATTCTCAGACAGGGAAAGATGGCATCCCTTATTGTTAATCTAAGCAATTATCAGCACATCAAACACATACAATAAATCCACATGCATTATAAAGGAAATGCAGGCATTTAAATTACAAATGCATGAAATAACTTATAAGAAAAACTACAAAACAATCAAGTATTTTAGTCAATAATTTCATGCACCAACATCTTACAACCAAACAATGTTTCTTAGGGCTATATATTACATTCCACAAGGAATTTTTTAATTCTATAGTGTAGAAATAACTCGAAATTTGTAGTTGCTAATGAAATCAAATTGAAATCAATAGACAAAAATTTATTCTACTAAATTTTGCAGAAGGAAAACTGACAATAGAAACACATGCAATCATTCAATCACAATGAAAACATTTTTTTTACTGGAGAACCCAACTGGTAAAAACCCCTCCTTTGTCTGTATTATATCAGATGAGAAAAAATGATCTAATACAATGACAACTTCAATCCTTGAAGCTCAACCTGCACTGCATTATTGATCTCTTCCTTCTAAGTCTGCTCTAACAAATATTTAGGCAAAATAGGTCTCTTGCTTCCTCCTATTTCCTTTCATAATTCAACTCCTAAAGAATAGGAAAAACTCTTATTTCCTTGTGCAAATCCCAAGATAAATAACTCACTTGCTCAATGCAAATTGTGTACACTATCTAGTATACAATAATAAATACATTGATGCCTTTTTTTCTCCACTCAACTAGGCAATTCAAATTCCATGCATGACTAGGAATATTTCTAGTAAATTGACTTGTTAACTGAGAGATCAGTGACTTAACAACAATTACAAATACTCAACTGAATTCCTACTGACTCTATTCATGACTAGAGTTCATATAATTGAGTTCACTCACTATAACTCCATTGGATTTCTAGATCTTAGAAATCAACGCATGCACAATTCTACTTCCTGCCTACAAACTCGTATTCTCTTGCTGACTGCAACTCAAGTCATCCTGCTAATGTGGAAATTTTAATTTATCCATGTTAAAGTCAAATTCCTTTTATTGCTACAATTTAACACTCCCTTTTAGCAAGAAAAGGGTTCTACACAACCCAAATCCTACTCCTCATGAGGAACGTACTGTAACACAACTAACACTCCCTCTCACTGTTGTTGTTTCTATTTAAACAACTGCAATTGAGAAGCATCCAAAATATTGAATCAATTGTGCCTCTGAGCTACAACTATCTCGTGAGTCTCTGACTACTACTACCTATGAAACTGTTGCTTAATATCTGACTGCATCAACTGGCATTGATCTTTCTGCTACTGAATATTTTGGGCCCTTGTAGCAAGGGTGCTAATCCATGAGAATAGTATACAACAAACTATGCTTCTCTCCTATGGACCCTGCGGAAATATTTGTAACTCTAGGACTAAGTCTCTACATCACCCCACCTCACTCCTAGAGGTACGGTTGTATACATGGTGAAATCTGCCTCTAGCTTGTGGATATTTTTAACTCGGACACCAATTTGTTTTACTTGTTCAATAACAACTTGCTTCAAATAAGCTTCCCCCTTACTGAATAACACATCATATCTATGGTATACAAGTACAACTATAGAAACTAGATTTTTCTTCAGACCATGCACATACATTATATTATTTAGGTGAATATGAGAGCCTCACTCCCTCTTAAAGGTGATAGTTCCAATCCCTTTGTTACTAAACCCTCTATCATCTCCAAGCTCTATGTGGTGTAGGTCCTCCTCTAAGGTACTGAAGAACTCTTTATTTCCTATCATATGATATGAAGCACTAGAGTCTAGGTACCACTCACTCTCTCTTACCATGCTTTCCATGCAAGCAATAAGGGTGAAATCCAACTCGAATTGTGATGTGAGAGCATCTACTCCTGCTCCTATTGCAAGCTCCTTACTAGATTCCTTGTGTGGACACTTGGTTGCATAGTTTCCATACTCATAGCAATGAAAACATTTAATTTTACTTAGATATTTCTTCTTGTCATGATTCTGGATGGACTCTACCTCGTCTTGGGACTTATTTCCTTTGGCATTCTTTCCTTTTCCAACTAGAGAAAAGTCTTCTTCCTCATCAATTCTAGACGAGACTCCATCTCTAGTGTTTCTTCTAATATCCTCCTGCACCAAGTCATATCAAAGTCTCTCCCAATTTTGGAGCTTATCTCTTCCATTAATTGAATCTTGATAGTTGTTCCAGGACTTTGGAAGGCCAAGGAGTGTTAAGATCACAAGCTCAGACGGTAACGTTGTCTCTCCTACTCCTCCAAGTTCATCTCTAACCTGAGTGAATCTCGATAGGTACTCAACAAACGTTTCATTTTTCTGCATTCAAATGTTCCTAAGCTTATATTTTAATGCCAATTTCCTAGCATCACTACTGCTTTCGAATAACTCAGTGAGGATTTTCCACATTGCATAAGCAGTGTTCTTGGCAAGCAAACTTGAAACCACATGGTCTTTGACTTCCTCCAGGATAATTCTCCTCGATTTTGTTGTGTCTTTCTTCCATTGAGCCAATTGTTGTGCATCTGATGTTGTTGGCTTTGGAATATCAATTCGTGTGCACTCCAATACTCCATTGTCATCCAGTGCAACTTCCATCCTGTCTTTCCAAGCACAAAAATTTGAGGTGCTCTCCAATGCATACTCAAGCCTCAATCCTTTGAAAGACATTGTTCTTGCACTGAAGAAAATCTATGCTAAAAACTCTATTATTCAAAATTTTATGAGAGAAGATATGTAACTTGGTTTCTATGTAGTCTTCAATAGCTCTAACACCATGTAGAAATAACTCGAAATTTTCAATTGCTAATGAAATCAGACTGAAATCAATAGACACAAATTTCTTCTACTAAATTTTTCGGAAGGAAAACTGACAATAGAAACACATGCAATCATTCAATCACAATGAACATAGTTTTTCACTGGGGAACCCAACTGGAAAAAACCCCTACTCTATTTGTATTATATCAGATGAGAAAAAATGATCTATTATAATGACAACTTCAATCCTTGAAGCTCAACTTGCATTGTGATACTAATATCTTCCTCCTGAGTCTGCTCTGGCAAATACTTAGCTAAAATAGACCTCTTGCTTCCTCCTATTTCCTTGGGCAATTCAACTTCTAAAGAATAGGAAAAACTCCTATTTCCTTGAACAAATCCCAAGAGAAATAGCTCACCTACTCAATGCAAATTGTTTACACTCTCTAGTATACAATAATAAATACATTGATGCCTTTTTTCTCCACTCAACTAGGCAATCCAAATTCCATGCATGACTAGGGCTATTTTTAGTAAAGTGACTAGTTAACTAAGAAATCAGTGAGTTAACAACAGTTACAACAACTCAATTGAACTCTTACTGACTCTATTCATGACTAGAGTTCATATCACTAAGTTTCACTAACTATAACTCCACTAGATTGCTAGATCTTAGAAATCAACTCATGCACAACTCTACTTCTTGCCCACAAACTCGAATTGACTGACTTAACTAAGTGACTTGGCCATGTCACTCCTGCTAACTGCAACTCAAGTCATCTTGTTGATGTGGAAATTTGAATTTCTCCATTTGAATAGGGCACAAGTCAAATGAATCTTTTTCTTGCTACAATTTAACATACAACTCTTAGTTAAATACATTCATTTACAATAAGGAAAATGGCCATATTGAAGGTGGAACTTCGATTTTCCACCCAACCTTAGACTCACTACAGCCATAACCACTTGCAGTAGTCGCCCCCAAGCCATATCCACGATCTAATGGGAATTTTCTTCAGTAGTCTTAACAGGAGGCCCTACTCAACTCAGAGAGGGCAAGGGTTACTTATAAAATTAGGTGGTTTATCAACTTTTTAGCAAGCACCTTGAATGTTGTTCTCAGACAATTGTTGGCAAGCACACATTCCCATTTTCTTCAGAATTTCTTGAGCTCCTCTAGACCACCATTTAGCTTCCTAGGGACTTTCATTCCCTCCACTTCGCGGGTCTTTCTAATACTTCTCATGTGTTTTCTCCATAAGAAAATCCAACCCCAACATTGTTGTGCTAATGCCTTTTTATAATTTCTCAAGGGTGCCTCTTCATGCTCCTCTTCGAATCTTCATCTTCTTTTTCTTTAATAATTGCACCATAAAATTAATTAATGGTGCCAACCACCCCACATGGGTACATTTTATTATTCCTTCTTAGATCATTGATTTTTGGTCCCACACTTCAAGCCTATTCATAAAATTATACTCATTCATAATTCAGAGTATGATTACATTACAAAAATGGGGGGAAAACATACCAAAGGTTTCACAAACCCCACCCCCTTAAAGGGAACATCGTCCTCAATTTTCTTATCCCAGAAATTAATTAAACATGAAAAATTTATTAAGTCAACCACTTATGTGGCTCCTTTGCAGCTTCCTGGTGCTCTTGTTGCACCCTGTCTAACTTGATAGCTTTATCTTTTTCCTTGAATGTTGTTTGCCTCCATGTCCAATGTTGTTGTCCTTTGTACTCCTTGTTCCTTTTTGTGAATAGTTCCTAACCCATTACTTCCCGAAACACCCCAATGTGCTTTTGATTCCAATCAACCATGCTCATGATCCTTTAAAAACCAATGTCATTTTTCAGCATCCCCTTCTCTACTTCTCATTGCTTTGGGAAATTTGATCCCCTTTCATGCAGTCATTCACCTTCCAAGTTCAGGCATCTCCTTCTCTACTTCCCAGTCCCTCAGGTGATCCGTTCTTTAGCAAGGTTTCCTGGCATCAAAATAGTCTCATAACCGAGGCAATTCCTTACCCCTACACTTTCATAACAGTCATGGCATGCTTCATGACAATCAGTAGACACCATTGGGTGTTAGTGTCCCATAATGGCCCTATTCTTGAAATATTTAATCAACATGCCCCTGTGCACTCTGATATCTTCAAGTTGTTGTTATTCACCTTGCAGTGAAGTCCATCCACCCAAATTAGGAAATTCCATGCTTTCCTACATCATAGCACATAAATCTCCATGAGTTTCATCATAAGGAAATTGCAATAATTTAAATCATACCTCATTAATAACTTATTCATGAGGTGACATTTGCAATTTTATTTTGCTTCTTATCACAACAAGTCAAATTAGCTCATAAACCAACTATCATAAATCAAAATATCAATTCATGTTCATAATTTGGAAATTAATAAAAATCAATGAAATATTGATACTTATCTTTGGATTGCTCGTTACTTCACACACATTAGGTCGATTGTCAAACCCAGGAAGCACCCAGTGGCCTTCTTTCCTCTCGTACACACATTGGATTAATTGCCCAACGTTGGCAAGCATCCAATGCCTTCTCTTCTCTTCTCTTTGACTTTCCACACGCTAGATCGGTTACCCCACTCTGTCAAGCATCTAGTGGGCACTACCAATTCTAGTAGTATTATGTCGACATGAATATGGGTGTATCCCTCACCTTCAAATCCCAGGTAGCGCCCAATCTCAAGTGACCTACCTGTTCTAAAACTATCCCAAAAAATCCCATACCTGTTTGTACCAACACATTACACAACACATGCACGTATACATAATGTACAACACAACACATACACATATACAAATGATACAACACAATGAATACACATGCACGTATACACAGTGTACAACACAACACATACACATATACAAATAGTACAACACAACAAATACACATGGTAAACATGGCGCAGTACAACATGTACAAATCAGTATTGAAAATCCAAAGACCTCACTATCTCTATCCACAGACACCAAGAAACATTGCCATGCTTTACCGTGTGTATCCACAACCCAAATCTAGAGTTTGTGGTTTCTTCAATTATCCATGCTTGTCCCAGCATGTTGTAGATCCCACTGCTTTCATTCCACTTATATATCTTGTAGCATTCCCTGTTCATAATATAAAAATGGACATAATTATGGGAATTATAATCACATGATATCAAAGTCATAAATCAGCCAAGGTTACCTCTTGACCAATTGATTCCTCAAACGAATGGAAATCTTTTCATGCCATCTATAACATCATTCTCCCACAAGAATGATCCTTAACAAGAACCTCTTAGTCACAATATATATATATGAACATATCACAAATGTTCATATGTAAATAGAGTCAAGGTTAAGAAAACCTCTTGTGCGCCATTTTCATGGCTTCCATGTCACTGTCCATAATTTCCATGGACCAAACCAACCCATTAGGTTGTAATAGCAACGTCCACTCAATCATGGAGATATTACACATTAACACATGTCAAACACAACCAGAGTTTTAGAGAACTCCCTCTATTGTTGTTGTTGTTCACACAAACAATTTTCAGCCTGTACATAATTTCATTCCTATTGCTTGTCATATTTAGGAGTAGTGCTCCAACATACACCAGCGATTGTCTTTCCCAACCCATCGCCCAAGGGCACCATTTTTCATTTTTATGTTCCTGCTCTTTATTTATGCACAGGGTCTCCTTGGCTCAATTACTAGAGCTTTGTGGCTTCTCTGCCATGCCCAACGAATTGGTCCTAAGGCCCCAAGCATGGAAATTGAAGGGCAAATTCAAAATAAACCAAGGGTAATTGGCAAAAGAAGGAAGTCACAACAACAATTATAACAGCTTCAACAACGCAACATGGCCATGCACAATTAAACAGTCAAGACAATAAACAATCCACGAGGCTAACACAACACATAAACATTAAAATAGAGAAGTCTAAAAAATTGACTCGATTCCCATGAATCTCAGAGTTCAGTGTGTCATTCATTTTTCCACACACACACACAAATATATTAGTCTAAGATTTTTCCAAAGATTCTTAGCGACCTTGAACTCTCAATTCCCTTCAAATAACTCACAGGAGAATTCCTTTTCAATATATGTATCCATATATTATGGGGCTTGAGGGGATGCCCCCTCCTCCTTTTCGACATCATACATTATTGATTCATGTCCCTATAGCATGTAGGGGTTGTCCTTTTTATCCATGTGGGGAAAATCCCTTCTCAAGTGTTCCTCCTTACAAAACCAACATGACACGAGCTTCATTTCCTTTTCAACCTCATGAGACCTCTTCCTGCTAATATCATTTTCCCCTTTTGAGGATTTAGTTTGATGTGTCAATTCTTGTAGATGTTCTTGTAGTTCAAAGTTCCACTCGACCAATTCTTCTTGTTTCTTGGTGAGCTTTCCAATTTCTGCCTTGCAGATCTTTAGCTTAGCTACCAAGTCTCTGAACTCGGCCTTCCAATCCCTAAAGGTTCTTTCTCTTCTAGGAGAGCTTCCCCACTTTGGTTCATGTTGAGTTCCATTGGTCGTGTTTTTCCCTTTCACTACTACCGAGTCTTCCTATGTGCTGCCACATACACTTAGTTGTTAGTTCCTAAATGAAATATAAACAGATATACCATCTTTCATCTTGCCATGCTAAGCCAAACATGTTACCATATAGTTGTTCACAATCTCAAAACTCTAATCAAGCACATGTCTCAAACCAGAACATAATTTAACATATACAATAACTTGGTTTCAAGATTTAAATTTTCAAATATATATATATCAATTAGAAACAACTAGGCTATGCAATACAAGCAACACAAGGATTTCTCAATCTCTCATATCACATGACATTCACATTTGCGATCAATCATGCACAAAACCATGCAGACAGTTTTGCAAAACACTAAAGAAATAATAAGCATCTATGGTCACAACAATAGACTACCCAGACCTTCAAGATGTCCAATAGAAAACACATGTAATACCATCACATTTATTAATTAGTTAAATCACATCAGAAACATCCTTGCAGTGAGCATGCAATTTTCAAAATCAAATATTATAAAAAATATTCAACTACTACACTCAGAGCTAGAGCTCCTCTCATCTCCAAAGATCCAAGCATTAGACCTATTGCTCCATTAATTTTGTAACAAGATACGAATTTATTCCCAAATGTCTACGGTTAAAACCTTTATACATTTCCTCTATGAGAGAGCCCATCCAAGCCAAGTGCTGAACCTGGAAGCTCTGATACCATTTTGTAACATAACCCTTACTAACCCTAGCCCCAACTAAACGCAGAAGGCGACAGTTATTGCGATGACTCGTTCTCCAAAGTACAATTATGGAAATGGGGTCTAAAATTTTGACTTTTTCAACTTCCTCAAAATTTAAAATGGATAACACTGTTGTGTCTGTTTCGTTTAGACCTTTCCAACAATATAAAATTTTCTCCAATTTGACTCTCGAATCAAAAGATATGGTTAATTAAAGTTTGGCCTATCGATAGTGCAATGTCATTTTAGCCTACGATGTGGCGTTCCCCTGGGTGTCCAAGTCAGAGCCCATCATTACCACGTGGCAATTCTACCTCAACTGTCAATTTATTCATGTCAGTCCAACGTATAACATATGCATATAATTATTATTATTATTATTCAATTTTAAGGTCACAACCAAGTCAAACACCAAATTGGTGTATGAGAGCCTCTTGTTTGTGGGACAAGGGATCCACCTCAGCGCAATGATTTTGATTGTTAATTCTACGAAGGCATACATACTCTACCCCCCTCTATTTTTGAACCTGTGACCTCTTAGGAGGAAACACATGCTCTTAACTATTAGGCCCACTCATCCTCTTAACAAATAGGGTACATGAATGCGAGCCCCTCTACAACCACACCATCCAGAGAATAAAATCCCAACAAGATCCTCTACTATTCCTCGTCTAAACTTTCAGAGAGGAAGCGTCAGGGTTATGCAGAGCCCTGTCGACGCTCCCTCTAATGTGCTCCAATCAATCATTTGCTACAGTTGCACACTTGGATCCACTGACACATCGTCTCGACCCTTTATTCCTTGCGACACGTTTAAAATCTTCAAGGTTACATGGAGCCGCCAGGTCATATCACCACATTGACTCCCTTCAAGCAATTGCATGGGTCACGCTCCCACTACACCTGTGCATGTGGGCCCACCATGTCCACGTCACCCCAAGGATCAAACCCTGACACAATCCGCACATGCCTCCACTTGAAACCTCCGAGGTAATTCCTCTAGGGCTATATGGACGATGTTGATGATCCCGTCCATCCAACAACTTAGATCTCCTTCACACTTTGTCGTGGCTCCTGGGCCTATGGTTTGACAAGGACTTTAACCTTTAGCCGCTGGCAAACGAATTTCAACCCCCGCTCTCAACGCTTAGACACAATGCATGTCCGCATAAGCGCATAAGCTTGAATCACCTTACTCCTCGAGGCCCTAAACTTTCGCCCCCCGCGGCATGGGGTTCAAAATTACTCGTCTGCAATTCTGTCGACTCCCAACGTTGCACATCCTACTATAGCTAGGATTTCACCCAGATATTTGGTGCATACCCCGAGCTTAACATCAAGTCTCGGTCATGCATGGATGTTTATATATATACCCAATGCTATCTTTCCCGAGCTTTGAGAGACTTGGCCCAGCCGGGCGTTTATATGCGTACCTTTATTTAGATAAAATAGAGCTCTACAATTTATAAACTAAGGCCTGGTGGCAGAATTAAATTTAATAAAAACATTCAAGTATTCATCAAAGACATGTCTATCTCTTTCATACTCATGCCTTCAGACAAATCTAAATGCTTGAAATAAGCATAAAAATATACATATTCTTTTAGAAAATAATCAAATAGCCTCTCATTCTCACTTAGGGAAAGATGGCATCCCTTGCTGTTAATTTAAGCAATTATCAACAGATCAAACACAAACAATATATCCACATGCATTATGAAGAAACTTCAAGCATTTAACTTACAAATGCATGACAGAATTTATAAGAAAAACTGTAAAACATTTAAGCATTTTAATCAATAATTTCATGTACCAACATCTAACAACCATGTAACATTTCTCAGGGGTATGTATTACATTCCACAACTAAAATTTGTGAATTTTACATTTCACAATTAAATACATTCATTTACAGTAAGGCAAATGGTCAAACCGAAGGTGGGTTTTTGATTTTCCACCTAACCTTAGACTCATTGCAACGAAAATCACTTGCAGTAGTCATCCTCGACCCAGATCCACGATATAAGGGGAATTTTCTTCAACAATGTTATCTTCCCTACTCAGCTCAAATATGACAAGGATTAGTTATAAAATCAGAGGGTTTAGCAACTCTTTAGCAAGCACCCTGAGTCTTGTTCTCAGTGAATTCTTGGCAAGCACTCATTCCCATTTTCCTCAAAATTTCTTGAGCTCCTCCAGGCCACCATTTAGCTTCCTAGGGAATTTCATTCCCTCTAATTTATAGGTCTTTCCAGCAGTTCTCGTGTGCTTTCTTTAGAAAAAAAGTCAAACCACAACATTGTTGGACTAATGTCTTTTTATAATTTTTCAAAGGTGTCCCTTCATGCTCTTCTTAAGCTCTTCTATATTTTTTTATTTAATAATTCCACCATATAATTAATTGAGGGTGTCAGACACCCTACATGGGTACATTTTT
Source organism: Pinus tabuliformis (assembly GCA_031772625.1). Taxonomy (NCBI): domain Eukaryota; kingdom Viridiplantae; phylum Streptophyta; class Pinopsida; order Pinales; family Pinaceae; genus Pinus; species Pinus tabuliformis. Next base: position 240,906,885 of record CM062817.1, read on the forward strand.
TCTCTTCCTTCTTAGATCATGGATTTGTGGTCCCACACTTCAGACCTATTTATAAAAATACAATAATTTATAATTTGGAGTATTATTACATTACAAAAATCAAGAGGAAAACATACCATGAGTGTCACAAACATTATGAGAGAATTCTAGAATCAAGGAAAAATGATCCATTGAGAGAGGAAATAAGAGCTTCAATGGACCAGAGGAATATTTGAAAAGAGCATTTGAATGAATTGTTTTCATATATGGTCATTTCAAAATAAATTTAGGAGATAGAAGGGAAAACGTTCCATGGGGAGTAAAGCCACATTAGAGTATTGGAGGAATGATTATAAAAAGTGTTTAAATGAATTATTTTTTACCCGAAGTGAAATTTCATTATTTTATTTGTGTATATTTAACCAAAATTGGTAGTATAATTTTTATTGGGAATAAAGCCATACTAGTATTGGAGAAATGACTATAAAAAGTGTTTAAATGAATTATTTTTTACCTAAAGTGAAATTTCATTATTTTATTTTTGTTTATTTAACCAAAATTGGTAATATAATTTTTTTTGATATCATTATATTTAAAATGTATTTCTCTTATATATAAATAAATTAAAAAATTTTAAAAACACTCAATTTATACAAATTATACCATACAAAACTTACCACTTGCCATTTTAATCATCTTTAGCTGAATTCTAAATGAAACTAATAAAAAAGCAAAACTAATGGGTAATTATCACACACCCAACAAAAAAATGCATTACATGTTTGAAGTACACACTCAACCATGTTAACACAACCAAAATAGTGGGTACACACTCAACCATGTTAAAACAACAAAAATGGTGGATAATGATAACACACCCACTCTAAAAACAAAACTAGTGGGTAATTATCTCACACCCCAAAAAAAGGTAATTATCACACACCAAAAAGATAAATACACGTTTGAAGCACACACTCCATGTTAAAACTAGGCAAGTCTTAACTACGAGTCACTAAGGCAATGATTGTCTAGTGACTGACTATGCCCATCATACATGCATGTATGCTACTCTCAAAAAATCCGGCCACAACCATGAGCTTTCCGGGAAGCAACATACCTTGATGATTGATGTAACTTCGAGTATGTCTGGTACAAGTCTACACCTCCACTGCAACCCTACTAATGTCATCCATTTATTCGAGCTCCTAACATGTTGCTTTAAGGAAAATCTTAAATGACCCACCAACTTAACTACGATGGTCACTTGTCCGCATATTGTTCCGCTGCGTGGTGGAGAAAGAGAATTCCCAAATTGTTCAACGGCTTGGTGGAGAAGGAGAATTTGTTCGAGATCAAGAAAGTGGACACCAGACTTTTCGATTTCATTCCTGTGCCTGGAGGTTGCTCTGAAAACCTTTCTCTTCATTTAACCAAAGGTTGTTGCTCCAAATTCACAGATAAGTTTCTGCCGAAATATGATTCAGTTCACTCACAATTTTCTTCATTTGAGCAGTTAAATACCATAATAGAACCTTCATATCCATTTTTGTTCTATTATCCATTTATATTGAATAGATAGTCCCAACAACTTGTATGTCTTTGTATCGATTACAATGAATCTAATTGCTCCTATGGAGCCCAATAATGGCACCATTAAATACGAAACAATAATGGCAATATTCAGAAGCAATAGGAGGTAGAAGAACAACTTATTCTTAGGCTTTCTTCCAACCTTCAAGAAATCCATAGCTGGCAATACAAAATCTAGAGGAGTAAATCCAATTGCCCCACAAAGTGCAACAAAATCTCCAAAAAAATGGAATAGCAGCAGCAATAAAAGTAATCAACACCGTGTATATTAACTTCAAAATGAAGCGTGCCGTGTAGTGGTTTAGAGCAAATTTTCCTTACGTTTTGGTATCAAATTTTCCTCAAAATAGGCATATGTCGGCCTGCAATATATCTGTGATGTAGTTTCAGTCAAATACATATTAGGCTTTTAATTAAATAATAACTATATTGGAATTTATTCTTGTGCATCACATCATTACATGTAAACACATATATCTAGCTATTTACCTGATAACAGCCTGAAATCTGAATCACAGCAAATACGTTTGCCATTACAATTATCCATGCCGGGGTTGTCATGGAGCTCAGAGTATATGATTGAACCACCGAACCAAATGCCCAATAGCCCACGAATGCTAGTATCCAGTAGCTTAAAATGATAACAGTGTATGCTGCTGAAACACCTTTGTACACATTTGTCGTTGCGGGATCTCTGAGAATTGACTGCAGGACACAGAGGTTGATATTAAACTTGATTTCTTCAATTTGGAATAAAGGAAACTTCTTAGAACAGCGATCCATTGACTGTGGAATGTGAGCTCATAAAGCAAATCTAAGCCACGGAACTAAATGGTTAAAATGGACATAGGTTGTGACCTTTAAGCGAGAATCAGAGGGCCTTAAATCCTAATTTTATGTATTATGGAAATGTGTAAAGACCGGTCCATAATAAAATTGTTATCATAATAGAAGAATAATTTAACTAATATTCATCTTCAAAAAAGGCAGGGTCAGATTCTGAGCCATCAGCTTGACAGTGTCTTTATCATGGTTTCTGTCATCTTATTTCTAGTTTTCTGTGTGGGAGGCCATTTTGGTCAGCATGGTCGTTATAGGCTGGTGTTGTGTCTTTTAGTTCTCACTTGTCACTCTCCTATTTTTAGATATGGTCCCGTGAAAGACCAGGTTGCTTTTTGTACTTCTTGATCTAAAGTCCAGTTTTTTGAAATTAAGAAAATTCACCACATAAAAAATAATAATTATATATATATATATATATAACAGTTTGTTGGTACCTGTATTTCAGGTGTCATTGCATCACCAAAAGGAAAAGCTATTATCCCCAAAGCATTGAATGCTTTAAATATCTTGACAGCTGAAGTCCCATGCAGCTGATAATCAACTGATTTTTTATTCAGCTGCTTTCCTGCTTGGAAAAGGTTTTTGTTAATCCTTGGTCACATAAATGCCAAAAAAGTTCACAACTTCTTTTTACCAATTCAATCAGAAAAAAGTGCTGGCCATTTGTAGTACTTTATCCTAACTATACAAATCATTCTAATGCATTACATTATAGAACCTTCATATCCATTTATATTGAATAGATAGGCCCAACAACATTACATTATATAGATAATCCAGTCTGCAGTTACGCTTGATGGTAGTTAACTGTTCTGGAATATTTGTAGAGTGTTGAGTTACGATTGATGGTAGTTAACTGTTCTGGAATATTTGTAGAGTGTTGTGTGTTTAGCGACTGGTAGTAGGCCTGCAGCTTCCAGGTGCCCTTTCAAATCCATTCACCAGTCTAGGGGTTGCTCCAGATATTGTTTGGAACTCTATCCCTACACCTATAACACTCTCAATTACCTCGTATCCACGCAAGAAGATTGCCAGAACTCAAGGCCTTCCCCAAGGAGGCTCTGGCAAGACCTGCTTTCGAACCATGGGATGTACTTGCTCCATTGATCCTGGAATATTCAGTAGAACCAGAAACCAATTGGGAATTTATTTTTGATCCAAATCTCCTCCTTACATCCGCTGGAGCTCCAGCTGCACCAGACGTTCCTGACACCTGCCCATGTCAGGATTGTCTTAAAGCTTCAGCTGCTCTTTGTGAAAGTAGAGAAGCTTCATCTTCTCTTCATCATTGATGTCAAGAATAGCATCGTGATCCATATAGCTATGAATTCCATTATCCAACAAGACTTTTAACATATCAGATTCATCCGTATTTGAGGCCTCTTCTTTAGGTTCAACCTTTTCTTTCCCTTTGCTTCTAGGAATATCTTTGTCGCGGCCTCCATCACGCTTGCTACGAGTTGAAGATAGACGCACTGGTTGCAACGACATTATTGCAGAAACTAAATATCCTGCAAGCACAATATATATTGCAGAAACGAATTGGTTGCAACGACATTGTTGCAGAAACTAAATATCTTGCAATCAAGAGAATATAAGATAAATACTTTTAAATAGTTAAAATATATATATAATGTTGTTAATATTTAGTGTTTTTTTTAATCTTTTAATTTAGTTTAATTTAACTTATTTTTAAAATAGTTTTAGTTTATAGTTTATTTGATTAGTTTTAGTTTTAGCTCAGGAGCTGTATCTTTCCAACCTATATCCTTCCCTTCCATGCTTTTCATGGAGGGGTGGATTAGTTCACCTATGTATATCACATAATTAGATGTAACTCCTCTCGTGTAAATTTATGTATCAATAGATTTATTTAGCAGACTGTGTTGGGTTTTTTGAAATATTGGAAAATTTTATTATGATTTAGTATTCAATTGGTAGTGATATTTGATAAAGAAGAAGAAATTATATCCCAAATTTCTAGACCACAGAGACAATTTATTTCTATACATCGCTTCTATTAGATGAAAAATTTTACAACATGATTGAAGTCTATAATCTGGAACTGTTCAATATTTTTATTTAGTTTAAGGTTTATTTTAAATATAGATTTAGTTTAATTTTATTAATTTTAATTTTAATTTAGTTTTTAAGTTTTTGGTTTAAATTAATATTTTAATTAAGTAATTTGGTTTTGTTTACATTGAAGAATTTTTATATACATATATTTTGATTTAAATTGTAGGGAAATAAGGATATTTTTAACAAAAACTAATGGATATTTAATTTAAGTAAATATTTAATATATTTTTATTTTCATTTTTTTATTGTGTATAGTTAACTTAAATATTTAATTATTATTTATTTTCAAATAATAATAAAATTTAATTTATTAAAAAAAAAAAAAACAATTTTTTTTTTAAAGTTTTAGTTATGGTTAACCCGAAAGAAATAGATATGAACATTGATTTTGACTTTAAAGTGTTTTTATGATGTTTTTAACAACATTATTGTTTACATATTCATTTATAAGGAAGTAAGAAAATGGAGGAAAATAGACATGAATGGGAGGTAATTATCAAAGGCACCAAGCAAGTGTTCACTTGTCTTGTTGGTGGTTGTGTGGGGATCTTGAGTCGATCTAAGCTATCTAGCCTTAATCACCATCGCGCTATCACGCACAATCTCCCACCAATTCCTCCACGTCAAAGAGGTCGGGTAAGAGATGCAAATGCTAAATGGGTTGTCAAATCAACAAGTGCAGTTAAAAGACAAAATGCAAAAATACAATATGATTTAGATGCAAGGCTATGTCGTGCACGACAACAAGCATATAAAAGATTTGTCAATGAAGAAATTCTTTCAGCTGTAAGTATTTATTTGTATATGTTTTTTATTAATATGAATTTATTGTTGTGGACTAAATTCATTGAAACTTGTTTTCACAGTCAATTGTTACATTTGATCAGCTCAATGATACTTCAAAGCAAAAAATTTGTGAAAAAAATCAACGTTGGGATCAAAGTCTACCTCGTAGATGTATGGAAACAATGAAGCACATAGATATTGCTTTAAAAGAGAAAGTAAGGATTGAGGTTCCTGATGATGTGGGGAAGAAGGATTAGATAGGCACACCCATATATTAAACTTTGATGAAACTAATAATGACAATGACAACACAGTTGAGTCCATTTTTTTGCATATATTAATTTTTTATACATTTTAACATTAAATAATATTTATATTTATTATAATTGTATACTAATTTCTCATTGTTAATGATATGCATAGCCTAATCAACAAAATTCTCTAAATTCAAGCTACCAACTATTATGACGCTCGCTTAGATTTCAAGGGTTTCAAGGGGTTATTGGGCCAGTAAGTTTTTAATCCATATAACATATTCTACAAAAAACATTAATATATAAATTGTTATGTTTTACCATAATGATGGGATGAGAAATGGATGTTCTATATTCTATATTGTTATCCTTGATTTGTTTCGATTATATATATGTGTGTTGTTTCTTATTTATGGTGCAGGTGTTCCCTTTGGAACCATTGCAATCAACGAAAACCCCTGAAGATTGTTGAAACCTTAAGAAGAACGCAAATGAAATGGTTCAAATGCTACAACCATCTTCACATCCAATGTCACAATGCAAAGTAAGTTTATATTTATTTATACTCTTATAATTTTATCATATTTTTACATTTAGTTCTATTTGAGTCACATACTTATATCTATGTATAATCTAATGTTCAGAGTAATGAATATACATCTCCTAAAACACCTTTGCACATATATGATGGTGGACATGATAGTCAGCAAAAATCACATTCTCCTCAACCATTGCGACATTCATCTAGACTTCAAGATAATTTAAGAGAGGTAAGTTATATACCATATATCTTAGCTCATAATAACATTGACATATTTTTTTATAATTTGAAACTAAATAACTAGTTAATGCATTGTCTTTTCATATTCGTTACATGGTCCCCATATTTTCATTATATCTATATGGATTTTGATATTTTTTGATAGCTAGTTAATGCATTGTCTTTTCATATTCGTTACATGGTCCCCATATTTTCATTATATCTATGTGGATTTTGATATTTGAGGGAATATATGGAGTAATCATGTGAATGTTGATAAAATTGATATAAATTCATTATATTCATATAATTTTTTATGGGGGGAATATCTTCCAAATATATTCAAAAGAACAAGAAATATTCATCATATAAATGCCTAGTAAGAAAAAACTATATGGGACATTTTCATTGACAGATTATGCATTACAACAACGAAACAGTGGACGAATAGCTAGGGTTTCAGGTTTCTGAGCTCCATGGAGGCGCGCAAAGGGGGGAGCTCCACTCCCTCCTACAGGCATGCAGTGACCAGTCGCGGTAAGAAACCTTTAAAATCTGTCAGAGGGTCTGCTGAAGAAAGGAAAAAGAATCTGGAGTTTAGCAAACCAAGGGAGGTCAGTAGCATGAAAGACAATGAGGAAGAAGACAAAAAACAGGGAGCAAAAAACAAGGCATAGAAGGGGCCATGTAAACCCAAGACTGTGGTCACTCCACATGCGGACCTATGCTATCATTTGTAAATTCATGGGATTATGGCCCACTAAAAAGGCATTACAAACATGGATTAAATACCATTGGAAACCGAAAGGAAGTATAGACCTACACCTTGGTCAAAGGGATTCTTCACATAGGGACCACATGCAGACCTATGCTATCATTTGTAAATTCATGGGATTATGGCCCACTGAAAAGGCATTACAAACATGGATTAAATACCATTGGAAACTGAAAGGAAGTATAGACCTACAACTTGGGTCAAAGGGATTCTTCATTGTGGTCTTTACAAATATTGAAGACAAAGACAGGGTGTTTGAAGGAGGACCCTATTTCTATGCGGCAATAGGCCTCTACATGCGGCCGTGGATGATGAATTTTGTCCCGGAGCGAGAAACTTTTACTTCAGTCCCGGTCTGGGTAAGACTCTACTCCTTACCTCTTGATTACTGGCAAACAGAATCGTTATCTGCCATAGGTAATAAACTAGGGCGTTTTTTCCAGAAGAGGAAAATATACTTCCTTTGCAAGAATATGTGTAGAGATGGACCTATCGGGAGCCCTACCAGATGAGGTTATCTTGGAAGTTTTTGATGAAGAATGGGTGCAAACAGTAGATTATGAACATATTCCTTTCAGATGTCGCAGATGCCATGAGCATGGACACCTATTTAGAGACTGCCCTCTCAGCAAGACAGAGAACAGAAGCAAAACAACCACAATGAAAGACACTGAAATCTTTCACAAAGTGGGTCATAAAGGAAAAGGGGGAAAAAGGGGGCCAAAGCAACAACAAACAGAAGGGCAACAGGCCAGTCTGAACAGGTTCCAAGTTCTTGAAGAAGAGGAAGAAATACCAAAAGAAGATCAGGTAATAGAAGGAAGCTCAGGGGAGAAGGAGAAAGAAGAAGACAGGGAACTAGCACAAGATGTTACTAAATAGAAGGAAACAATGATGAGCGATGGGGAACTTGAGATGGATCAAGAAATGACTCAGAGTGAGATGGAAACGGAGGATAATGAATTGCAGGAGATTCTGGAAAGAGAAAACCTAGATCTGGAAGGATTCTTGAAACAGGGCACCATTGGAGGGGTAGACTCAGTACCTCAAGAAGAGTTCAACCGAGTACAACAGCTGTTTCTATGGAAAACTCAGGCCAAAGAACAGGAAAGGCAAAATACCAATGAAAGGCAGGGCAGTGAAGGAGTGAAAACTATGAAAACCACACCAGGATTAGCTCCCAGAAACCTAGGAAAGAAACGAGGCAGGAAAAAACAGAATGAGCTACTAATGGAATGTGGAAAGCTAATGATAGATTCAGGTAAGATGAAAGATCTATCCAGTTACTCTTTCACAAATATTTAATAATGAAGTTCACAACTTGGAATATTAGAGGTTTAGGTAGTAAAAGAAAACAAAGAATACTTGGCAATAGAATGAAACAAGAAGCTCTAGATATGATCTTTATCTAGGAAACTAAATGTTTCATTCAAAAAGTCAAAGGAATTCATAGTAAATGGCTCAATAGATTTGCGTTTCTAGAAGTTAAAGCAGATAACACAGCAAGAGGCATACTCACTCTTTGGAATCCCCAAAAGATTGGCATAATAGATGTTGAGGCAAATAGGAATTATTTATCAGTGATTATTCAACCTGTAGGAGACATCGACACTTATCTAGTCACGAATGTTTATGGCCCACAAAGAATGGACGACAAACTCAGATTTCTAGATTCTCTTGTAGAACTAAGAGATAGGCATTCAGGAGTTCCATGGATCATGGGTGGGGACTTCAACATGATCAAATCATTGATGGAAAAAAAGGAGGAACAAGAACTTTAAGCAAAGATTCTACAACTTTTCAATCTTTCATAAATAATATGAAGCTAGTTGACACTAAAATGAATAATGGCCTCTTTACTTGGAACAACAAGAGAGGAGGGGAGTCTCAGGTAGCTTCAAAGCTAAACAGATTCATTATTTCCGAGGACCTTATGCTCACAAACAAGGAAATGATAGTGAGAATTCTCCCCTTTGGAGGCTCGGACCATTGGCCTGTTCAAATGGAGGTACAGGGTATTGGAACCCCAAAGAATAGACCTTTCAGATTTGAGAATATATGGCTTACCCACCCAGATTTTATCAGCAACATAGCAAGATGGTGGAAAGAAGATCTGAATATTCAGGGAACAAGAATGTTTCTGCTCCACAAAATACTAAAATACATCAAGCTTAGACTCAAAGACTGGAACAAGAATGAATTTGGCAACATTTTTGCAGCGAAAAAAGAGGTTGAAGATAAAATGCAGACACTCAATCAAACTCTTATTACAGAGGGTTTTGATAGAGGCAGAGATGTACAAGTCACCAAACTTCATCAAGACCGAGAGAACTTATGTAAACAAGAGGAAATATATTGGAGACAAAAATCTAGAGTGCAATGGCTAAAAGAAGGGGAACGAAACACCAGTTCTTTCCACAGATCCCACAATAGGATCTCTTCAATCAAGGACGAGGAAGGTCATCTTTGCAATTCCCATGAAGAGATTGAAGCTGTCTTAGCACAACACTTTCAAGGTATAGCGAGGGAAAACAATGCAAACAGAGATCATTTTATCAAATACTTAACTAGGCATATACCTAGACTAGTTTCAAGGGAGGATAATTTCAATCTCAACAAGCTAGTGACTGAAGAGGAGGTACGTGAGGCAGTTAAGGAAATGCAGAATGGAAAAGCACCAGGCCCTGATGGTTTTAATGTGGATTTCTTTAAAGCCTGTTGGAGCATTGTTAAACAAGATATTGTGAAAGTAGTGGAGGATTCTAGATTGGATAAAACCATTCTGAAGGCACTCAATACTTCTTTTATATCCTTGATCCCCAAACAGGATAATGCTCTGACTCTAGACAAATTCAGACCCATAGCTTTGTGTAATGTGGTGTATAAAATGATATCCAAATTGGTTGCCAATAGACTAAAACCCCTTCTTCCTACACTAGTTTTTGTGGAGCAGTCAGGTTATGTGGAGGGTAGACAAATTCTCAACAACATCATCTAAGCGCATGAAGTGGTCCATTCATTGTTAAGCAATAGGAAGGCGGGAATGATCATGTAATTGGACCTTGCCAAAGCATATGATAAATTAAATTGGACCTATATTAGGAAGGTCCTTCTAGCCTTTGGCTTCGATCATAACTGGTTGAGATGGGTCATGGCATTGGTCACTTCCTCTAGCTTTTCAATTTTGGTCAATGGTTCTCCTTCCAAGACCTTTACTCCTTCAAGAGGTCTCAGACAGGGAGATCCGCTTTCTCCCTTTCTCTTTATCCTCATTATGGAAGGACTTGGGCGATCCATTAAGCATGCTAAAGAAGGGGGTAACATCAAGGGTATCCAACTTTCTGACACTATGCTGCAGGGAATCCCCACGGTAAAAGAAGCTCTTGCTTATAAACAAATCCTGTGAGACTTTGCCATGGCCACAAGTATGGAGGTAAATCTATCAGATCTAAGATTTTTTTCTTTAATACTAATGTCGCTATTCAAAGAAATATCTCCAGAATTCTAGGTTTTCAAAGGGAGGTCCTTCCTTCCAAGTATCTGGGAGTCCCTCTAACTGATAAACCCTTGCACAAAAGCATCTGGGAGCCGGTAATTAATAAGATGCAAGACAAAATAAGAAAATGGACAATCAGATCTTTAAACTTGGCGGGTCAGTTGGTGCTTACAAAAGCAGTTTTGTAATCAATCCCCATCTTTATGCTTTCAGCTCTTCCAGCTCCAAAGGGAGTTTTACATCAATTCAGAACCATTCAAAGAGACTTTCTTTGGGGTAAGGGGGAGGAGAGAAAGAAATGGGCCTTAGTAGCCTGGGATAATATTTGCAAACCGAAAACCCATGGCGGTCTTGGACTGGATGATCCAGATGTACTCAACAAGGCTCTAGGAGCAAAATTATGGTGGCATTGGGTGAAAGAACCAAAGGCTCAATGGGCTAGTGTTTGGAAGGAGAAATATGCCAGCACTTGGCAAGATAATGATCACATAAGGATGACAAGTAGCATAAAAGGATCCCACATTTGGAATAAGGCTTGGGAGAAAAAAGACTTAGTGCAGAAAAACAGTTTTTGGGAGATCAGAGAAGGAGACCTGGCTTTGTTATCGGAAGATAAATGGCAACAAGAACCTACACTGTTAAGAGAGGACTTTCTGGATCTTAAGAGATAAACTGACACCAAAGGGCTTTTAAGGGTTAGAGATTTTTGGGAACAAACCAGTACAGAAGACAAATGGAGAACCTGGAAGAATTTAGAATTTGGGAATTATAACCACTTGAAAGCAAAAGCAGATGCACTACTGACTATTTTGGAACAAAGGAAGATTTTTGTTTCAGAAGGGCATGACCAACTCAGATGGGGCAACAACAAAGGAGGCACCTTCAATATTGAGGCCAAAAAGATATTGTTTGAGCGGGATTCCAATGCACCAGACAAAGTGTGGTAGAACCTGTGGAAGGAGCAAGGTTGGATGAAAATCAAACTCTTCATGTGGTTGGTGCATCATAAAAAAATTCTGACTTGGGACAATATTAGAAAGAGGGGTGTTTTGGGACCTTCTAGATGCTAACTCTGTGAAGCTCAAGAGGAGACAATGAAACACCTTCTCAATGATTTCATCTTTACCTCGAGGTTGTGGGACACCTTAACCACAATTTTTCAACAGGCAGACAAGGACAAAGCAAGCATTAGCAATACCCTAAATAACTGGAGATGAAACTTCTCTGAGTATGAGTTTCTTCGCCTGGATTGGGTTTTAATTCCAAGCTTCATAATTTGGAATGTTTGGAAAGAAAGGAACAATAGAATTTTCAAAAATGTTCACAGCACCACCCATCTCATTTTTGAGAGGATCTTAAGACAGCTCAAAGAGACGGTGGGCACTATTGTGCAAAACTCCCCAAAAAACCCTCCTTCTGAAATAGAGATGCAGATTTTGCGTCGGCTGGGGATGCAGGGGCTTATTCCACAGGGGATGGTCAAGAAGGTTATGAATCCTGCTAATAAGCCAGATTATTGGCATCCTCCCCCTTAGGGTTTTCTGAAATTCAACATTGATGGGGCCTCAAAGGGCAACCCAGGTCTTGCTGGTTTTGGAGGTGTGCTACGAGATGAGAATGGATGTATTCTCTTTATCTTCCATTGCCATCTGGGAAGAGCTACAAATAATATGGCTGAATTAATGGCTCTTGAACAGAGTTTAGATTTCCTGAAGCAGGATAATCTCTAGAACACTATTATTGAAGCCGATTCTGAGTTGATCATTAACTCGGTTAAAAGAATATGTTGTGGAACAGAGCCGGAAAAAGTCTCAAGTCATTGGAGGCTAATCCAGGTCTTTCAAAGGATACAAATTCACCTCCAAGATCTACGCATAGTGAGTTTCACTCATGTCCGAAGGACGACCAATAAATTGGCAGACATGATGGCCAATCAAGGAGTAGTATGCACTAAAAACAGGGTCAAGTTGATATGGCGAGAGATGTCTCAGAACAGATTAAAGGAGCAGTGTTGTGCTCAAGTGGAAGAGGACAATAAGATTTTCCGAAACAGGGCCACGGAAACGGGACCTGATTGACTTTTTTGCAGTATTATGACACTTGTAAGAATGCTTTTGGAGTGCAGGTATCTGAATGGCAACAGCGTACCAGAAATGTCAGGGAGATGGCCGGAAAAAGGGAGCTTCATCTTCCTTTGGTCGGGCACCGGAATCCAGTCTTCCGCGGCAGCCGCAAAACCACATTTTATTTCAGCAGTGACTTTACCACCCTTGAAGCGGTTTCCGATGTATCGCACCGCTTTCAGGCTGGAAGCAGTTTTTCTCATTTTGGTGCGATTCCACTCACCACGCAACACGTGGCTGAGAGTGGGGAGGAAATACCACCCCTCATCGCGCAGTAAACTTCGGTGGGTTAAGGCAGCGCGATGTGATTTGCAACCGTTGGATCAATCGCGTTCAACCTATGGCCATGATTTACCGATCTAGTTGGTGGGTTCGTTTTGGGGGTTATTGCTCAAGCTCTTTGCACGTTCCATCTGGAATCAAGCGTTTTCGATGGATTTCGGGAGGAAAAACTAAACGTTGGTTATGTGAAAAATGGACCCGATGGATTTTTCAATTAAGATCTAAAGACTCCATCGGGTCCGTTTTACTTGGTAACAGTGTGCTTGTTAGCCACCCGATTTGTTTGTTAGCTGCTGGATCTTTCAATCCAGATCTAACGGCTAGTTGTGGGCTTAAGCCTTTTGTATACTATTTCTTTTTTATAAATTTGAATAGAATTATCCGCTCTTGCCTTAGCAAAAAAACTATATGAAATGAATTTCTCCATTCACCATATAGCTATAACAAACCAATTCTATAAGACTTTACCTATTCTCAAAAAATCATAGTAGATCAAATAACAAATCCTAGTGAACCAGAGTAGTGCATATATTACCATTTGCCTGCTTCCCTATCACAAACATCTACACATTGTCAAATGGTTGACTCCATCATCCATAAAATCTAGAGAGTCTCATAAATTGTAGGGCAAAGATTCATTTCTATTTAAATTTTAAAAGAGTCTCATAAAAAATTGTGGGGTGGAGATTCATTTCTAATTAAATTTTAAAAATAGCACGGTTGTCTATACTCAATTTTCAAAGTTTTTATTAAATTATATTTTAAAATTTCTTCCAAATTTAAAATAAAAATTTATTATAAAACTATTTTTTCTAGTCTTTTTTAACCTTTTAATAATTTAATTTGTAAAGACTCTTTGGGAGAGCTCAATTGAAGTTTTGGGTTCAAATATTGTGCTATCGGCGGATTGGGGTGAGAAGTTGGACATGATGAAAATATAATCCAACCAAGCTTACCAAAAAAAATTGTAAAATTTTAATTTTAATTTATATAAATTTCTATGGAATTATTATATATAATAATTATTTTCATCTATCCAATATAAAATTTGTAATAAAAATTATATAATCAAACTTATATAATTAATGTAATATATATAACTTACAATTAAATCAAACATATATAAAATTTAAGATATGTTATTAATTTTATTTATATATTATACCAGAATTGTATGTACTAAAATTTACTTTTGCATCTTTTAAATAATATATAATATTAAAATAAAAAGTATTATCCATATTATTTATTAAAATGAATATTCCAAAAATATGTATATTAGATTATTTATTGATTTCAATACAAATATTATATGGTGTTGATGTTCAATTTAAAGATAAAATAGAGAAATTCTATTTAATTTATGCTTTAAAGTTTTTAACATTCTTCTCAACTTTTAAAAACATTTTAACTATTTATTCATTATAATGATTATGGAATTTTAATTAAGCTTTGTGTATATTTAGATGAAAGTCTTGTATATAGACATGGTTTTTATTTTTGAAATATTGTATATAATATATGTATTTAAAGATGTATATTTTGTTTGATGTACTTGTTTGATATAAAAAGTATTAATAATTGTTAATTTAAATCTAAATGTCAATACATGAAAAAAGTTTTTATCTCTAGAATATAAAATATTCTTATAATATTGATCATCTATATTATTTGCTCCTTGTTTATAATCAAAGTTTCAAAGTTTTACACATCTCATCCATGGTTGGTTGTAATATCAATTACATTTTAGATATTATATAATCTCCATGTTGAGTGGTGAAGGTTACACATCATCTTTCTACTAAAAAGTAGAAGTAGCACATATGGATGAAATTAAAATATTTTAGTGCCAGTTACATTATCTATCTAATTATGTTATCTACGATGGACATTGAAGTATTTTGTTTATAGGTGATATTGAAATGGTTTTTTTTATTATTATTAATATTTATGTTCAATATTGAATAATTTCCATTATTAAATTTTTTATGTAATTATTATTTTATTTATCTTAATGTAACATTACATGACGAAAGCAATAATTAATATTAATATTAATACTAAATAAAATAAAAAAATTACTATATAAAATAAATATATAAAGTAATCACATTAATGTGTAGGTAAAATAGATTCTTTTTATATTGATCTTTTAAGTGGGAGGGGGGGAATATCTTCCATATCTATTGAAAAGAACTAGTAATTTTCATCATATAATTGTTTAATAATAAAAATTTACATGAAATGAATTTCCTATTCGCCTTAAATAGATAACAAACCATAATAAACCGCAGTGCATATATTACCATTTGACATCAATGTTGACATTAAAAGTACACCAATATTTAGTACAAGAACTGAATTTTAAAACTAAGCCTCCTCTAAGAATAGTTCATTACATTTCATTGGAAAAATAGTTCATTTCATTTCAAAAAATAGTTCATTACATTTCATTGGAAATTTTGTTTCAAAAATAAAGACACTAATACTTTGTAAAATGGCTCATAGGCCTCTGAATTTATTCTCATCGAAGTTTATTCCCACTCCCCTATCAAAAACATCAGCCTTGGCGCATCTTCAATGTCCAGAACTGCATGACAATAAAAACATTAACAAAGAAAATATTTAGCATTGTAAAAAAAATCTGAATATTACTAAGAAAAAATTAATTCCCACATATTATGAGTGTAAGATCAATCAAACCCATATATGAATTTAAGATATGTTATTAATTTGAATTCAAATATTATAGAAAATGATAACAAAAGGAGTAACATTTTTCCCCAACTAACATCATGTAAGTGTGGTTAGAGGAATCTGACATTTGTCCATGATTATTCTATCCTTGCACTGGAATTATTAACTTCGATATTAAATTTACCTTTCATCAAACTTCACATGTTCAAATCTGGAATCAATGGGCTTGTCGGCATGTTTGTGCCAATTTCTTGAATTGCTACATAATTTGATTGATATTTGATCAGAAACCACGTCCCGAAAAAATAAAGTTAGAGTTGATTGCATGACATAGTGCACTAAATATTTAATTAGATAAGAATTCATTCAATTATATAAATAAACAACAATAATTTATAAATGTGTACCTGTTGAACCCTTGACAATATCATCAGAAAATAATTGTCGAACATGCCTTTGTTGATTCTGAGATGTAGATCCCTCAATATTTCCATGTTTTTTTAAAGAAAGTACTTTCATTTGTTTTTCCATGCTCTTCCTTGACTTTGAGCGAACTCGCCCAACCTTTTCAAATTGTGGTTTTTCCTTCCTTGAATTTCTTTCATGACCACGTCGTATCTTTTTACTTTGTGGGCTCAAAAAACTATGTTTTCTCTTAGTCATAATTCTTGATGGAGACATCACAATAGCAAAAATTTTATTTGTCTCTTCACTAAATGTGCTACACATCTCATCAATGCCATTATCAATTTCTTCTAAACTCTCCAATTTTGTAGGCAAATTGTTTAATATATCCATTAGCTTTTTGTTGATTGATGCACGTACAACTTTTGATCTTTCAATCTCAAAGATTGAATTTGTGAGTGGCGTAGTTGCAAAATCAATAGGTTCTGATAAAATAGGCACATGGTGAATGCTTGATTGGTCTTCTGACAATGAGCTCATTGTACCTGCTTGATTTAAATCAACTAAAAATCTATGACTTTCAGTAATTGGACTAGAAAAATTTGGCAACATGTTAAAGTCCAAACCGTGTTCACTGGCCCACATTTGAACTTTGAAGATATGCTTACAAACATTTCCATTCAATGCCCAATCACAACTACAAAAATTAAACTCGGACCCTGTGCATATGACATTATACCAGGTATGAGGAGTATCCTTATTTTGGCTACGAACCATAAATTCATTTATACTCTTAGGGTCATGCAGACAATCTTCATCTCGTATCTGATTTGCTCTAGACTTTGAGAGAGTCTCTTGTTTCTTACACTTTGTAGGCCTTATAACTCCTGCTTCTTTTAAACGTTGATTGTGAATATAATATAGTTCAACTTTTTTCAACAACACAAATATTAGCCAATCCACATGTTTGTGGCAAGCATTATTTGCCTCATATAAGTACCTATACTTTAGATGCATATGGTAGGACTCAATTGAATTATTTGTGTCTTGATTAGAATGTGGAAACTTCTGATAAGCTTTTGCCCACATATCTGCAAAAGGTAATGACCACAAATTATTATCAACTATAAGATAATGACTGAAAACATTCAATTACAGACTAATAGTCATGATATGATGTTGCATAACACTTACATATTTTATCATTAGATATCCAAGTGGTGTCAAAATATTTCAAAAAATGTTCCTCTTCACTAAATTTAGAAAATATTCCTGCAACAACTTTTCGTACTGACTCATCATCCTTGCATGAGTGCATGATTTTCCCTAAAGAACGTAAAATGCAGACTTTGTTTTCTTTGCGTTTAACTTTGCTTCCAACATTTTTCACCCATGCTCGATGGACGTGCCATACACATAATAGGATGGAGGAATTAGTTAGACACCTAAATGGTACAACATTAGAATAAAGTAAATTATGAATGAAATATGTTTTTCATGTTTCTTTTGTAAAAAAAAAATATGGTACCTTAATGCTTGAATCTCAGCAGCAGCATCATCTGTGATAAATGCTTTTACATTCCAATCTTGACGCTCTTTCATTCCCATTGCAAATAAAGCTGCCAACCATTTTTAATATCATCTGTGGTATTGCGTGAAGAAATCACCCAAGCCACCAGGACACCATTACGATGTTTTTCGAATACCATTAAGGTATAGAGTTGATACTACATTCAAAACACATTATTATAAGTATTATGTTAAAAAAAAGACTTCTTTTTTATCACTATAGGAATCAAAAGATTGATAATACGCACCCCATACATATTCGTACTAAATGTAGAATCCATTGACATAGCGTTGTTTTGTGAATGTGTCACCATCATGGAACGCATCCAATGTGTTTGTATGCCTATAATAAATGGTATGTTTTGCACAACATCTTGTTTTTGATAGAAAAAGAAACTATCTAGAAACTGATTGTACCAACACTCGACACTT
Source organism: Pinus tabuliformis (assembly GCA_031772625.1). NCBI lineage: Eukaryota > Viridiplantae > Streptophyta > Pinopsida > Pinales > Pinaceae > Pinus > Pinus tabuliformis. Next base: position 240,924,958 of record CM062817.1, read on the forward strand.
GTTGGATCATTGTCATCCTTCATATATTCCTTTTGTCTAATATTATTGTAAATGTTAGAAATATCCATCCTAGTCATTAAAGTGTCCTGACCCACCCCTGTAAATAGCTCGCCAGATTGGTTCTCCACATCAGACATTAATTTGTCCCAAATCATTGTGACATTAAAACCATCTTCAACCATACTGCACACACTAGCTCGTAAATCGAAGGATACATGTGGCGCATACTTGAACATTTGAGGTCTTCCCACTGCACTCTTTCCATGACAGAAAGCACCAGATTTATCAAAATGTCTACACTTAGTGTATGTTATAATAGCATCATTTGGACGCACATAAAGGCGATGCATGATGAAGTGACATCTACAACCAACTTTTATGCTTTGGCGTGGACTCCGTTTTTTTGTTGTTGATCCTTTTCGATTATTTGTATTTTCATCACGTACATATCTACATGTCGACTCAAGACCATATGCACACCAATAACTAAATAAAAACAATGATAAGAAATTAGAAAACATGTCTACACATTTTGACTTCATTTGAACTTGAATTAGATGTATCTAATCAATTGAACAAATAAAGACTCACATGGTATATTCAATATATGTGTTAATGCGAGCACATATAACATCCTCCACCTTTTTAGATCGATTTGTACTAACAACAAATTGAGTGGGAGCATCTTCATCTGATTTCTCTCCATTTATAAAATCATCCAGTCGACTATAAGGAATAATAGCTATTTGATCCCCTTCAATTTCATTCCATGTTAGATCTTTAGCAGAAAATTCTATCATATCTTCTAGGTTTTCAGTGTCCAACTCCATAATTTCATCCCACTTTCCCATTTATAGAGTACCTATAAAAATTTGAAGTATTAGGAGAACAACAAATATGACAATAAGCTTTTATAAATATTTTCCTATATGTGCTTCCTCATCTACATGTGTGGCTTCTAGATATGCATGTTGATATATCTTTGTGCAATTACAAAAGTCACACGTATAGAAAAGTCAAAAGTGCATTTATAAAATTTAATTTCTCTATATATGTTTGTGTATCTATTTGCATATACATATGGCTTCTTGCATTGAAAATAATTGATTTTGGGGGAATTGTTTTATGAAATAAAGGAAAATAGGAGAAAAAGAAGGTGAAAGGTTAGATTGCATGAGGAGAAAATTGAAGGAAAAATAGAGGAAAATGAAGAAAACAGAGGCCTCAATGATAAAAAGGACTCTGAGGAGCAGTTCACAACCTTTTATCTGTTGTAGATCTAACCCAGAAATATATGATAATGGAAATAAGCCCAGAAACAATAAGATAGAAATGCTTCTTTATTGATCAAACCCTTAAGGTAGGGCAACACCATACATTCACTCATTAAGGAATGAGAACACTCCACAAGCCATATGCCTGTTCATACAATATTCCTTGACTATATTCCTTGACTTGGAGTCTCTAGCCTCTATATAGGCCTCATACATACAATACCATGGGTCATTACCATGGTTCCCTCATACCATCAACTAATACCATGGGCCCCTTACATTATTATTAACTACTTGTGGTCCCTTACATGATATGGGTTAACCACATTATTTATTACTATGGCCCATCCCATTATTACATTATTACCTTGGGTACCTCCCTTTGTACCCCATATTACCCCCCTAGGTATATAACATTCCACCCCCCTTAGCATGTTTCGTCCCCGAAACATGGGAAGAACATAAATAATAAGATCTACTCAAAAGAGTAGTCCACTGATACCATGCACGTGCATCTAGCCATCCAAGAGAAAGGTGAACCCTCGATTTCGCTGGTGCCTCACTCGCTTGAGATGGAAGTTGACCGTGGCAGCTCTTCTGTGTTGATGTGTAGTAGGTGGATCTTCTCTCCTCGCTATCCGTCATACGGGGGTTGTTGTCCTTGTGACTACTTGGTTTCCATCTTGATGGTTGTCTTGCGGGGTGATGTGGGTGATGATATGTTGAAGTTTTAACCCACGATGTCTTTTTCTTTAATTCACCCTGTTGTGGTGTCTTCTTTTCCAATATGACTTCAACCATTGAACCCTCATCAGATGTGTCAGCACCTATTACCTTTTCGGCTTCAGCCTCTGTTTGTGTTTGATTGTCGACCATCAACTGCTCATCATCTAATATGTCAGTCCCTGGAACATCTTCTGCGTCAACCTCCGTGGATTCTACCTGTTTATTGATGGAAATATCATGTAATGTAATTTTCTTCTTTTTATACCAGAGCTTCAGGAATTTCTTCTGCACATTAATATTGATAGTACCCACAGATTCCATCCAAGGATATCCCAAAACAACATCCATATTATCCATCTCTGAAGTATAAAAATCACCATGCAACACATACTTATCCATAGAAATCTTCAAATCCTTGTACACTTGAACATTCTCATCATCAACCTGTGTATTTTCAATGTGTTTTGTTGGAACTTGCAATTTTTTTGCCAAATTAACATTGATGAAATTATGCTTGCAACTAGGATTTATAGAAACCATGATTTTCTCTTTCTGAATCAATCCATGAACCTGCAGTAAGGAGACACCCGTATCAATTAACCCCTTATGTGTCTCATTCTCCTTTTTTCTAGCCCGAGACCATTTGTCCAAAAAGACTTTTTCAAATTCTGCATCTGAAAGTTTGGTCAACTGCTTGTGGTCAAGTGATAACCACCATTTTTCAGCCTCATCTCTCATATTAAGCTTCATTGGAATCTTCCAATATGTCCCATGTATGGACTTGTATCTCTGTATGAATTCTTCAATAGTAGGACCATCATCTTTCCCTGTAAAATATAGCATCTCCATGAAGAGGGTTTGAGAAAAATTCACTTACTTGGCGAAAATTTGAAATTGTCACAGTTTCGTCAATATTGCTCAGAATCCCTATTATGACCTGTTTTCAGAAATGGAACAATCATTCTGCATCTGCCCATGTGTTAGAAATTTTGATCCAGGCAATGAAATTTCAAATCTGCACTGCAACTCTCCCGCCGTCACCAAAATTTCTGCAAAAAAGAGCTGATTTTAAATCAGCGATATCTCCCTCATCCGGACTCCGATTCGACTGATTTTTTTTTTGAAATTGGGTAATTTTTCTCAAAAAATCCAGATCTACAATTAGATTTTGCATATCTTGCACCAGGACGTCCAGATCTGCGCCGCCAACTCGCTGCCCTGAAAAATTGTTTGCAACCCCACTGATTTTTAGATCAGCAATATCTCCTTCATCTGGACTCCGATTCAACTGATTTTTTTTTTAAATCGGCTGTTTTTTTACAAAGAATCTAGATCTGCAATTAAATTTTGCAGATCTTGCACCAAAACATATAGATCTGATCTACAAACTCGCCGCCCCCGAAATACTGCAAAAAATAAAATAAAAAAAATCTCCACTGTTTTCCCAAGAAAGTGCTCCGATACCACTTGTTGTAGCTCTGATACCACTTGTTATAGCTTTGATACCACTTGTTGTAGATCTAACCCAGAAATATATGATAATGGTAATAAACCCAGAAACAATAAGATAGAAATAAATAGAAATGCTTCTTTATTGATCAAACCCTTAAGGTAGAGCAACACCATACATTCACTCCTTAAGGAAGGAGAACACTCCACAAGCCATATGCATGTTCATACAATATTCCTTGACTTGGATTCTCTAGCCTCTATATAGGCCTCATACATACAATACCATGGGTCACTCATACCATCAACTAATACCATGGGCCCATTACATTATTACTAACTACTTGTGGTCCCTTACATGATATGGTTAACCACCTTATTTATTACTATGGCCCATCCCATTATTACATTATTACCTTGGGTACCTCCCTTGGTACCCCATGTTATCCCCCCTAGGTATATAACATTATCAATTCGGTTTTGGAGCTCTCTATCTATTCTCTCATTATACTCTTGCACACCTAGAGTTTTCTTGCAGCACTCTTGGAGCTTCTTGGCATACTTTGGATTTGGGGAAAGAAGGCAAAGGAAGGCAGGAAAGTGCAAGGGAACAAGTGGATCAACAACTACAGTTGGATTGTTTTGCATGTAACAGGTTGCATGTATGCTTTTCTTAATGCATGGTAAATGCATGTGGTTTCTTGGTTATGATATGTCATTGACATGGAGGATTTCCTAGATAAACAGTGGTTTTAGCCTTGCCTTGTCATTTCATGGATAACCATGGTGTTGTGGGTTTTCCCATTTGTTATTTTAGATTGGTGCTCATGTTCCTTATGGTTGTGGGTTGAGTTACTAGTTAAATGTGGGAGGAGTCGTTACACATATTGTACGATAGGATGAATAGGGACAAGGATGCTCCTAATAAGTATGTGCATACCAGAAACATTGCCCCCATTCGAAATTGTCTAGGGGTTAGAACTAAGCAGAGGGTTCCAACCAAAGGGTCCTATTATAGACAAGGCTGCCATTGAATCTCAGGTTAAATGTGAGGAAACAAAGTAGGAATCATATCGACTTGTGTTGTCTTCGTCAGCAAAGGTGGCTAAAAAATTTAATTTAAGTCTTGACCACATTCTTCACAACATACATGTATATTTTCCACTCAGGACCATGTCGACTCTGGACCATGTCAACTGAGGAGTAAGTAGTGGCTCCAATGCCCCGCACGCAGGGTTAGTGATGTATGGTGTAACGATGTGTCTTGGAACTTTCACTTAATTCGGAAGCCTGCTCACAAGCCAGCACGTTTTCAACATGTATCGTAACTGTTGTAAGACTAATCTTTAACACTTGTAATGCATGTTGCTTTAACCTGTGTTTAACACTTGTAATTCACTTGTAGCTATGCACGTCCTGTTGTGTGGTGTGTTCCTAGCAGAGTTGGGACGTCTCCTGACTAACTTGGGACTCGCTCCCACCCTCTCCCTCTACGATGAAAGAACCATTGACACAAGAGACACTTATAATCACCAAGCACGCGAACCTCACTTCTCGCAAGACAAAGAAGACCACTCTCCTATGCTGACAAGCAAGAGTTGAGGCAAATATTTAAGATAATGGCAACCGAACCATCATACCGGATAGGACTCTCACACCAAAGAAGACCACTCTCCTATGCTGACAAGCAAGAGTTGAGGCAAATATTTAAGATAATGGCAACCGGACCATCATACCAAATGGGACTCCCACACCAAAGAAGACCACTCTCCTATGTTGACAAGCAAGAGTTGAGGCAAATATTTAAGATAATGGCAACTGGACCATCATACCGGATGGGACTCCCACACCAAACGTCGTGAGGTCTAGTTGGGACTTCATACCGGGGTGATCCCCTGAATGTTGGTGGGTCCAGCACCGTCAACACATACAAAACCTGTATAAATTTTGAAGGATTTCCATTTAATTTCTTTTATTAATTAAAAGAGAAAGGCGCCGACGAATATGTTTATCTATCTTTGTAAAGGGTTTGGTTTCTTTTATCGGACCAATTATTTCGAATAGAGAGATAATGTAGTAACTGTCAAAAAGTTTGTTCCTCAACTGATTTTGTTTTAATAGTTAGTTTAGTTAGGCTAGGCAGAAGAAATGAAAATCCAGGAATAAGATTTTGGGGGGGTTCCAGAATTTTGTCCCTCAAAGGAAAATACAATATTGTACTTTCACTTTTCATGTGTTGATGAATAAATTTTTCACAGTGATTCCAGAATTTGTTGGGTATGATAAGTGTTTCATGTTTCATCTTGTGTTAATTTTTCTTCTTAGAAAAGAGTAATGAAGTTGTTGGGATTTGATTTTACAGTGTTGTGAGTTTGAGTTTTTGTGAATTAAAGTTAAAAACCCTTAATGATGCACTCCTATTTTCTAAATTTCATTACACGCTAGTCATATTTATTCCAAAGTTGAAGATAAAAGATTATGTGCAAGGCAACCTGTTATCTAAAACTTTCCACCATCACTTCTTTCTTCTCTTTCTTCATTTGTATTCAACATCAGAAGGCCACTTTGGAAACATTGTTCACATATGGAAAGTTAAAGGCTTTTAATCAAATTTATGGGGTTTTATGAAATGATGGGACAGTCAATTAATTCTTTTATAGTTCTGAATAAATGTCTTGGGCACTGATCTCTTCTCAACCAAAGATTATATCCCAAGGTACAACAAACGAGACGAGGAGGATGGGGTCCCCTATGGTGTCGAGTAGAGTGTGTGCTACTTTGTGTGATTGAGGGAAGGAGATGATTCTCAAAATAAATATATCACATACATAAAACAAAGCAAAAATAAAATGATTACTTTCCATTTAACTTTAGACTATGTGATCAATCAAACAAAAAAATGGTTTTCGTTTGTTTTTGCGTAAGAATAAAGATCCTATGAAGACCTATTCATCCTTTCCACTCTCAAAGTAACGGGGCCTTGCGAAGATATCTTCTGATGGGTACTGGGGCAACGTCCCAAAAGAACTGGTGACGCCTTCCAGCAGCTGAAGAATTGACCAAGGTAATGGATGAGGCTTTGGTGCTGCCCGCACGTCCACCTATAGGGATGGAAGCCCTAGATTTTGGCCACTAAAGTACCTTCGTCCCACATGAGCATTCGAGTCTTTAGCTTCTTGGTAGTCAGTTACCAGTACTGAGCACTAGACGGGTCGGGTAGCCCCAAATAGTACCGCACGCATTGGACCTAAGCCGAACCCCCTCTGAATCGGGTCTTTGCCATGCTCGGGTATTCTTTTTTGTGGGATGATTGAAGGATTTTAAGCTCCCTAAAAAGTCAACTGCTATGTTTCAAAGATGTAACATGACCATGGCGGCTTATGGAATACCTACCCTCGATGGTCCTAACTTGAACTATAAATTCTTTAGTGGCCCCTGTGGGGAATTTAGTTGATTAAAGTTATGGTAGATGTAGGCTAAAATAAACTAAGTATCAAAAGCTCCAGAAACTTAATGCCTTCTAATACAAAGCTTATAGAAGCTTAGTGTGTGATGTGTAATTGTGTGCAAGTGATCAAGTGAGCATGAAAAGTGTGATAAGATGTGGATATTCGGTGATCTGTTACAGTATCTTCATAATTACACTATATTTCAATTGTTCCTTGCATGAAAAAAAAATGATGTGCGGATAATGGGCCGCTTACTCTTTCTCCTACTACACTATGTGTGACTAAAGGGAGGTGGAAAACACAAGTGTGCTAAGAAGACTTTCATATGCTAGCCCAGGTTCGCCTACAAGATGCAAGGGAAGCAGAGATTACTTGCTTTCTATAGTGACACTTGGCCCTAGTCCCAAAACTAATTAAATGAATAAATTTTTTGGTTAGTAACAAGATTTGTGGATGATAGGCCACTTACTCTTTTACTAATTAAGCTATGTTATTTGTAAAAACTAGAAAAATAGATTGAAAAATATGTGTTGAATTTGGCCACTTACTTTTCCCCCTAATTAAGATATGTGAGAATTTGCAAATAAAAATAAAAATAAAAATAATCTAATTTCTAATACAAAACTTATAAAATCTTAGTGTGTGATGTGTAATTGTGTGCAAGCCATCAAGTGAGCATGAAAAGTGTGATAAGATGTGGATATTTGGTGATTCGTTACAGTGTCTTCCTAATTACACTATATTTCAATTGTTCCTTGCATGAAAAAAAATGATGTGCAGATAATGGGCCGCTTACTCTTTCTCCTACTACACTATGTGTGACTAAAGGGAAGTGGAAAACACAAGTGTGCTAAGAAGACTTTCATATGCTAGCCCAGGTTCGTCTACAAGACGCAAGGGAAGAATAGGTTACTTGCTTTCTATAGTAATATTCACTAAAGGCTGCCAATGTCTTCAACTGGAAAATATTCACTTGTGCATTCTGTTGGATGACTTTGGGTGTCTTTTGGACTGTACAAATATGTTTAAGATTAAGCACAACTTTTGTATATGCACATCTCTTCCATATGTGCATAACTTCCATATATGCACATTTATTCCGTATATACGCAACTTTCATATATGCACATCTATTGTATATACGCATCTATTATAAATGTGAAACTTCCAAATATGAACATATACGGAAGAAATGAACATATACTAAATAAGTGCATATATGGAAAATATACACATATACGAAAGATGTGAACATCTTCTGTATCACATATCTTTCGTATATGTACAACTTCCATATATGTGCATCTCTTTTGTATATGCACAACTTTTATATATGTGCAGATACAAAAGTTTATCCATATATAGAAGATATGTGCATATACACGGAGGTTGTGTATATATAGAAAATGTGTATACACAAAGGTTGTGCCTATATAGAGGTTGCATTTTTGCACATATACGGAAGATATGCACATATCTTCTGTATATCTGTAACTTCCGTATATGTGCATATCTTCCGCATATGCACGTCTTTTATATATCTGCATCATATATGCGCAAATTCCATATACATAATGTGCATATACGGAAGATATATGCATATCTTCGGTATATCTGTAACTTTCTTATATGCACATATCTTTCGTATATGCATGTCGTTTATGTATCTGCATCATATATGCGCAGATTCCATATACAGAAATTGCGTATATATAGAAATTGTGCATATTCGGAAAATATGCGCATATCTTCTATATACGGAAATTGCGCATACACAAAAATTGTGCATATCTTCCATATATACATAACTTTCTGATATGTGCATATCTTCCGTATATGCACGTCTTTTATGTATGTGCATCTACCGTATATGCGCAACTTCCGTATACGGAAATTTTTCACATACACATATCTTTCGTATATGTGCATTTTTTGTATATGTGCATCTACCGTATATGCGCATATCTTCCGTATATGCACGTTTTTATATATGTGCATCTACCATATATGTGCAACTTCCATATACAAAAATTATGCATATACGGAAGATATTGGCATAATACGGAAGATATGTGCATATCTTCCTTATATGTGTAACTTTTTTATATGTGCATATCATCCATATATGTACGTCTTTTATGTATGTGCATCTACCATACATGTGCAACTTCCATATACAAAAATTGTGTATATACAGAAGATATGTGCATATCTTTTGTATATGCGAAACTTTTCTATATGCACATATCTTCCAAGTATATGTGAAACTTCTGTATATACACATAACCTCCATGTATGTGTAACTTTAGTGTATATAACTTCCGTATATGTGCATCTTTTGTATATGTGTATCAACCGTATATGCGCAACTTCCGTATATGCATAACTTTCTTATATGTGTATATCTTCCGTATATGCATGTCTTTTATATATGTGAATCTACAGTGTATGCGCAACTTCCATAAACAGAAATTGCGCGTATACGGAAATGTGCATGGTTCTCTTGCGTGTATAGAAGAATATTAAGAAAAAATTAATATTATTTGTTAAAGCCACATGGAATGTAAACAGCAAAGGTGGATGATAAATATTGAATGCATTATTATTGACATGATATACATTTATAGTACATTTGTGTGACCATTGGGTTCCACATCCCAAGGTCTCTTGGACTCTCATGGTTGTTCACATTCTACACCAAGCCATAGAGGATTAGGTGTCCAACATTCCCCCCCTTAATTCGAAGGGGTATGTATGAATCCAAGAAGAGGATTGTAATACAAAATGTGCAAAAATGCATCGCAGCACTAGGCTAAATGTGCTTTCTGAAATGTTGTTATAAGGAGGGTGGTTTAAGGATGACCACCAACACTGGAACGCTTAGTGCAGTTCCCGGAACACATATACATCTCATTTTTTTTAATATTCAATAAACTATATTTATTTTTCAATGAATTTTTTTTATATATATAATTTAAATTATGGTTATAGACCAAAATAATCGAACTATCAAATATTAAAATACACATCAATTTAAATAATCGTTTGAAAAATTAGCATTTTGATATATATATATAATAAAAAATGTTGAGAAAATTTAATATTATTTTTTAAATTATTTAACATAAATTTCTTTCTTTATAAATAATTTATTATACTTATTACATCATGTTTTTTTTAAATATTTGTTTTTTCAACATTTTAAAATTTAATTAAGGAATTTAAAATATAATATTTTTTTTTTAAATCATTCAAAAACATTGTTTTAAATATTTTTAAATTTTAAAAATTATTTTAATATAAATTTATTATTATATAATAAAAAATATTGAGAAAAATATAATATTGTTTTTAAACTTACTTAATATAAATTTATATTAAATTAATAAAGTTAATCTGAAATAATATTAACATATTAAACCACCTAAGGCTCAATCGAGGGTGGCATAAAGACACAAGGAACTGGTTAAACTATTGCGAGATCAATGAGAATGATGCATTGCAAAACATAAATATCATTAAAGATATTGTAACTTCTAAGTTCAAAGAAAAATATGTGGTGTGAGAAAGATTTAGCGGTTAAAAGAAAACTAAGTTATTATAAGAAGATCATCAACCCCACCCTAGAAAATCAGAAGTATCTCTCTATTTTAACTAGCTCAAAGAAGAAAATTAATATAGCAAAGATTAAAAAGAATTCTCATGAGCTCCATAGTGAAACAAGTCATTGGGCAGTTCCTAAAACGCCATGGATGGAAAGGCTCTGCCATATATGTGAGAATAAGAACATCGAAGATGAAAACCACTTCCTCTTAGAGTGGCCCACGTACAACCACATTAGATCTCAGTTTCACAATTTTTGTTGCAATATGACATTCCTAGCCTTTTACAATGTCAAAATTATAGTGAGCTCGGGAGGCTTCTCTCCAAGCTTTTTGAGCATAGGAATAAAATCTTAAATCAAAATAAATAATTTGTTTCTTTAGGTCCGATAAACCATCGTTTGGTCTCAACAGACGTTAACCATCGTCATCATCATCATCATCATTTTATCTCTTCTTTTAAATTATAAAAATAATATGTTAAAAAATCTTAATTAACATCTTTTTTTTCTTGTTCAATAGACTATTTTTATTTTTCAATAAATTATTAATCAGATTTTTTTCTAGTTTAAATTATAATTATGAACCAAAATAATGACACTATCGAATATTAAAATACACATCAATTTAAATAATCGTTTTAAAAAATTAACATTTTGATTATTTTATATATATATATATATTACTAACAAGAGAATGTTAAAAAAATTTAATATTATTTTTTTAAATTATTTAAAAAAAAAAAATTACTTCTTTATAAATTATTTATTATACCTATTAATAATGTTTTTTTTTTAATATTTATTTTTCCAACCTTTTAAAATTTGATCAACATTTTTTAATTGGAATTTAAAATATAATATTTTTTTTAAAACATTCAAAAACACATTTTTAGATATTTTTAATTTCTAAAAGTTATTTTAATATAAATTTATTACCATATAGACTATTGAGAAAAGTGCATGTATTGCCAAGACTAATGACCATGACTTATTGCCAAGATTTTTGAACATGGAATAACATTTGAGCCATTGGTTTCAAAAAAATATTTGCTGGAATTACAACCTCCCCAAATTTATCCTCTGTGTTCACAAAGAAGGAAAGAAATTTAATTGCATTCAACGATGAGGCACTTCCATTAAGTTCAATTGATGTTTCCCAGAGACACTTGTTCACTGTATTCCTCCATGAATGCTGAACAGTTCATTTGTTAGTCAATGTCATCAACAAAATTTCATTTCGAAAGAGAAATCCAAATGTTTTGTCATATCTGTATTATATAATTACGTTCCTGCTTTTAATTGTTTTTTTTTTTTTTCGACAGTAATGGTTAAATTTATTTAGGGCGGCAAACAAGCTGCCGCGTGCTCTTACAATGCTGCGGAGTCAGAGACAGAGTTCTGAGGAAAGCTGATTGGATTTGGATTTGTTCCCGATGTTCTGAATCCGAGATTTGAGCTTCACCGACTTTGACCTGAGTTCTCTCAATGCTCGCTGTTGGACAAGGTGGAACATCGCACAGTGCCAGAGGACTTCCTTGGGCGGATCCTGATCTTGCTATTCATAAGAGCATCGATGCTATTGATTGGCGGAGAAACCTGATTGTCCACGTTTGCTTTGGAGAGATTGCTTCTGCAGCGGGGAGCTCCATCGCAATTTTTGCGTCGCACAGAGGATGCTGCTTTTCGGAAATGAGAAGCTCTGGTTATGTTGATCACGGCCTTCAGGTTTGATAGTAAAGTGAAGATCAAAACTGGAACTGAGTTGCCCCCTTGGGGATCCTTTGTGGGCTCGTGAAAAGCAGGTACTCGACAGGAAACAGAGGCCATTGAAAGGAAGACTGAGATCAGGCCTGAGACCACCGTTTTACTTAGATTGAAGATACTTTGAGATGAGGTCCCGTAGAGCAGGGTAATGAGGAGAAAAGAGATAGCCCTTAGATCAAATAGGGTAGGAGGTCCGATCAGCAGATACATTAAGGAATGGAGCATGAAGATTCAATCGAGTTGACCACCAGGGATCTCCGAGTACAGAGGGAGCCAAGATTGGCCTCCATTTCAGCTTGAGAATTGAGATTCCTTAAAATATGAAAGAAGGAAATTTTATTGAACTTGGGCAGTAATAGCCGGATTTTTCTGATAATAGTGGCTAAATGAACCTGATGGGAGGTCTTAGGGTAGAGCAATGCTTGGATGATAAGTCTAGAATCTCCAAAGACAGAGAGAAAAAGGATATTTCTGTTAATCGCCAGGGTCAGCCCCTGCCACAGTGCAAAAGCCTCCGCTCTGTTGTTGGTTTCGATTCCCAGACCCCAATGGAACCGCAATTCCGAAAAACCTCCAGAACTCAGTAGAACTCCACCACTGCCAGCAACCCCAGGGTTTCCTTTGGAGGCCCCGTCGAAGAATAAACAATGATCATCCAGGGCCGATCTCCACTTAATGAACTCCAGTTCTTCCAGCCTAATCTCCCAGTTGGCATGGGCGAATGCAGGAGGAATGGGCCTTTCCTTCAGATTTGGAACCAGATCTTTGAGCCATTGCTCCTCCTCTTTGACCAGACTCATTTCATTCCTTGAGGAAGTATTGGCTTCCAAAGCCTCACCCAACAAAGCTTTTATTTTAGAAATAAATCTTATAAAAGTGCAACGTTCTTCTCGAAAAATTCTGTTGTTCATTTCCAACCACAGTTTCCAGCAGATAAATTTAGGGAGCCACATCCAACTTGTTTTAAGAAGACTTTTTTTTTTAAGGCAGAAGGGAGATAAGCTGGCCCAAGTTCGGAACAGAGAAGGGATGTTATCTGGAAAATCGAGGTTAGCTGGATCTAACAACAGAACTCCCCTCCAGAGTTCTTGAGCAAAGGGACAAAGCAGCAACAAGTGACTGACAGTTTCTTCATCAGAGAAGCAGAGTGGACATCTGGATGGCCCTTCCATCCCTCGTCTTCGCAAATTATCTCTGGTAAGAATGCTTTGGTGTGCAACGGTCCAACAGAAGAAGTCGATTTTGGGGAGAGATGAGAAATCCCATATAAATTTCCATTGAGCTGGATTGGGTGGAGCATATGGGACAGCCATAATTCTTTTATAACCTTCGGAAACAGTGTAAGAGCCAGAGAGGGAGCCCCAGCCTCTTTTGTCTTTAGTAGTGGCCTTTGAAGGAGATTTTCCTTGGAGCAGATCTAACATTAAAGAAGCTTCCCCCTGCAGCATAATGGGGACCTCCCCCAGGTTCCAACAGTCCCAGGTTCTATCAGGAGCTTCCTTCCAATTCGATATATCCCACAGAGTGTGCAAATTGCAAGCCTGAAGCAGGGTTTTGATGTTTGCAAGACCTTCCACTTGGTTCATTGGTTGATCACCCAAAATCGAGTCTTCCCAGATTTTGATTTTTCTTCCATTACCAGGGATCCAATAAAGATAATGGCTGAATTGCTCCCTAGCAGCACTGCAAAGATTAAAGATCGGGGATCCTTTTAGAAATCTTGGGGGCTTATCCAGGCATCTCAAGCGTTGCCCTTGGAAGTATTTCTTCCAAATGACTCTTTTACTCCAGCTAGAATTTCCAGAGACTAAATTCCACAGAATCTTGGATCCCAAAGCAAGATTTTGAGCAGCCAAGTTACGCAGGTGGAGGCCTCCTTCCAGAAATGGTCTCTTGAGAGTTTCCCAATTCACTAAATGGATCCTTCTGTCGTTGTTATTCCCACCTTCCCACAGGAATCTTCTCAACAGACTGTCCAATTTGCTGAGAAAGGTTTTGGGGGCAAGGAGAATAGAGTTTTGATATAGAGGCATACTTATAAGGACCGATTTCATAAGGGTGACTTTCCCTGCATTATTCAGCCAAGAGGCACCCCAAGCTTGGATTCTATTCTTTATCTTATCGAGTAGTGGCAGCCAGTGAGCAACTTTAGGCTTAGATTTGAAGATTGGAATCCCGAGGTATTTAAATGACTCCCAATTTCGAATTCCATCCATTTCTAAAAGTCTTGCAATATCAGACAGCTCCTTGATCGAGCAGTGCCAGCCATAGATAAAGCATTTTCGATAGTTGATTTTGCTGCCCGAGATCAACCTGTAAATGTCCAGCTCCCTCTTGAAGTGTCTGGCAGAGATTATGCTAGCTCCTCCGAGCAACAAGGTGTCATCGGCGAACTGGGCATGATTAATGTCTTTCACCTTATGAGTAGTTCTGAGGCCAGGCAGAGTTTGATTTTGCTGATTATGATCGAGTTGGAAACTAAGCACCGAGGCCTGAACAACATATAGGAGCGGAGACAAAGGACATCCTTGTCTCAGGCCCCTAGAGGCTTGGAAGAAGTCAGTAGAACGGCCATTGACCAATGGCGCAATCCAAGGTGAGGCAATACAGGGTTTCACCCAGTTTATGAAGTCTGATGAGAAGCCTAGCTTCTTCATCACAACGAACAAAAATTCATGTCTCACCCTATCAAATGTGTTAGCCAGATCGAGCTTAATCACCATACCTTTCTCATTTCTTTGGCAGCTAGAGTGAACTGCTTCTTGCACTAGCACAATGTTGTCCAATATCTTTCTTCCTTTTATGAATCCGCCTTGATTTTCAGGGATAATGTCTGGCAGAATGTTTTTAAGCCTATTGGCTATTATTTTGGAGACCAACTTATAACTGGAATTGCACAGGGATATTGGCCTAAATCTGCTGAAGTCTGAGGCGCCTTTCTCTTTTGGGATCAAGGCAAGAAAGGCAGAGTTGATGCCACCGCCCAGCTTTGCACAGTTCTGGGATTTTCTGACCATTCTCAAAAGGTCTTTTTTTATTGTTGACCAGCAAGTCAAAAGAAACCTGACAGAGAACCCATCCGGGCCTGGGGCTTTATCAGGCTCCATGCTGTCCAGAACTTCCTTTAGCTCTTCCATACTAATCGGCGCTGTCAGCATTGCATTATCCGAATCCTGGACGCATTTGGGAATTAATTCAATCGGATAGGCATGGGGATCAATAGCTGGTTCTTCAGGAGCCGAATAAAGATCTTGATAGAAGGAATAAGCAGCTCTCTTAATGCCTTCGAAATCCTTAATCACAGTGTTTTGGTAATGAATCTCTGAGACTGATTTGAAATTCTTTCGGGCTTCGGCTTGGTTATGAAAGAAGCTGGTGTTTTTATCTCCGGACTGCAACCATAGATTCCTAGACTTCTGTCGCCAAAATTCTTCCTCCTCCCTGCTAGATCTATGGACCTCTTTTTGAAGCTCGACTTCTTTTTGGAGCAGTGTTTGAGAAACAGGACTATGCTCCATATCTAACTGATGAGCAGCAAGCCTGTTTAGAGTTTCTTTTCTTTTGGCTGTAGGGGATTTCAATCTTTTAGCCCACTCTTTAAGGTTTCTTTTTAGGATCCTGATTTTCTCTTCCCACACAAAGAATGGAGAACCGTGGACGGGCCTATTCCAGGATTCAGAGACCACCTCTTGGAATCCTTCTTGCTGGATCCAAAGAGGGCTGAAACGAAAAGGAATGGGGCCTAGATTGCTATCCAAGGAAAGCTCGAGGAGGATGGGCTTATGATCAGAAGTGAGATTTGGAAGAATTTTAGAGGTTGCCATAAGACCGCAAGTCAGGAAAGTAGTGTGGACAAGGAATCTATCCAAACGGGCAGCAATGTGATTTGGGGCTATTCTTTTGTTGGACCAGGTGAATTTACCTGAAGATGGTTTAATATCCTCCAGGTCCCAGCCCAGCATTATATCTTCAACCCATTCTCTGGCAAGGTCCCTAACAATGGAGCCTCCCTTTTTCTCATCAAGAGCAAGGGTGACATTCAGGTCACCTGCAATAATGATATTCCCAGGATTTTGCTCTAAAAGAAATGAATGAAGCGAGTTCCAACAGATTTTTTTCTCGCTTGGCAATACAGGAGCATAAACATTAAACATACTTACTTGTTGACCAGAATCCTTGTGGAGGAGCTGAGTGAAAAGCCAGTGGGGGCTGCTTTTTTCTTGAATAAAATCATAAATGGCGTTGTTCCAAAAGGTGGCTATTCCACCAGAAGCGCCTCTTGCACTAACCGCTCTTCCATGGCCTTTTTTCCAAAAAACTTTACTAGAGTGGAGGAGAGGAAGATCCTTCAGCTTTGTCTCCTGGATGAGGAGGATTTCAGGCAAGTATATTCTCACTATATCTTTCAAGGCTTCCTCTTTCGACCTGCTACCTAAACCTCTGCAGTTCCAGGAGACATATTTCATTATTTACTGGCTTGGGGGGATGAGGCTCCTATTGGAGCCTTGTTACTCTTGCGCCCAGATCTGGTATTCATCATTGCTTTGAGAGTTTTTTGGGAACCTTGGAGGACATCTATATAAGTTTTTTCCTCTCTCTGTTTCTTCTTGGATTTCCGCCCTCTAGTCGTCTTGATAGGGGTGACTAGCGAGTTGTCAGTTTCGGAATCTCTCTCCTCTGATTCTCCCTCAGAGTCTGAGGCTAGACTGATGTGTTCTTCGTTGCCTTCATTTCCTCTCTGACAATCCTCAGCTGGAGGAACAGTTGATTCAACTTCATTTACTTTCACTTGCTTCCCCTTATTTTCTGTTTCCTCTTGGGTCTCCTTGACATCCACCTTTTCTCCTGAGGAGGAGCCGTCTTTAGAAGCAGCAGCGGCTTTGGAATTAATTTGAGGCTTCCCCATTGGGACGGAGTTGTTCTACCCCGAAGGCTTTGGAACAACCTTTCCCTTTCTAATTTATTTCCATCCTTCTTCTTCAACCGTGTTCCCTGTTGGAGCTTTTGGGCAGTTTCTCTGGAAGTGTCCGTGCTCATGACAGGTTCGGCATTTGAAAGGAAACTGCTCGTAGTCCAGCGTCTGGTAATGCTGCCATTCTCCAACTTTCAGTTTGATCGCTTCTGATAGACCGGCTTCCAAATCGACTTCCACGCAGATTCTAGCGCATGTATATTGGCCCTTGTGATCATCTTTGTCAATGAAACGACCCAACCCATTACCGATCTTCTGCAGAGATTGATAGCTCCAACAATGTATCGGGAGATTAGGTAAACGAACCCAGACCAGCGCCTCCTTAGGGACATCGACAGATGGGTCAAAGTCAGGGCTCCATTTGTTAAGATACAGTCCCTGATTTCCCATAAAATACGGCCCGTTTCTGAATACCAGATCACGGTCTTCTTTGGTGGTAAATTCAAAAATGAAATAGCCTCGTCCCACAGCATAACAAATCACGTTATTTTTCAACTGAGGTCTCCAGTTTCACTGAATCCATTCGTCCGTGGTTTTAGTGGAAGGCCATCGGCCCATAAGCTACCCTACCAGGACTCTGTCAGACAGAGCAAGAGCGATTTTAATCGGTTGTTCCTCTGGAAGTGCTATCTCTGGTATTTCTTCAAGTTTTTTTATGAATTTCGGCACCTCAAAATTCTGGTGCTTCTTCCCTTTCTGCGTTAAAAGTCTTCGAAATGCTTCTTCAAAGGATGATGGAGGGGTGGGAGCGGACTCCCCACCCCCAGGTCCGCTCATGGTTGCGTCCAAGTTTGATGGTGGCGGCAAACCTAATCCCAGCTCCGCGGTTCAGAGCAGAGCGCGCGCGTTTCCCTTCTTGAAATTAGATCCTTTTAATTGTTAGACTATACTAACAAGTGCCTTTGTAGAAGAATGACTATGAAAAATCTAAGGAAGAAATTTCATTTCGAAAGAGAAATCCAAATGTTTGGTCATATCTGTTGTTAGACAACACTAACAAGTCCCTTTGTAGAAGAATGACTATGAAAAATCTAAGGAAAAATTTGTGTAGAGGTTGATTCTACCCACTAAACCCACTAATGGAATATAGTGGGAGAACCATCTCATGCTAATGGAATATAGTGGGAGAACCATCTCATAGGCTTGCTTTCAAACTTGTTCGGGACCCAATCCCACAAGTCTCTTGAAGGGACATGAACTGCAAAGGGGATGCTCAAGTATCTTATTATCTGGCCTGGTGGCATAATCTTCTACTTTTGACAAACTAATCAAGAAGGTTTTATTGCCTAATAATAAGAGCCTCCACCTTTTCCTCGCTACTACCATAACTGCTTTAGTGAATGTCCAGACAATGCATTGTTTCCTTCAACAAAGCTTCAAGGGAGTTCCAAGGCGCGAGTTCAATCACCTACAACATAAAAATATTGTAACTGGACACCATCATCAAGAAGAATGCCTTTATTCTACCCTTGCACCCAAGCAGCTTCAAGAAGTTACCCTAATGCATCCACCGCAATACCATATATATGGCGAGCTAGGTGACACCCTTGTTTGATAGATTTTTGGAGTGGAATTGCCTCTAGAAGAGGGCCATTAACCAACAAATTATTGGGTAAGGAAAGAGTTTCATGACTCGAGTAAAAAATTTCCAAATCCCAGACAAGAGAGTGTATCAAAGATGAAATTTCACTAATTCTATCATAAGCTTTGCCAAAATCCATCTTAAAAAACCAAACACTTCTGTCTAGTTTCTATTGCCCATTTAATCCTATCGCAAGCCCATATCAATGAACTCTGTTTGGTCATGCCAAACATTCTTTACTGCCATAGTTTTGAATAGAGCGTTAGCTAATACCTCGTAGAAACATTAAGCAAAGTAACTGGCCTCCAACCTTCCACCATATCCTTTTTTTGTCCTCCCAGGAACAAGCTTAATTAAACCTACATTCAATTTCTCTCCCATATGTTTTGCTTCCAAAGCTTCTCGGCACATCCATAGAAAATTATTGTGAACCCTAAGCAAATGGAAAAGCAGAATTGGCAAGCCGTCCCATCTAAGACCTCATGTGTGGTACATCTAAATTCAGCTTCCCAACAATATTAAATATCTTGGTGTTACATCTAAACTCAAGTGCTACATAATGCATCGAGTAAGTCAGAAGTTGTGGTTCAGTCATAAAGTTTATTGTTTATTCTGCACTCTAAAACAGAAATAACAAGAAGAGTTAAATAGAACCTATAGCCTCTTACTATGGTTATCTTTAAATATTTTATGATTGATAAATTTCAGAGGGTAACATATACTTGCATAATACTAGCCTTTTCTCAGTACAAAGACAACTGTATTCTGTATGTGCCAGTTAGGGTTAAACAAATATGTTTTTTATCTATCTCGTATGTAGTCTAACTTCTATGTAACGCATTAGAATGATTTGAATAGTTAGGACAAAGTACTACAAATGGCCAGCACTTTTTTCTGATTGAATTGGTAAAAAGAAATCGTGAACTTTTTTGGCATTTATGTGACCAAGGATTAACAAAAACCTTTTCCAAGCAGGAAAGCAGCTGAATCGAAAATCAGTTGATTATCAGCTGCATGGGACTTCAGCTGTCAAGATATTTAAAGCATTCAATGCTTTGGGGACAATAGCTTTTTCTTTTGGTGATGCAATGTTACCTGAAATACAGGTACCAATAAACTGTTATCTTTGGTTTCATTTTTGAAGATGAATATATATATATATAACTATTATTTTTTATGTGGTGAATTTTCTTAATTTCAAAAAACTGGAGTTTAGATCAAGAAGTACAAAAAGCAAGCCGGTCTCTCACCGGACCATATCCAAAAATAGACTCTCTTTAAGGAGGAGAGTGACAAGTGAGAACTAAAAGACACAACACCAGCCTATAACTACCATGCTGACCAAAATGGCCTGCCACAAAGAAAACTGGAAATAAGATAACAGAAACCATGATAAAGACACTGTCAAGCTGATGGCTCAGAATCTGAGCCTGCCTTTTTTGAAGATGAATATTAGTTAAATTATTCTTATATTATGATAACAATTTTATTATGGACCGGTCTTTACACATTTCCATAATACATAAAATTAGGATTTAAGGCCCTCTGATTCTCGCTTAAAGGTCACAATCTATGTCCATTTTAACCATTTAGTTCCGTGGCTTAGATTTGCTTTATGAGCTCACATTCCACAGTCAATGTATCGCTGTTCTAAGAAGTTTCCTTTATTCCAAATCGAAGAAATAAAATTTAATATCAACCTCTGTGTCCTGCAGTCAACTCTCAGAGATCCTGCAAAGACAAATATGTACAAAGGTGTTTCAGCAGCATACACTGTTATCATTTTAAGCTACTGGATACTGCATTCGTGGGCTATTGGGCATTTGGTTCGGTGGTTCAATCATATATTCTGAGCTCCTTGACAACCCCGGCATGGACAATTGTAATGGCAAACGTATTTGCTGTGATTCAGATTTCAGGCTGTTATCAGGTAAATAGCTAGATATATGTGTTTACATGTAATGATGTAATGCACAAGAATCAATTCCAATATAGTTATTATTTAATTAAAAGCCTAATATGTATTTGACTGAAACTACCTCACAGATATATTGCAGGCCGACATATGCCTATTTTGAGGAAAATTTGATACCAAAACGTAAAGGAACATTTGCTCTAAACCACTACATGGCACGCTTCCTTTTGACATTAATATACATGGCGTTGATTACTTTTATTGCTGCTGCTATTCCATTTTTTGGAGATTTTGTTGCACTTTGTGGGGCAATTGGATTTACTCCTCTAGATTTTGTATTGCCAGCAATGGCTTTCTTGAAGGTTGGAAGAAAGCCTAAGAATAAGTTGTTCTTCTACCTCTTTTTTGGAGATTTTGTTGCACTTTGTGGGGCAATTGGATTTACTCTAGATTTTGTTGCACTTTGTGGGGCAATTGGATTTACTCCTCTAGATTTTGTATTGCCAGCAATGGCTTTCTTGAAGGTTGGAAGAAAGCCTAAGAATAAGTTGTTCTTCTACCTCCTATTGCTTCTGAATATTGCCATTATTGTTTTGTATTCAATGGTGGCATTATTGGGCTCCATAGGAGCAATTAGATTCATTGTAATCGATACAAAGACATACAAGTTGTTGGGCCTATCTATTCAATATAAATGGATATGAAGGTTCTATAATGGTATTTAACTGCTCAAATGAAGAAAATTGTGAGCGAACTGAATCATATTTCGGCAGAAACTTACCTGTGAATTTGGAGCAACAACCTCCGGTTAAATGAAGAGAAAGGTTTTCAGAGTGACCTCGAGGCACAAGAATGAAATCGAAAAGTCTGATGTCCACTTTCTTGATCTCGAACGAATTCTCCTTCTCCACCAAGCTGTTGAACAATTCGGGAATTCTCTTTCTCCACCACGCAGGGGAACAATATGCGGACAAGCGACCATTGTAGTTAAGTTGGTGGTGCATTTAAGATTTTCCTTAAAGCAGCATGTTAGGAGCTCGAATAAAGGTACCCTTGAATAATTGGATGCCATTAATAGAGCTGCAGTGGAGCCGTCGAATTGTACCAGGCAGACTTGCAGTTACATCAATCATCACCGTATGTTGCTTCCCGGAAAGCTCATGGTCGTCGCTGGATCTTTTGAGAGTAGCATACATGCATGTATATGAGCATAGTCAATCACTAGGTAATCATTGCCCTAGTGATGTGACGTGTTGTTAAGACTTGCCTTAAAACTATACTAAACCAAAATGGTGGATAATGGTAACACACCAACTCTAAGATGCATGCTCCATTACTTCCTCCAAACTACAGGAAGAGGTGAGACAAATAACTCAACCATGTTTAAACTACACAACCAATAACACACGCACTCCATTCTATTACTTACTTCAAACTACGGGAAGAGATGAGACAAATGACTCAACCATGATTAAACTACACAACCAAAAATAGTGGATAATGATAACACACCCACACCAAGCTGCATGCTCTATTACGCCCTCCAAACCACGGGAAGAGGTGAGACAGATAACTCAACCATGTTTAAACTACACTCAACCAAAAATGTTGGATAATGGTAAACACACCCACTCCAAGATGCACGCTCCACTACTCCCTCCAAACTACAGGGAAGAGGTGAAACAAATAATCCCCTCATGACATGCAATGAGAAAACGCAAACATACGCGTGTTCCATATTGCACTTTTTTGAAAGAGCATAGACAATGTCACAACTCAACGCCGGTGCTGAATTTGCAGGCTCACGTTGGCAGGCTGTGGCCATGGGAGACCCCATAGTAGGGCGTGGGCCGCTACCGATCTTCCTACCCTACCTACCTCTTATTCGTTTTAAAATGTAACCCACCAGCTTCCTACCCTACCTACCTCTTATTCGTTTCAAAATGCAAAATGGTTTGAAAAGCAACCTCTCTGCCTCCATGTTTTTACTCAATTGTTCAAAAGAATGAATGTCGTCCAGAATAAAACAAAGAAAGAAAGAAAGAACTCAATCAACCTTACCTAAGAGGCTAAAATTTCGATCAACTACCAAATCGACTATTAATTCAAGGAAATGTCTAGGAAAATAACTTGCAAAAACTCAAAAAACGATAATATAACTGTATCGACTGTCTCTAGATTGTTGAACAGCTGCATAAAGTAGAGTTTGTTTACACCCTTTTACAGGGCAATTGGGAGAAAACACGGAGAATAAGTCTATCAGAACATAGTAGTGTAACAAAGCATCTCTAAAAGATTTGAGATGCAATCTCTAGATTCCATTCAAGAAAAGAGATATACTTCCTCCTAGATGAAAATATAAAACAAACTAAAACCTTGAAACGGAGTTATTTAACACACGATCGAAAATGCATTTTCCGAAGCTTTTTGGTTTCTGAACATTTGACAACCACTATATTTAAAGAGACAAGTATTAATCTAAAATTCTGTATTACAATGCTAAAACATTTTTGCCCTTTATTGCACTGCATAACAAAAAATACATATCACAGTAGATAATATTAATTGTTACAAACAATTGTAATAAATCGAGTGGTAATAAAAGTTTAGGAGGTAAAGAACTCCCTGTCAATGAAATTACATTTTCCATGTTTGTTATCCCTGTGTAAAACTGAGGATAAGTATCAGACAAGTTCCAACGACAGCAAAACTATTTCCATGGATCAAAAATACCCCCAAACCAGTAAAGTATCTGTCAGAGCATTTGAGGAATCTGGACGCTCTCGGTTTTCGAGATCTACACAGTCTTCATGAAAGTCATAGTGTCCAACTGTTCATGCCTGTAGCAAGGCATTAAAAAGCAGGCCAGTGCAGCAAACATTATGTGATATGGGTCCCCTCCATTTTAAATATAATTGCCCCAATTTAGAATTGATTCCAGCCATGGTTTGAAAATGACCAGTAATACTGAATCGTGCTGGATGAGAGATGCATTACATTTTTGGATGTCTTATTACCATTGCACTTCCAGAAGATCAAGGACCCATTCGTCTATTATATCATATGTAACAGGAATTTCAGTGTCCCGAGTGAACTGCACATAGACATGTTCACCGCTGAGAGCAGTCCAGTTTGTCCATAGCTGCCACCTTCATACCTTGTCTAGTAAATTCCTCAGGTTACGAATGCCTTCTGCAGATATATTACACAATCTGAGCCTAGGGCGCTCGATGCAAGGTGGAGGTTCGGCTGAAAAGCAGACTACCACAACCGTCAGATTGTCAAGTGTCTTGCGCCGCAAGGCCTCTAAAACAAGCTCCTCGGAACACTGCTGCGGGTCATTGTGCCGCATAAGCTCTCTCCGTGCAATGCTGACTGCGCAATCGCTTGACATAACATCCCAAATGCCATCACAACCAATTATCAAAAATTCATCTTCTTCTGTAAGATCAGCCAATCGAAATTCAGGCTCTGCACTGAGAGGACTAGAAGAGCCTTTTGGCAATTTCATATCCCAGTCACCTAATGCTCTAGCAACTGATAAATAACCATTTACATATCCATCGTCCACAAAGCCTCCCAAAGATTCAATCCGCAATCTTTCACTGAGACAATCAGGTTTATGGTCTCTAGACATTTCCACTGCTTTCCCCCTCCTACACAACACTGCCCGACAGTCCCCAGCATTAGCCACCACGAGAGACCTGCACAAGCGAACAAAGATAAGAATTGGATTTAAACACTGACAGATGATTAAATGCAAAGCCATAGGATTCCAAAGGCAAACTGCAAACAAAATACTAACCTTCCCACAATTAGTGCCGTCAAGACTGTTGTGCCACAGGAATTATCAACATCAGAGTCATCAGCCAATGCAAGATCAGCTACAAGAAATGCATTCCTTAAAACCTTCTCCGCTGCACTTTGAAAATCAGCATCTTTTTTCTGAATCCTAGGGAAATCAGCGTCTTCAGTGACATATTTCAGAAGGTTGTTTCGAATAAAGATGGCTGCCTCGGCACCCCCGTGTCCATCAAATACCTATATGAAACAAAACACCAGGGTTAGCAAGCATAATTTATTCTTGAAAAACTAACTCTAAATACCAATACTATACTACAACCTAGAAATGACTAGGATATACCATGATATCAAAAGACAATTTTGATTTTTGGGCAGAGCATCGGATATGCTATAGCTCCGAAATTTGTTTTAATACAAACGTGCTTAGATTTGTTTTAATACAAACATGGATATTCATTCAGTCTCTACTGTATCCCGAAATTCCAAAAAGACCCCTCAAATATTTGCTTGGGTCTCCTCTTAGATATCAAAAGGCAAATGTCAAGTGAAAGGATAATCTTATTCCTAAATTTATTTTTAGTTTCTTTGAGCCATCAATAACTATTGATCTCTTCGGCAAATGTGCACAATTTCAATTTAATTATGCCTATTATCAACAAATGGATGGACAGATTAAAGTAGTTAATTGTACACTGGAAACTTGTTCGTTTGTCTGGTATAGAACCAACCAGGTCAATGCGACTTGATACCACCATCAAGCTAAGTATGTCTTGGTATTCTGTGCATATTTATGACTCTATCCAAAATATCTGATTATTTCTCTTTTTCCCAAATGAAGTTCTTCGTACCACAAAAGCAGACTAAAAGGTCGAAAGAAAATAATAATCCAGGAGCCCTTCCAAGTGCATCCCAATTACAAAGGGTTTGAACCAAAATAAATGAGAATATTGGATTTCTACTCCAGAGAAGCTATTCTCGTACCTCACATATATATATATATAGATAGATAGATAGAAGAACATGCTTTGTCTCATACCAACCCAACGGTGATGAAATGATCCTCTCCAGATTACCTTTCAAACAAAAGTAGCAAATACCTCAGCGATGACACATACATATTACAGAGATGATCAGGGTAATCTTATCAACTGTTAGATTTTGCACCTTGGGACGAATTCTCAAGACCTGGGCACAGAGAGCATTTCAGCAGAAAGGTATAGTTGCAGGTATAGGCACAGCAGAGCAAGATGTAGTTTGTACATGTACAGGCAGGTGTGAACCAGGTCTCGGCATTTCAGTTACAATTTACAACAGTTCGAACAGGAGTGGGGATGCATTGGTTATGAAGGAGAGATAAATATTATAGAATCGATTTCTGCTCTATTTCCAGCAATCTATTTTCTGCAGTTTGCTTTTTCTATTTGTATTGAGCTGTTCAGTTTTAGAACAGTTAACTAAACTTGTCTATTCAAGGAAGGTGCATGAAATCTACACTTGTGGTCAAGAAAGGCGCATGAAATCTAATTCTAAATTTTGACTGAGTTTAGTATAGTCTTTTCTCGATTTATATTGAACTGTTTTTAGTTTTATCTTATTTGCGGCACATGCACACACATGAACATCTCCCTTGACTTGTATATATCCTTGCTTCTCTCGTTGCAAAGATAGTGAAGTTTTTTTTTTTTTTTTTTTAACTCTTCGGCATGGAGTGAACTAGAAAAATGTTTACTTTATCACGAAATTCCAAAAAGACCCATCTCAAAAAATTTGCTTGGGTCTCCCACAAGTTATTAAAAGGTAAAAGAAACATGAAAGGATGACCTTATTTCTAAATTTATTGTTAGTTTATTTGACCCATCAATAGTTCTTGATCATTTGTGGCAAATGTGCATAAATTGAATTTAATTATGCCTATTATCAACAAATGGACGGACAGATTGAAGAAGTTCCTCGTACACTTGAAATTTGTTGTGCCATCTGGTATAGAACAACCAAGTCAATGTGACTCGATACTGCCTCAAGGTAAGTTTTTTCTAGTATTCCGTGAATGACTCTATCCAGACTATCCCAGACTATCTGATTATTTCCATTTTTTCCAAATTAGTAGTTCTTCGGACCACAAAAGCAGACTAAAAAGGTCAACAAAAAATAATAACCCGGAAACCTTTCCAAGTGCAACCTACTTAAAATAAGGGTTTGAACCAAAATAAATGGAATTATTCGATTTCTACTCCCAGATGCTACTCTCGTACCTATTATATGTTAAAAAGAATCTACTTTGTATTCATATCTGATATCAGCTGTGCTGCAATGATAATCTCCAGAAACCTTTCAAACAAAATTAAAAAATACCCCCACGCATGGCACATTTATATTATAGAGATGGTCAGGGTTATTCTCAGATGCTTGAACTGTTAGGTTTTGCACCTTGGAACGAGTTCTCAAGACCTGGGCTCAGAGAACAGTTCAGCAGAAAGGCATAGTTACAGGCATAGGCACAGCAAAGCAGGAGGTATAGTCTTAGGTTAGGCCTGTTTTTGGATCGTACCAGATTTGGATCTGGGTTAACTTTGTAATCCTACGGAGATCCTTTTTGCATTATATAAGAAGGCATGGCTATCGGTTATATAAATATTCCTTCATTCTTCAGAGTAAGAAGCAATGGATGAAGGGTTGGGTTTAAAGCTTTCCGTGCATTTCCTGTTTAAGAGTAATAAGAGTTTCAGATCTATCTACTTACTTACTGCTACTTTCTACAGTTTGATGTGTTTCAGTACATAATAAAAATCAGACTACAACCATTCCCGAGTGCTGAAGAATTTTAAAATGAACTTCCATAATTGCTAACCACCACAAATATTTTACTATAATTCCAAATTTTAAAGAAAATCTGGACCTAAGTTCTAAGATTAACCTATAGCGAAAGAACTTACCCCATAAAAGGCACTTGGTTTTGGTCCCTCAAACATTGTACCAAGATGTTTTGACAAATCATCAATACATATGTGTTCATCTTCCATGGACCGCCTGCGACCAATATCTGTAAAACTACCAGACCGTATGATTGGCATGAACTGCTCCTTCCCATTCTCAATAGAGGGCTTTGGAATCAAACTTGCAGTCTTCAAATCCTGAAATAAATAAAGGCAGCCACTATTAGGTTCAGAATGCAGTTTTTTAAAGTTTGCTGATTACTCGAGCATGACAAAGTTTATATAACAAAAGTTGATTTTCACTACAATATCCTTGGTGAGTAATTTAACTCCTATTGTTTGGGAACAGAAGGGGAGAAACATTTCTAGATATAGATCTCATAACTGGCAATACTAAACAAAGTCATTTTGTTCCACGGAAACTTCAAGGAGACTGTACGATGATCCTTTAACATTCAGCGTCCAAGTAACAAGAAATAGATCCTCTGATCGAGGTGTGAAAGCTAACTTTATTTTACCACCAAAGCAAAAAAGTTAACTAGAGACTAAATAAAAGAACAAACTATCAGCGAAGACATAAGCAACTTTTGAAAAGGACATATAAAATACTGGATCCTGAGATAATTTTACAAGTTCAGCAACTACAGTAAAAAGATCATTAAAGTTAAAGATCTTTAAATCAATTCATAATCCTTAACCCTCTCCCCTCCACAAATATCAGTATCAAAAAGGAATTACTAGTAGAGATCACCGCATTTAAGTACACTGCTTGCAAAATAAAAATAAACATCTCTAAAGCTGATGATTAACAATAATACTACCAAGTTTATCAAGCGTAGCATTGTTAGAATTTAGGAGTTAAGTGCATTTGTCTATAGTTGTAATATTACAGTAAGAGTAAATATATCCATAGAATATAAAAATACAGGAAAAAAAATACTTGACAATAACATTATTAAGATTGATTAGTTGATCAATGATAATTTGGGTGCAAATTTTTGAGAATCTGGCTACCATACTTGCACTTAAAATGTTTGTTTATAGGTGGGGTTGGGGGTTGAAAAACCTCATCACATCTTAACGCTCACAAGATATCCAGCCACGTGACCAACAAAAGAAGATACATCAATACATGCAGCTAATAATTTTGCCTGCTTCGCCTTTAGACAACAAGCTCGTGTCCTGCTTGCACTTGTAATTTTGGTGTAGATATTTTGCACAAAATACCAAATTAAATAAATTAACCACTAATTCATTGTGCAGACATAAATGAGGGTCTTAACCACTCAATGATCAAAACACCAAGGACGAAGCATTTGAACATTATTGACATCTATGCAGACATAAATGAGGGTCTTAACCACTCAATGATCAAAACACCAAGGACGAAGCATTTGAACATTATTGACATCTAAAACATCAAGGGGACGTGAGTCAAGTGGAGCTTTCTTAAAAGAGACACGGGTTCACTCACCCCAAGAAAATGCGTTAACAGGTGTATTGTTGTGTAATTTGCGATATCTCTCTGAGCCTAAGCAGTTTGTCCATCCCGGACAAAGGTAGAACCCTCTTCATTACCAAAGGGTCATTTACCTTATAATAAGATGAACAGAAAAACATTATTTATTTCAAACATGAGATGAGCCAAGGCCAACCATAAACTGCAACACCTCTTTACAGCCAATGATTTGATTTGTGCGGCAATTATTTACAACAATTGAGCTAATTCGTGCAGACACTATTAACCATAAATTAATTAACTTGCCATGAGAACCTGCTACAGACCTCCCAGGCCATGGGTGCCCATTAAGCATAGCTTTGTGATTGAACCCTGAGCTCCACCTGCAGTTTGTCTTAGGTAGTGAATCTAAGCCAGAGGTAGAACCCACTTTGTTAATAAAGCGACATTTACCTTCTAAACAATATTATTCATATTTAGCCGAGACCCACCATTAAGTGTAGCAACCATTCACAACAAACGATTAAATTCCTGCACTAACTATTCACAATAATCGATTTAATTTGTTAGTGGCAACCATAGATGAAATAACCTACAATTAAACGAATTAATCCCCATCCAATAAGTGAAATGATCATGTCGAAATACTTCTCATCATTTTGGTTATCACTACAGGCACAACAAGATTGGCCAACTTTTCCCTATTGCCGATTTGATCTTTTGAAATCCTCGTTTAAATGTTTATTTCATCCATGGTGGCATCTACATACCTCTTAATCAATGGTGACAACGAGGCTGCCTGATAATCGTGGAGGATTAAGCTCTAAGATTTTCACCAGGCCAAAATTAGAACCAAAAAAGAATAATAATAATTGAATTGGAATATCTAAAAGATAAGGGTTAATAAGGAAATCGAAGGATGACTTAGAATATAGAATAGCAGACAAGATCTTGCAAAACTTTACTGTAACAAAGTATTTACCCCATATCCCAACCTTTGAAAGTCTTGGGAGTAAGGGAGTATTTCTTCAAACGGCCAACAAGGCCCTTCATTCCTCACTGGATCAATGTATTAAGCAACTATTCACAATAAGTGATTCGATTTGTCAGACTCCGCGGCAGACCACCCAAGACTTGGTCAAACGTTGTTGGCTAATAAATATCTGGTAAGAAAATGGGTGTCTAATAAGCATGGAGTTGCCCCAAGATTCACCAGGGCAAAATAGAAAAAATCAACTGAATGGGGATAGCTAATTGCTAAGGCTGGAGGGTTTATAAAGAGATGGAGGGTTGACTTAAAATTCAGTAGATAAGACCTTGCTGTACCAAAATACTTACCCCGACTTAAAACGCCGTGGTGTAAAGAAGTATTTACCCCAAACACCCATCAGGGCCTTTTAATACCTTATTGGAAGGAAGTATGTACCAGCTATTCACAATAAATGATATAATTTGTTAGCGGCCATTACAGACCTCCCGAGCCATAGCAAAAACAGGGGTCTGGATTCCAGAAAATAATTTGGCGAGAACATGCGTACCACAGAGTTATAGATAAGCACCGAGATTCAACCGCTCGAAATCAAACACTCTAATTGAATTGATATAAATTTAATAGAATTCGATAGCTAATAACAGAAATCGCAGCTGTTCTAGAAGTCCAATAAAAAAATAATCAAACGCAATTCTTCTCTTTGCTACCCAATCATAAATTTACAGACATACGAGCATCAGCATCCATATTAATCAGATGCCCTCGAAGAAACCCTCAAAATCCCAGGACTGAACAAAAACAAACCAATTCACCATCAAATTTCCAAACATACCACGACTTCACAAACGCTTGAAAGCTCATCAGCTCAGGAAATACCAAAACCCTAGAATCTTATATTTCTGCACGAAATCAACAAACCCTTACCAGCTGTGTCTGAGACGACCCTGAGATTATCTCGGGGCCGAAACAATCGGGAATAATCGCAATTGGCGACGGGCAATCGTGTTCATCCACCTGGCATCCTGTCTCCTTCTCTAAAGCCAGAGATTTGTATGCAACCTCTACAACAGTACACAAACTTCTTCCTGCAACCATTTTGGCTTCTCCAAAACAACATCAAGAACAGCAAAAACAACGACGACAACGCCCGCTTGTTCTCCTCTTCCAACAAACCGAAAACACTATTTTTAACACTATTTTTATCCCTCACGAGAAACTCGCCAAACCCTCTCTCAATTTCCTGCAAAAAAAAACTTGCAAATTCGAAGCCAAATTTCTTCTTCCTGCCTGTCGGCTTTCTCTATTTATGGATCCTCCGAAGGTCAACCTTGACTTGGAGTGTGAACGCGGTGCACCCTAAACAATTTCTAGATTTATGTTGGGTGAAAGCCTGTATCTAGCTGTAAATCTGTCAAAACGCCGCGTGGATTCTTCTGGGCCAAATAATCTCATTTTATACTGTGGGATTCGTGATGCCAGAAAAGTAATTCAGAAATCCTAATAATGGTGGGCCCGAGGATCGATCTGAGTTCGCTCCGCCGACACGTGCCAACACGATGTCAGGGCGTTGGATAATGGCCACGACATAATCGTGGGAGGATCTACGCGGCAACGACACGTGGCCTATACTGAGCGTGGCCATCGCGTGTCGGGGCAGGCTCTAAAATCACTGGATCCTTCCTCGTAATTTAATAAATTTGTTTTTTCTAAGGGTGGCTTTAGCCTCACGCCTTCTAAATCCCTTGCTTCAGCGGACAAAATTGTATGGCTTCCTGTGTGCCACTCCATGGTTATTAGATATCTTGAGGATTTCTTTTTCTAATTGACTCACTGATGAGGTTGGGATTTTTTTGGGATTGTTTTAAGTGGGAAAATTTATTGTAATTTTTTTTTTTTTTTTTCAAAAATCAGTAGTGAGGTTGTTAAATTAGCAGTGAGGATAGTTATTTGTTAATAACCAGTAGTGAGGTTGTCAAATCAGCAATGAGGATAGTTATTTTTTGTTATTAACAGCGAATACGCACGGTGACTCATCACTGTTATTCAAGGCAAATTACGTGTATCTGGAATAACTTATTAGTGGTTCGTAAGGGGGTCAAACCAGTAATGAGGATAGTTATTTTGTGTTGCTAACCGGGAATACACGTTGAGTCATCACCATCATTCAAGGCAAACTACGTGCACCTGGAATACGTTATTCAAGGCAAACTACGTCCACTAGGAATAACCCGTTAGTGGTTTGTAAGGGGGTCAAACCAGCGGTGGGGATAGTTATTTTAGTGGTTCGTAAGGGGTCAAACCAACATGGGGATAGTTATTTTTGGTTGCTAACTGGAAATGCATGCTAACTCGTCACCGTTATTCAAGGCAAACTACGTGCACCTGGAATAACCCGTTAGCGGTTCATAAGGGCGCTGCAAGATGCCTCTAGGTCTTGGGTCTTTCCTGTTTCTCTATGTTCAAGGAAGATGAGCTCTTAACCAAACAAAAACAGTGTTAAGACATACTCCTTAAATTGTTTTTAATGGCATTGAATCAAGGAAAATTTTAAGTATGGAAAATTATCTTGAAGTTTAAAAATATTGGCGAATCTCACTAGTCCCTAATATGCAAACTATAAAATGTTTATTGATATATTTGTAAAATTATTCAAATTTATAATAATTTTATATAAAGTCTCTATATAATGTTGGCGATTTTTAAGTTAAAATAATTTTATATTGTAAAATTCAAGCGAATCATTAAAGAAATATATATATATATATTGGCGAATATCTTTTTGGAAAAATCATGGAAAATTAGCCCACGTGCGAATATTAACCCCTAAAATTTTCCACAACAATATTTTTTTTTTCCAAAGAAAAAATCGACTTTTTATAACCAAAATAAAAAGTTACATAGTATATGCCTAAGCATTCATTTGGTTGTATAATTTGAAAATCATAGAGCTCCACAGGATGTGACTTTAATTAGTCCTGTCCAAAAAACATGAAGAAAAAAATAAACCATTGATCTGAAGCATGGACCTCCTCATATCGAGGAAAACAGCCCCTGTCCCAGTTCAAAAAATAGGGAATATCAATTTAATACAGTGTCTGAAAGTCTCCATGAAAGGGAAAATACGATGCTTCCACTTCCCAGGTCTCCTCATAGAGGAAAACAACCCAAACAGGAAGGAAAAACAAAACCATCAGAAGTCTGAAATTTTAAAAAGATCATAAAAACAGTGACATGTGAGATAATAATCATAGAGTCAGCTGAAAACAAAAATTTCAGGCTGTGCTATAGGCCTGAAGAGTCCATAGTAAGAACTGGCTATGTATATGGTGGCTGATCCGATACACGGATCTCTCCCTGATCTTCCTCTGCGATTCTCCAACTACCGATATCTTGTCGCATACCTTCTTTAAAAAGCCTATTATAATTATTTCCACAACAATAATTTAAAAAATGATATAATTTTATTTAATAATTAAAAAGGGGATTTGGAATGTGGCAACATGTGGTGCATTGAATTCCTTTTATGTTGGAGTAATTTGGTTGGATATTTTTGGAAAGATATCGTGGAAAGTGTTACACTACATTAACATAACAAAAAATGATTAAAAAATGTCATTATCAATTGAAAACTTTATATCTGAAATTGAGTGAAAATCTTTCCAACTTTAATAATTTATATATATAATAAATTGATTGTGATTGCAATTTTAATGATCTCGTGTTTTTATTTTATTTTGAAAAGAAATGGATTCATTTATGATTAAAATTAGTTATATCTGAAATTGAGTGAAAGTCTGGACAACTTTAATAATTTATGAATATAATAAATTCATTGCGATTGGAATTTTAACGATCTACGTGTTTTTTATTATTTTAAAAAGAAGTGGTTCAATTATGATTAAAATTGGTTAATTGAAGTGTTCAAACATGACATGACTTTCTGCGTGATAAATATAATTATTTAAAAAATTGTACTTGAGTTTTGGACAAAAATTAGTTAATCAAAGTGTTTTGAGATGACTTTGTTCCTACTTGAAGCTGAGTGAAAGTAGTTCTAATCTCAATAATTCAGGGATATAATAAATTAAAATTAAAAGTAGTTTTTGTCTCATAATGTTTTTGTTTTAAAAAAAAATTGAGAATTTAAATTTCTAATCTCAATAATTCATCAATATAATAAATTAAATTTAAAAGTAGTTTTTGTCTCCTAATGTTTTTGTTTATAAAAAAAAAAAATGAGAATTCAAACATGATCGTGTATTTATTAAGGCCGTAGTTTAACTATTCGGTGGAATTGTCCAGAAAGTTGTGGAAATTAGAGTCATATTTAGAGAAAATCCCGCAAGAATTTTTGTAAATCCAAGTTATAATTGTTAAACTTCAAATTTTTAGGTGTCCTAGACCTTTTTGATGGTGCTGAATCCAAATCCACCATCAAAAACACAATTCAAACACTATGTCTACAAGATTTTTAGAAATTTTTTTGCCTGGATTCCGGCCACTTTTGGCCGTTTGGGCAATTCCTCCGCCTCATTAGACGACTCCTTTATTAAGTATTTGTGTTCTCATTATTACTAACAAAAATTGTATTAATCACTGATTTTTTATGGTTATAGTATATTTATTCTTTGTTTTGCTTACAATGATTTTATGTGCACCAACATAGATTTATCTTAACTCCAAATTTACCAAATATATAGAGGGAACACATTTTTTAAGATATAAAGGTTCTTTTGAATGCAAAATTTGGAGAAAGATTTATGCCTGAAAAAAAATTTGGTGACCACTACATCCACCCAAAGGAATCACTTCTTATCGGCTCAACTATTTACCAGATATATAGAGGGAACACATTTCTTAAGATATAAAGGTTCTTTTGAATGCAAAATTTGGAGAAAGATTTATGCCTGAAAAAATTTGGTGACCACTATGTCCACCCAAAGGAATCACTTCTTATCGGCTCAACTATGGAGCTTGAGGGTGTTGAGAGAATTGAACTCAAGACCTCTCAATAGCAAAATTGCTTTAACAAAAGGACTCATCAATTGAACTAACCCTCTATTTATATATGTGTGTGTGTGTGGTGGGGGGCATTTTTCTTTGAAATGTTTTATAATTTAATTTTATGTTATTACATAGCATTGATTATATATAGACCTTAATAAAAGAGGTTATTGGAATTATTAAGCCTTTGTATGTTTATTAATTAAATTTAAATATAAGGTTTTGAAATATAATGATTAAGAATGGGAATAATCATTTTAACTTTTATAATCAAATGGATTTTAATTTATAATTATTATTACTATTTTGTATTTTACATCTTTATATATAGGAATATTCTTATTTTTAATTATTTGTTTATTAATTAAATGTATTAAGTTTTTATTGGTTTATTAATTATATGTTTTGAAATGAAATGCATTAAGAAATGAAGAAATGAGCTCTGCGACTCCTGGTTCTTGGTGATTACGGTTTCGCTAGTCGTTGCAACTCTGCAAGTTCAAATCCGAAGAGAAAAGGTTGTTGTGGTCTGAATCATGGTTTGTTGGTCGACCTACTAGTTGAGTGTGGTCGTTGACAACTAATTTTAGCAATTTGGGACTCCTTGGAAGCTAACGCCACCGCTTCAATGGGATGCAATGTTTGTTCAAGCTTGTCTCTTCACAAGCATGTTATTGCAGGCTGATCTAGGTGGATCTCCATACACCAGTGGCATGGAAAAGGCTCAAAATTCAAAGTGGCAGAAACATGATGAACTTGGCATCAGATCGAAGTGCTCGTCACCCTAATTCCAACGGTGTGAACGACACTCCAATCCGAGTCTGGATGAAGGAGATAGAAGCAGTCAAAGTTGGGTTGAATTTTTGTTCACTGGGCAGGATTAATAAGGATACAATTTGAACTTTTCCGGCGGACGGACTCTGGCTAGATTCCGGGCGAAATTATCGCCTAGTTAATACGACTCCTTTGGTCAAAAACTGAATTTTCAAAAATGCCCAGTTTGGTTGATATAACAAAAAAATATATAAAAAGGGGTGGCGGGCCACCAACCCCGCCACCCCAACTCTTATCCGCACATAACAAAATAATATATATGGTGGAGGGGCGGGCCACGACCCCCGGCCCCTCCCACGGAACGCAGCAACAAACAGGGTGGGCGACCATGACCCCGTCACCCCACAACCCGCACCACGCTCAATGTATAACGGGTGGTGGGCCGGCCCTTGGGGCATGGACCCAACCACGCCCAAAAGAACCACCGCCAACCTTAATTACGATGGAGCCAGCAGGGGTACGGTGGGCGGGCCGCCCAAGGCGGGCCCAACCCAACCAATTTTTTTTATAAAGAAATTTGTTATGTAAAAAAGGAGGAGGCGGGGTTTGACTGCCCAACCTCCTCCATATTAACCAGAGCTTCCACCAACTGTGCTATAACTGTTTCAATGAAAAATCTGCCACCTATTTGTTATTTAAACGCAGCTTATCAGTGCACCAAGGAGGGGGAGACAGTGCACGCAGTGCGAGGCAGAGTTTTGTAGGAGGGCCGAAATTTCACTTTGTCAGATTTTGACAAATTTTATATGGTTTCAGCATTTCTCGACGCCATGAACGCAATGGTGCTGTCCATTTCTCCATCAGAGTTCTGCATTTTTCGGCCATTTTTCAGTATGGAGGTATAAAACTCCTTTGTTGTAATTGATGCTTGTACTCTTCTTTCTCATGCCACTTAATGAATGAAGGCCTCCCCATTGATCGAGCAGGGCCCGGAGACGTAGTCCAAATTGAACGAACTCCGTTATCAAGTCTTGTTGTCTTCTTTCATGCTTTATGTGTTTCTCCTCTTCTCTCATGTGAACATTAAATTTCTATGTTAAGCTACAATTTATGCATGTAATTCTTTAATGCATCTATAAGCAAGAGATCTTAGATCAAGTGGTATCAGAGCAGGTCTCTTTAGATGTGAATTGCATGTTTGTATGCTAACAAGAAATAGGCTCTGTAGAGGCGAAGGGAAACTAAAATCTTTCGATCCCGAAGCGGGGCATGCACATCGAAGGAGAAACGTGGTAGATGAAGAGGCTCGTCATGGAGAGGAGCTCAATTTCTGCAAACCCTTCTATGCAATGGCAGAAAATGTAGGTCAGTTGCTTACAAGACTAGAGAAAGCAAAAGAGAAAAAGGCAGAAGAACAAGGTTCAGTGCATGGAAATGGTGAAGAAGAACCCCCTCCTTCTCCTTCCATGAGTGAAAGCTCTTCTTCCTCTCATCATCATCATCATCATCGTAGAAATTCAAGGGGTGCATCTAAGAAACCTTTCTTTAAATTAGATGTCAAATTTGATCTTCCCATGTATCACGGTGAAAGTAATGCAGAAAAAGCTTAATAACTAGATTAGGCAGATTGAGATCTACTGCAAGATTCAATAGATCGAAGAGGATGAAGCAAAGATTCAGCTGGCCTCTCTTTGACTAAGTGGCACCGCGCTCGTCTGGTGGGAGAGCAAATTGCGAAGCAGTAAAAGTGTGGGTAATCTTCTTTCCTCATGGCCTAGTTTCATTTCTGCATTAAAGGAACACTTTTATCCCTTGGGTTATAAGCAAAAAGCCTTAATGGATTGGCAATACTTAAGGCAAGGCAGAGGTCATGATATTCAAAGTTTTATCGAGGAGTTTAGGAAACAAGCACTTAATTTGGGCATTGCACTTGATTCACCTGAAGTAGTAACTAAGTATATTGGATCATTACATAGTTACATTAGACATTCATTATTATTGTTTGAACCTACTACCATTGACTCGGCTAGTGTAAAGGCCATTCATTTAGAAAATAGGGGAACACCTGAACGGGATGACCACCCAAAGAGAGTCGCAACAGCCAAGAGAAGGGGAGCAAATCCCTCTTGTACACATTGTGAGAAAGAGGGGCATGATGAAGAAAATTGTTGGAAGTTGCACCCTGAGCTGAGACCTAAAAGGAATGATAGAAAGGGGAAGCAGAAGGTCATCACCATCGTGCAACAAAACCAAGATTTTGAGTTCGCAGCTGCAGGATTTGCACGAGGTAGGCCCATTGACTTGGGGTCTGATTCCGGCGATGAAACGAAGTTTGCAGCCCTTGGGATCACAGCAAGAGGACCCATAGATTTGGGGTCTAATTCTGGCCATGAATCAAGGATTTCAACAGACATAACGAAAAGGGCACTCCCCGCAGCAGGACTCCAAGAACTTGAGGAGATCAACCACCGCATCCAAGCAGAGAATGCTGAGCTAAGGAGGCTTCTACAGGAGGCAAGGGAAGAAAAACAAAGATTACTACGCCAGTTGCAAGCCAAGGATGAGGCCTTGGAAAAGTTGCAGCATTGCTATCTAGAGGTAAAAAGCGATTCATCGATTTCATATGATTTTCATGATGATGAATTCTCTGCTTTTGGAAAACACACTACAGGGATTGGATCCAAACTATTGAAGAAGATTGGGTATCAGGGAAAGGGCCTCAGCATTAAAGGCCAAGGCATCGTAAACCCCATCAAAGTCAAGGAATTGCCGTGTCGTGCAGGACTCGGATACACCATAAACGAATTGGGAGAAAGCTTCAATACAGCTAGTAACCAGCCAACGACAGACGATGAAATTCCCTCCTCACATTCCAACGATAATAGGGGCCCCATAAACACTTATCGGAGGAACTCTAGGGGAAATCACCCCAAGTCAACCCCAAAAATTTGGAGGAAAAAGAATC
The DNA here is from genome assembly GCA_031772625.1 of Pinus tabuliformis. Lineage (NCBI taxonomy): Eukaryota > Viridiplantae > Streptophyta > Pinopsida > Pinales > Pinaceae > Pinus > Pinus tabuliformis. The sequence goes on from CM062817.1 coordinate 240,963,623, forward strand.
GTTGTAGCCATTGCAACAAAGAGGGACACCGACAAATTGCATGTCCGATAATCCATGCTCTAGAAACATTGCTGGAGAAGCCGAAAGGTGAACATGTTCAACAAATGAAACCACCCCATTCACGGTGGTCTACTTTGTTAAGTTGGTTTTTCTAAGGTAGTAGCTTGTTATGGCCACCATTGTAAATCATATGTTGCAAGTAAATGTAAAAGTGATGGTGTGTTTCCTATCACTTCAAACCGCAACAATGATATTTTGGCCTTTCTTTACTAGTAGTTGAGGTATTGATTACTTTTTATGTAATCCTTGGCCAAGGAGTGTGTGCTATAAACTCTTGGCAAGGAAGGGTTGTTAAGTCATGTGTGGTGTGCATGATTGCAAAAAAATGTACTAGTTTTGCGTGCAGGTGATCGAAAGTGTGGGTTGAAAGGACACAAATAGTGTGCTAAGTGTAAATGCTTTTGGGGTCCAAAAGCTCCTCAGTGGGGAGGATTGATCCAGGTGGATCTCCAAACACCAGTAGCATGGAAAAGGCTCAAACTTAAAATTGGCAGAAAGGCGATGAACTTGAAATCAGATCAAAGTGCTCGTCGCCCTGATTCCAACGGTGTGAACAACACTCCAATCTGAGTCCAAATGAAGGAGATAGAAGTAGTCAAAGTTGGGTTGACTTTTTGCTGACTGGGCAGGATTAACAAGGACACAATTTGAACGTTTCCGACCGAGGGAATCCGGCCAACTCCGACCAAATTCCGGGCAAAATTGTTGCCTAGTTAAAACAACTCCTTTAGTCAAAAACCTAATTTTCAAAAATGCCCAGTTTGGTTGATATAACAAAAAATATATATAAAAAAATGGGTGGCGAGCCACCAACCCCGCCACCCCAACTCTTATCCGCACATAAAAAAATAATATATATGGTGGAGGGGCGAGACAAGAACCCCAGCCCCTCCAATGGAACGTAGCAACAAACGGGGTGGGCGACACCCCACAACCCGCACCACGCTCAATGTATAACGGGTGGTGGGTTGGCCCTTGGGGCACGGACCTAACCACGCCCAAAAGAACCACCGCCAACCTTAATTACGATGGAGCCAGCAGGGGTACGGTGGGCGGGCCCGGCCCAACCAATTTTTTTTATAAAGAAATTTGTTATGTAAAAAGGAGGAGGCGGGGTTTGACTGCCCGACCTCCTCCGTATTAACCAAATCTTCCACCAACTGCGCTATAACTGTTTCATTGAAAAATATGCCACCTATTTGTTATTTAAACACAGCTTATCAGTGCACCCAGGAGGGGGAGGCAATGCACGCAGTGCGAGGCAGAATTTTGTAGGAGGGCCAAAATTTCACTTTGTCAGATTTTGACAAATTTTATATGGTTTCAGCATTTCTCGACGCCACGAACGCAATGGCAATGGCGTTGTCCATTTCTCCATCAGAGCTTTGCATTTTTCGGCCATTTTTCAGTATGGAGGTATAAAACTCCTTTGTTGTAACTGATGCTTGTACTCGTCTTTCTCATGCCACTTAATGAATGAAGGCCTCCCCATTGATCGAGCAGGACCTAGAGACATAGTCCAAGTCGAACGAACTCCGTTATCAAGTATTGTTGTCTTCTTTCATGCTTTATGTGTTTCTCCTCTTCTCTCATGTGCACATTAAATTTCTATGTTAAGCTACAATTTATGCATGTAATTCTTTAATGCATCTATAAGCAAAAGATCTTGGATCACAGGCCCAGGGCATTCGACTCAAGCCTGTTTTGTTGGAGGTGTTGCAAATCTGGAGTAAGGATCCCTTTGTTGGTCAATTTTCCTTTGTTCACCATGCCATGGAGGATGTGGTTGTATTTAGAGCTTTGTTGTAGGGTAAAAAACTGCAGGGGTCTTTTTCCCACCCACCCCCACACCCCACCCCACATCCCCCCCTGCCCCCCAAATTTGCGAAGAAATTAGCTAAGATCCCTGCAGTGGAACTCTCTCCTTCATATCCATGCAAGAGAGCCTTATCTCTCTCATAAAAAGCATTGGTTGCCAATTTTATGGGCTTGTGGTCGAATCCAAAAGAAATTGAAACCTGAATCGTGGAATAATGGGCCCCTAAGATTTAAGGTCAGGTAACTTTATTTTCAATGGGTAAGGGCTTTTATGTATTTTTCGTTCTTAGCAAAATAGAAAGAGATTTGATTTTCAGATTAGGACCATATTTCATGGGGTCTAGATGCCTCTTTATCACTCCATGGACTCTTGATTTCAACCCAAATTCTAAGATCACTATCGTGTTGGTGTGGGTCCAACTGCCATACCCCCCTCTTCATCTTTTGAGGCATAATGCATTAAGACATAAGAAACAAGCTTGGTCAGCATTTGGATAAAGTAGAACCAAAAGGAGGTTAATTTTCTCGTGCTCGCATCATGTTGAGGTAAGCGTTAATGAAGGTTTATCGGAGGCCCTAAAGATAAATCTAGGAGAATGGAACCATATCTAAGAATTGGACTATGAGCAGATCCCTTTCAAGTGCAACAATTGTCATACTCATGGGAAGTTTGCCAAAAACTACCCCCAACGAAAAAAAGACGAGGAGGCCCAAGCCCCTATTTCAAAAGAAGCTAGGTTCCAACCAGCACAAACCCTAGATAAAGATGAAGATACCCCTCAAGGTCAACCCCAGATAAAGATTAGTGACATAAGTGTTGGTGGAGAATGCAGAGAAAGCTTCTTCTTAGGTCGCCTCTCCAGAGTCAGACTCATTTTTTTAGGAAATAACATTGGCATTGACATCCTCCAAACTTGTCGAAGCGAAGAGAACTACCCCAAAGCTTTACCAGAAAGTTATGGCAGTTAGAGCAGCTCATGCAAATTCATGCATGGAAGGCAATGCTGAAAATCCCTCTCCTTGAATACAGTGGAACCACCTCTCACAAGAGGAAGGAAATCCAATAAAGAAAAGTGGCAACGCGAAACAGATGTTAACTTGGCTTCAGGATCCCAACTCCGTGTGGACTCTTTGTTACAAAAGCCTCCCAACTAGCTCAATTTATTGTTTTTGCATTCTCTTATGCTTGCAAAGAATTTACTCTTGTAAACATGTAGAACGACTCAATTGTAGTACCTCTGGAAATTACAGGGATTTGTCTCCCATGATCTTAGTCAGTTCCTCAGTGGAAGATCCCATGGAAGAAATTGAAATGTAATGAATCTACCATGTATTTGTTGCGATCAAGCGCAGATTTAATACAATCTTTAGTCAATTTTGTCAAAAAATAATTATGTGTTTTGAAATATCATGACTACAAATATAAATTGTTATTATTTAAATTTATTTTAATGTGTTGTGAATATTATGATTTTTCCTCTAGATAAATTGTTTGCAATTTTATTGATTAAAAATAAAATTACAATATAACAAAGTGAATTGAATCGATTTATTATTTCGTTTATTTTTACATTTTATTACTTTTAATTGAGATGACATTATGTTTTATTATTATCATTTTTTTATTTTAACATTTCATCTAACGGAAATATCTCCTCCACATTGTGTTCTAGAGTGTCTTTCGGCTCAATAAATAGTGTGTAAAGGAACTTGCTAATGTATCTTTCACAAATATAGGAGCAATTGAACCAATCACAAAAGAGAAAAAATACAAAAAAACACATTGAAAACAAAATATCTATATAAATTAAATGACTAATAAACATGAATCGATATCAATCCGTAAAAATATTTCTCAACAATAATAATAAATCAGACTTAATTTTAAAAAATCCACAAAAGACAAGCAGTTACTTGAGATGCAATATTGTTTCAATAAAAGAAAGGCAGCGCCTAACCAGCCATATATCGCGTATTCAATGCACTCGGAGATGCACGCGAGATAATCCGTTAACACACGAATTTGAAAACTCGTCACTAAATAAAAAAGGCAATTTGCGTGTTAACGGGCTATGTCCCGTGCATCTCCGGGTGCATTGAATACGCGATATATGGCTGGTTAGGCGCTGCCTAAAAGAAAAGCCAAACATTCAAATTAAATAAATAAAAGAATTAATTAATTAACATTGTCTTCCCACATGGACCTGGTCATCCATGTCTATATTACAAGGAACTTGAGCACTTGGTTCTTCTTGAATTCAAATCCTTCTCTAATTACCGGGCTTTTGGAATTAATTTCATATGAGTGTGGTGAAAGTGGATTAGAAGGTTTTGATCGTGGCATGTCGTATGTCCAACTCATCCTTTTGGGTGGCACAATCTATGTACATTGAACTATTTTAGTGGGACTTCTACGTGTATATGGGGCAAGAGCATTTTCCCAAAGAATGGATTTGAGATGTGTGTCAGTTTTGGGGAGGCAATGTGGTGACCATATGTTTGGAGTGATGTTGTTAATTTTGGAGTGATGTTGTTAATTTTCGTGTGGGTTTAAAATTGGATAGTAAGTATCAAAAATAAAAATGATGATTAAATGTATTTCCATCGTTGAATTTAGAAGTTTTTTTTCCATTTCAAAATATACATGCCTATCGATATGATAAAGATTTTAAAGATAAAAAATGATGTTAATCAATGACTCACATAGTGTTGAGAAATCTTAAAGTGTGTGAAAGATAGAGAGAAAAGTGCATTTAGAATTAAATTAATCTTGTAAAAAATGACCTTTTTTCCAATTACAAATTTAATAAAATAATCTTGCACTTTTTTTTTGATGATTTAAGATTCTATTGCCTCAAAATGACTTCATACAAAACTAGATATCAATGTTTAAACTGAGTCCTGTCACAGTCTACCACAAGGGAAACCAATACTGGTGACAATTGACAATAGTCTAGGTCTATCAAAATGTAAACAATTGTTATTGTTAAATCCATAACTATTGAAATAAATTTTACCATTGAAAGTAAAAGACATGAGCCAAGAGGTTGAATGAGACATCAAGTATTTGATGAAGTGTTTGGGGCTGGATCTTAAGCATTCGTACCTGCTGGGGCTAGATGTTTTAGGCCACATTGGAGATGACCTTCTATGTGTGCTAATTAAGCATCCATATTACCAGACAAGAATGTTGGTGATGTTGAACTCGTTGAATTTCATTCAAAAAGGAGATGATGTTGTTGTGGTCCTTGTGCTTTTCCTTTAAGACCCTGCCTAAGAGTGTCTTTATTTGCCAGTGGAGGATAATAGAGTTAAGGTGTTGACTCTATATTCCCCTAGTATGTCGAGGGCCAGGAACCCAATTGGCTACTTCAATGATTTCAAAATCAGAATAACTTTGATGGTCATTAGTGGTCAAGGCTTCTAGTTGGCAGATTTCCTCTTGGATTTCCAGAGGAGTGGAAAATAGTTGTAGCATTTTGAACTTGGGATTGAGCTCACAGTCAGCCTTGAGGGCCTTTGCCACTAGACCCTTGATGACAATGCATGATCCCTGTCAAGCCATGGTATGTCGGGGCACAATAGGGTAGATAGAGGACGACCCCCAGAAGGCGAAGAAACTGAGAAGATTGTAAGATAGAATATGGAGTAAAAATGATGCATAGTAAAGACTAAGTTGCAAGGGATATCTAGAGCAGACTCTCGCAAGTTGAGACATTGGGTTAACAAAGAGAGAGGGACTTTGGGTAAGTTAGACAACCATAAGAAACAAAAAACACCAATACCAATGCACATAGCCATGACACTTTGAAGACTATAAACCAAAAGCACTAATACCAATGCACATAGCCAAGACACATTGAAGACTATAAACCAAAAGCCACCATGCAAAAGCTATCAAATTGAAAGAGTTGAAGGAGTTGGACATAGAACAAATTATCGAGCTATGACTAACCCACCAAGCTTGGAGATGCTTCAGGTTGAGGAAAATCCTTCGTCGGTCAGCTCTCCCCCCTACTCGAGCTTCCACCGTAGCCGCTGCCAACGTCCTAGGGGTCACTCCTCAACTGTCATCATCCTTCTCCTCTCATGGATGTTTGGCACCAGGTGCATGCATTGAAGGCCTACATCCTTGGAGTTAGGATTGCATTGTAACAGCTCTCACAAAACCATGTATAAAGGCGCGAGCTTTCCCTTGAACCATAGCTGAATTACAAGAATTGTTGTAGGACATTAGGCCATGACAAGCGGAGTTGAGCTCCACAAAGCATGTGTTGTAGGGAAGATATCCCACCTGTGGCAACAAAATGTCGTTGGCACTACATAAGAACATGACGTCGAAGTTACCAATCCAGGAGTTCACACACAGAGAATGGGCGCCATATGATTGCGAAAGGAATGAATACAAGTTAACATGTGTGATTGCATGGGGTGGGATAGCCATGTCATTCCCCCCTCTTAAATGTAATGGGAGGCGACAGGGTGGCAGGCCCCCCCCCCCTCTATTGGCATGAATTCCAACACATCGATCAAGGAAAAAATATTGCACAAATTTTAAACATAATTAGAGTTTTAGTATAATTCAAGTTTTGTGTATTGTAAAATGATGCTTTTAACACTTTTGTGCATCTCTATATTAATTACAATAATTGGAAATTTGATAAAAAATTCAATTAATAAGAATATATGTCACTAAATCATAACATAAACACTTTTGAACATTTGCTATGTAATTTTGCATTGAATATATCATATATTTACATCCAAAATATTATTTTTGCTATCTTTGGCCTACCACCTTGGAAACCAAACTAGAGCCAGCAGAATATAGACTCCATAACAACTAAAATTGATATCAATTGATAGTCCAAAACTTGAAAATGCATAGAGATAATGCTAGCCCACCATGGGGGAAACCATCAACAAGAACCAAAATTGATGGCCTTTAGAAGTCACAGAGTTGGACTTAACAAGGAAAAGAAACTAGACATATACTCTAAAAATAATGTATTAATAATCTAGATGAGAAAGCATGAGAAGTAAGGGTTGAAACTATGAAATACATGGAACTTGAGCATTAGGAAGACAATGAGGTGTCAAGGTTGATGGGTTGTTTCTTAGCCTTGCGTGGTCATGGAATTAGAGAGTTGGGTAGCAATCCCATCCCAATCCTAACAAACCTCCCTTCCACATCCAATATGAGATCCTTGAACTCATCCAATCTCTGCATGAGGTTGACCTAAATGTGTCTCTTGTCCACAAGAATATTTCCTATAGTAGATTAAAATGCTAGTACAAGTCCAGTGTATGAAGATAATGATTCTGATGGCCTTTGGTGTTGCTTGTGTTAGGAACACAAGAGGCTATGTCTCCCATGATCTCTGAGTCCGAAGTGACTTTTCTTTCTTGTCGAATTTTCTATGAGATAAATTTATTCTTGGATGTCTAAAGGTGTGTATTCATGAAAGTTGTGAACTGAGGATTCGGCACCAAGTGTCACGCCCCTACACCTGCGGTGATCTTCCAACTGCTTGTAGCGAGGTGTGGCACCACCGAACGCTTTCTTTTTAACAATACTAACGTTTATGGGCTACGCCTATTCCAACATGAACATACTTAACTTGTGTTCTTATAACCGAATAAAGTGTTATCCTTTATACTTTAACAAAGAACATTCTCAATCATTAACCATGTACAATAAACCAAGAACAATACACAAGTATAAAGGGAGGGGCAACTCCCGGTAAAGTCTGCCCAACAATATATTATAACAACTTCTTCAATTTTACAATACAAGTGTGCTTGACAAACTTCAAGCCAACACTTAGAATAATTTTACCACCAAGGCATAGAACAGCCTTTTACAACATTTTATGCACCTTTGCATAAGAAGGAGTGCTCACCCGAGCCACTCGGCCTTCCCACCAAATCCTGCATAAAACCGCACACTAGAACCTCCTCAAATCGTGACACACTTGCCACCCCTTCACATAAGATAGCTTACAAAGTCCTTAAGTCTTATGCGCATGAGATATGCGCATATCCTTACAAGACTATGCACCTTTTACCCTTCCCTTATGCGAGAGTATATGAGCGAAGATTCTTGGTTCGAATGAGGAGCACCCTCCTCATATATATATGCTCCACATCATGCGTACTCTCTTTAAGGCCGACTTATGTCATGAAGCCCTTTCACATAATATTATATTTTATTGCCCATCGTATGTCCTTATAATGCATACATGTGATGTTACATGGGGTGTTAACCCATGGCCGACCACCCCATAATCTTTGTCGTATGCTCCACACTCCTTTTACATGTCGGCTCCATTATATTATTATGTTATATTTTATGTTTTATTATTCCACGCATATATAAACCTCCATATTGTTTCATAACATATGCGTACAAGTGAGGAAATGACACTTAGCCATTTTTTGTGTATTTTTAACGTCGCTTTTATCGTCGCATATTGTCGCAGCTCGTCGCACCAACGTCGCAGACCCGTCACACTTCTGCCCGCCCGTGCGCCCGCCCGCGCCCTCGTGCACGATCGCCCACCCGGCGCCCGTCGCACCGCAGCTCGGAGGCCTTACATTCTCCTCCACCTGAAATCGTTGTCGTCCTCGACAACATACCATCATCCATGATGTTGACTCCTCCACATAAGGCAAACATCACTGCAACATATGTAGAACCACTGTCATCTGCACTATGTTGTCCATGTGTGTGTCTCCTCCAAAGTGAAGAGATCATCTCATCAAACTGACTCTTGGTGTGCCCCATCCAGGTCCATGAAGCTCTCTCCATCATCTGCAATGTGCCACCCTCAAGTCTTCATTCAACTCTCGATGTGCCCCCATTCAAGTCCATGAAGTCCCCTTCATCATCTGCAATGTGCCATCCTCAAGTCTCCAATCTGATCAACTCTTGATGTGCCCCATTCAGGTCCATGAAGTCCTCTTCATCATCTGCAATGTGCCATCCTCAAGTCCCCATGTCACACTAGCAAGTCCTCCTGCATAACATTCCTGCCCTATCACCTTGTTAGGATGTCCCTTGACATCTCTACAAGTGCTTCCACACAATGTCCTTGCATAGGTCTCTGCCATGCCCCATGTCTTCAAGTCTCCAACCTGATGTCCATGACTAAGCTGCCCATGTAGTCCAACCAAGTAGACACATCACAACATCTAGCCATCCCATCCAAGTCTTCAACTTCGGTTTAGTGAACTCGATCAGTCAACCATCTCATCATCATGTCATGAGTCCCTTCATCATAGCTCCTCCACCAAAGTGTCCATCAAGACTTGCTCTTGGTCTTGGCCATGACAAGTCCACCCAAAACATGATCATCACGAGTCCCTTCCATCACAGCTCCTCCACCAAAGTGTCCACCAAGACTACCTCTTGGTCTCGGCCATGAGAAGTCCACCCAAAACATCACAAGTGTGTGCCCTCTAATCTGTCCATGAGTCATGCCGGGCACCTAGCCAATTCTCCATGTGGCTAAAGCATGACTCAATCTTCCACAACGATCATCAAGTTCCACCCTTGTCACGGGTCCCTGCACCTTCAACCATAAGGTCACAAGTAGCCCCAACAAGCCCTGCAATAGTTGACAATCCTTGCTTCTCCATACAAGGTTCCATCATAGTCATCCATGGTAAGATGTCCCCTTGTCTTGGCAAACTGACTTTGCCCTTTCCTGCACATGGTCCATCTCCCAAACGTCCAAATGAAACACAAGTATCAATACTTACTTCATCATCATGAGGCTCCTCCATGTGAGTGACCTCATCCATACATGTTGACAAACTGCACGATCCTGGTTCAACTTGATCATCCCCAAGTTCATCCTTCATCGTAGTCATGTCTTCAACATCTTTGATCATCACGGCTTCCTCTTCCTTGATGGCACAATCTGCAACTTCACCTTGCTCCATTGTCCAACCGGGTTGAAGAAGTTCTTTCTCAACTTTCCTCTTCAAGGCTATGAGATGCTCCAATTCCTTCTGTCTCATCTCGAGCTCCTTGAATTCAGCTTTAATCAACTCTCCTTCCTTTGCAATTCGAAGAGCTTCCTCCATATCAGGAACCCCTTCCTTAACCAAGGCCTGAAGAGCATCCCTTGTTTTAAAGAACCTTTTGCGACATTCCACAAATCCCTGTGTTACTCTCTCTGACTCTTCAAGTAGACTCCTTCTAAACTCTTCCAAGGATGTATAACCCAATTTCTGCAAGATAGACATCTTCACCTGCAACCTGAACCGGCCCTTGTCTCACTTCGTGTGAAACGGTCTCCTTCACCTGCAAGTACCCTTGTCACTGTCACAAGCAACCGAGCTCTGATACCAACTGTCACGCCCCTACACCTGCGGTGATCTTCCAACCGCTTGTAGCGAGGTGCGGCACCACCGAACGCTTTCTTTTTAACAATACTAACGTTTATGGGCTACGCCTATTCCAACATGAACATACTTAACTTGTGTTCTTATAACCGAATAAAGTGTTATCCTCTATACTTTAACAAAGAACATTCTCAATCATTAACTATGTACAATAAACCGAGAACAATACAAAAGTATAAAGGGAGGGGCAACTCCCGGTAAAGTCTGCCCAACAATATATTATAACAGCTTCTTCAATTTTACAATACAAGTGTGCTTGACAAACTTCAAGCCAACACTTAGAATAATTTTACCACCAAGGCATAGAACAACCTTTTACAACATTTTATGCACCTTTGCATAAGAAGGAGTGCTCACCCGAGCCACTCGGCCTTCCCACCAAATCCTGCATAAAACCGCACACTAGAACCTCCTCAAACCGTGACACACTTGCCACCCCTTCACATAAGATAGCTTACAAAGTCCTTAAGTCTTATGCGCATGAGATATGCGCATATCCTTACAAGACTATGCACCTTTTACCCTTCCCTTATGCGAGAGTATATGAGCGAAGATTCTTGGTTCGAATGAGGAGCACCCTCCTCATATATATATGCTCCACATCATGCGTACTCTCTTTAAGGCCGACTTATGTCATGAAGCCCTTTCACATAATATTATATTTTATTGCCCATCGTATGTCCTTATAATGCATACATGTGATGTTACATGGGGTGTTAACCCATGGCCGACCACCCCATAATCTTTGTCGTATGCTCCACACTCCTTTTACATGTCGGCTCCATTATATTATTATGTTATATTTTATGTTTTATTATTCCACGCATATATAAACCTCCATATTGTTTCATAACATATGTGTACAAGTGAGGAAATGACACTTAGCCATTTTTTTGTGTATTTTTAACGTCACTTTTATCGTCGCATATTGTCGCAGCTCGTCGCACCAACGTCGCAGACCCGTCGCACTTCTGCCCGCCCGCGCGCCCGTGCGCCCGCCCGCGCCCTCGTGCACGATCGCCCACCCGGCGCCCGTCGCACCGCAGCTCGGAGGCCTTACACCAAGTCTCGCTATGGAGCCTCTTGAAACATTGCAACTACCACCTCCACTCCAACAATGAGCTCACTGGCAGGTCATGGCTACCGATGGAAGCAAGAAGTCACAAAGACTGGGATGGAGTTTGGTGGGAAGTTGCAAGAGGCGGTTATGAAAGAATTTGACCATAATATCATGTCAAGCAAGCTGCATTAACGACGAGCTCAAGGCTAGTCCCTCTCCGTCTGAAAAAACCACCAACAAAGGAGGGAAATCTAGTGAGGCAGGGGAGGGGATCTATGCTCGAAAAACCAAATAATAATTGAAATGCATGGAAAACAGAGGCAACATCAAGAAGATGCATCGAAGGAGCGACATTAATGCCAATCAGTGAGCTAGGAGGAAGAGCATGGTGGAACAAACAAACTTCACGCAGGAGATGAGACATAAGACGTGCTAAGGGACCTTTTCCACCCTCCTTGAGAGGTGAGGTCCCATTAATGTGTCGTGGGGTGGTGGCATGCACAGAGGATGGGTGACTGTCATTTTAAAACTACTCATTAATGCTTCCATAACACCCCCATCGAGCCTCTAATATCTTAAGTAGTAATTTTATGACATTATTGCTTCAAGGATAGATACTTATGGTTTTCTTTTGTTTGACCCATAAGGGATTGGAACATTGATTTCATGGTTTACATAATACTTCATAACATGATGATCACCAATTGAGCTGCTCTCGTAAGCTTATTTATACTTAAGAGTACATAAAACTTGAAGCCAGTACAACAATATTCATAGGCACTAAACTTTTAAAACAATACTTATCAAGGCATTATAGCTCATCATGTCACTAATAGAGATTTGAATCTGGTTGGAAAATATAACAACCATTTCACCCAATCATCTAAAATAACCACAATTCACTATTTAAAAATTTTAAAAATATATACTGCATCAAATAAAATAACAAAAAATTATAATAAAATAATATAAATATTAAAATTAAATTAATCAATTAAAATAATTATAAACTATAAATTATAAAAATTGAAAAATTATATATATATATATATATATATATGTATATGGGATTAAAATGGGGGTGGCTAGTCCCCTGAAGAAGCATTTATTAGGCCATATGTACAATATATTTACATGTATCCAGACTGATAAGCATCACATCAATCAAACATCATTGACCATATATCAATATGCACTGACGATCAAACAAATGGCTGCAGAGCAGCATCGCGATAGTGAATCGAAACCGGGCGGGGCGCGAATAAGCCGGCAGCCCCGTCGTTCAACCATTTAATCAATTTAATTAATACATTACCTAATGATAATAAAAAACAAGTGAATGGGCAATGAACTACTTAGCCAATAGAGATGTAAGAGCTCTTCTACATCTCTTCTTTGATAATTGAACCGAGTCTTACACATATAAGAAATGTGTTGAATGATAAAGGTGACACTGGAGCACAACATCGATGGTCAACCTTAAACATACTTTTACTTTAATTTGATAAATGGATGAGATTTTGTAAGTTTTAGGTGACATTGGAGCACCATACCCATGGTCAACCTTAATCATATTTTGCTTACCTTAATCATATTTTGCTTTTAATTTGGGAAATGGATGAAATTTTATAAGTTTTAGGTGAATTTAGTATAATCCCTTCCCATAGGGATGTAAAGAGCTCCTCTTCGAAATTGAACCAAATATCACACAAAATATTGTTATATTAAAGGTGACACTGAGCATCATACCCATGATCAACTTGAATTATACTTTTAATTTGACAATGGACGAGATTTTATAAATTTTGGGTGAATTTAGTAGAATCCCCTTCGATAGAGATGTAAGAGCTCTTCTTTGAGTATTGAACCAAGTATTACATAAAGTATGTGTTGCATGATAAAGGTGACATTGGACCACCATCCCATGGTGAACCTTAGTTATACGTTACCTTTAATTTGACAAATGGATGAGATTTTATAAGTTTTAGGTGAATTTAGTTGAATTTCAGTCGAGTTATATGTATATGTGTGTGTTTTGTTTTGTTTGAAGTGAGATAAGTAGTTTAAATGGGAAATGTGTTTTATTTTGATGAGGTTTTAGAAATTTTATGAGCGGAATTGAGAAAGTGATACTTGAAATTATATTGAAATGGTTGGTGGGAAAATTTTATTTAAGGTTGTAATGTTTTAAAATATTTAAAAATACAAAATTATGTTATATTATTTGATAATAATAATGATTTAATTTTAAAGTTTTAGTTAAATTAAACAATAAATTGGTGTATAATTTTTTTTAATAAGATAAGACATTCGCTTTTATTTAGTAGTTTTATTATTAAAGTCTATTAAGGTTTACATACTCTATTTTTATTATTATTTTAAATGTGTAACTCCTTATCAGGAAACACGATGTTTTTTTTTTTCCAAAGAAAAACTGTAATTCCATTAATAAGATTAACAAAATTACATTCTGCACATACTGTAGGAATTTACAGGGTAAGTTCCTCAGAAAGAACACCAAAAGGACACCGCTCACAACCAGATCACAGATCAATACACCAGTATTTTTGACGTGGTTAAAACCCTCAAAGAGGGAAACAGTCCACAGCTTGAGCCAACGCGGCCACTTCAGGCAATTTATTAATCAAAGAATGAAAATTTACATAAGCTTCTCTCATGCACGGATTACCCTACAAATGACCCTCCATGCGCTTTAAATAGAATTCATGGACCAATCGGGTGTCAAGCCACGGATCAAGTGTCAGTAATACCGAGGAGAGAATGAACCGTCGGATCACTACATATCGTGACCGTCGGATTGTAAGTTACAAAATGTACAACGGTAAAGAAACACACTTTACCTAACTCTATACCTAACTCTACACTAGACCAAGTTGAACTTAACTATATCTTATGTGTCGGAATATCCTAACATCCCCCCTTAAGAACAACTTGGGATAGGATTGAAGGATTTACAAATATGACACAATAGGAGAAGGAAGGAGGCACTAGAGCCTATCCCCCCTTAGTGACAACTTCCTGAACTCCAACCATAAATCGAAGTTTAGTGAACTTCGCCTCTGTGAGAGCCTTTGTGAAGATTTCTGCAACTTGATCATCTGTTGAACAATATTGCACTTCAAGAACATGGTCGTGAATGAGCTTTCTGATGAAGTGCATGTGCAGTTCAATGTGTTTGCTGCGCTGATGTTGGACTGGATCTTTGCATAGCTGAATGGCACTTTGATTATCACACCAAAGTGTAGTCGGATGCTGCTGCTCAAAGCCAAACTCTGACAGGATCTGACGAAGCCACAAGGTTTCCTTACTAGCTTCTACGGCACCACGATACTCTGCTTCTGCTGATGAAAGAGAAATGGGACCCTGTTTCTTGCAAGCCCATGTAATAGGTCTTGAACCAAGAGTGAACACATAACCGGCAGTAGACTTCCGATCATCAGGGTCACCAGCCCAATCGGGATCAGTGAAACCAACCAATAGAGGAGATGCTTTGGCACTGTAATGAATGCCAAACTGAACTGTACCTCGAACATAACGAAGTATTCTTTTAGCTGCTTTCCAATGACTTTCACGGGGGTTTTGCATGAACCGAGCAACAAGGCCAACAGCAAAGGAAAGGTCAGGACGAGTATGGGTTAGATACAAAAGTTTTCCTACAAGTTGATGGTATAAGGTAGCATCAACTTCAGGAGAAGTACAAGTGACTGAGAGTTTGACTCCAGACTGAAAGGGAGAAGGGGCTGACTTACAGTCTTCCATGTGAAAATGACGTAGAATATCACAAGCATACTTGGATTGGGAAAGGGAAATACCCTCCTTGGATTGCAAGACTTGAAGACCGAGAAAATAGTGTAAGTGTCCTAAGTCTGTCATTTCAAATTTCCTTTTGAGGCTAGACTTCACATGGTTTATAAGGTTGGGATCACTACCAGTAAGGATAAGATCATCAACATAAAGAACAAGGATGATAAGAGAGTTACCCACTTTCTTGGTGTAGACAGTATTGTGAGAATGACACCTAGAAAAGCCAGATTCTAAAAGAAAGCTATCCATTTTGGCATACCAAGCCCGAGGAGCTTGCTTGAGACCATAAAGGGATTTCTTAAGTCAACAAACAAGGCTTGAGTCTGTTTGTATGAAGCCAATGGGTTGTTCCATATAGATTTCTTCATGCAAGTCCCCATGCAAGAAGGCAGATTTAACATCCATCTGATGGACTTCCCATTTGAAAGAGGCAGCAAGGGAAAGAACAAGGCGGATAGAGTTCATTTTGGCAATGGGGGAGAAGGTTTCAGTGTAGTCAATGCCTTCAACCTGTGAAAAGCCCTTAGCAACAAGACGAGCTTTATGTTTATCAACTTTCCCATCTGGTCCATACTTGGTTCTGTAAACCCATTTGCATCTAACAAGCTTTCGTCCCTTTGGTAAAGGAACAAGATCCCATGTATCATTTGCCAATAATGAATGATATTCTTCATTCATAGCTGCTTCCCAATCTGGATGGCCTAAAGCTTCTGCAAAGGTTTCAGGATCATAATTTACTGGAGCTTGAGCCAGTAAAGAAGAGGCTCTCTCGAACTGAGAACGTGTGCGTCGCTGTCTGTAGGATCACCGGCAAGATCACCTGCTGCATCTCGAGTAGCACGAACCCATTTTGGAAGCTCAGGAGCTGAAGGAGGATCCTGAGATGGTGGGGGAGGATTGTCATCCTCACTTTCATCATCTGAAGAAGAAATGTTTTCAAAGGTAGAAGAGATAGGGAGAGGTGGCACATCCGCCGGACTAGGCTCGCCGGCCGATATATTTTCATCAAATTTTACATCTCTTCTAATGATAACATTTTTGGACTTAAATGGAATAAGTCTATAGCCTTTGACATCTTTAGAATATCCAACAAAAGTACATTTTTCACTCTTAGGTTCTAAAGCTTTATGCTTTTCATCTGGAATATGGGCCCACGCTTCACTTCCAAAAACACGAAAGTGACTTACATCTGGTTTGATTGAGCTCCATGCTTCTTCTGGAGTGATATTCTTTAAAGCCTTAGTAGGAGTGCGATTTATTATGTAATTTGCACAGTTAATTGCTTCTGCCCAAAAACTAAGACCAAGTCCTTTGGATTGTAGCATACAATTAGCCATTTCCTTTAAGGTTCGATTCTTCCTTTCAGCTACACCATTTTGTTGTGGAGTATATGGAACAGTATGTTGCATTTGAATTCCATTCTCAGTGCAATAGTTGATGAATGTGTTTTTAACATATTCTCCGCCATTATCAGATCTTAACTTAAGAATTTAATGTCCAGATTGTTTTTCAACAAAGGCCTTGAAGGCCAAAAAATTGTTAAATACTTCACTCTTGAGTTTTAAGAAGTATACCCAAGTGCGTTTGGAGAAATCATCAATGAAAGTTAAGAAGTACTTACAACCAGAGAATGACACAACTGGAAGTGGACCACATAAATCACTATGCACAAGCTGTAAAGGGGCTGAGGCGTGCCAAGAGGCACGTTTTTCAAAACTGTCCCGATGATGTTTTCCGAGTACACATCCGGAACAAACACCATCTCTGCAAGATACCATAGGAAGGCCTGTCACCATATTTTCTTTACATAGATGCTGAAGGGAGCGATAGTTTAAGTGACCAAATCGCTCATGCCAAAGTTTGCTCACTTCATCGTTATGAGCAACAAATACTGAGGGAAGATTTGATGACCCAAAGTTGTGAAACTTATACAACCTTGTAGAATCATCAGCAATGCCAGTAGCCAAAATCTGTTTAGGATCTTTTAAGTCCTTGATTACAACATCATGAGGTGAAAATTCAACGATTTTACCTTCACCTGAATGAGTTATCTGATATACAGATAGAAGGTTGCAGGATAAGGTTGGAACACATAATACATCATTAAACTGACCATTGTCTAGATGAACAGTTCCAGTCCCTACAACATTAAGAGATCTATCATCACCAACATATATATTTTTGGTGTTACAATCATTTAAAGAAGAGAACATGGCTTTGTTTTTGGCCATGTGATAAGAAGCTCCAGAATCAATGAGCCACTCATGAGAATGAGAAGAAGAAGATACATTTAATGCATAGCCAGACCGAGATGCTTGAAAACCACATGCAGAAAGTGCCATTCCTGAAGATGAAGTTGAAGTTGAAGATTGCCCCAAATGGATGTTATGCTTCTTCATTGCTGCTTCCAAGGCTTCCATCTTTTTAAAGCATTTTGATTCTAAGTGGCCATCTCGATTACAAAAATTGCAATGTCTATCGGTCTTCTTCCATTTGTTTTTATTGGTCTTATCATTTTGCTGAAATGATCTTTCATTTTGAGGCTGAGTTTGCTTAGGACCCTTGTTTGGTTTAGGACCATTCTTTTTAGGATATGACTTCTTAGGATTCTTTGAATTTGGTTGCTGCTGGGCGGCTAACGATTTCTTGGAAGAGTTTCCAAGATTAAGAAGACCAAGGTGTAAGAGTTTTTCTTGTTCTCTTATTAAAGAATCAGAAAAAGAGTCAAAGGAAGGAGGCTTATAGTCTTTTCCTTGAGAAATGAAGGTTTCCCTTGTAGAATGGAAGGTGGAAACAAATACAAAGTAGGCTGGTCCCAACTTAGTAAGGATGGAATAAATAAGGTTACTATCTTCTTTCTTAACCTTAACACCTTCCAAAAGATATCTAAGGGTCTTGAACTTAGACAAGAAATCTTCAATGCAAGAAAAATTATTAGGGTCCAATGTAAGCAACTCATTTTCAAGTTGATGGGCTCTAATTTCATTTTTAATCCCAAAAACTTTATTGATTTGTTCCATTGCTTCATGAGGAGTTTCAAGTTCTGCAATATGGAATCTAAGATCTGGAGAAATAGACATCCCTATCAAACCACGTGCTTGATCTTGTCTATTTTCCCATTTGGCAACCTTGTCTTCATCTTTCGGTTTCTTTTCTTGGCCTGTGGCTATTCGGTAGAGACCTTTACTTCTAAGTAAATCCTCCATGTAGGACAACCATTGGAAGTAGTTGGTGCTGTCAAGGGTAACTTGGTATTGACTTTCCATTTCAACAGAAACTGAAGCTGAAGATGTTGAAAGTAAGTGTTCCAATGGATAGATCTCGAAAAATTAGGCTGGTTTAAAAAAAACAGCTCTGAAAAAGGCTTCCGGATGAAGAAGTTATGGATTTTTGAAAAAAAGTTGTTGAAGTTGCCGACGAAGTGCGGGAATGTGCGGAAATGAAAAAGTCCGCCCCCACAAAATGGAGACTTGAACCCAAGACCTCTACTCTCTTAAAATAGCTTTGAACCAATTGATCTATACAAAAAATGAGAGAGAGAGAGAGAGAGAGAGAGAGAGAGAGCACAAAACCCAACACGGACATGCAAAGAAAACGAACCTTATGGCTTGAAGTTAGCTTGACCCAAAAAACTAAATATTTTCAAAAAATTGAACCTTGTGGCTCAAAGTTAGCTTTAGCCGAAAAACTAAATATTTTTCTCAATGTTTCTGATTTTCCGAGATCACACTAAGGTGCAGGGAAAAGAGCATACGCATGAGAAAAATCCTTCCTTTCTGTTTCTGAATTGCCCAGATCGCACAGAGTTGTAGGGCAAAGAGAATACGCAGAAATGAAAGGTATAGATCCGGTTAAAAAAAGCTAAATAAACCGAAACCGAAATAAGCAGAGAGAAAATAATAGTAAACTGCAAATAAACACTGTATACCTTAAGATCTTAAAAATGACGCAGCTAGGGCTACCGGAAACCTTTTCGCGTGAAACGAAAGGGGTTCCTCACTGGAACAGATGCTCCGAACACAACAGAGCAGTCCTCTCGGCCCGAAAGCAGTCAGAAACAACAGATCTAGGAAACGACAGTCGGATGCAGTTCTACCGGCTTCAGATTTGGATCACCAACGGACGCGGCCCTCAAATAGCTCCGATACCATGTAGGAATTTACAGGGTAAGTTCCTCAGAAAGAACACCAAAAGGACACCGCTCACAACCAGATCACAGATCAATACACCAGTATTTTTGACGTGGTTAAAACCCTCAAAGAGGGAAACAGTCCACGGCCTGAGCCAACGCGACCACTTCAGGCAATTTATTAATCAAAGAATGAAAAGTTACATAAGCTTCTCTCATGCACGGATTACCCTACAAATGACCCTCCATGCGCTTTAAATAGAATTCATGGACCAATCGGGTGTCAAGCCACGGATCAAGTGTCGGTAATACCGAGGAGAGAATGAACCGTCAGATCACTACATATCGTGACCGTCGGATTGTAAGTTACAAAATGTACAACGGTAAAGAAACACACTTTACCTAACTCTATACCTAACTCTACACTAGACCAAGTTGAACTTAACTATATCCTATGTGTCAGAATATCCTAACATCCCCCCTTAAGAACAACTTGGGATAGGATTGAAGGATTTACAAATATGACACAATAGGAGAAGGAAGGAGGCACTAGAGCCTATACATACACCTATCAAGAAACCAGTGCATTTCCAAGATTTGTCCCATTTTGAAAGCGGAGAAGTAAGGATGCCCATCAGCGAGAGGCATACTCGAAATTGTAGACGTCTAGTATATAGAAAATTGTCATGGTTCCGGAAACAAAACCATCCAAAACAAATTTGCCAAGAATAGCCATTGGAAAACCTATCAAGCATCAAGTGCCAGAGAAGCCCTTCAAGGGAAGGGACATTTACAACAAAAAGTGAGGAGTTCACTGTCAAGAAGACCAGTGGAAAACCAAAACATAAATAACAATCAACCAAGTGACCAGAAATACGCATATCAACAACATATAAAAGCAACGCCAAAATATAAGATTGTATCAGCGGGCTAGGCCTAGCCCCCCGCAACCTGAATCATGTCCTCATAAGGCCTGTGATAGTACTTTGTAATGGACCAATGTGTTATGTTACCTGCCAGAGGCCCCTGTCCAAGAGAAGGCCTTCTTTAGAAAGTTGGTCTACTTCCCTGTTTCTTTCTCTATAAACATGCCTGCAAGAGAATTGTACAAAGTCAAGACATAGCCTTCTGATATCCATAACAATGTTTTCCAAATAAATGTTCCTGCAATGTTGCACACCATTCACCCAATTTACCACCAACAAAGAGTCCCCCATTATTTGTAAACATTCACACCCTTTTTCCCTTGCAAAGGCAATTAAAGATCTGCATGCCAATGTCTCGACCCAGTTATTGGTACCATTGCCTAGGCCAATTTTTACATGATAAGAATGTTGAACATAAAGAGAATGAAGCTACCACCTGCATGAAGCTCGTTGTTTTGAGCTGGCCCATCGTAAAAACCCTAGGGAATTTCATCGTTAACAATTTCCTCTCTAATATGTCTAATAAGAGCTATGCATTTGATTTGTGGATAATGACTTAAAATAGCAATGCATTCCACTGCTATCTTCCTTGGGTAGGAAACAAGATCTCTAAAGATTGACTAGTTTCGGGCAATCCAAACACCCCAGTAAATAATGACAAGTAAGGCACGCAATAGTCTATTTAAGTGATCTTATTCCTTAAATAACCAGACAAAAAACATATATTCTTAACTATTACACCTATTCAAATTATGTTATATTATAATATAAAAAATATTAAAAAACCATTTTAAATTAGATACATTTTCTTGTGTTATTATCGAATTCTATCTTTCTTTTTTAGTAATTATATTAGTTGTTTTATTTTCCTTTTTACAAAGAGAAATATTCATTTTTATTTATAGTGTTAAAAATTAAAAATTCCTTTATATAAATAAAGCCAAAAATATTTAATAATAAATATATTAATTCCAAATTCTTTCATATAAATAAAGTCAAAAGTTTTTAATAATAAATATATTAATTGCAAATTCTTTCATATAAATAAAGTCAAAAGTTTTTAATAATAAATATATTAATCGAAAATAAGTAAGAAAACACAAATAAATGTTTTTTTAATAAAAAATGTAAAACATTTTTTTTATTAAATATTTTTATATCATATACGAGTATATTTTTATATTTGAGAAATTTTCATTTAATAAGGTTTAAAGTTATAACAAGACTAATCTAGATTCATTTTAATTTTAAATCTACGAAGTGCCAAAAAGTATTAAATTTCTTGAGGTGCAAACCTGTTTTAGAGTGAAAAGAGATTTGATCCCTCTCAACACTTGATAGATATGGTGTTAAGATAGATCTAAGCTGGTTTTTTCTCCTTTAAATAGGTTATATTCCACATGAATATCATGGGTCAATACGTTATTTTTCTTTTAACGTATGGTTATTTTATTTTTATTATTTTATTATTTTTGTTTACATAACATAACAGGACAATACATGACATTGCAACATCTCTTTCATAGGAGAGCGCCTCTTGGCACACAAATGATAATTTTGGTCTTCTAACTTGAAGTTAATGTTTTATTTTTAATAATTGACCTTTTTAATTTTATTTTCATTCTTGATATTACTCACATTTTCTATTTAAAATTAGTTACGATAACGCTTTTAGCAGTACTTATATCTTTGGAGGGTTTCCTCTAGTATACCTCAATGTTTTAACTAATAAATAACATCTCTAGTCCAACTTTTTTTTGAGTCTTAAAGTGACTTTTATTGATATTTGAAGTGGTCATAGAAATCCATTTATTCTTCATGTTAATTAGCTTGTTTTGAACTAAGTATATGATCATAGTGTTTCTCTTATTGGGTGGAACCTAGCTTCTAAAAGGAAGATAAGCTAAGGTGTATTATACCTAATTACCAACCTAGATCCATCTTAAATCCAAATCTACCAAGCGTTAAGAGGCATCAAATCTCTTGAGGTGCAAACCTCTTTTAGAGTGAAAAGTGATTTGATCCCTCTGGGTGCTTGGTAGATCCAAAGTTAAGATGGATCTAGGTTGGTCTTTCCCCATTTAAATAGACTATATTCCACATGAATACCATGGGCCAATACCATAGGTCAATATGGTTTTTTAGTTTTTTATTTTAACATATGGTTATTTTTATTACTTTATTATTTTTGTTTACATAACAAGAGAGGACATGATAGGGCAAGACATTATAACATCTCTTCCATATTGGTTGGAGAATGCCATTCGACGCAAAAGCACTCATTATAAATCACATGTAGAGATTGAACTTGGCTAAACCAACCTAGATCAATCTTAACTATGGATCTACCAAGCTCCGAGAGGGATCAAATCTATTTTCACTTTAAAATATGTTTGCATCTCAAGAGATTTGATCCATCTTGGCACTTGGTAGATACAAAGTTAAGACATATCTAGGCTAGTTTAATTCCCCCCTTTAAATAAGTTATGTTCCACATGAATACCATGGGTCAATACCATGAGCAAATACCATGAAGTTATTTTTATTTTAACGTCATTTTTGTTAATTTTGTTTTGTTTTGAATGAATAAAAATATTTTCATGTTACTATTTTTATTTTTATTTTTTATGTAATTTGATTGAGTCAAAATTTTTAGATAATAAAATAAGACATTACAACATCTCTTCCATACTAACCAACACAAAAAAAAAACAATATTTCTTTCTAATCATTCAAACTATATCCAATATCATATAAATTTAAATATATTTTAAAATTTTTCAAACTACATCATCATTAAAAATATATATATATTTAATAATAATAATAATATTTTATAAATTAAATTCTTTAAATTTTCAATCTTATTTTATTTTATAATTAAAACATGTAATCCTAAAACTAATTCTACAAGCTATCTTTCAAAGACAATTGCAAGCATTGTTGAATAAAATATTACATCATTATGACATAAGCAAGCATTGTTGAATAAAATATTACATCATTATGACATAAATTTTGTGTGGTAGGAAATAACAAATAGAAGAAACGTTGCTCCCTTGAGGGTGAGGGCACATTGGAAGTGTCAATATTTTACTAAACAAGGTCACCTACCTCATCTTACGGGTTTCATAATTATACTATAAACTTTGGTCATGAGAAAAGCACAATTCACATATTTATAATGTGTTTAGTACTCCATTGGGAATAGGCCAACTACTCTGACATGTCGGTGTACTTACCACCATCAATGATATTGTGATGAAATATGCATGGTGAGGAAGGAATCATTTTCTCCATCCCCTTTGTTTCACATTTATTTATGCCAACCAAAAGACATGCATTGTAAATGGTTATAAATTAATGATACAATAGCCATGTGTGTGGAGGTGGTGGACTTATTAATTATGGAAATATGGGGCAAGAATTGTTATTCTGAAAAGGGTTTGGTTCAGGAAGGGTCACAATGAAAAAAAATGGATTGAGGAGAAGGATTTATTATTTTTTATAAAAAGGTTGGCAAAGAAACAAAAATTCTTAAAGGAAAAGGATTATGATATTTTAATAAATATTATTTTAAAGTTTAAAAATTAGTGTGAAGACACTGTTTTTGGTATAGAGGTAATTCTATTTTTATTGTTTTGTTTATTTAATGGTATCACTGAGAAAGGGTATAGGTTCTTGTTGTGAAAAGTAAACCTTGTTTGTAGTGTTTTGTTCATACAACTTTTTAGTGTTTTGTTTATAGAAGAGTATTAAGTAAAAAGAGTATAATTACGAGGGAAAATGTTTCAAGAAAGTTTATGACAATTTTATTTATTTATTTTTTTATTAATATAAAAAAACTTTTATTTGAATTTTATGTGTTGAGAACGTTGTTTTAATTCTAACTTTTTAATTTTATCTAAAGAAAGATTTTCTTCTAAATAATTATAATGTAAATTTGCCTTTTTGCATTGCAAACTCTTATGGAAAGATCAATTCAAAAGTTATTCTTCCATAACATTACATGAGAATGAATACACTCATTAATCTTTCCCTCTATTGAGGTTTAATTGAGGGGGTTATATTTTTAGTTATTTCTTTTATAGTTGATATTGAAGTGGACTTTCTAATATGAATTGATTTTGCATTGAAGAAATTCAAACTCTCTAAATAAATTTTTGGATTCCAAATATGCCTTTAGGCTCATTTTAAAGTGTTACTAGTTCTATATGTCTAGCTAGACTTAATCCTTTATGTTCTTCAGTGTATCAATTCTTACCCATAGGCTTGATGCTCTAATTAAACTTCATTTTCTCCCTTTTTAGGTCAACATGGCCAAACAAATTTAGGTTCCTTGTGTTTTCCCAATTTCTATAATCTCCCCATGCACCAAACCCTAAATTTATGGGTTTCATAGCACTTTAGGTTCATAGGGAAGCACCAAATGTGTGAATGAACTAACATGGACAAGTGATGAAGGGCCACTTTGCATTGAGATTCCACATAAACAATTGATGGCCTAGCAAGAAGAATCCATTTATGCATGATAAATGAGCAAGGATGTTGAGTTGGATAGTATGAGGAAATAACAACGAGGATAACTAAGAAAGTATGAGGACCAATCAAGTTTTTCATCATGGCTTAGATGTTGAGAGCAAGGAGCATTGAGAAGACATGGTAGTGCCAGAGGATGACACATGGCAATGTAGCACATCCTAAATGTAAATAGAAAAACCTTTCTCTCATTAAAATTGTGTAAGTCTTTTGTTCTCTAGATGTCAAGATAGGTTTTATTAGCCTATACAAATATTTGGTGTCTACTATGGTGGGAGGATTTTACCTCATTTATTTTTTAGCTTGCAAGAAGTTTTTCTAAAAACCCAACATGAGATGTAATTATATTTTACGGGTCTAAAAGGATAGATGAATTAAGGCCTTTATATCATGATGCTCTAGTAGACTCGGTGACAAAAAAAATCCAATATTGTCTTAAGTTTAGAGCAAGGAAGGGGATTTAGACACTTTAGGAAATAAGTGCACAAGGCTTAACATTTCCTCAAAAGTGAAGGGTGTCACTATGTATTTCTCATCTGGCATGACATAATGAGTACTTGTGCTTATAGAAGTAAGACTATATCATTAGTATAACTTGAATGAATCAAAGGGTTCCATGTGACAATGCACTTAGTGCCACACTATCCATAGTTTCTTTAGTTATGACAATTGGGGATCTCTTGACCACTTAGATCCCCCCACATGGAACATTGACATATAATAATCTATGTTAGTTGGATATTTTTAGGTTTTAGATAGTGCCACATGGAAGCAAACGGTCACATGTACATAAATAGTCCCAAAGCATTTTCTTTTGAAGAAATTAGCTAAATAATTTGAAGGCTAGAGTGGACAATATATTAAATTGAGTTCTACTGAATGTTGGGTCTATGGGACTAATGGGATCACTATCCTTGTGTTCCTTGGTTACAAGTATTTATCTATGTACTTAACTCTTTACAAAATTTTGCTTGATCCTCCCAGATGAAGGGGATCATTACCCATGTGTTCCTTACTTATAAGTATTTCTCTATGGATCTAATTCCTTACAAAATTGGGCTTGATCCTCCCAGGCGAGTGGGACCACTACCCTTATGTTCCTTAGTTATAAGACTCTATAGGGATCTAAACCTTTACAAAATTAGGCTTTATTGTAGGTTTTAACCCCGTATAGAAATTACTTGCATACGAAATCTAAAACATAGAAAATAAACAATACGAGAGCATAACACATAAAACACATATACACAAAGATTTTCCCGTGGATCTGAAAACTGGGACTACCAGCTTGATTTTTCATTATGTTCCTTTCAATGTTACAATACATATTTATACATGCCGAAGCATCTAATACCATGGACCAAAAACCATCGCGTCCAAAACCATGTGTGAAAATCATGCGCAAAACCATAGGTAGGTCCGCCCAACCTAACATAGGGTCCAAAACCAAAATTTTCCTCGAACCCCATAGAGGGGGGTTACCTGCACCCCTCAAACCCCCTGTGACCCCCCCCCCCCCCCCCCACTACACAATCGTTGCAACGAAGGGGGGGCTTCGCTCCCCCTCTAACCCCCCGATCAACAACGTGGGCTAGTCGTGGAAAGAATATAACACAACCCAACATTATCCCACTTGTTGTTTTCTTTCCACAGGGGGACACAAGAGAACTTAATCATTTATCCAGCCCTGCAACACCCATTGTTTCTCTACACCAAGAGAACTTCTCAAAGCTCACAAATTTTGTCAATGCATCTGCAATATTCTTCAAAGTGTCCACCTTTACTAGCAACACCTTTTTGTCTTCTATCATATCCCTCACAAAGTGATACTGAACATCAATGTGCTTTGTCTTTGAATGATATGTAGGGTTCTTTGCCAAGAAAATTGCACTTTGGCTGTCATAGTCTATCCTTATAGCTCCCTTTACTAACCCCATACTTGAACACAATCTCTGCAACCAAATTGCTTCCTTGCTTGCATGAGTGGTTGTCATGTATTCTGCCTCTGTAGTTGATAGTTCCACTATAGATTATTTCCAACTAACTACACCTCCAAATAGGTTAAACACATACCCACTTGTAGATCTTCTTTGATCTAGATCTCCAGCCTAATCTGCATCAACAAAACCATGAATATCCAACACTCTGTCCAATCTTTGTCTTCCTTGGTAGCACAAACCATAATCACTAGTGCCACGCAAATACCTGAAAACCCGCTTCACTACTGTCTAGTGTTCCTTCCCTGGTTTTGACATTAACCTGTTCAATACTCCCACTGCATGTGCAATGTCTGGTCTAGTACAGACCATTGCATACATCAGGCTACCGAATGCACTTGCATATGGAACACGGGACATGTCCTCTTCCTCTTCTTGTGTCTTGGGACACTATTCAGCAGATAACCTCACACCTACATGAATAGAAACCTTCACCGGTTTACTATCCTGCATATTAAACTTCTGCAGTATTGTCTCGACATACTTTCTCTGGTTTAACCAAAGCTTCCTCTTTTCTCGATCTCTTTTAATTTCCACACCCAAAATATAGTTTGCAGCACCAAGATCTTTCATGTCGAATTTGGAGGACAATTGGGTCTTCAAATCCTGGATAATTTCTTTGTCATTTCCAACCAACAACATATCATCCACATACAAGACTAGATAAATAACACGGTCACCAATTAATTTAAAATACACACAGTGATCTGCTTTGCTTCTGGTGAAGCGAAGTCCCCATATAAATGTATCAAATTTCTGATACCACATCCTTGGTGACTGTTTTAACCCATACAGATACTTCTTTAACTTGCATACCAATTCTTTCTTACCCTTCACCACAAAGCCTTCAGGTTGCTTCATGTCTCTTCCAGATCCCCGTGAAGAAATGTTGTCTTCACATCCATCTATTCTACCTCAAAATCAAAAGCAACAACAACAAATAAAAATAATCTAATAGAAGCTACCTTGGCAACAGGAGAAAAAATATCACCAAAATCAATTCTTGGCACCTGGGAATAATCTTTTTCTACCAAGCGAGCTTTGTATTTCTCCACCTTTCTTTCTGCATTTGTCTTCTTCTTGAACACCCATTTGCTACCAATGGGTTTCCTTCTAGCTGACAACTCCACCAGATCCCAAGCCTCATTTTTGTGCAAATATGCCATTTCATCAACAATGGCCTCTTTCCAGAGTTTGCCATCCTCTGAATCTATTGCTTCCTTCACAGTTCTGGGATCATCGTTAGTAATAGATTAAGCAAAATTTGAACAGAAAGCAGATAGACTATACCTTTCTGGCTACCTTCATTCTCGAATTGATCTTCTCACACCCGGAGTTTGTGGCTCTTCATCTTCTGATTCCTCCTCTGTTGTAGAGTCAGATTCTTCCTCCTTAAGCTCAAACTCTATCTTCTCAGGTTCCTTTGGTTGGACTTCATGTTTAATAGCATCTTTCAACTCTTTGAACACCACATCTCAGCTGTACACAACCTTCCTTGTTACTGGGTTCCAAAGCTTATAACCCTTTAAACCATCCTTATACCCAGTAAAGATGCACTTTTCAGATTTACTATCCAACTTGGTTCTTTTCTCCTTTCGAACATGTATATATGTAGCACATCCAAATACCTTCAGATGTGAAAGAGAGGGTTTCTTACCAATCCATACCTCTTGTGGAGTCTTATCCTCCAATGCTGATGAAGGTGATCCGTTGACCAGGTAACATGTTGTCTCCACCGCCTCTGCCCAGAATTCCTATCCTAACCCGACACCACTGAGCATGCTTCTTGCCCTTTCCATCAATGTCTTGTTCATTCTTTCTCCAACTCCATTTTGCTCACGTGTGTATGGAGTAGTCTTCTGCTGTGTTATACCACACTTCTTACAGAATTCTTCAAATTCCTTGCTGCAAAACTCTCCACCATTATCTGTCCTCAACACCTTTATCTTCTTCTCTGCCTGGTTTTCCATCAGAGCCTTAAATTATTTAAACCTGTCAAAGACTTCAAATTTCTTCTTAAGGAAATATATCCATGTATCCCTTGAGAAGTCATCTATAAATGATACATAGTACACAGACTTACCCAGTGATGGAACCTTCACAGGCCCAAACACATCACTGTGCACAAGCTCTAATATCTATTTTGCCCTCTTACCACCAGAGGGGAAACTCACCCGATTCTGCTTCCCATATACACAATTTTCACAAAAATCAAAATCCAGAGAGCTATTACTCATACCTTCTACCATACCTTTATCATGAAGTATTTGAAGGCCCTTATCTCCAATATGTCTAAGCCTTTGATGCCACAACATGGTCTTATCTCCAGAGACCACTAGATTTTCTGCTCCACTTTTAGGAACCACATAACTGTTGCACCCATCAAAAATAGTGCTACCTTGCAGCTTGTACAGAGTTCCAATTCGAACTCCCTGCATCAATACCAGTGCCCCCCGAACCATCTTGCAGGTATCCTTCTTGAACATTGTTTTTACACCTGCATCATCCAACTTGCTTATATAAATCATATTTCTAGCTAATGCAGGAATATGCAGAACACTCAAAAGTGTTCTAACCCTTCCACCTTGCAACTTTAACTTTACTTTTCCGTGACCAACAATTCTAGCCTTCCTGTCATCCCCTAAGAAGACATCACCACCATCATATTTCTCATACTTGCAGAACCACTCTATATGGCGAGTGAAGTGAAAGGATGCACCTGAGTCAATCAACCATGCCTCATGATCTACATGTGTACTTGAAGAAGCCAAATACACATCCCCACCTTCATCTGAGGTGGTTTTCGCCTCTGTAAAAGGAGCATCATCAGATCCCTTCCTTTGTCAGGAGATTTAGATTTATAATCCCTTTTGTGGTGCCCTTCCTTTTTGCATTTCCAACAAACCACCTTTACAGTTTTTCCTGGAGATTTAGATCTCCCACTCGATGACTTATTTTTGTTTCTGTTATGGCTCTCCATATTTTTTCGTCTCATCTCCTCTATCAGCAAGGATGAGACTATTTCATCAAACTGCAAGGCAGTTGCATTGCTACCTATTGCAATAACCAGACTATCCCACGAATCTGGTAGAGAACACAACAAACTGATGCACTTATCTTCATCTGAAATTTTAATATAAACAGATAATAACTGACTTACCACAGTATTAAATGCGTTTAGATTCTCTGTCACCGAGTCTCCATCTTTCATCCTCAGGTTGTACAAATTTTTCCTTAGGAACAGCTTGTTCACTAGAGACTTAGATTGGTACAAAGTCCCTAACTTGTCCTACAAAACCTTCGCCGTAGCTTCCCCTGATACATTCAGCAATACTGAATCTAAGACACACAATTGTATTGTGCTCTTTACCTTCCAGTCCAACTTCTTCCATTCTTCATCGGACACTCCCGTTGGTCTAATACCTAGATCTACTGCGATCCATTGATCTTTATCCACCAACAGATCCTCCATCTTGAGTTTCTACAACTCAAAACTCTGACCATTAAATTTCTCGATCTCTATCTTTCCATTGCTTGCCATCTTCTTTCACCACCAAGATCGATCTCGGATATCTCCCATTGAACAAGGTCTACCACAGGCCCGAGCGAAACCATTCAGCAACAAAGGTGTTCCCTTGAAGCCAAAACAATTTTGATACCAAATGTAGATTTTAACCCCATACATAAATTACCTTCATAAGAATTTTAAAACACAGAAAATAAACAATGCGAGAGCATAACACATAAAACACATATACATAGAGATTTTCCCTTGGATCCCAAAACTGGGACTACCAACTTAATTTTTCATTATGTTCCTTTCAGTGTTACAATACATATTTATACATGCTGAAGCATCCAATACCATGGACCGAAAACCATCGCGTCCAAAACCATGTGCGAAAATCATGCACAAAACCATAGGTAGGTCCGCCCAACCTAACATAGGGTCCAAAACCAAAATTTTCCGGGGCGCTGCCTCGAACCCCATAGAGGGGGGTTATCTGCACCCCTCAAACCCCCTATGACCCCCCCGCTATGCAATCGGCCCAATGAACGTGGGGCTCCTCCCCCCCTCTAACTACGTGGGCAGTCGTGGAAAGAATATAACACAACCCAACATTTATAATATGTTTGACATATGAATCTAAGAGGATAAGCATTTTGGTCTTCTTGGATTGGGCATACTCCTTCACATACTAAACCCTTATTTCATTGCACTTTATCCTAACTCCATTACCCAATAGTTCTCGACGTTATTTAATAGTGATAAAAGCACTTTAAAATCTTCATTGAATATTTTTATTATCTTATCTGAGCTTTATTGAACATCATAAGAGCTTTATGGATTCCCATATTATAGTTGAAAGTGCTACTCCTAAAGTGAGAGTGGCATGATTAGTCATAGTGGCCTTACCCCTCGCTATCTATTCAAGGAGGATTCCTTGATTATTTTTGCATCCTAATTAATATGTTAAGTTGTTGATTTGGGTGACAATCTGACCTAGGTTATTTCTATGGCACTATCTTAAGCGATGGCATGCATGTATATAAGCGACTTAGGGGTCTTTTGCAGATAGTAATTGTTATTTATCCACATTCCTAAGGATTTTATATTTTGGAGTTTGATTCTTTGGCGGAGAAAACACAAGTTTCTCACAAAGTGGTCCACAGTTTTATATGGTGTTCGATTATTTCATTACTATTTATGATATTGTGCTAACCTAACTTCAAAATATTTAATAAGGGTCCCACTATAGGTCAGATTGTTACGTCCCCCTTGAGAATATTATGTAATCCTACAAATTTAATTGTTATTGGCAATTCTTTGGCTAATTTTATCTTACCAACTCTCAAAACAAGTTGGTTTTACTACATATGTTAGTTTAGGTATCTATGTAAGTTTTAAAAGAGCCACCTTAATCACATTGTGCTAGAATGCAATGACCAAAGATGCACTCAAACTACAAACATGTTTCTTTTTGTTGCAGACTTTATTTTGACCAATTCATGTGATGGCTTTTTTATTTAAATCTAAAGTCATTTTTAACTCTAAAAGAACAATCTCAAAAGCCTTCTTGGTGGAAATTGCATTCATAATTAAAAGAAACTTTAGGTAGATCCAATAGAATTTTTAAATTTCAATACTTACTCTTTCAATCATTGTGATTCTTTCATGGTTTTAAAAAAATGAGACATGAATTAAATTCATTAAAGTGATAAAGGGATCCAACATTATTATCTTCAATAAGCATAGAAAACCATTAATGATTATGAATATGTCAACAATCAATAATAGAAAGTAATTGTACTATATTTAAGAAATTGAAAAAAATGATATGAATAAAAAGAATGATCATATAGTATTTAAGAGAGGGCAGGCGAGGCGGGGGGTGGGGGGCATGACCAACCCACCCCATGCATTCACACATGCAAACATCTATTTCTTCCTTCCACAATCACATGGAAAACTACTATCCATATAAGTGCTCTTGGTTGGGAGACCTTGCTTCCACATTTAACTAGTGCGCCTGTGACACCCCACTACCGTAGGTGGGGAAATTTTCCTCTGGAACAAGTTGCATGGGGCTTGAACTTGACTGCTATGGCTCAATGTTGTGCGAAAAACTATGTGTTTCTACTCTAGTGCGAAGGACGACATGTTCCATGGCCAAGATTCAGTATGCATGGTAATTCTGGGAGGTTCTGTCTCCAAGGATGTTAATCTCCATTGTATGCATTAGACACTGAGAAGTTGTGAGGGGAGAATTCCAAAGACAACAATAGAGGAGCCCTTTAGGATGTTGGTGGAAATTACAAAGGCAACTTGAGTAGGGGAGGGCGGTGATAGGAAATAGCACGTCATCACGATGACAAAGGTAAGCCCAGTGGGCTGGCCAACACTAGGTAAATTATCCTATGTTCAATTCCTCCTACTTTGTTAACTCTTTTAATGTTTTAACTTATGTTTGGTTGTTGCTGGTATGTAGTGTTTAAAGCAAAGTGGGGGTGAGCATTGGTTTTGGTTTCCCTATTTATTTATGGTTGTTGGACCCTACTCAAAGTCCTTCACTCTCCTCCCTTAAGTCGCTCTATCTCACAAGAAGCCACTACAAACTCCCTTGGAAATTCAAGTTTTCTTGGGCTCTATTTCTACTTAGATTTATGTTTATAGTCCCCCTGGTTTCTTGGTTTTCTTGGTGAAATATTTATTTTGGTTCCTAGTAACTCAATGTAGTTTGGTTTTCTGGGTGATATATTTATATCAATTCCTAGTAACCCAATGTAGCATGCTATGATAGAGGATGTGATACCACCAGGGGTCTGGCGACAGAGGTCCTTAAGGATGATTGTGAGCCCAATCCCAAGCTCAAAATGCAACAACCATTTTTCACTCTTCCATTCCTCCGAAAATCCAAGAGGAAATTCATTAACTTGAAGCCTTGACCACTAACAACTGCTAAGCCTACTGAAACCATGAAATTCAAGTTGAAGTATCCAATTGGGTTCTTGATCCTGGACATACCAGGGTAAGAGTTAGTATTTAAACTCCATTACCCTCAAGTGGAAAATGAAGACACTCTTGGGAGGGGTCCTCAAGGAAACACATGAAGAATGCAACAACATTACATCCTTCTTGAATGAAATCCAATGTGTTCAACGCCATCAACATTCTTTTCTTGCTAGTTTGTATTCTCGACTTGCTCACATAGAAGGCCATCTCCAATGTGGCCTAAAATCCTTCAATACCAACAAGAACCAGTGCTAAGGATTTGGTCCTAGTCACTTCATTTGATTCTTGATGTTACATTTAGCTACTCGACGCATGTCTTTTACTTTTGGTAGTTTACTTTATTTCAGTTGTCATGAACTTAACAATGATAGTTGTTGACATTCTAATAAACCTAGATTATTGTTATAATACCCCTTCCCGACTCTGGTAATGTAAATATATGTATACATGATATTTAGGCTAGTGAGTTGTATACATGTGACTAATAGGCTAGTGAGTCGAGTTTATTTTGGGGGATCTTTGTGTCCATGTATACATTTTTATATATTTTTGGTGCCAACGTGCTCGTGGATATATGCCCTTAGAGGCTTTGAGGCCAAAGAGCCTAGAATTGCAAGAAAAATGTAAATATTATACATATATTAATAAAATACGCTGGTTGCATACCAAATCCATAGAAAATAATATGGGGGGTGCTCAACTCTAGAAAAGGGGGCAACAATTCTAATGTGTTGATTTTGGGTGAAAAAGAAACTAAGGCCCAAGTGGCTTTGGAGGGTGCCACATGGAAAGATAAATCCATGCCTATATAAAGTGTTAAATGTTGTTTGGAAAGGAAATTATTGGAAGTTATGGAGTTTTTAGTCAAGGAGCAATCAATGAGTCCTAGGTTTGGACTCTAAAACTCATTGGAGTTTCAGTGAACTCGGTTCTTAGTGACTAGTATGTGAGCCCTGTGTGTGGGGCTCTGTAATTGAATGTAATTTGTTTTGTTTTGGGCCTAGAGGGTACCTAGAGCCCCAGAGAGGAGTAAGAGCTCCTACAACCAAAGAGCTGACACCATTCCTGGGCGACGATAAGTCACCCTTGAGGTGGAGGCACAACTGAGGGATCATTAGGTGCAGAGAAGGGGCACACAACTTGGGTGTAGGTTGATGGGGGGTGTGAGCTTATAGGTTGGAGGCTAAGACTACTGAGGTTGGTACCTTGACCCAGTGATTGGTTGTGTATGTGTGTGACTTGGGTTAACTATTTCCATGCAATTGAGGCCCCATGGGGGTGACCCGCGATTGAGAGTTTATGAACCACATGGTTTATGGCTGGGTGGAATGTAAGCATCAAGCAACCAGTTTGCCTCTTCAAATAAGTGTTACTATGTATTTTTTTATTTATTTATGTGCCATATTTTGTAAACCCTCATTTTGGGGGGTTTGTGTTTAATTTTTTCCGCTATGCATATACTTAATTTATTATGTGAATATTTGTGGTTCATGGTTGAATGTTGCATTAATTATGCATCTAGTTATGCATTTCATTTCATGGAAAGATAATTCAAAGGTAAAATTCCAGGGAACAAGTACAATTTGTGGTAATGTTGGAGTAATTGATTAAAAGAGAAAAAAGTTGTAATTATTGTTCATAGAGGGCCACTCAACATGATTATACCAAGTTGATAGTCTAATTTGTCAAGCCATGGGCTGATGTGGATATAGAGAATCTAACAATGAACCATGGTATGATAAATACTATTGATAATTACGAACTTTTGCAGAAATTTTGAAAAATTTGGTATGGTCGTGTGTAGCGTTGCCTGACTGGGCCTAAGGACATTACAATTGTCCACCATTAACAAGACTAGTCTCCCTTGAGGTAGAATATGACTAGACGTAACCTAAACACCATTATCTAGTTTCATACAAAGTCATTTTGAGGCAATGCAATTTCAAATTAACAAAAAAGGACATAGTCTAACTTATACATGAAATGACCTTTTTTACCGGAAATTGATGATACAATTTCAAGGAAGATTGTGATTTTTTGTTGTTTAAAAATACATTTTTGAATGCATAAATCAATTCAACACCCTGAAAAACCCCCGAGGCATTCAAATTCTATAGATTAAACAACTTAAACTCAAGTTTTTAAAAATGTCTACCATAATTTGGTTAAAACTAACTAGAAAAAATGCCCTGAAAAGGAGCATTTCATCTATTAATTAAACTGTGTGAAACAAAAAAGAAAAAAAATACAAATACATAAGCCACCTATTAATAATGATGAAGATGTCGACCACCAATACTCTACAGGGTTTTATTTTAAGAAAAGTTAAAATAAAAATGGTAGAAATTCAAAAACACGACTTTAAATGCGCACAATAAATCATGTATGATTACAATCGTGATTGGTGTAATTTTGTAAAATTCAAGATTAAAAAATTAATTGTAATGCAATTTTTTATAATAATATAAATTTTAAAATGTTTGTGTAAAAAATATAAAATTAAAAATAATAAATGGCATGATAATTATTATTATTATTTATTTATTTATTTTTCTTTTTCTTTCATCAATTTTGATTTAAAGAGTTTTAAATTTTTATTATCAAATATTTATCCTAAGATACTATTATATTGGATGACTATAATATAATAAAATAAATGTGTAAAATTTAGAATTAGGCAATATAGTTTACAATTAAACATAAAAGAATTTATTATGAATAAATAAGTGCAATGTTTATATTATGTTGGTTAGTTATTTATTAGTCTTTGTGTCTGCAAAGGACTATATCTATTACTTTTCGGTCAAAGTTCTTTGACTATGGATTAGTTTCCCCATTTTTTGTGAGTTTATTGTGACTTTAACAAAAGTTTTCGGAAAATGTTGAATATTTGCATTTTTCCATAATTTTTTTTTTTTTTTTTCCAATTTTTGAAAATACTATTTCTAATTTTCCATTGGCCGAGCAAGCCTTAATGTGACATAATTCCCCTGTTGGAGGGAAATTTAATTTCCTTATTTGTCAGTGCCTGGCAAATCATTTTAAATGGAAAAAGACTAATTTTGTAAACGACCATTCCATCGGTGAGTGTTCTAACATTAACACTTTTATTCTTGACATTGCTAGTGCTCTGCCCATGTCCTTTACGTAAGCCAGGGGTGGGGTTTGCAGTTGTGGCCAACTGTCCCTAGGTTATATTATTTCATTTTAAACTTTTTACCTATGATTTCATTTTAAACCTTTCCACATTCAGCTGTGCAAAACAATAGGTGTATGGAGTTGGGGATGTGTGTGGAATAAAGGATGTGCAAAAGAGGAGGTGTGTGCAGGAGAACGAGCGTGAACACAAACTTTCCTCTACAAAGATGAACTTATTTTAACTTTAAGAAAAAACTTCAAATCATAGCTACTTATAGTTGCTCTACAAATGAATCTTTGATCTACACCCTCCTTATAATATGATGTTCATCCCTGTGATTTGATATCACTTTCATCGTATAAAAGAAATTGCTATGAAAAAAAAACGCACAAATACTTAGGAAATAAAAAGTTGTTGCGACAATTAACATGATAAATAATTATGTTCTTGTGTCATTTCTTCATAGGGCACCTAGTGTCGCGTAATGGCATTAATTCTACAAATTCACATCATCCACCAAAGGCTCAGAAATTCACGGGTGGTTCAAAAATCATGAAATGGAATATAGTTTTAACACATAAACATTAAGGTGAGTTACTTGATCAGGTCCATGCATGCTTCCCATCTTTTGGCCATTTCTTTATCAAAGGTAAAATTTGTTTATCTAAATCTCACAATAGTCACGATTGCATCCGTGGTATCGAGCTTTGAGTAAGTAGTTTGGAAAAAACTCAAAAGAACTTTATGGCCAATCAGGTGGCGCCACATAATCTAAGTAGTGGGCCCATATTGTATATTGTGTAATTTGACAGAGTTAAATCGTTTCTTACTTTATGGTGCGATGTGTCTTTTCCACCATTGTTCACTTTGGGGTGCTTTGGACTCCACCTTGTGCTTTGGACTTGTATTATGTGAAAGGCTTGGCATGTGGCTAGTTGACTAAATCAATGGTGGACAATGTAAATTAGGTGTGAAATGGCGGGGTGGGTGATTAACTGCATGGAGTGACCCGATGGGTTTTATCTATGTACTTTATTTTAAAACGAAGGCAAGCACTTATGTGGTTGTGGACTGATAGGCGAAATTTGGTAACAATGGTGCTAAGATCATATAGCTTGGAAAATTTAGGTTGATGAGTATTGTGGATAGGAATATCGATTCGACCAGTTCCCGTCAGTTGAAAAAATAAATTTGTCGATAGTTCAGGGTGGAAAATAGTTTAGATTTATAGAGATAAAGGGATTTCGTTGCAACCTACGAAGATTTGGGATGGAACCTTGACTATGACATGAATCTTTTACCTGTTTTTTTTTTTCTATGTACTTTATTTTAAAATGAAGGCAGGTGTTGATGTAGTTGTGGAACGGTATGTGAAATATGGTAATAGTTGTGCTACGATTGGATAACGTAGAAAATTCAAATTGATGAGTATTGTGGGTAGGAGGATCGATTTGGCCAATTCTCGTTAATTCACAAAATTAAAATGCCGATAATTCAATGTGGAATTTATGTCATTGGACCGAGTTTTGGGGAGTAGGCAGAACCATGATTACAGACCGCCCCTTCTCATTCGATGACATCATTGGGTACCCCCCTCCCCACAATTCATGAGAAGTGTAGATATTGACAAGTAAAGTATTCATCATTAGATTGAGGGGGGGAAACTATGTGGTGGAACCCGAAGTGTGGACCCCCCTTGTTGCTGACATCATTGGGTGGGGGGGGGGGTCCTTGCAATCATTTGAGCCATAGATTTTGATGGGTGATCATAACTGTTATATTGGTGGTGACTTAGACTGACGTGGGGTATAGCCAAACATTAATTTTCTTTAGGGGCGCAAGTAGATATTAAATAGGAAACTAAATAGGTAAAGTGGTACGTCGCTATGGTTATAGCTTTGAAATAAATTAAATAGTAACAGTCCAATACTCAAGGGTAAATCATAGAAACTAAGAAAAATAAATGATTTCGTTGCACATTTGATTTGAAATACAAATACATATCAGTGATATATGCTTTATTTTGGGCTCGAAGATTTTTGAAAGGTGCACCACCAAATTCTAATTCTGGTTGCTAAATATGAGTAGTTAGAATAACATAGAGATAAATTAACAAGATTTTAAAGTAATGTGTGTGTATGCATTGGCCATGTGTTTATCATAAACTTTTTGGAACCCACATTGCCAACACATATTCAATTGGTTCTTGAGGGGGCTTGTTATGAACAATATTTTCCAAAGTGCTCCGCTAGGTTGTTGTTTTTCTAGTTACAATACGTGGGCGATTTGTTCTCCAAGCTTCGCAATCATCATTTTGCTAGTTACATTGCATGAGCGATTTCTTCTGCAAACTGTGTAGTGGTGTCTAACATTTAAGAGCTTAATAGTGCAATGAGTAGTCGTTGTGCTTTGGTTGTCAACATAAGGAGTATGCAAAGAAGTTGTTTTCGAGTGTAGGGGAAAATTTCACAATATCACTATCAAGTATGTTGTGGTTCCTTCGTTCTGTGTGTGAATGCTTAAAGCGTTTACACAATATATGTTCAACCTTGTAGTACTCAGGTTTGGTAATTTGTAAATATGTGAGTACATTTTAATTCTTTCCCTTATGTGTATCATCTTTTTTAACCAAATCTAGAAACGTTTTATATAATGCATATGGCATTGAGAATCTAGGTGTTATTATGACTATGCCCAAATTGTAGTGATAAATTTAGAAAACTATTAATTTAATGTAAATATGTAAGTTTTCTAGTTATTGTATGATCTAACTGGATAATGGTGGCCACCTGCCTATTCCACTTGGATCCCCACCATTGTTTCTTTCAGTTTCCTTATTTGTAGCACGATTTACTAATTTTGGCAATTTTTCGGGTCCTGAACTTCCGGAGTCATTTTGAGGCCATAAACAACATTTTTTGGGAAAGCTAGGACCAACACGGGTTACAGATTGATGTTAGTCACTCAAAATTTGTAGTCCTCGAATAGATATTTCTAATGAGGTACAGTGCGCGTCAAACGAAGATCGCATGCCAAAGTTATGACCCTAGGAAGTTGATGTATGAATTTACCCAAACGGGGCCCATAGTTTGGTGCTTCATCTCCTAGGGTTAGGTTTTTGGATGTTTAGGGTTTCCAATTGTTTCTCAATAATAAATAGGTTGTTGAGCCTCATTGTAACAGAGTTTAGAGCCATGTAGCCACCACATCTTTTCTCAACGATAAGCTACCATCGCCCGAGCTAGTCTTATTTCCCTTATGTTTGTAAGCATATTTCAGTATTTGATATAATGAAATGAAGTGTTATTTCTACTGCATCTTTGTATTTATGGTTATATATTTAATTTGTTGCGTTCCTGTTTATATCCGGATCAGTGGTATTAGAGTAGACTGCTCTTTCTCTTTTTTTCTTTGCATGTCCCCAACGAGGTCAGGATATAAGGAGCTAGGGCTCGATCTGG
This sequence comes from Pinus tabuliformis, assembly GCA_031772625.1. NCBI lineage: Eukaryota > Viridiplantae > Streptophyta > Pinopsida > Pinales > Pinaceae > Pinus > Pinus tabuliformis. The sequence goes on from CM062817.1 coordinate 241,003,503, forward strand.
TTGAACCTTTGCAAGATCAGCCTCACAAACCTTGACGACTGCCCATGGGGGAAGAAAAGAATGTAGGAGATCCTATCAAAATATTGCTCGAGGAGGCCCTCGAGAAACAAAGGAACGCGATGATGGATAACTTTGCCCAAATCCTTCAACGATTTCCCACCGGCGGTGCATCCTCATCCAGCAACCACTCTAGAGGCGCCACTCCTTTTAAGGTACAAGTAAAATTTTACATTCCCATATTTGAGGGCCAAATAGATGTAGACACCATAGATAAATGGTTAAATCTGCTAGAAGGATATTTTTTTGTTCATGATTTTTCCAGCTGATAAAAGATTACTTTTTCTCTTCTCAAAGCCGCCCCCCATGTCAAGGATTGGTGGGAAACCTACTGTGAGCAGAAGGATGAAAGTATGACCTCACTTTTTTCAGCCACACCCACTTGGAATTCGTTCCAGGATGCCATCAAGGAGTAGTACTACCTTGTCAGGAGCTATGAGGATAAGTACATAAAGTGGACAACGCTGCGGCAGAGAAGGGACCAAGATGTGTTGGGGTTTACCAATGTTTTTCATACCCTTCGCACGAAGTTGGGTATCAAGGATTCTGAGAAGCATTTGGTACTCAAGTAATGTGGTTGACTACACAAGTACATCTAGGATGATATGGATTTCCTGGACATCTCCTCGCTCGGCACGACATACTGATACACCGTCAAGATCGAGTAGAAGTTTAAACTGAAGAAGCGAGACTTTGGATCTGCGAATCTGAAGCAAGAGAAAGGTGCCCCCAAACTGCAGAACAAATGACAAAGCCAAGGCGAGGCGACCAAGGACAACCCGCCAAATCCACAAGCAAAGAAGAACACCGTGAATCCAAAGAAGGACACGGGAAAGTGGTGTGAGTTCCATAAGAGCTCCACTCACAACACAAGTGAGTGTAGGGCCAAGCAATCACTAGTGCTCAAGCTGAAGGCTTCAGAATCAGATGCAGGTTCCGACTATGAGTTAGAACCCAACAAGGGGAGTGACAAAGGGAAGCTTATTATCAATGTGGAGCCCAACGCCACCGTTGCCACCACAAAGATCCAAAAGGAGGAACCCGAAGATCCAGAGGAGGACTAGCGCCTCTTCCACTCCCAGATGTGGGTAAAGGGTTCCCCGCTACAGAACATTGTCAATAATGGGAGCCAAAAGAACCTCATTTTCGCAGAGATCGTGAACCGGCTAGGCTTATCGACCACAACGCACCCACAATCGTACACCATCGGGTGGATTCACCAAGGACAGGATCTTCGCGTGAGCTAGCAGTGCCGCCTTCTATACAGCATCAAGCCCTTCACGGATGAGGTATTATGTGACTTTGCTCCCATTTATGTTTTTGATGTATTATTAGGCCAACCATACTTGTGGAAGCGATATGTTGTGTATGAGTCAAGGCCTCGCATTGTTATTGTTACTTTGGGAAATAAGTTGTACAGGATACCGTAGGTAGCACCACCTACTGCCATCTCTTTGGTTATTGCAAAACAATGCAGTAAGCTCATTTCCAAAACTGAGAAATTTGTTTTGCTGATTATACACCCTCAGGAAAAGAAGAAGACGGTGGCCATGACCTCCAGACGGGGCCCCTCCGCACGACAACAATAGATGGACAAGGCCGTGTAGGAGTACAAGGACATCTTCGCCTCCCCTGCAGCGGTGCCTCTACACTGTCAGATCAAGCACTCCATCGATCTGACCCCAGGTGCGCCATTTCCCAATGGACCAATCTATCGGTGATCTGTTCGGGAGAACTAAAAAATCAAGAGGTAGATTCAAGAGTTGTTGCAGAAAGGTCACATCCGACCGAGTTCATCGCCCTGTGGGAGCCCGATCATGTTGGTACAGAAGAAGGATGGGACTTGGAGACTCTGTATTGACTATTGGGCACTGAACAAGATCACTGTCCAGAATATGTACCCGATCCCATGGATTGATGACCTTCTGGACCAACTCAAGGGGGCAAAATATTTCAGCAAGATCGACTTGAAGTCTACATATCAGCAGGTACCAATCAAACCCTCCGATGTGTGGAAGTCTGCCTTCAAAGCCAAGGAGGGCCTTTTCAAATTGTTAGTTATGCCTTTAGGCTTGATGAATGCTCCTGCAACCTTCATGGGGTTGATGGATGACATCCTGATCTTCAGTTAGAGTTGGGAAGAGCACCTCCACCACATCCGACGGGTTCTCCAAACACTGCGACAACACAAGCTGTGTGCCAACTTGGAGAAATGAACTTTTGGCATGACCCAGGTTCAGTATCTGGGATACATTATTGATGAATAAGGGGTGCATGTGGATCCATCCAAGATCCAAGTCATTCGGGATTGGCTAGCCCCAACCATTCTGACAGAGCTTCGCAGCTTTCTGGGTCTTGCCAATTTCTACCATAGGTTTGTGTTTAGATTCTCTCATATCACTTGGCCCTTGAGTCAAGTCACCAAGGGAGGAGCAAAAGCAAAATTATTTTGGTCTAAATCTAAACAGAAGGCATTCGCAGAGTTAAAACATCGCCTCTTCTCTGTACCAGTTCTCACTTTACCAGACTTGCAACAACCATTTTAGATTGAGACAGATGCCTATGACTATGCTATTGGAACAGTCCTTACTCAACAGGGGCATCCAATGGAATATCACAATGAGACACTTTCAAACACAGTTTGAATGTATCCCACTTATGACAAAGATATGTATTCCATTGTGCAAGTCTGTTGAAAATGGAAGCATTACATTTTGGGGAAGGAAACGATCATGCACACAAACCACCGACCCCTGCAGTTCATACAGATGCAAGGGAAGTTGTAGAATGATGGCCATCAGAAGTGGTCCACATACCTACAACAATTCCATTTGAATATCAAGTATAAGAAGGGAAACACCAATAATGTTGCAGACTTCCTCAACCAACCACCAATCATGGCATTAGACACCGTGCTCAACTCTTGTGGGAATGAGACTTATGGTTGGCCACTTCTCTACAAAAGTGACCCAGAATTCAGCAACACATACCAGACGCTCTAAGAGGGTTAGCAAGTTCCAGATTTTCACCTCCAGGATGCCCTGCTATGCCACCTAGGACACCTTTATGTTCCTTCAAGCGATCAAGCCAAGATGATTTGGGAAGCACACTACAATCCAGCTGTTGGGCATTTGAGGGTCGAGAAAATGGTGGAAGTACTGCAGAAGTATTTCTATTGGCCGAATCTTCGCCAGGATGTTGGGAAGTACATCAAATCCTGCACTGCCTGTGCCATTGCCAAACCTACCATCATGAAGTAAGGCCTCTATACTCCACTGCCTACCCCTATTCAACCTTGGGAATCCATCTCCATGGATTACATATCGGGCCTTCCTTCTACTAAGCATGGAAATGACTGTGTTTTTGTGGTCGTCGACAGATTCTCGAACATGGCCATTATGGCGGCCTGCAAGAAGAATATCATAACAGAAGCCACTGCTAAAATCTTGTTTGAACGAGTGTGGGTACACTTTGGGATCCCATAGTCTATCATCTCATATCGGGACAACAAGTTCCTAAGTACATTTTGGTCTAGTCTTTGGTCGATGCTGGACACCAAGCTCACTAAGTCCACAACTTTCCATCCCCAAACCGATGGCGAGATGAAGGCGTTAACAGGATGATCGTACACATTTTGCGCATGTACAACTCAAAGCATCCACACACATGGGATGAGAGCCTCCCCTATGTCCAACACAACTATAACCGGGCTCTCCACAGCTCGACTGGCCACAACCCTTTTTAGGTGGGCTTGGGATTCCAGCCACTATGTCCCATTGATGTGGCCATGCCATTTGCAGCTACTTAGGTAGATTCGGCTCATGTCCAGTCGGAAGCTGATAAGGCAAACAACTTCATTGAGCACATCCAACATATCCACTAGCAGGTCCATGACATTTTGGAGAAATCAAATGCCAAGTATAAGCATCGAAATGATCAACATCGGGTGCCACACAAGTTTCAGGCGGGCGACAAAGTCTAGTTGCATTTGCAGAAGGAATGCCTTACTGGAGCCTATCAGAAACTTAGACCACTCTGATATGGTCCTTACACCATTACCAAGGCTATGGGAGACAATGCATTTGAGCTCAAAATTCCCCCATTGCTTGTCCTGCACCCAATGTTCAATGTGGACTGCCTTCGACCATACTTCCCACCATTGCTGGACACATTAGACATTGCAGAACAACTCACACCTACAAAGTTAAATCCAAATTGCATGGAACAAGCCACAACTGATTGGATCATGGACACACAGATCAACAACACCCGACATCAAAGGATCCAACTATATCGAGTTGTCAAAGCAGGCCAACTCCTTCACCTGGGCAAGTCGCTCACCAGGGACCAAGTTCAACAGAAGTTTCCTCATCTCATGGATGAACTCAACGCAATGGGGACCATTGCTTCCTAAGGGAGGGGGAATGATCCAAGTGGATATTGGTGGCCAGCCACCTATTCCACTTGGACCACCACCATTGTTTCTTTCAATATTTCATTTTCCTTATTTGTAGCACAATTTATTATTTTTGGCAGTTTTTCAGGTATTGAACTTCCGGAGTCGTTTTGAGGCCGTAAACGATTTTTTTGGGAAAATTGGGACCAACATGGGGCATGTATTGTTGTTGGTCATTAAAAAGTTGTAGTCCTCATATATATCTTTCTAACTAGGTACTTTGCGCGTCAAACGAAGATCGTATGCCAAAGTTACGACCCCGGGAAGTTGATGTACCAATTTACCCAAACGGGGCCCATAATTTGGCGCTTATCTCCTAGGGTTAGGTTTTTGGATGTTTAGGGTTTTCCATTGTTTCTCAATAATAAATAGGCTGTTGAGCCTCATTGTAACAGAGTTCAGAGGCATATAGCGCAACATCTCTTCTCAGAGATAAGCTACCATCGCCCGAGCTAGTCTTATTTCCATTCTATTTGTAAGCATATTTCAGTATTTGATATTAATGAAATGAAGTGTTATTTCTAGTGCATCTTTCTATTTATGGTTATATCTATAATTTGTTTCATTCCTGTTTAAATCTGGATCATTGTATTTTCCTGCAACTCTTAGGCCCGACTTCTATGGCTTGTTTAAATATTATTAGTAATCCCTTTTAGTTGTGTTGTCAATTTTACATTGTGAGACTTATTTTTTGGTGCGATGTCAGAGTAACGTTTAGAGGTAAGTAGGTTTAACGAGATCCACATCTTAATTTGTTACAATTAACTTCCAAATCTAGTCATCGGTTATGTGAAGACCAAAGAAAAATTCTATATGTACACAATGGATGGAAATCCCTTTTGAATGAATTGAAAAGTTATATTCCCTAATGGGGGTGGTATTAAGGGTCCCAAACAAGGCAAGTAACATGATTGACATGCTTGACAATCGAATGGTGAATGGGATGGTGAACTTGGGTTCGAGAGCCATGCTCTCCACCCATCTCGGTCCCATCCATACATGGTGTCCTCACCGTCCTCACCATCAAGATCACCTACGCCCGTCATGTCATTCTAAATGCAGGTGAATGGTAGCAGCTGGGTTTCAGTACGACATTCCTTTTGTTAACTGACTCTGTCCCTCACAGAATGTTATGGCTCATCTCTCTCATGGAGGATTGGTTACGGGAGGAAGTGACCCTGACACACATAAGGCACAACTCATTCATGAACACATAATTTTGGATTTTAATGAGCCTATTAAAGCGTGTCTCATGTTATACACTTGTCCCCTATGGTTTTGCAAAATTTTGATATTCTCTCCCATTCGCTTGATCCTTTCACATCTTTGCCCCATTATAAATATACGTGCTATGTCTCTGGGTGGCATCTTCTTTGTGCTATTCATTCAAATGAGGAATGGTTCCAACTGTCACATTGCTCTTGGATTTTGAGGTTGGACTCTCCAGGTTCTAAGTAAAGCTTGTCTTTGTATTGATCTACACCACAATTTGGTTCTTGTTTATCATATTTTAGTTTACTTGTGGTATATCACCTCTGTAGTTTTTCTAGTCTTCACAAAAGTCAATGTTCTTCATGTTGTTTCTCCATAGAACAAGGATGGGTCCCCCTTTTTAATTGGTCATTGTGTTTTCCACCTCGTCACCCCAAATCTCAAACTCTAATGGCATTTCATTTTCTTGTCTCGTACTAGTATGTGGAGTGTGGTATCTTGGTATGTTCTCTATTTGGTTTTGATATCATAAAGGGTCGAGTTATTGTCAAATCTACCTTAAGTTGTTTTTGGCTCATTTTATCCTTATCCTTCACGAAAACTTCTTTTTGTTGATGTAGGGTTGGCAAGTCAGCTCGAGATCTATTGTTACGTGTTGTATCCTCCACCGAAACAAAGTTTTTTCTTCCTTTTCATGGTCAATTATGTTTTCATTATCCTCGGGGTTGTGATTCTAGTAATGTTGTCTTTCCACTACTATCTCTTGTTTGTCTCTCTATCTTTCGCCCAATATCCTAGGTTCTGTCTATACATGGCCCCTAGGTAGTGTCTGCCCAGCCATCGTGGTGGTGCATCAGGGTCAACCTCATCTTGTTGTTGACATCTCTTTGGTTAGAATTTAGTGGATAATCACTTCGATTCAATTCCCTTTGAACTGAGGAATGAAATTCTTCATCTAGAGGCAAAGGATTTTGGGGATCGTTTATATTTCTCTGACTTTGAGATTAGTGGCAACCGCCTTAGGTGGATTATTGACCTAGGTAAATTTAAAAATATGAGGCTCCACTTCCTTAATTCATTGTCTATGCATCATCATCTATAAACATTGATCCATATGGTCATTCATGATAAAAAAGTCGACAACTACAAGTTATTTGCAAGACAAGAGGAAATCAAGAAAAATCTCTGGGATATTCACTATAATTTGGATGATATTGTGGTTAGGCTAACAAGGGTAGAGTGTTTCGTGGTGTATGACTTATATTCTGAGTCTCATGCGCAGCTTGAAGTACCAACAATTATCAATACTCCAACTGGGATTTCGCCCCAAGGAAACTCTACTCCACTCTCCCTGATCATCATTTCAGATTAACAACTTTTTTATGGATATTTCACTTCTTTTGCAGCTGGCCACTATAGGTTTTTTTTTTCTAGTTTTTCATAATGGGTTGATGGCATGCCACTTTGAAACATTGGGTATAATCTTTTTTTTTAATGTTTTACTCATAGTAAAATGGACACTGTCATTGTAAATGGGTAGTTGGCACAATATTGCTCATAATGTCTCTGCAAGTTCTATCTTTCTAGTACTAACTTCTTTAAGTTTTATAAAAGACTTTGGGTAGTTAAATTATGGTACCTTAGGACTTCACTATTAGTATTATTGAATCTTTGGTCAGTACATGTTGAAAATATGGGATCCTAGAGTGCCTTTTTGATGAAAATGAGTTATCAATGTAATATCAGTTATCAGTAATGGAAATATATTTACTAATCTTACAAAAGAAAAGAGTTGAAAAGTTCTATTGAGTGATGTAGGTTTATAGAAAAAATGAGTAATTGTAGTGATTAATGATTCATTTACCTTGTGAGAAGATTGAGTTAGGTAACTTTAAGCAGATTGGAACGAAATAGTAGAAGACATTTTCCATCCTGTTCAAGTTGCATCATTGATCTGGATATATGCATATGCTATTAATGTATATATTCTGAGAATGTAGGCTTTTGTAGTTAATGATTTATAAAAACTTTTTTCGGATATATCACATATATGTTTTAATGGTCAATGCGTTTCAAACCACTTACTATGGTTCATCATTAGGACTAAGATGGATAGTCTGATCTAAGTGAACCATTAAATACAATAGATATGCAATGGTTAAGTTATAACAAAAAGAAAATAAATGATATAATATTCAAATGAAATGCTAAAGAATCCCTTCCCTTTGTTCTTAGGTGTTGTTTCTTATTTTTCTCCCTCCTTTCTTTATCTTTTTCCTTTTATTTTGATCATTTTCAGTTCCCTTGTCTTATTATCCCTACCCCTAGGTAGGTATTACGCATTGGGTTGTTGTTGATTGACTACTAGTTTAGTCAAATATGACAAATATTTTTCAATTTTACAAAGTGCAACTTTAAAAAATATTTATTTATTTTCTGTAATTTATTTTATTGGTATTTATTTCTCATGGGATTGATTGTTATTTTGGACATGTTATTGCCCAATGTCTCAAATAACAAGCCAAAAGTACACAGGTCATATCAGTTTTTGTTTTTGAAATTAGACTACACCAAAAGTTATTAAAAAAAGAGAGCAAGCCATTGAATATTTTAACCTATTTGACATAGATGTATTTAAAGTACAATAATGGAACTAATCTAGGGAGGAGATGCACTTATCCTAAAAGATGAAAACGAGAAACATGAGGTATGTGGCATATGGTCTCGGGTCCACAATGGACAATAATAACCATTTTTTTCGTAAAGGTTTCAAGTGGTGCCTTTTGATGATTCTCTATCAATTCATAGATTGAATGATGGAGAACATTTTTTATTGAAGTGTGAAACAAAACAAAGAAACACATTTAACTTTTGGTGTACTATCTAAATACTTGGCTTTGGTGTGTTGGCCAGAAATATGTTTTCACTTCTATTGTACTCCGTAAATACTTGTGTTTGGTGTGTTAGTTAACTTTTTTATTATTTTTATGCATAAAGGTTTAGTGTGTAGTTTACTATTCATTAGGCAAGTATTATGCATTGGATATTTGTTGACGATTTATTAATTCAGCCAAAGGAAAGATTTTTCACTTTAACAAAATATAACTATAAAAATAAATCATTTTTGGTAATATATTTTATTGGCATTTAAAATTTATTCTATAACAATAAAATATATATACCTTTATATGTATATATCTATATATATATATATATATATATATATATATATATATATATATATATAACAAAGTTGGTTATTTGTTTTCTATTCGAAAAAGAAAAGGAGGGAGACACGCTCCCATTACATCAAGCCAAAATGGGTGAGGGCATCTTGGAAGAGAAACAGAGGATCAATAGTCCTTTTCTTCCAAGCTCCTCCCCTTTTGTTTATGAGATTACAAATTGCACTATCCTTATAAATACTTACATACTGATTCAATAACAATTTACACCTACAGAACATAAAGAGCTAGTAGCAGAAAGACTTAACAATATTGAAATGATTGAGGCGTTTACAATTACTTTTTGTTGACTGAGGGTTCTTGAGGCCAATTCTTGTTGCTCTGAACATTGGAGTTTTCTCCGATCTGAGTAATAAGTAAGCTCTTCAGATAATTGATCGTTTCCTCCAAATGCTTGCATTTGTGTTTTAGCGTAGACATTTCTTTCCTCTGTTCTTCTATTTGTCTCTTTAGGAAGGAATTCTTAGATTTTGCTTCATATTTGTAGTCTTTGACTATTTCTTTGACCTTCTCAATCATGAATTTGTTAGCTTGACAAATTGCGCAGTTTTCGCACTTTGGTACATTTGCAAGCGGATTCTGTTCCATATTTCTTGGAGAGAGAGGGTGATAAATCTAACAGATCAAAGATGGGAAAATAGGAAACAGGGAGAAGAGACGAAAGCAGTCATTGGACAGTCCCGTGAAGACCCGCAGCTGTTGGAAGGGAGATCAGGCACCGAAAGTAGAAGCGGCAAGAGCTGCGCTAAAGCAAAAAAAATTGGGAGGCAACAGGATTTGCATCGCGTTGGGGGCTACAGGAGCTATGCAGAAGCGGGGGAAATAGGAGCTGCGCAGTAGCAGGAGCACCAGAGCTGTGCGAAGGAAAAATGATTGTAGACGCCTCCAGAGCTGCGCGAAGGCTAGAGCAGTGCAGAGGCTAATGGAACAGGGAAATACCCACCAGAGCTACGCGAAGTAACAAGGAAAGGAGAGATCAGAGCAGATAAGCTCAGACCCCAAAGGGGCGCAACTACGACTATTTGAAAAGAGAAGGTTACTATTGAGACTAAGGGGAAGGAGAGGGAGCACGAAGATGGCATAGGTAGAATAAGACAAAATGAGAGGGAGAATATATAGCTGCGCAACTTGCCTCCACAGAGATGAGAATATATGCATTTCACAGGAAGCTTGAGAAGCTGCGACACGCTTGTTAGCCGTAGACTGACTGTCACGACTATTCTTGGGGATTTCCTTTGATTTCCTGATCTTTAGATATCTACTCATTCAAGCTGAAGTGACTGTTGCCCAACATAATGTTCCCTCTTTGACTGCTATTCTCTGCACATTGTGGCGCGAGTTCTATGGAATCAGTTTTTGAGAAATCACATTGTCAATTCTAGATTCTCCCATAGGACAGTTAACAACCATATTCACCTGCATGCCGGTGGTACGATTATTTTCTCTAAGAATATGCTTGAAGGTGACTTCACCTAGAAACAACAAGTTTTTTTCCACCCTTTTTGTTATTTGTCTCAGGGCCTTGTTCTTGGGGCTTCTTCTTTCCACCATCGAATGGATTATTATTGAAGAGTCCCCCATTATGACCAGATTCTTCATACTGCGCTACCTTAGGATTTCCATTCCCAACAGGAGGCCATATGCTTCTGATATGTTATTGGATAGTTCTTCTAATAACCATTCAAAAGTAATAGTATTTTTCCCTCTTGGGTAAAAAACAACACCTCTTGCTCCAACCTTGCCTAGGTTGGACTTTGAAGCACCATAAAACAGTAAGCATGGACTATTTAAATTTTCTGTCCATGTTTTGAACTCCTCTTGTTTCATTCTTATTTTCCAATTCTGCATATTATTAGGAGATTTGCTGATGTGTATTTTTTGTTGCTTGCTCATTGCGAATTCAACCGAGACTCTTTCCTCATGCTGTAGTTGTTGGACATCTATTGCGTTAACTCCTTTTGAGTTGAGGAACTCAAATGACATGCTCCAAGTTTTGGCCAGGACTGTTCTGGTATTTGGAGTGCAGTCTTTAAAGATCCTCTTATTTCTTGCCATCCAAATTTGCCAACACAAAAATGAGGGCAAACTCAGCCAATATATTTTTACTGTTTCTTTGTTTTTGAAGGAATATGGATATCGTTTTCCCTAGGTTGATAGAATCTCATGATAAGGTAGCGAACATTGGATGCTAACCTCCAAGGGACTAACAATCCCTTTCCAGCAGTCCCTGACAAAGGGGAATTCCGCGAAAAGATGTTGGATATTTTCTTCACTTCCATGATACATAGCACAATGAAATGGACCTTCATATCCTTTCTTTTTAAGATTATCAATGGTCAATATTTTTCCTTTGAGCAGTGTCCACATGAATACTTTGACTTTTGGCAGTGTTTCAATTTTCCATGCCACCCTCCAGAATCTCCAGTCTTGATTTTCTTGCTGATGTAAAGTGGCATATCCTGATTTGACTGAAAAATCTCCTCCATCAGGATGCCAACAAAGGGAATCTTTTGAATCTATAATTAGCGGAGAAGCCCCCTTAAGGTATGAGATTAGGGACTTCCACAGAGGGAGAAGGCCATGAGGGACTTCAAACAACATCTGCTACTTCCTTTTCTTCAACTGTTCTTATGAGTTCATTGTATTCTGCTTCACTGATTTTCCTGGGTATATGCTGAAGATATTCTTCATACTCGTTATTTGATGCTCGGGATGATAATAGATTTTTATAGTATTTGTAAGCCTCCTTCTTTATTTCCTCTTGACCTCTGACTTCTTTTCCTTCATTATCTTTTATGCTATCTATTTGATTTTGGTTTCTTCTTATCCTGGCCGCATTATGAAAGAAAGTTGTGTTCTTGTCTCCTGTTTTGAGCCATAGACTTCGCGATTTTATCCGCCAATCTTCTTCTTCTTTTCTGTTTTGTATATACATCTCCCAATATGCTTGTTTTTCCTGCTATATGCTCTCCTGTGTTTCCTCTTGCTGCACCTTTTCCATTTGGAATATGTCTATTTTTATGCTATTTCTAACTTTATTTTTTGTGTTTCTAGATTGTTGATCCTTGCCCAATGTTTTAGCTCTCTTCTTAGGGTTGTTAATTTAGTTTCCCAAACATAGTTAGGTGAGCCATTAATTGGTGTTGTCCACACTTCAATTATGATTTTTTTGACTTCTTCTCTATCATTCAACGTGGAGCTGAATCTGAAAGGAATTGGGACAAGATTATTAGGTTTGTGATCTGATGCTATATTGTGGATGATTTTGGATTTTATCTCATTGAAATCATTGGAAACTTTGTGTTGTATTAGAAATCTATCTAATATTTCCTTGATGTTGTTTTTCCCAATTCTTTTGTTTCTCCATGTGTACTTTCCATTGCTAGGAGGCATGTCCATTAATTTGCATGATTCAATAATAGATTCTGACATTTCCATATAAGGGTCAACATTGTATTTTCCTCCGAATTTTTCCTCTGTGCTCAATACCAAATTGAGATCTCCTCCTATGATTATGCCCCTTTTTTGGTCCTACATAAGATGACTTTTTAGGGTGGACCAACAGACTTCCTCGTCCCTGTAATGGTTTGGGGCATAAATATTTATAATGCAATACTTCTCTTTTGTTTTTTTGTTTTCCAGTTCTGTTTTTATCCAATGCAACTCTTTGTTGTGCTGAATGAGCTCCAAATTTTCGGCTTTCCATAGTGTGCATATTCCTCCTAAGGCTCCGGTCGCTGAGATTGAGGTTCCTTGATAATTTTTGGTCTTTGGTATCATTGTTTCCATTTCCTTTTCATTTACCTTTGTCTCCTGGAGCATAAAGAACCCACCTGTATCACTAAACTATACACGCCACAATCCCATTGACGGATATTCTGTCACTTCTTTCCTTCCACATTTGAATCCAAATTCCGGAATTCCTTAATTCTCATAATAGGCCTTATAAATCGTTCTCAGATGTGATCGAAGGCAAAGAGGGAAGATTTCGTGAAAATTTACTAGGCCGACAACATTTTATTCATACATTAAGTCGATGGAGGGTGAAAGAAAACCAAATGGATCTAGAAGTTATTGCGCTCTCTGAAGTTATGATATCTTTCATTGCCTTAATTTTTGGCATACTTCCAATTCCTTTGCAATTCCAGGAGACTATAATCATTATCACTTGATGTTAAGGGTTGAGGAACCTTTCCATCTGTTAGGGTGGGCGATTTTCTCCTTATTTTTTCCAGGAAAGTTTCCATAGGTTGTTGGGTGCCTAGAGCCATATCTTTTATTGCTGCTTCATCTCTAATTTCTCTGTTAGTTTTTATGCCTATCCTTTTAGGGTGGTTGTGAGAGGAGAGGAGCTCTTTGGAAAGGGCGCAAGTGATTATGTGATCGAAGGAGGAGGGATGAGGGCTTTGGGAGGTGATAGGCGAGGTAGGGGAGGGATTAGAGGGGCATGGAAGAAGAGGGGGGAAGGAAGGAGGAGGGGAGGGGAGATCATGTTTTGCAAGAGAGCCAAAGGGATTAGAGACCAATAGATCTGATAAGGGGGGAGGGATAGAAGATGGAGGGAGGGGAGCTGAGGGATAGCGAGGGTCTTGAGATGAAATATGTTTGGAAGGGAAGGATGGGGGGGGGAGAGGCGGGGGAGGGACGAGGAAGGGGGGAAGCTAGCTGAAGAGGGAGGAAGATTGGAAACAAAAGAGTTTTTAGGTTTGGTTGCTAAATTTTTCTTCTTGACCTGCTCCCATTTTGGTTCCTGGTTTTCTATTTCTTCTGTTTCCTGATTTTTAGTACATCTATTTGAAAAATGACTATATTCATGACATACCTTACATTTGAATGGTATTTGTTCGTAGTCTAGCTGTTGGATGTGAACCTAGTTATGCACTTTGATCTTGACTGCTTTCAGAAGTCCTTTCCCCAAATCTACTTCTTCACATATTCTTGCACATGCATGCATGTTTTCCTTTGGCTCACTTCTATCAATATATTTCCCCACGAAATTCCCTATTGCTTTAACAGATTCATCTGCCCAGCAATGAAGAGGAAGATGAGGGAGCCTCACCCATATTGGCACTGCATTTGGCACATCCAGCCCTGGATCGAAGTCTAGAGTCCATTTGTTGAGATAAAGCCCTCTTGAATCCATGAAATATGGCCCGTTTCTGAAGATTAAGTCTCTGTCATCTTTCATTTCAAAGTGGAAGGTAAAGTATCCTCTTTCGCAAAATATTATGGAGATTTTCCCCATGATAGATGAGGTCCAGTTTCTTTCTACCCATTTGAGGAACGAACGGGGAGAGGGCCAGAGACCAGTGAACTAACCCACCAAACCTCGCTCAGAGAGAGATAGAGCTGCGCGGTGAGGAAGAGTAGGAGGAAGGTTTATTTCAGGCATTTCATCGATCTTCTTAACAAACTTTGATATGGATGGTCTGGGACGAGACGGTCCCAAGGAGGAGAGTAGTGAAGCGAAGGCTTTCGCATTTTCTCCCAGCTGTGCTGAAGTTCTTGCAAATGGGATAGGGATCGAAGCACCCTCAGGAGGAGGCTCCGCTTGATCCATCATGTACTAGGCGAGGGCTGCAAGCCCCGGGAACCAAAGGAGGAGGACACTCACAGAGTTTGGAAATGTCTAGGCGGGAGCAGAGCGTGCTCAAATCTAGTTAGAGGATTTTAGAGTGGGAACCTATTGACCTTGACTAATCTTATATGGAAACATATATTTACTGTACAAAAGGAACGATGCTTATAATTTCTATAATTTGTTTTTAATAATATTTAAAATTAATTAAATTATAATCAACTTATCAAAATTAGTTTTACATTGCAATAAATTTACTATAATTTTTTTTGTTGTCTTTTACTTCCTAGCTTTATTATACCAGTGACCATATGCAAGATATGTTGCATTGAGTTTCGCATTTAGCAGGTATTTGCATTGTACGAACTAATAAATTATTATTATGTAACTTGCACACCTATGCAATACTATTCTCAATTAGGATCGAACATGAAAAACGTATTATTATATATATGCAATTTATACATATTACAATTAACATGAAAAATGTCTAATAATTTCGTAAGCTAATTTTGCAATCTTCATAATAGATAGAATTTTTAAATTTAACTTCTTTATATTTTCAAATTTATATGTTTATCATCACTAAATATGTTTACCATTCTATATTTACTTAATATAGTTATAACGTTTAATATTGCAAAGATCATTTAATATTTTTTCCACATCCAAAACAAACTGTATACAAGTAACTATTTATAAATAATAGATTGTATTATTTCTTAATTTTTTAAGTTAAGTTGTATATTAAATGATAATTTTCAAGATTATGAAGGAATCTTGCTCCAAAGATAATTTTTACATTTACATTTACAAATCATAGTTGCTAATATTTTAATAGATAACAATAATGTTCAAATATTTTCACTATTTTTTTACAAAGGGATAGGGACAAGTTACTATGTAACACTTGTTTGATTAGTCTTATTCTCTATATTTAAAATAATTTTTATTATTTCCTTTTATTTTTTTGGTATATTGCTTTTTTTTTTTAGGTAAATTTTCCCTTATTTCTTATCATTATAATTATTTCCTTTCTTTCATAGGAATTGATTATATACATATACACACACTTTCAAATTCAAATTTATTCATTAAATACCATTATTATTTATTTATTTTTATTATTATAAAGAAGCATATTATATATATATCCTTTTCTTTTGATTTTCTTGCTTTTTACAAATTAGTGCTTTCATAGAATTAGAAAAAATATTTTGTTATTATTTAATTGATTTGTTGTTTTTAATTTTAATAATAAAGACATTATTTCTCATCTTTTTAGTTAGTTTAGTTATTTCTATTAATTTCTATTTTGAATTCTTTTCATTTTCATTTTTATCATTTTTTTATGATTTAATTATTTATATTCTTTAACATTCTAGTTGAATATTATGTTATTTATTTTCTTTTCGTTATAATTAAATTGTTGCTATTGTATTTAATGGTTCACTTAGATCAGACTATTCATCTTAGTCTTGATGATGAACCACAATAAGTGGTTCAAAATGCATTGACCATAAAAACATATAAGTGATATATCCAGAAAAAGTTTTTATAAATGTATATATTATTTGTTATCTTATGGCTTTGTCGTCTATAACTATCTTGTGTTGCTCATCTTCATGATTGTCCTTTATTCCAAATTTGTTGTCTCAGAAATGTTGGAATTGCATAAACAATTTGAAATATAGATAAATCAGTGATTCGAGAAGTGTTAAATCCTTTGGGACTGAGTACTAACTGAATAACGGAGTAATCAATAGTCACATGAGAAGAAATCCAGAATGTTCACTTTCTAAGGAATAATTGTGTTGTGCTTATCATGGAGTGATGGGCCATAGTGAATTTAGATCATCTTCGAAACATGATTTCTAAGACATCAATGGAAAAGCATATGTTTTCTATAAAAAGGGAACGCACAAATGCAATTCTATACCAACATAATCTATTTCGTTTAAACAATTTTTCATATGCTATAGGAGACTGCTTATTTGATGATATACAAATTCTATTGCATTTTAGATAATAGGGAACAAGAGAAGGAACAACTTGTGGAGAGTTGGGTAAATGAAGTTAAACATACGGATGATACCATTAAAGGAGTTCAATCATTATTAAAGGAAAACAAAAAAGAACTACATTCCTTGCAAATATATATACAAAATACTACATTAAGAAGAGAGACACTTATGCAAAGAGTAACATCTGGGAATTGCTCAATGAAAGAATAAGTAGGATTAGACCTTATGTGAACATTATGCTTCAATGTGAAACAATTATGATTTCTAATGCTCAGGTGGACATGAATAAACTACAATCATAGTCACTTATCTCTTTTCGTATTCCATTACAAAGGTGTCACAACTTCTTCATCATCCTCATTCTCAACAAGCTGATAATTGAGCATATAAGATGAAGAGTACCTTAAATTCTCTTGCCATAAAGAGTACATCTATAAGCTCTGAGTTTCTCATGGATGTCAACTGAACTTGTTGTTTCATACCTTTCCGTGTACTAAACATAGGCCTTTGGTGTTGTAAAGATTATGGGTTTATTCAGTGATACTGTCTAATGCTTTTTCCTGCAATGCTGAAACAAGAATACTTAGGCTTCATCTTCCATTTCACTTATGAATCTAAATGAGAGTCTATATTTCCTTGGCTTGTGTTCTCTCATTCATTTTGATTTGGACAACATTTAGACGAGAGGAACCTCTACAATTTCTTCTTACGACTGATTGTTTCTCTCAATACAACAATAAAAATAAAATGACTTGCATTAACATATTTTCTCTTTGTCTCTTCTATACTTTTGAGCTTATTTAGCCGATTTTTCGATGTCTTTGGCATAAACAATGTAACAATGCAATAACTTTGTAGCACGAACTTAAGCCCTAAATTCTTGATCATTTCACCATTACTCTGGTACAAATACTTATGATTTTGATAATGCTTGTCATTAAGATTAGAAAAGATGTTTGGCACTAGACTGTTCATTGAACAAATGTGGCAGTTATTTCCATATAAATGTGAAATTACCTCTAATCTGTGCCACTTTAGCGCATTATGATGAAATATTGTAGCTGTTTACATGGATAGATGATATAGATAAGATCCTTACATGTAACCCTTATGACAATGACACATTTTAACCGAAAAAGTACACATACTAATCAATAGATTATTTGAATTCTTAATGGCATTTATTTTGAAGCATTGTGTAATGATTACTGGTTATGAACAAACCAAGAAGGTGCAAAGGGCTCTGCATCCAGTGTGCGTCACAATAGGTTGTTGGAACGAGAGGAGCTACCACGTACAAAAATCCATGTTCAAAAAATAACAAAACAAATTCCCACACCTTCACAAACGTTTCCACACTAGTCCCTATAACAATGAGACATGTTAACTAGAAAAGGACCTGCACGAATGCTTCCGTTAAATGACATAAAGATCTATGTCTTGCGGATTCTGTTAGGTTGTGCTCTTTGCTTACTCTAAATGATACACTATGAATTTTCACCGAGAAATGAATCACTATGTCTCATGTGGCTACTATGTTGTACAACCACATTTCACCTATTTTGGCTAAATCAACATCCATAAATCATGTATTGCAATTTCCACATTTTCTTGTTTTGGATGATGTCATTTCTTTTCATACTATACTTGCCACAGTGGCTACTACAAACTTAGGTTAACTTAAAACTGCAAAACATTAATTTTCACATTATTGGACATACATATTTTCCCATTTTGCAACTACGTTTTGCCAAAATGTAACACAAAATCAAACAAGCTCCCTTAACGTGAATTAATTATTTTCGGCTTTTATTAGGCGAATCAACCTATAATCAGTACATCATTCCAATTCTTACTAGCATTTACTTTGAAGCATTGTGTAATGATTATCAGATGTAAACAAATCAAGAATGTATGTAGTAATCATAAGTGCTGACACATACAAAAAGTCGTTTCAACTTACATTGAATGACATGTTTAACAAGCATTCAAATGAGGCTTTCATGCCACAAAACACTACTTCGCCATAATTTAATTTCAGTTTTAAATAAACCATAATTTAATTTTCTATTGTTTCATGCTACGCTAAAAATTGACATTTTAAAACTAATCTCATAACTTTAAAACTAGTTTTGTAACTTGACTCCATAGGGTGGAAAGCTTCTATTTTTCAATGTTTGGAATAAAGGATGTGTGAAGAGAGATATGTGCGGGAGAACCATTATACGCCCACTTCCGCACCTATGCACACATTGTGTTCGATGCACACTTCCATCCCGCACAAACTGTAAAATGTCAATTTTCATGTTATTTGACACAAATATTTTCCCATTCTGCATTTTTTCAAATGTCACAAAAACTCAATCAACCTTCCATGACGTTCATATTTTAAAATTAATTTTCTAACTTGACTCCACAGGGTGGAAAGCTTCTAAAATTTCAGTGCCAAGAATAAAGGATGTGTGAAGAGCAATATGTGTAGGATAACCATTATACGCCCACTTCCACACCTGCGCACACATTTTTCCCGCCACACACTTCTTCCGCAGACTTCCATCCTGCATAAACTATAAAACATTAATTTAAACTCACTCAACCTTCCACAATATGGATTAATGCATATTAAAAAATAATTAAGGCTCAATCTCACAATTAACAAAAGATGCCTTACTGATAAATGTATGTCTTTTCAACGTTTATTTGGTGAATCAATATGTGATTAGGGTATGGACCTCCCACAACGCAAATTAAGTCTTTTCGGCGTTTTTTAGGCAATATTCGACATGTAATCAAGGTATCGTTCCAATGTTTACTAGCATTTACTTTGAAGCATTTGTGCAATGATTACTAGTTCTAAACAAATCGAGAACGTACAAAGGGCTTCATAGCCAGTATCCGTCACAATAGATTGTAGTAATTGGAAGTGCTGACACATACACAAATCTGTATCAATGTACATTGAATGACATGCTTAACAATCATTTAAACAAGGATTTCACGCTTAAAACACTACTCTGCCATAGTTTAATTTCATTTTCAAATAAATCATAATTTAATTTTCTATTGTTGCATGCTATGCTAAAAATTGATATTTTAAAATTAATCCCATAACTTTAAAACTAATTTTAAATTTGTATTTTAAAACTAATTTTGTAACTTGACTCCACAGGGTGGAAAGCTTTTAAATTTTTAGTGTCGGGAATAAAGGATGTGCGAAGAGCAATATGTGCGGGAGAACCATTATACGCCCACTTCCGCACCTGCACACACATATGCCCGCTGCACACTTCTTACACACACCTCCATCTCGCACAAACTGTAAAACGTCAATTTTCACATTATTTAACATAGATATTTTCCCGTTCCGCAAAAATGTTTTCACGAAATGTCACATAAACTCAATTAACCTTTTGCGACATTCATATTTTAAAACTAATTTCATAACTTGACTCCACAAGGTGTAAAGCTTCTAAATTTCCAGTGTCCAAAATAAAGGATGTGTGAAGAGCGATATGTGTGGGAAAACCATTATACACCCACTTCCACACCTGTGCACACATTTTTCCCATTGCACACTTCTTTCACACCCTTCCATCCTTTACAAACTGCAAAACAATAATTTCACAGTATTTTACATAAATATTTTCCTGTTTTGCAAGAATGTTTTCGTGAAATATCACATAAACTCAATCAACTTTCCACAGTGTAGATTAACACATATTAAAAATTTAATTAAGGTTTAATATTAAAATTAACAAAAGATACCTTGCCGATAAATGTAAGTCTTTTCAATATTTATTAGGTGAATCAATATGTAATCAAGACATTTTTTTTTTCTAAGTTATGATAATTCTATTAAGGTAAAAAGAGTATTATACACTGAGGCCGAAGCCTATACTTATCTATGCCAGAGGAAAGGCTTCAACCAGCAAAAAAACTAGATTTGAACTGCCCAAAAGGGAAGCCAGTTCTTAACCAAAGTGTCTCAAAAAATTATCTTGCTGCCCACACAGGGGAAACCAACAAATTATCCAGTTTATATCATTGTATCTGAGGAGACTAGAAAAATTAAACCCAACTGAAGAGCCTAAAATTTTAAGTTTTCCCCAAAAAAAACCAGTGAAAGCAGAAACTAAAAAACAGAGTCCTAATGAACTTGAGACAAGTGGCATGCTGAGTGGCAGTCTACTAGGCAGGCACGTGGCAGCAAGGTGGCAGACCGGCGACGAACACACGGCATTGAGGTGGCAGGCTAGGGACGTGGCGGCAACGGAGGGTGCTCCTCCACGATGAAGCATTTGTACTCGTCCATGTCGCCACTTGCCAGCGACGAAGTCTCCGTGTCACCAGTCTGTAACTCCACTTGTTCTTCCTTGATGAGGTAGCAGTATTCGTTTATGACCCAGTTCATTTGCGGAGCTGCTTGCACTTCCTTCCCTGCGCGTCTGGTCTGCTTCTCCTGGGTCCGCTCCTTTGCGCCCTGAAGACTCGTCTGAGCTAGATCCATTTTGGCTTTGGTTTGGCTGCTCCCTGCTGTGGTGCGTCCGTCATCAGCAATGTTCGAGAGCCCCATTTCTTTGGTGCGGCCACCTCCCATTGCTCCTTGTTCCTTAGTTGCCGTGAGTCGTCCTCCAACCTCGGAGTCTTGTGCCTCAGAATTTTTCTTTTCCTCGTGAAAGCTAATGGTGATGGTGGCAGTGATTAGGGGCTAGTTCAGGGTAGAGTGGAAGGTGAATTGGGCATTTTGGGAATGCAACTGAGGAGCTGGTGGAGTGCTTCTGGGAGATGGGCCGGAAGTGGAGGGGAAGCTGCTGGGAGGCATAACAGAGGCCACCGAGTGGAAGCAACCTCTTCCACTGTGCATAATTGGGTAACGACCAGTGTTCTGCTCAGCCAGAGAGGAAGTGGTCTCCGAAGCAGAAGAGCGCTGGGAGCGACTCAGGCTCCCTTGGTTCCCACCCCTACGGCTGTGCATCTTATGTCACACCATGCTGTCTGCAATTGGAGGCGAGTTTCGTTCAAAATTGGGCACAATGGGATGCAGCGTCGCAGTGGAGCTAGCAGGCAATTCAGCAGAGGGATGAGCAACCAGGGCCGAAGGGATGATAAATTGAAAATTCAGGCTGTGGGTGAAGTGGATGCCCGAGCCAAAATCGATGCAACAATAAAGATTACAACATCTCCCAATGGTTGTGCGGGAGCTGGGTGCCACCACTGCATGAGGGCAGAGGCATTGCAGGGGCCGAGGTTGCAGGGGAGGATTGGCAGGAATAGAGGTGGTATTTTCCCAAGAGTTCATGGTTACTTTGAGCCGAGGTTGATGGCAGTTAACTGAGTGGTGGCAACACTCACTTGAGGTGCATTTATGGCGATGGTTAATGCCATTTTTGGACCATTGTGCCACTCTGCGGGACGCCATGTGATCTCGCCACACACCAACCTAGTTGGCAGCCACCTCACTGTCCTCCATTGTCACCCGCATCCGGGAGATGGGCATCCTTGTGCACCAGGTCAGTGCAAGCTTGCAATTGAGTTTGGTCATTTAGAATGTTGATTGTGCTTGAATGTAAGACCTAATCCTGTTCCACCCCAATGTTTGCCAGGAGATCTGCTACCTTATTGCTGTCCCTTTTGACATGAGTAAATGTGGTTGCTCTCCTATTTTTCATCCATTGTTCTATTAGTTCAAGCCTGGCCACTAATCTCCAGCTTTTGGCAACTCTTGAAGTAGTGCTTCCTAGTTGTATTTGAGTGACCATATTGATTAGAATTTGGGAGTCCCCATCTATTATGATGGGATGAAAATTATGTTTGTGAGCTAAGTTCATACCTTGCCATAAGCCTTCCAGTTCTGCGGAGTTATTCGTGTCCCATCCAATGGAGCTAAAGTAAATTAGCAGGGGTTGGCCTTCATGGTTTCTAAATATGCCACCATGTCCTGCGTTGCCTGGGTTTCCCTTGGAGGCACCGTCAAAATTTAACTTAATCACCTTCTGTGGGGGGGGGAATCCAATGTGAGAGCTGCTTGGTGATAGTGCTTGGTCTGTTGGGATCCAATTGTGCCTGCTGGAGCTTGAGGTTCCAATTTTCCCATATGCTTTGTTCCTGTGTCTGGGTGGGAAAGTCCTCAGCACTCCACTGATGGAGAGCTAGAGTTTCCTGAATATTCTGACATAGGTTGGTCCATATGATTTCTAAAGTAGTTCTTTGGTTTTTGAAAATTCGCTTGTTTCTTTCCTTCCAAATTGTCCAGAAAAGGAAGCCCGACAGAATTTTCCATAGCTTATTGAGAATTTTGCTGTTATAAGGCTCTGGAGTCCAGTTGCGGATGGTGCCTTTTATATCCCCTAGAATTCTGCATGGTCGCTGACATCTGAAAGTGAGTTTTTCCCATAGTTGGTTAGCCATGTGGCAGGAGTCCATGAGGTGCTGAATAGTTTCTTCATGATTTTGACAGTTAGGATAGTAGGATGGTCCCTGAAACCCTCTTTTGATTAAATTGTCCCAAGTGAGAATTCTTTGGTGATATAGCAGCCAAGTGAAAGTGGAAATTTTTGGCCAAATCCCTATAGTCCAGATTCGATTCCAAGCAAGATCAACTGGTTCCTGTGTTTGGAGCATCAGCTGGTATGCTTCTTTGGTGGTGTATACTCCTTTCGGTGTATATCCCCATCTTAGAACATCTTTTCCAGTATTGAATCTAATTCTTCTACTGGTGAGTTCTTTGTGTAGCTCCGAGTTATAAGCTTCTATTTCTTGCTGTGTTATCTGAGCAGAAGGTTTCCATTACCTGAAGCCCTGAGTGGTACTGAGAGTCCAAAATTGTGCTACATTGTCCTCCTGGTTAATGTTGTTTCCATTGTGATTTGTGCAAGGTAAAAGTTCTGCAATTTTTGGTCTCTGTTGCCAAGAATCCGTCCAGAAGTGCGTTGTTCTCCCGTCCCGTGTCTCCCAAAAGCTATGCTATTGGATGATCTCTCTGTGTTGTTTTGCTACATTCCAGATTAGGGATCCTGTGGTCGTGGTAGTTATTCTTATTAGCTCTTGCTGCGGTCGATTGTTTGCATATTTTGCAGTCCAGAGTTGTGCCCATGGCTTCTGTGGGCATGAGACCCATTGCCACCAAATTCGTGCTCCCATTAATGTGTTGCTATGTTGCGGGTCACGTAAGCCTAGACCTCCCTGCTTTTTAGGTGTACAAACCTTGTCCCATTTTACTAAGGCCCATTTTTTGTTTTGTCCTGTGGATCCCCATAAGAAATTGCGTTGCAAATTTTTGATTCTCTTTAGCACCCATTTCGGCGCAGCAAGAACCGAGAAGAGATATAGGGGCATAGATTGTAGAACTGCCTTTATTAGGACGAGCCTGCTTGCCATGTTGAGAGTTCTATATGTCCATGATAATAGCCGACTTTCCATTTTCTCAATGAGTTGTTGCCAGGAAGCATGCTTTAAGGCTGAATCGATCAGTGGGGCACCTAAATAATGAGAAGGAAGTTTGGCTTGAGAGAATCCAATGATTCGGGCAATGATTCTTTGAGTGGCTACAGGAGTATGGAAGAAGAATATTTGAGATTTGGCAGTATTTATAGTGGTTCCAGAGGCTTTTGAGAAGGTATCTAGAAGAGCTTTATAGGTTCGGGCTTCACTGACAGAGGGATGTCCAAAGAGCATATTGTCATCAACAAATTGTTGATGTGTGATCGCAGAGGTTCCATGTACTGAGATTCCTCTAAGGTCATGAGATTGAACGGCCTGCTTTATAAGATGACCCAGACCTTCAGCCATAATAATAAAGAGAAATGGGGATAAAGGGTCACCCTGACGGATTCCTCTAGAATGGGAGTAGGGTTTAGAGGGGATCCC
Source organism: Pinus tabuliformis (assembly GCA_031772625.1). Lineage (NCBI taxonomy): Eukaryota > Viridiplantae > Streptophyta > Pinopsida > Pinales > Pinaceae > Pinus > Pinus tabuliformis. The sequence continues at coordinate 241,027,941 of CM062817.1, forward strand.
AGTAACTAGAACAGAGCAGAGGGGGGAGGGTATTAGAGTCATAAGCCATCTAACCCAGTCGGGCTAAACCCGAAGGCAGTCAGCATCTATTTTATATAGGTCCAGCTAAGCTTGTCAAAGGCTTTAGAGAGGTCGATTTTCAGAAGCATACTTGCCTGTTTGTTTCTCTTTAAGGAGTGGATGGTTTCATGAGTCAGAATAATGCCGTCCAAGATTTGACGTCCTTCTACATATCCATATTGTTCTGGTGAAATGAGAAGAGGGAGGAGCGGTTTGAGGCGATTTGCAATAACTTTCGAGATAATTTTGTATATGACATTGCAAAGTGCAATGGGCCTAAACTTCTCCGGAGTGCTTGGCTGCGCTTCTTTGGGAATAAGAGTGATGAAAGTTGCATTGAGCGAGGGAAGTAACCAATGCATGACACGTGATTATTCGACCACATTCCAAACTTCTACTTTGATTAAGTCCCATAAATGATGGTAAAAGTTAGAGATAAAACCATAAGGTCCTAGCGCTTTCCCAACTTTCAATTGATTTAATGCCTCTTCTACCTCCGTAAGGGTGACCAGTCTTAGCAATAGCTGATTATGCTCCTCTGTTATGATTCTGGGAATGTGCTGAAGTATCTCGTTGATTGCATGCTGCCTGTCTGTGGGCAGCTCTTGATGTACTATTTTGAAGTGATTGGTGAGCTCTTTCTCGATATCTTCCTGGTTCTCCATTCTGTCTCCTTGTGGGTTTTGAATATGCGAGATGGTATTATTCATTCTTCTTTGTATAATTGTGTGATGAAAGAATTTGGTATTTCTTTCACCTTATTTTAGCCGTCTAATTCTTGACTTTTGTTTCCAGAGCAGTTCCTCTTGTTTCCTTCTTTCGTCTAATTGTGTTAGTAAAAATTGTTCGTGTTTGGCTAGTTCCTCTGTTTTGCCTCCTATGATGATCTTCTGTTGTAGTGCTTTCATACTTTGCTCGAGGAATTTTTGCTCTTGAAATATGTTGCCAAATGTGGTGTAATTCCAGTTTTTGATTTGCCTTTTGATGTGCTTTAGTCTCTACCAGAATTGATACATGATTGAGCCACCATTGGGTAGGAAGCTTTCCTACGCTGATTTGACCACTGTTTTGAACTCAGGGTGGGTGAGCCAGAAAGCTTCAAATTTAAATGGTTTTTTGTTTGAATTTCTCGGATTTTTCCATTGCAAGGAAATGGGCCAATGATCCGAACCAGCCATGGGGAGTATGGAGGCACATATATCACCACCCAAATGGACAAAGTTGTCTGAGATTAGATATCTATCCAACCGGGATGAGATTTGTTGTGAGCCTGCCCTTTTGTTGTTCCATGTGTAAGTGCCATTATCAAATGGTAAGTCAATTAGCCCATTGTGTTGAATGTATTCTTTGAAGCTATTGCTTTCATTGTCTAGCTTTCTTCTGCCTCCAAGTTTTTCCTCCAACCGTTTGATCATGTTGAAGTCACCGCCTGTGATCCAGAGTGGATAAGTTCTTGTAGCATTGAGAATCTCCAACATTTCTAGCAACGTGGTTTTTTGCATTCCATCTTGAGGGAAGTATACATTGGTTAAATGGCCATGTATGTTGGTTCTGATAAGGTGGAAAGTTGCTTGAATGAAATGGCGTGAAGCATGGAAGTCTGTTAGGGAGATATGCTGAGTGTTCCATGCTATGGCAAGCCCTCCCGAGGCGCCTGTTGCATCTACTGTTATAGTTTGACATCCCGCCCAAGCTTTGGATAATATGGAAGCTAAGGTACTAGTGCTACATTTTGTTTCCTGCATGAATACAATGTGTGGTTGTTCTTGCTGAATCATGTTCTTTAACATTCTGTATTTCCCGGGACCGTTAAGTCCTCTTACATTCCATGAGATGAGCTTCATGGTTGACTTGTAGGTAGGGAGTGGTAGTATTTAGTCAACTTGGAGCACCTTCCGGATTCCACTAGCATTTCCCCAATTAGAATGGTGCGCTGTAGATCTGTCTTTCTCCCTCTTTTCTTCCCATCTTTGATGATATGTTTCCCATCCCATTTACCTCCTTGTTGTATGCCCAATGTGTTGTGTTGATGCACTCTTGATAGCACTACTTCCAAATTTTCAAGTTGCCTATCCGGTATTGTGTCGAACTCTTTCCTCTTACAAGCTTGTTCTAGACTGAAAATGTCTATATCACCGAGATCAAAGCTTTCAGGTTCTTCTTCCATTAAACTTTGTTGACTGTTGTCCTCCATATGGGGTAATGACTGAAGAGGGTCTGTCAGTATATTATCAATGTCCATTATTTTGTCGGACCAAGGGGCTTTGTTATTAGCATGGTTGGGGATGGGTTGTGCGGCTGATGCATGCATATTAAAGGTATTAACTTGTGATGGTTGACTGGTTTTATTATGAATAGGTATGGAGGAAAGATTGGTGGATGGAGCAGAGGTTTTCTTTGCTATCACAGGGGGATCTAATTCAGGCAGATCTAGGTTTGCCAAAATATCAAAGTTGTTGCTTGAAGATGGCACATTTGATGATGGAGTAACATTTTTTGGTGCTGTGGGTGGTTTTTTGGTATGCTTCTTTCTGCTGGCCACTTTGGTGAACCCTTCTGGATCAGACTTACCTCCATTTTCTATGGATTTAGGAGGAGCGTTTAAGGGACAGTCACGAAATAGGTGTCCATGGGCATGGCACCTCCTACATCTGAAAGGTACATGTTCATAATCTATGGGTTGTATCCATTCAAAGTCATTGTGAAGGAGACTTACCGAGTCCGTGAGCATCTTGCCTAGCTTCATGTATATGCAAATACGAGCATAGGAGGTGTACCTGCGAAGCTTTGTTTCCTCTGTTGCCTTTATGAACTTGCCTAATCCATTACCAATGGCTTTAAGTGATTCTTCATCCCAGTATTCCAGTAGAAGAGAGTACATGCGAATCCAAACTGGCACCCAACTGAAGTCTTCCTTATCTGGGTTAAATCTTTCTATCCAGTCGCGTAGATAGAGACCCGCTGCATTGAAGAAATAGGGTCCTCCATCCAGGACACGATTTTTGTCTTCAAGGTAGTTAAAGATAGCTGTGAAGAAGCCTTTGGGGCCTAGCTGTAGGGTAACATGTCCTTTGGGCTTCCACTTTGAGGTTATCCAGCCTTGCAGAGCTTTTTCAGTTGGCCAGTAGCCTATAAATTTACCTATCAGGGCATGGTCTCTCATGTATTGTATTTGCGCATTGATCCTATGACTGGGGAGCTCAATCTTGGGCCGTTCTGTAGCAATGGGCTTGCAAGTGGACGACGATACTTTCTTTGGTTTCTCAGATGCTGCCGAGTTAGCTCCTTTTTCGTTTTCCAGATCCTCTTGTGCTTTCTTCTCCTGCTGCTGCGCAGGTCGTACCTCTGGCGTCTCTGCATTCTCAGTTCCGCCTTCAAGTGGGTCTTCATTGTTGCAGTCTTTGGGGGGAGGTGCTGATGCCTCCCCCATCGGAATATTCATCATTTTTAGCTTCCAAAAGCACAGAGCCTGAACTGGCAACAGTCCAGCTTGGACCTGAGAGGTTGCTTACTCTGTCTCTGCACCATGTAAGGGTTTGTTAGAAACCCTAGTCCGCCATTTTCCTTCAGCTTCTTCAATAGGCACAAAGGTTTATTACATCCATTGATTGTTACGTAATCAAGACATTGTTAGACTGCTTAATAACATTTATTTTAAAGCATTGTGTAATGATTATTGTTATGTAAACAAATAAAAAATGCCACAACCAACATCCATTGCAGCAAACAGAAACACCACATACAAAAATATGTTTCAACTTACATTGAATGACAGGTTTAACAAGCATTTAAACAAGGCATTCACTCCACAAAACACTGCTTTTCCATAATTTAATTTCAATTTTAAACAAATCATAATTTAATTTTACATTGTTTCATGCTACATTAAAAATTGGCATTTTAAAACTTATCCCATAACTTTAAAACTAATTTTAATTCATATTTTAAAATTAATTTTGTAAATTGACTTCACAAGGTGGAAAGATTCTAAATTTTAAGTTCCCAGATTAAAGGATGCGCAAAGAGCGATATGTGCAGGAGGACCATTATATGCCCACTTTCGCACTTGCACACACATTCTCCTTGCCGCACACTTCCATCCCTCACAAACTGTAAAATGCCAATTTTCACTTTATTTGACACAAATATTTGCCCATTCCGCAATAACATTTTCACGAAATGTCACTTAAATTCAATCAACCTTCGCGGGATAGATTGATACATATTTAAAGATTAACTAAGTCTTAATCTTATGATTAACAAAAGCTACCTTGCTGATAAATGTAAGTATTTTAGTTGAGTTGAGACATAATGAGAACAACGTTTGATTGCTTAATAACATTTACTTTGAAGCATTGTATAATGATTAATTTTGTGTAAACAAATACGAAAACGCTGCAACTAGTCTCTGTTACAACGAGCAAAAAGGTTGATGGCGATTTATTTTTGAATCAAAACAATAATTATATTAATCAAAATCGCTACAACAAGTTAGTAATATCATATTCAAATTACATATATCAAACTCATTAAGTTGGAACAAGGGACATATATCTAGGCCAATTGATATTATTTCTAGCATTTTATCTAAGTTAGAATTCTAAGTTTTCCTACATGTCAATAGTTTAATAAAACTACCTAGGATATCAACAATAAGAAAAAACATATAGCCATTATTTAAAACTTAGCACTATCATGTATTTCTTGTCCCCATTGAGTAGGGGGGTCATGATCTTCTATTTCCATTGGATCTTTTGATTAATGGATGGAGTCTTCTTCCACATGAACTGCATGAGCCAAATGACCAATCTCTGCATTTGTGGATATGAGAGGTAGGAAGTCCATTCTCTGAGCCAAAAGGAGGGATATGAAGCTTCCAGAAACAACTTCGATATTGTCAGTCTGCAGACTTTGGGCTTGAGGAAGATTCATCATAAGGGCTTTATGAGTTACTTAATTTCATTCCATCTCCACTAGCTTTGCAAAAGTTGTTGATAGGGTAGTGCTATTGGCCTGAATAACTTCTTCTTACCAACGATGCACCTTGCTTGATAGATAATGTAAGTAGGATAGAAATAAAGTTAGATAAGAAAGAATTGTAGAGTAGACCATACCGTCCCTAGATTGAAGATAAATCCTCTTTCCCTTAACAAGTGCAATGCATCAAGAGGAGTTCGAAAGCACCAAAGCACCATTAACATGGATAGTCAGAAGAAACCGAGAATCTAGTGGATGCTTGGTGATATAGATACCTAGAATTTGCATGAGAGGCTAGGGTAAATAGTGGCTCCACTAAGTAGACATGTATAAAAGCCTTGATTCCTCAAACGTGTAGGCAAAATGAGTGATTTCCTTGTTGTAGGAGATTGTACTTATGAAAACTGGAAAACAAACCCTCACAGAAGCCCCAAGAAACCCTTCTTCAAAGTAAATGGTTGATAACAAACTACCTGTGTGATGGATCTAGAAGAAATTTCTCGTCATAATGAATGTGTTCACTTTCCAAGATATAAAGCTAAGGACTGATGCACCACTTGAATTACTCACGTGCAGGTTGAGTTCAAGTATGTGAGATATGATGAATGTACACGTCCTCTACGCATGGCCTTGAAAAACCCAACATGAGCAAAGTACCCTATGATGCATGTGAGGGGAGAGGAAGTGGTGGTAGAATTCATTCTGGAATCCAACACGATATTATAACCCCATTAACTATTTAATCACCTTCTTTCAATGTTGAGCCAACCTTCAACCAATGGTTGGTTTCTGTATTGTGCTTGCATTTGACATGATAAAACCACACTTTGTCAAATTGTCTAACTAGAAACCTAATTCTCATGAGGGAATTCAGCTTCATATCCCTTAAGGGGGCCATTCTCGTCATCACTCTAATGACCAACATTTAATCTCCTAGCACAAAAAGAAATTTTAATAGTTCTTCTAGTGCTAATGAGAGACCTTATCAAAGTGATAATGCTTCCATTAAAATATTAGAAATTTTGCCAAAACCTTGTGAAATGTACTATTTTATTACCTCTTATGTTGACTCCCACCAAAAGAAATTCAACATCACCAAAAAAGATTTTAATAGTTCTTCTAGTGCTAATGAAAGATCTTATCAAACTACTAATGCTTCCATTAAAATATTAAGAATTTTTCCAAAATCTTATATGAAATGTATTATTTTATTACCTCTAATATTAGTCACCCTTATCTGCTATTCTAATTTTTTTCTTTCTTTTAAATAATAATTACAAAATCTATTTCTATTTTAATTTTAATAAAAAATATAATATAATATATATATATATATATATATATATATATATATATATATATCTTTACAATTTTGTAGTAAAGATATATTTAAATAATTTTTTTCTATTTGTTTTTTTATTCTATATATAAAATTACTTATCTAAATTAATAAATATATTTGAATTTGAATTTTAAATTCGTTACAAATCGTTTATATATATATAAATGTTCAATCCTCAGTTGATGGGCGCTGTATGCCAGATCTTGTTTTCTTTTATGGGTTTTTGTGCTTGGCTATGGGCTGTGTTTTTCGCCATAGCTGTTCTGGTTTAATAAGGAGTTTAGTCATGATGCTGTTTATTGGGTGGTTTTGGACTATGCTGTTCAATGGGAGGTTTTGGACAAATATATGTGGAACTTTTTCGTGTATTACTCCTGGCATGTGCCTGGGGTAAAACATCTTATATGCTTCTCATGAGGTGTTGATATTTTGTCAATGTTTATATAAATGAAATACTGCTTTTCTCGGTAAAATATATATATATATATATATATATATAAATGTTTAATACTAATTTTTGATTTTTGATTTCATATATAACATTACTTATCTAAATTAATAAACATATTTGAATTTTAATTTTAAATTCGTTACAAATCGTTTATAGATATAAATGTTTAATACTAAATGGGAAAAAAATATTTAAATAAATCTTTATACAAAATTGTTAAATCACGCAATCCACTTAATGTAGATATAAAATGGATGGGAAGGAGTATTTCCACATGTACATTCCATCCACTTAATGTAGATATAAAATGGATGGGAAGGAGTATTTCCACATGTACATTTCATAAAACCAATAATAGATTCCATAAAACCAATAATGATTTCTATATTAATCTTTTTACACCTCAGACAATTCTCCACTTCCGCATTATTTAGATTTATATACATATTAAATACTTTTACTTACTTTACATAGGCTGCATAGGGTAATTCTGACAATCAACATTTATTTACATTTCTTGGGGAAATTATACAGAATTTCAGTATAGTTGTGAATATATAATAAAGATCTATGATGTGCTAGGGTTAGGTATGGAAATTAAATAAAGTAGACCTTTTAGTCATTATCGTTAAGGTAGTTGAATTTTAAATAATATGATAAGGTTTGAAGATGTTTATGTGTTTAAGTTAGGTATGCAGGCATAACTAAGTTAGACCTTCTGGTAATAATGTGATAAGGTGGTTGAACCTTAACTATGTTGGACCTTGTAGTAATAATGTGATAAGGTAGTTGAACCTTAAATAATGATAATAGGGTTAAGGTTAGATATGAAGAAGCCTAAGCATCTGCTTTTGTTAGTTATTTGTAGTTTGATGGTTAGGTTTGTCTTTTGCTTTCAACTCGAATTTCTAGTTAATGGTTAGGTTTGTAGGTTGCTTTCAACTCGAACTTCTGGTTGATGGTGAGGTTTGACTTTTACTTTGAACTATTGAGTTTATTAGGTGATCTCTATTTCACTACCAACGCTTTGCTCTTTGTTGAGTATTGTGCTCAATTGTCATGTTCCTATTTGTATGATTATTTCCTTCACCTCTTTCAACTTTTATAAATATAGTTTGTTATTCCCACTTTAATATTGCAACACTTTAATAACAAGTATATATATAGTGATTGTCCTTATGTTGGAAGAGTTGTGACAATTAGTGTTTACTATAATGTGTTCAATTTGTCCACTATAAGGAAGGTTTATAAATGTTTTTTTAAAGATAAAAGCAACTATCTTTATATTAAAAAAAATGTTGTATTTTAATTATATAACATTGTAACATGATATTTTTTAATTGGTTATAATATACCAATAATATATTATATAAAACATTTAGCAAAGTTTTTTTGGTTTTTGGTTTTTAAGTTTGTGTTATAATAGTTTTAATGAAGATACCATTATAACATTTATAAGCACAGAGGAGTATTATTCTAGATGTAATTAATTTAAATTTAAATAGGTATTAACAAATGAAGTATTAGTACATTGCGCTTTATTTTGTTTTATTTAAATCTTCTAGGTTTTTACGTTAAAGGAGGTGATGTCTAAGAAAGGTGATGTCTTCTTTCTTAGAGCATTGATGTAAGGAGTGTATAGCACTAGGGGAAGCTTACTAATTTGTGGGTCTTTACTAGTTAACAATGTGAGGATTTAGGGGTTCTTCCCTCATTTCTAGAGTGGCATTTAGAGTTGGTTGGTTGTGCTCTTCATCCCCCTCCAATGAGGATACACTCTATTACTTTTGAAGCCACCTCTTGCTCCTCTTAAGAATTGAGAGTTCTATTTTATCTTTTGGTTTTTCTCATGATTTCTCAACGTTCTTACTTTTTGTCTTCATATATTTTAGGTTTTCAAGGGATAAAAACCTATCGATACTCTTTGTGGACAATCCTTCTTTATTTCCTTTGAATATTATAACCCTTTAGTATGTAATTTTTAGCACTTACTATTTGCTGATCTAAATGGATTTTGCTCTATTTTACTAGAGGGTTGTAAAGGTTACTCCGAGGGACACAAATCCTCTTGAATCTTTGTGTAGTTTTAGCAAAATGCCCATACTCATGATGAAGGTTTTGACTTAAAGGGAAGTTACTCATGGTCTAGAACTTTCTAGTGGCTCTAACCATCCATATTAGTTTACAATGCCTCTATCCATGCTGATATTATAATTGTAATTATTTATGTTATTGATCCCTGTATGGGCATGTAAGTAAATGGGTCAAAGATGTGGCACAATTGTAATATACATTTATTAATATATTGCTAAAGATGAAGAAAGGTTTTTGGGGGGGGGGGAGGGGGGACAAGTAACACATATCCCTCGATGCTTGCCAGGGGAGCTTGCTTAAAGGGGAAGTTGTAAGGGGGGATTGGGAAGTTTCCTATCTTCCTGAAATAATGTTTTAATTTTCTTGATTTGGTATCTAAGCTACCCAAAATGCTAGTAGTTATGAGGAATTGGGGAAGTGGTACCAAACTACCTTAAGGGTATGGGTTACGATCCTCTTTCTGGAGAAATCTGGTGCCCACATAATTTGAGAAAGTACTTAACTTCTATAAGGCGAATATCATACAGGTGGAACAAAGAGTTCTAATTGCAAGAAGAGAGAGAGAGGGATGTGTGGATCATATGAGCAAAGAACACAAGGTAGAGAGTAGAGCGAACATGAGAGTGTTAAACCAAGTGATACTAAACAATAAGAAACTAGAGAGAACGAAACCTTTGGGAACATAGTCGACCATGTGATGTGAAAGTGAATTTGATCAAGACATCAATGTGGAAATATTCATTCTAATCAAGAGGCCATAAGAAATTCCATAGATATTGTGATTGGGGGTAGCACAAGCAACGTAAGAGGGAAGTGTCAACGGTTTTTAGATTTAGTGAATGGCTCCCTCTGTGCAGTATTGACTAGGATTGAACATATTTTGGATATTAATAGGCCCAGATTGGCCTTACCTTGAATGTTAACTAACCTCGACTCAACAATAAAAAGGC